>OY288244.1:7652000-8955000 GCA_958450325.1 Agrostemma githago | reverse complement strand
CATAAACCAACAAAGCTGTAAACTTGTGCAGCCGACTACTCAGACACAAACTTAGGCAACGGCCACGCTGAAGTTCTGAAAAAAGGCAAAACACAAAAAACAAAAAAAAAGGGCCAGCACATCGCCTTTACGGTCTGTGACTAACCAAACGCGCGCATCGCGCGCGATCTTCAACTATATTGTCAACTATAACACTACCGTAGTTTGCTAATTACGGTCACTTCTCCACACCTTGCGACTGAAGACGGCCTTTCACAGAGCGCTCATACAACGATTTTAAAATCCGTGAACCATATCTAACTTCCAAGATGTATTGCTAATCACAAGCAATACATATATAAAATTGTGCATCCGACTGCTCCCACAGAATTTCAGGCACCGACCACAAGTTAGCCAAACAATTCTGCATACCCAAAACAAACAACAACCACCGTCAAATCGCATAAACAGATCGTACCTAACCATACGCGCGCATCGCGCGCGGTCTTCAACTAGTAATCTAAGAAGATCATTGCATAAAGAAAAACGACTATAAATGCCATCACAGGCATAAAGATGATGGTTATCGACGAATTCAATCCTCGACACGAGTCAGATAAATCGCATATATCATATTCTAGTGGTAAAGACGAAGGAACCCTGAACTATTATAGGTCTTAGTAAGCTAAGGATGATAATGAGATGAGACAGTTCTCAAGCAACTCGAGCTTAACTCGGTTAAAGTTCAGCTCTTGTGAATTCGGCTCGTGCCAGAGTTTGGCTCGAAAAGCCCGCGAGTATCTCGAAAAAATGTGATTCGTTAATAATGTTTTCACAGCAAGAAATGATTTTATTGATTTGCAATATACATTTTTTTTTCGAATCCCAAACCATCAAAAAATATCGACAGGAAAAAAACGTAAATTTAATATTGATGGAGCCGGAATCCATCCGGGACGTTCGTTGACCCCGAACCCGGATCCCCTCCCTGAAGGGGAAAGACCCCAACACTCTTAGATCGGATGTCGAGGGCCTCGAGGCCCTTTGCTGAGCCACCCAGGCCGACCGTCGGAACCTGTCAGTAGGAGAGCTCATGAGCCCTCGGTTTGGCTCAAACTACCACCCATCCGGACAGCCGACCGTGGTCCTATTCGGATGCCCTCAGGCCAATCCGGCCAACAACGCGACCCTTTCCTTAACCGAAGCCTAAGGTAGGAGATCGACATCGGCTGAACAGGGCCGAGGCACAGACGATCTCTCTCTCTCGAGAAACCTATAAATACCCTTAAGTGTCCACTCACTAAAGGGTAATGCATTTTTCCTACTCAATCTCTCTCTAGAAAAACGATATATTACTCCTCACGAGTAAGATTTCTTAAGTGCATCAAGGATTGACTTAGGCATCAGAGAGGGTCCCTCGGATACTTTCGAGACCCTGTTTGCTACTTGTGCAGGCAGAATCCGCTCATCCGTCAAGGAAGGTCCAACAAGTCAAAGAAGGAGAAAGTAAGTGTGTGAACAAAATTCTGAATCCAAACTCAATAAACACCTAGATCTAGACCCATTTTAGATCCGATTGTTTGATACCCAAACAAATATTTATATATATAATGGGTGAATTGGCTCGAACTCGCATTTTGACATGCAACTCTACAAGCTTGTTTGTGAGCACAATATTTTTAAGCTTGAGTTCGAATTTTTCTTAACAAGCACGCGACTCAACTCAATATCACCCCTTACTATCAACTTATCAAGGAGTGACGGTCTCATAGAAAATTATTTAGTAGACGGTACATAAGAGTGACGTACCCACGGCATTGTTTCAAGTTATTACATACGGAGTATATTGTCTCTCACAAGTCACAACTAACTCCCTCATCCATTTCCGAACCAATCAAAACAACCCTTACTCTCCTCGCCTCATCTTTCTAAGATCCAGATTTACCAAAGCCACCATTCAACAACCACATTCTCAGTATAGAATAGATACGCCGTGTTTTGACAAAAACCAGAATATGATACAAATCAGTAGCACAACACCGCGAATATACATACATACAAATACAATACAAGCACAAGCCAAGATGCTCAGCACAATCATCCCTAGGCTTTCTATTGTAATATGAGTAAGTGCACACATGAGTTGGATGAGAGAGCAGACAGCCAAGAGTCCAAGACATTGATATGCAATCAAGTTTAGCTGAGCCATTAAAATGAAAGCTGCTCATCATTAGCATACACAAGGTTACATATATCATACAGTACAACATGTGTAACATACAATTTGTCCAACATTCGACTCATGAGTCATGCCACCCAACTCTATTTTCAAGCTAAATTAAGTAACATACCATACCATACATGTGTAACATATGCTTGTCCAGACACAAATCGCCAACATCTCTGCTTCCAAGCTAAACAAATTTGCTGCAGCAAGGGAAACGCAACGCCGGAGAAGTACGAACGATCCACCATCAAAAAACTACACACGCTAGGGTCGTGTGCTTTAAACAGCAACACCAATATCTCTCTGTGCCTCAAATGGTCTTCTCCTCGTAACTTCCTTAGAAAAAATAATAATTCAAACTCCTTTCCCACCGACGTGAACAAAATTACCCCCACTACTCAAAAACAATTTTGACACTCATAGATCAATGACCCCGTTTGGAGGCAGAGATGGACCTTTAATCTTGAATCTCCTAGGCTGATGTTGTACGGAGTCATTGCTGATTGTCTGTGCCGGTAATAACCGGGGTTTCTTTGTTGCTGGCGGAGTGGCGTCATTTGAACTATCTCGGGAGTAAGGAACCGAAGGGCTAGGTCCCCCAAGCTGCAAGGCTGTAGGATCATCAGGGGTAATCCACGATAAAGGACTTGCTGCAAACAACGCACAAGACTAATGTTATTGAACGTATTAATTCATAACTTATGAGAAAGCTAAAAACATGGTGAATACTATCTTTTTTATGCATTAATAGCCAGTCAAAAGTACACAAAATCTTCCTTAAAAAAAACATACATACATCATGCACCAGAAAACACAAAATTAAATTAAATGCAACTACGTAAGCTGAATATATGCTAACCCCACTTTGCGTACTTTTGTACAGATTGTTATATTCCTGAATGTACGACATAACAAGTTGACAACGGAAAGACAATTGCCCCTGGCGTTTCATATTGAGGCCCAGCTATAACACCAAATACTTTTATTATGACCAAGCTTGTAAATATTTTGTTGGGAAATAAAGGAAGCGCCCGGAATCAGAGTAACTGTCGGACTGCCAAACTGATGAACTAATGTGCACATATCAGCATAGGAGTCATCCACTGCTACAAGCCCACTACAAAGTGGGTATCATGAATGTGCGAAAACACCTTAACAATTTAGATACTTCAATGCCATTAGACAGAGCAACATGAGCTTCTTAAATGAAGGTTATTTTTTACAAGATCCCATGAAACAAAGTAATTGAGGATGGCGATGGCTAAAGAGCAATATTCAAATCAGATGGACATGAAACTGACTGTTGGTTCTCAAACTTTGGAACCCTATGGATCATGGTTGGATACGGATCTGTTAGGGGAAAGTGTATTCTAGAAATATGACGCACAGACTGCCAAAAACATACAGAGACTACTGAATTAATTGAGATAACTTGTCCCAGATTTATCATTCAGAGATTCCAATAGTCCAATTATACATTTATACCCATTCCGCCATCGTGATAAGGTTAAATATCATGCAGCTACACAAATATATGTGCCCTTCTGAAGTACTTTGCCAAATCACATTTCGTAACACCCTTAGTAATAGAGAGGTAAGTTTGGATATTATGCCTAAGCATGTTTTTAAGTGTCAGCACAGGCTCACGCTTGGGTCTTTTTCTAAATTTCTAAATTGTCTATTCCCTCTTCAAATAAGTTTCAGAAAAAAAAACATGTTTAAAGAAATACATATTTAGTCCATTAACTTGGTCATTCATATTGATCAGACTAGCACTCTAAAAACACTGGATAGGTTCGCCAGAGGTATGCATTTATACAAGGAGCATCTATGCGCTCGCTAGAGGTAAGAATATATACACATTTAAATGGTGAATCAGGAAAATTAAGCAATTAAAAACACACGGTGGACAAGTTCGCCAGAGGTTAGCATTTATACGAAGAGCATTTATAGGCTCGCCGAAGCCCAGAGGCAAGGACTTATACTTGTTTAAATAATGAATCAGGAGAATTAAGTACTCCCTCCGCCTCGTTCATTTGTTTGCCTTTTATATTCATTGTGATGAGTATTTTAATCAAAGGCCAACAAATGAACGAGATGGAGGGAGTAATTAAAAACACACCTTGGACAGGTTCGCAAGAGTTAGCATTTACACGAGGCGTGCGCTTTCTCACATAGTTTTCCTGTAGAGGCTTCGGGGTCTGAAATGAAAATTGAGACAGTGTTGCCCCTTGTCTGATGAACTCTGGATGCTCCATCAAGTACCTACATGAAGACAACAGAATACAAAAATACATATAAAAAGGTTGTCTTAAAAACAAGCACAAGGCATACGGCTAGTTGGGCACATAAAACTAAACCAACTGAAGTTAACATAAGAGACAATATGTAATGGAAACATACTTGTGGACTTCTACCATGGATCGTAGTCTCTTCCCAGTAGGAGCAATATAGTATCTGAGAGTTGTTAAGAAAATTGTTAAAAATTGTCACTCAAATTGTAATTAGGGATGTAGAACAAGACAATTTAGGTTTGACTGAATACAAATGGGAAATGCAGGAAGTTATCAAATCCATAATAGGCGCAGCTAGTTAAAGGTTACAAATAAAACAGGCAGATGTAGCAAATGCAAGATACCTTCAATTTTATCTAACAATATTCCTAATTCAACCAAATATGGCATTAATTAATGGTCTCACTTTTCATAAACCAAAGAGTAGGCCATAGGGACCAACAATTAAAATGTTTACCTTGTAAACTAGGCCTAGGAAAGAAGCAATGAACCCAACAATCAAATATGGTATCAGGCTTCATGGATACATTTATACTTCTTTATTTGTTACAAAGTTTGTAAGTGAAAATAAAAGCAAGGCAAAAAAGACAAAACGGCATTCAATTCAAAAAATTCTGCCTCACATAAGTCGGTCCAGATTGCCGCTAGTCAAATGCTATGTTACTCTGATACTTCACTTGAGTGACATGTATCGTGTCTGACTACACTTCATTTAGACCAGATAATTAGAAATTTCACCTAAAATAGCCATGTCCGACACTAGGACATGTATTGTCAGAGAGTCGGAGTAACACAGGTCTCAAGTGTAAAAGGTGTAGCACATTCACATTTGAAACAGTATATATAAACTTTACAGTGATCCACATGACAGAATTCAGCACTTCCGCAAAGCAAAGTGTCACAAGATCAACCTGTTTCTCACGAATTTAGGAGACATTTAGCCGTGATTTGAAGCAAAACATCATATGAATCCTCAGTATTGAGTCAAAACTGTTTCTATATCTACTAGTCTACTACTAACTCACCCGCAGCCAAGAGAGCCGAACAAAAGCAGAAGATGAAAGTAACATATGGCAACAAAAAAATGCAATTGGCTAAGAGATAACTTCCAAATCTAGCAGCTAGTATATAGCAAAAAGGTGGACAATAACATATCCAAGGTCCAAAATCGAAGCACGTTCACAGGAAGAAAAAACATCAATCAAATTTTCAATAATAAAACCTAAAAGGAAAAGAAGGGAAAATGAACTTCACGGTCAATCACCAAAGAACAACAAAAAACTAAAAAATCACTTGCACTTGCTCTACAATCATGCATTCCCATCTCACTTATGCAAACTTTCAAAAGATTGATTCGTACATCACTCTATTAAGACAAAACTAGAAAATAAATTCATCTAAGAGTCACATTTACATGACATGTTTCAAGTTTTAACAACGTTAGGTTTGGATACAATTGTAGGAGGAAGAGAGGAGGGGAGCAAATGTATTCCCCCCCTCGAAATCCTTCGTAAGCATTGCACAATGATGAATGTAAGGGGGTAAGCGGGGGGCCTAACAACCAACAATTTTAAGTTGGTTAAATATTTTGAAAACTTTCAAGTTCGCCTTATAGCATTACTTCTTCGACCCCTGAAGGATTTTAACTAGCCAATACGGAAACCAGATCTCTCTTTTTTTCCTACAGTTCATTTCTATTCACCCTAACTTACTAACCACAAGAATCCCTGTCCAAAATCATGTTAGTCGAAATCAACCCAAATCATAAACCTAAAATAAGAGACATATCTCCATGATAAAGTTTCGACTCACAAGAGCCTAACCCCAATCTAGAATTCAACATAACAAACAACATGAAACAAGAGAAAAGACATACACATCGGCAAACTTAGAACTGCCTTCGCCTCGAATCCTAAGCTCCCTATCCCAACCAGCAGGAGGTTGAGCAATACTAGGCTTATCAATAGCCCACAGCCTACTCCCATCTTGCTCAATATCAGCAGGAACATCACAACTAATGTCAGGCCTCCACTCCTTGGCTAAAACACATGTAAATGGGTTGTCCATTATATGCTCCCTAATCTCCTCATACTTCTCCTTACTTGGTATAAGCCTCCATTTAAAGCACTCTGCACACTGCACCGTGAATGCCCCAACTGAAGGCAGCACCCTCGGCGCCATCATTGGTCGACATTGCAATGGATCCGGGTCCGATATCGGATTCCTTACGGGTACGATCTCCCTACCCCCTACCTCACCATTACTGCTAAATATTGGTGGATTGTATAACACTATTTGTTTGTCATTATTTTCAAGGGTTTCTTCTTCTTTTTCAACATCGTCATCTGAGGATAAAGTAACATAAGTTTCATTCTTATTTTCTTCTACTTGCTGCTGCTGCTGCTCTTCTTCTTCTTTAATACCTGGGTTTTGCTGCATAGCCATCACAAGTACTATTTGATTTACCCACAAAATCAAAGTGAAATCACCTGCAAAAATACAATTACCCAGAATAAATTGAAGCATAAAACTGAAAAATAATGTGTACCCAGAAAAAATTACAAACACAAAGTGTCAGATCTAAGAAAAGATGCATAGAAAAGGAACTTGCTGCAAAAGAATGGGTGATTTGGTGAAGATTGTAATCCTCTCTACCTCAGATTGTGTAGGGAGAAGTAGAGAGGGAGTGATTTGTGAAGGGGTGGTATTTTGAAATGAGAGGAAGAAGATGGGATATTAAGAGGGAAGAAATGGTGGGGGATTGGAAAGGATTTTCATGAGGGGGGGAGGGGAGGGGGCGAGAAACAGGGGAGATGTAAGAGACAAATAGATAGATGATGGTAATTTGACAAGAGGGAAAGGAAAGCCAAAATGAGTAAATATCGTCTTAAGACCGTCTAATGTAACATTCCTGGTATTATTCAATAAAAATCAAAATGAGTACTCGTGCTTCATATTAATAACAACTTGCAGTGAATAAATTATCACAAAAATTAGAAAGAGGCGTTGTTTCAATAACTTATAAACGTGTTATGTGATCGTTTGATGTCAGAATTAGTAAGCCAAATTATGAGCAGGCGATTCTGACGAAAAGAAAAAAGAAAAGGATATTCCCACTCGTATCACGCAATTATTTCACTTTCTCATTATTTTATTGTATCACGAAATTCAAGAATCAGGAAAAAAAACTCAAACAACCGACCCAATTGAGCTATGGGCCATGTCACTTGACTAAGCACTGCTGCCGGATCCTTTAATAATGTTAAATTGTCTCACACAATAACCACCGGATTATAATCACATCACATTGAAATGGATATTCAATTTACTGCAAGTAATACGGAGTAACTTGGTGTTGCAATGAATGATGATAACGGTAAAAATTGATTAAATCTGGGATCGAGGTTCCGTAAAGTGATGAGGCACTTTTTTTAATGAGAGAGAGAGAGAGAGAGAGTACTATACTATTGGAAGGGGAGATCAGATGAGTGCACAAGATAGTGTTTTGGTAGGAGAGTTTTTGTTTGATGACAAAGTTTGGGTATACGCAATATTGGTAGAAACTAGGAAGAGGTTTGTATAGGCTTGCTTTTATCTCATGCTCCTATTTTGAATCGCATAGAGTACTCCATGCTCTTTAGGCAATGTTTGAAAAAGTACTCTTATTTTCTCTATTTGCACCTAAAACTCAATTGAATTGTTTCCACAACCTCTGTGTTCTCACCTTCAACCCAATCCAATCATTCCGACGATCACTCGGCCAAACAATGACGCGATATCAAGAGCCACATAAACTACGCTAGGGGCTAGGGATCTAGGACATGATTCCACTGTCTCAGCCCTATACTTCACAACTTTGAATTAATCTTCTATACCCGATGTAGTTAACCAGAGATTGTGCCCCAGACTAAGAACGGGTAAACGACTCTCCTAAAACGACTGAGCTATAAAAGAACTTAAAACGTCAAGTTAATAATGTATCTATTTCAGATGAAACACCATATTTATAGAATTCCAATGTAAAAATGTACGGAGCATAATAATACCATACCCTTCTCTCTAATAAAGCAGATCATAAAAGGCAGAAAAGAGAGACCAGAGACATCAGTCACCACATTTATATTTCGTGCTTTAAGACAACCATCTCCCTTATATTGCCCTCATTTTACTTCTCCGGTCAACAGAAAAACAACTAACACAATTTTCTTCAATAAATTAGTGATACTCCATACATTGTAACTTTGTAAGTGAGCCAGTGAGGTCACATTTAACTTATAAAATAATTGTTTTCATATTATCATTATAGAAAGCACAAAAAAAAATTGTCTCTATTGTATATGGCGGAAAAAACATTTGAGAACACTTGAAATTGTTCGAGATGAATAGGAAAATGTAAAAAGAATGGAGGAATAAACATCATTCAATCGCAAGCATGAACTTCTGTCAAGACAACATGTCTACAAGAGGAAAAAGACCAATACCTATTGAGTATTGTTACTGTAGTCAGCTATATTACAGGATTGAAAAGTAAGTTGCTAATCCACCCGTGCACTCGTAAACTTCTTATAGTCCCATTGCAGTCACCAGAAATGTTATAGACTTGTGAGAGCGTTGTCTTGACATGCTCACGCAGAAATTTCGCACTGCCTATCAGCTTCGTAAAATTAACATCCAGTTATAAGATAAGCCACACAACAATATTTCAGCAAATGTTTGTCTTGTAATAATATGGTTCATGAATAACTTGTCCATACTTCAATTCCAGCACAAAAGAGTATACGAATTTATCCATAGGCTCATATTCTCATAACTCACAAGCCCCCAACTATACCATAAGTCACTGTTCTGAATTCAACACTCGAACAGCTACATGGCATATACCGTACCTAGTCTAGCCATAAAAAATTGCATGTAAGACAACTTAAAACTAGCTACGAGATTGGCCATCTCATTGCTTGCAGAACCTCTGCTTTCCATTTTGGAAGGTTGTGGATTTTCATGGAAGAAAGAGTGAACTCATCAACCAATTAACAATCACAATAACTAACACGAAACTGTCTCAAATGTGAGACCAGCCCATTATAGGTGCAACTCTTTGACAAGCCTTCTAAGCTAGACTCAGTGGTATGGACTTTTCATATTTTTTTCACATAGATCTTTGATTAGCCCCTTCTCTTTACCATTATTCCCAACTTTACTCCTTTGCATGCTTGTCAACCTCAAAACCCCTAAGAAAGATATTGTTATCCCAATATTTTATTTGGAAAATACGTATTCTGTTACTAAAAATATGACGTTTTCATCCAAAAGGCATGTGCCTTCGCCTTCCACTTTGCACTTTGTCACCTCAGCCCCTTAGTGCCTCCGTGGGCTGGTGCCTCTTCAAACAAAGACAAGAGAGTGTCTGACAATGAAAATTACTTTACACATACTCCCTTTGTCTTGTTCCCTTTCCTTTTTGGATCATCTCTAAAAAAAGTTTCACATTTTTGTTTGATTTTTGTGGTTACTATAAATTGTAAACCCACCTTTTTTTTCCAGCTTTCATTTTCTATCCCATATTCTTGTTCTCCTTAATTTTTTGTAAACGGAGGTGAAACTTATAGAGAGACAGTGGGGAGAATTAACTTACAAATACACTTTCCAACATCGTGAACATAGTACAAATATGTCTGATTTCTTTCGGGCTTTCAGTTCATTCAATAATCTCTATAGCAATTATGATATGGCTCCTCTAGCCAGAAACAGCTTCAAATATTTAGGAAAACATAAGTACAACAGGCTACGCTTCAAGTGGAATCACTAAACTACTCTCTTATAATAAAACTACTTAAAATACAAACCCAATGTGAATATGTGATCATAGACAATTCCAAAGGCCTATCTTCCACAAACAACATCACAGTAAACCCAGCCAAATCAAAATACGATCACTCGGCCAAACAATCACGCGATATCAAGAGCAGCATAAACAAATCAAAAACACCAATTCAATAGTCAATTCGAGAAAACTAATTTTTCCACACAAAAACCAATTACCAACAAAAATCGAAAATTTAACAGCAAAATCATCGGACGGAAAGAGTAACAACAAATAAACCTCCTAAATCTTACCTGCAACGATTCATGATAAAGTTTAACAAATCAGAAGTAAAAACAAAGGGCCAAATCTACCACACAAACATAAAAACCTAATCAGCGAGGAATAAAACGAAATTAACGATAAAATCAGCGATAATCCGCGAGATCCATGGATAAAACCCTAATCTGAAATTGGGGGTACCGAAGGAATTGAATTCCAGCAGAATCAAACATAGAGAAGAATAATCAATAGAATTAAGAAGGAAATCAATCGAAAAAACAAAGAGAAAGAGAGAGATGGAGATGGAGATGGAGATGGAGATACCAGATGAAAGGTCAAAGTAATGGCGACGAAGAAAAGTAAGAGGAGCGATAATTGGAGGAAGAATGGAGGAGAGAGAGGGAGAGGGATAAAGAGGAGAGAGAAGACGGCGTTGAATAAAAGAGGGTTAACGGCGTTGATAAAATAAATGGGTTGGGAGAACAGAAGAGGGGGAGGGAGACAGAGTTGACGGCGTTAGTAGAATTGGGGGGTTTTACTTGGAGGATACGCAAAAAGGCTGTTTACTTGAGCAGGGACAGGCAGGGAGGGAGGGAGCGTGCATTAGCGTTTCTCTCTCTCTCCCTCTCTCTCTCGTTTAGGGTTTTTACTTTTCTTTTTCTTTTAAAAAAAAGTCGTTTATTTGTGTTTTGATTAAGATAGATTGTCGACGTGTCATTGAATCATTGGTTTGTCATGGAAGGGTTAGATATTTTTGATCTGGTTAGGTATGCATATGTGTGGTCAATCATTATTTTTTGGGAATTGGTGTCATTAGTGGTAAGAATGACGTAATGAATATACGAAGTAGAATTTAGTGGTTGATATGAATGTTGATTCCACGTATCTTGTAGGTGGCAAGTTATTGCATATAATCTACGGAGTAGCATTTTTGTTTGGTAAAATAGAAGGGATAAAAGAGATCTAGTACAAAGCTAAAAATTAAATAACTGTGAAAAGAAATTGCCCTAGTCCACGAGACCTCTGCAATGTCTCGTTGAAGTAACTCAAAAAGTGGTGTTGGGGTATCTCATTCTTCAATCACACACAATTGCTCTTGTTGGTTCACTCCTCGATGTACTTGTCAATCCGTACACTTGTTCGTTTTCCTATAAATGTGATGTAGAGTTACTCTCCAATCATCGTTCGACATTTGTTCGCATGTGTGGGTGAGCCGTCAGAAGAGTATCCTCTTTCAGTATCAAACTCACCACAACCTTCGAGCCAAGGCAAGCAAAACCCATAGCTGTCGACAGTGAAGCACCAAATGTGGAGCAACGACTGGTGGGGGGCGGGGGGAATGGCTGGAGCTAAAACTGTGGTGATGATGATGACGACGAGCTTGGACTTGATGCACATCCTGAGTCTGTAAAGCATAAGAACACCAATTAAAGAAAAGGAATCAGATAAATGGCCCTTCATTGCCGATTAACCATCAACATTTTCATAATAAATTGGCATATTGAAATCACAAGTATAGCTCTGAAAACATGAGGCAAACCTTGTGCACTGGATGTGAGAGTAATTTTTCCTCAAGTTCTTCAATCTGACTGATCAGCTCAACGATTTCCTTCTCTTCAATACCCATATCCTGGAAAGAGTGAAACATTCAAATATTGAAAATTTCAAAAAAAAAAGGCGGGGATGATGAAGAAATCAAATATCATAATGTCCTACGCCTCTAATCATGGACAGAACAATGCAAGAAAAGCTGGATAAAAGACATTTCAATTCAGGTCAAGTGCTCAAAAGAGGGGCAGAAAAAAAAAAGGGAATGTACTAGCAGAAACAGCGAGGATCAAACGCAGGGTCAATCTTATGGCAAAAAATATGCAGAGCACAAGCTGCCATTATAATACCTCAAAGTCTCAAACACAGCGTAAATAAGTTGAAAATTTTTAAGGACAAATTGGGAGAAGCAATCCAATAGAAACCTTAGGACAAATTTTTTCCAACAAAACCTTGAATTTGCCCTTAGTCGCATTATAATATAGGGAATGAAAGATTTGATCTTGTAACTTATTGTCCAAGTTACCTAATCTTAATCAATAGGTTAGTACATCTTTGACGGTGATTAATTTGGATACATACTCTAATAAGTGTAGTTCAAATGAAGATTTGATGTCTAAACCAAGTCAAGGGAAACTTGTGTGGGTAAATGGGGAAGTGTGGGTGGTGACGGTAATGGTGAGTGAATTGACTGAGGTTTGGGTGTTGGGGTCAAGGTCGAGGAATAGGTGGGGTGATCGGTGAATACATGACTTGATAATAACGATAAACTAAATTTGTTATGTAAGTTTCAAATCAAGTTTGGATTGTCTATATGTACGGGTATTTAGTTACTATGAGTAACACTTAACTATGGGGACTTATCATTGACATGCCAAAGATCGTGAATTACACAAGGGAAGTGAATAAGTGCATAATGAATTATCAATCAATTCATGATGCTTCTTTATATAATTCATCGAACTCTTGTAATGATATAAAAATCATTAATTATTTGAACTTAAATGTGATCCTAAGTTGAGAAGATCTCACGATTTTAAGTGACAAAAAAAAGTCACTCCACTATGAAATACTCCGTACTACGTATAATCTAAGAAGATCATTGCATAAAGAAAAATGACTATAAATGCCATCACAAGCATAAAGATGATGGTTATCGACGAATTCAATCCTCGACACGAGTCAGATAAACTGCAGATATCATATTCTAGTGTTAAGCCGAAGGAACCCTGGACTATTATAGCTCTTAGTAAGCTAAGGATGATAATGAGACGAGACAGTTCTCGAGCAACTCGAGCTTGATTCGGTTAAAGTTCAGCTCTTGTGAATTAATATATTCATATTGCCTTTGTCCCGATCAATTATTCTTCTTTAATTTTGGCACAAAAGCTCAGGAGAGAGGAGGTGGTCAATTATACTCCCTCCCACTCATTCAATTCTTGACATAAATCTTGAAAGTGATAAAAGTAAGAGTATTATTGATAAATCAAATGATTTTATGTGTCCATCAAATTTAAAGTAGGTAAAAAGTAGTGACATTGTAATTAGATGTAGGATATGAGGATTATATGGTAAAGTTTTTATCAAAAGAAAAATTTAAAGAATTGATTGGATTGTCCATTTATATTAAGTGTAAATAATTGAATAGATGGAAAGAATTAAGTTGACAAATTGTTCAAATTGTTTATCAACTGAAATCCTAGAACAGAAAAGAAAACAAATAATCGGGACAAAGGGAGTATGTGAATATATATTTTTTTTTGTAACAAGAAGTGGGACTAAACCCAACAAATACAACAAGAAGTGGGAGTATGTTAACCGCGGTAGCCCAACATGCTTTGTACTGGTCCCACAGACCAACACGAGTCATTTCCAACGCATTTTGTCCTCACTCATGCGCATTCCGGAAATCTTCCCAGGAGGTCACACATCTTAAGATTACTCTCACTCAAAAGCACGCTTAACTCCCACTCAAGCACGCTTAACTGTGGAGTTCTTTTGCATGGATGATCAGAAGAGAGAGTGCACTTTTTTGATATGAGTAGTACTTCAAATCGCTTTAAGCAAAACTCATAAATAGGACATCTTAAATCAATGTGGGGTGTTTTATTGTGAGTTGCATGAACTTACTGATTTTTTAGAGAATGACGTCTTGAAGACTATAGCTTCCTATGAAGTTGTGCCAGAAGACGACAATAGCGACTCCTTTTACTGGAACTCTACCCAGGGAAGTCTTCAATTAAATCTGCTATTAATATTATCCGGAATCCCCTGGAACCCGAGGTTGAAAATTTTTGGCGGCTGCCATGGAAAACTTGGGTTCCGCAATGGGTCCGTTTATTTTTGTGGTTCATGATGCAAAATCGACTTCTTACGAATTGAATGAGAGCAGGGTGCAAAGGGCGCTCGCAGATGATCCTTATTGCAGCAGTTGCTACACCATCGAGGAAACCGCCCTTCACCTCTTACGGGAGTGCCCGTTCGCTCGTGCCATTTTGTCAAAATTGTTGACTCCAACACATTTTTACAGCAATGATAACACAGTCCGAGATTGGGTAGCTAAAAATCTTGGAGCTCAGGACACACCGGGCAGCGGTAAATGGCCGATAACCTTTGCTATGATCATATCCTTTGGTGGGTGTGGAAATGGCTAAATAACCGGACTTTCAGCAGGCCAGGACGGAGGATATTCCAACTAATAAACTTCTCTTCCTTTATGGTAGAGTGACAGATAAGAAGTATTTAAAGTGAGAGAGACGGGGAAGCTTTTGGACCCGTCTACGAGACCACGATCCATAGAAATTTTGGTGCATTGAATCTCACCTCCAATAGATTACCTTACTCTCAATATCGATGGGGTCTCAAAAGGTAACCCATGTATCTCGGGTGCAGGGGTATATTCCGTGATTCGAGTGGCCAGTTTATTGGTACTTTCACAGAACACTTGGGCACAGCCACAGTAACTAGAGCGAAGCTTATGACCCTCAAACGAGGCATCATTATTGCTTGGGAAAGAAATATTAGCAAGCTAATCATACGGACCGATTAATTGGTTATGGTTAACCTTCTTAAGAAGACAGATTCCTTCCCGTCCGCCCACTCACATATGGTTCAACTATGCCAATCCGTAATTCCCGATCATGATTGAAGTATGGAAATACAATACGTATACCGCGGAGCAAATTCATGTGCGGACTGGCTGGCCAATTATGGTGCAGGACAACATGAACGACTGATTAGGCTTGAGTTTAGGGATATCCTGACATCTTTATTCAACCTACTTGCAGCGGACATGGGTGGAGTGTCTTGGCCACGTCTCATCCCTTTTCATGCTTCTTAACTATTTCTAGCTAGTTTGTTTGTTTTTTTCGTTTTGTTTGGGTTGACCCCTCTTCTTAGCACCAAAAAAACAACCTGCCAGACATGTCTTCTTCTTCAAAGACATTCAGTTGCATACTCTGTTGTACTTCTCGGTTAGCCAACCAATTGGCACAGCAATTCGTCTTCCTATAGTAGTGAATAGATATAAAGGAAGGCCTAGTGAGTGATAAATTATTGTTAACTGCCCCAGTGAATATTATTCGACATAACACGAGCTTATGACGAATATTCTCATACTAAGCAATAATTTGTCTTCTTTTGTGTATTCATTCTCATTAACGTGATAACTAAGCTTTGTGGAAGATTATTATACAGAATTATTTTTTCATAATTGTATGTTACTCAATCATCCCTAAAATTTCATAAATTTTCCAATATTATCCCTTTTTCCCTTTTCCATTATTTTTCTCCTAAACTAAACCCTAAATTTTTTCATCAAAATTAATTTTCATCAATTCTAAAACTGATTCCACCAATTATTTGCGATTAAATATGGATCATAATTTTGTGATCGATATTTTATCGTAAATTAGTTTTAATTAATTAATTAGGGAATTCGATTTAGGGTTAACTGGGTAACGTTGAATTTTACTGTTTAAGGTTTAGAGCTTGTACGTTTTCTTTTGAATTTGAATTGTATTATTATTTGAAGAGCAAATTAGAAATTACTCCCTTCAAAGTTGTCTTTATTAAAATTTACTCCCCTTTAAAATATTTTTATTATTTAACAGTCAAAAACTTGCAAAAGTTCAAAATTTGCTTGCAATTGTAAACTCCGGCATGACATTCCGGCAAAATTGAATTTTGTACCTTTTTTTATCCTTTTAATACCCAAACTACCCCTCCCCCCTTTTTTTTAATCCTTTTTTATCCTTTTAATACCGTAAAACTTGCAACAAAAACCATAAAAAATGACGAATCAACATTCAAAGTGGACATATAATCAAAAAATCGTATATGATGAAAAGCCCTAAATTCGAATTTCAAAATATAAAAAAAAAATGATTGTAGAATAATGACACAAACTTACTTACCTAATTGATGAATGGAAGCAATGGTTAATTGATTGTCGCTTAATTTTTTTTTGGACTGATTGTCGAATTTCTAGGGTTTACATTTCTTTGTATATTTGGAGTTTTTTTGGGTTTGGAAATTGGAATGAAGAGAGTGAAGGGGGAAAACAAGTTCAGTGAGGTGGTGGTAAGTTGAGGAGCAAATCGATCAAGTTATTAATGAATTGGCCGGATTTTACCAATGCAAGCAAATTTTGAACTTTTGCAAGTCTTTGGCTATTAAATAATAAAAATATTTTAAAAGGGAGTAAATTTTAATAAAGACAACTTTGAAGGGAGTAAATTCTAATTTGCTCTTATTTGAATTGTATTTTCTAATTTGAATAGCATCAAATTAATTTCATCTTTTTAATTTTGTTATAATTTTAATTAATTATAGTTAATTTTAATTTTAATCTTGAAAAAATAATACTTAACATTAATCATCTTTTAGGAAAACCGAAAAATAATTGAGATGACCGGAGTGGTGGTTAGCTCGATGGGTCAGAGTGGTCGCTGGCGTGGTAGAGTGGCGAAGAGAGATGAAATTTGGAGTTTTGAGATTTTTTTCTCTCTCAAAGAGCTATCTAAAAAATAAAAGGGAAACGAGAAATGAGAGATAAATGTGTAATTTCTAAGTATAATTGAGTAACATACCATTATAAAAAAGTACCACCATATTTTATTCGCTTAAATCTGAATCTAATGATTGATATTGGGTATGTTTGGTAAGTACTCCCTCCGTCTCGTTCATTTATTTGCTTTTAATTAAAATACTCTTAAGGAATATAAAAGATAAACAAATGAACGAGACAAATGGGAGTGACAGATTAATATTAACAGAAGTAGAGTTAGAAAGCAGGACGAACTAGCAGGTTTGATTAGCTAATTTAACTCGTAAGTGTTTTAGAGGTGTTTGATATATATATTATATTTATATAGAGTAGAGATCAAGTGAGTCCCTTTTTTTTTGAGTCTATGATGCGTGTCGTTTCCGCAGTCAAAATTAAATTTATAAACACTACTAACTCTACGGTAGATAGGGTAAGTAGAGGTCGATCCCACAGAGACTGACGTTATTATCTTAGAAAATTTATTATTTAATAGTTAGATATATAGAAAGGGGGGGTTTTCTTGGTTTTGAACATAATAATAATAAATAAAAAAACATAATAATAAATAAAAAATATTAATCATAACAATATTCGAGACATGCAATATATGATATAGTCGGGTTAATCATCGATTCACTTAATTAGACCCAAATAGATCGGTAACTATTTAATCCCTTGTAAGCAAGTAAATTAACAGTTTTATCTTTCTTACTCGTTAAACTCCGTAACCACGCAAGTTTAATCCTAACTAAATTAGATCGACTCAACCATGTAAGCACGAATCAAGTCAATAAATTTAATCGCGTTAAGAACACCAATCAATTGAATTATATAGAACCAGAAAGCTGCAATTAAATATAACTCAATTATCATACAAAATTCTAGTAATTAAATTAGACCAGTAAGCTGCAACCTAATTTAAAACACTATTGATTTAACAATCGACTCATGTAAATAATCTAGGTGATCAAGCTAAATTAATAAACATGAAAACAACAGTCAAATCGTGAATTTCATACGAATATCAAAGTACTAATTAAACGTTAAAACAATAACGTAATCTCATAACTCATTGACAATAATCGATACATTACATGTTCGAATAACTGAAAGATTAAACTAAATAACTAATTAAACGATAAATAAACTAAATAAAATAGATAGATACAACCGTTAGATAAATTAGGAGTTGAATTGATCGCGTCCCGCATTTCAATCCGGTTGAATTTATACCGACCTTGGCCATGAAGGCCAAGGCTTTCGCCCTATTCCTATGTATGTGTTTTTTGTGGCTCCTTGTTCTCCCTTACTTCTTTTCTCCATTAAAGCCCTAATGCATCCTTTTATAGTGTTAATTTGGTTCCAGTGAAATTATTTCTTTCCTTAATTAATTGGTATTCTTCTTACAATTCCACATCTTCTCTTTCCTTTTTACACCGGATTTTCTTTCCTTTTTTTCATTATGAGCTGATGATTTCAAGCTTGATTTCGACCCATTAGATGATGGAAATTGATTTTGCTCTCTACAACAAAGTTGTTCATCTCAAACTTAGCTTCCCGATGTATGTTGATTTGCTTTATTCCGACATCGTATGAGTGAGATATTGTCGTCTTAAGACAGACCTGCAAAAATACATACGATTTTGGTAGTCTCGCAATCTTAATCCATGTGGGTTATTATTAATTAATTAAAATATATATTAAAAACTCAATTTAGCACAAAAATATCAAAAGTTTAATAATAAACCCAACTTACATAAAATAATCATTTTAACTCAAATATTACGAAAGACGACATAAAAAATATAATATTAAAGGGGTAAAAATACGCATAAATATCGACTTATCAGTCTATGAGTTCTATTCTTAGCCATTGATCTAAAGAGAATGAATGGTTGAGATTGCATGTAGTAATTAAGGTAGTAACTAACATATTTTGGAAATAATATGAGAAAATCTTCTCTCCTCCCTAGATTACTGCCAACTGATATCATCTTCTCTCTCATCTCTTTCATTTTTTTCATTCAAACGCCCGCCTAACACAAAAACCCTTCACCTTCATCATCTCTCCTCTCATTCAATTTTTTCGAATTGAATAACGTGTTTACTGAATCATGTCATCTCTTTTCTATTTACGAATTAATGGTTTGTATTCTTTAGTTACCTGTCTAATTACATTGGTATTTTGACTATCACCAATGCATTGAAGCTGTTAAACTCTGTTACACTGACTAGCTGTACCTGTTACTCTAATTTACTGCTGGTGTTACTATGGGGATTACTGAAGTTAATCCAATTTTCTTTGGTCTCACAATCTGTGTGTTACACCGAAGCACTGTAAATGTTACTTTAATGAACAATTTATGTCACTTTAAGTTATTAATGGTGTTTGTACAATGATATTGCAATCAATTTCTCTGACGCATTATATACTGTTTTTTGAAGAACAAATGTTGTACTTTGTTAATGAATGGAACCAATCCAAGTTATCCCCAGTTACTTTGGCAATGATTTTGTCTAAACAACGCTGTTGTCTTCAGTTACTTCAATGCATTGTTTCTGTTACTGTAACAGACGAATAGTGTTACTCCGACACACATGAGATGTTACTCTAATAAAAAACACATGTATTAAATAAATATAGTGTTAAATGCACCGTAACACAGCGCTATGTGTAAAAAAAATTGTACAAAATTAGTTTTTCGTGTAAACCAGAAAAAAAGAAAAAATTCTTATAATGACAAAAAAACACGAGTATTCTCAAAACACTTGTTCATCCTCCTCGTCTCCCTCGGTGTCTTCTGTAACACCCGCTATTTTTCTAACTTTTTTATTCTTTCCGTTATGACATCGTCATAACTCTATCACATTTCGGCCTCATATTTCATCATTTTACTAAGCTCTATTTTAATTTTTGAGTTTAATAATTTTTATTTTTAATTTTAAAGATTTAAATTCTTTTTAAATCCATTTATTTGGTTTCTTCGTAAATTAATTAATTTTTCCGCAAGGAATTCTATTTCTCTTCGAATTGACATTTTTAAACTTGGATTTAAGTTATTTCTTTTCCTAAAAATGTTTGAATACGTTTCTGTAATATTTTCAACTAGTAAATATTTTTATTTACCAAAAATTTAGTTGTTAATGATTTTTATTACGAAGCTTCGCGAATAATTATTTTCTTACGCGAGGTTTACTCGAATTACTTTGAAATGCCTTTAACTATTTTACGATTATACTTTTTATCAACTTATAAATTATTTGAGACCATTTCCTCACATTTTGGACCGACTAAGCTCTTGGTCACAAATTTTACTACGTTTTATTTAAACGTTTCATTTTATCACGTTAAAACGTAAACGTAAGATAATTTGTTTTCATTCATTGTTGCATTATTATCAAAACTTTTCATACTCCTTTATCATCTCATTTGGCCGGCCACTTCATGAGGATTTCACATAGTTTTCATCAACACTTTAATCTCATTTATATTTTGAAAAACCATCCATTTCCATACTACACTTTATTCATTCATCAAGTAAAAAAAAATCGATCTTCATCTACTCTTGGCCGTGGCACTCTTCCTCTATTCTAGGATTATTTTTGCTTCAATTCTAGTCTTAATCGACTCAAATTCATCGTCAAATAATCCTCTTTCCGTTCTCTTCGTTAAGGTATTAATCAACGTCATTTTCGATCAATTTTTACCTTGATTTTTATTAGTTTTCTCATGGTATTTTTCTGCCATGATTTCCGTGTTTGGTAGGATTTTTGGACGATCCCGAAGCCGACGAATATATTATCGACTCAGACTTGGAGTAGAGGTAACGTCGATGTTACTCGGTATTTCAATGGTTTTAATTGAGTATTTGCATGTATATATTATTATGTTTTATTTTGGCAATATATGTATGTCACGAATTCTGGAAAATTTTTAAAAGTTGAAAATTTGTATGATTCGGTATTTTTATCGCTTTTACGAGATTAACGATTAAATTGTTATATTATTTTGTAAAATCGTAATAATCGGCCTAAACATGTAATATATGTTGATATTCTGGAAAAAATATTATTTTTGATGATTTTTAATAATTTAGTATTTTTCTGATATTTTTGATATCGATTATTGAATTATTACCGTTTTCGGACAAAAACGATTAAAAGCCGATTTTTAGTTCTAGTACTTGAACGTTTTATTTTAATCTGATTTTTGACGTGGTGAAACTTTCTGGTGAAATAGAATTTTCTGAATGTTTTCATAATTTTTCGGAATTGTTAAGTGGATGAATTAATTAATCACTTTAAATCATCGTTTATCGTTAAAACCGTGTTTGTTGTTTAAATTCTCGATTTCTGGTCTTTGGTTTAAATCTGGAAAAATTATGATTCTGATGATTTCATATTAAAATGAAATTTTATGATTTTAGTGCCTTAATAAAATGTTAAGAACGATAAGTTTTATTAATGGAATCGTTAATTGTGAAAACGGGTTTTAAAGACGGTTTTGACGGGATTTATTAAATATGGAATTTTTGGAAATCTGGAAAAATGGTAGATTCTGGAAAATCATGATTTTTAGGTTTAATAATAATTTTTGGATATTAATACTTAAATCGTTTTGTAATTACTATTTTTATTAATCGTTATTGTCGAGATTGGACGATTAACGAGAAAACGCTTTAAAAACCGAGTTTTAGAATTCTGGAAATTTTCTTTTCTGGACAGAATGTCCATAAATATAATTTAACTATTTTACGTAATTTTTGTACTATTTATTAAAGTCTTTAATTAATAAATATTGATTTTCGGACAAATTGTGATTTATCGTTAAAATGCTTCGTCTTACCTAAAAGAATTATTTTTCCAGCAATTTTGAAAGTATTTAAATCTGAAACTTTAAGAGTTAAATCATCCCTTAACGTACTCTAAATGTATTTGTTGGTTTAATTAAATAAAGACGTTCAAGTATTTAATTTGATGTTTGCCGTAAAATCCTATTTATAATTTTATTGTCGAAACTAATAATAATTAGGGAATTTTAGCTTTTTGACTTTTGAAAACACCCTAATTAGTAATATTAAAATGTTTAAGACATTTTTAATCATTTTATAACACTTATACGATATTTTAATAATTTCATAAAATCAAATGATCTTACTTTAACAATTAATATCGTTAAGGCCGAAAGTATTAGTTTTATACATCTATATCGTTTACTAAAAGTGTGGTATTAGTATGAACTAATATTTTCACTACTTTAATATAATGCTATTTTTGGTAAAGTTTCTAAAAATAGAAGTTTCCTGAAATAGAAAGTTTCCCATTTTAGAATATAAATGTTTACTTCTTTTATCCTCACATTGTTTATAACGAATACATCTTTTAAATATCGATAATGGATTGTTTTGGAGTTATGTAATAAGGAAAAGTGTGGGTTTAGAGTAATATAGTCTGGGATGTACGTTTTGCCATCAACTATAAAGCTGGTGTGTCTATGTTGAGAGACATTGGTCGTTGAACTGAGCATGGTTTGTGTTCAGGAGGGTGTATGCTTACCTTAAACTTAGATATCGTATCGTGTAAGTCGCGTCGGGTTGAACTGGGTATGGTTTGTATCCAGGAGGGGTGTGCACTACTTAAGCCAGGACCTCGCTGCACGCAGTCCTGTTATGGTTGAGTTGCCTAGTTAGAGACCGAAGTCTGATTTGTTTTGACTAAGTTCTCGAAACTAGTTTAGTATTGTCCTAGTGAAAGTCTAGATTCTACATTAATCCTATCCATAACGCCATTTTGATTATTTTATTTGTTATCGATATAAATTGGTTTGCAGGTTGGCAAATATTTTTATGTTTCTTCGGAAACCCTTTTGATTAATTTGTTTTACGCTAAAACTTATTTTAATATGCTGTTTTACTGTTTTCCATTTTTACTATTTTTCCTATATTAGTAATTACTGTTTTAAAATCCTGTTATACGGCTGGGAGAACGTTGACGTTGCTCCCCACTGATTGTGGCTGTTATGTTTTAACATGGCAGGTATACGTGTTTGTTTTCCGGTGGGTGTGGGCTAACGAGCAGTCTTGGATCCTGCTTGATCTTTTTAATAATTGTCTTAAGGATTGTTTAACCTCATTGTGGATTGTTTTAATTTTTAGCCATTTTTATGTAAGGCATACGTTTGACTTTACCAATTTAATTTAATAAGACATAGTTACAGTGTGTTTTAATCCCGACTCTACAGTGTTTCCGCCACTGTATCGCGTTAGAATTTCTAGGGGATTACAGTTGGTATCAGAGCATCACTGCTCCCGACGCTTACACACCTGAAATTAGGGAAAAATACCAGTAAATTATTTAAACAGTAAATAAAAATATTATTAGAAATGGGTAGAAACAAATAAGGACTTAACTGTTAGGATTATTTGTTCTTGTAACTCAATGACTAGCATTGAATATTTGTTTCTTTTATCAAGAAGAAGATGAAAGAACAAGATGCTGATATGCTACTCCAGATCGGGACAAGACCTGCTTAGCACTCTCAACGCCTGCTGACTCGAGTGGACAACTTTGTGCCCCAAGAAAGAGGTCGATGGTGACTTTTCAGCTCCGGTTTAGTTTGCTCAAGCTACAGGTTGGATGATTAAGAGTAGATCCATGTTCCGTGACGTTGCAATAGTAGATCCAGATGGAGCGACCCAAAACTTGTGTGCTCGTTCCTCTACAAGAAGATGAAGTAATCCTTTTTGTTACCTCGTGAACTCTGGAGGATTAAAGATTCTCCTCTGGTTCAAGAACTTAGTAATATAGGATGATCGATTCTTTTCTTCCTTCCTCTATTTCTTCCAATTCTTCTCTTATATATTCTCATCTTCATTCTCTTGGTGAATCCTTGTTCTCTTCTTCTATTCTACCATCTTTCTCTTGAGATTCTTTGGTTATACCGAATTCTGTCTTAGTGAACCCGTGTTATAGATGTTTGAGGTTTAGTAAACCCTTGTTACCTGGTTTGAGGATTTTTAGTCTGCCCTACTTTCTAAGCAAGTAAGAAATTCTTGAGGATTAATTTGAATAGCAAAATGTTGCTTGATGGAATTAGGATGATACTTTAGGCACTGAACCTTGGGTTATAGGTTACCTTGATTATATTGGGGTACTTAGAGTTAGATATATTTGGGAGTAGTAAGAGAGTATCTCATATTTGATGGATACCTAGTACCTAACCTAGAACCAAACTAAGGGTAACTGATAATATTACTTTGGATTCTTTACCTAATCCTTATTTAATGGATGCATCGCGAATATTTGGGAGCATAGAGTATTGTTTAAGGTGTTAGACTGAGTGTTGTGGTACCATTGAAGGTTTTCATTAATGTCGTTAGAAATTTTGGTTGACATAGATTACCCGTATTTCTTAAGGATTAGATCGTTGATCGTCGTTTAAGGCTGTAACCTATGAACTTTGGGGTTGAATGATCTAACTTGGGATAAATTGTTGTTGTCCCTAGAGAAGAGAACTATCTTGCACAATCACAGTTTGGTTTTATTGTGCTGTTTTGAGAAATATTATAATACGGATCATCTTATTGGGACTGTTATAACCTTAGACCAACGAGATTGTGGCTTCGTTGATTTAATAAATATTTTGGTGGTTTCGCTGATACAATATGAAATTTGGTGGAATTTTTAGAAACCTTAGCCCAATGACGTGTTTGAAGATGTGAGTGTTTGCGCCATTACCTATAGGTTTGAGCGTATTTGAGGATTTGTTATACTTTCCCCAACTTCTTTACTTGTGATATTAAAAACATGTTGGTAATCATTTTGAGGATTCTGTGCCCAAGCATTGTTGTATTGGTGGACCTTGTTTAATGTTCCTTACTCGAGAAATTTGGAGCATATCTCGAGTTCAAACCTTATGAGTTTTGAAATTAGGAACCTTATCGATCAAGGGTTTGGGTATGTCTTGTTAACCGTTGGAATCTTAATTGTGGATTTGATTCTAAAGCATTTGTGGATTAGTATCGTGTCCCTTGAACGATTGGTTAGTCACGTAAGACATTTTTGGAGATAGTGACCGAGTAGTACCACCTAGTGCCTAATATTGGACTTAATGTTATTTGATGGAAATTAGGGACCCGGGTTGTGGGAGTCGTACCGGGAATCTCGAGATGGTTAATTTAATTCTTCAATCCTTGAGAGTTCTATTTGACTCTCAAATTCGTCCTCCTCTTAGCTTCTCTTGAATCCCGCTTCTTCTTCTTCATCCAATCCCTTTCAACTTCTTTATCGGGTTTGAAAACTTTTGTTTCGATTTGTCGTTGACTTTGATTCTATTTATCCATTTATTATTTTCCCCGGACTTGTGTTATGAAAAGTTTGAAAATCTAAATTTTTTTGATTTTCATGAAATTTTAACATTTTGAAGCATAATTTCAAATTTTAAAACTCCCCATTTTGTAAAAACTTTGAACAATTTAGCATTTTGGATTTTCGTGAAATTTTAACACCTTGAGTTATAAATTTCATAACCGTATACTTCGTTTTTGTTTTATTTTTGGTTGATAACACATGTTTAGACCTGTTTCGAAATGCCTTAACAAATTATTTCAAAGTATTTTGAAATTGATTCAAATTTTGATTTTTCAAGCGAACGGAATTTTATGAAGACTTTCACATTTCCAAAAACTTTGATTTCTATATGATTATGACATAAAACGTTTTAACATTGTCGAAATTATTTTGTATGTTCAAATTTGATAACAGTTTTGAAAACTTTCACAATTACTTTGATAACATTTTGAAATTAGTTTTCGTTTTATTGTTGGTGGACTTTTGAATCTGTTATTGAAAATTTTTGACGACTGGTTCGATTTTTACTGACTACTTTTGATTTCTCATAACTAAATCTTGTTTCATCAGAAAAGGAATATTATCGAATTTCTTAATCAAAATATTTTACTTTCATTTTGAAAATACTTTGGTTATCCTATTTCCTTCAAGTTTGTTTACAAATGTTATTTGACGTCATTGTTTTATCAAATAACTTTACTTTACGATTTCACTAATTAAAAGATTTTAAACTCCGTGTAGCTTAGCCCAAATTCCTTTCGAAATAAATATTTGCATTCGATTTCGTATCACTTTGAGAGTTGTAAAATTTTTCTTTTAAAGCAAAATTCTTATGCGAATTTTTTTTTATCCTCATCTTTTCGAGTGGGGTAATCTTGACTCCTTTCTTCTTATTCTTAGTTTCGAGGACGAAACTTTCTTTTAGTGGGGAGGATTGTAACACCCGCTATTTTTCTAGCTTTTTTATTCTTTCCGTTATGACATCGTCATTACTCTATCACATTTCGGCCTCATATTTCATCATTTTACTAAGCTCTATTTTAATTTTTGAGTTTAATAATTTTTATTTTTAATTTTAAAGATTTAAATTCTTTTTAAATCCATTTATTTGGTTTCTTCGTAAATTAATTAATTTTTCCGCAAGGAATTCTATTTCTCTTCGAATTGACATTTTTAAACTTGGATTTAAGTTATTTCTTTTCCTAAAAATGTTTGTATACGTTTCTGTAATATTTTCAACTAGTAAATATTTTTATTTACCAAAAATTTAGTTGTTAATGATTTTTATTACGAAGCTTCGCGAATAATTATTTTCTTACGCGAGGTTTACTCGAATTACTTTGAAATGCCTTTAACTATTTTACGATTATACTTTTTATCAACTTATAAATTATTTGAGACCATTTCCTCACATTTTGGACCGACTAAGCTCTTGGTCACAAATTTTACTACGTTTTATTTAAACGTTTCATTTTATCACGTTAAAACGTAAACGTAAGATAATTTGTTTTCATTCATTGTTGCATTATTATCAAAACTTTTCATACTCCTTTACCATCTCATTTGGCCGGCCACTTCATGAGGATTTCACATAGTTTTCATCAACACTTTAATCTCATTTATATTTTGAAAAACCATCCATTTCCATACTACACTTTATTCATTCATCAAGTAAAAAAAAATCGATCTTCATCTACTCTTGGCCGTGGCACTCTTCCTCTATTCTAGGATTATTTTTGCTTCAATTCTAGTCTTAATCGACTCAAATTCATCGTCAAATAATCCTCTTTCCGTTCTCTTCGTTAAGGTATTAATCAACGTCGTTTTCGATCAATTTTTACCTTGATTTTTATTAGTTTTCTCATGGTATTTTTCTGCCATGATTTCCGTGTTTGGTAGGATTTTTGGACGATCTCGAAGCCGACGAATATATTATCGACTCAGACTTGGAGTAGAGGTAACGTCGATGTTACTCGGTATTTCATGGTTTTAATTGAGTATTTGCATGTATATATTATTATGTTTTATTTTGGCAATATATGTATGTCACGAATTCTGGAAAATTTTTAAAAGTTGAAAATTTGTATGATTCGGTATTTTTATCGCTTTTACGAGATTAACGATTAAATTGTTATATTATTTTGTAAAATCGTAATAATCGGCCTAAACATGTAATATATGTTGATATTCTGGAAAAAATGTTGTTTTTGATGATTTTTAATAATTTAGTATTTTTCTGATATTTTTGATATCGATTATTGAATTATTACCGTTTTCGGACAAAAACGATTAAAAGCCGATTTTTAGTTCTAGTACTTGAACGTTTTATTTTAATCTGATTTTTGACGTGGTGAAACTTTCTGGTGAAATAGAATTTTCTGAATGTTTTCATAATTTTTCGGAATTGTTAAGTGGATGAATTAATTAATCACTTTAAATCATCGTTTATCGTTAAAACCGTGTTTGTTGTTTAAATTCTCGATTTCTGGTCTTTGGTTTAAATCTGGAAAAATTATGATTCTGATGATTTCATATTAAAATGAAATTTTATGATTTTAGTGCCTTAATAAAATGTTAAGAACGATAAGTTTTATTAATGAAATCGTTAATTGTGAAAACGGGTTTTAAAGACGGTTTTGACGGGATTTATTAAATATTGAATTTTTGGAAATCTGGAAAAATGGTAGATTCTGGAAAATCATGATTTTTAGGTTTAATAATAATTTTTGGATATTAATACTTAAATCGTTTTGTAATTACTATTTTTATTAATCGTTATTGTCGAGATTGGACGATTAACGAGAAAACGCTTTAAAAACCGAGTTTTAGAATTCTGGAAATTTTCTTTTCTGGACAGAATGTCCATAAATATAATTTAACTATTTTACGTAATTTTTGTACTATTTATTAAAGTCTTTAATTAATAAATATTGATTTTCGGACAAATTGTGATTTATCGTTAAAATGCTTCGTCTTACCTAAAAGAATTATTTTTCCAGCAATTTTGAAAGTATTTAAATCTGAAACTTTAAGAGTTAAATCATCCCTTAACGTACTCTAAATGTATTTGTTGGTTTAATTAAATAAAGACGTTCAAGTATTTAATTTGATGTTTGCCGTAAAATCCTATTTATAATTTTATTGTCGAAACTAATAATAATTAGGGAATTTTAGCTTTTTAACTTTTGAAAATACCCTAATTAGTAATTGTAGACACCCGCATTTTGCCTGCTAGTGTCTATAGCAGTTCCCGACAAACACCCGATGATGATCGGACGCAAACGTGACTTGGTATACTCGGATTTGGACCCGAAATCAGTAATATCTGACTTGGACTTTTTAGCGGAGTAATAATCTCACAAAACAGACCTCAAATCCAGGCCCAGTGGATCGTTCCGAGCAAAATAAGACTAATTTGGGCCAAAACCGACACCAAAAATAAATCCCGTCTTTTAGCGACCGGGTCAAAACCCGGTCAAAGACGAAACCGTCTCATAAATCAGCCAGGTTCAGCTGGCGCACAAATCCAAAATTCAAAAAACCAATCAAAACAACAATATCAATTCTTTCTTATTTTGTCTCGATTTGCTTGACCCACTCGATCGAGTGGATTGACCCACTCGGTCGAGTGGAGCGTCATTTTCCAGATTAGGCCCATTTTCTAGGGCACTCGACCGAGTGCACTAGGGCCACTCGATCGAGTGACCCTAGGTCGTGGGGGTAAACTCTATAAATACCCCACGACTCCCACACATTTGGGAGGCTTTTGGACACAGTTTTTCACCTACATTCTACCCACATTTTACCCTACATTCACCTATACTACATGCCTTAGCAAGCCTAAGCACTACATACAAAAACCGAGTCCCTTGTCCCTCGAAAAACCGACAAACACACACACACAGACACACACACACCATAACTTGCATACATCCTCGATACTCCGACGTCCCGTCACTATTTACGAGTCCATTTCCGAGGTCCTTACTAAGCATGTATGTTGAGGGTGTCCTAAACCCCATCTCGATCCTTGTTACTCTTTTTATTTACGTTTTTCTATCGTTTATATTATATCTATACTAGTATTGTAATCCTAACTTCTAACATACTACTAACATTTTAATAATTTTCGTATACTAACTTTTACATTCTCGTTACTAACATATTATTATACCGCGTATATATAAATTAGTGTCAAAATCCGGTTCTAAATCCGTTTGACTACGATGTTTGCCTAAAGTCCGTCTAATCCCTTTACGAGCAACGACGGAGGTGGAGCCCTTTCGAGGAGCCCCGCCCCAATGTACTCAAGGGCGTGACGTGATCGCAATCGGTCATAGTTGAACGAATTTAGTTCCATTTCTATAATTAGTACGGAACCCGTTGACACGAAAACCGACATCACATAACCCGAAAGGGTTAGTTTCGATGTCGTGACGTAGAGGGATGCATCCCGTTGCTAATTCAAAGTTTCTACGTAAATGTTTTCATAAAATCCCGACAACGGTATTATAATCGTACATGTACACGATTATAGCACCGGAGGTCGAGTTAAATTCAAATCATGCGATATTTGTATTTAATTTGACCGACCGTCGATTTTAAACCCCAAAAACGAAACGAGTTGACACTCGTACAGGGGCTACTCGACCGAGTACGTAGGCTACTCGATCGAGTAGCGTCCATAAAACTGGGCAGACCACTTTTCGAGGACACACTCGACCGAGTCAGACCATGACTCGACCGAGTGGGTCCTGTAACCCAGAAAACCGAGGGCTTTGACACACATTTCAAGCCTCGTCCTTTTATCGACTTTAGTCATCACGTGTAAAGACAATCACGTGACTTCCCCTTTTTCGAAACGCATACATATCACGACACTATAACGACTTTGATCGATTTTTCGACATGATAAGTCGGGACAAGGCATCGAGGCATAGGATCGGGCTAGCGCCACGCCTAGGTCCTATGTCTCCGTCCTTCGTTTAATACACAATGCAATGTGTATTCAATCGGGGTTTGTCCATCTACACAATCCACGGTCTAGTTTACATATGGGTCAGTTCCTAACTTTTTATTATTTATTATTCCGTTTGTATATCGCTCATAATCTTTGTATTGGCCGGGTTGTATTTCCGCCCGTGTAACTTGTACGTTATTTACTTTCGAGTTTTGTTTATTTACTTGCTTATCGCTTTATAAATGAACCTCGCATGCTAAATTACTCCTACCATATTCAAGATGCATTAAATGACGTAGTTCACATACTATTCATATGCTTAGCCCGAAAACGCTGTTTGCATATCATTTAGTCATTTTACTAGCGCGCGCACACGAACACGAACGATGTCTTAGTAGAGGCCGCCATGTGCGGGCGGGGTTGGGTGTCCTTAGTGGGCTTCCCAACACGTACCCTCACCCCTTACTCAGAACCTTTGGTTTCCGGATGACCGAAACCCTTGGCGCACGAGAGTCATTCTATATACGAAAGCCGGTTTAAACGGTATCGATATTGCAATGCAAAGGGACGAGCCCAATAAACTCTGAAATCGAAGTGGGCTTACTTTGTGTATAGCCCATGACGACATAGAGTGGGCTCGTATGGTTCCGAATAACCACAAAATTCGGTGGCGACTCCATTTTGACTTAAATTTCGAACCCGAGATCAATCTCACCACGAGATTCATTCGCCTACCCAAACCCGCGCGTGGCCGCGTCGGGGTAGACCTACGTCATGTCCACAATTTGCCGACTCCGCTGGGGATACCTGATGTACCACATGTCATCGGGGTTCCTAGGGTGAGACTCGAAGAGAAATCGTTCGAATATTAGTGTGCGCGCATTAGTTTAATGATTCATGCATAACCCAAATTTTGCCCGTGCCGGTTACTTGTGACCGACGTCCCACTATACCACGGTGCATTCCTACATGGGTGCACTAAAGACTTCGATGGCGGAACTCACGGGGTTTTACGGCAGGTCCTAGTTCCAAATCGGCTAGGGAGCTCGTCCCGTTTCGTGAGAATGCTATCGTTGTTGGTATAGACCCTATTTCGACCGACTGAGACTTAGTGTAAAGCATACATAAGCGTCGTTATAATGCTTGTTTGACTACGTGCTACTTGGTTTCCGTGTCATTTTTCAAAAAACCATCATTTCAAAAAATGCATCTTTCCAAAAATACCAAATTTTGAAAAAACCCGAAATACTGTCCGTTTCGGGACCCGTCTTTTCAAAAATATCCAACTTTCAAAAATTCGGAATGCCGCCGAAATTTAGGATCGACAATTTGACTCAAAATATCCTTTTTCTCTAGTCGGCATGCTGCCCATTTTAATTCTTGGATTTCCAACACCATTCCGATTTTCTGAATTTTCAAAATTCTAATTTTGGTTTTCGAAATTCCATTTTCAATTTCCGAACTCTCGGAAATTCACCCATTTTTTATTCAAATTTCAAACATCCAACCTTCCTAGTAAACCTTCCTTATTATAGGACCTACCGTCTAGCCGTGTGTCGGGTCTTTGCATAGTATGCCGAAGGTCTATAGCGTCGAAACTCCGCTGATCCTATATCACGAGTTTCCCCCCTTTCCCGAGTCCGCCTTATCCGTCAAGGCACGACCAACCCGCGTAGGGCATACCCCTACAAAGGAAAGTCCGTCCATACACTCGAGTCAAAAGTCTGGGGAAAAGTCTCACGTGGACCTTCCTTCGAACAGGATTAGGCCCACAAAGCCAAAATCCTAAGGAAGTTATACCACCCATCGAGTCATCCGTCTAGATGTCTTTCTCGAGTCTTTAGTCTTCCTTCTTAGTGTCGCTCGGGATGTACTTTTCCTTTCTTTTTCCAAGATCTGGGTTCGGTTTCTGATTACACGGTGTCCTTACAGACAGGCCGCCGGCAACTAGACACGCTCGAAGGATGGCTACTTTGAACAGCCTACAAACCTCTCTGGATGCCATGGTCGCGAAGCAAACCGACATCGAGGCCCAACTGACTGAAATGAGGGCTGGCCAAGTGGCCATTGTTGCTTGCCTAGCCACGGTGGAGCAAAGGGCTCCTAATGTCGAGGCTAATGAGCCTCTAGCTGAACTAGTCAGCGCGGTCCGCCGACTAGAAGAGCAAGTCCATTTGGCTGGAAGTAACAACATCCATCGGGAGAATAGTCGAGAGTACAACCCGCTGAGTGACAAACTACCTGCAAACCTGAATCTCACAGGTTTGCCCATGTTTGAGGGAACTGAGGACCCGTTACTACATGTGCGGGCCTTCAAGGAATTCATGGCCATCAAGGGAGTGGATTCGACCATGTTCAAGAATCTCTTTGCTGCATCCCTTGAGAAGCACCCACGGGCCTGGTACTACAGGCTAGACCCGAAAAAATACCCTACATGGGATGATGTGGCCACCGAGTTTGCTCGGAACTATGCTGACAACACCGAGATGCAAACCACAATGCGATCTCTGGAGGTTATGGCCCAAGAGCCGAAGGAAGGTTTTACTAAATACCTTCAACGCTGGAGGGCCGAGAGCGTGAAACTGGTTGATAAGCCCAATGAGAAGACTTTGGTGGAGGCTATTGTCAAGAACCTCCTCCCCTCCTACCGGGTTCACCTCCGATATGCTGTCATACCCAATTTCACCACCCTTACTGAAATGGGTATGAGGATCGAAGACGATCTGAGACTAGAAGGCCTTACTAAGGCCGCTAGCAAAGGATACCAAGGGGCTTCTTCCTCTGCCACTAAGCCCCAAGCTGCAACTCGCAGCATTTTTGACGCGGTTAATCTACTAGATGCCCCGTCCAAAAAGAACACCCCACCTCGGGTTTTCACTGATATAGGTACCACTTATACCTATGCCTTACAAAGGCTGTCCTCCAAAGGCCTAATCCAACCGATAGGCCCAACTCCTGAAGTTCCGGTCGAGCGACGCTCCAAGAACTACAATGCTCAGGCCTATTGCCAATATCACCGGGGCAATGGGCATGATACCGAAAAATGCTGGAAGCTGAAGCACCTGATCCAGGACTTGATCGAAAGCGGTAAGATCCCGCTACCCGGAGATAAGCCAAGCAACAAAGAGAACCCTTTCAGCTCCCATGCCATCTTTGCCGGGGAGGTGATTGATTGTTCTCATCTTATCTCTCCATTTATCCCGCAAGTGAACGAGATCTGGTTTGATGACGAGGATGATGTCTACCTCGCTAAAGGGGAAACCGTTCCCATTACCCCCGAACAGATTCGCGAGGCCAAAACTCGAGTCCTAGCCAGCAACAACCTAGGTCGTCCCTATTTAGCCACAAGCACTAGGGACACCCCTATCCCGGCAACCATCACCGATCCACTCGGGATGGAAGTCGCCCCTGAGGAGCCGACCGCTGAAACGGCTATCGTGAAGCAACTGAAGAAGACCCGAGTTGACCTCACTATATGGCAACTCTTGGTCAGCTCACGAGAACATCGAGAAGCACTTACAAAGGCTCTCGATCAAGTCAAGATCGACTCTTTGGCTACCTCCGCTGAAATGGTAGCCACGGTCCTACCCCACCTAAAGGGTAAGGCCAAGGTAGGAGGACCAATAATCATCTTCTCTGAAGCCGATCTGCCGCCATTCGGGGCCTCCCACAACCTGGCCCTTTACATCACGGTGATTTGCCGAGGAAAATACCTCCCGATGACCCTAGTCGATGACGGGTCAGCCGTGAATGTCCTTCCTCTGAGGACCGCCAAAGCCCTCGGCATTATCGAGGCTGACTATATCCCGACTGCTCAGACCATCCAAGCTTTTGATGGGAGTCCAAAGTCGGTAGCTGGGGCCATAAAACTGACCATCATAACAGGCCCGATAGAAAAGGAGCTTGAATTCCAAGTGATTGATGTCACCTCATCCTTCAACTTACTCCTAGGAAGGCCGTGGATCCACGCGGTCAAGGCGGTATCTTCCACCCTCCACCGCAAGATCAAGGTGCCTTTGCTCGACAATGTTATTACTTTGGAGGCAACCCCAATGACCGTGGCTAGCTGTAACGCCACGGGCCGCACGGACCTCTGGGGGTTCGACTTTGTGGGGATGATCGAGGAAGAGTACCTCTTTAGGCCTTACTTCACCACGAGCACTGACACGATGCTCCAGAACTTAGGGTACCTTCCGGGGGCTACCTCTCGACCCGACCTTCCAGCTGGGAAGATCATCGAGGTCCTTAAGGACGAAGACTCTCACTTCGGCCTTGGCTATGCCACCACTCCGGGCAACGTTGTCCGAGCAGGAATCGAAAAGGCCTGCAACATCATGAAGGGTATCCACTTGAGCCCTTACAGCCCACGGTTGTCTGACTACTTTGTCACACCCGTGTTTGGGGCTATCCAGGTTGGACTATATCAACCCAATGCTACGCACCTCGGGACCCACTTGGCCCGGGACTGCAACTACATCCCGGATGAGGTGTTCGCCCTCATCCAGTCTGATGAAGCTAATGATGCTGAGCCCGCGCTGGGGCTGCTCTTCGGGGAAGACACCGTAGCCCCAACTCCAAAAGAAGACCTGGTCAACCTGATTCTCCGCAGCAACAGGTTTGACTCGACCAAGCTGATCTCAAATGTTGGCTCCGAGACAGGGAACAGGGCCTGGAGGAAGACTGTCAAGTGGACTGACAGTCAAGGAAAGATCTACGAGCTGGTCACCGGAGAGGGAGACATGCCTGAGTCTGAGTCCGAGTCTGAGTCGGAGTCTGAGTCAGAGTCTGAGGTCGAGTCTAAGAAAGTCGGTGCTAGAGTCACTCCTGTAACCCCTCTCCCTTCTATCATTCTTGCTGCTAGCACTTCAGGGTCTGTCCCGAGTGCTTTACCAATCCCGCCACTGACCAATGATCAGATGGCTGCTCTCTTTGAGCTGTTTTCCAAATTTTCAATCAATAATAACAACCATTCTGCTTACGACTTGTCTCTTTTAAATTCTGCTTTCAAAATTGTTTTGTGCTATGACATTGAGAAATCCGACGAACAGGTACCATTACCTCCACATCTGATTGAGCAACTAGAGCAAAGGGAATCCCGGAACCCGGTAATTGAAGAGACCGAGTCCATAAACGTGGGAACAACCTTAGAGCCTCAGATACTTAAGATAGGGTTATCTTTAGATCCCGAGGAGAAACAACAGTTCATAAGCCTCCTCCAAGAATTCAAAGATGTCTTCACATGGTCCTACAAGGACATGCCGGGGATAGACCGGGAAATAGCCGAGCACCGCATACCTATCAAAGACGGGTGCAAACCGGTCAAGCAGAAGCTTCGTCGAATGAGGCCCGAATGGTCTCTCAAAGTAAAGGAAGAAGTCGACAAACAGTTCAAAGCCGGCTTCATACAAGTGTCCGAATATCCGGACTGGGTTGCAAACATCGTGCCGGTTCCTAAAAAGGACGGTAAGGTGCGGGTGTGCGTGGATTTTCGGGATCTTAACAAAGCAAGCCCGAAGGATGGTTTTCCGTTACCACACATCGATATACTGGTGGATAACACGGCCGATCATGCCCTTCTGTCATTCATGGACGGGTATGCCGGATATAATCAAATCAAGATGGCGGAAGAATATATGAGTAAGACTACCTTCACTACACCTTGGGGTACTTACTGCTACACCGTCATGCCATTTGGTCTCATTAATGCCGGGGCCACGTACCAAAGGACCGCTACCACTTTACTACACGACATGATGCATAAAGAGGTAGAGGTTTACGTGGACGACATGATCGTCAAATCCAAAGAACGGGACGGTCACATCACCGCCCTAAGAAAATTTTTCACCCGATTGCGCAAATACAACATGAGGCTAAACCCTCAAAAGTGCAGTTTCGGGGTAACGTCAGGCAAATTACTGGGTCATATCGTTAGCCAACGAGGTATCGAGGTCGACCCAGCTAAAATCAAAGCCATTACCGAGATGCAAGCTCCTAAAACCGAAAAAGAAATAAGGGGATTTCTCGGGAAAGTCCAGTATATTAGTCGATTCATTTCCAAACTAACCATGGTGTGCGAACCGATTTTCAAGAAACTGAAAATAGGGGAACGGATACTATGGGATGACAAGTGCCAAATTGCTTTCGACAAGATCAAGGAAATTCTGTCTGCTCCGTCAGTTTTGATGCCACCTCAACCCGGTTTGCCTCTGTCGTTATACCTAACAACGACCGAGACAGCCATGGGGGCTATGCTGGCTCAGACAGTTGACTCCGAAGAACGAGCCATTTATTACATTAGCAAGAAGTTTTTAGAGTATGAGTGCAAATATACCATGCTCGAAAAGACGTGTTTGGCTCTAGTCTGGGCCACTAAAAAGCTCCGACACTATATGCTCAGCTACGAGGTCCATGTTCTATCAAAGATGGATCCGATCAAATACCTCTTCGAAAAACCCATCCTCAATGGCCGAATTTCTAGATGGACTCTAATGTTGGCAGAGTTCGACCTAAAATTTGTGCCATTAAAGGCCATTAAGGGACGGGCGGTAGCTGAATTTCTCGCTGACAGCCCGGTAACCGAAGAAGGACACACCGACACCTGGTCCTTCCCAGACGAAGATATTTTCCATACCGATGCCGAAACATGGGATTTATACTTCGATGGAGCGTCTAATTTTCGAGGGTTCGGAGTCGGGATCCTTCTAATTTCACCAAGAAGGGAGCATACTCCCGTCTCCATCAAACTGGACTTTGATGTTACCAATAATGCAGCAGAGTACGAAGCATGCATTTATGGGCTACAAGCCACCGCCAACCTGGGGATCACAAATCTCCGAGTACATGGCGACTCATCCTTGGTCATTAACCAAGCACTCCAAAAATGGAAGACTCGGAATGCTAACCTCGTGGCCTACCAGGCACGAGTAAGGGATCTTGAGAAACAATTCCAAAAGGTGGAGTATATATACCTGCCTCGGGAAGAAAACCAGTTTGCAGATGCACTCTCAAAATTGGCATCTTTACTGAATATTCCCGACCACGTGACCAGTATGCCAATTTGCGTCGAAAGACGGTCCGAGCCGGCATACGTTCATGACATTGAAGACATCGAGATCACTGATCCCGAACCTTGGTACCAGGCTGTGTTAACATACCTGAGCAATGGAGAATATCCTCCCGGGACTGAGGGTCGAGCCAAAAAGGCCTTGCGAAGGCTAGCCACCCAGTTCATCCGTACCAATGATGGACAACTATACAAAAAGACGGCGCAGGGGGCTCTTCTCCTTTGTGTTGACAAATATAAGGCCGAGAAAGTAATGGCCGAAGTGCATGATGGTGAAAACGGCCCACATATGAATGCTCACATGTTGGTCCGAAAAATCATGAGGCTCGGATATTACTGGAATACCATGGAAGCCGACTGCCAATTTTATGTCAAACACTGTCATAACTGTCAAATCTTTGGCAATGTGCAACATATGCCGTCGTCTCTGCTTTATACCATGACGTCGCCTTGGCCGTTCTCGACATGGGGTATCGACATAATCGGTAAGGTAAATCCCTCCGGTACCGGCGGACACTGCTTCATTTTAGTAGCTATCGACTATTTCACCAAATGGGTCGAAGCTGAATCATATCGCATCCTCAATGCTAAGCATGTCGCCAAATTTATCCAAAACAAGATAATATGTCGGTATGGAATCCCACATGAATTTATCAGTGATCACGGGACTCATTTCCAAGCTGAGACCGCAGCCTTGCTGACTAAATACAAAATTCAAAGGCACACGTCCTCGCCCTACCGTCCCCAAACGAACGGAGCAGTAGAGGCGGCTAATAAAACGATTGTCACCATACTCAAAAAGATGGCTGATAATTATCGGGACTGGCCCGACAAAATACCTTTTGCCTTATGGGGGTACCGGACATCAATTCGCACCGCAACCGGAGCAACGCCGTACTACCTAACTTATTGGATGGAGGCAGTCCAACCAGTTGAATTAGAGGTACCGTCCCTCATAATTCTATTAGAAAGTCAAGTACCTGAAGCTGACTGGGTTCGAGCACGGTACGATTCGTTGGTTCTACTAGACGAACGGCGGTCCCGCGCTCTCAACAATATCCAAATCTACCAGAAACGGATCCAGCGGGCCTTCAACAAGCGGGTAAGGCCCAGAAACATTAAGGAAGGGGATCTAGTCCTTAAGTCTGTTCGAGCTTTACAACCAGTTAATCCAAGGGGAAAATTCAAACCCAACTGGGCTGGGCCATATCTGGTGAAGAAAATCCTATCAGGGGGAGCAATGATGCTGATGGACCTAGACGGGAATGAGTTCGTCAACCCAACCAACCTGGACCAGCTGAAGCGTTACTACCTTTAGCCATTTCTCAATGTCATTGGCAATTTTTATCAAAATCGTTTATTTTACAAAAAAGCAAGTCAATAAGCTAGAATTACTTATTCTACTGTCACAAAACATCTTGAACCAATAGTCTTGGTGTAATTCAAGATTGCAAATTTACTGAGCTTGAACTACGTTTGGTTTGATTCTGCTAATTGCGGATACGTAGGCAGCCCCTCAAAAGGGCACAACCAATGCAATCGAGAAAAGACAGGAACGGTTTAATAATAAACTTTCTTTTATTAATTATAAAAAAAAAAGCCCCAATAAACTTGGGAAAATTACAAAGTGCAGGAATTCAAAAAATTACCAAAAAAAAAACACACGACAAAAATAGTAATAATATTTAAATAATAAAAAACTAAGGACTCGGTATTTAGGGCATCTTGCCCTTCCCCTTGTCCTTGGCCTCCTTGGCCGTCCACTGACGACGACGCGGAGGAGAGCGTTCCCGAATCACCACAGGAACCTCTTTGGCTCGGACTCGTTTCTTGGAACTCGAGTCCTCATCCACCTCAATAGGCCCGAGTCGGGCCCTCACGGGCTTAGGGAGCCGGTCACGCGGACCTAGTCGGTCTCGGGCCGCCAGCCTTGGCCCAAGTCGCCGTTCCAAATCAGTCTGGGGGCTTAGCCGCCCCCGCGTGCCACTAGCACCGGCATCTTTAGCTCGAGTCTTAGTATGTGACTTAAGACCCGATTCTAATCGGACTAAGGTAGCAGGGGTCTCTCCCTCATCAAAGAATCCCCTATTATCCTTTTCCGTCTCCCGACGGACCAGTTCGAAGGCCTCATCGACCTTCAGAGCTTTGCGAGCTTCCTCAGACTCCTCAGAAGTCCATTTCTCGTAAGCCCGAGAAACCCAAGCGGATTGGCAAGGGTTGGGAATAGTCCATGTAGGACGAGTAAACCATCTCTGCAACCAGGTGTCGTACATAGCGTCTGTTAGTTGGAGCGAGACGCTAATAATGGCTTCAGTCTCAGGAATGCGCTGAGACGAACCGAACTGCCTCAGGATGCGGTCCGGGTAAATGTGAACTATCCAATCAAGGGACAGGATCACCAGGTAGCGAGCTTGGTCTCTCTTGGCCAGCCCCGTCAATTTAGAAAGGAACCACCAAGCAACCGTCCACCTAATTAAAGGGCCACCATGGAACACCAACTCCTCATCCCAGTAAGCTCGGTTTATATGGTGATTTGAGCTTATCCGGCGCCCTCTTGAACTGATTTGGCTGCTACGGTAGTTGGGAACGCTCGGAGGAGGCTCTATGATTGACAGGCGTTCCGACAACCAAACCTGCAAAAAGTATATACAAAATTCATAAGCAAAAGAATGGTCCGCTACAAACCCACTCGATCGAGTACACTATTTGACTCGATCGAGTAAGGCTCTCTGAAGAAAAAACAGAATCTCGTTAAATGTGCCACTCGATCGAGTAAAGCATCTCACTCGATCGAGTAAGCCTTTCACAGATGGGCAGAAGCACTTTGCAGACATCACTCGATCGAGTGACAGGTCCACTCGATCGAGTGACTTACGGACCTCAGGAAATCGCGCGAAACCAAAAAAAGAAAGGCAAAAAAATTGAAAATCGCGAGACGTATACCTGCAGAATAAGGGTGCTCCCCGTCAATTGCCGGGTTGGGTCAAGTCGCCTAGCATCCAGACCCATGATGATTTCTCCAGTGGCTAGCCAAGCAGGGCTATGACCAGTCTCCATCTGGTCAACCACTCCAATCAGCCTAATTTGACCCACGCATGAGTCAGCATCCATCATCCCCTCAAAAACGTAGCGGTGCAGCATGCAGAATGCGAAAGCCCTACGCCTATGAGAAGGCGTAGCCCTTACGTCTTGACTGTTCATAAACTTGTCAGCTAAATCGAAGAGGGAAACAGTATCTCCCCGCACCATTCGATCTGCCTCAGCATGAGACAGACCCAGGAAATCCCTCAGCCTTCTCCTCGGGTCCGGGTAGAACGGAGGGACGGCAGGACGGGCAACAGGGCTCCAACCCCCAATGGCTGCGATCTCCTCAGGAAGAGGGCATATCTCTCCCCGCGGGAACGCAAAGACGTGATGGGTGGTATCCCAAAACGACAGACAAGCGTCCAAAAAATGCAAATCAGGTATTAGGCGTCGAAGAGGAAACAGGCTGATAATCCCCATTTGGGTCAGCTGAATTTTGCCCTCGTCCCGAAAGTGCTGGGACCAGGCAAAAAGCATTGAAGTGAGATGCTCGATACCCATGGCAGGAATTTGAATTCTCTTGAGAGACTAAGAGATTTTTTTTGATTTGGGATGCAGTAAACTGAAGCAGGGAGACCTATATTTATAATAGGGAAGCCTGACTGTAACCCTAACTAACCCTGCCTCCTCAGCAAACCTGGGCCCCAGCATGTGCAGGCCTGACTTCAACCCAGAATAGGAATCTAGTTGTCCCGAGCTTTCCTAAAAATTTCTAAAAATCCTGTGATAAAAAAATCTCTTTCAAAATTTTCGGCTTTTCAAAATTCAGTACATTTTCCCCAGCACGAGTCGGTGTTTTGCCTATGTGTTACATGCAATTTATCATGTGTCAGCATACAGGTACACCCCAAGACTTCAGAAGCAAGTCTCCGCGCAACTACTTCACTCCCCAACGTGAGCCGATATTTATCCCGGAATGCTACAATTAGAGCTATGATGTATCAGCATACGGGTACTCCTACACCCTCAGAAGCAAGTTTCACTCCCCACGGAGCTATCATCAGCAGGACAGGTATGACCCTCTGCTTATGGCTGGCGAGCCCTTCACGCCAGTCTACTGGACTATAAACGACCCGACCGGAAGGCTGCCATGTCGTAATCTGCGATTGGCCTGGTAGCTACTCTGACTTTCGCCTTGTCCAAGCCTCAGTCAGAGTGGGGGCTCTGTAGACACCCGCATTTTGCCTGCTAGTGTCTATAGCAGTTCCCGACAAACACCCGATGATGATCGGACGCAAACGTGACTTGGTATACTCGGATTTGGACCCGAAATCAGTAATATCTGACTTGGACTTTTTAGCGGAGTAATAATCTCACAAAACAGACCTCAAATCCAGGCCCAGTGGATCGTTCCGAGCAAAATAAGACTAATTTGGGCCAAAACCGACACCAAAAATAAATCCCGTCTTTTAGCGACCGGGTCAAAACCCGGTCAAAGACGAAACCGTCTCATAAATCAGCCAGGTTCAGCTGGCGCACAAATCCAAAATTCAAAAAACCAATCAAAACAACAATATCAATTCTTTCCTATTTTGTCTCGATTTGCTTGACCCACTCGATCGAGTGGATTGACCCACTCGGTCGAGTGGAGCGTCATTTTCCAGATTAGGCCCATTTTCTAGGGCACTCGACCGAGTGCACTAGGGCCACTCGATCGAGTGACCCTAGGTCGTGGGGGTAAACTCTATAAATACCCCACGACTCCCACACATTTGGGAGGCTTTTGGACACAGTTTTTCACCTACATTCTACCCACATTTTACCCTACATTCACCTATACTACATGCCTTAGCAAGCCTAAGCACTACATACAAAAACCGAGTCCCTTGTCCCTCGAAAAACCGACAAACACACACACACAGACACACACACACCATAACTTGCATACATCCTCGATACTCCGACGTCCCGTCACTATTTACGAGTCCATTTCCGAGGTCCTTACTAAGCATGTATGTTGAGGGTGTCCTAAACCCCATCTCGATCCTTGTTACTCTTTTTATTTACGTTTTTCTATCGTTTATATTATATCTATACTAGTATTCTAATCCTAACTTCTAACATACTACTAACATTTTAATAATTTTCGTATACTAACTTTTACATTCTCGTTACTAACATATTATTATACCGCATATATATAAATTAGTGTCAAAATCCGGTTCTAAATCCGTTTGACTACGATGTTTGCCTAAAGTCCGTCTAATCCCTTTACGAGCAACGACGGAGGTGGAGCCCTTTCGAGGAGCCCCGCCCCAATGTACTCAAGGGCGTGACGTGATCGCAATCGGTCATAGTTGAACGAATTTAGTTCCATTTCTATAATTAGTACGGAACCCGTTGACACGAAAACCGACATCACATAACCCGAAAGGGTTAGTTTCGATGTCGTGACGTAGAGGGATGCATCCCGTTGCTAATTCAAAGTTTCTACGTAAATGTTTTCATAAAATCCCGACAACGGTATTATAATCGTACATGTACACGATTATAGCACCGGAGGTCGAGTTAAATTCAAATCATGCGATATTTGTATTTAATTTGACCGACCGTCGATTTTAAACCCCAAAAACGAAACGAGTTGACACTCGTACAGGGGCTACTCGATCGAGTACGTAGGCTACTCGATCGAGTAGCGTCCATAAAACTGGGCAGACCACTTTTCGAGGACACACTCGACCGAGTCAGACCATGACTCGACCGAGTGGGTCCTGTAACCCAGAAAACCGAGGGCTTTGACACACATTTCAAGCCTCGTCCTTTTATCGACTTTAGTCATCACGTGTAAAGACAATCACGTGACTTCCCCTTTTTCGAAACGCATACATATCACGACACTATAACGACTTTGATCGATTTTTCGACATGATAAGTCGGGACAAGGCATCGAGGCATAGGATCGGGCTAGCGCCACGCCTAGGTCCTATGTCTCCGTCCTTCGTTTAATACACAATGCAATGTGTATTCAATCGGGGTTTGTCCATCTACACAATCCACGGTCTAGTTTACATATGGGTCAGTTCCTAACTTTTTATTATTTATTATTCCGTTTGTATATCGCTCATAATCTTTGTATTGGCCGGGTTGTATTTCCGCCCGTGTAACTTGTACGTTATTTACTTTCGAGTTTTGTTTATTTACTTGCTTATCGCTTTATAAATGAACCTCGCATGCTAAATTACTCCTACCATATTCAAGATGCATTAAATGACGTAGTTCACATACTATTCATATGCTTAGCCCGAAAACGCTGTTTGCATATCATTTAGTCATTTTACTAGCGCGCGCACACGAACACGAACGATGTCTTAGTAGAGGCCGCCATGTGCGGGCGGGGTTGGGTGTCCTTAGTGGGCTTCCCAACACGTACCCTCACCCCTTACTCAGAACCTTTGGTTTCCGGATGTCCGAAACCCTTGGCGCACGAGAGTCATTCTATATACGAAAGCCGGTTTAAACGGTATCGATATTGCAATGCAAAGGGACGAGCCCAATAAACTCTGAAATCGAAGTGGGCTTACTTTGTGTATAGCCCATGACGACATAGAGTGGGCTCGTATGGTTCCGAATAACCACAAAATTCGGTGGCGACTCCATTTTGACTTAAATTTCGAACCCGAGATCAATCTCACCACGAGATTCATTCGCCTACCCAAACCCGCGCGTGGCCGCGTCGGGGTAGACCTACGTCATGTCCACAATTTGGCGACTCCGCTGGGGATACCTGATGTACCACATGTCATCGGGGTGACTCGAAGAGAAATCGTTCGAATATTAGTGTGCGCGCATTAGTTTAATGATTCATGCATAACCCAAATTTTGCCCGTGCCGGTTACTTGTGACCGACGTCCCACTATACCACGGTGCATTCCTACATGGGTGCACTAAAGACTTCGATGGCGGAACTCACGGGGTTTTACGGCAGGTCCTAGTTCCAAATCGGCTAGGGAGCTCGTCCCGTTTCGTGAGAATGCTATCGTTGTTGGTATAGACCCTATTTCGACCGACTGAGACTTAGTGTAAAGCATACATAAGCGTCGTTATAATGCTTGTTTGACTACGTGCTACTTGGTTTCCGTGTCATTTTTCAAAAAACCATCATTTCAAAAAATGCATCTTTCCAAAAATACCAAATTTTGAAAAAACCCGAAATACTGTCCGTTTCGGGACCCGTCTTTTCAAAAATATCCAACTTTCAAAAATTCGGAATGCCGCCAAAATTTAGGATCGACGATTTGACTCAAAATATCCTTTTTCTCTAGTCGGCATGCTGCCCATTTTAATTCTTGGATTTCCAACACCATTCCGATTTTCTGAATTTTCAAAATTCTAATTTTGGTTTTCGAAATTCCATTTTCAATTTCCAAACTCTCGGAAATTCACCCATTTTTTATTCAAATTTCAAACATCCAACCTTCCTAGTAAACCTTCCTTATTATAGGACCTACCGTCTAGCCGTGTGTCGGGTCTTTGCATAGTATGCCGAAGGTCTATAGCGTCGAAACTCCGCTGATCCTATATCACGAGTTTCCTCCCTTTCCTGAGTCCGCCTTATCCGTCAAGGCACGACCAACCCGCGTAAGGCATACCCCTACAAAGGAAAGTCCGTCCATACACTCGAGTCAAAAGTCTGGGGAAAAGTCTCACGTGGACCTTCCTTCGAACAGGATTAGGCCCACAAAGCCAAAATCCTAAGGAAGTTATACCACCCATCGAGTCATCCGTCTAGATGTCTTTCTCGAGTCTTTAGTCTTCCTTCTTAGTGTCGCTCGGGATGTACTTTTCCTTTCTTTTTCCAAGATCTGGGTTCGGTTTCTGATTACGCGGTGTCCTTATAGACAGGCCGCCGGCAACTAGACACGCTCGAAGGATGGCTACTTTGAACAGCCTACAAACCTCTCTGGACGCCATGGTTGCGAAGCAAACCGACATCAAGGCCCAACTGATTGAAATGAGGGCTGGCCAAGTGGCCATTGTTGCTCGCCTAGCCACGGTGGAGCAAAGGGCTCCTAATGTCGAGGCCTCTTTAATGGAGATCTGGCATCTTTAATATATATATATATATATAGTTAAAAGACAACTTTTGTCATAATTGTTTTGCCACGTGGCATCTTTAATATAATTTCTACTCCCTCCGTCCCAGTTGTTAAGGATAAAGATACAGAATAACTTCACAGTATATTCTCCATAGTATATTCTTATATTCTTAGGATATTCTCCTTAATTGTAGATATGATATCTCTAGTATTTAGGTAACTGTATAATTCTTTAGATACTAGGTTACGACCTATGTATGAGTTAGCCTCATGTTCATCACTTGTATTTAAACGTTATTCTTCATTAATAATAATTATTCATTCAAGCATACTTGTCTTACATGGTATCAGAGCTTTAATCGCTCCACCCACAAAATAAACTAGTCACAAAAACTCATCCTTTTCCGGCAAATCTCGCCACCCTAGGCCACCATGACCGGCTCGGCTACAACATTCACAAATCCACACGATGCTACGACACCATTCATTGCCGTCGAACTTGCTGGCATCGAAAAATTAACCCTTCTTACCTATCGGAGTTGGTCCAACACTCTTTCTGATCTCTTTTATGGGTTCGATCTCGTCAAATATGTTGATGGAACTCACCCCTGTCCACCGGCAACCGTAACCACCAACGACGACAAACCCATCACCAAACCAAATCCCGCCTACGAATCTTGGATGCGCCAAGACTCCCTGCTCAAGGCAACTCTTCGTGGAACAGTGAGTGCGGCTATCGCTCCTCTCCTGAACCTGCACACTACCTCGGCCGAGATGTGGAAGTATCTTCGCACTACTTATGCGAATCCCTCTCGTGGACATATCATGCAACTCAAAGATCGTCTCAAATCTATTGTCAAGAACGATCTTTCTGCAACTGAATATATGCAGACCATTGGAGCCTCCGTAGGCGAATTGACTCAACTTGGGAAGCCTTTGGATGCTGAAGATGTCGTTGCCACTGTTCTCCAAGGGCTCGATCCTGCTAAGTATAGGTCTCTAATTGACGCTGTAAAGCATCGGGACAAAACCATCTCCTTTGAGGCGCTTCACGAGCGTCTCATACAATATGATCTTTCTCTAAAACACTCACCCATGGAAAACATCCACTCCCCCGCGTCAGCCCATGCCGTGTATCATCAGAAACCACGCAACCCACCTCGAGCCTCCACCGAACCCGCCCTCCTACCCAATCCCTCTGACCAAAACCTTCCCCCGTTTAAAGGTAAATGTCAATGGTGTCATACCCAGGGTCACTACCTTAAAAAATGTGCCATCTTTAGGTCCCTTCACCCGCATATTGTTGTACCCTCCCGACCATCACCCTCCCGGAATAACCCCCCTCGGGCTAACATGGTTTCGGCCACCCCAACCGCACCCTAGATCATAGACAATGGTGCGACACACCACATTACCCATGACCTCAACAATCTTGCTCTTCATGCACCATATGATGGGACGGATGATCTTTTGATTGGAGACGGCTCTCCCCTTCAAATCGCCAATATTGGTTCCTTTTCTCTTAATCTCCCTCACACTTCTCTCAAATTTAATAAATTTCTTCATGGACCTTTTATCTCCAAAAATATTATTTCAGTGAATTCTTTACGTTTGTTTTTTGACACTATTCATAAGGTCGAATGATCTCGGATATAAATTCTAATATATAACGTAAAACATAGTCATGTGAGATCTTTTTTGAATGGTCTTAATAATTACATTAAGATTATCAAATTTTTAGAATTTTTAATAACACGTAAATAAAGATATGAACGAAATGAAATGTACCTCGACAAGTGTGAAATAGCAAACGTAAAGAATTCATTGGGACGGAGGGAGTATCAATTATTTATTTATTTTTATTAAAAATTTTATTTACTAATTGTTATATCAAAACCTTTTCATTTCTTCTTCTTCTTCTTCTTCTTCTTCTTCTTCTTCTTCTTCTTCTTCTTCTTCTTCTTCTTCTTCTTCTTATTATTATTATTATTATTATTATTATTATTATTATTATTATTATTATTATTATTATTATTATTATTATTATTATTATTATTATTATTATTATTATTATTATTATTATTATTATTATTATTTTTGCAAGAAAGTTAATCTCTTTTATTCATCCATAAGGGCAAAAATAAGAGATGATCTTACAAAGATATATCCTTTGCTTTGGACATTTCCCAAAGATTGACTATACACTAGCTCATTCTTGTTCTAACTTCCCCTTTGATCTTCTCTACCCTTTGCTCAATACTACTTTCAATGTTTTTAAACAATCTGAGGTTTCTTTCCTCCCAAATGCTGTACACAATAGAACATAATGCAATTTTGTATTCTAATTTCGCTTTGGACTGAAAACTAATCCATCTGAGTTCTTTCTTCAGGGTTAACTGTATTGGCTTTATTTGTAACCATTGCTGGACAGCTATCTTGATTTTCCTCGAGTATTGACAGTTGAAAAAGAGATGATTGTGGGATTCCATCTCCATCTTGCACAGCACACACCTGTTAGCCATCATAAACCCTCTAGCTTGAAGCATGTCTACAGTTAATAGCTTCTGTTGAGCAGCTAGAGAGGTAATGACTTTCTGCCTAGGATAAATTGCACGGACCATTAAAGCTTTTAGGAATTGAAGCTTGGTGTTCCTGCCACGAAACCAATCATAACCCTTCCTAGCAGCAAATTTGCCTCCTCTAGTCCAACTGAGAACCAAATTCTTACTGTCATCAATAGTGCCTGTTCTTTGTATGATCTCATCCTTAACCTGAATAATGCTCCGGACAGCTTCAGAGTGCCTGTCTTTAACAGCAAGGGCCCAAATAGAGGTGCTTTGAAGTACATACATCTTAAGCCATTGTATCCAGAGACTATTGTGACCAGATTCAATTTGCCAGATCCATTTAGCAATGAGCGTTTTATTCCATGAGAGCAGCTCTTTTATGTTAAATCCTCCTTCCAGCCATGGCGTGCAGATATTTTTCCACCCCTTAATTTGCATTTTCTTATTGGACCAAAAGAAATCTTTACAGAACTTATTGATCATCTTTAGAACATTTTTAGGGAGTAGGGCAGCAGCACACCAGTAATTGGAGATTCCAAATATTACAGAGTTAATTAGTTCAATTCTTCCTGCATAAGAGAAGGAGTTAGTAGACCAATGAGAAAGGGCACCTTGGATTTTAGTGAGTAGGCTCCCATAAGTGATCATGTTATTCTGAACAGAGTTTAGGGGCATCCCTAAATATTTGCAGGGAAGTTGACCCTCAACAAATCCAGTTACTTTCAGAATTTCATCCTTGATTTGCTTTTTAATCCCCCCAAAGAAAGCTTCAGTCTTCTCTTTATTTATGTGTAATCCAGACAGGCTAGCAAAGTGTTGTAGGATCTTCTTTGCAGCCATTATAGAGGGGACATCACCCCTAGTGAAGATCATAAGATCGTCAGCGAAAACCAGGTGTGTGAGTCTGAGCTTAGCACATTTAGGGTGATTAGATACATCAACCAGCCCATTCATTCTTCTAAGATATCTGGATAGAATTATTATTATTATTATTATTATTATTATTATTATTATTATTATTATTATTATTATTATTATTATTATTATTATTATTATTATTATTATTATTATTATTATTATTATTATTATTATTATTATTATTATTATTATTATTATTATTATTATTATTATTATTATTATTATTATTATTATTATTATTATTATTATTATTATTATTATTATTATTATTATTATTATTATTATTATTATTATTATTATTATTATTATTATTATTATTATTATTATTATTATTATTATTATTATTATTATTATTATTATTATTATTATTATTATTATTATTATTATTATTATTATTATTATTATTATTATTATTATTATTATTATTATTATTATTATTATTATTATTATTATTATTATTATTATTATTATTATTATTATTATTATTATTATTATTATTATTATTATTATTATTATTATTATTATTATTATTATTATTATTATTATTATTATTATTATTATTATTGTTATTATTATTGTTATTCTTATTGTTATTGTTCTTGTTATTGTTGTTGTTATTGTTGTTATTATTGTTCTTGTTATTATTATTGTTCTGTTCTTGTTATTGTTGTTCTTGTTGTTGTTGTTCTTGTTATTGTTGTTCTTGTTATTGTTGTTGTTATTATTGTTGTTGTTATTATTGTTGTTATTATTGTTGTTGTTATTATTGTTGTTGTTATTATTATTATTATTATTATTATTATTATTATTATTATTATTATTATTATTATTATTATTATTATTATTATTATTATTATTATTATTATTATTATTATTATTATTATTATTATTATTATTATTATTATTATTATTATTATTATTATTATTATTATTATTATTATTATTATTATTATTATTATTATTATTATTATTATTATTATTATTATTATTATTATTATTATTATTATTATTATTATTATTATTATTATTATTATTATTATTATTATTATTATTATTATTATTATTATTATTATTATTATTATTATTATTATTATTGATTGGGGTGGGCCGCCTGTCAATCAACTGCCTGCTGGGCAGGCCCCGGGACGGATCCCGTCAGGGAATCGAAAGACCAGCCTCCCAGCAAGGACCTGGAACAAAGCATGACACTTAAGGTTAGCCGTCAGCCGCCGAGGGCACGGGCTAACCCAGCCTGTCGGAGCTTGGCAGCCCCCTGCCTGGAGACTGTCTGCCCTGGGAGAATCCCTGGCCAGCAGGGTCAGGACCCCCAGGGGCCCTCTCGTCATTTTGCCTAAGGTAATTGGGAATGGATGGATGAGAGGCCGCCACTTGTCACTCCTCTATCCAACCATTCCTCCTTCTCTTCTCTCTCTTGTGGGAAGGTATAAATACCTCTCCATTTCCCACATGAGAGGGGTTGGATTTTCTCTCTCTAGACTTTTACTCCTAAAACGCCGCCTAGTTCCTCACGAGCTAGGTTCGTAAAGGCATTTCACGGACTGACTTAGGCATCGGAGAGGGTTTCCTCGGACAACCTCCGAGGCCCTGTGCGTTCATTGTGCAGGGAGCAGGCCGTTTTCCGCCGGGAAAGTCCGATTCAGGGAGTAAGAGGAAGGGGAGACCAAGGGAATTAAGCAATCAGTTGTTCACCATTAAATCGATTATACTGTCCGGATCCTAGACCGGGCAAATTGTTTCCGTGACCGGAACAATTTGGCGCCGTCTGTGGGGACTTTACGGTTGTGCTCACGAGTTACCCACTAAAATCAACCACTCATAATCACAAAATTAAACACAATCATGCCAGAAATCGTGGATGCCAGTACAGGAGCAGGTCCGACGGTCCCTCCGGTGACCCCCCTGTACGGTATGCCGCTGTCGGAGAGGGTCCCTCCGGCCACAATCCTGGGGGTAGGGGGAACCAATCCCCTCGGTGGATCTAACACTGCTGTGACACCCGAGCCGGGGGCACGCCCTGGACGTGCTCTCAATCTGACCCCAGCTCAGATGGCACAGGCAGCCGCGTTCTTCTCTGCGATGCTAGATCAGGAGTTCACGCCTGAGGACTTGGTGGGCAGGGTCGCATCGGCTCCCAGGCAACCGTCCCCAGTCAGCAGGGACGAGGCCGGGGGCACGAGGCGGACCGCCGCCAGAAATGCTCAGAGAAAAGCAAGAAGAACAGCCCAAATGTATACGCATGTGCAGAGGCGCATTACCACTGGCAAACCAGAGCCACCTGTCCAGCAGGCGTTCTCTATTCACACGACAGAATCGGTGTCTGGAGGGCAGGGAGGCTTATCTCAAGGATTACAGGAGCGCATGAGGCCCAGGGAGCCTGTGTCGAAACGCTTAGGGGAGAGGCCAGGCGGAGTTTTCTCCAGACTAACACCTGCGGCCAAGGAACAGTCAGCCCCCGGCTTATCCCAAAGCCTGCAATCCAGACTCAACCGAGGACAACCGCTCGAGTCCAGGTACCATCAGGGTGAAAACCTCTGCCACTCCCAGAGGAAGAGGCCCAGGCAAGCCTCCTCGGGAACAGAGGATGAGGCAGCTAGCAGACCGCCACCGAGGAACCGCTCCCCCAGTACGAGGAAACCGACCCATAAACAATGGGAATCTCACGGTAACCAGTCTGGGGAAAGCAGGTCACGACTGGTAGGCAGGCCCACGAAAACCCCGTTGCACCCTGAGGTACAAGAGTACCCCATTCCAAAAATCAAAATGCCCACCATCAAATTTGACGGAACGACAGACCCTGAGGACCACCTGGCAGCCTTTGAGAGCCACATGGGCATGTATGACGTAGATGATGCCATCTGGTGCAAAGTTTTCCCTACCACCCTGGTGGGACTTGCGCAGGGGTGGTTCAGAGACCTCCGCCAGGGGTCAATCAGGTTCTTCATAGAGTTGGCTGAAATTTTCCTTGAACAGTATGCCGGAAATAAGAGAAGACGCCTTACCCGTTTCGATCTCATGACCCTGAAACAGAAAAAGGGTGAGAGTGTAAGAGAGTACATGAGAAGGTTCGATCTATCCTACCAGTAGGTTAGGGAGATCGATGATTCCACCGCTGCCTACGCCCTGACAATCTCCCTACTTCCAGGGGAAATGAAAAACCTGATGATCAGGGCCCAGCCAGAAACCTTGGCCATGGCCAGAAAGATTGCTGAGGGGTTCATTCTGCAGGAGGAGTTCCACGGCCTGACGGACACCCCTGCAGGCCAAACAAAACCTCAAGGGGGACCGCAGGGTGGAAGGGGCAGAAGTGAGCCAGGTAAGCAAAAGGAGGAGGGAGACACTCCCAAGAAAGAACGCCCAGTCTACCAACCCAGATTCGATAGTTACACCGCTCTGAACAAATCCAGGGCGGAAATCTTCGAACTGGAAAAAGAAACTGCCAAATGGAACCGTCCAAACAAACCTCGTAGCCCAAAAGGCGACCCAAAGAAATTCTGCACTTTCCACGACTGTATAGGCCATACCACCGAAGAGTGCCGTCACCTGAAGGATGAAATTGAGAAATTAATCAGGAACGGATGGCTGGCCAACTACGCAGCCAAAAACAAGTCTCAGAAGGAAGTGTCTGAGAAACCCGAGGGGTCAGTACAGAACCGGATGGTAATCCATGTAATTTCAGGGGGCACTGAGGGTCAGCTCAGTCGAAGAGGCCAAAAAAGGCAAATGCGCGAGCTGAGGAACCAGATCTGCTACGCTGAGAAAGAAGGGAGTCCAAGGGGAGTGACATTAAGTATCACCCCTGACGACGCAGGACGGGTGATATATCCGCACAGTGATCCTCTGGTGCTGTCCTTAGAGATCAGCAACCATATTGTGCGACGATGTATGGTAGACACGGGCGCATATACAAATCTTTTGTACAAGGATGCTTTCGAAAAAATGGGCCTGGAGAAAAGGCACCTGCGGCCTGCTCCCGGATCGCTGTATGGATTCAGTGGGGCAGGCGTGCTGCCCATGGGCGTCATCGACTTGCCTGTAACCTTCGGGGAAGGTTCCACAGCCAGGAATGTCAGGGCAACCTTTGTTGTTGTGGACGCAAGATCTGCCTATAATGCCCTGATTGGCAGGACCACGCTGGATGAAATCGAGGCAGCAATCTCCATCAGGGCTCTCACCATTGCGTATGTCACAGACTTCGGGCTGGAAGGAAAAATACGTGGGGACCAGGAGTCAGCCAGACAATGCTACTCCGTGGCCCTACAAGAACACGAAAAGGACAGAAAAGGAAAAAGAAAAGCTGACGGCTCCCCCTGCAGGGAAGGCGAAGTCCCAATCGAGCACCCGGTGTCCGATCGCCTGGAACCAGGGGGCGAAAGTATGCTGGTGGACTTAGAACCAGGAAGACAGGTCCTGGTAGGAACAGGCCTGGAGGAATCCTACCAGGCCGAACTGGTCAGACTACTGAGGGAGAACAAAGACGTATTTGCTTATTCTGCAGACGAGATGCCCGGCGTTGATCCCTCATGCATCGTTCACAAGCTGAACGTAAGCATGGATGCTCGCCCTGTAAAACAGAAAAAACGAAACATGTCTGCAGAAAAGGACGCAGCGATCAAGGAAGAAATTGACAAACTCTTGAAAGTAGACTTTATTGAAGTCTGCGACTACCCAGAATGGCTGGCAAATGTTGTTATGGTCAAGAAGTCGTCAGGCGCATGGAGAATGTGCGTCGACTTTACAAACCTGAACAAGGCCTGCCCGAAAGACTGCTATCCGCTCCCTCGGATCGATCAATTGGTAGACGCCACCAGTGGCTACACCATGCTAAGCTTCTTAGACGCCTTTTCAGGCTACCACCAAGTATACTTGTGGCAACCGGACAGGGTGAAGTGTGCGTTCATCACTAGTTCGGGCACTTACATGTATAAGATGATGCCCTTCGGGCTCAAAAATGCAGGGGCCACGTACCAGCGGTTGGTTGATAAAGTGTTTGAGAAACAAAAAGGTAGAAACATCGAGGCTTACGTTGACGATGCCATTGTAAAAAGCAAGGAAGACAAGGAACACCTGACAGACTTGCAGGAAACCTTCAGTTCTTTACGCGCTTACAAAATGAAACTAAATCCGAAAAAGTGCACGTTTGGAGTCCGCTCCGGAAAATTCCTAGGGTTCTTGGTCAGTTCTCGGGGTATAGATGCCAACCCTGAAAAAATTCAGGCAGTCCTAGACCTCCCTGAGCCCAAGACCATCAGAGACATCCAGCGCCTGACGGGTCGAATGGCCGCCTTGGCCCGATTCATTGCCCGATCAGCAGACAGAGCCACTCCTTTTTTCAAAATACTGAAAGGAAACAAACAGTTCAAATGGGAAAGCGAGTAGAAAGAGGCCTTCGAGCAACTGAAGGACCATCTTAAGAGGCTCCCTACCCTGGCAAGACCAGTAGCAGGAGAAAAACTTTTCCTCTACATTGCAGTAACCAATATAACTGTCAGCGCAGTCATCCTACGAGAAGAGGCAGGCACCCAGCAACCTATATACTTTGTGAGTCACGCGCTGGGGGCAGCTGAGAAGAATTATCCGATGGTTGAAAAAGCCGCCTACGCGGTCATAATTGCAGCCAGGAAGCTCAAACCTTACTTTGACGCGCATCCAGTCATAGTCCTCACCGACCAACCCCTGGAAAAGGTGTTGGAAAAATTTGAAAAATCAGGGAGATTGTTGAAATGGGCAATTGAGCTGAGTGGGCTTGGTATATCTTATCAGTCAAGAACAGCCATCAAAGCCCAAGCTTTGGCGGACTTTTTGGCTGAGTGCTCCCACTCAGGGGAGGAGGAAGCCCCTGCCCAGGAATGGACCGTATATACTGACGGGTCCTCGACGGCCAACGGCGCGGGTGCAGGCGTCGTGCTAACCAGCCCAGAAGGGACCGACTTTGAGCACGCTCTCAGGTTCGTTTTCCCAGCATCAAACAATGAAGCAGAGTATGAAGCAGTACTCGCAGGCGTCAGGCTGGCTAAAGCCGTAGGGGCAGAACGAATTGTTTTAGCAACAGACTCCCAGCTCATCGCCAACCAAATCAATGGAGAATACGAAGCAAGAGACCAAGCAATGGCCGCATATCTGGAGATGGTAAAGGGAGAATTGTCCGGCCTGAAATCATATGAGGTCAAACAAATTCCTCGATCCCAGAACAACAGAGCAGATGCCCTGTCAAAACTGGCAAGCTCCAGTCTGCAGGACATCCGGAGATCAGTATGGGTTGACGTTTTACACGAGAAGTCTACTGATCCCTGTCAAACGATTAATGCCGTAGAAAAAGAGCATGGAAAGCTGAGTGCCAATTGGGAGGGCCCATACCAAGTAACTCAGGTTTTGGGGCCAGGCACGTACAAGATAGCCAATCTAGAAGGACAAGAGCTAAGCGCTCACTGGAACGCAGACACGCTAAAGAAATATTACGTCTGAACAAAAAATGTAGGAAGTTTTCACTTTTACTAAAGTAAAAAAGGCGGAGGACGATCAGAAATGTCGACGGCTCCGACCACCCCAATGTCAAAAAGAATTTTAAGAGAAATGAGAAGATACAGATTCATACTCGTTGCCTGTTCACACTCGCGTCTCTCACACACAAACGAGCAGGGGGCAATAGGGGGAGGCCCCCCTGTTGCCAAAATTGGGAAAAGTGAACCCCCCAACGCAAACCAAAAAAGCCACCCTGCTTACCTCTGGGCAGGCAGGGGGCAGGCCCCCTGGACTTTGAACGAAAAGCCAGGAGCAGGCTAGGCTAACAAGGACTGGGGGCAGGCCCCCCAACCTTGTATGAAAAATACAAGGAGCCACCCTGCTTACCTCCAGGCAGGCAGGGGGCAGGCCCCCTGGACTCTGAACAAGAGCCAGGGACAGGCTATAACAAACGCGATCAAACAGACAACAAAAAGATCCCTAAAATCTTAAAAGCAGTTATGCCATATAAAGCCAAAAGAGGTATTCCACAAACAAAACCCATGAAGGGTGGAAAGGTCTCTACAAAGTTGAAGAAAAAACCGAGTAGCAAAAATTACAGAAAAACCATGAACACTGGTTCAACACAAGAGAATAAAAGCCTTCGTAAAAGAGAAGGGGCGTCACGGAGCATCCTGGCGAGCGTTGGCGTCTGCTTCAGGCTGCCTGGTCACCCGGGCTTCATCCTTGGCAGAGTAAAGGCTCCGGAAAGCGTCCTCGTCAAAAGTAGGGAACATCTCCCCTATCACCTCCATAACCAATTCCAGAGAGGAATTGGCGCCGCTCACAAAGCTGGCACCCACCGCTTCCTCAGTCTCCGCAGCCAGGGTCTCTTTCTCTTTCGCCCATTCCCCCTTAGCCTGGTCAAAAGCCGACTTTGCCTGCGACAACTGCTCCTCCAGGACCGTCACTCTCCCCTTCAAATGTCCCATCTCGGCCAGAGATATGTTAGCACGATCCAACGATTGCCGGTTCTCCTTCAGTTCGGCCTCTAACTTGGAAACCTCCTCCACAGCCATTTCCCCCTGCTTCCTGGCCTCTTCCAACTCCCCCTCTAGCCTTGTCATTTTGTCTTTCAAGGAGCTTATCAAGGAGACGTCCCTCTCTATCATGGCCAGGCGGTCGGGAGGAGGAGCCCCAGGGGCAACTGTTAGCTCCTCATCACTCAGGCGGCTGAGAGCTGCCAGTTCCGCAGATGCCAACATGACCTTGGAAGTACGCTGAATGTATTGAAGCACCTGAGGAGAAGTAGAAGTCACCATCTTTGTGAGGCGGTCGGCCAAGACAGCCCCAGAGTCAGAAAGTAGGCCCGAAACGTCCACGCTATCCCCAGCCGTGTAGTGGAACTCCACATTTTCCTCTTGGAAGGGAATGCTAGAGGGCTCACGGGCAGGGCGCTTCGCATTAGGGGTAGAAACGTCCGCCTCCAAATCGACCACATCAGCACTAGGAGGCTCCCTCTCCCTTTTCCTCCTTGTTTCCAAGGGAACGCTCTCCCCCGTCCCCTCGGAATCACCAGGCTGCGTTCCCTGCGGGATCCGAGGGCCAGCCGGAGAAGCACCCTGCTTTTGACCAGGGGAAGGAGTAGCTCCTGAAGTGACCTCCGCTTCCCCCTGCTCATGAACGCTGGGAGTAGGAGTCGCCGGCTTCGACGAAGGCAGCCGAGGGGGGAGAGGTAATCTTCGACCATCGGCAAAATCCTTCACAAGCTTCATGAGGGCCTTGCTTCCTTTTCTGAAATTTGGTGGAAGAGAAGGACGCTTTGAAAGAACGTGCAATTCCTCGCTCAAGCCTAACCTTCTGACCTGCTTCTTGGTCCAGGTCCAAGAGTAGGAATCTGCAGGAAAGGAAAGGCGGTCATTTAAAAAACAGGGAGAAATAAAATCCCTGGAAAATCGTGACAACAAGAAAACCCTAGAACTACCTTCAAGGCCACGAATCAGGCCCATGGGAAGCAGGTACTCGTCTGTCGTGATGAGCTCCGCATGAGGGAGCCAGAAAACAGGGCAAAAGTTCCCATGTTTATCCGTCACGATCTCAAACTTCTTTATCAAAATCTTCTCCTTATCGCTCAGCCTGACTTCCAGAGCCTTCCCCCCAACACGAGGATGATACTCCTCACGTGTCTCCATGCGGGTATGGACATGATTCCTAAAATGTCTAGGAATTTTCCACCCCGACGCACTGTGGACATATATGAAATTGTTTTTCCAGTCCTTGAGACTGCTCATGGCCGGCCAGACCAAGGCGTACTTTTTCTGTCTCAGCAGAGACCAATAACCAGGGGAGCCATCCCCCCCAGATGAAGACACCATTTGGAGGCCAACCATAAAGCGAAGGGCGTCAATGTAGGGCCCCTCGCCATGGAACAGGCAGGTCCAAGTGTAGGCCACTAATGCCCTAATGGTCGTTGCGGTTAACTGAGCGATGGCGACGTTCATCCTCCTGAAAGTTTCTTCCAGGAAGGGATGCAACGGGAATCGCAGGCCGAATTCTAGAGCCTTATGAAAGACGGCTACACACCCCTCTGGGGGACAGCATACTGTGTCTTTTTCCCCAGGGATCACCACTGTGTACCCCTCCCCAAAGTTATAAAACTGCTCGATGGCCTCAGCCGCATTACATTCCAAAATCAGATCCCTATTCTTAGCTTCGGGATAGGTCTGTAAGGGAATCGCGTATTTTTCTTTGTCCAAAAAGTAGGTCCTCCCTCTCTCCCTGCGGATGAGAGGACCGGCCACCCTGGCAGGATCCACCTCCAGGGCCTCGTCATCGGAATCAATCACATCGAAGGGAGCTAGGTCGGGTGACTCAGCACCCTCTCCCCTGTGATCGTCTTCCTCCCTGGGGCCAACCCCGGAGGAAGAGGCAACGTCACGACGACCACCGTCGCCGCCGCCAGTTCTTCCGAGCAAAGAATCAAAGGAAAGGGGGTGGACTCGCGACATTTAGGCTACAGAAGGGAAGAAAAGAAGCGAAAGATTTGAAAAATTCTAACCTAAAGAATGCCGGTGAAGTTGTCAGAGACGGCGACAAGAGGTGATCCTTGCTCCTCAAAGAAAAAGCGCTCGGTCAATGAAGGAGATTCAAGAAGTGTTAGGGGGAGTAAAGGTATCAAGAAGAGTAAAAAGAAGAGAATGAAGGGAGAGAAGGGTTTATATAAAAAGCCCAAAGAAGTTCGAAAGGCGGAACCCCTGACAAAACCCTCGAAGACCGTCCACGTGTCACATACTGAACACCAACTGCTCACCTTTTTCAAAAAGAGCCTCGGTAAACGGAAACGTCAGAGAGAAAGGTCAATCAACGACCTCATTCAAAAAAAAAAAAAAAAAAGAAAAAAAGAAAAAAAAACGCAAAACATTCATTTCATTGAAAACCCCGCAAGGGAAAGATACATCGTGGGACGGGCATGAAAGAAAATTACATAAGGCTCAAAAAATTTCCAGCCTGACAGAAATCAAAGGCCCTGCCACGCAGGCCTAGTCGTCTCCCAAGTCTGGGGAATAATCTCCAGGACTGCCTGGACTCCCGAGAGCCGAACCCCAATCCCAACTGGGGGAACCCTGAAAGGGGTCATCTGAAGCCCCGTCTTCGTCCCTGTCGCTCAGGCAGCCAAGACCTTCGCTGTCGTCAGAGTCATGGCTGCTGTCTTCCCAGTCCCTTCCAAAAGGGACAGCTCGGGACTCGTCGCAAGTGCGACAGCCTGTCTTCTTTACAGGCGAAGAAGGACCCGATTCCAGGGAGGAATCAGTGTCAGAATTGAGGCCGAATTGTTCAGGGTGCAGCCATGGAAAACACTCATGACACCCCCTATCATAACAGCCCCCCTCCCTGGGGGCAACGCCTAAACCTAGGCACAGCAGGAGGAGAGGACCTCCTAGGGCGTTTGCCCATCCTAATGGAGGCCTTCCGACCCCTCCGGCGAAGGCGAAGCCGTGAACAGCGACTCCGACGAACAGCTAAATAAGCAGTCCGCGCATATCTAAGCCTCCAAAACCCTCTAAAGATGAAGGAAACATGTTTGACTCCGCGACGAACTACGCTTTTCTTGATCCAAGTCATGTTCAAAATGAGGAAAATGGAAAGATTGAAGGTGGAATGAAGCACAAATGATCAAGGAAGCTGAGGATTTTATACCAAGGAAAACACCGCATTAATGAACGCTCCAACCACCCTGGGAGGGGAGCCACCAATCAGGAACTCTTCACGGTTCCCCAAAATCCGCCCAGAAGAAAAGAACAATCATTACAAAAAGTGCTCTCGCCTCTTTGCATTCCTGACAGGAGCAGTACAAAGCTCCATTGGGAAGGCGCGAAGCATTAAATGCAACAACAAGACATGGAAGTCAACCCCCCTCCAAGCAAGAGTCGCCAGCAGAAGAGAAGCCTCGCTTCCCTCCTACTGACGAAGGCCAATTGATTGGGGTGGGCCGCCTGTCAATCAACTGCCTGCTGGGCAGGCCCCGGGACGGATCCCGTCAGGGAATCGAAAGACCAGCCTCCCAGCAAGGACCTGGAACAAAGCATGACACTTAAGGTTAGCCGTCAGCCGCCGAGGGCACGGGCTAACCCAGCCTGTCGGAGCTTGGCAGCCCCCTGCCTGGAGACTGTCTGCCCTGGGAGAATCCCTGGCCAGCAGGGTCAGGACCCCCAGGGGCCCTCTCGTCATTTTGCCTAAGGTAATTGGGAATGGATGGATGAGAGGCCGCCACTTGTCACTCCTCTATCCAACCATTCCTCCTTCTCTTCTCTCTCTTGTGGGAAGGTATAAATACCTCTCCATTTCCCACATGAGAGAGGTTGGATTTTCTCTCTCTAGACTTTTACTCCTAAAACGCCGCCTAGTTCCTCACGAGCTAGGTTCGTAAAGGCATTTCACGGACTGACTTAGGCATCGGAGAGGGTTTCCTCGGACAACCTCCGAGGCCCTGTACGTTCATTGTGCAGGGAGCAGGCCGTTTTCCGCCGGGAAAGTCCGATTCAGGGAGTAAGAGGAAAAGGAGACCAAGGGAATTAAGCAATCAGTTGTTCACCATTAAATCGATTATACTGTCCGGATCCTAGACCGGGCAAATTGTTTCCGTGACCGGAACAATTATTATTATTATTATTATTATTATTATTATTATTATTATTATTATTATTATTATTATTATTATTATTATTATTATTATTATTATTATTATTATTATTATTATTATTATTATTATTATTATTATTATTATTATTATTATTATTATTATTATTATTATTATTATTATTATTATTATTATTATTATTATTATTATTATTATTATTATTATTATTATTATTATTATTATTATTATTATTATTATTATTATTATTATTATTATTATTATTATTATTATTATTATTATTATTATTATTATTATTATTATTATTATTATTATTATTATTATTATTATTATTATTATTATTATTATTATTATTATTATTATTATTATTATTATTATTATTATTATTATTATTATTATTATTATTATTATTATTATTATTATTATTATTATTATTATTATTATTATTATTATTATTATTATTATTATTATTATTATTATTATTATTATTATTATTATTATTATTATTATTATTATTATTATTATTATTATTATTATTATTATTATTATTATTATTATTATTATTATTATTATTATTATTATTATTATTATTATTATTAAATGTTTTATTAATTATCTTATTAATTTTTATCCACAAACTTTTCATTTCTGTGGACATGACATAGGTCCACCCCGACGCGGCCACGCGCGGGTTTGGGGAGGCGAATGAATCTCATGTGAGATGGTCAAATTGAAATTTAAATCGAAGTAGGAGTCGCCACCGAACTTTGTGGGAGTTCGGGCCCGTTCGAACCCACTCTATGTCGTAGTGGGCCATATACAAAATATGGCCCATTTCTGATGTCAGAGTTTATCGGGTTCGTCCCTTTGCATTTTGATACCGATACCGACATTATCGGATATCGTGTATTGAATGACTCTCGTTGCCAATGGATTCGGACATCCGGAAACCATGGTTCTGAGTAAGGGGTGAGGGTACGTGTTGGGAAGTTCACTAAGAACACCCAACCCCGCCCGCACTTAGCGGCCTTTACTAAGATATCATTCATTTTTGGTTTACACGTGTTAGTTCGATAGTGGAATGATATGCAAACATTATTTTTCCTAAGCATGCGAGGAAATTAAATGGGTAACTAAGTCGTTTAATGCATCTTAAACTAATAACGTCAAAGTTATTTTAGCATGTGAAGTTCGTTTTAGTCTAATAAAACAATAGAAATAAAATAAACTGCTACAAACACGAGAAAACGAGTTAGTAACGATTGAATAAATCGAATGAAGATGTAAACATGATAATATGCATGATACGAAAAAGTTTTATGACGCGTGAAAAAAAAAACTTTGTCGAAATCTGAAAATATACCGAGAAAACCGCTGTTTTATGTGAGAAAACGATGCTGGAAAATTCGGAAAAAACGAAAAAAAAGGTCGCGGCTTACAGCAGCCCGCGCGACTCGCCTGGGAGGGGCGCGACTTGTGCGAGTGGCTGTCTCGGATTCGGTTTTCGAAAATTGCTAATTTTGATAAATCGCGTACAAATATGGATTAATTTAACTCGATTTATATTTTCGATATTCGTCGTATTCGATATTCGATTATGAAATCGATATCAAATAGTTAGAATGATTTTAGAAAAGGTTTTGTGAAGTTTGTTTTGAAAAAGAGTTTGAACAAAAAGAAGAAAAAAATGTTAATTCTCCCCGCGTTAAAATCGTCGTATTTTGTTTAAAAAGATGTAACGATTTTTTAGCATCAACGAGATTTAATTTAGTCCTTGTTTAATACGATATTTGATTAGAGAATCGACATCGTATTTTAAGAACGTTTATATATGAAAATAGTTTTTATAGTATCGATATTAGAAAATAAAAAACGACGACGACGACCCATATTAAAAACGGACACGACGCAAAAAAAAACGAAAAAAACGTGAAAAAGGAAGAGAAAAAAAAGGAAGAGAAAAAGGAAGAATTGGGTTTGATTTTACACCCTCAACCTACATGCTTTGTTTTCTCGGAAAAGAGCTCGTCGGAAAGTGGCTTAGACACGGGAGCTTTGGGACGATATGTGTGAGTTAGGGTGTCGGTTTGGACATGCGGAGTGACGGGTTTTGGCCGGTTTTGGGGACGGATTCGTCGGGTTGTAGTACCGGTACTTCGATGCTATTTTTTGGACGTATGAATATTATGGGATTAGTTATGTAATGAAGGTGTATGATTATGAATTGTTGATGTCTTATTTGTGTGACCGGAGGGTCCTATTTATAGGTGAGGTCATTGATAGGAGCTAGGAGAAGTATTTCTTGCTTAGGTGACAAGAAACTCCGGCTTGGATAGGAAACGTAGGAGTTTGAAGGGAACGAGAATTCCGTTCCTTGGGGATTAAGCCATGTCTCGGCTGTTTTGGAGTGTTTTGGCCGAGTGTTTGACACTCGGTTGGTAAATCGATTTGGCTTGCGGATAGAATTCCTACTTGAGATCGAATTCTATCCTCGAACGGACTTGTTTAATATTTTCGAGGCTGATATTTTGTATTATCCGAGCCTAGGCCAAACTGATGGGGTGTCACGGCTGGTCCGTGTTTCTCGGGAAAAAATATCTTTGACCGGGTTTGACCCGGTCGCTAAAAGACGGTTTTTCCCCTGGTGCCGGATTCGACCCAAATTAGTCTTATTTGACTCGAAACGACCTACTGGGCCTGGATTTGAGGTTGGTTTTGTAAGATTTGTACTCCGTAATAAGCCTAAACCAAATGTCCATGATTTCAAGCCCATATCCGAGTCCATTAAAGCATGTTTGCGTCCGATCATCATCGGGTGTTTGGCGGGAACTACTATAGACACCTGGCGGTCAAATGTGGTGTCTACAGAGCCCCCACTCTGACTGAGGCTTGGACAAGGCAAAAGTCAGAGTAGCTACCAGGCCAATCGAGGATTAAGACCTGGCAGACTTCCGAACGGGTCGCTTATAGTCCATTAGACTTGCGTGAAGGGCTCGCCAGCCATAAGATAGAAATCATACCTGGATAGATACCAATAACGTCGCGGGGACTTTGCCTGAAAAGTCTTGGGTGTGTCTGTTTACAGACAGATCCCATCTTGGAGTTGCGCGGGAGCCTGCCTTGGAAGCTATGGGTGTGTCTGTTTACAGGCACATCCCATCTTGGAATTACGCGGGAGGTTGCCTTGGAAGCTATGGGTGTATCTGTTTACAGATACATCCCGTCTTGGAATTACGCGGGAGCTTGCCTTGGAAGCTATGGGTGTATCTGTTTACAGATACATCCCGAAAAAAGTCGCTTGAGTTTCTCCACTGGAGAATTTTTGAGAATTCTTCGGGAGTCTTGGGTGTACCTGTCTGTTGATACATAACAATTTGCATGCAATATCTAGGCGAAACACCGACTCATGCTGGGGAAGAAATGATTTTTGATTGATTTTTAGAAAGAAAATGCTGACGAAATTTTTTTTTGAAAATTTTTGGAAATAAGAATGCTTGGGATGACTTGATTCCTGATCAGATTCTGACACGGATTCCAAAAATCCTCTAGTTTGGCCTGTATGCCTAGATGAAGAAGGGAGTATGATAAAAATTCCTATTCCTGTGGTGACTAGGAAAGAGATTTTCTTTATTATAAATGGAGGGTTCTCGCTCTTTATTTTCATATTCCAACCCAAATCTTTTCCTTCTATCTTAAAATCCCTTAGACTTTTAAGACAAAAAAATAATTCCTGCAATGGGTATTGAACATCTGACCGCGATGCTTCACGTGTGGGCTCAAAATTTTCGAGACGAAGATAAAGTTCAGCTAACTCAAATGGGAATCGTTGCTTTATTCCCACTTCAGCGACTTAGGGTAGATTCGCACTTTCTCGATGCTTGCTTATCCTTTTGGGATACTATCCACCATGTTTTCGCATTTCCTCGAGGAGAAATATGTCCCCTTCCCGAAGAAATTGCAGTTATAGGCGGTTGGTGCCCTAATGCTCGTCCTGCCATTTCCCCATTTTATCCTGACCCAAGGAGGAGACTGAGGGATTTTCTTGGGTTGTCTCATGCTGAGACAGCCCGTACGGTAAAGGGGAATTCTGTTTCCTTGTTTGACCTGACTGACAAATTTATGAACCCAAATGGCGCAAGAATCACTTCTACCCATAGGCGTAGGGCTTTCGCCTTTTTTATGCTGCATCGATATGCCTTTGAAGGTCGGATGGACGCTGACTCATGCTTAGGCGAAATCAGGCTAATCAGCATAGTGGACCAGATGGAGACAGGTCATAGCCCAGCTTGGCTGATAACCGGGGAGATTATTATGGGCCTTGATCCTAGAAGACTTGACTCGGATCGACAATTGACAGGAAGCATTCGCCTTTTGCATGTATTTAACCATTTTTTCTCTTTTTTCCGAAAAAAATTGCCCGAATTTTTTGAAATTTTTTTTTTCCGAAATTTTCCAGATTTTCGAAATTTTTGATTTTTTTTGAAATTTTCTTTTTTTCGAACTTTTCCGAATTTTCTCTAATTTTGAATTTCTTTTTCCTTTTTTTTTTTGAATTTTTTCCGAATTTTTTTTTTTTAATTTTTTCCGATTTTTTTTTTGAAATTTCCGAAAAATTCGAACTTTTTGATTTTTCGAAAGTTTTTGACTTTTCAAACTTTTTTTGCAGATGTGGTTATCCGAGCGCCTGTCAATCATAGAACCCCCGGTGAACATATCCAGATATCGCAGCTGGCAGATTGGCTCACGGTCCCGACGAATAAGCTCGAGTCATCACATAAATCGGAACTATTGGGATGAAGAGCTAAAATTCCATGGCGGGCCTTTGATTAGATGGAATGTCATCTGGTGGTTCCTCTCAAAACTGACGGGATTAGCTAAGATAGACAAAGCCCGTATCTGGTGATCTTGTCTTTGGATTGGACCGTCCATATCTACCCAGATTGTATTCTGAGGCAGTTTGGTTCGTTTCAGCAGATCCCCGAGACTGAAGCAATCATTAGTGTTTCGCTCCAATTGACGGACGCTATGTGTGACACGTGGCTACAACGCTGGTTTACCCGTGTCATATGGACTATACCTCGCCTTTGTCAAACCGTTTGGGTTTCTGAGTCATACCGAAAATGGACTTCTGAAGAATCCAAGGAGACCCGTAAAGCTTTGAAGACTGACGAGGCTTTTGACTTGGCCCGTCGAGAATCGGTAAAAGACAATAGGTGGTTCTTTGATAAAGAGGAAATTCCAACTACCCTCGTCCAGCCGGAGTCGGGTTCTAAGTCAAAAACTAAGACTCGAGCTAATGAGACCGGTGCTAGTGACTTGGAGAGGAGGCTCGGGCCGAAACTAGCGGTCCGAGATAGACTAGGTCCGCGTGACCGGTTACCCGAGAGGGTGAGGGCCCGCCTAGGACCGACTGAGGTGACCGGGGAATCGAGTTGGAAGAAACGTGCCCGGGTCAAGGAGGTTCCATTGGTGATTCGGGAGCGTTCACCTCCACGTCGACGTCGGTGGACGGAAAAGGAAGCTAAAGACAAAGGAAAGGGAAAAATGCCTTAGTTTTTATTATTTAAGTATTAGTATTATTTATTGTGTGCTTTTTTTTAGATTTTTTTTTTTGTAATTTTCCGAATTTATCGGATTTTTTTTGAAATAAATAAATAAAGGAGTTTATTAAAAACCGTTCCTGTTTTTTCGATTGCAGTGGTTGTGCCCTTTTGAGGGGCTGCCTACGTATCCACAATTAGCGGAATCAAACCAAACGTAGTTCAGACTTAATTTGCAATTTCGACATACATCAAGACTATTGGTTCAAGATGCTTGTAACAGTAGAATAAATAATTTTAGCTTTTGACTTGTCTTTAAAAGTTTATGTTGAAAAAGATGTTTTTAATAAACGTTTGCGAATGACATTGAGAGAGATGGGTTAGGGGTAGTAACGCTTCAGCTGGTTCAGGTTAGTTGGGTTGACGAACTCATTCCCGTCCAGGTCCGTTAGCATTACTGCTCCACCTGATAGAATCTTCTTTACCAAATATGGCCCAGCCCAGTTAGGTTTGAACTTTCCCCTTGGGTCTACTGGTAATAAAGCTCAAACAGACTTGAGAACCAAATCTCCTTCTTTGATGTTTCTGGGCCTTACCCTTTTGTTGAAAGCCCGTTGGATCCTCTTCTGATAGATTTGTATATTATTGAGGGCACGAGATCGTCGTTCCTCTAAAAGGACTAGCGAGTCATATCGCGCTCGAACCCAATCAGCTTCGGGTACTTGACTCTCGAGTAGGGTTCTGAGGTGACGGCACCTCTAACTCAACAGGTTGGACCGCTTCCATCCCGTATGTAAGGTAATACGGTGTTGCCCCGGTCGCAGTACGAATCGAGGTCCGATATCCCCAAAGCGCAAATGGTATTTTGTCGGGCCAATCCCGGTAATTATCAGCCATCTTTTTGAGTATGGTGACAATTGTTTTATTAGCCGCTTCTACCGCCCCATTGGTTTGGGGTCGGTAGGGTGAAGATGTATGCCTTTGAATTTTGTACTTGGTTAATAATGCTGCTGTCTCGGCTTGAAAATGGGTCCCGTGGTCACTGATGAATTCGTGCGGGATCCCATATCGGCATATTATCTTATTTTGAATAAACTTGGCGACATGCTTGGCATTGAGAATACAGTAGGATTTAGCTTCGACCCATTTGGTGAAATAATCAATTGCTACTAAAATGAAGCAATGTCCTCCGGTTCCTGAGGGGTTTATCTTTCCAATTATATCGATTCCCCATGTTGAGAATGGCCAGGGTGACGTCATGGTATACAACAAGGATGGCGGCATATGCTGTATATTAGCAAAGATTTGACAGTTATGACAATGTTTGACGTATAACTGGCAATCGGTCTCCATGCTGTTCCAGTAATATCCAAGCCTCATGATTTCCCGGGATAACATCTGGGTGTTCATGTGTGGACCACACTCACCGTCGTGCACCTCGGCCATGACCTTTTGGGCGTTGCCCTTATCAACACATAAAAGGAGAGCCCCCTGCGGTGTCTTTTTGTAGAGTTGTCCGTCGTCGGTACGGACGAACTGGGCTGCTAGCCTACGTAAGGCCTTTCTGGCTCGATTGTCGGCCCCGGGTGGATATTCCCCATTTGTTAGGTACGTCAACACAGCTTGATACCATGGCTCGGGATCGGGTATCTCGATATCTTCGATGTCGTAGATGTATGCCGGCTCTGATCGTCTTTCAACACAGATTGGCATACTGGTCACATGATCGGGAATATTTAGTAAAGATGCCAGTTTTGAAAGTGCATCTGCGAACTGATTCTCTTCCCGAGGTAGGTATATATATTCTACCTTCTGGAACTGTTTCTCGAGATTCCTTACTTGTGCCTGGTAGGCCACGAGATTAGCATTTCGAGTCTTCCATTTTTGGAGTGCTTGATTAATGACCAGAGATGAATCACCGTGTACTCGGAGGTTTGTGACCCCTAAGTCGACGGCGGCTTGTAGCCCGTGGATACATGCTTCATATTCAGCGGCATTATTAGTGACATCAAAATCTAATTTGATGGACACGGGAGTATGTTCCCCTTTTGGCGAGATTAGGAGAATCCCGACTCCAGATCCTCAGAAATTGGATGCCCCGTCAAAGTATAAGTCCCATGTTTCGGCGTCGGTATGGAAAATGTCTTCATCCGGGAAGGACCAAGTGTCGGTGTGTCCTTCTTCGGTTATGGGACTGTCAGCGAGAAATTCGGCTACTATTTGTCCTTTGATGGCTTTCAATGGTACGAACTTCAGATCGAACTCTGCCAACATTAGGGTCCATCTTGATATCCTGCCGTTGAGAATGGGCTTTTCGAAAAGGTACTTGATCGGATCCATTCTGGATAGTACTTGTACCTCGTAACTGAGCATGTAATGTCAGAGCTTCTTGGTGGCCCAGACCAAAGCTAAGCACGTCTTTTCGAGCATGGTGTATTTACACTCGTACTCTAAAAACTTATTGCTAATGTAGTATATAGCTCGTTTTTCGGAGTTGATCGTTTGAGCTAGCATAGCTCCCATGGCTGTCTCTGTCGTAGTTAGGTATAGTGACAAAGGCAAACCGTGCTGAGGTGGCATCAAGACTGGTGGCGAAGACAAAATTTCTTTGATTCTATCAAAGGCTGCTTGACACTTGTCGTCCCATAGTAACCGTTCCCCTATTTTCAGCTTCTTGAAGATCGGTTTACACACCATGGTTAGCTTTGAAATGAACCTGCTGATGTACTGGACTTTTCCGAGAAACCCTCTTATCCCCTTTTCGGTTTTAGGGGGTTGCATCTCAGTGATGGCCTTAATTTTGGCTGGATCGACTTCGATACCGCGTTGGCTAACGATATGACCCAGTGATTTGCCAGATGTTACCCCGAAACTGCATTTCTGAGGGTTCAACCTCATGTTGTATTTGCGTAATCGGGTGAAGAATTTTCTCAGGGCGGTGATGTGACCGTCCCTGTCTTTAGATTTGACAATCATGTCGTCCACGTAAACTTCCACTTCTTTATGCATCATGTCATGTAATAAAGTTGTGGCGGTTCGTTGATAGGTGGCCCCGGCATTGATGAGACCAAATGGCATAACAGTATAGCAATAAGTAGCCCAAGGTGTAATGAAGGTGGTCTTATCCATATCTTCTTCTGCCATTTTTATCTGGTTATACCCAGCATACCCGTCCGTAAATGATAGAAGGGCATGATCAGCTGTGTTATCCACCAGTATATCGATGTGTGGTAATGAGAAATCGTCTTTCGGGCTTGCCTTGTTAAGATCCCGAAAGTCTACACAGACACGCACCTTACCGTCTATTTTTGGAACCGGCACGATGTTAGCAACCCAATCTGGATACTCGGAGACTCGTATGAATCCAGCCTTGAATTGTTTGTCGACTTCCTCCTTGACCTTGAGGGACCATTCGGGCCTCATGCGTCGGAGTTTTTGTTTAACCGGCTTGAACCCTTCCTTGATCGGTATACGGTGCTCGGCTATTTCGCGATCAATCCCCGGCATGTCCTTGTAGGACCATGCGAAGACGTCTTTGAATTCTTGAAGGAGATTTATGAATTGTTGTTTCTCCTTGGGATCTAAAGATAACCCTATCTTAAGCATATGAGGCTCTAAGGTTGTTCCCACGTTGATGGATTCAGTTTCTTCGATTACCGGGTTGCGGGATTCCCTTTGCTCTAGCTGCTCGATCAGATGTGGAGGCAAGGATACCTGTTCGCCGGGTTTCTCAATGTCATTGCACAAAATATTTTTGAAATTAAAAGAATTTTGAAAATGAGACAAGTCGTAAGCAGAACGGTTGTTATTATTGCTCATAAATTGAGAAAATAGCTCAAAAAGAGCTGCCATCTGATCGCTAGTCAGTGGCGGGATAGGTGGGGTGCCCGGGACAGACCCCGAGGCACCAGAAGTGGCTAAAGGGAGAAGGGGAGTTACAGGACTGACCCTAGCACCGGACTCACTAGACTCAATATTAGACTCTGACTCGGACTCCGACTCAGACTCAGACTCAGATTCTGGCATTTCTCCTTCCCCTGTGATCAGCTTGTAAGTCCTTCCTTGGCTGTCAGTCCATTTGACAGTCTTCCTCCAGGCTCTATTTCCTGACCCGGGTCCGACATCCGAGATCAGCTTAGATGGATCAAAGGTGCGGCTGCGGAGAATGAGACTGACCAGCTCTTCCTTAGGTGCTGGGGCCGTGAGTTCCTCTCCAAAAAGCAGTCCTAGTGTGGGCTCAGCATTCTTAGCATCTTCGGACTGGATAAGAGCGAAGATGTCATCTGGTATGTAGTTGCAATCCTGGGCCAAGTGGGTCCCAGGGCGCGTGGTGCTGGGCCTGTATAGGCCTGTTTGGACTGGCCCAAATACTGGAGTAACAAAAGTGACAGTGTTAGTCCTTGTTTGGCCCACATTTTCTGGGGTTAGAGTGTATCCTATCCCAACTTGAGATCTTTCGTTGTCTAGGACTTCAATAATCTTTCCTGCGAGAAGATTGGGCCTTGATGTAGCCCCCGGTAGAAAGCCCAGATTCTGCAGCATCCGGTCAATGCTAACCGTGAAGTAGGGTCGGAAAAGATACTCTTCTTCGATTGCCCCTATGAAGTCGAACCCCCAGAGATCGGTGCGGCTCGAGGTGTTGCAGTTAGCCACAGTCATGGGTGTGGCTTCTAAAGTAATGACGGTATCGTCTAGAGGCAGCTTGATTTTTCGATGTAGGGTGGAGGATACCGCCCTGGTTGCATGGATCCAGGGTCTTCCTAAAAGAAGGTTGAAGGAAGAAGTCACGTCGATCACTTGAAATTCAAGCTCTTTTTCTATCGGGCCTGTTATGATAGTAAGTTTTACGGCCCCAGCTACCGACTTTAGACTTCCGTCGAAAGCCTGAATGGTTTGAGCTGCGAGAATGTAGTCGGCCTCGGTGATGCCGAGGGCGTTGACTGCGGACCCGTTGTCGATTAGGGTCATGGGCAGGTACTTTCCATGGCAGATCACCGTGATATAAAGGGCCATGTTGTGGGTAGGCCCAAATGGTGGTAGATCAGCATTGGAGAAGGTAATAAGTGGGCCTTCTTCTTTAGCTTTCCCCTTTAGGTGGGGCAGAACCGTGGCTACCATTTCAGCTGGAGTAGCCGTAGAGTCGATTTTGACCTGATCGAGGGCCTTAGTGAGTGCCTCTCGATGTTCCTGTGAGCTAACTAGGAGTTGCCATATAGAGAGGTCAACTCGAGTCCTGCTCAGCTGCTTTACAAGAACCTTTTCAGTGGTTGGCTCTTCTGGGGCGGGCTCCACCCTAGATGGCCCGGCGATGATAAGGGCGTGACTGCTGGCTAAGGCTTTGGACTTAACCTTCTGGATCTCCTCGGGCGTGATGGGGACAGCTTCCCCCTTGGTGAGATAGACGTCGTCTTCGTCGTCGCACCAGATCCCGTTTATTTGTGGGACAAACGGGGAAATAAGATGTGAACAGTCCATGATTTCCCCGGAGAAGATGGCGTGAGTGGCCAACGGGTTATCCTTGTTGCTGGGCTTGCCTCCAGGTAAAGGGATCTTCCCACTTTCGATGAGATCCTGGATAAGGTGCTTTAGCTTCCAGCATTTTTCGGTATCGTGTCCCTTGCCGCGATGGTACTGACAGTAGGCCTGGATGTCGTAGGCCTTGGAGCGACGCTCGACCGAGAGTTCAGGTGTTGGGCCTATCGGGGTGATCAGACCTTTTGACGATAGCCTCTGCAGAGCATTTTCATAGGTGGTGCCTATGTCGGTGAATACCTAGGGTGTGGTATTCTTCTTGGACGGGGTATCAAGTAAGTTTACCTCGTCAAAAATGCTACGAGTGGCAGCAGTAGATGTGGGCTTGCTTGTCGATGAGCCGGCCCCTTGGTATCCCTTGGCGGAGGCCTTAGTGAGGCTTTCCAACCCTTAGATCATCTTTGATTCTCGTCCCCATCTCAGTTAGGACCGCGAAACTAGGTATGATGGCGTACCGGAGATGGATCCGGTAAGCGGGGAGGAGGTTCTTGACGAAGGCTTCAACCAGCATTTTTTCACTGGGCTTATCGACCAGTTTGACGCTTTCATCAGCTCTCCAGCGTTGAAGGTATTTCGTGAATCCTTTCTTAGGTTCCTGGGTCATAATTTCTAGGGTGCGCATAGTGGTCTGGATCTCAGCATTATCCGCATAGTTTTGTGCGAATTCCATTGCAACATCGTCCCAGGTTTTGTATTTCTTGGGATCAAGCCTATAGTACCAAGCCTTCGGGTCCTTTTCTAGAGAGGAGGCAAAAAGGTGCTTAAACATGGTCGATTTGACCCCCTTAACAGCCATAAAATCCTTGAAGGCCCGGATATGGAGTACCGGGTCTTCAGTCCCGTTAAACATTGGTAAGCCCGTTAAGTTGAGGTTAGCGGGCAGTTCATCGGTCAAGGGCGAATAGGAACGTGCATTTTCCGTGAGGATGGTGTTCCTGGTGGTCGAGTGGACCTGTTCTTGCAGCTTTTGGACTGCGCCGGCTAGTGCGGCCAAAGGTCCGTCATCCTCGATCGAAGCATTGGGGGTTCCTTGTTCCACGGCACTTACCCGAGTGACGATGGTAATCTGGTCCTCCCTCATTTGTCTCAATTGAGTTTGGATCTGAGCCAACGAAGCTGTCAACTCCTCAATGGCTTCTTTCGTCATGGCTTGGGTGTGGGGTGGCCTGTCTGTAAGGGCACCGCGTAATCAGTAACTGACCCAGATCTTAAAATCAAAGAGTACATCCCGAGCAAGGAAAAAAAAAGAAAAAAAAAACTAGACGAGAAAAAGACCGAAAACCGACTTCTAGACGGATGACTCGTGGACGGTGGACCTTCCTTAGGATTTGGCAAAGTGGGCCTAGTCCCGTTCGAAGGAAAATCCATGTGAGAATTCCCCAGACTTTGGACTCGAATGTGTAAACGGGCTTCTCTTTGCAAGAGTTTGTCCTACGAAGGTGGGCCGTGCCTTGACAAATAAGGCGGACTGGGATAGGGAGGAAATCCGTGATGTATGATCGACGGAGTTTCGACGCTATAGACTCTTACAACCTATGACAAGACCCGACACTGCTAAATACGGGAAGTCCTAAGAAAAAGAGGGCTTTGAAAAGGGAATTTGGATTTGAAAACCGAGCAAAGTCGGATAGGATGGCCCGATTTTTTTTTTGAAAAAAAAAATGTCTTCGAGCCGAGATTTCGGAATTTTGAAAAGGTTTGGACAACATACCGGCTTAAAAAATAGGCTATTTTGAGTCAAAATCATAAGTCCTAAATTTGGTAACTTTTCGGGTTTTGAAAAATAGATAGGTTTGAAAAGATGCAAGTTTTTGAAAATGACGGTTTTTGAAAAGACGATAAATAGATCAAGTAGCACGTACTCACGGAAACAGTATAATGACACCATGTATGCTCCTAATCTAAGTCTCGGTCGGTCGAAATAGGGTCTATACCAACAACGATAGCTTTCTCGAAAATCAGGACAGTCTTCCTAAGCCGAGTTGGTCTTAGAACCTGCCGTAAAACCCATGCGAGTTCCGCTATCGGAGACTTTAGTGCACCCATTTAGGAATGCACCGTGGTATAGTGGGACGTCGGTCACAAGTAACCGGCCCGGGAAAAATTTGGGTTAAGCATGAACCATTGAACTAAAACGTGTACATTACTAATCGAACGATTTCTTTTAGAGTCTCACCCTGAGGATGCCGATGGTAAGTGACTCATCAGTTGATCCCTAGCGGAGTCGCCAACTTGTGGACATGACATAGATCCACCCCGACGCGGTCACGCGCGGGTTTGGGGAGGCGAATGAATCTCATGTGAGAAGGTCAAATTGAAATTTAAATCGAAGTAGGAGTCGCCACCGACCTTTGTGGGAGTTCGGGCCTGTAGACACCCACATTTTGACCGCCAGGTGTCTATAATAGTTCCCGCCAAACACCCGATGATGATCGGACGCAAACGTGCTTTGATGGACTCGGATATGGGCTCGGAATCATGGACATTTGGTTTAGGCTTATTAAGAAGTACAAATCTCACAAAACCAACCTCAAATCCAGGCCCAGTGGGTCGTTTCGAGTCAAATAAGACTAATTTTGGTCGAATTCGGCACCAGGGGCAAAACCGCCTTTTAGCGACCGAGTCAAAACCCGGTCAAAGATATTTCCCGAGACACACGGACCAGCCGTGACACCTCACACGTCCGGTTTGGACTCAAATACTACAAAAAATCAGCCTCGCAAAATATTAAACAAATCCGTTTAAGGATAGAATTCGATCCCAAGTAGGAATCGTGTCCGAATACCAAATCAAGTATTCGACCGAGCATCAAATAACTCGGCCAAGCAGCCCCATTTCAGCCGAGGTACATTGCTTCCTCACCAAGCAACGGAATTTTTGTTCCACTCGAATTACTTATTCCTATCCTTAGACGGAATCCTACCTCAACCCGACTGGTGACTCTTTCTTCCTTTGCAAGTTAGTCATCCTATAAATAGGACCCTCCCGTCACACATTCAAGACATCAATTACCAATCAATTATCGATCACACACATCTACAATTCATAATCATACACCTTCGTTACATATAATCCCATAACATCCATACATCCAAAGAGGCATCGAAATACCGTCAAAATCAACCCGACGAATCCGACCCATAAGCCGACCGAAACCCATCACTTTACACGTCAAATACACCATCCTAACTCACCCACATCGTCTCGACGCTCCCGTGCCTAAGCCACTTTCCGACGAGCTCTTTTCCGAGAAAACAAAGCATGTAGGTTGAGGGTGTAAAATCAAACCCGATTCTTCCTCTTTCTCTTCCTTTTTCACATTTTTTTCGTTTTGTGTCGGTCCGTTTTTTTAATATGGGTCGTTGTCACTTTTTTTCTATTTTTCTAATAAACGATATTACAAAAATATTTTCATAAAACAAACGTTCTTAAAATACGATATCGATTCTCTAATCGAATATCGTATCTAACAAGAACTAAATTAAATCTCGTTGATGCTAACAAAATCGTTACATTTTTTTAAACAAAATTCGACGATTTTTACGCGGAGAGAATTAACATTTTTTTCCTCTTTTCGTTCAAACTCTTTTCAAAACAAACTTTACAAAACTTTTTTCTAAAAAAAAAAATCATTCTAACTATTTGATATCGATTTCATAATCGAATATCGAATACGACGAATATCGAAAATATAAATCGAGTGTAAGTTAAGCCATATTTGTACGCGATTTATAAAAATTGACGATTTTCAAAAAATAAGAAAAGCGGGTCTGACTCCCGCGCGAGTCGCACGCCTCCCAGGCGACTCGCGCGAGAGCCTGGAAGGTCGACCCTTTTTTCTTCGCTTTCTCGTATTTTATTCTTTTCGTTCCTTACATAAAATAGCGACTTTCGCGACATATTTTCAGATTTTGATCAATACTATTTCGACCTCGGTCAACACGTGTTAATCCATCACGTGTCATAAACCTTTTTCAAAATCATGACATATTATCTTATTTGCATCTTTATTCGATTTATTCAATCGTTACTAACTCGTTTGTTCATGTTTGTAGCGATTTATTTTCATCTTTTGTTTTATTAGACTAAAACGAACTTCACATGCTAAATATAACTTTGACGTTATTAGTTTAAGATGCGTTAAACGACTTAGCAACCCATTTATTTTTCTTCTCTCACATGCTTAGGGAAAATAATGTTTGCATATCATTCAACCGTCGAACTAACGCGTGTACACCAAAAACGAACGATATCTTAGTAAAGGCCGCTAAGTGCGGGCGGGGTTGGGTGTTCTTAGTGAACTTCTCAACACGTACCCTCACCCCTTACTCAGAACCATGGTTTCCGGATGTCCGAATCCATTGGCAACGAGAGTCATTCAATACACGATATCCGATAATGTCGGTATCGGTATCAAATGCTAAGGGACGAACCCGATAAACTCTGACATCGGAAATGGGCCATATTTTGTATATGGCCCACTACGACATAGAGTGGGTTCGAACGGGCCCGAACTCCCACAAAGTTCGGTGGCGACTCCTACTTCGATTTAAAATTCAATTCGACCCATCTCATATGGAGATTCAATTCGCCTCCCCAAACCCACGCGTGGCCGCGTCGGGGTGGACCTATGTCATGTCCACAATTTGGCGACTCCGCTAGGGATTAACTGATGTGTCACTTACCATCGGCATCCTCAGGGTGAGACTCGAAAAGAAATCGTTCGATTAGTAATGTACACGTTTTAGTTCAATGGTTCATGCATAACTCAAATTTTTCCCGGGCCGGTTACTTGTGACCGACGTCCCACTATACCACGGTGCATTCCTAAATGGGTGCACTAAAGACTTCGATGGCGGAACTCGCATGGTTTTTACGGCAGGTTCTAAGACCAACTCGGCTTAGGAAGTCCGTCCTGATTTGCGAGAAAGCGATCGTCGTTGGTATAGACCCTATTCGACCGACCGAGACTTAGATTAGGAGCATACATGGTGTCATTATACTGTTTCCATGACTATGTGCTACTTGATCTGTTTATAGTCTTTTCAAAAACTGCTATTTCAAAAGCTTGCATCTTTTCAAACCTATCCATTTTTCAAAGCCCGGAAAGCTACCAAATTTAGGACTTATGATTTTGACTCAAAATAGCCTATTTTAGCCGGTATGCTGTCCAAACCTTTTCAAAATTCCGAAGTCTCGGCTCGATAATACTTTTTTCGATTTTCAAAAAAAAATCGGGCCATCCTATCCGACTTTGCTCGGTTTTTCAAATCCAAATTCTCTTTTCAAACCTTCCTCTTCTTAGAACTTCCCGTATTTAGTAGTGTCGGGTCTTGTCATAAGTTGTTAGAGTCTATAGCGTCGAAACTCCGTCGATCCTACATCACGAGTTTCTTCCCCATCCCAGTCCGCCTTATTTGTCGAGGCACGGCCCACCTGCGTAGAACGCACTCCTACAAAGGGAAGCCCGTTTACACATTCAAGTCCAAAGTCTAGAGAGTATCTCACATGGACCTTCCTTCGAGCGGGACTCGGTCCACATAGCCGAATCCTAAGGGAGGCCCACCTTTCACGAGTCACCCGTCTAGGTGTCTTTTCCGAGTCATTTCCTTTTCAGGCTTTTCCTCACTCGGGGGCCACCCTTCAGCAGAGCGATCAACCACGGTTGCTCTAAGGGTCATGGCTTACACGTGTTGTCTCACGTATCCCACTTTCGAGTCATTTAGGTGTCACACCATCTGAGTCCTATCAGATTCTTTAGCCTCACTCGGGGGCTATCCCCCAACCGAGCAGTCAACCACGGTCATCCTAAGGGCACCCCATGTTCATTATACACTGGCGTCCTTATGATGCCTTCTTCGAGTCGTACCTATGCTACAAATACTCGAGTCATCTAGGGTTAGGTCACCACGGTTGGTCCGAGCACGCGACGTGGTCAAACACGGTTGCCCCATTTTCGGACTCGCCCTCATACACCGTCCGAGTCTCATGGTCGAGTCCAAGCCAGGGTCGTTACCTCGTCTAGATCAACGTTCGAGTATCCCGGTCCAAGAGTCTTTGTCGACCCGTCACCCCGGGCCATGTCTAGTTTGACTCTTTCTCTTGCGCAAAACCGAGTTTAGGCGAGTTCTAACACCTATCGTCTCTTCCGATCAGGGATCCTGTGAGTGAGGCGTTACCAAACCACAACAGATCCCGCGCCGTCGAGAAAGGGGATATCCAGGGGAGTATGCTTATGCTGTCTTGCTCCGTTAACAATATCTTCTCAAAAATCAACACCGCCCTAGATAACCTAAATGCCAGGGTGACCACCATCGAAGAAGATCTTGTAAGAACCCGATCCCGTCTAACACAACTAGAGCGGGTAAGACAGCCTATCACCCAACTGAGCCATTTGAAGGGTGAACACTCTTACGAAACTGTCCGGTACCCTCAAGATGGCAAGACCGGGGGAGGTAACCCTCAAGTCACCTCTCCAGAAATCAAGAACCAGTCAAAGGAAAGGACATTTACCCACTTGGATATGTCCTACACCGTCGCTTTCCAGAGGTTGGTTCCGAAGGGCCTAATACTACCTATAGGCCCAACAGCCGACCCACCTTTGGAAAGACGCTCCAAAGCGTGGAACGCCGAGCATTACTGTAAATTCCACAGAGGGAAGGGACACGATACAGAACAGTGCTGGAAGCTGAAACACCTCATTCAGGACTTCCTCGATGCCGGGAAGACTCCCGTTTTGGAAACATTGTCACTTGCAAAGCCCCTCATGGACTATACAGGGCCCGATGACCAAAGCATCCAGTCTACCTCTCATGCATCCAAGAGTCCGGATTTGATTTAAGTCCAAGTCTGAGTCCGAGTCTAGGGAGTACTATTTATTTCAACTTCAAAGTCAGAGTCAGAGTCAATTGTATTCCGTCCTCTTTTTTTTTTTTAAAATTCAATAAAATCAGCTTTCAATATTCTTTCTCATATATGCTTTCCTTATGTGTTTCCGAGAACATGACAAACACCATCATACACTGTGAGCACATGCACGTGACTATTACAGGCACATCTATAACGACCACAGGAAATGAGACTCGTGTTTTCCTTTACCTATTCCATGTCTGACATAGGAAGCCACAAAATTACACTTAGCAGGAGCGGTATCGGATCCTAGGACAAATCTAGGTAATCTCCTAGTTTGGGTTAAATACGGGAGGCAAGCCCATTTCCCATAATAAATACCCATCCAATAAGATCAACCAGTCCCTATCTTAGGTGTTAGTCTGACCAACAAAAAAAGAAAAAGCTGGACAAAAAAAAAAGTCCCAGAAAAAGCAAAAGCCGAAATAAAAAGCAGGCAAAAGAAGCACCCATGATCGGGATTAAAAGGCCAAAAAAAAGAAAAAAAAGTCCAAGAAAAAGCAAAAAGCCCAAAACAAAAGAGCTGGCCATGACCAAAAAATATTCAAAAAACCTTGACCGTAGTGAAAACGATCAATTTAAAATTATCAATACTCATACCATCCAATAAGGGAGAGACAATCAAGCTGGTCAGCTAACACCACATTTAGCCTTCCCACATTACAACCCTCAAGACCTTCCCGAGACCCAGGCTAGAGACAGCCCGGAATTTTGAGTATTCAAGTTCCATAGGATACCCCCCCTAACCATTAGAGCCAGACATGGAAATCAGATCTCGCATTATCAAAACCTATCTCGATCAAAGTTCGAGCCATTCTACTCAACTTCCCCTTTACATAACAAAATTCACAATCACCATACAAAGACCCGAGAGCAAAACTCGTCAAATCCCTCCGAGAGCAAAACTCGTTAAAATCCCCCCGAGAGCAAAACTCGTCAAATCCCCCGAGAGCAAAACTCGTTAAAATCCCCGAGAGCAAAACTCGTTAAAATTCCCGAGAACAAAACTCGTCAAATCCCCCCGAGAGCAAAATTCGTTAACATCCCCGAGAGCAAAACTCGTTAAAATCCTCGAGAGCAAAACTCGTCAAATCCCCCCGAGAGCAAAACTCGTTAAAATCCCCGAGAGCAAAACTCATCAAATCCCCGAGAACAGAACTCGTTAAAATCCCCGAGAGCAGAACTCGTTAAAATCCCATCCCAATTCTCCTCATTCAAACCAGTTACCAACTCCAAACACGGGAACTCAACTTGCAGTCGGCATAGAACATGCCCAAATAAGTTCACACCACCTCTGGGGGCTACCCCGGAGAACGCTCACAGTCACAGGATCAACATCCTAACTATTCTAGCCCTTTGATCAAGACATCACTGGGAATGCACCTAGCCTACACCATCGTTGTGGCTAGTTACACACAAAGCCCTAGTAAACTAGGCACCATTATATATCTTTCAATCCACCGAACTACGACTTGGTTTGATTTCACTAACACGTGAATATGTAGGAAGCCTTTCAACAGAGGCACAACCACCCACATCGACACAAATTCAAAAAAAGCGTCATCATTCCGGTCACGACACTGTCATGTTCTTAACAGTTATCTTTGTCATTCTGGGGGCTTCTCCTAGGCAGAAGTTCTCCATCCACTCACATAATCCAAATACTTTCAAAATCTAGCCACCTTTCTATAGTGTGTCCTAGTACTCGGCTCAGTCAAAGACGAGAATCTGTTAGGACTCGGAGTAATACCCACTTTGGAGATGTACCCCAAAACCAAAAATTCAAAAGGAGCAATAGACTACAGCATTGTTACTGCTAAAACAGTCTTATTACAGACTACTGCAATTCTCCTATAACAGATCGTTCCCATTTCGACTTTGACCGTGTTGCCACTCGCCTAGGCTACGGGATAACGCAACTTAAGAGTCTTGTCATCTTAGGTGACCCACCCCCTACCGAGTCAAGGTCTAACCCTTAGAGAGTCAAAGTCGTGTCAGTCAACTCGTCCTCTCGCGTCCAGAGTCGAGTCTGTCGGTATATCTCTCTCTTCAAATTCTCATTTTAAAATTTGCAAAACTTAGCCATTTGAGAAAATCCCTTTCCTAGTCACCAAGGGAATAGGAATTTTTATCATACTTCATCTAGGCATACAGGCCTAACCAGAGAATTTTAGGAGTCCGTGTCAGAATCTGATCAGGAATCAAGTCATCCCAAGCATTCTTATTTCCTTCAAAATTTTTTTTTTCAGCTTTTTCTTTCCAAAAATCAATCAAAAATCATTTCTTCCCCAGCGTGAGTCGGTGTTTCGCCTAAATATTACATGCAAATTGTTATGTATAAGCATACAGGTACACCCAAGACTCCCGAAGAATTCTCAAAAATTCCCTAGTGGAGAAACTCAAGCGACTTTTTTCGGGATGTATCTGTAAACAGATACACCCATAGCTTCCAAGGCAGGCTCCCGCGTAATTCCAAGACGGGATGTATCTCTAAACAGATACACCCATAGCTTCCAAGGCAAGCTCCCGCGTAATTTCAAGACGGGATGTATCTGTAAACAGATACACCCATAGCTTCCAAGGCAGGCTCCCGCGTAATCCCAAGATGGGATGTGTCTGTAAAAAGACACACCCATAGCTTCCAAGGCAGGCTCCCGCGCAATTCCAAGATGGGATATGTCTGTAAACAGACACACCCAAGACTTTTCAGACAAAATCCCCGCGACATTATTGGCATCTATCCAGGTATAATTTCTATCCTATGGCTGCCAAGCCCTTCACGCAGGTCTAATGAACTATAAACGACCCGATCGGAAGTCTGCCAGGTTTTAATCCTTGATTGACGAGGTAGCTACTCTGACTTTTGCCTTGTCCAAGCCTCAGTCAGAGTGGGGGCTCTGTAGACACCCACATTTTGACCGCCAGGTGTCTATAATAGTTCCCGCCAAACACCCGATGATGATCGGACGCAAACGTGCTTTGATGGACTTGGATATGGGCTCGGAATCATGGACATTTGGTTTAGGCTTATTAAGAAGTACAAATCTCACAAAACCAACCTCAAATCCAGGCCCAGTGGGTCGTTTCGAGTCAAATAAGACTAATTTTGGTCGAATTTGGCACCAGGGGCAAAACCGCCTTTTAGCGACCGAGTCAAAACCCGGTCAAAGATATTTACCGAGACACACGGACCAGCCGTGACACCTCACACGTCCGGTTTGGACTCAAATACTACAAAAAATCAGCCTCGCAAAATATTAAACAAATCCGTTTAAGGATAGAATTCGATCCCAAGTAGGAATCCTGCCCGAATACCAAATCAAGTATTCGACCGAGCATCAAATAACTCGGCCAAGCAGCCCCATTTCAGCCGAGGTACATTGCTTCCTCACCAAGCAACGGAATTTTTGTTCCACTCGAATTACTTATTCCTATCCTTAGACGGAATCCTACCTCAACCCGACTGGTGACTCTTTCTTCCTTTGCAAGTTAGTCATCCTATAAATAGGACCCTCCCGTCACACATTCAAGACATCAATTACCAATCAATTATCGATCACACACATCTACAATTCATAATCATACACCTTCGTTACATACAATCCCATAACATCCATACATCCAAAGAGGCATCGAAATACCGTCAAAATCAACCCGACGAATCCGACCCATAAGCCGACCGAAACCCATCACTTTACACGTCAAATACACCATCCTAACTCACCGACATCGTCTCGACGCTCCCGTGCCTAAGCCACTTTCCGACGAGCTCTTTTTGGAGAAAACAAAGCATGTAGGTTGAGGGTGTAAAATCAAACCCGATTCTTCCTCTTTCTCTTCCTTTTTCACATTTTTTTCGTTTTGTGTCGGTCCGTTTTTTTAATATGGGTCGTTGTCACTTTTTTTCTATTTTTCTAATAAACGATATTACAAAAATATTTTCATAAAACAAACGTTCTTAAAATACGATATCGATTCTCTAATCGAATATCGTATCTAACAAGAACTAAATTAAATCTCGTTGATGCTAACAAAATCGTTACATTTTTTTAAACAAAATTCGACGATTTTTACGCGGAGAGAATTAACATTTTTTTCCTCTTTTCGTTCAAACTCTTTTCAAAACAAACTTTACAAAACTTTTTTCTAAAAAAAAAATCATTCTAACTATTTGATATCGATTTCATAATCGAATATCGAATACGACGAATATCGAAAATATAAATCGAGTGTAAGTTAAGCCATATTTGTACGCGATTTATAAAAATTGACGATTTTCAAAAAATAAGAAAAGCGGGACAGACTCCCGCGTGAGTCGCGCGCCTCCCAGGCGACTCGCGCGAGAGCCTGGAAGGTCGACCCTTTTTTCTTCGCTTTCTCGTATTTTATTCTTTTCGTTCCTTACATAAAATAGCGACTTTCGCGACATATTTTCAGATTTTGATAAATACTATTTCGACCTCGGTCAACACGTGTTAATCCATCACGTGTCATAAACCTTTTTCAAAATCATGACATATTATCGTATTTGCATCTTTATTCGATTTATTCAATCGTTACTAACTCGTTTGTTCATGTTTGTAGCGATTTATTTTCATCTTTTGTTTTATTAGACGAAAACGAACTTCACATGCTAAATATAACTTTGACGTTATTAGTTTAAGATGCATTAAACGACTTAGCAACCCATTTATTTTTCTTCTCTCACATGCTTATGGAAAATAATGTTTGCATATCATTCAACCGTCGAACTAACGCGTGTACACCAAAAACGAACGATATCTTAGTAAAGGCCGCTAAGTGCGGGCGGGGTTGGGTGTTCTTAGTGAACTTCTCAACACGTACCCTCACCCCTTACTCAGAACCATGGTTTCCGGATGTCCGAATCCATTGGCAACGAGAGTCATTCAATACACGATATCCGATAATGTCGGTATCGGTATCAAATGCTAAGGGACGAACCCGATAAACTCTGACATCGAAAATGGGCCATATTTTGTATATGGCCCACTACGACATAGAGTGGGTTCGAACGGGCCCGAACTCCCACAAAGTTCGGTGGCGACTCCTACTTTGATTTAAAATTCAATTCGACCCATCTCATATGGAGATTCAATTCGCCTCCCCTAACCCGCGCGTGGCCGCGTCGGGGTGGACCTATGTCATGTCCACAGGACCCGTTCGAACTCACTCTATGTCGTAGTGGGCCATATACAAAATATGGCCCATTTCCGATGTCAGAGTTTATCGGGTTCGTCCCTTTGCATTTTGATACCGATACCGACATTATCGGATATCGTGTATTGAATGACTCTCGTTGCCAATGGATTCGGACATCCGGAAACCATGGTTCTGAGTAAGGGGTGAGGGTACGTGTTGGGAAGTTCACTAAGAACATCCAACCCCGCCCGCACTTAGCGGCCTTTACTAAGATATCGTTCGTTTTTGGTGTACACGTGTTAGTTCGATAGTGGAATGATATGCAAACATTATTTTCTCTAAGCATGCGAGGAAAGTTAAATGGGTAACTAAGTCGTTTAATGCATCTTAAACTAATTACGTCAAAGTTATTTTAGCATGTGAAGTTCGTTTTAGTCTAATAAAACAATAGAAATAAAATAAACTGCTACAAACACGAGAAAACGAGTTAGTAACGATTGAATAAATCGAATGAAGATGTAAACATGATAATATGCATGATACGAAAAAGTTTTATGACGCGTGAAAAAAAAAACTTTGTCGAAATCTGAAAATATACCGAGAAAACCGCTGTTTTAAGTGAGAAAACGATGCTGAAAAATTCGGAAAAAACGAAAAAAAAGGCCGCGGCTTACAGCAGCCCACGCGACTCGCCCGGGAGGGGCGCGACTCGCGCGGGTGGCTGTCTCGGATTCGGTTTTCGAAAATTGGTAATTTTGATAAATCGCGTACAAATATGGATTAATTTATACTCGATTTATATTTTCGATATTCGTCGTATTCGATATTCGATTATGAAATCGATATCAAATAGTTGGAATGATTTTAGAAAAGGTTTTGTGAAGTTTGTTTTGAAAAAGAGTTTGAACGAAAAGAAGAAAAAAAATGTTAATTCTCTCCGCGTTAAAATCGTCGTGTTTTGTTTATAAAGATGTAACGATTTTTTAGCATCAACGAGATTTAATTTAGTCCTTGTTTAATACGATATTTGATTAGAGAATCGACATCGTATTTTAAGAACGTTTATATATGAAAATAGTTTTTATAGTATCGATATTAGAAAATAAAAAACGACGATGACGACCCATATTAAAAACGGACACGACGCAAAAAAAAACGAAAAAAAAACGTGAAAAAGGAAGAGAAAAAAAAGGAAGAGAAAAAGAAAGAATCAGGTTTGATTTTTCACCCTCAACCTACATGCTTTGTTTTCTCGGAAAAGAGCTCGTCGGAAAGTGGCTTAGACACGGGAGCTTTGGGACGATATGGGTGAGTTAGGGTGTTGGTTTGGACGTGCGGAGTGACGGGTTTTGGCCGGTTTTGGGGACGGATTCGTCGGGTTGTAGTACCGGTACTTCGATGCTATTTTTTGGACGTATGAATATTATGGGAATAGTTATGCAACGAAGGTGTATGATTATGAATTGTTGATGTCTTATTTGTGTGACCGGAGGAACCTATTTATAGGTGAGGTCCTTGATAGGAGCTAGAAGAATTATTTCTTACTTAGGTGACAAGAAACGCCGGCTTGGATAGGAAACGTAGGAGTTTGAAGGGAACGAGAATTCCATTCCTTGGGAATTAAGCCATGTCTCGGCTGTTTTGGAGTGTTTTGGCCGAGTGTTTGACACTCGGTTGGTAAATCGATTTGGCTTGCAGATAGAATTCCTACTTGAGATCGAATTCTATCCTCGAACGGACTTGTTTAATATTTTCGAGGCTGATATTTTGTAGTATCTGAGCCTAGGCCGAACTGATGAGGTGTCACGGCTGGTCCGTGTTTCTCGGGAAAAAATATCTTTGACCGGGTTTGACCCGGTCGCTAAAAGACGGTTTTGCCCCTGGTGCCGGATTCGACCCAAATTAGTCTTATTTGACTCGAAACGACCTACTGGACCTGGATTTGAGGTAGGTTTTGTAAGACTTGTACTCCGTAATAAGCCTAAACCAAATGTCCATTATTTCGAGCCCATATCCGAGTCCATTAAAGCATGTTTGTGTTCGATCATCATCGGGTGTTTGGCGGGAACTACTATAGACACCTGGCGGTCAAATATGGGTGTCTACAATTTCTCTTTTTGTAAAATGGTGTAATAACATGTTGGGAAATTCCCATTTGTACCCTCTGAGTTTTCACTTTTCCCAGTTGTATACCTGCGTATAAGCAATTCCCAACTGTATCCCTAAACTCTGTTAATTACTCTCAACCGTGACTAAACTAGAATTATAAACTAGAATTAGCCGTTAAGTATGGCTGTTAAGTGACAACTTGTAGTCCTAATCTAATGACATGGCGAGTGACATGTCGGTCTAGTAGGTTTTGGCCTTCGTTAATCTTTAATTACCCCTTCATTCGAATTTCAAGTTTTCGCCTCTTTGAAATCAACAAAAAAATGCAATAATAAGTGAGAAAAGCTATGATGATGATGATGATAGTACATAGAGGAAATATGGCAGATGATATGGTGATGATTAGTGAATTCGAACAAGGGAAGAAAGGAAGGAAGAAGAAGGGTTTATAGTCTGAAATTAGAATGAAGGAGTAATTAGGGATTAACGAAGGCCAAAAGGCTACTAGACCGCCATGTCATTCGCCATGTCATTAGATTAGGACTGCAAGTTGACACTTAACAGTCATACTTAACGGCTAATTCTAGTTTAGTCACGGTTGAGAGTAATTAACAGAGTTCAGGGGTACAGTTGGGAATTGCTTATACGCAGGGGTACAACTGAGAAAAGTGAAAACTTAGAGGGTACAAATGGGAATTTCCCTAACTTTTTTTTTAGGATAAGATTTTCCATTTCGGTGTTTGCTATTTTATTCCTCTTAAATTTAAAATTTATTGAACTATTAATTTGTTTCATAATTACGTATTTAACTTTATTAATAATACTTTTTTTATTAAGTATTCACCGCCAACGTTTATTACACTTTCTTCAAAAAATATAGTAAATGATTTAATAACGTTTTTAAAATTAAAAATTCTCATTTGTTAGGTTATTCATTTTTTTTGGCAAAAACTTTTAATCGAAGAAGATTCGTTTACCATAACTATTACGAAGGACAATTTTTATTACATTTTTTTTATTAACATTACTATTTTTTATATTTTTTATACAATATAGTTAAAAAGCAACTTAAAACATTAAATATTATTTCATATGTCAAAGAAAAAATTTAATTTTTTTTAGGAAATGGAAAATAAATCTTAATATTTCATTTAAAGCATAAATTTATTGTTAGTATTAAAACTAAATGGTTTTTTTTTTTTTTAAAACTTAATCATTTAGATGTTACATCTTTTCATCTACTTTTGTATTAATGTACAATCAAATTTAATATTATTAATTATATTATTTATTATTAAGAACTTCATATTATACCTATAAAAGTAAAATAATGGAGGGATGAGAAAAACCATTTTTATTTTGTGAAATCTTATGCACATTTCATTTGCTTTATTTTATCTATACTCAATTCAATTTTGTAAGAAATGAATTTGCATTGTTGTCTGTTGATTCTATTTTTATTTCTAATTTTATCTTTTGCATTTGTTTTTGTTTAGAAAACTTATGCGAAACCAATAATCAAGTCTGCAATGTCTCATTTTTCAGGTATAGTATCTTATTTCAATAGATCTTTATATTGATTATTTTTATAAGTAAATTTCGAGTAACTTTAAATCCCATAGATTTTGTGTTCATACGAGTGAACTTTTATTCATGTTCAAAGTTGAAGTAATTTACAAAATATGCATGATTGAGAAGAAGTTGCAATATTTTGAGTGTTAATCAAAGTAACATACTAATGATGATAATTATTTTAGTATATTTAATATTTGATTCTAAAGGTAAATCATCAATAATAAAATAAAATAGCAAGTATTAAGGATATCTCCTGATATCCCGTAGATATTATTTGGTAGATATTATTTATGATCTTATTATGTTTCCACGTCATGTACGCCGGATTGAGGATTATTTCGGGTGGTGGGACTGCGGTTTTTGGGTCATCGGTGGGTTTGTGGTTAGGATCGGGGATGGTGGTTGACGGGCAAAGGTATGTGCCATCTAGAAATTTCAGAAGGTCATAGCCAAATAGTATTGCCTCGACTTGGGTTTGTCATTGCATATACGTAAGTGGGGTGAGTTTGTCAACCATGGAGAGGTTGACAATGAAGAGAGGAGCACTAGGTTCATGGGTGTTGGTGATTCACTAATTTGATTAGTTGCCATTATTGAGGATGAGTATGAAGAGAGGAACATTAGGTTGACAATGACCTTCTGAAATTTCTAGATGGCACACACCCTTGCCCGTCAACCATCATCCCCGATCCCAACAATAAACCCACCGATGACCCAAAAACCGCCGTCCCACCACCCGAAATCCCCAATCCGACGTACAAAAACCGGAAACATAATAAGATCATAAATAATATCTACGAAATAATATCTACGGGATATCAGGAGATATCCTTAACATTAAGAAATGACAAACAAAACTTAATATTTCAGTCTTGAGAAAACTTAATATTTTTCTAAAAATAAATTTTGATAATTTGGTTGTTTCACCATTTCATCCACTTTCGTCGTCTAATGATCGATCAATCAAATTTAATATAAATACTTACTAAAAAATTATATAAGCAATGAAGAGATAAAAAAATTGAGAACTTTGTATTTACATTTCATTCACTTTATTTTTTAGACATTACCTTCAGTTATGTAAGACATCAATTTTTTTTTTGGTGTACATGTAAGTATATTAATTACTTGAATCTCCCAATTACAACCAAGGTACCTCATGTACTCCTATATTTCATCTATTGTAGGAAATCTAGACTCTTGTTATACTTACAAAACGATTGCTTCACTATATATCTACCTTTTGCACTTATCTCATATTTAAGCTGTTTGATTACAAAACTGGGACACTGAACTAACTGACTCATTCTGCTTAGATTACGTGCTTGCCACACATGATACCATATTCCAATAATGGCAGCTGCAATCACCTGTTTAAAGATCAGCGATCTATGTCGATACTTCGTCCACCAGTCCCCTGTATTCATAAGCGGTATATCAACTCCAATCCATGAGCTAATCATCGTAAAACAGATCCTGGTATATGGACATTCTGTAAACAGATGGTCATGGGTCTCCTCCTTATCTGCACACAAATAGCACGCTTTGTCCACTATCATCTGCATTCTATTGATTAAATGTAAGACAACAATTTGCATGGTAGTTTATTAATTCTACTTTAGTTCTAATTTTACCTTTGCATTTTCTTTAGAAAATTTATTCGAAACCTGTAGGCAACTCCGCAATTTTTCATTTTCAGGTATAATATTATAATTTTATTTATCTTTATATTGATTGATTTTATAAATACATTTTACAGAACTTTAAATAACATTGATTTTCTGTTGATAAATGTGAACTTTTATTTATATTTAAAGTTGTAGTATTTTACAAAATATGATTGAGAAAGGTTTCAATATTTTGAGTGTTAGTTTAAAGTAAAATACCAATGACTAGCAATTACTTGGGCCAAACAAAACTTGATATTCACTTAAAACATAAATTTATTGTTACTAAGAAAGCTTAATAATTTTCTAAAAAAAACCTTAATAATTTGGTTGGTTTACCTTTTCATCTCCTTTTGTCTTGACTCTTGATAATCAATTCAAGTTAATATTAGTCATTATATTGGCCTTGTTTGGTAAACAACGGATTGATATTGGTTTAAGCAGATTTAAAAAGTATATTTGACTAGCAGAATCAATTGACAGTTTTGACTAACAAATTTAATTAGTAGAATTGTTTTAATAGTGTTTGGTAATTAGCTGTTATAGATTAGCGGATTGATTAATTGATTTGTAAAATGACAAAAAAGGACATAACAATTTTTGATTAATTGATTGGTAGGGTTTAATTGGTAAAGGGGGTATGGAGGTAAAAAAAAAAGAAATTACAATCTGCTAAGTGAATATGCTGCTACTAGCAGCATATTGCAAATTGGCGGATTGAATTCGATTATTCCATTTCAAACTATCGTTTACCAAACACCTATATTGGCGGATTTTGTGGTCAAACATGCTAATCCATCCAAATATGCTCTTTTTTTGCGGATCCGCCGATAACCAAACACCCCCATTATCTTGCATTAAGAACTTTGTATCATAACTAAAAAATAATATATTATACTTTCATCTATTTTGTCTTAAAGATTAATCAAAGTTAATATTAAATATATCATTAAGAACATCATAGTATAACTAATAAAAGAATATATAAAGCCATGGAGAGATGATAAAAAAACATTTGAGAGTTTGTATTCACATTTCGATCGGTTTATTTCATGAATACGGCCATCAGTTTTTAATATATGATACTCCGTATGAATTTGCATTGTTATTTGTCAATTCTAATTTTAGTTCGAAATTTTATCTTCGGGATTTATTTTATTTACCAAAATTATGCGAAGCCAATGACTGCATGTCAAATCCATAATTTCTCATTTATTTATTTTCAAGTATAATATTATATTTTTATTGATTTTTATATTGATTATGTTTATAAACACATTTCAAGATAACATTAAACTCTTTGTTTTTCTTATAAGAGTGAACTTTTAATTATATTTAAAGTGGAAGTAATTTACAAAATATGATTGAGAAGAAATTGCAATATTCTGTGTGTTAATTTAAAGTAACATTTTAAAGAGTACAAGTTATTTGGGTAATGTATTTAATATTTACTATTTGAGTCTCAAGGTAATGAACATTATATATTTTAATGACCAAAATAAAATACATATATGAAAATGAGAAAGTGAATATAGTAATTTAACAAACAAAGTATAGAGTTAGTAAAAACTAGGAAAATCCCATTTGTTGGAAAAAGTGAAAATGAATATCTTCATGATTTTCACAGGATTAAAAAACCAGGTCTCGTTTGTTGAAAGAACGTGCATAAATTCATGTTTAGTGATACTTTTACAAAATATTATGGTTATAAAAATTAAAAGACATATCATTGAAATTGGTCGATGTATAAGTTTTGTAATTTAGTGACGTTGTTGAATTGGTGAGATTGATGTGTATAATAATCGGTGGCGACCTACAATTTTGGATCCAATTATTAAAATTGAAACTAAATTCAAAACGTTTACTATCCGCTTAGGTACGCAAAAATCGATCGACACATATTTTCGAACCAACATATACAATGAATGAAAGACTTGGTCATGATTATCAAGAATCTGTGCACAAAATTTTGGAACAAATAAACCCGTGAATAAACCCGTCTTTCACGGGTTTATCTGTTCTAAATTTTTTTTCACGGATTCTTGATAATCATGACCAAGTCTTTCATTCATTGTACATGTTAGCACGAAAATATGTGTCGATCGATTTTTGCGTACCTAAGTGTTGTGTGTCAAATTTAGACCGTTTTTCCTCTCATTTAGACCCGTTTTTCCCTCATTTTGCGAGACTTGAGTGCGATTATCGCCGTATTTTGAGTAATTCTCGCATTAGTGTCTCTCTTTTGCATTTTACGTGTTTTTGGTAGTTTTCTGTCTTTTTTGATAGGATTTTCGACCAAAAACGTGTCTGAGATCCTATGAGCATGAGAGAGAGGGAAACCGTTCGAAAAGCAAAGCACACAACTCAAAATCCAAAGTCCAAACCCAAGAGGTGAAACCTTGAGCGAAAAGGAAAAACTATAAGTCCATTGAGCATCTTCACCGGAGGGGTCGAACTTCAAATGGATATATCTCGAGTTCTAGACCTCAGATCGAAGCGATTTTAGTTGGAGGTGAAAGCTTATCTTCTTAGCTTTCCAACGACATATCACACGCCCCAATCAGAGTTCAAACGAGAGAGTTATGGTCCTCTGAAGTCACAGGGCAAAATTTCACCCGATGAGATTTGACCGGGCAAAATTTCGCCCGATGGTGTCCGTCCCCAGATTGCCATTTTGGACAAAAAGTTCATAGGGTGAAATTTTACCCTATGAGTTGACCGGGCAAAACGACCGGGCGAAATTTCGCCCACCGGGTGAAATTTCGCCCGATGGAGAAAAGCGCCAAAAACCGCAAAATGAGAAGAAAATCTCACCGGGTGAAATTTCACCCGGTGGAATTAATTCGTCAAGCCGTAGGGCGAAGTTTCACCCCATGAAGACTCATTGGGCAAAGTTTCATCTGAAAGGACAAAGTCTCACTAATGGGCAAGGATTAGATTATGGGCTAAGATTGTGTGACCCATTAAGGGCTTATTATACATAGTAACGCTAGGTTTTCATTTGATTTTGGAGCCTTTAGTGTGCCTCTTTAGATTAGAGTGGTGTAGTGGATCTCCATAGTAGTAGTAGTAGTAGTAGTAGTAGTAGTCCACATAGTAAAACTCCATAGATTTTGTAAGCTTTCTTAGTTTAGATTAAAACTATTATATATTTCTACAATCAAGTTATCATCTTTGTGAAGATTTGAGTTTTATTTTGAAGATTTAAGGGTTTTGCACGGATTTTGTGACAAGATCTTTGTATTATTTCTTGAAGCTTCATCTTTTTATGTTAATCTTCATCTTCTTTATTGGGTTTTTCCTCCATTGTTGGTACTTTCTTATCCTCTCTCTCCTCTCTAATTAGTTTGTTCTCTAGTTTTCCCCTAGTTTATTGTTTTTCTTAGTTTTTCTTGCTTTGTTATTGTTTTTCCTAGTAGATCTTGTTCTTGGTTTTATTTTTCTCTCACTTGTGTAAGATTAATTTCCCCTCTTTTTGTTAGTATGGATTGTTCTTGCCTAATTCCTTTGTTAGTTATTCTTGTTAGTTTTACCATGATTAGTGAGTAGATTCTTTGTTAGGGGGTTAGGGGAGGATGAATTTGGGTAACATGGATTAAGGAATTTTGTGATTTAATGCACTTGGGTTGATTTGTCTATTTTGGAATTGTTGTATGCTTGTTGACTTTACTTGATCAATTTAGTTGACTCGTATTCACCCTCGTCAATATGGGGAAACTCGGGGCTTGGGTAATTCCGACTTAGTGACCTAGCTTCTTCGTCGCGAAAGCGAGTCTTAGTGAGGTCGGGTGTAGAGACCGAAAGGTGACCCATCCCTTATCAACTGTGTATTGTTTGCTTGATTCCTTGTTTTTGTATCCCGTTTCCGATTCCCCATCTCCCCTTAACACTTTTCCTATATTGATTTTCGTGTTAGCTATTAGACCGACCATCTTAGTTTAGTTCTAATCCTACTCAAACCCCCCTTAGATCCCAAACACTTATCGACTAGACTTGACCGAGTTTACGTAGACCGTCCCTTGGATCGATCCCGACCTACCACTACTACATTAGTTAGGTTTGTCGGAGTTAATAAATATTGTTTGATCGTGCGGGTCGCGACGCCCGCGCATCAAAATGGCGCCGTTGCCGGAGGCGGCGATTAGTTGATTGAGTTTTTGTCTTTTTGTGTTTGGTTTTGCTTTTATTTTTATTTCTCTCTACCCTAGTGCCACTTGGTGCTAGCAGACTCACCTTCTACTTGAGTCTTTGCCCAGGAACAGGTTATCACGCTTTGGTTCGATCCCGAGCCAAAGATGTGTTCTAAAGCTATGAGATTTCGGGGAAATAACTCAACAAAGGTGATTCCACATTCATACCTCACACCACTAAACATTCATCCTATCCTTCCACCTCCTCCAAATCCATTCATACCACCAACAACTACCACTCCCACCACTAATAATCCACCTACACCTTTCACTCCACAAATTGCTCCAACTACATCCCCTCTTATCACTCCACAAAACATTTCTCCACCTTCTCCACCTCCAATTTCACCACCACCCCCAAGAAACTTCCAAGAACCCATTATGCCACCTCTTGATTCACATTTCCAACCCTTGGAAAGCACTTCCATGAACAATCAATCAAAGCTTGAATAAAACCAGAAGAACTAACCAAGAGGTTTGAAGGTATAACTTCTAATTCTAACTCAAGTAATGTGAACCAAGTTCAATGAGGGCCACCAAGACGGCCTCCACTACCAAAAATCCCTTGTGAGTGTTGTGGAAACTATGGTCATAAGTCCAACAATTGTCGTCCTTATAAAGAAATGTCCTATCAAGAATACAATGAAGTCCAAGTGTTTCAAAATATCAATCCAATGCATCAAAATGACCCTTTTCCAAACACATATCCCAAAACAAGGAACCATGTGCAACAACACAACTCTTATGCAAATCATGGTGTGCAAAATCCGGGACCAATGTATCAAGGGGGACAACAACAAACGGCCTTCAATTCAAACAATCAACAAAGATCTTTCATTCAAAGGCCTCTCAAAGCAACTCCATTCTTGCCACCTCTTCAAGAGGAAAATTTTAACAATCAAGGAGGCGATTATTTCCAAAGCCAAGGTGAATTCCATAATCAACACATGAATCAAGGAAACAATTACCAAAATCTTGAAGGTAATTTTCACAATCAAGGGAATAGCCACGGTTTTCAAGGTTATAATCAAGGTATTCAAAGCTTCAATCAAGGGGATTATGTCCAAGGGTATCATCCTAACTTCAATCAAAATTCCCAAGGATACAATCCCGAATATAACCAACCTCCACCTTTCCATGGCGATTACCAACAAGATCAATGGAATAGCCAATGCGAGCATCCTATACAATTCATGATGAAGGCGATAACATTCTTAGCTTCCGAGATTTCGGATATAAGAAAGGAACTCAAAGCTAGAAAATCACGAGAAGCCACCAAGGCTCCTACCTTTCCGATACATCCACCACAAGGACTAGCCCGACAACCTCAAAATCGTAATTACCCGCAACATCAAGCATATGCCAATGCCAAATGAAGGAAAAGAACTAGTAGACCCTCACAAAATCATGGGTCTAAATCAAGTGGAAATACCGAAGGTGAAACATGTTGAAAAGCAAAGCGTCCCCCATTCTAGCAAGGTAACAAGACATCCTCCAACCACAACTTGTTATGAGGAAGATCATGGTGTAACCGATGTAACCAAGCGCAAAATAAGGGACCCTGCTAAGTACATCAAGGGAGATAAGGGTTATGTGATAGAGGAAATTCAAAAAGAGAAAAGCATGCCACCTCCTAAGCCACATGTGCCACCTTCGCCATTTTTATCTCGAGTTACGATCAATAGGAAGGACATCAAGTCCACTTCATTCTCCGACTTGCTAAAGAAGGATAAGGTAACTCCCCCTCTCACCAAGATAGTTGACCGATGTGATGATGCAATTGTGGTTGCACTCACCGAAGAGTGTAATTCGGCCTTATCGAGCAAGATCCCCACCAAAATGGGTGATCCAGGGAGTTTCTCAATACCTTGCACAATAGGGAATGTTGAAATCGATTATGCTCTATGTGATCTTGGAGCGGCCGTGAGCATTATCCGTCTATCAGTCGTGAATGATCTCCATATCAACAATATGAAGCAAACACCGATCAAAATTCGACTAGCTGACGGTTCCATCAAGACTCCGGTTGGTATGATTAAAGACGTGCTAGTTCGAGTTAAAAATCTCTCGATCCCTACCGACTTTGTGGTAATGGACGTGAAAGTAAACAAGCATGCCCCCATAATCCTAGGTAGGCCCTTTTTGGCCACCAGCGGAGCAATCATAGATGTTAAAAAGGGGAAGCTTTCGTTTAATGTCGGTGAAGAGATCGTGCAATTCAAATTACCTATCACGTTTGAAAATCCAATAGTGAGTGATTTCTTCGGAAATGAAATGTTTAGATACCTTCTAGATGCCGAGTCCCTTGTGATAGAAAAGGAGAATGAAGCTAAGTCGAGTCATTTACTCGATAATGTTGAAACAAAGGTGAAGCTTAATGATTCGACCACCGTGCAACCGCCTACGAGTTCATCTTCCAACACTTTTCCAACTTCCCGTAGGGGAGCTATCAAAAAATCCAAAAAGAAGAAATTGAAAAGTGTGGTGAACATAGAATCAAGAGACGGAAAGCTAATGACGCGCAACGAGGGTGTAAGCCCCGTTGATAAAGCAAAGGTCGAAGTTGGCAATCAAAAGTTAATATGGGACGAAGTATCCCGGCTAGTACAAGAAGTTAAAACCACCCTCAAAAAATTATCAAGGATCATGTGTATGTCCGAGCCACGGGCAAGTTTTGATGGAGGTGAACTATGCATCGGTCGTTATGATGGCGACCCGGGTTGAGTTTGTATCACGTTTGATGAGGTTTGGTGGTATCCTCAACAACCACCTTGTATATATGTATCATATTTCTTTTTGTTTGTTAGCTTTGTTAGCTTGAGAACAATGGATGAATTTGGATTTGGTCATGGAGCAATTATTTGGATGAAGATCAAGCCTTTGGAGGAGTTATAGAGCTTATTTGAAGACCACAAGCATGTTTGTAGGAGATATTGATTATGTAATGTGAGTCGAGTCATTATTTGAAATTTTAGGTGATTATTGAAGAGCCATGAAATGGCAAGGCAGAAAAACGAAGAAAACAAGACCGCCGGGCGAAACTTCGCCCGGTGAGACTTGACCGGGCAAAATTTCGTCCTACGAAAAAGTTGCCAGATTTGCCGGAATTGACGAAGACACCACCGGGCGAAATTTCGCCCGGTGAGATTTTCACCGGGTGAAATTTCACCCGGTGAAAAAAAGTTGGCTAAATCGATTTTCATGACGAAATACCGTCGGGTGAAATTTCACCCGATGGTGCTTGACCGGGTGAAATTTCACCCGGCGACATAAGCTTGAACGGATCACCTATAAACTATTTACTCACTACAATATCAATTCCCTCCTTCCCAAATATCCAACATAAATTTCCCTCCAAAACATAAACACCAAATATTTACAATCTACTTTAAAAACTTTCATTTCCCTCCTCAACTACCTTTATTTATATCACCTTCACCTCACATTCATTTCACCTTATCACTCCTCATAAAATCAAACCACCATACCCCAACCACATTCATACCTCCTCTCCATCTTGGGTGATTATTTAGGGTGTTTGAAGAGGTGAAGCTAAATTTTTGGGAATATTCTTGCAAATCTATTATTATGGAGACAAGGGCAAAGCGAGTCGCTCATAAGCAAGGTATGGCTTCGACTTCCAATACTTCTAAACCTTCTAAATCTTCTAAGTCTTCTAAGCCTACAAATTTACCTTGTTTTAATACTTCTTTAGCTCAGACCTTCTCTGAAAAGATCTTTCAGAGCACTAGGTGGCCTTGTCCCCACACAATGACCAATCTAGGAATAGTAGACGATATTAAAGAGTTATCGTCGAGGACCGGAATTAGCGAGCTCCTTAGCCTTGCGGCCTTCACCTATAAAGACCTTACTTGTGAGTTCCTAGGAACTTTTGCCATTGACAATCCGACCACACCAAGAGCGGTCAAATTTAGACTATTCGGCAAACCCCACTGTTTGACTATTTCCGAGTTCGGCCTAGCGCTAGGCCTACCCTCATCGGGTACCAGAATTAGTGAACCCTCGAGCAATGTACAAGCTTGTGTATCTAGGAGAGACCTTTGGAAGCGCATATCACGCTGCAAAGGGGGTTACGAGGCTAATTTATCCTTTGCCTCGGAAATTCGTAACCCCGCAATTCGCTATTTTTGTGAGATGCTCTCCCACTGCTTGTTACCCTCGGCCGATAATATTTATACTCTTAGTGTGTGTGTCTTGCAATTGATTTGTGACTCTTTGTTGGGTAACCCTAACCCCTTAGACCTACCATGTGTCGTGGCGTTGCATTTCCACCGTATCATTTTCACCCAACGCCCTTCCTTAGATTGTGGAGGTCTTGTGATAGTAATTGCGAACAAATTGGGTTATTCAACCGACCACCTCACCCCACTAGACAATTCCATATGGCTTGACGAGGCCTATTTTCTGACTTGGATTTTTCATGTACCTCATCAGGGTCTCGTCTACATTAGCCGTGGAAGAGCTTTAATAGTTCCGAACACACACCGAACCACTATCCTTGTTCACCACAATTGGGACCTACCCTTGGGCCCAGGTGAATTCCGACTGACCAAGACTGAGTCGGGGGGAAGGGGAGTTTGGGAGTATGCGTACTACACGTTGCCCAAAGGTCGTACGATCTATGACCTATGTGAGATTGAATCCGACTTCGCCCTCTCGCTTAGCGACGGTCCGGAGGAGTTTTCTCCTGATCCATCCTCCGAGGGTATACCCTTTTTCTATGGGTCTCCTAGCGCTTCATTTGCGTCGGACGATCACTCAAACTAGACCCTCTCCCGGAGTCGGTGTTGTGTGTGTGTGTGGGTTGGGTCGATGAGTATTTAACCATCTATAATTGCATGTCCTTTGGTTGATTCCGTTCTTATTCCTTTTATCCTATTGTCATTGCGATTGATTTATCTCTAACATAACTTTGCAAGCTGTCCCATTGTTCGATTGTTGCAGCCAAAGCGGCCTTGGTATTGCTCCCGGTCATTAGGCGATGTGATTACGCCATTGACCTATTGAAAATCCAAATTCTTCTCATTTTCTCAAATTTTTCTTAATTCGGGCTAGGTGGTGTGACTACACCTACACCCATTTTTCATCCTTTCTTTTAATTTCTTTTCTTTTATTTTATTCTCATTTTCTTAGTCACTTGGCTAGGGTCTAGGTGATGTGATTGCACCTAGGCCCGCCACCTCTTTATCGTTTTCTTTTCGTTTGTTTTCTTTCTTCAAAATTTTTGAAAAATCCAAAAACACCTGAAAAATTATAAAAATCCAAAAAGATTTTTCTTTTTTTTTTCTCGCCTTTTTCGATCTTCCCCTACTCGTGCATTGAGGACAATGCACAGTTTTAGTGTAGGGGAGGGATCTACTATCCTTTTGTTTTTCAAAAATCTTTCCAAAAACCGTAAAAATTGAAATTTTTTGAAAAACCAAAAAACATTTTCTTTCTATTTTCCTTTTCTTTTTCTCTTTTTCTTTTCTCATTTTCGTTATGTTTTTGTGTCCCTTGTATAGTCCTGTTCTCTACTCTTACAGGTAACCACCACCTTGATAGCAAGATTTGAAGAGATTATGAAAGCACCCCACTTGGTAACTTCCTTCCTTCTTTCTTCTTTACTTTTGTAGAGGAGTTAGGTTGTCGCTATTGGGAGGCTCTCGAAGAGATGAGCATTTTGGGTGTTGTGGTTGATTTTTGTGCTTAAATGTCGATGGAGTACGGAGTTCATGACTTTACTCGTGTTTTCTTTTATTTGCCTTTTCTTTTTCATGTGTTCCTTTTTTTTTGTATAGCGTGTCTAAGACTAAATGTTTTTGAAAACCCGATTACAAACTTATTACAAGAGTTTACATTCCATTGTGGATAATCCATTGTAGATTTTGGACCTTAATCTAGTAGAATGACTCTAAATCAATGAACTTGTTGATCCTTTAGCTTGAGTCCACCTTTTCTACTAGAGGTTTACTTTGGGGTTTGCATTTGACCACCTTGACCACCCATGGAAGAGTTAGGCCTTGGTTTCCGCATCCCGTTTTCTAGGTGACTTTGCTCGAATGACCATTGCACCTTTAGTCCAAATTTTTTCCGCCTTTTTGTGGGTTATCCGGGAAAGGCGCCGTTCTTGGTTACCTATTTTTTCCTCCACCTATACATCACCACAATAAGTTTACACAAAAATAACCCCCAAGCTTGGTTTTGAACCACATCAAAAAGCCAAAAAAGGGCAAACCAAAGCAAGAGAAAATGGCACAAAAATATGAAAAACAAAGGAGCGAGAGAGAAAAAGAGCTATAAATGAAATCATATCATTAAAACATCTCCTTCAAAAAAAAAGAAGAAGAAAAAAAAAAGAAAGAAAAAAAAAGAAGGAAAAGAAAAGAAAAAACCCTTTGATCGATTCGTTGCCGTGAAGTGCCTACTAGAGGACCGAGTCCCGAGGTAGGAAGATAGCGGTGATTGGTCGATCCACCACAAAAATAGTAAACACTCCACTTTTTGTTTGGGCTAATTTAGGAAATTCGAGTTTGGAACGACCCTCTTGGCTTAGCCAAAGAGAGCGGGACTGCACCTACCTACAGTGTCGAACGAATCCATGGTTCACTTTTTCCACTTCGTTTTACGCCCCGTCGTACCCCTTTAGAAGACTAGGAGGACCTAGGCTAAGTTATCAACACTTATATTGCTTAATTGTCATAGTATTAGGCTTTGGTCCTTGTTTACGTGGGTCATTTATCTTGGAAAGTTTATTGTTGTTTAAGGTAAGTAATCGGTGTCTTCCCCGCCGTCTCGATGAGGGATTCAGTGTTTTATTTTCTCTTTGGACGCGCCTATTCTTTCGTGTTATGTGTTTTTGTGTGTTTAGTCGCATCCACCATTTTGAGCAAGCCCCAACTTGCCTTGCATGGGAGTACCTTACCTCATAGGTATTCCGATGTGAGTTGAAGGGACGGAGCGGGCCCGTTAATTGCCCCGTATCGGCTTAGCATAGTCTATCTAGTAGTAGTAGTATGTAATTTCTTTTTGGGTCTTTGCTCGAGGACGAGCAACGGTTTAGTGTGGGGGAATTGTTGTGTGTCAAATTTAGACCGTTTTTTCTCTCATTTAGAACCGTTTTTCCTTCATTTTGCGAGACTTGAGTGCGATTATCGCCGTATTTTGAGTAATTCTCGCATTAGTGTCTCTCTTTTGAATTTTACGTGTTTTTGGTAGTTTTCTGTCTTTTTTGATAGGATTTTCGACCAAAAACGTGTCTGAGATCCTATGAGCATGAGAGAGAGGGAAACCGTTCGAAAAGCAAAGCACACAACTCAAAATCCAAAGTCCAAACCCAAGAGGTGAAACCTTGAGCGAAAAGGAAAAACTATAAGTCCATTGAGCATCCTCACCGGAGGGGTCGAACTTCAAATGGATATATCTCGAGTTCTAGACCTCAGATCGAAGCGATTTTAGTTGGAGGTGAAAGCTTATCTTCTTAGCTTTCCAACGACATATCACACGCCCCAATCAGAGTTCAAACGAGAGAGTTATGGTCCTCTGAAGTCACAGGGCAAAATTTCACCCGATGAGATTTGACCGGGCAAAATTTCGCCCGATGGTGTCCGTCCCCAGATTGCCATTTTGGACAAAAAGTTCATAGGGTGAAATTTTACCCTATGAGTTGACCGGGCAAAACGACCGGGCGAAATTTCGCCCACCGGGTGAAATTTCGCCCGATGGAGAAAAGCGCCAAAAACCGCAAAATGAGAAGAAAATCTCACCGGGTGAAATTTCACCCGGTGGAATTAATTCGTCAAGCCGTAGGGCGAAGTTTCACCCCATGAAGACTCATTGGGCAAAGTTTCATCTGAAAGGACAAAGTCTCACTAATGGGCAAGGATTAGATTATGGGCTAAGATTGTGTGACCCATTAAGGGCTTATTATACATAGTAACGCTAGGTTTTCATTTGATTTTGGAGCCTTTAGTGTGCCTCTTTAGATTAGAGTGGTGTAGTGGATCTCCATAGTAGTAGTAGTAGTAGTAGTAGTAGTAGTCCACATAGTAAAACTCCATAGATTTTGTAAGCTTTCTTAGTTTAGATTAAAACTATTATATATTTCTACAATCAAGTTATCATCTTTGTGAAGATTTGAGTTTTATTTTGAAGATTTAAGGGTTTTGCACGGATTTTGTGACAAGATCTTTGTATTATTTCTTGAAGCTTCATCTTTTTATGTTAATCTTCATCTTCTTTATTGGGTTTTTCCTCCATTGTTGGTACTTTCTTATCCTCTCTCTCCTCTCTAATTAGTTTGTTCTCTAGTTTTCCCCTAGTTTATTGTTTTTCTTAGTTTTTCTTGCTTTGTTATTGTTTTTCCTAGTAGATCTTGTTCTTGGTTTTATTTTTCTCTCACTTGTGTAAGATTAATTTCCCCTCTTTTTGTTAGTATGGATTGTTCTTGCCTAATTCCTTTGTTAGTTATTCTTGTTAGTTTTACCATGATTAGTGAGTAGATTCTTTGTTAGGGGGTTAGGGGAGGATGAATTTGGGTAACATGGATTAAGGAATTTTGTGATTTAATGCACTTGGGTTGATTTGTCTATTTTGGAATTGTTGTATGCTTGTTGACTTTACTTGATCAATTTAGTTGACTCGTATTCACCCTCGTCAATATGGGGAAACTCGGGGCTTGGGTAATTCCGACTTAGTGACCTAGCTTCTTCGTCGCGAAAGCGAGTCTTAGTGAGGTCGGGTGTAGAGACCGAAAGGTGACCCATCCCTTATCAACTGTGTATTGTTTGCTTGATTCCTTGTTTTTGTATCCCGTTTCCGATTCCCCATCTCCCCTTAACACTTTTCCTATATTGATTTTCGTGTTAGCTATTAGACCGACCATCTTAGTTTAGTTCTAATCCTACTCAAACCCCCCTTAGATCCCAAACACTTATCGACTAGACTTGACCGAGTTTACGTAGACCATCCCTTGGATCGATCCCGACCTACCACTACTACATTAGTTAGGTTTGTCAGAGTTTATAAATATTGTTTGATCGTGCGGGTCGCGACGTCCGCGCATCACTAAGCATATAGTAAACATTTTGAATTTAGTTTCAATTTCAATAATATGTCTTATACATCGACCAATTTCAATGATATGTCTTTTATTTTATTTATTTTATATTTTTTTTGAAACCCGATTTCAGAGATACATCTTTTATTTATTATAACCTTATATTTTTTTTTGTAAAAGTATCACTGAACATGGATTTATGCACGTCCCTTCAACAAATGGAACCTACTTTTTTTAATCCCGTGAAAATCATTGAGATATTCATTTCTTTTTTTAATTTATACTAACTCTATACTTTGTTTGTTAAATTAATATATTCGATCACTTTCCCCATTTTCATATATGTATTTTGTTTTGGTGATTAAAATATATAATAATGTTCATTACCCTGAGACTTAGTAAATAGTAAATACATTACTCAAATAACTTGTACTCTTTAAAATGTTACTTTAAATTAACACTCAAAATATTGCAATTTCTTCTCAATCATTTTTTGTATATTACTTTCACTTTGAATATAATTAAATGTTCACTCTTATAAGAAAAACGAAAGTTTAATGTTTGAAGCGTGTCTATAAACATAATAAGCAATATAAAGATCAATAAAAATATAATATTATACTAGAAAAAAAAGAGAAATTATGGATTTGACATGCAGTCAGTGGCTTCGCATAATTTCGGTAAATAAAATAAATCCTGAAGATAAAATTTTGAACTAAAATTAGAATCGATAAACAACAATGCAAATTCATACGAAGTATCATATATTAAAAACAGGTGGTCATATTCATGAAATATAGCGATTGAAATGTGAATACAAACTCCCAAATTTTTTTATCATCTCGCTTTATATATTCTTTTTTAAGTTGCACTATGATGTTTATTTAATATTAACCTTGATTAATCTTTAAGACGAAATAGATGAAAATATAATATTTTATTTTTTTAGTTATAATACGAAATTCTTAATGCAGGATAATATAATGATTAATATTAACTTTAATTGATTATCAAGACAAAAGGAAATGATAAGGTAAACCAACCAAATTATTAAGGTTCTTTTTTAGAAAACCATTATGCTTTCTTAATAACAATAAATTTATGTTTTAAGTGAAATATCGAGTTTTGTTTGCCCCAAATAATTGTTAGTCATTGGTATTTTACTTTAAACTAACACTCAAAATATTGAAACTTTTCTCAATCATATTTTGTAAAATACTACAACTTTAAATTTAAATTAAATTTCACATTTATCAACAACAGAAAATCAACGTGATTTAAAGTTAACTGTAAAATGTATTTATAAAATCAATCAATATAAAGATAAATAAAAATATAATATTATATATGAAAAAGGACAAATTGCGGTGTTGACTACTGGTTTCGCATAAATTATCTAAAGAAAATGCAAAGGTAAAATTAGAACTAAATTAGAATCAATAAACGACAATGTAAATTGATGTCTTACAAAACTGAAGGTAATGTCTAAAAAATAAAGTGAATAAAATGTAAATACGAAGTCCTCAATTTTTTTTATCTCTTCATTGCTTTATATGATTTTTTTGGTAAGTATTTATATTAAATTTGATTGACACCAGACTTATAGTTGATGGCAAAACAGTACATCCTAGACTGTATTACTCTAACCCCACACTTATCCTTATTCCATAACTCCAAAATAAAGTCATTATCGATATATTTAAGAGATATAATCATTATAATGATAAGATAACAAAAGGGAAAAAAGATCGCCTCCCAAAAGAAGAAATTTTCTATTTTAGGAAATTTCTATTTTTAGAAACTTTACTAAAAATAACATCATATTAAAATATCAAAAATATTATTTCATATTAATACAACATATTTAGTAAACGATATAGATTTATAAAACTAATACTTTCGGCCTTAACGATATTAATTGTTAAAGTGAGAACGTTTGAGCTTATGAAATTATTGAAAAATCATATAAGTGTTCATAAAATAATTAAAAATATCTTAAACACTTTAGTACTACTAATCAGGGTGTTTTCAAAATTTACAAAACTAAAATTTCCTAATTATTATTAGATTCCACAATACGATTAATAAAAATAGTAATTACCAAACGATTTACGCATTAATATCCAAAAATTATTATTAAACTTAAAAATCATGATTTTCCAAAATCTACCAATTTTTCCAGATTTAAATAAAAGGCCAGAATTCGGAAATTAAAGCGACAAACACGGTTTTAACGATAAACGATGATTTAAAGTGATTAATTAATTCACTCACTTAACAATTCCGAAAAATTATGAAAAAAAAATCAAAACATTCTTTTTCATCAGAATGAATACCCACGTCAAATTTCAGATTAAAATAGAATGTTTAAGTACTAGAACTAAAAATTGGCTTTTAATCGTTTTTGTCCGTAAACGGTAATAATTCAATAATCGATAACTAAAATATCAGAAAAATACCAAATTATTAAAGATCATCAAAAACCTCATTTTTACAGAATATAATCATATATTACAAGTTTAGGCCGAATGATAACACGCTAATTATTCATAATTTCATCCCGTTTTTATGTGTCGTTAATATTATTTATAATATTATTTGGGCTATATAGTATACTTTTTAGTAAGTTGATTAATTATTCAAGTAATTATGATTTTAGAATAAATTGGGCTAAATTGTATTTAACTATGAATTATAGGTACGAGTTGATGGGTAAAAAAGGACGATCGAACGAGGACGACTAGATACAAGAGCAAGAGAACAATACGACCCCAAATAAAGTTAGAAGATTCACTTCATCAAGGAATTAAAGGAGAAAAAAAAAGGAAAAATACAACCCATAATCTTCAGTTATAAGAAAATGCAGGAAGAAGTATCAATGTACATCCAATATTGCCAAATCCCCTCAATTTTCCATACTTGCAACCAAAAATTATACCCCAAATCTTTCCTAATTTTGACCCAAGGCAACTATAAATACAATCTCCAATCATGAATCAAAAAAAAGGAGAGAACAAGGAGGAGCACACATAAAGGAGTACGTAATAGGGCGAAGGCCTTGGCCTTCATGGCCAAGGTCGGTATAAATTCAACCGGATTTTAATGCGGGACGCGATCAATTCAACTCCTAATTTATCTAACGGTTGTATCTATCTATCTATCTATCTTATTTAGTTTATTTATCGTTTAATTAGTTATTTAGTTTAATCTTTCAGTTATTCGAACATGTAATGTATTGATTATTGTCAATGAGTTATGAGATTACGTTATTGTTTTAATGTTTAATTAGTACTTTGATATTCGTATGAAATTCACGATTTGACTGTTGTTTTCATATTTATTAATTTAGCCTGATCACCTAGATTATTTACATGAGTTGATTGTTAAATTAATAGTGTTTTAAATTAGGTTGCAGCTTACTGGTCTAATTTAACTGCTAGAATTTTGTATGATAATTGAGTTATATTTAATTGCATCTTTCTGGTTCTATATAATTCAATTGATTGGTGTTCTTAACGCGATTAAATTTACTGACTTGATTCGTGCTTACATGGTTGAGTCGATCTAATTTAGTTAGGATTAAACTTGCGTGGTTACGGAGTTTAACGAGTAAGAAAGATAAAACTGTTAATTTACTTGCTTACAAGGGATTAAATAATTACCGATCTATTTGAGTCTAATTAATTGAATCGATGATTAACCCGACTATATCATATATTGCATGTCTCGAATATTGTTATGATTAATATTTTTTTATTTTTTATTATGTTTATTTATTTATTATTATTATGTTCAAAACCAACAAAACCCCCCTTTTTCTATATATCTAACTATTAAATAATAAATTTCCTAAGATAATAACGTCAGTCTCTGTGGGATCGACCTCTACTTACCCTATCTACCGTAGAGTTAGTAGTGTTTATAAATTTAATTTTGACTGCGGAAACGACACGCATCACCGAATATTATGATTTTGCAAATTAACATGACAATTCAATCGTTAATCTCGTAAAAGCGATAAAAATACCGAAACATGCAAATTTTCAACTTTTAAATTTTTTCCAGATTATATGACATACATATATTGTCAAAAATGAAATATAAAACTATACATGCAATTACACAATTAAAATCAAGTCAGCTCACGTGGTTAGAGCTCCCTTATCCTAGTCAAGAGGTCAGGGGTTCGATTCTCATTTGCGACTAAGTGCGCGCTTCGTTATACCAAAAAAAAAAATCAAGTAATACCGAGCAACATCGACGTTACCTCTAGTCCAAATCAGAATCGATAATATACTCGTCGACCTCGGGATCGTCCACAAAACCTACACCACACAAAAATCATGGCAGTAAATACCATGAGAAAAACTAGTAAAATCAAGGTGGATAACGATCGAAAACAACATCGATTATTACTTTAACGATAGGATCGGAATAAGGATTAATTTGACGATAAAAACGAGACGATTATGACTCGAATTAGAGCAAGAACCAGCCTTGGAAAGGTGGTAGAAGTCACGGCCAAAGAGAGAGCAAGGAGTTGCAATATTTTTTTTATGAACAATGAATGCGAGAGAAGATGGATGGTTTATAATGCTTGAATGAAATTAAATAATCGATGAAAACTAGGTAGAAATGAGCTAAATGTGCTGGCCAAATCAAGAGGGAAGGAATATGAAAAATTTGTGAATTAATCATCCAATTAAATGGGTGTGTAGAATTATCTAATTTCATCATTAATGACTAAATTTTCATAAGTAAAAATATTTCTAAGTTGAAAATATTATATAAATATTGTTCCGGTATGGAAACAATCAATCCAAAACGGATTCAGATCTTTGTGTTTGTGGTTCATTGATAAAGTTACTTTGTTTTCCAGGCTTCACCATCCTCTCACCCTAACCGTCGGACCTTCCCGACAGAGGGGGTCTGTCACCTGCACACAAGGAGCGCACAGGTCCTCGGAGGTGTCCGAGGGAATCCTCTCCGATGCCTAAGTCAAGCCGTGAATGCGCTTGACGAACCTTACTCGTGAGGAGTAAGGTGGCGTTTTTCTAGAGTGAGATTCTAGTGAGAGAAAGTTAATTACCTCCTCTTGTGGGAAATAAATGAGTATTTATAGTTTCCCATAAAAGAGAGAAAAAAGAGGGAGAAAGATGGGGAAATGGGTGGATGACACGTGGGTGCGCCTTGTTCACTCGTTTCCTCTTACCTTAAGCATGAACAGGAGGGCTCTGACCTTCTGCCCTGAACTCGTCAGGGGAAGATACCTTGACACCTGGCTGGCAGGGAGGGACTTTTTCTTCTCTGGCTATAGTGGCAGCGGCCTGACCCTGACGGGCAGGGGGCCTGACTTCTTACTTAGAGCTTGGTACTGCTTCCTAGGGAGGCTCCCTGGGATCATCAGGCAAGACCCTGCTGACTGGCCTACTCGGCAAGCCTTTTCGCGATCCGGGTCGGGTCACCCCGGGACCCGCACGGCGGGCAGCCCATGGCCGGCAACCGACCCCCATCAATTGGCCCTCGTCGGCAGGGGGAAAGCAGGGTTCCCCTCGGCAGACGATCTTTGATCAACATGGTGGGAGGTTGACTCTTAAATCCTCTCTTTGCATTTAATGCTGCGCGAATTCCCTAGGAGGAATGTCTTAAATGGCTTTGGGCATGCAAAGAGTTGAGAAGCTTTTCCTCATGATTGCTTTTTGTGAAACGATCCCTCGAGCCGCGTGCCTGGCTGATGCTTGGCCCTTTTCTGTAAGGGTGGTTAGAGTGTCATTTAATGCTTAACCTTCATTCCTTGTGTATAAAATCTGAGTTCAATCTATTTTCCTTTGCAAATTTCTTGATTATCCTCTTTAGCTACTTTCTTCTTTCATAATGTCTTGGGTAAGAGGTAAGATCTTTCAGTGAGGAGTTTTGCTACTACCCTCCGGTACAGGGGCCGTAGGCGGTTCAAATACCCTAGACAAGTACGATCAATCATCCGCCGCAACAGGCGGACCCATCTCCGCTCTCTTCAGGCTTCTAAGACGAGCACTCCTCCCAAGGCTATCAGGCGTCCCAAGAGAGCCTCGTCTCCTGTGAGGCCGAAGCCCAACCACTGCACGCAGATAGGGGGTTGCTTCTATAAAGGGTGTCAGCGGTGTTTCCCTTGGTTACAACCGGAGAATATTGATCCTGACCTCCCTAATTCATGCCCTTCCTCCCCTGTGTCGAAGAAGCTGAAGGATGATTACGGCTACCCTGAGGGTACCAGGGTGGCCAAATTTGGTGAGGATTGGGACCTGAGCAGCTGCGACTCAGGAGACAGCAATGGTCAGGGCTACTCACCTGGCCGTGATGCTTTGGGGAGCAAGGAAGAGGGGTCTGACGACCCGATGAAAGACTCAGGCAGCTGGGATTGGGGGTTTGGTGATGGAGGTTGCACCAGCTGCAGGGACTACTCCTTCCCAGGCTCTGATGAGGACTAGGCCTTCCCTGCATCCCTCGACTAGCTGAGCTGGACCTTAGACTCATTTTGTCTCTATTTGTATTATTTTCCTTCTTTTGTGTCCCATCCCCTGATTTGTAACTCTGGCCTTTTGGGCCCTTGATTGATGAAGAGATTGGTGGGCTTTTTACTTGTTGTGTTGTTTTCTTTTTTCCTTTTTTTTGAATCGCTTCTTGGATTGCACGCTGTAATCATTCCTACTGTCCTTTGCGTTTTTAGAGACCTAGGGAAACGATGGATGGGTGGATTGGAATGTGTGACATGTGTGGGGGTTTCATGGGGAAGGTGTCTGACAGAAAAAACTTTTTGGAAGGACTTTTCATCTTCTTCTCCCTATAAAGCACTCCTAACCCCACTACTCCCTCTTTTCACACTTTCAAACTCTCACAATCATCCGTCTCCTTATACATCTCTCCTTCTGTCGAGTTTTTTAGACTGAGGATTTCTCCGGCGTCTTTTTTCGGCGGTATCTGACTAGGTTAGACTCTCTGACTTCCTTGCCTTTCAATTGTTCTTACTTTTTGCTTTTCTAAACATCATGACCCATCGTCGTTTCCGAATCCTGTTCTTCAATGAACCATCTGCTGAGAGGTCAGAATAGGATGTGGGTGGAGTTGACCCTGACCTCCCCTCCTCTTTTGCCGAATTGGGGGTTACGGTGGCCAGGGGGCCGCCTTCAGAGGATAGTGGGGGCGCTAATTCCCCCGACTCTGCCCCGATCGATGTTGTTGATTCTGACCATGAGGGGTTGGAGATTGACCCCTTCAATATCGCCGACGATCTTATACCTAGGAAACCGGGGAAGGTTTATTACTTGGATAAGGTGAAGTATAGGGTTTCCCTGCACACATACCCTGCGCCTGGGCCACGGGAGGCGATAATGGCGAAGAATGCTGCTGAAGCTATAGCCAATATCTACAATTTTGGGGAGGGCTACATAGTTATCATTCCTGGGGAGAAGGATATTGTATGCAACCCTCCTGATAATTGTATAGCCGTTTATCGTAAGTGCTTGGAGTTTGGTCTACGCTTTCCCCTTCACCCTTTCTTTGAGAATGCCTTTAGGCGCATGAATGTTGCTTTTGCCCAGCTGACCGTCGTAGCTGTCAGGTCGCTGGTGGCCTATGCCTGGGTCTGCCTATTCCTGGGGGACGAGCCTTCAATAGATGCCCTTAGGTACATGATTGGTTTGCAGATGGTTTTCTCTGCAGAGGGGGTGGGGCTCCAGGGTATTTATCCCTCCTTAGACAGAAAGGTTATTCCCTGGTTTGGCCGACTATGAATAGCCTGAAAAACTGGAAGAACAATTTTCTGTATGTTCATAGCGAGAAGGGGTGGAGAATTCCCCGTTACTTCAGAAACCATGTTCATACCCGCCTGGAGACCCGTGAGAAGTACCACCATGAGGTTGGTTGGAAGGCTTTTAAAGTTAAGCTGTGCGACAAAGTGTGGACATGACATAGGTCCACCACGACGGGGCCACGCGCGGGTTTGGGGAGGCGAATGAATCTCCATATGAGATGGGTCGAATTGAAATTTAAATCGAAGTGGAGTCGCCACCGAACTTTGTGGGAGTTCGAGCCCGTTTGAACCCACTCTATATCTTAGTGGGCCATGCACAAAGTATGGCCCATTCGGATGTCAGAGTTTATTGGGCTCGTCCCTTTGCATTTGATACCGATACCGACATTATCGGATACCGTGTATTGAATGACTCTCGTGCGCCAACGGTTTCGGGCATCCGGAAACCAAGGTTCTGAGTAAGGGGTGAGGGTACGTGTTGGGAAGTTCAAAAAGAACACCCAACCCCGCCCGCACATTAGCGGCCTCTACTAAGATACCGTTTGACTTTCGAATACGCGTGTTAGTAGAACGATGAAATGATATGCAAACATTGTTTTGCCTAAACATGCGAGAATTTGAATGGGTTGCTGAGTTGATTTAATGCATCCAATACTAACGTCAAATTTATATTTAGCATGCGAGTTCATTTTAGTACAATAAAATAAACAACGGAAATAAAAAGCCAAAAATAGAAATAAACGTGTTAGTAACGATAATAACGGTAATAACGGTTTATAACTAATACGGAATGACGTAAATGACACGATGCATGATTTTAGAAAGTAATAAATCACGTGATTGACTTGACACGTGTTGACCGAAGTCATAAAGAATATTTTACGAGGCTCGGAATGTGTTTAGGGCTCACGCTTTGACGTGATGAGAGGACACTCGTTCGAGTCATTGAAGGACTAGACCGAGTGTGCCTCGGAAAAGGGGTCTGCCCAGAATTTGAGGTGTTACTCGACCGAGTCACGAAAAGACTCGACCGAGTAGGTCGCCACTCGATCGAGTCATTGCGAGACTCGACCGAGTGGTCCTCAAAAAACCATTATGCCTCGATTTTTGAGTGTCACTCGATCGAGTGGCCTATGGCACTCGGTCGAGTGACCCCCTGTACGAACTAGGGTTCATTTAGATTTTGCTTTTTAGAATTGCTTTTGTGTTTAAAAATCATCGATTCGTTAGGTCGCGTGGAAATATAATGAGATTTACACCCGACCTGAATCTCTCGATACTCGCCATATTCTATGCTCGATTATGAGATCGATATCCAATATTTAGAGTGTACTTCAGGAAAAAGATGTTAGAAAAATGGTTGTTTAATTGAATTAAGACGAAATAATTTATTTCGTGTCACGGTTTTCAGGGAACCGCGCGACCCGCGCGAGAGGGTCGCGACTCGCATGAGGCACGTGCGACTCGCGTGGCTGACTGTTCTCGATCCCGACTTTTCGTTACTCATTGTACCCGGTGCTTGATTATATGACCAATACCGAATACTTAGAGTAAAGTTTTAAAAAGATTTTGTGAGTCGTTTAAATCGAAATAGAACGAAATAGATTTTCTCCGCGTTTATAGTGTTGTAATTAATTCTTGTCGAATTAGATGACAACTATTTTAGCATCAACGAAAATCGTGCTAGTTAGGTTTGTTGACTAAATCGCTTAGATTCAACATCCAACTATTGAGTTGATATCGAATCTAATAAATTGATGCTTTATATTTGTTTGAACAAAAAAGGACTCGACTTGACTCCCTCCGCATCCCGACATCGTAATAAATCCTTGCGGATTGCGTGATGTCAATCTGCATCAAAGGGTTTCGACTCATAAAAGAAAAGAGTTTTTTTTTAAAAAAAATTGATGAATATGCGATGAATGACAAGAACGACGTGACAAGAAAAAAACGACTTTGTTGATGTTGACTCGCTTCAACAATCAAGCGTTCGGGGTGTCGGGATAAGCGACCGGCAATGTCGGGTGAAGCACCCTTGTATATTCGGATTTCCTTATTCCGTTATAATTCACGCTCGACACGAATTAGCGAGTATTTTAATGCTTTTATACTAGTAATTATTATCGCTATTATAGACGCGACGATAGAATACCAAAAAAAACAAAAAAACGACGATGACGGACGAAGAGGACGGACGACGCGAAGAAGAAAAGGAGAAGAGGAAAGAACGAGATTTTGCACCCTCAACCAACATATTTCTTAGTCTCGAATAAAACTCGTTAGTTGTGGCTTGAGCACGGGAGTATCGAGGTTTACGTAGTTTAAGTTATGGTGGTTTAGGGTTTGTAAGTTGCTAGGGTTTTAAGGTTGTAAGTTGAGGATGAGTGATTAGGGTTGTAAAGGGGTGAAGAAAAAAGATCGTCAATTGTATGCAAAAGGGGTGTATATATAGGCAAAGCTCCCCTTCCCCGTCTAGGGTTACTCGACCGAGTAACCTGCTGACTCGGTCGAGTGGCCCAAGCAACCGCAGTCGGGCCTGTTAAAGGGCCCACTCGATCGAGTGGGCTGCCACTCGATCGGGTGGGTCAGCTGAAGCGCAAGGGTCCGGTTTTTGGACCTTGAGTCGGGTATTTTTGTGGGTCTTGTATTTGGGTTGGACTTTGATATTTGCATGGCTATTTTGTGTCTTGGAAACGACTTTGACCGGGGTTTGACCTGGTCGCTAAAAGACGGTTTTATTTTCGGTGTCGGTTTTGACCCAAATTAGTCTTTTTTGAATGGAAACGATCCACTGGGCCTGAATTTGATGTTAGTTTTGTGAGATTTGTACTCCGTAAGAAGCCCAAGCCAGAAACTAATGGTTCTGAGCCCATATCCGAGCGCGTAGAAACACGTTTGCGTCCGATCATCATCGGGTGATTTTTGGAAACTGCTATAGACACCTAGCAGCCAAATGTGGGTGTCTACACAAAGATGAATCTTTGGTAAAACAATTTTCCAGTGTGAAGGATGGGAAAGGCGTGTACGACCCCACTGACTGGCTCCCTCATGCAGACCTTATATCGACCGACGAATATCTGACCCCTTTGGGGTTGAATCACTCCAAGAATCTGGCTAAATACCGTCCGAAAAAAATGGTCGGTAAAGACATAAATCGGTCGGTAAATACAATTACCGACTGAATTTGGGGGTTTACCAACCAAACAAAATCGGTCGGTAATCCTAGTCGGTAATTTTTTTTACCGACCGATTATTTTGGTCGGTAAATTACCGACCGAAATAATCAGTCGGCAAACATGTATATCGGTCGGTAACTACTTATAAGGACAAGCATAATTATGGTTGGATTATTTTATTATAATTGGTCGGTAATGGTGTGCGGTAGTCAGTAATGTTTTTCATATTGCGGTGCAATTTCTGTTTTCCCCCTTCCCAATCTTCATACACAATGTATATCCAAATAAAAAAAGTGGATTCCACTATGATTCAAATTCAGGAATTTTTATACTTTGTATTAATCTTCAATAAAACACAATATTCACACTATGGTTTGTTAAACTACCACATGAACAACTTACATGAGGTCAACATACAACATAACGTTAATAAACCTACAAAAAATTCATCCTAACAACATAATTCTCTAACCAGCTAATAATGTCAAGAGTGTGATATATTTGCCAACTATTGATTCATTTCCTCATACTGTTTCAGATACATCTCTCCCCTCGTCTTAGCCATGCATCTAAATTGTTGTGGATTCAAAACTCCATTTTCTTCAAGGTATTGATGTAGCTCACCCTATCAAATCAATAAAATAGTCATAAGTATAACATTCACAATAGCACGACTCGGTATATATCAGAAGGTAGTTTGCACGTTTCATGAATGCTAGTAAGCACTTAGGCAGTTATTAAATTACAATCATGCAAATGAATGTGAAGAAAGATGAATGAAGTAGACAAGGTGATAATTTTCATATGACTCGACTTACCCGAGTATAACGGATGACATTCACAAAAATGACCAACTTCATGTTCAAGATCTCACCCATCTTAAGTTTGGCACGGAGACCCATCTACATAACCAAACCTCACACTGTCTTATAAGTAACATGGTTTTTTTACTTTTCATTTATATGTATAGTGAAGTAGTAGTGATATACGGAGTAGTATATAATTATATACCAATGGCTTGAGTCCCTTGAGCTGAGGATGGTCAAATGCTGGTTGAAGATGAGAGTGAACACAGTCTAGCACATGATGACCATCAGGACTCTGTTTCATTACATTACCTTACAACCAAGAAAAAACAACTCATTATATTTAGTGTCCCAAAGTAATTAAAAAAGAAACCTCGTGTTGTTGTTGTTGCTCTTAGAATATACAACAATGGGGGGCGACTGTCTTTGGTAACCCTTTGGGCAAAAACAAATATACTGAAAATAAACATGCCTGAATAGTCTTGACAGCAAGCTTATTGATTCTATTCAAATAAGCTCTTATTCTCTTCATCTTTTAAAGCTCATTTTGTGGTCGAAACGTTTGATTTCGGGGTAGTAGCTAAACAACAAGGTGAGGACAAAGAATGATGAGGAAGAAAACAACATATTCATATAACTTATGTGCTAATTGACTAGTCTTTGAATAATTACAAGACTGATTAATAAAATGCCATAGCATGAGGTTTACAAGACATCGGTCAGATAAAAAATCCAATTATCCAACCATAACCTGAACAAATCTAGATTTACATTAAATTGAAAACTATTAATCAGATACTACTCAGTTTGTGAGTAGGTAACTACAACATAACCAATTTAGACATGGCAGTATGAGTAGAACAATAGCAATAATATGGGATTGGAAGCAGGATGAGTAGAGCAAGCATTTAACATTGAAAAGAATTAGTTGATTTACATTGAAATATAGTAAACATCAATCAATTTATCTAAAAATACAATAAACATGAAAAAAAACGAAACCATCAAACCCTAAACATTGAAAAACCCAAATTCATCAAACCCTAACATAAATAATCTTAATTTTACATTGAATTGACCATAAATAATCAAATACAACTCATATTTGGATGTAAATAACAGTAAAGAAACCAATTTAGACAAAAAAACAACTAAAGTCAAAAGCATACCGTAATCGAATAGCGATTGGAAAAATAGAATATGAAGAAAAAAGGAAAGGAGACTACGGCGGGCGACAACGCCGGAGGAAGAGGACAGATGACAGCGTTCCGGTGGGTGGGTGAGACGACGACCAACTGGTGGAAGGGCCGGGAGAGAAGGAGGTGAGATTTGTAGAGTTAGGATTATGCGTGTAGTTGTTAGAATTAGAAAGGGTTGGGTATTTAGTTAAACAGCATCACCGACAGATGCATTTTCAGTCGGCAAAGTTACAAATCGGTCGGTAAAATACACCATTACCGACGGAAAATACACGGTTACCGACGGATTATGTTCAGTCGGTAAATTACCGACCACCTTCTCGTTTACCGACCGTTTTCAATCGGTGAATGATTTTTCCGACTGTTTAAATTTCAGTCGGTAATTTCCAGTCGGTAACTGAGCCGTTTCTTGTAGTGAATCCTGGTCTTTCTTCAGGTAGTTCAGGGGGTCTGGCGTTAATGAGCTCTTTTTGGGATATTTCACTGTGCACTTACTTAGTTTGTTTTGCCAGTAGAGTACCTTAAAAACACCTGGACGAAGACACAGCTGAAGCGCCTCAGACTAGATACGGAACGCAGGCCTCTCACTGCCCACCCTGCTCTTCCCCCTGGTTTTAAGAGAGAGACTCTCATGGGGCATGTAAAGAGTATCACAGCAAGCAAGGCGAGGCTTCCACCTCCTCCCAAGCCAGTTTCTAGGCGTCCTGCACCTTCGACCCCTACTCCTAAGGCAGCAGAGGGAGGGGCCGCGTCAGAGGCCACCCCTTCGCCGGTTGGCAGGCATGGAGGCACTTCTCCTGGGGCCCGTACTTCCGTGGTGGTGAGGCCCTCACCCTCTGAGGAGACTGGGGAGAGTGTCCTCCGTCTAAAAAGGAAGTGGAAGGATAAAGAACCAGTGGCTGATGACCAGGTGGTGGATTTGGAGGCTGATGCCAGCACTCCTCAGCCAAAGCGCCCTGCTCTTGATCTCCCAGAGACCTTGTTTACTGAGGGGAATGTTGAGTTTAACTTCGTAGTTGGTGAAAGTGTTGATGTTTCTGCTTTATTCTCAGATTCTAACTCTACATCCTTGGACCAGGCTGCCAAATCCCTGACGTACTCTTGCAATCAGGCGACCCAGATCCTTCATCGTTGCTCCCTGGTTTTTCAGGCTTCAGCGGAGCTAGCGGCCCTCAACCGCCTAAGTGATGAGGAGCTAGTCATTGTCCCTGGGTCTTCCCTCTCTTAACGCGTGACGATGGTTGAAAGAGATGTTGCTCTCATCAACAACCTAAAGCTCCAGCTGTCTAGGTGCGAGGGTGAGCTGAGGGAAGCCAGAGGTCAGGCCACCCACTGGAAGGATCAGGGAGAGAAGGCTATAAAGGAGGCGGCGGACTTGGAGGCAGAACTGGAGCAGGTCAAGAAGAATACTGCTGAGCTGGAGAGTCGCCTTGGGGAATATGCTACTCGGCTAACCAAGGCTGACTCTGACCTCCAGGTAGCCCAAAAGGAGCTGAAGATTCAGGGTGTAAAATGGCTCAAGGAGAAGGAGGAGATCATTCAGGAGCCTAACACAGAAGTGGAGAAGGCCTTCGCGTCAGAAGCTTCTGCCTCCTCTAAGTTTGTTCTGGAAGTCAATCGGGAGATCCTGCCCAATTTTGATGAGGATGCTTTTGGCGCACTTTATGCGGCCAAGAAAGATGCCAGGGCCAGCAAGTCGCCTGAGGATGCTTCTGATCCTAACCAGGATGCCCCCACCGCATAGTACACAGGGCAGTCGTCCTCTGAGGGTTCTTGTCCCTATCCTCCTGCGCCTCTTCTTCCTCGTTGAATCTGTTATCTTTTTGTGCGCCGAGCCCAAATATGGTCGGCTGCCGGATTTTGTAATCTTTATTTCTTTGTACCCAGATTTTTATCACTTGCCCTGCAAGCCTTTCTTTTGTCTTTAGTTTAATCTTTATGGATACTCCTTCGTTTCATATTTATTGTTCTGACTTAAGGTTTCGCCTGACCCTGACTCCTGATCTGGAGTCAGAGGGCTTGCCCCCTGCCTGCCCAGAGGCAGGTGGGGGACTTAGCGTTTTTTATACAAGGTTGATTGTGTCTCAGTCCTTGTTCGTCTCGTAGGGCCCACCCTGACCCTGACTCCTGATCTGGAGTCAGAGGGCCTGCCCCCTGCCTGCCCAGAGGCAGGTGGAGGACTTATCGTTTTTTATACAAGGCTGATTGTGTCTCAGTCCTTGTTCGTTCGGTTCGTGGGGCCCGACCTGACCCTGACTCCTGATCTGGAGTCAGAGGGCCTGACCCCTGCCTGCCCAGAGGCAGGTGGGGGACTTACCATTTTTTATACAAGGCTGATTGTGTCTCAGTCCTTGTTCGTTCGGCTCGTGGGGCCCAGCCTGACCCTGACTCCTGATCTGGAGTTAGAGGGCCTGCCTACTGCCTACCTAGAGGCAGGTGAGGGACTTAGCAATTTTTGTTGGGGGGTCTATTTTCCTTGGGTTTTGCAACAGGGGGCCCTCCCCATATTCCCCCTGCTCGTTTCTGTGTGAAGTGCTAATCTGAATAGACAACGAGTATGAATTTGGGAGTCTTCTTCATTCCTTGAAGTAAAAACTTAACATTGTGGTCGGAGCCGTCGACATTTTAACTTGATCGTTCTCCGCCAACATTTTTAGGGACTTTAGCGTTTTTAGGGACATTTTAAAGTCCGCGGACTTTAGCGTTTTTTATACAAGGATGATTGTGTCTCACTCCTTGTTCGTTCAGCTCGTGGGGCCCGACTTGACCCTGACTCCTGATCTGGAGTCAGAGGGCCTGCCCCCTGCCTGCCCAGAGGCAATTGGGGGACTTAGCGATTTTTGTTGGGGGGTCTATTTTCCCTGGGTTTTGCAACAGAGGGCCCTCCCCCTATTGCCCCCTGCTCGTTTGTGTGTGAAGATCTAATCTAAACAGACAACGAGTATGAATTTGGGAGTCTTTTTCATTCCTTGAAGTAAAAACTTAACACTGTGGTCGGAGCCGTCGACATTTTAACTTGATCATTCTCAGCTGACATTTTTAGGGAAAAGAAAATATTTCAACTCTTAATCTAGATATAGTATTTCTTCAGGGTGTCTGCGTTCCAATGGGCTGCCAGCTTCTGGCCTTCAGGGTTGGCAATCTTATACGTTCCTGGTCCCATAATCTGGGTGACCTGATATGGGCCTTCCTAGTTTGCACTCAACTTGCCGTGCTCCCTAGACTTTCCCACCGCTTGGGTTTTTTGCAAGACCAGGTCGCCTATCTGGAAGTTCCTCATGTTTACCTTCTTGTTGTAGACTTTTCTCATCTTCTGTTGATAGGCTGCAATGTTGGCGCATGCCTCCTGTCTCACCTCGTTGACCAGATCGAGGGCCTCAGTCATTCCATCCTCGTTACTGGCCTTGTCAAATTGGTTATACCGAAGGGTAGGGACACGTGCTTCGATGGGTAGCTGGGCTTTAGCCCCGTAGACTAGATTGAAGGGTGTCTGCCCTGTGGATTCTTTCCTGGTGGTTCTGATTGACCACAGGACACTTGGGAGCTCATCTGCCCATCTTCCCTTGAGTTCGTCCATCATCTTCTTCAGTCCATTCAGGATCTGCTTGTTTGCTGCTTTGGCTTGCTCATTGGTCTGGGGGTGGCAGACGGCGGAGTAGGCAACAGTTATGTCGTGGCCCTCCAACCAGGCCCTTAGAGGGTCATTGTCAAATTGTCGGCTATGGTCAAAGACTAACACTTTTGGCAGACCATACCTTGTTATTATGTTCCTCCAGATTACTTTCTTGACTGTCGGCTCTGTTATGTTTGGGACAACCTCAGCCTCGATCCACTTGGTGAAGTAGTTAATTTCTACTATAAGGATTTTCCTGCCCCCAGTCGCCACAGTAAATGGACCCAAGATATCCATCCCCCATTGAGCGAAGGGAATGGGGGACAGAACTGGCCTGAGGTCCTGAGCTGGGGCGTGTATTATAGGGGCGAAGAGTTGACACTTTTTGCATTTTTGGGTCAGGCTTTTGGCATCTGCAAGCATGGTTGGCCAGTAATACCCTGCCCTTAGGGCCTTATGTAGTTATGTGCCAGCGTTCGTCCTCCTATGTGGTGGTCGCAGATCCTTGAATGTATGCCATCTAATATTTCCGCAGCCTGCCCTACCCCCAGGCATTTGAGCAAAGGGGCGGAAAATGATTTTCGGTACGGTTCTTCTCCGATCATTATGAACCATGCTACTTTAGCAGGCATTCTCCTCTTCTGGGCTGGGTCCTGCGGCAAGGTTTCGTGTTTCTTGAACTGGATGATTGGGGTCATCCAACTTTCTACTTCTGTTTCTTCAATGATATTAATCAGTTGACAGGGTGTTATGGATTTTTCTTGTATCACATCTACCCATACTGATCTCCTAATGTCTGCCGGCTGGAACTTGCCAATTTAGACAGGGCGTCTGCTCGGTTGTTCTGCGATCGGAGGACCTGTCTAACTTCGTAAGACTTTAACCCAGACAACTATTGTTTGACTTTTTCTAGATATGAGGCCATAGTTTGATCTCTGGCTTCGTATTCCCCATTGATCTGGTTTGAAATAAGCTGCGAGTCTGTGGCTAGGATGACTCTCTCTGCCCCTGCAGCTTTAGCCAGGTGGATTCCTGCCAGGACAACCTCGTATTCAGCCTCATTGTTAGATGCTGGAAAGGTGAACCTGAGAGCATGCTCAAAGTCCATCCCTTCAGGGCTTGTTAGCACTACTCCTGCCCCCGCACCGTTGGTCGTGGATGAGCCATCTGTGTACACCATCCATTCACCAGCCGGTGGGTCATCTTCTTCTGAGTGGGAGCACTCGGCCAGGAAGTCTGCCAGGGCTTGTGCCTTGATGGCGGTCCTGAACTAGTAAGATATCCCTAGCCCGCTCAGCTCTATAGCCCATTTCAGTAGTCTCCCATATTTTTCGAAGTTTTCCAACACCTTTTCCAAGGGTTGATCTGTTAACACCACGACAGGGTGGGCGTCAAAATAAGGCCTGAGTTTTCGCGCTGCGATGACTAACCGCATACGCTGCCTTTTCGACGACTGGTTAATTTTTCTCAGCCGGCCCTAGGGCATGGCTCACAAAGTATATTGGCTGCTGAGACCCTGCTTCCTCTCTCAGGATGACCGCGCTCACTGTTGAGTTTGTTACTGCTATGTATAGAAAAAGTTTTTCTCCTGCTACCGGCCTTACCAGGGTGGGTAGTTTTTTCAGGTGTTCTTTCAGTTTCTCAAAGGCTTCCTTCTGCTCTTCCTCCCATTTGAACTGCTTGTTCCCCTTCAGTATCTTAAAGAAGGGTGTAGACTTATCAGATCAGGTGACTTGGCGATGAACCGTGCTAGGGAGGCCATCCTGCCAGTCAGTCGTTGAATGTCTCTAATTGTCTTCGGCTCTGGGAGGTCTAGGACGGTCTGCACCTTTTCCGGATTTGCATCAATTCCCTTGACACTGACCAGAAAACCCAAGAATTTTCCAGAGCGAACACCAAAGGTACACTTCTTTGGGTTCAGCTTCATCCGGTAAGCGCGCAGGGAGGAGAAGGTTTCTTGCAAGTCCTCCAGGTGTTCTGCGTCCCCTTTGCTTTTGACTATGGTGTCATCTACATACGCCTCCAAGTTTCTGCCTTTCTGGCTCTCAAATACCTTGTCAACCAGGCGTTGATAGGTTGCCTCTGCATTCTTGAGGCCAAATGGCATCATCTTGTACATGTATGTGCCTGCACTTGTGATGAATGCGCACTTAACCCTGTCCGGCTGCTAGAGGTACGCCTGATGGTAGCCAGAGAAGGCATCCAGGAAGCCGAGCATAAAGTACCCACTGGTGGCATCTACCAACTGGTCAATCCGTGGCGGGGGTAACAATCCTTGGGGCATGCTTTATTGAGATTGGTGAAATCCACGCACATCCTCCAGGCCCCCGAGGATTTTCTTACCATCACTACGTTGGCGAACCACACAGGTAGTCGCAGCTCTGGATAAAATCAGCCTTTAGGAGCTTCTCAGTTTCTTCTTTAATGGCTATGTCCTTTTCCACCGACATGTTTCTTTTCTTTTGCTTTATAGGCCGAGCCTCCGGATTAACGTTCAGCTTGTGAGCGGTATGAGATGGGTCGACCCCTGGCATTTTGTCAGCCGAATAGGCGAAGATGTCCCTGTTATCCTGCAGGACTCTGATCAGTTTCTCTCGGTAGGACTCTTCCAGGTCGGTGCCGATCAGGACCGGCCTTCCTAGCTCCAGCTCTACCAGCATACTCTCGCCCCCAGGTTCTGGGTGGTCAGGCTTTTTTACTGCTTGTTGATCAGTCGGAATTTTTCCTTCCCTGCTGGGGGAGCTGTCTGCTTTTCGCTTGCCTTTTCTTTCTATTTCGTGAGTGCACAGGGCGACCAAGTAGCATTGCCTGGCTGACTCTTGATCCCCATGTATTTTTCCTTCCATTCCGAAGTCTGTGACATAGGCCACAGTCAACGCCCTGATGGATATTGCGGCTTCAACTTCATCCAAGGTGGCCCTGCCTATTAGAGCGTTGTATGCTGATTTGGCGTCTACAACCACGAATGAGGCTCGGATGTTCCTAGCCGATGCCCCCTCTCCAAATGTTACTGGCAGCTTAATGACTCCCATTGGGAGGATCCCTGCACTGCTGAACCCATACAATGATCCAGGGGCAGGCTTGAGGTGTCCTTTTTCCAAATTCATTTTGTCAAAAGCGTCTTTGTACAACAGGTTTGTGTAGGTGCCAGTATCGACCATGCATCTTCTTACTATGTGGTTGCTGATAATTAGTGACAGGACTAAGGGGTCGCTGTGAGGGTAGACTACCCGGCCTGCGTCCTGTGGGGTTATGCTCAGGGTCAGACTATCAGGACTCCCTGCTCTTTCGGTATAGCAAATCTGATTACGGAGTTCCCAGATCTGCCTTTTCTGAGCCCTCCGGCTCGTTTGACCTTCAGCGTCCCCAGACACTACATAAATTATCATGCGGTCCTGCACTGAGTTTTCCGGCTTCTCTGTAGTGGTTTTTTGATTCTTGTTTCTGGCAGCATAGTTACCCAGCCAACCGTTCCTGATGAGTTTTTATACTTCATCTTTCAGGTGGCGACACTCCTCAGTCGTGTGCCCTATGCAATCATGGAACACTCCTCAGCTCGAATATCTCAGCTCTTGATTTGTTAAGGGCTGTGTAACTATCAAACCTTGGCTGGTAGGCCACGCGTTCCCTCTTTGGGGTGCCTCCTTCTTCTGTTCTCTGCTTTGCTGCTGACTCGCCCCTGCTGTGTCCACCTTGCGGTCCTCCCTGTGGTCTGGCAGACATTGTGAGGGTATCCGGCAGGTTGTAGAATTCTTCCTGCAGTATGAAGCTCTCGGCTATTTTCCGTGCTTTAGCCAGGGATTCTGGTTGGGCTCTGATCAGCTGATTTTTCATTTCCCCTGGGAGCAGCGAATTGGTCAATGCATAGGCTGCAGTGGGATCATCAATTTATCTGACCTGCTGGAAAGCCAGGTCAAACCTCTTCAGGTACTCCCTGACGGTTTCGCCCATCTTCTGCTTCAGGGTCACCAGGTCGAAGTGGGTCAGCCTGCGTCTCTTGTTCCCCGCATAATGGTCTAGGAAAGTGATGGTAGGGATTCGCCGTGTATCCTACCGATCAAATAAACCAACTAATCCTAACAAGTAGCTAGGGAAGTCGGGTCGATCCTCGGGGACGAAAAAAGGGTCTAGACAAGGGTTTACCTAAATACAAGACTAGGTCACAAGGTCACAAAGTATGATAACTAAAGAGAATTGATTACAAACACAATTGCTAGGCAAAGGACAAGAGTAAAAAACTAGGATAATGAAAAAGAATAAGCTAGAATTACGAATGAACTAGGGATGAGATAAACTAAATGATTCAACTAAGTTAAGTCCAAACAATAAACAAGAAGAACAATTACTAAGATGATGAAGAAATCAAATAGGGGAAGAGTAGGGTTAGGTCGAGTTCATAGGTATATAAGGCTAGTGGGGAAATCTAGGGTGTAGGTTTCATCTAGTCACTAAGGTAAATCCGCGCTCTCGCGTCAAAGACAAACCCGAAAACTCATGTAAGATGCTACCCAAAACAAGAGGGTTCAACCACAAATCAAGCATACAACAAGAAGGAGGAAACTAGCAAGAGTAGCATGGCCACTACCACCCTAACAAACATTTCATCAAACACATAGCATGCAAGATTAGTGACTAGCAACAAAGATTCAATCTTTACCCACAATCAACCTTAATCACCCATAATCAACACCTAATCCCCCTACTAACCCCACAATAATCTACTCACACATGGTTAAGTTGAAACTAACATTAACTAAAGAAACTAACATAAGAACAAGAACATTCATAGTGAAGATGAAACTAGTAAGAACAATAAACAAGAAATAAAGAATGATACTTTACTAACAATCAAAGATTAAAGGAAAAGAGAAGAGAAAGATTATACCAAACTAACAAGGAGATAAAAAGATGAAGACTTGTATATAAAGAAAACCCAAAACCTCTACCAATGTTGTCAAGATTGGTAGAGTCTTCAAGAAATCCAATAATACAAGAGTAATTGCTAAGATTAAGCTAAGATTAACAAAAGATTAAGGAAATATTAAAGAGAAACTAAGCTAATGATAAGAGTTCTCTAACTAGGGTTTTGTATGATGTAGTGTGCTTAAAACCATACAAGAGGGGGTATATATAGGGTTTCACGAGTGAAGGAATTGAAGCGTCGAAGCGGGTGACTAACTGGGCCCTTCCCGGCCAGGAAGGTGATGATCCCGGTCGGGAAGGGGCTGTTCCCGGTCGGGAAGGTCATGATCCCGACCGGCAAGGCCTGTCAGTGGCTCATGTTTGTCGTCTCACTTCGTCTCGACTGTGATGGTCATGGTCTCAGTCGGGAAGGCCATGTAGGCTTCAAATATGGTACCGTAGGTCCCTACTTGCTCTTCCTAGGCTTCTTATCGACTCTCGGTGCTCGGGACTGGGCTCCAAAGGCTCGGGATCGAGTCTAAGTCATCGAATCATCGTCGCTTCTCTTCATTTGCTTCATATGCATCGGAAACGAGTCGGAATTGTTCCATTTCTCCAAGATAGGCCTTAGGAACCTAAAAGAAGCTAGAAGAAGCGTAAGTAGCCTCAAAACCGCTCTAAAGAGTGATTCCACAAGAGAAAGCGGGACCAAACACAAGAAATAAGCACGACAAAACACACTTATCAACTCCTCCACACTTAACCCTTACTCGCCCTCGAGTAAACAAAAACTAACTACTAAACTAATAAAAACTAAAATACTAGCCGAGCGGGTATTAGCGCACCCTACGCCCTTTCAACTCACGCGAGAACACTTAGAGGAAAAGTGCTCTCCGCAAGGCAAGTGAGGTCTTGCGACAAAACTGTGGATACAACCGAACACGAATACACACAAACAAACAAACAAACAAACAAACAAACAAACAAACAAACAAACAAACAAACAAACAATCGATTGCATCCAAAAAGAAACAAATACCGCTTTCCTCAACAAAGCGGTAAAAGAAGCACCGGTTAAGGACTCAAGGCAAGTGACAACGTTCCCAAGCTAATAACTCAAATCGATACGGACAAAACCCTAATAGTATGACAACAAAGCAATAAAAACGTTGGTAACTTACCTAGTTCCTCCTAACCTTCTAAGAACGTACTATGGGACGATAGGTGGGATGCAAAAAGGATGAACCACGGAGTTAGTCGACACTGTAGGTAAAGTGAAACCCCGCCTCCTTTAGCGATAAGCCAAGAGGGTCGTCCCATGCTCAAAAATAAACTAACTAGTCCAAGTAAAAAGGTGGGTATGGTTGCAAAGTGAGGGAGTACCGACCATTACCGCTATCATCCTTCCTGGCGACTCGGTCCTTTGGTAGGCTCTTCACGATAACAATCGGTAAAAGGCTTATTTTTGAGGGGTAAGAATTTTTTGTGAAATGATTTTCTTGGCATTTTTCTTCTTTTGTATTTTGCTTTTGATTTGTTGTGCCTTTTCTTTTTCTTCTTTCTTTTCTTTCTTTCTTTTTTTCTTTTTTTTTTATTTTTTTATTTTTCTTTCTTTTTGCCTTGGTTTGCCCTTTTGGCTAAATTTTGTATTGTAGGCAATCATTACAACCAAGTACAGAAACCTCGATCAAATGCAACTTATTTGTGAGATATGTTTAGAAGGTAGGGAAATGAGTATGTTGGGCGCGCTTTCCCTTCAAACCCACAAAAAGGTGGAAACTTGGACTAATCAAGACAATTTCGAACACGGTCACCTAAGAGAACGGGACTCGGCGACCAAGGCCTTTTCACTCCGTGGGTGGTCAAGGTGGTCAATATGCAGATCCCGCAGTAAATCCCTAGTAGACTAGGTGGATTCAAGGTAAGAAACCAACGAAACTATTGATTTAAAGTCATTCTACTAAACTAAAGTCCAAGAATCGATTCATATCACTAGAAAGGGAAAGTAAACACTTGCGCACTAGCCTCAAAACCGGGTTTTCGAAAACATCTTCTACACTAGACTCACAAACTATACAAGACAAAACAAAGACGAAAGAAAATGAAACGAAACAAGACAAAACAAAACAAACACACAAGGAAATAAACAATCACCACCCCGAAACTTCCAAACAAGCAACCACATCAACCACAAACTCCAAAAAGCTCCACCGGAGCACACACCATCACAAAACATCCTCCAAACACCAAAAAAAAGAAAAAGGAGAAAGAAACAAAAGGATATTACCGGATGTCTTGAGCTTTCCAAAACTTATCGACGATCACGCAACCTATAAGGAAATTGGGGAAGCAAAACACACACAACACAACAAAAATACGACACAACGACACAAGAAAATGACACAAAATAAAATCTTTTTGGTTTTTTTATGAAAATTTTCAAATTTTTAGGAATTTTAAAGATTTTTCAAAAAAACTACGAAAATAAAACTAAACTAGACTAAGATATCGCTCCCCCACACTTAAACCGAGCAATGTCCTCATGCTCGATCGGTAGTGTGTGGAAGACACTAAAAAAAAGAAAAAAAAAAGGGAAAATAAAACTAAAATCAAAAATAAAAGTGAAGAAAGGGTAGAATGTGTCAGGCCGGGGTGTAATCAAGTCACCAAGGGCCGAGACGAGAAAAGATATGGATGGGGGAAGAAATAAAAAGAAGAAAATAAAAGGAAATGGGAGGGGAGGGCTAGGTGTAATCAAGTCACCTAGCTCTGATTCCGCCCGAATCCGACTAAATTCTACCAAAAGGAAATAAAAAAATAAAAAGTGAAAAGAACTTGTCAATTTGGATTTTTCAAATGATTCTCGATGTAATCACGTCATCGAGAATCGGGAGCAAAGACCACAAAGGCCCCGAGGGCCACCATGACACCAAAAGGATAAAGGGAAGGGGAACATACAAAGAGAGACTAGCAATAAAAGACGGAAAAGAAAGGAGAGTCGCCTACCAAACGGTTAGCAACTCAATCATCTCCATCGTCTCAATGATCGTTATCGGCACCTTGCTTGTCTTCATCATCGTTATTTCTCTTCTTCCTAAATGTAGTCGCATGGTTGAAGTATCGGGCTTGTAATGGTGTAATGAGGTTGGGATTTGAGGGGAAACTCGGTGTATAGTGATGAGAAGTTGAGATGAAGGTGTATAATTGAAGTGTAAGGATGAAATGATAGTGGCAAAGGTGAGTAGGGAGGTTGGGAGGGGGTATAAAGCGGTGGGGTGGGGCTTAAATGAAGAAAAGAAGGCGAAGACCACCGAAGGGACTCCTTCCCGGTCGGGAACACCTCTTCCGATCATGTCTTCCCGGTCGGGAAGCTCACCCTTCTCGAGCGGGATGGCCTCACAGTGAGCTGTCTTTTAGATCACAACTCGTCCCAGTGGGGAAGATACCCATCTCGAGCGGGATGCTTCTCTAGCTCTTTATTCCCCTAGATTCTACCAAGTCTTCCACCCTTAGAACACTACCAACTACAGGATACAAATCCTGTACCCAAAAGCTTATAAAAAGCTCAAAAACCAACTTCCTCTACCAAGCCTTGAAGCTTCTATCGTCCATAACCCTTTCTAAGTCTTCATCTTCACTTCAAACCTATCAAGTAAGCTCAAAAATTTCCATCAAAACTCCCTCCCTCACATCGCTCAAGAAAAATTCAAATGACAAGAGCTCTACACAACAAATCAAACCTAGAAACAAACCAACAATTTACACAAATGCAACTACAAAAACTCAATGAAGAGGGAAGAGATATATACAACACGACGGTTCTTGAGGAACTCCGTCAAACCTAGGATGGTGAATTCTTCATTCATTTCCCATTTTGTTGCACACAACTCCGTCCATAGCCTTCAAGGGCACGGAGCAACAAGTTGAAAGCTCTTGAACAATCTTCATTAAAGCGTGAGGAACACCAACATACACTCCAAGGTTCTTCATAACCTTGTCTTGACGTTCCCGGGGCATCCCGATCCACTATGTTCAACGGCTTGAACTTGTATTTGCAATCTTTTGGGATATACCCAAACTTCCATTCCTCTTCATGGGGCCTCAAGGGAGGCTCAACTTTCCTCTTACCAAGCAACTTATCTTCATTGACATTACAAGGGCATTCATCCACCCCAAGCTCAAAAGCATCATCATCTAGCACATTATCAACATGGAGAGATTTGGAACTCAAGCAAGTGAGTTCACTCATCTCCAAGCTACTCTCTAGCTTCTCACAATCAAGCCTATCAAGGTTCTTCAAGTTTTCATACAAGGTAACCAAATTGTTTACCTCATCAAGCTTATCACCATACTCATCCCCTAGCTTGATGTCTTTGACGGCATGGATCATATGACATGATTCTTCATTTGTAGGCGAGGTGTTGCCTTGAAGGTCAAACACAAGCTTCTCGTTGCCTAACTCAAAAGTGATCCTACCCTTCTTGACATCGATCAATGCACCGGCGGTGTGTAGAAATGCTCGTCCGAGAATAATAGGGGTGATTGCATTCTCCGGCATATCGAGTACAAGGAAGTCAACTAGAATGAAGAATTTCCCGATCCTAACGGCACATCCTCTAACATTCCTAATGGTCGATTGAGTGAACGATCAGCCATTTGGAGTGTAATCGAGGTACACTTGAGCTCTTTTATTCCAAGTTGCTCACAAATAGAATAAGGGAGAATGCTTACACTCGCCCCTAAATCACACAACGCCCTCTTGATCTTCAAATTCCCTATGGTGCATGGAATTGATAAACTACCTGGATCCTTGAGCTTAGGTAAGGTGGAGCCTTGAATAAGATCACTCACCTCTCTTGTAAATGCTATTGTCTCTTCCTTGTCCAAGGATCGCTTCTTCCCTCATGAATTTTCCTTAGGTCAGGCCTTGGGTAATTAGCTCGGTGAAAGGGATGCTCACATCTAACTTCTTCACAATATCGACGAACTTGTCAAATTGAACATCCGCCTTTGTCTTCAATTGCCTCGATGGGAATGGCAATTTGGTGTTGATCTTGTCAAGTTCGTTAGGCTTGGATTTTTTACTTGACACCTTCTTCTTTGCTTTATCTTTCTTCTTGGGGTGGGGGAAGCTTGTCTTCAACCGATTTTTCAATTTCCCATAAGACTTGCTCTTCCATGAGGTTCCCCAAATTTTCATTGCCTTGACATGGAGATTCCACTTCTTTCATAGCTTCATGTTCATTAGGAAACAAGGGAGAATCATAAGATGCACCGCTCCTCAAGGTGATGGCGTTCACGGTTTCAAATTTCGATGGTACGCCTTGAGAAGGTAGTTGACCCTTTTGCTTTGAAGAACTACCCGAAGCAACTTGAGCTAGTTGGGTTTCGAGCATCTTAACATGAGTACTTGTTGCCTTGTTTTCCTTTTGAAGTTGAGCGTAGAGTTCTTGTTGGGTTCTTTGCATCTCCAATTGACTCATTTGCATCTCCAACATTGTCTTTTGCATATCAAAATCCCGAGGCGGAGACTGTTGGTTATATGGAGTATTAGTGAGGGTTAGGGGAAATCCATAGTCATGAGTTGGAGATCGGCTTCTTGGCTTGTTTTCTTGTTGAGCATTTTGGAACCCTTGTTGGTTTTGGAAGTTCCCTTGGAACCCTTGAGAATTGCCTTGATTTAGGCCTTGGAGATTACCTTGATTGTGATTTTGGTAACCATGGTTGTTGTTTTGAAACCCTTGAGAGTGTTGGTTTCCTTGAAAACCACCTTGATGATTGAAGTTCCTTTGATTTTGGAACCCTTGATGATTGTTGAAGGCACCTTGGTTATGGTAAGCATTTTGCTGTTGAAAATTGTTAAAAGGCCTTTGATTGCCTTGATAACCTTGGTAGCCTTGGTTGTCCCTTAAGGGAGGAGCAACATATGGTAGATGGTGTTGATGTTGAGCTTGTTGTTGGGAAGCTTGGAACATATAAGGATTTGGCACATTTTTAGTCTTGTAAGTAGAGTATGGGGCACCTTGCTTGTATGCTTGAAAAGCATTCACTTGCTCAATGCTACTTCGACAATATTGAGGCTCATGTCCATATATCCCACAAATCTCACATATCCCATAATAAGAGGTTGGAGAAACCACTCCCATAGCATTAACTTGATGGATTGATTGTTGGTTGGAGGAGCTTGTGCCTTGAGTTTGAATTAAGTGACCTTGGAGCTTCTTGTCGATGGCATCCATGTGTGTCTTTAATTGTGCCCCAAGATCGGCACTAAGTTGTGAGATTGCATCAATCTCATGCTTTCCCCCTCTATTTGCTTTTCTAGGCCTAGAATATTGAGAATTATGGACCGTCATTTCTTCGATCCTAGACCAAGTTTGGTCATCATCTACCTCGGTAAACCTTACATTGGAACCCATGTTGAGTATGGCCCTAGAATCTTCATATAACCCATTCCAAAATTGTTGGACCAAGAACCATTGGGAAAGCCCATGGTGGGGGCAAGATCTAACCAAAGCTTTGAACCTCTCCCATGATTCGTAAAGACTCTCCTCATCCCTTTGTTGGAAACCGGTGATGGAGGCTCTTAGCAAATTTGTCTTCTCGGGAGGGTAAAACTTTTGGTAGAAGGTCAATGCAAGCTTCTTCCAAGTATCGATCAATCTCCATGGTCGCCCTATCGAGACTCTTGATCCATTGCTTAGCTTTTACAATAAGAGAAAACGGGAAAAGAACCCATTGAATTTGATCTTGAGTAATCCCGGTTTGAGAAATAGCATCACAATAATCGGAGAATGTCTCCATATGTTGGTGCGGGTCTTCGGTAGGCAAACCACTAAATTGATTTCGCTCCACAAGTTGAATGAATTGTGTCTTGGCCACAAAATTTCCGGCATAAGTGGCCGGTAGAGTGCTCGGTCCCAGCAAGACATCCTCGGTGAAAGTAGAGTGAGATGAGAACTTGGGTATGTTTGGATGCAAGGGAGATGATGGTGTTGATGGTGTTGATATAGATGTTGAAGGAGAACTAGGTGGAGAAGAGTGACTAGATGTACCTAAGGGATTGATGAAGGTCCCTTCGGTGGTCTCTCGAGGTGATTCGTTTAAGTCAAATCCTTGAGCTTGCTCCTCAATGTTAGTGCTAGTACCCGGTTGAGAATTTTTAACTCGATCAATTATCCGTTGGCGAAAGGCTCTAAAGAGTCTCTCCGGCTCTGGATTGAAGAGTAAGAAGTTGGCTCCCCTCCTAGGCATGCACTACACACTTGGAACAAACGTGAGAACACCTAGTGCTTTATGGGCACTAGGTAGAGACAATAAATGCACACAACAACAGACAAAGAAATAAAAACACACAAAAAACGGTAACTAAGTCAAGAAAATATGCAAACAAAGTTTAAACAATCACCGTCCCCGGCAACGGCGCCAAATTGATGGTAGGGATTCGCCGTGTATCCTACCGATCAAATAAACCAACTAATCCTAACAAGTAGCTAGGGAAGTCGAGTGGATCCTCGGGGACGGAAAAAGGGTCTAGACAAGGGTTTACCTAAATACAAGACTAGGTCACAAGGTCACAAAGAATGATAACTAAAGAGAATTTATTACAAACACAATTGCTAGGCTAAGGACAAGAGTAAACTAAATGATTCAACTAAGTTAAGTCCAAACAATAAACAAGAAGAATAATTACTAAGATGATGAAGAAATCAAATAGGGGAAGAGTAGGGTTAGGTCGGGTTCGTAGGTGTATAAGGATAGTGGGGAAATCTAGGGTGTAGGTTTCATCTAGTCACTAAGGTAAATCCGCGCTCTCACGTCAAAGACAAACCCAAAAACTCAAGTAAGATGCTACCCAAAACAAGAGGGTTCAACCACAAATCAAGCACGCAACAAGAAGGAGGAAACTAGCAAGAGTATCATGGCCACTACCACCCTAACAAACATTTCATCAAACACATGGCATGCAAGATAAGTGACTAGCAACAAAGATTCAATCTTTACCCACAATCAACCCTAATCACCCATAATCAACACCTAATCCACCTACTAACCCCACAATAATCTACTCACACATGGTTAAGTTGAAACTAACATTAACTAAAGAAACTAACATAAGAACAAGAACATTCATAGTGAAGATGAAACTAGTAAGAACAATAAACAAGAAATAAACAATGAAACTTTACTAACAATCAAAGATTAAAGGAAAAGAGAAGAGAAAGATTATACCAAACTAACAAGGAGATGAAAAGATGAAGACTTGTATATAAAGAAAACCCAAAACCTCTACCAATGTTGTCAAAATTGGTAGAGTCTTCAAGAAATCCAATAATACAAGAGTAATTGCTAAGATTAAGCTAAGATTAACAAAAGATTAAGGAAATATTAAAGAAAAACTAAGCTAATGATAAGAGTTCTCTAACTAGGGTTTTGTATGATGTAGTGTGCTTAAAACAATACAAGAGGGGGTATATATAGGGTTTCACAAGTGAAGGAATTGAAACGTCGAAGCGGGTGACTAACTGGGCCCTTCCCGGCCGGGAAGGTGATGATCCCAGTCGGGAAGGGGCTGTTCCCGGTTGGGAAGGTCATGATCCCGGCCGGGAAGGCCTGTCAGTGGCTCCTGTTTGTCGTCTCACTTCGTCCCGACTGTGATGGTCATGGTCTCGGTCGGGAAGGCCATGTAGGCTTCAAATATGGTCACGTAGGTCCCTACTTGCTCTTCCTAGGCTTCTTATCGACTCTCGCTGCTCGGGACTGGGCTCCAAGGGACTCGGGATCGAGTCTAAGTCACCGAATCATCGTCGCTTCTCTTCATTGGCTCCATATGCATCGGAAACGAGTCAGAATCGTTCCATTTCTCCAAGATAGGCCTTAGGAACCTAAAACAAGCTAGAAGAAGCGTAAGTAGCCTCGAAAACGCTCTAAAGAGCAATTCCATAAGAGAAAGTGGGACCAAACACAAGAAATAAGCTCTACAAAACACACTTTTATGAAATACTCGGCCAATTCTTCGAAGTAATAAATTGATCCCCGCGGCAAGTCTCGGAACCAACCTTGAGCAAACCTTATCAGTGTGGTACGGAAGATCTTACACCAGGCGGCGTCGTCAGCATCGTACATTCCCATGTGGCTCTCATAGGCTGCCATGTGGTCTTCAGGATCAGTTGTCCCGTCGAACTTAACCGTGGGCATTTTAATCTTCGGGATGGGGCAACTCTGAACATCAGGGTGAAGCGGGGTCTTGGTATGTCTTCCTAGCACCTTAGATCTGCTTCCCGTAGAGTGGTAACCGTAGTCATACCACTTATCAGGGGTTGGTCTACCAGCACTAGGGGAGCGGTGTCTAGGCGTGTGCCTACTTACTGCATCGTCTTCCTTTTCTGGGCAGTGATGTCTATGTCTCTTTTCTTTGGGTGGCCGTTGTTCCGGGCTCTTAGTCTGATGGTGCCCTGATTCCAGGGGCTTACCCTGATTGATTCTGTCCTGCATGCTCTTCGACAACCCCGGAGCCTTCGGTGGTTCCCCAGCGGGTGTTAGCCTGGTAAAGACCCCACCTTGCTTTACCCCCAAGCGTTTTGAGACAGGCTCCTTTGGCTTCAGCTGCTCTCGCATTTCCTGGGATAGTCTGCCTTTCTCAACCGATGCGGTGGACTCTATGGTACACGCACACCCCTCCTGCTGCTGAGGCGGCTGCTCCTGGGCGTTAGTCACAAGGCGCTTCTTTGCCTGCACGTACCCCCAGGCCGCTTTCTTTGCCTTCCTCTGGATGTTCCTGGCTGTGGTTCGCTTATTGCCCCCAGCCCTGTCGATACCTGAAAAGCGCAGGCATCCGGGGGTTTTTGTTATTCCGACAACCAGGTCCTCCAGAGTGACCGGCTTGTCGAGCATCGCAGAGAAGAAGGCGGCAGCCTGCTTAGCCTGAGCAGGAATGAGGCCTAGGGTTGGACCCTGCTCTGGCTCCTGCTCAGCTGCGGTCGCCGCTCCCTTACTTGACGTTCCCTGAAGGGTGGCCTGCCCAACTCCTCGGATTGTTGCGGCAGGCGTTGCCTCTTTGGTGGTGTAAGGCATGCCGTACCGGGGGACGATCAGCTGTCCCGCCGGGTCGGCACCTGTTTCCACCTCTTCGATTTGATGCATTTCTTAATGGATTTTGTTCTTTGAGGAATCTCAACTGGAAGATCCCCATAGACGGCGCCAAATTGTTCCGGTATGGAAACAATCAATCCAAAATGGATTCAGATCTTTGTGTTTGTGGTTCTTTGATGGAGTTACTTTGTTTTCCAGGCTTCACCTTCCTCTCACCCTAGCCGTCGGACCTTCCCGGCAGAGGGGGCCTGTCACCTGCACACAAGGAGCGCACAGGGCCTCGGAGGTGTCCGAGGGAACCCTCTCCGATGCCTAAGTCAGTCCGTGAATGCGCTTGACGAACCTTACTCGTGAGGAGTAAGGTGGCGTTTTTCTAGAGTGAGATTCTAGTGAGAGAAAGTTAATTATCCCCTCTTGTGGGAAACAAATGACACGTGGGTGGATGACACGTGGGTGCGCCTTGTCCACTCATTTCCTCTTACCTTAGGCATGAACATGAGGGCTTTGACCTTCTGCCCTGAACTCGTAAGGGGAAGATACCTTGACGCCTGGCTGGCAGGGAGGGACTTTTTCCTCTCTGGCTATGGTGGCAGCGGCCTGACCCTGATGGGCAGGGGGCCTAACTTCTTACTTAGAGCTTGGTACAGCTTCCCAGGGAGGCTCCCTGGGATTAGGGATGTCAATTTCACCCGAACCCGTTCAAAATCCATCCACCCGAATAAAATTAATGGACGAAAACCCGAACTAAATGGATTTTAAGCGGATGACGGATGAATCGGGTGATGGATCGGGTCAGATTCGGGTGGAGTTTTTTCACCCGTCACCCGATCCGTCCACCCGATCCGTTCACCCGTTTATATATTTTTAAAAAAATATATATGAATATATATAAAAAAAAATAATTAATTTCACTCTATTTTTATACTCATTATCCTCTTTTTTCTTAAAACCCTAAGAAAATATTTTCCGTAATCACTTTGGCGGTCACCATTTTAGATTTTCTTTCCCGGTCTTAATTTCCGACCACCGAAAAATCCCAAAAATCTTTACGCATCTTATAATTTGTATATTTGTTATTGTATTTTAAAAAATTATTTTTCATCCGCTAAGCACCCGATCCACCCGAATCACCCGCGGATGACGGATGGATTGGATCCGGGTGGTGGGTTAATCGGGTGACGGATGGATCGGGTGGAGTATGCGGATTCGGGTGATGGATTCGGGTGAGGCTCCACCCGACCCGAAATCGACCCGTTGACATCCCTACCTGGGATCATTAGGCAAGACCATGCTGACTGGCCTGCTCGGCAGGCCTTTTCGCGATCCGGGTCGGGTCGCCCCGGGACCCGCATGGCGGGCCGCCCATGGCCGACAACCGACCCCTATCAAATATGCTTAGACATTTGTAGGAAAAAGGAATAACTTAAATTCGAGCTTAAAACGTTAATTCGTAGAGAAATAGAATTCCTCGCGAAAAGTAAATAGTTTACGAAGAAAACCAAATAAATAGACTTAAAAGAATTTAAATCTTTTAAAATGTAAATAAATATCATTAAACTCAAAAATGAAAATAAAGCTTGAAAAAATGAAGAAACATAAGGCCAAAATGTGACAGAGTTATGGTGAAGTCATAACGGAAAGGATAAAAGTGCTAAGAAAAATAGCGGGTGTTACAATCCTCCCCACTAAGAGAAAGTTTCGCCCTCGAAACTAAGATTAAGCAGAAAGGCACTCGAGGTTTACCTTACTCGAAGAGATGAAAATACGTATTCCGCATAAAAACAATTTTGGTTTTAAAAGAGACTTTTACAACTTTTAAAGTGATACGAAATCGAATACAAATATTTATTCCAAGAGGATTAAAATACTTTAAATTAATGAAATCATAAAGTAAAGTTATTTGTTAAAACAACAACGTTAAATAACATTTGTAAACGAGCTCGAAGGAAAAAGGGTAGACAAAACATTTTCGAAACAAACGTAAAATAATTTGATTAAGAAGTTTGATAGCATTTCGTTTTATGACGAAACTAATTTTAGTTTGGAGAAATCAAGCTTTGTAGTTAGTAAGATCGAATCAGTCGTTTAACGTTTTTCAATAACAAATTCAAATGCCCGGCGACAATAAAATGAAAACTTGCACACGCGAAATTATTTCAAAATGTTAAACCGCTTACATAATAATCTTATAGAAATCAAAATATTTGTAATTATGAAAGTTTCCATAAAACTTCGATCGCTTGAAAGATCAAATTTTGAACCAATTCGAAATACTTTAAAAATAAATTATTAAGGTATTTTGAAACAGAATTTAATATAAACATCAACCAAAGATAAAAAAAATGGAGTATAAAGTATTTAAATTAAAATTCAAAAATGTTAAATTTCACGATATCCAAAAGTTTAAGATAGTCAAACTTTTTACAGAACATGGGGTCTCACAATTTGAAATTATAACTCAAAATGTTAAAATTTCACGGTAATCCAAAGTTTTTAAACTAGTCAGACTTTTCATAATAAAATTGGGAGTTCGAAAAATGGTTGACAAATAAATAAAACAAGGGTAAACAATAAATCAAAGCGAAAGTTTTTAAATAAAACAAAGGGGGTCCATGGAATGGGAGGTAGGTGAACCCAAGGAGTTAAAACGAATAAGATTATGGGTTTAATACCATATATTAATTTATTTTGTAGGTAACCGTGCTAGTCCTGAAGACGATTTTTATAATTGACTCGGATCTCGATGAAGGTAACACATGATGGCATGATTCGGTATTGCATGATATATATGTTTTAGTTGCTTGTAGTATCGTTTTAAAATCAAATTCTTATACTAGCAAGCGTGTTTAAACTATATTATAATTATATGTTTTTGATCTTCTAAAATTATATTAAGGCCGAGACTAAAACGTATAAATAAGAATTAATTTCTTAATTTTCGTGTTTTTAATATAAACGATCAAATTGAAAGTTTTATTGTATTTAACAAAGTTACAGCGGTTTGGAAATCTATTAGTGCTTTTATACGATTTATTTCTCCTGTTTAAATAATTTATTTTTTAAAACTTTGAAAAGAGACTATTGTTTATTTTAAGTCTAGTTTATGTCTTTTAAATTTTGTATAATAATTTCAAGTATTTTGGTCACAATAAATTGTTTGCGAACAGACGTCGGATTAGTCCGCGAATCTGTTAATTTTTGTAAAACCTAATTTAAAACCTTTGATAAACTTTGAATATTCTGGATAATTTATGTACCTAAACTTTTAAGAGTCTAATTAATATTTCCAATTGGTTATTCTTCAAAATCAATTTTTAAACGTATTTTATTTATGAGATACCATCGGGTGTCGAATTCTGTTAGTTTGTGAAAATACAAGTAAAAACCTTTGTTACGTTTGAAATTTGGATTTACTCCAGAAATAAAAGTTTTAGCTAAGATTTTAAAGTTTTCAACCCCACTAATCTTACTTTGTTTTGATTTTTGATGATTTAATTATGAATTTTATAGTAAGATAGTGTTTTTCGGGAAAATTTGTAAATTTGTAATTTAATACTTTTAATTACATATAATTCAAGCTTTTGAGAAATAATTATGATTTTGACTTTCTTTGACTTTTAATCGTTAAATATATATTTATAAAATAAGTATAATTTTTATGTCTCGAGGCCTAATATTAACTATTTTATATAACCCAAATGTTGAACGATTTCTAATTATGATAATATTTAATATTTGAAGAAAGTTTCCTAAAATAGAAAGTTTTCTTTTAATAACGTTTTGATATCCTATCGAATTACGACAATGGCTTTGTTTTGGAGTTATGGAATAAGGACAAGTGTACGGGTAGAGTAATACAGTCTAGAGTATACGTTTTGCCATCAACTATAAAGCTGATCTGTCTATGTTGAGACACTTTGGTCGTTGAACTGAGCATGGTTTGTGTTCAGGAGTGTGTATATTTTGACCTTAAACTTAGATATCGCATCGTGTAAGTCACCGTCGGGTTGAACTGGATTACGGTTGGTGTCCAGGAGGGGTGTACATTACTTAAGCCAGGACCTCGCTCCACGTAGTCCTGTTATAGTTGAGTTGCCTAGTTAGAGACTGAAGTCTAATTTGTTTTGATTGAATTCTCGAACCTAGTTTAGTATAATCCTAGTGAAAGTCTATTCCGTTACACTGATTGATTTCCATAACGCCGTTATTATTATTGATTGACATTGATTTGCAGGTTGACAATCATTTTGAATTATTTTACCGTATCATTTTTAATGTTTTCCATTTTCAACTATTTTGATATAATAGTAATTATGCTTTAATATTATGAAATATGGTTGGGAGAATTGCCTGAGTTACTCCCCACTGAATTGTGGCTGTTATGTTTATAACATGGCAGGTATTATTTATTCCGGGGTTTGGTGTGAGCTAGCGAGTGGCGTGGATCCTACTCCGCTTGAGTTATGTTTATTTATGAATTCTTAATCCCATTTGGAGAATTTTTATTTTTAGCCCTTTTGTAAAAAGTGGTCTTAGTATTGACTTACCGTTTTTTTTTAAAAAAAATAAAACATCGGTGTGTTTTAATCCCAAATCTACAGTGTTTCCGTCACTGTATTGCGTTAGAATTTATAGGGGATTACAGAGGGTGGAAAAGCAAGGGAAAAGACAAGGGAAGTGTTTCGGACCTCCTGAAGAATGGAATTTCTTCGAAGAAGAGGTTTGGTTGTTCTCAGAGTGGAATAAAGGTCGTTTATGACCAGAGGATGGGTTCATTGCTTTCACCCGCTCAATAGAAGACTCTTCGTACAACGCGACATCGTAGAGCTCATTAACGGTTGCGAGACTCCGGGGAAGGTTTAGAGTAATATCGGCTCGGAGTCCTCCTCGATAATAGAAAGCTCGGGAACTCTCGTTGTGCACCAGATCTCCAGCATAATTTGATAGGAAATGATACCGAGTGGTGTACTCTTCCACAGACATGGTGTCCTGACGTAGAGCGCTGAATTCAGTCATCCTCTGATGCCTCAGCTCCTCAGGATAGAATCTTCGTTCTAGAAGGGCCTTGAATTGAGTCCAGTTGAATCCGAGAGTTTGAAGTGTGGTTGGGCTAACCTGGGTCCACCACTGGTTTGCATCGTCCGACAAATACAGCATAGCCAAGCCCACCTTCTGGTCCTCGGGGGCGGAGTAAACCCCGAACTGTCGTTCCATCAGTCGAAACCAACGGTTCATGACTTCGGGGTCAACTGAGCCGTTATAAAAATCCAGCCTGCTTTTGGCCATTCCTTCAGCTACGTGAGAGAAGCTAAAGGGTCTCTGGTTGTTCATCTCGTTCATGGCCTGCGCTATGTTGTGTAGCGTTTCAACCAGTGCTGCGTTGAATCCTCCCTGACCATTGTCGTCGTCGTTGTTGTTGTTGTTGTTTCGGTTGTTTCTTCCGGCCATCTTAAAGATCACAGATAACAACACATAATCAATGCTAACCATCAAGTTCAGAACAGGAAATAAAAGCAGATAAATCCTTACTTGTATCTACCCATTTCTAAAAATTTCATTTACTGTTTAAATAATTTACTGGTATTTTCCTTAATTTCAGGGGTAAGCGTTGGGAGTAGTGATCCTCTGATACCAACTGTAATCCCCTAGAAATTCTAATGCGATACAGTGGCGGAAACACAGTAGAGTCGAGATTAAAACACACTGTAACTATGTCTTAGTAAATTAAAATGGTAAAGTCAAACAATAGACCATGAATAAAAATGGCCAAAATTTAAAACAATCCATAAAAGGGGTTTGAACAATCCATAAGACATAATTATTAAAATAAACAAGCAGGATCCACACTGCTCGCTAGCTCACACCCGGAAACACGTATACCTGTCATGTTAAAACATAACAGCTACAATCAGTGAGGAGCAACGTCAACATTCTCCCAGCCGTAAAACGGGATTTTAAAACTGTAATTACTACTATAGAAAAATAGTAAAGATGAAAATCAGTAAAACATTATAAGGCAAATAAGCTTTCAGTGAAAAACTTCACGTATTGAAACAAGATAATAAAAATGAGTTTTCCGGAGAAAACATAAAACATTTACCAACCTGCAAATCAAATTATATCGATAATAATAAAAATAGTCAAAATGGCGTTATGGATAAAATTAGTGTGCACAAGGCTAGACTTTCACTAGGGATATACTAAATACTAGCTTCGAGAACTCAGACACCAACTTCACACGCAGCGAAGATCCAAGGTCTCTAACTAGGCAATTCAACCATAATAGGACGACGACTTATCAATGCGACTAGTTCAACCAAAAGTAATACACACCCCTCCTGGATACCAAATGTATCTAGTTCAACTGACGGCGACTAACACGATGCGATATCTAGCTTAAGGGTACAATGCACATATACTCCTGGACACCAAATGTGTCCAGTTCAACAACCAATGCATCCCAAATGGATACACCAAACTTATAGTTGATGGCAAAACAGTACATCTTAGACTGTATTACTCTAACCCCACACTTATCCTTATTCCATAACTCTAAAACAAAGCCATTATTGATATATTTAATCGATAGTCGTCATACCCGTGCACCGCACGAGACTATATCGTTTTATGTCCTTTGTAATTCATAGTTCCGTCTTTTTGCCTCATTGTCCAATATTTATTTATCTATATATTTTTGTTTCGATCTCATGTCTTTGTAACTTTATTTACTTTCAAAGTCATTCGTAATATCATAAGCCGTAAATGGAGTAATGCACTATTTGAAGTTAATGTGATAACTCAATAACAATCGCCTATTGGCCTGTGTGCTAGATTTTTAAGTTTGTATGAAAGTAAAAGAATTACTCCGTATTATTGATGAAAATGAGATATAAAGTTATAAGATGTAAGTACACTTGTGGAATATGGAAGGGAAAGATGAAGCGAGTTAGAAGCCGAAGAGCTTTTCCTCTCTTCTTTCTTAATTTATTGTTTTTATTTTTTAACAACCTCCATTCTTTCTTAATTAAGTGGGCGTTGGTTTAGTTTTGGTCAATTAGAGTGAACATGTGGTCTAATTAGAGTAAAACATTTTCCAATTGGAGTATAACATTAGGCAAATGATGGTTGGATACTTGGATGAGAGTTTGTTTGGGTAACATGAATTTAATTTATAATTTCACGTATTTACATTTAATGCTTCATAATTAATAAATTTATTATTTTTCTTTTGTTAAATTCAACCAATAAGATAGAGATAACATAACATTTCTAAATCTCTTGAAAATAAAATAGTGAAATGTGATGGTTTGTTAGACATTTAATAATAATAACTTTAATAGTAGTAGTAGTAGTAATATACTTCGTATTTAGTAGTAATTTTTGTGAAAGTAGTAGTAGTAGTAACAAAACAACAACAATAAAAACATGACTTTAATTTATTATTTCACATGTTTACATTTAATGCTTCATGTGAAGTAATTAATAAATTTATCATTTTATTTTGTTAAATTAAATTTCAGCCAATAAGAGAGAGGTGACATGGCATTTCTAAATCTCTTCAAAATGAAATAGTGAAATGTGGTGTGTTTGTTTGACTTTTAATATATTATATAGATATAGATGATAAGAGAACAAAAGGGAAAAAAGATCGCCTCCCAAAAGAGGAAACTTTCTATTTTAAGAAACTTCTATTTTTAAAAACTTTACTAAAAATAGCATCATATCAAAATATCAAAAATATTAGTTCATATTAATACAACGTATTTAGTAAACGATATAGATTTATAAAACTAATACTTTCGGCCTTAACGATATTAATTGTTAAAGTGAAAACGTTTGAGTTTATGAAATTATTGAAAAATCATACAAGTGTTTATAAAATAATTAAAAATGTCTTAAACACTTTAGTACGACTAATCAGGGTGTTTTCAAAATTTATAATTGATATTTTAAGATTAGTATAGTACCTCCATTCATTATTTTTTACCTCATCTATATCTATCTATATTTATATACACTATTAAAAGGGTTGTTTAAGTATTAAATTTTTTTGCCACGTGGCGTATATTTAATGCCTTTATTTTTTTTATTTTTTAACTCAAATTTATTCTTGCTAAATTTTGTTTTTAATTATTTATGTGTGTTGTTTTCTTAATTATATACTCCCTCCGGTTTTTAATTTTCGCCCCATTGTGTTTAGCACATAAATTAAGAAAATTTGATAAATTATTGATAAAGAGATAAATAATGATGAAATTTGGTGATTAAACACCAATGAGTCATCAAAGTGAAGGGAATATAATGTTAATTTAATCAATTCAGTGGCATAATGGGTAAATAATAAAAAAGTATAAGGATAATATGGTAATATATACATGACAAATAAGGAAAGTTAAGAAGTGGGGCAAAAAATAAAAACTTGCCAAATAAGGGATACGGGGAAAAAATTAAAAAACGGAGGGAGTATGTATTATAAAGTTTAATTTTCATTAAATTTATAAAAAATCACATTATTAAGGGTCACAAACTTTTCGGTTACCCATATTTAATAATTTGTTATAATAATTAATTCTTAATAATTTATTATAATAATTAATTAAATTTATTATTGTTATTTTTTTTTTATCGAACACTTTGGCTCACATTTTTTTACAAACCCCGTTATTAAAAATAATAAATGGTATAATAAATTTCTTAGAAATAAGAATCTATCTATCTATCTATCTATCTATCTATATAAAAACATAAAAAGTCTTTCTATTAAGTTATGATGCTCTCTACGCATGACACGTGGCAAGATAAAAATAGAACTCCTTCCGCTTAACATTTGGCGCCTAACTTATCTCATTTTCATTCATCTCACCTAAAAACTCCTCCATCAAATCTATATATCTATATATAGAGTAGTATATTATTAAAAGACTTTCTTAAACATTTAAATTTTTTGCCACATGGTGGATAATTTAATATTTTTTGACAATTTACTCCAGTATTTTACTTAAATTTATCTTTATTAAATTTTGATTTTTTTTTTATTATATGTGTCGTAAAGTTTTGTTTTTATTAAATTTATAATTCATAACATTAATAAGGATCACAAACTTTTCGTTTACTCTTATTTAATAATTTGCTATAATAAATTATTCAATTTATTATTATTGTTATTTATCGAATAAAATTGCGGTCAACTTTTGATTACAAATACATTAGTTATTAAAAATATTAAATGGTGTAATAAATTTTTTAAAGTCTTTCTATTAAGTTATGATGCTCTCTACGCATGACACGTGGCAAGATAAAAATAGAACTCCTTCCGCTTAACATTTGGCGCCTAACTTATCTCATTTTCATTCATCATCAAATCTATATATCTATATATAGAGTAGTATATTATTAAAAGACTTTCTTAAACATTTAATTTTTTTGTCACATGGTGGATAATTTAATATTTTTTGACAATTTATTCCAGTATTTTACTTAAATTTATCCTTATTAAATTTTGATTTTTTTTATTATATGTGTCGTAAAGTTTTGTTTTTATTAAATTTATAACTCATAACATTAATAAGGATCACAAACTTTTCGTTTACTCTTATTTAATAATTTGCTATAATAAATTATTCAATTTATTATTATTGTTATTTATCGAATAAAATTGCGGTCAACTTTTGATTAAAAATACAGTAGTTATTAAAAATATTAACTGGTGTAATAAAATTTTTAAGAATAAAATTTTTCATTTCTTAGGTTATTTTTTGAAGCAAAGTTAGTATTTATTTGCTATTTTATCTCTATTACACTTAAAATTTATTGTAATATTAATTTGTTTTATAATTACATATTTGTCTTAATTAGTCGTATAAATTTATTTATTAGTACTTACATTTTTTTAAATCACAAATTTTTCATTTACTTTTATCTAATACTCGTAACGTTTTATACTATTATACGTGGTACTATTAAGTTTCATTTATATTAAATTTATAATTAATTACTCGTATATTATCAAGTGATCAAAAAGTTTTCAGTTATCCTTATTAATAATTTGTTATAATAATTAAAGTAATTTGCGAGACAATATCTAACATTTAACCTTATTTGAAAAAAACTACCTGATATTTTATTTTTTGTAAAACATTACCTTAACTTTAATGGGTATTATAAATATAGAATTTGGAATATTAATTCAACTAATAATTCTTTTAAACATTATATGCAAATAAATCATTCTATTTTTTTATTGGAAAAAAAATATTTTTTAATCGAAAAAAAAAAACTAATCCCCATTTTTTATTCAAGACAATATTTTTATCAAAAATAGTTAAATTAAAAGAAACATGTATCCACTCTCAAATTAATTTTCTACCATATCATATCTGCACCCAAATAGAATACTTATCTCGTAACGAACAATTTATCAAAAAAAAAATGCAAAATAATTGTCACAATTTGTTTTTGAAATTTAATTGTGACAAATATTTCACGTAGTACTGTAGACACCCACATTTTGACCGCCAGGTGTCTATAGTAGTTCCCGCCAAACACCCGATGATGATAGGACGTAAACGTGCTTTGACAGACTCGGATATGGGCTTGTAATCATGGACATTTGGGTTAGACATTTTAAGGAGTACAAATCTCACAAAACGGACCTCAAATCCAGACCCAGTGGGTCGTTTCGAGTCAAATAACACTAATTTGGGTCGAAACCGTCACCAGGGGTAAAATCGTCTTTTAGCGACCGAGTCAAAACCCGGTCAAAGATATTTTCCGAGACTTGTGGACCGACCGTGATGTCTCACGCGTCCCACTTCTGCCCAAATTCCTACAAAAATCAGCCATACAAAATAATAAACAATTTCGTTTAAGGTAGAATTCGATCTCAAGTAGGAATTCTATCCGGAAACCGAAACAAAATACCACCCGAGCTCAGATACTCGGCTGAAACAGCCGAGATATCACCCCAGCCAGCCAAGTTTTTGGCTTCTTCTCTAAGAAACGAGAAGTCTATTCCCTCACGAACTCTCGTATTTCCTATCCAAACCGGTATTTCTTGTCACACAAACAAGACCACCTCGGTTCCTATAAATAGGACCCTCCCTTCAACCTCAAAACAACGGAAAATAAACCGAAAAATCAGACCGAAAAAGCACATCAAAAATACCGAGAAAAGCCAGCCAAAAGCGACATCCAAAATCCCGACGTTATCCGAAATCCCGAAGACTAGTCCGTCCCACCACCCGGTCGAACCCACGTCACACACACACACAAAAACACTCCAAAAATCGACACCTTAACTCACCCACATCATCCCGACGCTCCCGTGTCTAAGCCACCGTCCGACGAGCCTTATACCGAGAACACAAAGCATGTAGGTTGAGGGTGTAAATCAAACCCGTCTCTTCCCTTTTCTCTCTTCTTCCTCTCGTTTTCTTTTATGGGTCTCGCGTCGGTCCTTCTTTTATTTTCTAATATCGATACTACTAAAACTATTTTTCTATATCGAATATTCTTAAAATACGATATCGATTCTATATAATCGAATATCGTATTTACAAGAATTATATTAAGTTTTCGACGAAATCGTTACATCTTTTTACAGCTTTTCGTCCAAAATTCTTTTTTTATTTTTCGTTCAAAACAAACTTTTTCAAAAGCTTTTCTAAAGTCATTCCGAATATTCGATATCGATTTTATAATCGAATATCGAATACGACGAATATCGAAAATATAAACCGGGTATAAATTAATCCATATTTGTACGCGATTTATAACGATTTTCGACAAAAAAAATAAAAAACGGACAGACTCGCGTGCGAGTCGCGCCCGGTCCAGGCGACTCGCGCCCGAGTCTGACCCGAGGCTATTTTTTTTAGTTTTCGTTCGTTTATTTTTATTATTTTACGAAACGATTTCTAAATTTACATCTTTTCTAAAAACTATTCTAAATATTTGATAATCAACTATCGAATATAACGAATATCGAGAATATTAAGTCGGGTACGAATTATGCGATATTCGTACGCGATTTAATCAAAATTTTCCGAAAAACGTTGTCGATTTCAGGCCACCACGCGACCCGCATTGGTCCCGGGCGAGTCGCGCGGCTCTCGGCCGAGACCCATTTTTTTTTTTCTTTTTTTTTTTCTTTCTCGAACATCGTTTTTATACAAAACAACGTTTTAAACAATATTTTTCAGATTTCGATTAATTTTTATTTTTTCGATTTCATATATTTATTTCCTATATTATTATTTCAATCGTTACTAACCCGTTTTCTCGTGTTTGTAGCAACTTATTCTCATATTTTCTTTTTATCGTTTTATTAGACTAAAACGAACTTCACATGCTAAAATAACTTTGACGTTATTAGTTTAACATGCATTAAACGACTTAGCAACCCATTTATTTTTCCTCGCATGTCTTAGGAAAATAATCTCTGCATATCATTTCATCGTCGAACTAACGCGTGTACACAAAACCGAACGATATCTTAGTAAAGGCCGCTAAGTGCGGGCGGGGTTGGGTATTCTCGCTGAACTTCCCAACACGTACCCTCACCCCTTACTCAGAACCATGGTTTCCGGATGTCCGAATCCATTGGCAACGAGAGTCATTCAATATACGATTAACCGCCCAGTCGGCATCGGTATCGATATGCTAAGGAACGAACCCAATAAACTCTGACATCGGAAATGGGCCAGGCTTTAAGTATGGCCCACTACGACATAGAGTGGGTTCGAATGGTTCCGAATAACCATAAAATTCGGTGGCGACTCCTACTTCGATTTAAAATTCTATTCGATCCATCTCATATGGAAATTCTATCGCCTCCCCAAAACCCGCGCTTCGCCGCGTCGGGGTGGACCTATGTCATGTCCACAATTTGGCGACTCCGCTGGGGATTAACTGATGTGTCACTTACCATCGGCATCCTCAGGGTGAGACTCGAAAAGAAATCGTTCGATTAGTAATGTACACGTTTTAGTTCAATGGTTCATGCATAACCCCGTTCTATCCCGGGCCGGTTACTTGTGACCGACGTCCCACTATACCACGGTGCATTCCCACTAGGGTGCACTAAAGACTTCGATGGCGGAACTCGTTTAGACTTTGCGGCATGTCCTAAGACCAACTCGGCTTAGGGAGTCCGTCCTCAGTACGAGAATGCGATCGTTGTTGGTATAGACCCTATTAGACCGACCGAGACTTAGACTAAGAGCATACATGGCGTCGTTATACTGATTCTATGACTACATGCTACTTGATCCTTTGGTCTTTTCAAAAAAACCGTCATTTTCAAAAATTACATCTTTTTCAAACCCATTCTTTTTTTCAAAACCCGGAAAGCTGCCGAATTTAGGACTTATGATTTTGACTCAAAATAGCCTATTTTTAGCCGGTATGCTGTCCAAACCTTTTCAAAAAAAAAAAAGCCCGAAATCTCGGCCCGATAACCCTCTTTCTCGGTTTTCAAAAAAAAAAATTGGGTCTTCCAATCCGACCTTTGCTCGGCTTTCAAATTCAAATTCTCTTTTCAAAATCCTCTTCTTCTTAGGACTTGCCGTATTTAGCAGTGTCGGGTCTGGTCATAAGTCAGAGTCTATAGCGTCGAAACTCCGTTGATCTTATATCACGGGTTTCCACCCCATCCCAGTCCGCCTTACTTGTCAAGGCACGGCCCACCTTCGTAGGACTAACTCCTGCAAAGGGAAGCCCGTTTACACACTCGAGTCTCAAGTCTGGGGATTTCTCACATAGACCTTCCTTCGAACAGGACTAGGCCCACTCTGCCGAATCCTAAGGAAGGCCCACCACTCACGTGTCATCCATTTAGAAGTCAGTCTCCGGTCTTCTTTCTAGTCTAGTCTTTTTCTTGCTCGGGATGTACTTTTGATTCTAAGATCTGGGTCAGATACTGATTACGCGGTGCCCTTACAGACAGGTCACCCCACACTCGAGCCATGACGCAAAAAGCCATAGATGAATTGACCACCTCGTTGGCCCAAATCCAAGACCAACTAAGGAAAATGCGGGAAGACCAGATCGCCATCATTACTCGGGTTAGTGCCGTAGAACAGGGAACCCCCAATGCATCGATCGACGATGACGGGCCTCTAGCCGCATTGGCTAGTGCAGTCCTCAAACTGCAAGAACAGGTCCACTTGACAACCCAAAGCTCCATCCATACGGAGAACGCTAGGATTTATACCCCACTGACCGATGAACTACCCACCAACCTCAATCTGACGGGTTTGCCGATGTTCGAGGGTACTGAAGATCCGGTCCACCATATCCGGGCTTTCAAAGAATTCATGGCCCTTAAAGGGGTTAAGTCCAACATGTTCAAGCACCTATTCGCTTCTTCTCTCGAGAAGCACCCAAGGGCCTGGTACTACCGACTCGATCCCAAGAAATACAAAACTTGGGATGACGTGGCAACGGAATTCGCTCGGAACTATGCCGACAATACGGAAATCCAGACCACTATGCGCACCCTGGAAGTAATGGCCCAGGAACCTAAGGAGGGATTCACAAAATACCTTCAACGCTGGAGGGCTGAAAGTGTCAAAATGGTCGATAAGCCCAGTGAAAAGGTGCTGGTTGAAGCCTTTGTCAAGAACCTACTTCCAGCTTACCGGGTCCATCTCCGGTACGCCATCATACCCAGCTTCGCGGTCCTAACTGAAATGGGAACAAGAATCGAGGATGATCTAAGATTGGAAAGCCTCACTAAGGCCTCCACTAAGGGATACCAAGGGGCTAGTTCATCAACGAGCAAGCCCGCTACTACTGCTGCCACTCGTAGCATCTTCGACGAGGTAAATGCACTCGATGCCTCATCCCAGAAAACTACCACTCCCCGGGTATTCACCGACATAGGCACTACCTATGAAAACGCCCTTCAGAGGTTATCATCAAAAGGCCTGATCACCCCGATAGGCCCAACACCTGATATCCCGGTTGAACGTCGCTCTAAGGCCTACAACCTTCAGGCCTACTGTCACTATCATCGTGGTAAGGGGCACGATACCGAGAAATGTTGGAAACTGAAGCACCTTATCCAGGATCTCATTGAAAGCGGGAAAAATCCCTTTACCCAGGGGTAAGCCCAACAACAAAGACAACCCGTTGGCCACTCACGCCATCTTTTCCGGAGAAGTAATGGATTGTTCACACCTCACTTCTCCATTTATCCCACAAATAAACGGGATCTGGTGCGATGACGAAGATGATGTCTACCTCACCAAAGGGGAAGCTGTCCCCATCACACCTGAGGAGATTCAGAAGGTTAAGTCCAAAGCCTTAGCCACTAGTCAATCCCTCATCATTGCTGAACCCCTTAAAGTAGAGTCCGCTCCGGAAGAACCAACTCCTGAAAAGGCTCTTGTGAAACAGCTAAGCAAAACTCGAGTTGACCTCTCTATATGGCAACTCCTAGTTAGCTCCCAAGAACATCGAGAGGCACTCACTAAGGCCCTCGATCAGGTCAAAATCGACTCTATGGCTACTCCAGCCGAAATGGTAGCCACAGTCCTACCCCACCTAAAAAGCAGATCCATAGAAGAAGGCCCACTGATCACCTTCTCCAATGCTGATCTACCACCATTCGGACCGGCCCACAACATGGCCCTCTACATCACGGTTATCTGCCGTGGAAAGTACCTACCCATGACCCTAATTGACGACGGGTCAGCAGTCAACGTCCTCCCCTTGAGGACCGCCAAAGCCCTCGGCATTACCGAGGCCGACTATATTCCAACAGCTCAAACCATTCAGGCTTTTGACGGAAGTCCAAAGTCAGTAGCCGGGGCCACAAAACTCACTATCATAACGGGCCCGATCGAGAAAGAGCTGGAATTTCAAGTGATCGACGTGACTTCTTCCTTCAACCTTCTTCTAGGAAGACCTTGGATCCATGCAACCAGGGCCGTGTCCTCCACTTTGCATCGGAAAATCAAGCTGCCTTTGCGTGACACCGTCATCACTATAGAAGCCACACCTATGACTGTGGCTAATTGCAACACCTCGGGCCGCACCGATCTATGGGGGTTCGATTTCATAGGAGCCATCGAAGAAGATCATCTCTTCCGTCCTTATTTCACCGTCCCCCTAGACCGGATGTTACAGAATCTGGGCTTTCTACCAGGGGTTACCTCAAGGCCCGATCTCCCCGCAGGAAAAATTCTCGAAGTTCTGGACAATGGGAGGACTCAAACGGGCTTGGGCTACACCCTAACTCCAGAAAACATGGGCCAGACTGAAACCAGTAAGGTCACATTCGTCACTCCAGTATTCGAGACTGCTCAGACCGGCCTATATCGGCCCACACGCCCTGGGGCCCACTTGGCCCAGGACTGCAACTACATACCAGACGACATCTTCGCTCTCGTCCAATCCAAAAATGCTAAGAATGCCGAGCCCGCGCTAGGGTTACTTTTTGGAGAAGAACTCGCAGTTCCAACGCCGAAGGAGGAGCTAGTCAGCCTCATACTCCGCAGTCGCACCTTTGATCCGTCCAAGCTAATCTCGGAGGTCGGGTCCGGAACCAGAGCATGGAGGAAGACTGTCAAATGGACTGACAGTCAAGGAAAAACTTACAAGCTGATCACCGGAGAAGGAGAGATGCCAGAATCTGAATCTGAGTCTGAGTCTGAGTCGGAGTCCGAGTCAGAGTCTAAGATTGAGTCTAGTGAGTCTGGTGCTAGGGTCAGTCCTGTAACTCCCCCTCTTCCTTTAGCCATTCCTGGTGCCTCGGGGTCTGTCCCGGGCACCCTACCTATCCCGCCACTGACTAGTGATCAGATGGCAGCTCTTTTCGAGCTCTTTTCTCAATTCATGATCAATAATAACAACCGTTCTGCTTACGACTTGTCTCATTTTCAAAATCTCAAAAATTTTATGTGCAATGACATTGAGAAACCCGACGAACAGGTATTCTTGCCTCCACATCTGATCGAGCAGCTAGAGCAAAGGGAATCCCGCAATCCGGTAATCGAAGAAACCGAATCCATCAACATGGGAACAGCCTTAGAGCCTCAGATGCTTAAGATAGGACTATCCTTAGATCCCGAGGAGAAGCAACAATTCATAGTTCTCCTTCAAGAATTCAAAGACGTCTTCGCATGGTCCTACAAGGACATGCCAGGGATTGATCGCGAAATAGCCGAGCACCATATACCGATCAAGGAAGGGTTCAAGCCGGTTAAACAAAAACTCCGACGCATGAGGCCCGAATGGTCCCTCAAAGTCAAGGAGGAAGTCGACAAACAATTCAAAGCTGGGTTTATACGAGTCTCTGAGTATCCAGATTGGGTTGCAAACATAGTACCAGTCCCTAAAAAGGATGGTAAGGTTCGAGTCTGTGTAGACTTTAGGGATCTTAACAAAGCAAGCCCGAAAGACGATTTTCCATTGCCACACATCGACATACTGGTGGACAACACAGCAGATCATGCCCTTCTATCATTTATGGACGGGTATGCGGGGTACAATCAGATAAAAATGGCAGAAGAAGATATGGATAAGACCACCTTCATCACACCTTGGGGTACTTATTGCTATACAGTTATGCCATTCGGTCTCATCAATGCCGGGGCCACCTACCAACGAACCGCCACGACTTTGTTGCATGACATGATGCATAAAGAAGTGGAAGTCTATGTGGACGACATGATCGTCAAATCCAAAGACAGGGACGGTCACATCACCGCCCTGAGAAAGTTCTTCACCCGATTACGCAAATACAACATGAGGCTAAACCCTCAGAAGTGCAGTTTCGGGGTAACATCTGGCAAATTACTGGGTCATATCGTCAGCCAACGAGGTATAGAAGTCGATCCAGCCAAAATCAAGGCCATCACCGAGATGCAACCCTCTAAAACCGAAAAAGAGACAAGAGGGTTTCTCGGAAAAGTCCAATACATTAGCAGGTTCATCTCAAAGCTAACCATGGTGTGTGAACCGATCTTCAAGAAGCTGAAAATAGGAGAACGGTTACTATGGGATGACAAATGTCAAGCAGCCTTTGATAGAATCAAGGAAATTTTGGCCTCACCACCAGTCCTAATGCCACCTCAGCACGGTTTGCCTTTGTCACTATACCTAACCACGACAGAGACAGCCATGGGGGCTATGCTAGCTCAAACGGTCAATTCCGAAGAACGGGCCATTTACTACATCAGCAAGAAGTTTTTAGAGTACGAGTGTAAGTACACTATGCTCGAAAAGACATGTTTAGCTTTGGTCTGGGCCACTAAGAAGCTCCGGCATTACATGCTTAGTCACGAGGTGCAGGTATTATCCAGAATGGATCCAATCAAATACCTCTTCGAGAAACCCATCCTCAACGGCAGGATATCAAGATAGACCCTGATGTTGGCAGAATTCGATCTAAAATTCATACCACTAAAAGCCATTAAAGGACGAGTAGTAGCCGAGTTTCTCGCCGACAGTCCCGTAACCGAAGAAGGACACACCGACACTTGGTCCTTCCCAGACGAAGACATTTTCCACACTGATACCGAAGCATGGGATTTGTACTTTGACGGGGCATCCAATTTCCGAGGATTCGGAGTCGGGATCCTCCTAATCTCACCAAAAGGGGAACATACTCCCGTATCCATCAAGCTAGACTTTGACGTCACTAACAACGCCGCTGAGTATGAAGCATGTATCCACGGGCTACAAGCCGCCGCCGACTTAGGGGTCACAAACCTCCGAGTACACGGTGATTCATCTCTGGTCATTAATCAAGCACTTCAAAAATGGAAAACTCGAAATGCTAATCTCGTGGCCTACCAAGCACGAGTACGGGATCTCGAGAAGCAATTCCACAGAGTAGAATATATATACCTACCTCGGGAAGAAAACCAGTTCGCAGATGCACTCTCAAAACTGGCATCCTTACTAAACATTCTCGATCATATGACCAGTATGCCGATCTGTGTCGAAAGACGGTCCGAGCCAGCATATATCCACGACATCGAAGAAGTCGAGATACCCGATCCCGAGCCGTGGTATCAAGCTGTATTAACATACCTAGCAACCGGGGAATATCCACCCGGAGCTGACAACCGAGCCAAAAAAGGCCCTGCGAAGACTGGCAACCCAGTTCATCCGCACCGACGATGGGCAACTCTATAAAAAGACAGCACAGGGGGCTCTCCTACGATGTGTCGACAAAACCAACGCCGAAAAAGTTATGGCTGAAGTCCATGATGGCGAATGCGGTCCACATATGAACGCCCAGATGCTGGTCCGGAAGATCATGAGGCTCGGTTACTACTGGAATAGCATGGAAACCGATTGTCAACAATATGTTAGGCATTGCCACAATTGTCAAATTTTTGCCAATGTACAACATATGCCACCATCCTTGCTATACACCATGACATCACCATGGCCATTTTCAACATGGGGAATCGACATAATTGGAAAGATAAACCCCTCGGGAACCGGAGGACACTGCTTCATTTTGGTAGCAATCGACTATTTCACCAAGTGGGTCGAAGCGGAGTCCTACCGTATTCTCAACGCTAGCCATGTTGCCAAGTTCATTCAAAATAAGATAATATGCCGGTAGGGGATCCCCCATGAGTTCATCAGTGACCACGGGACCCATTTTCAAGCCAAAACGGCAGCCTTGCTAACCAAGTATAAAATTCAAAGGCATACATCTTCACCTTACCGACCCCAGACCAATGGAGCGGTAGAAGCGACTAATAAAACAATTGTCACCATACTCAAAAAGATGGCTGATAATTACCGAGACTGGCCCGACAAAATACCATTTGCTCTTTGGGGATATCGAACCTCGATTCGTACTGCGACCGGGGCAACACCGTATTACCTTACATACGGCATGGAAGCAGTCCAACCTGTTGAGTTAGAAGTACCATCACTCAGAATCCTACTTGAAAGCCAAGTACCTAAAGCTGATTGGGTTCGAGCACGATATGACTCGCTAGTCCTTTTAGATGAACGACGATCTCGTGCCCTCAATAATATTCAAATCTATCAGAAGAGAATCCAACGGGCTTTCAACAAAAGGGTGAGGCCCAGAAACATCAAAGAAGGAGACTTGGTCCTCAAATCGGTTCGAGCTTTGTTGCCAGTGGACCCAAGGGGAAAGTTCAAACCTAACTGGGCTGGGCCATATCTGGTAAAAAAGATTCTATCAGGTGGAGCGGTAATGCTAACAGATCTGGACGGGAACGAGTTTGTCAACCCAACTAACCTGGACCAGTTGAAGCGCTATTACCCTTAACCCACCTTTCTCAATGTCATTTGCAAAAGTTTATTTTCAAACTTTTAAAGACAAGTCAAAAGCTAGAATTATTCATTTTACTGTTTCAAACATCTCGAACCATTAGTCTTGATGTATTTCGAAATTGCAAATTAATTCAGTCTGAACTACGTTTGGTTTGATTCCATTTATTATGGATACGTAGGCAGCCCCTCAAAAGGGCACAACCACTGCAACCGAAGAAACAGGAACGGTTCTTTAATAAACCTTTCTTTATTTAAAATAATAAAATTACAAAAAAAAATCATCACAAAGTAAATAGTATTAATACTTAAATAATAAAAACTAGGGCACTTTTCCCTTTCCTTTGCCCTTAGCCTCCTTTTCGGTCTATCGGCGTCGAGGTGGGGGTGAACGCTCCCTAATCACCAAGGGAACCTCCTTAGCCCGGGCTCGTTTCTTCAAACTCGACTCCCCGGTCACCTCGTTATCACGTGGACCTAGCCTATCTCGGACCGCCGTCCTCGGTCCGAGTCTTCCCTCCAAATCACTAGCACCAGTCTCATTAGTCTGAGTCTTAGGTTTTGACTTGGAATCTGACACAGATTCAGCAAAGGTAATGGGAGTCTCCTCGAAGAACCGCCTATTATTTTTGGCCGATTCTCGGCGGGCCAAATCAAGAGCTTCTTCGGTCTTCAAAGCTTTACGGGCCTCCTCGGATTCTTCAGAAGTCCATTTGCGATATGATTCAGAAACCCAAGTGGTGTGACAAGGGCGAGGCACAGTCCATATGACACGGGTGAACCAGCGTTGTAGCCACGTATCACACATAGCGTCCGTCAATTGGATCGAAACGCTAATTATTGCCTCAGTCTCAGGGATCTCCTGAAACGAACCGAACTGTCTTAAGATACGGTCCGGATAAATATGGACAGTCCAATCCAAAGACAAAATCACCAGATAACGGGCTTTGTCTCTCCTAGCTAATCCCCTCAGCCTTGAAAGGAACCACCAAATGACGTTCCATCTGATCAAAGGACCACCATGAAATATTAGCTCTTCATCCCAAAATTTTTGAGTTACGGGATGACTTGGTCTTATTCGGCGAGATCTTGAACCAATCTGACTGCTGCGATATTTGGATATGTTCACCGGGGGCTCTATAATCGACAGGCGCTCGAATAACCAGGTCTGCAAAATTTTCGAAAAGTCAAAAACTTTCGAAAAATCAAAAAAAAAAAGAGTCAAAAAATTGGAATTTTCGAAAATTCGGAAAATTCGAGAAAATTCAAAATTTTCGTAAAAATTCAAAAAATTTCGGCAAAATCGAAAAATTCGAAAAAACCGGAAAATTGGAAAAGTCCGGAAAAATCCGGAAAATCCGGGATTACCGAAAAAAGAGAAAAAATCGGAAATCGAGTATTTTATCAAAAATGATTAAAATAGCTGCAAAAGACGGATGCTCCCTGTCAATTGTTGATTTGGTTCAAGCCTCCTAGCGTCAAGACCCATAATAATCTCCCCAGTTATCAGCCAAGCTGGGCTATGACCCGTCTCCATTTGATCAACTATGCTGATTAGCCTGATCTCACCTAAGCATGAATCAGCATCCATTCGGCCTTCGAAGGCGTACCTATGCAGCATACAAAAAGCAAAGGCCCTACGCCTATGGGTAGAAGTAGTTCTTTCACCCACTGGGTTCATAAATTTATCAGCCAAGTCAAATAAGGAAACTGAATTTCCTTTCACCATACGGACTGTCTCAGCGTGTGACAACCCTAGAAAATCCCTCAGCCTCCTCCTTGGATCGGGATAAAATGGGGGAATAGCAGGACGAGCATTAGGGCACCACCCTCCAATAGCTGCTATCTCTTCAGGAAGAGGACATATTTCTCCTCGAGGAAATGCAAAAACATGAAAGGTAGTATCCCAAAAGGCTAAACAAGCATCAAGAAAATGCGAGTCTACCCTAAGTCGCTGAAGTGGGAATAAAGCCACAATTCCCATTTGAGTTAATTGGACTCTATCTTCATCTCGAAAATCCTGGGCCCACGCATGAAGCATTGCGGTCAAATGGTCAATACCCATCGCAAGAATAGTTTCTTTTATTTTATCCTAAAAAGTCTAAGGGATTTTGAGATAAAAGAAAGGATTTGAGTGGGAATATGAAAAATAAAGGAGCCAAAGCTCTCTATTTATAATAGAGAATATCCCTCTTCCTAGTCATCACAGGAATAGGATTTTACCAATTTTCCTCCTTCGCCTAGGCGTACAAGGAAATTCCAAATATCCGTGTCAGAATCCGATTAGAATCAAAGTCATCGCAAGCATCCTTATTTCCAAAAAAAATTCAGCCGTTTTATTTTCAAAATTTTTGGAAAATCATCTTTTTCCCCAGCACGAGTCAGTGTTTCGCCTAAATGTTACATACAAATTATGTCAGCATACAGGTACACTCAAGACTCCCCGAGAATTCTAAGTTCCCTAGTGGAAAAGCTCCCGCGCAATTCTAAGACAGGATATATCTGCAAACGGATATACCCGTAGCTTCCTAGGCAAGCTCCCGCGACATTATCAGAATCAATGCAGGTATGATTCCTATTCCATGGCTGGCGAGCCCCTTACGCAGGTCTAATGGACCCTAAACGACCCGATCGGAAGGCTGCCAGGTTTTAATCCTTGATTGACCTGGTGGCTACTCTGACTTTTGCCTTGTCCAAGCCTCAGTCAGAGTGGGGGCTCTGTAGACACCCACATTTTGACCGCCAGGTGTCTATAGTAGTTTCCGCCAAACACCCGATGATGATAGGACGTAAACGTGCTTTGACAGACTCGGATATGGGCTTGTAATCATGGACATTTGGGTTAGACATTTTAAGGAGTACAAATCTCACAAAACGGACCTCAAATCCAGGCCCAGTGGGTCGTTTCGAGTCAAATAACACTAATTTGGGTCGAAACCGTCACCAGGGGTAAAATCGTCTTTTAGCGACCGAGTCAAAACCCGGTCAAAGATATTTCCCGAGACTTGTGGACCGAACGTGATGTCTCACGCGTCCCACTTCTGCCCAAATTCCTACAAAAATCAGCCATACAAAATAATAAACAATTTCGTTTAAGGTAGAATTCGATCTCAAGTAGGAATTCTATCCGGAAACCGAAACAAAATACCACCCGAGCTCAGATACTCGGCTGAAACAGCCGAGATATCACCCCAGCCAGCCAAGTTTTTGGCTTCTTCTCTAAGAAACGAGAAGTCTATTCCCTCACGAACTCTCGTATTTCCTATCCAAACCGGTGTTTCTTGTCACACAAACAAGACCACCTCGGTTCCTATAAATAGGACCCTCCCTTCAACCTCAAAACAACGGAAAATAAACCGAAAAATCAGACCGAAAAAGCACATCAAAAATACCGAGAAAAGCCAGCCAAAAGCGACATCCAAAATCTCGACGTTATCCGAAATCCCGAAGACTAGTCCGTCCCACCACCCGGTCGAACCCACGTCACACACACACACAAAAACACTCCAAAAATCGACACCTTAACTCACCCACATCATCCCGACGCTCCCGTGTCTAAGCCACCGTCCGACGAGCCTTATACCGAGAACACAAAGCATGTAGGTTGAGGGTGTAAATCAAACCCGTCTCTTCCCTTTTCTCTCTTCTTCCTCTCGTTTTCTTTTATGGGTCTCGCGTCGGTCCTTCTTTTATTTTCTAATATCGATACTACTAAAACTATTTTTCTATATCGAATATTCTTAAAATACGATATCGATTCTATATAATCGAATATCGTATTTACAAGAATTATATTAAGTTTTCGACGAAATCGTTACATCTTTTTACAGCTTTTCGTCCAAAATTCTTTTTTTATTTTTCGTTCGAAACAAACTTTTTCAAAAGCTTTTCTAAAGTCATTCCGAATATTCGATATCGATTTTATAATCGAATATCGAATACGACGAATATCGAAAATATAAACCGGGTATAAATTAATCCATATTTGTACGCGATTTATAACGATTTTCGACAAAAAAATAAAAAAACGGACAGACTCGCGTGCGAGTCGCGCCCGGTCCAGGCGACTCGCGCCCGAGTCTGACCCGAGGCTATTTTTTTTAGTTTTCGTTCGTTTATTTTTATTATTTTACGAAACGATTTCTAAATTTACATCTTTTCTAAAAACTATTCTAAATATTTGATAATCAACTATCGAATATAACGAATATCGAGAATATTAAGTCGGGTACGAATTATGCGATATTCGTACGCGATTTAATCAAAATTTTCCGAAAAACGTTGTCGATTTCAGGCCACCACGCGACCCGCATTGGTCCCGGGCGAGTCGCGCAGCTCTCGGCCGAGACCCATTTTTTTTTTTCTTTTTTTTTTTTTCTTTCTCGAACATCGTTTTTATACAAAACAACGTTTTAAACAATATTTTTCAGATTTCGATTAATTTTTATTTTTTCGATTTCATATATTTATTTCCTATATTATTATTTCAATCGTTACTAACCCGTTTTCTCGTGTTTGTAGCAACTTATTCTCATATTTTCTTTTTATCGTTTTATTAGACTAAAACGAACTTCACATGCTAAAATAACTTTGACGTTATTAGTTTAACATGCATTAAACGACTTAGCAACCCATTTATTTTTCCTCGCATGTCTTAGGAAAATAATCTCTGCATATCATTTCATCGTCGAACTAACGCGTGTACACAAAACCGAACGATATCTTAGTAAAGGCCGCTAAGTGCGGGCGGGGTTGGGTATTCTCGCTGAACTTCCCAACACGTACCCTCACCCCTTACTCAGAACCATGGTTTCCGGATGTCCGAATCCATTGGCAACGAGAGTCATTCAATATACGATTAACCGCCCAGTCGGCATCGGTATCGATATGCTAAGGGACGAACCCAATAAACTCTGACATCGAAAATGGGCCAGGCTTTAAGTATGGCCCACTACGACATAGAGTGGGTTCGAATGGTTCCGAATAACCATAAAATTCGGTGGCGACTCCTACTTCGATTTAAAATTCTATTCGATCCATCTCATATGGAAATTCTATCGCCTCCCCAAAACCCGCGCTTCGCCGCGTCGGGGTGGACCTATGTCATGTCCACAAGTACATCATTTTAAAAGAATGTTAGAACTCTTTATTCATCCTTCAAGGGTAGAAAAAGAGAACAAGCTTACAAGCAAAACCAGGACTTGCAAAAGCAAAGGCCAAAAAATAGAACCACTATGACCCCTTTAGCTATTAAACTGAGACATATAGGGGTATTTAGAATGCATTCTAATACAAACAATATTTCGCAAGAGAGCAAAGCATTGGTTTGCAGTCTGCTCCGTTCCTGCAAAGAGCCTCGTGTTTCTTTCTTTCCATAAAACATAACACGTAGTACATCATTATTATGTTGTTTATTTTTTATTCATTTGACATAATTTAGAAATATAAAATATTTTATTTGAATTATTTATTTCTATAATCGTGAATATCAACAAAGATTTTATTTAAACGTACGTTAACACAATTTTCCTCATCTATATCCGTGATTTTCACGGATAAAAAAACTAGTTATCATTTCTAAGGCTCCTTTTTTTAGCAAACTTAGTATTTATTTTTTATTTTATTTCTATTACATTTACAATGTATTACACTGTTAATTTGTTTTATCAATCAAATCAATTTTTTTTTATTTGTCTTGATTAATAAAAAGATGTTCGATCTCGTCGTCGAGGTCACCCCCGAATCCACTGACCGTAGAAGAGTGACAAACTGTTTGTAGTCGGTAGCCAATGAGTCAGTGTCTTGTCCTCGTTGAGAAGTTCTACACTAAATCGTACCTTTTTTAGAGCCAACATGATCTTGGATTACCTGCGTGATCAACATAACTTGAAACAAGTGATTGTATGATGACCAATGTTTCCCTTGTCATTTTACTGTGACCCCACCTCTGATACATAGGCAACCAACAAGAATTGTCGAGCTGATGATTCTTCAACCACAACCCGAGCGTGAATGGCTGATGATAGATTAACAATTGATCTCCGTCATTATAATAACAATAATAAATTGAATTAATTAATATAATAACCGATTAAGAAATAATCCCTATATACTAAAAGAAGAATAACAACTTTCCAAAATTTTCCCTCCAAAATGCATTATTTCTAAGAGTAAATTAAAAATTGCTCCCTTTTAAAATACCAATTTTAAAATTTACTCCCTTTTGAAATTTTTGTTAAAAATAACTCCCAAAATCTATTAAAAGTTCAAAAATTGCTCCCAAATTTATTTTTAGGACGAAAATGCCCTTGATAAGAGGGTGAGGTGAAGTAATATAACCTAAAAAAGTTAGGGGCATTTTCGTCAAAAAACTATATTTTGGAGTAATTTTTGAACTTTTGATAGATTTTGGGAGTTATTTTTAACAAAAAATTCAAAAGGGAATAAATTTTAAAATTGATATTTTAAAAGGGAGTAATTTTTGATTTACTCTATTTCTAAAGATGGAAGTTAGACAAAGAGTACTTTAAAAAATAGATTGGTAACCATTACATTTCATGGATGATGATAAAATCATCAAAATGGTAAATTTATAGTATAGTCATTCTTAGCTTCACACTAGAAAAATATATTCGGTTCTTTTTTCCAAATAATGTTTTTGTTTTTCAAGTTGAATCTCTAAAGATTAATTTTTATAAAAATGTGAAAATAGTCCAATTTCTATTTCATAAAAAAAGTGTGTGTGTTTATATATATATATATGAGGGAATTAAGCGTCTCGAAATATGAGAATAACATAAATAAAAATATACTTTGTAGATATAATATTTTCATCTATACATACATTTATTAATTTTACTCATTACCTTGATTGCTTATCAATTTGAAATTATTTTCTCAAAATTGAGGAATGTAAACATTAATATAACTCCAATTTAAAATCTTTAATTAGTATGCTACAAAGTAAATTTTATGTATACCGTGCATTTATGTACGGGGCCTATACTAGTTATTATAACAAATTATTAAATATGGGTAACCGAAAAGTTTGTGACCCTTAATAATGTGATTTTTTTTAAATTTAACGAAAATAAAACTTTATAGTACATATATAATTAAAAAAATAAAACACATAAATAATTAAGAAAACAAAATTTAGCAAAAATAAATTTGAGTAAAAATAAATAAATAAATAAACACATTAAATATACGCCACGTGGCAAAAACTTACATTTTTTTTAATCACTTTTTAATAAACAAAATATATTTAACTTTGTATTTTTTTAAAGAAAATTGTTACATTATTAATTAATGACAAACTCTTACTTTACATTTATTAAAGTTAAATTGTAAATTTTTTCATTTTTCAATTATTCCTTTAAAGTTTTTTACAAATTTTTTATTTCGCTAAAAAAAATACTATTAAACTATGTATTTTATTTTTGTATTAATTATTTCATTATTAACAAATCGGAAACTTTTCAATTACCTTCATTTAATAATTCATTTTGATATTTAATGAAATTATTAATTTTTCTATCAAAAAACCTTCCAATTGTCTTATTATTAATTTTAAAATTAATGATTTTATTAAGTATTCATAGGAAAAATTTACCACACTTTCTTAAAAAAAATTAGTAAATGATTTAATAACTTTTTTAAAATTAAGAATTCTCATCTGTTAGGTTATTAATTTTTTTTTAATGCAAATTCATCAAAGAAGATTCATATGCAATAACTATTACGGAATACATTTTTTTATTAAATGTTTTTCTTAAAAAAATTGCTATATATTAATTTTCTACCATATCATATTTGCACCCAAATTGAATACTTATCTTGTAACGAACAATTTATCAAAAAAAAATGCAAAATGATTATCACAATTTGTTTTTGAAATTTAATTTTGACAAATATTTCACGTTGTACATCATTATTATGTTGTTTATTTTTTATTTATTTGACATAATTTAGAAATATAAAATATTTTATTTGAATTATTTATTTCTATAATCGTGAATATCAAAAAAGATTTTATTTAAACGTAAGTTAACACAATTTTCTTGATCTATATCCGTGATTTTCACGGGTAAAAAAACTAGTTATCATTTCTAAGGCTCCTTTTTTTTTAGCAAACTTAGTATTTATTTGTTATTTTATTTCTATTACATTTAAAATGTATTACACTATTAATTTGTTTTACCAATCAAATCAAATTCTTTTTATTTGTCTTGATTAATAAAAAGATGTTCGATCTCGTCGTCGAGGTCACCCCCGAATCCACCGACCGTAGAAGAGTGACAAACTGTTTGTAGTCGGTAGCCAATGATCATTGTCCCAATGAGTCAGTGTCTTGTCCCCGTTGAGAAGTTCTACACTAAATCGTACCTTTTTAGAGCCAACATGATCTTGGATTACCTGCGTGATCAACATAACTTGAAACAAGTGATTGTACAATGGCCAATGTTTCCCTTGTCATTTTACTGTGACCCCACCTCTGATATATAGGCAACCAACGAGAATTGTCGAGCTGATGATTCTTCAACCACGACCCGAGCATGAATGGCTGATGATAGATTAACAATTGATCTCCGTCATTATAATAACAATAATAAATTGAATTAATTAATATAATAAATTATTAAGAATTAATTATTGTAACAAATTATTAAATATGAGTAACCGAAAAGTTTGTGACCCTTAACAATGTGATTTTGTTTTTAAATTTAACGGAAATAAAACTTTATAATACATATATAATTAAGAAAATAACACACATAAATAATTAAGAAAACAAAATTTAGCAAGAATAAATTTGAGTAAAAATAAATAATAAAATAAAGGCATTAAATATACGCCATGTGGCAAAAACTTGAATTTTTTTAATCACTTTTTAATAAACAAAATCTATTTAACTTTGTAATTTTTTTAAAGAAAATTGTTACATTATTAAGTAATGACAAACTCTTACTTTACATTTATTAAAGTTAAATTGTAAATTTTTTCATTTTTCAATTATTCCTTTAAAGTTTTTTACAATTTTTTTATTTCGTTAAAAAAATTCTATTAAACTATGTATTTTTTTTGTATTAATTATTTCATTATTAACTAATCAAAAAATTTTCAATTACCTTCATTTAATAATTCGTTTTGATATTTAATGAAATTATTAATTTTTCTAACAAAAAACCTTCCAATTGTCTTATTATTAATTTTGAAATTAATGATTTTATTAAGTATTCATAACAAAAATTTACCACACTTTCTTAAAAAAAAATTAGTAGATGATTTAATAAATTTTTTAAAATTAAGAATTTTCATCTGTTAGGTTATTAATTATTTTATTTTGCAAATTCATCAAAGAAGATTCATTTGCAATAACTATTACGGAGTACATTTTTTATTAAATGTTTTAGTTAAAAAATTTACTATATATTATAGTTTTATAAGATATAAATAAAAGACAACTTAAAACATTAAACTTTATTCTTTATGTGAAAAAATAATAATTTTTTTTAAGAAAATAGAAAAAAAAATCTTAATATTTCATTTAAAGCATAAATTTATTGTTAGTATTAAAACTAAATGTTTTTTTAATGTTACAATTATATCATTTAAATGTTACATCTTTTCGATCTACTTTTGTATTAATGTTCAGTCAAATTTAATTTTATAATTATATTATCTATTATTAATACCTTCATATTATACCTATAAAAGTAATACTCCTGTAATGAAGAGATTACAAAAACCATTTTTATTTTGTTTTTTCTAATTCACATTTCAATTGCTATATTTTATGGATACTCAATTCAATTTTGTAAGAAATGAATTTGCATTGTTGTTTGTTGATTCTATTTTTATTTCTAATTTTAATTTTAATTTTATCTTTTGCATTTGTTTTTGTTTAGAGAATTTATGCGAAACCAATAATCAAGTCTACAATTTCTCATTTTTCAGGTATAGTAATCTTATTGATTATTTTATATTGATTATATTGATTATTGATTATTTTTCTCAATTTCTCATTTCAATAGATCTTTATATTGATTATTTTATAAATAAATTTCGAGTAAGTTTAAATCTCATGGGTTTTGTGTTCATAAGAGTGAACTTTTATTTATATTCAAAGTTGAAGTAATTTAAAAAATATGATGGAGAAGAAGTTGCAATATTATGAGTATTAATCAAAGTAACATACTAAGGATGACAATCATTTTGGTGTATTTAATATTTGATTTTAAAGGTAAAATCCATAAATAAAAAAATTAATAAGAAATGACAAACAAAACTTAATATTTCACTTAAAGTATAATTTATTAATCTTGAGAAAGCTTAATAGTTTTCTAAAAATAAGTTTTGATAATTTAGTTATTTCACCATTTAATCCACTTTCATCGTAATCATCAATCAAACTTAATATAAATATTTATGAAGAAAATTATATAAAGCAATGAAAAGATAGAAAAACTTAGGACTTCATATATACATTTCATTCACTTTTTTTTAAACATTACCTTCAGTTTTGTAAGATAAGAATTTGCATTGTCGTTTATTGATTCTAATTTAGTTTTAATTTTTCCTTTCGTATTTTATTTAGAGAACTTATGCGAAGCCAATAGTCAAGCCCGCAATTTCTCCTTTTTCAGGTATAATATTATAATTTTATTTATCTTTATATGGATTAATTGTATAAATACATTTTTGAGTTAACTTTGAATCACACCAATTTTCTGTTGATAAAGGTGAACTTTTATTTATATTTAAAGTTGTATTATTTTATAAAATATGACTGAGAAAAAATTCAATCTTTTGAGTGTTAGTTTAAAGTAAAATACTAATGATTACCAATTATATGGGGCAAACAAAACTTAATATATATTTCACTTAAAATATAAATTTATTATTATTCAGAAAGTTTAATAGTTTTCTAAAAAAAACATTAATAATTTGGTTGGTTTACCTTTTCATCTCCTTTAGTCTTGATAATCAATTAATATTAATATTAATGATTATATTATACGGAGTATTGCATAAAAAACTTCGTATTATAACTAAAAATTAATACTCCCTCTGTTTCAATGAAAGTTTCCACTTTTTCTTTTTCGTAAATTTCTTTGATAACTTACACTTTATTTTTTGGTATCATTTTTCTCTCTAACCTAAGGGGTCCACCTAATTTACTCCCTCTCTACTTTTGAATATTTTATTATTTTCCTGGACAACCTGAAAGAAACGTTCCAACCATTAAGAAATTACAAAATGAAGCTGAACCCCAAGAAGTGCACATTCGGGGTAAGGTCTGGAAAATTTCTGGGTTTCCTAGTAAGCGCCAGAGGAATAGACGCCAACCCAGAAATAGTAAAAGCCATTCAAGACCTACCGGAGCCAAGGACAATAAGGGATATACAAAGACTCACGGGGAGGATGGCGGCCCTGGCGCGATTCATCTCAATGGCAGCCGACAAATCCACCCCCTTCTCGCGAGTGCTGAAAGGCAACAAGCACTTCAAATAGGAGGAAGAGCAGAGAGCGGCATTCGCGGACCTAAAGAAACTCTTGAAAATCCTACCAACCTTGGCACGACCAACAGAGGGCGAGAGGTTGTACGTATATATCGCGGTCACCAACGTCACGGTGAGCGCCGTCATCCTCAGGGAGGAGGAGAAGGCCCAGCAGCCAATATACTTTATCAGCCACGCATTGGGACCAACGGTAAAGAACTACCCAATGGTAGAAAAGGCGGCATACGCCGTAGTCATAGCCGCCAGAAAACTATGCCCCTATTTCGACGCGCATCCAATTACAGTCCTGACAAACTTGCCTCTAGAAAAAGCCTTAGAAAAAATCGAGAAATTAGGGCGGATGTTAAAGTGCGCCGTCGAGTTAAGCGGCCTGGAAATAATGTACCAATCAAGAACAACGATAAAAGCACAGGCACTAGCAGATTTCATAACCGAATGTTCACACTCGGAGGAAGATGACCCACCAACAGGAGTATGGGAAGTGTTTACCGATGGCTCGGCCACCAACAATGGTTTGGGAGTTAAGGTCGTCTTAACGAGCCCCGACGGCGAGGAATTCGAGCACGCTTTAAGGTTTACCTTTCAAGCGTCCAACAACGAAGCAGAATACGAAGCCGTCCTAGCCGGGATCCACCTCGCCAGGGCAGCCGCCGCCGAGCGAATCGTTCTGTCAACAGACTCTCAGCTAGTGACGAACCAAATCAACGGTGAGTATGAGGCCAGGGAGCCGTCGATGGCGCTTTACCTCAGAAGGGTAAAGAAGGAACTGTCCCAACTCAAGTCGTACGCAGTCAGGCAAGTGCCTAGATCCCAAAATAACCGGGCAGATGCCCTGTCAAAATTGGCCAGCTCTAGCCTGCAAGATATCCGGCGATCGGTTTGGGTAGACGTTAGGCAAGAGAAAAACATCGCGACAAGGGAAGAAGACCAGGATGGCATCCACAACGTGGAGGATAATGACGACAACGATTGGCGAGCTTCGATCTTTAGGTACATCCTAAGCAAGCAGCTGCCGGAGGACCCAGTGAAAGCTAAACGGATGCCGACTACTGCGTCGAGGTACATGATAATAGAGGATCAACTATACAAGAAGGGAACCTCAACGCCGATCCTAAAGTGCTTAAGGCCAAGAGAGGCGGCAGAGGTGCTAGATGACATCCACTCTGGGATGTGCAGACACCATATAGGTGGAAGAAACCTAGTGCACAAGCCAGTTCGGGCCGGTTATTACTGGCCAACCATCTTGCACGACGCTAGGGAGCTGACCAAGAAATGCCACAATTGCCAGATTCACTCACCAATAATCCAAGCACCAGCAAGGAATCTCCAACCAATCCTGAACCCTATCCCCTTCGCATAGTGGGAGATGGACATCCTAGGACCGTTCACAACAACGACCGGGGGCAGGAAATTTGTAATAGTGGTCGTGGATTATTTCTCAAAATGGATAGAGGCAGAGGCCGCCCCAAACATCACCGAGCCGGCAGTGCGCAAAGTAATTTGGCGCAACGTGATAACCTGGTTTGGAGTACCCAAGGTGCTGGTTTTTGACCACGACCACCAATTCGATAACCCCCCTCCCCCCCATAAAGGAATGGCTAGAAGGGTTCAGAGTAGCCGTAGTGTACTCCGATGTCTGCCACACACAAACCAACGGCCAGGCCGAGGCGGCCAACAAACAGATCCTGAACGGACTGAGAAAAACGCTGAAGGACCTCAAAGGAAGATGGGCAGACGAACTCCCCAGTGTGCTCTGGTCATTAAGAACGACGTATAAAGCCGCTACCGGTCACTCCCCGTTCGGCCTCGTCTACGGAGCAGAAGCGTTGCTCCCCATAAAGACACGCATCCTGTCCGCCCGTAGCAAGTAATACCGAGGAGACACGAACGAGGCCGCCATGGCAGAAGCCCTGGACCAACTTGCTTACATTCAAATACCTCCGACAAACATAACCAAGGGGCCGACACCCCATACACACAAAGTCGGGCACACGATAACAAAGCAGAGGAGGCTGGTACCCCCCCTCCCCCATTTTACACAATCCGGCTAGGAAACTACCCAAAATAAACCAAAAGACGACAAGATAGAGGGCTGTGAGGATCATCCATAAAGCACCATCAGCACACTACGCCACCAAAAGCAGACTGTGTTTTCCCTTTGTTGACCTCAACCAACAAAACGAGGCCCAATCAAGCCTGGAACCCTAGTCCCTCTCCTCCTCGTCAGTATCCTCCTGAGGAGGGGGGAGGCTGAGCTGGCAGTAGGGGACGAGGACTCAGGAGAGGAAGGAAGGGCGCAAATCCCGTGGAGGGACATGTCAAAACCCTCCACTTCGTCGTCAGAATGACAATGGCACAGGGGCCCAGCCATCCATGACGAGCCGCTGCCCGAGGAAGAAGAAGAACTGGAGGAACCACCCGAGGGCGGGCAATCCGAGTCAATGTCCGGCTCAGACACGCCAAAGTGCACCCGGCCCCTCCGACGGTGACGAGGGCGGATAACACCAAAGGAAGACCTGACGGGCCCCCCCAGCGGGCCCGGATGGTGAGGGAACCGGCGCAGCAGCGTTCTTGGGCGATGTCCATGATTGGACCCCGCGGACAACTTGCCGCCTCCTCCGAGTCCTAGAAGGCTCTGGGGAGGGAAGACGTCTCCGACGCCTGACAGGGGCACGAGGAGGCACCAACGCAGGAGGAGAATTGCTACCAGAAGAGGACATGGCTAAAACAAGTATTGCAAAGTTGAGGGAGTATGGAGAGGTGAGCCAAAAATGGCAAACAAATGGTGGCATTATACAGGCAAGCCAAGCCATGCATGCGCCCCATTTAATGCACACAACTCCCAACCACCTAGGGAAGAGCAAAAGCCATCATTACCTCTAGGAGGCCCTAGGCACAGGTAAGGGAAGACGAACAGACCCCAAGGAGGTGCCAGCAGCCTTGTAATGCCTCACGAAAACACACTGATCACTGGCAGCGGCCAACCGTAGCCCTTGGCAGACAACCAGCGATGGGGCAATTGATGGGGGTCGGCACCACAGGCCGCAGGTAGCCGGCCGCCGGCCAGAGAAGACATCTTCACCCACGAGAATCCCGCGCCACCTCTCTCCGGGCGGAGAGGCACGCCGGCCTACCCAGGGTGGACGGCGAGTCCGTACATATGAGCCCTATAAGTACTAGAAGAACCACCACAAGCAAAGGGGAAGAAAAAGACACACAACACTTCATCTCTCTAAAAGAGCTAAGTAATATCCATCATTGTTTGAAGATCAACTTCTTAGTCCTGTTCACTGATTTGAGCGTCGGAGAGGCAACCTCGGACACCCTCCGAGGCCCTTGTGTGCTCCTTGTGCAGGCACGGAACACGAGGCTGTCCCAGGACAAAAAAGGAGATCGCCAGCCGTATCCGGTCATAGACATACGATTGTTTGCTACCCAAACAACCATGATTATCAAGAATCCATGCACAAAATCTTGAAACGGATAAACCCGTGAATTTCACGGGTCACATACATCGTTTCATGATTATTTTAATAAATGGAGGGAGTTATCTTTAGTTCTTTTGTAAAATGACAAATAAGGTTAAATTGTACGTACTCCGTAGTATGAAAAAAGAATACTCTCTCCTAATACGAGTTTTCTCTTCCTCTTTTTTTACATAAAAAATAAAAAAGAAATAAAGAATTGATTAAAATAGAGTAATGTGCAAAACACTACCTAACATTTACCCCTATTTGTGAAGAACTACCTAACATTTTTTTTTTTTGCGAAACACTACCTAAACTTTAATGAGTTTTGCGAAAGACTACTAAGTGATGGTTTCTGTTAAACTTTCGTCATAGTGAGCCATGTTTGAAGATATTTTCCTCCATATTTTCCTTCCCTTTTCCCTCCTTTCCCCTCTCTTTCTTCTGTATACATTTTTTTCATTCTCACGTATTATATCTCTTTTCTCAATCTACCCTCCTTTGTTTCTTCTCTATCCTAATAATTTCTGCAGCTCCAAGACTAAGTTACAACATAAATAAGAACAAAGATGTCAGCTCCGACACTCGGGGGTTCTATTCTGACCAAATACTCTGTAGTTAAAAGGGGACTTGGAATACATTGTCATAGAAATTACAAAAAATAAGTCACTCATTTGGGACACTCCCAACAACAAAAGTCTAGCATAAAATTTTACTCCTCTAACTTGAGTAACAAACGTAATATTCCATAAGTAATCCAAAAATTTGGCCAATGGTTACTGATCGCCTCCCAATCGGTTCGGTTGTTAATGAAGGACGGGGGATCAAACGATATTTATAAGACTCGAGATGACACACAAAACCAAACAAGTATTCGTGGTAAGTCGAGGTCGGTCCACAGGGAACGGAGGAATTAACGAGTTTAAAGCGATGTGTTTGATGTCTAGAGGGGGGTTTTTCTAAGGGTCGAGTCTATGGTCAAGTCTATGCTAGAGGAATCACTACGAGAATGGCTAGGGGTAATTAATCTAGGGAAAGGCGTTGGGGAGAAGTCGGGATTCGGAACATGGAATGTAAGAAGGTCGGGATCGAGTTTTTGTCGCAAAGTTGATAAAGGGGGATTGCCACCTTTCAGTTTCTTCACCCAACCCACCTAAAAACCCGCTTTCGCGGCGAAGAAGGGCAAGTCTCTTGTTATGGTAATTTCTACCCCGAGTTTTCCCATATTGATAGAAATGAGTCAAGGTCGGTCTAGTTGGCCGGACTAAAACAACAATGACACAACAACCACAAACAAGGTAAACCAACATGCAAACAACCCACCAATACCCCTGAATTCAAATAATCCAAGTCTTCATCCCTAAACCCCCCAACAAGAAATCTACTCACTAATCATAATGAAAGAAAACAAAACATTAACTATGGAGAGACTATCTAAAGCATGCATATTAACTAGATCTAAGGAAACTAACAACAATATGATGAGAAAACTACAATCTAACAATTACCCACTAAACTATGAAACTACCAAATTAATCTAGAGAATAATCTAGAATAACATGAACAAGATCTAGAGAAACTAACTACACTAAGAAAATCTAAGCTAGATAATAATGAGAAAACTAAATTAAGACTAAACTAGAGATAAGAGAGTGGAAAGAAATGTACCAATTGTGAAGATATACAAGAAATAAGAAGTTTGCATGAATAAAGGTTGAAGCTTTGATGGAGATAATGAAGAACTTGTCACTAATCCTTCAATAAATCCATAAATCTTCAATAAAGCTTGAATAATCTTCTTACAAACTTGTAATCTAGAGAATTGATGATGTAAACTAAGTAGATCTACTACTAATTACTATGTAAACTACTAGATTTTTAGAGAATTACTACTAGATTACTACTAATGGTGGATGATGCTACACTACTCTAATGGAGGATGCTAATGGATGCTAATAGTGGATGCTTGGGCAACAATCTAGGGTTACATATATATAGTAATCCTCTTAATGGGTATTTAACCTAAAGCCCAAATCCAACTCTTGCTTCATTAGTGAGACAATCTCTCTCTACATCTTTATAGGGTGAAACTTTGCCCTGCGGTCTTGAGAGTAATTCCCACCGGGTGAAATTTCACCCCGTCAGAATTTCTTCCTTTTTTTTCGCATTTTTGGCACTTCTTCCCATCGGGCGAAATTTCACCCGGTGGGCGAAATTTTGCCCGGTCAGTTTCGCCCGGTGGAGAGTCTCGGAAAATCTTCGGGGAGGCATTTTTACCGTCGGGTGAAATTTCGCCCGGTGGTGTCTCACCGGGTGAAATTTCGCCCGGTCATTTCACTGGCCTCAATTCTTGTCTCATTCTTCGTTAATTGATTGGATGACTTTAAACTTTAAGTTGTGTGCTTTACTCTTAGGACGGTATTCCCTTCTCTTGTGCTCGTGGAAGCTCGATCGTGATTTCGGTGCAAAAATCCTATCAAAATCGATAGAAAACTACCAAAAACACGTAAAACGCACAAGAGGGACGCTAATGCGAGAAGTACACAAAATATGGCGATAATCGCACTCTAAACTCGCAAAACGAGGGAAAAACGGGTCTAAATGAGGGGAAAAACGGTCTAAATTTAGCACACAACAATTCCCCCACACTAAACCGTTGCTCGTCCTTGAGCAAAGACCCAAAAAGAAATTACATACTACTACTACTAGCTAGACTACGCTAAGCCGATACGGGGCAATTAACGGGCCCGCTTCGTCCCTTCAACTCACATCGAAATACCCATGAGGTAAGGTACTTCCATGCAAGGCAAGTTGGGGCTTGCTCAAAACGGTGGATGCGACTAAACACACAAAAACACATAACACGAAAGAATAGACGCATCCAAAGCAAAATTAAAACACCGAATCCCTCATCGAGACGGCGGGGAAGACACCGATTACTTACCTAGAACAACAATAAACTTCCAAGATAAATGACCCATTTAAATGAGGACCAAAGCCTAATACTATGACAACTAGGCAATATAAGTGTTGATAACTTAGCCTAGGTCCTCCTAGTCTTCTAAAGGGGTACGACGGGGTGTATAACGGGGTGGAAAAAGTGAACCATAGATTCGTTCGACACTGTAGGTAGGTGCAGTCCCGCTCTCTTTGGCTAAGCCAAGAGGGTCGTTCCAAACTCGAATTTCCTAAATTAGCCCAAATAGAAAAGGTGGAGTGTTTACAATTATTGGGGTGGATCGACTAATCACCGCTATCTTCCTACCTCGGGACTCGGTCCTCTAGTTGGCACTTCACCGCGATGAATCGATCAAAGGGCTTTTTTTTAAGGAGAAGGTTTTGATGATATGATTTCATTTGAAGCTCCTTTTCTCTCCTTGTTTTTTATACTTTTGTGCCCTTTTCTCTTGCTTTGGTTTGCCCTTTTTTTTGGCTTTTTGATTTTGATGTGGTTCATAACCAAGCTTGGAGGTTATTTTTGTGTAAACTTATTGTGGTGATGTATAGGTGGAGGAAATTAGGTAAACGAGAACACGCGTCATTCCCGGATAACCCACAAAAAGGTGGAAATAATTTGGACTAAAGGTGCAATGGTCGTTCGAGCAAGGTCACCTAGAAAACGGGATGCGGGAACCAAGGCCTAACTCCTCCATGGGTGGTCAAGGTGGTCAAATGTAAACCCCGAAGTAAACCTCTAGTAGAAAAGGTGGACTCAAGCTAAAGGATCAACAAATTTATTGATTAAGAGTCGTTATACTAGATTAAGGTCCAACATCTACAATGGGTTATCTACAATGGAATGTAAACTCTTGTAAAAGGTTTGTAATCGGGTTTTCGAAAACATTTAGTCCTAGACACTCTATACAAAAGCAAAAAGAAACACACGAAAAAGAAAAAGGAAAAATAAAAGAAAACACAAGTAAAGTCATGTACTCCATACTCCATCAACATTCAAGCACACAATCAACCACAACACCCAAAATGCTCAACTTCGAGAGCCTCCAATAGCAACAACCTAACTCTTCTACAAAATTAAAGAAAGAAGGAAGGAAGTTACCAAGCGAATGCTTTTATAATCTCTTCAATTCACGCTTCAAGGTGATGGTTACCTGTAAGAGTGGAGAACAAAACCGTACACGGGACACGAAAACATAACGAGAAACTAGAAAGGAAAAAGGAAAAGAAAAAGGAAAAAATGTTTTTGATTTTTCGAATTCCTCAAATTTTTATGGATTTTGAAAAGATTTTTGGCAAAATAAAAAATAAAAGATAGTAGACTCCTCCCCCACACTAAAACTGTACATTGTCCTCAATGGACAAGTAGGGGAAGAACGAAAAAGACGAAAAAGAAAAATCTTTTTGGATTTTTAGAATTTTTCAAATGTTTTTGGGTTTTTCAAAAATTTTGAGAAAAGAAAAGAAAATGAAAAATGAAGAAAACGATAAAATAGTGGCGGGCCTAGGTGCAATCACATCACCTAGACCCTAGCCAAGTGGCTAAGAAGTCGGAAAAGAAATTAAAAGAAAAGAAAAGAAATTAAAACGAAAGGGTGAAAAATTGGGCATAGGTGTAATCACGTCACCTAGCCCGGATTAAGAAAAATTGAGAAAAGTTGATTAAAATTTGGATTTTTCAAAAGGGTCAATGGCGTATCACATCGCCTAAAGACCGGGAGCAAAACCAAGGCCGCGACGGCCGCAGAAATACCAATGGGATAATGGGACAATGGGACAGCTTGCAATTTGGTTCGGTATAAAATAATCACAACGATTATAATGATGGGACAAGGAATAAGGAACAATATCATTTCAAATATTGATTAAAGACTCACCGACCTAATCCACATACACACACAACACACAGAACACCGACCGACTCTGGGGATAGTTTAATTTGGGTAATCATTTGACGCAAAAGAAACCGTCGGAAACCCGGGTAAGGGTTGTACGCCCTCGGTGGGTTCTAGCTCAGAAAGGTCAAATAATGTACGACCCTCGGGTAACCTATAGTTCGCATACTCCCAAATTTCCATCCCCCCCGATTGGTTTAGTCGGAATTCACCGGGACCTAAGGGTAGGTCCCAATTGTGACAGTTATAAATATTGGTTCGGTTTCTGTTGGGGACTATTAAAGCACGGTCATGGCAAATGGAGACGAGGCGATGATCGGGTACATTGAATATCCAAGCGGGAAGATAGGCCTCGTCAAGCAAAACACGGTTGTCTAGTGGGATTAGGTGGTTGGTTTCATAACCCAAGTTTTTAGCAATTAAGGTCACAAGACCTCCACAGTCCACGAAGGGGCGTTGAGCAATAATAATTTGATGAAAATGCAACGCTACGACAAGTGGTAGGTCAAGGGGGTTAGGATTACCAAGTAAAGAGTCAGAAATCAATTGTAAGACACACACATTAAGGTTAAGAATATTATCGGTAGACGGTATCAAGCAATGAGAAAGTATCTCGGCAAAGTAACGAATAGCGGGGTTACGGATTTCAGCGGTAAAGTTTGAATTAGGTTCAAAATCTCGTTGACCACGTGCTATGCACCGCCAAAGGTCTCTTCTAGAAGCATTAGCTTGTACATTACTCAAAGGTTCACTAATTCCGGTACCCGATGAGGGTAGACCTAAGGCTAGGCCGAATTCAGAAACAGTTAAACAATGAGTTCTACCGAACAGTCTAAATTTAAACTCTCTTGGTGTGGTCGGGTTATCGATTGTAAAGGTACCTAAAAATTCACAAGTCAAGTCTTTATTTGTGCAAGGCACGAAATTGATAAGTCCGCTTGTTCCGGTCCTAGACGATAACTCTCTAATATCGTCCTCTATTCCTAGAATTTCCATTGTGAATGGACAAGGCCACCTTGTGCTCCAATAGGTCTTTTCGGAGAAGGTTTGAGCCAAGGGTGTATTAGGACAAGGTGAGAGTCTAGGCTTCGAAGACTTACTAGAAGATGAACATTTAAGAGGTTTAGAAGTCGAAGCCATACCTTGTTTTCGCGTGGCTCGTTGAGCTCTTGTCTCCATAATAGTTTCAAGAAAAATCCCGAAACTTTAGCTTCTTCCCTCTTCAAAGACCCAAGAATATAATCACCAAGTGGAAATGGAATTGAGGTTTGAATGTGAATGGGTATGGAAAGTGGTTTAATGAGTTTATGATGGGTGAAAATGTGAAGTGAATTGTGAGGTAAAAAGGGTGATATAAATAAGGGTGGTTGGGAGGGAAAGTGAAAGTTTTAAAGTTGGTGGTAAAAATTTGGTGTAAAAATTTTTGGAGGAAAAGTTATGAGTGGTAAATATGAAGGAGGGAATTGAAATTGTAGTGAGGAGGTATGTTATAGGTGAATTGGCCAAGCCCATGCCGCCGGGTGAAATTTCACCCGGTCATGCACCACCGGGTGAAATTTCACCCGACGTACTTTTCGTCGTGAAAATCAATTTCTGCCATTTTTCCCACCGGGTGAAATTTCACCCGGTTAAAATATCACCGGGCGAAATTTCGCCCGGTGGTATCTTCTTCGATTTCGGCAATTCTGGCAACTTTCCGTAGGGCGAAGTTTCGCCCGGTCAGATCTCACCGGGCGAAATTTCGCCCGACGGTCTTATTTCTTCGTTTTTCCGCCTTGCCATTTCATGGCTCTTCAACAATCACCTAATGATTCAAATATTGACTCGACTCACATTACATAATCAATATCTACCACAAACATGCTTGTGGTCTTCAATTTAGCTCCATAACTTTTCCAAAAAGCGTGGTCTTCATCCAAATTAAGTGCTCCATGGCGAAATCCAAGTTCAACCATTCTTCTCAAGTAAACAAACTAACAACACAAAGAAATATAATACATATGTACAAGGTGGTTATTGAGGATACCACCAAACTTACTTCAATTCCGAGGGGGGGTTAGACATCGCTCCCCAATGGGAGCTCACCAAACTTCATGGTAGCGAAGGTCTCATGAACGTGACCGGGGTGATAAATCTTCAAACGTTGTCCATTAACCATAAATTTCCTGGTTTCCGGGATTGATATCTCTATTAATCCATATGGTGGCACCTTGGTCACCTCGAATGGACCCGACCATTTTGATTTCAACTTACCGGGGAAGAGCTTAAAGCGAGAGTTGAAGAGTAATACCTTATCACTAACGGAGAAGTCCTTACGAAGTATTCGAGAATCGTGCCATTGGCGAGTTCGTTCCTTGTAAATCTTCGAATTTTCGTAGGCTTCAAGTCTTAATTCTTCCAATTCTTGTCGTTGGAGAAGGCGGTTATCTCCTACAACATTCTCATCGAAGTTTAGTTCTTTGATTGCCCATTCGGCTTTGTGTTCTAATTCCACCGGTAAATGACAAGCTTTGCCATACACAAGACGATAAGGAGTGGTTCCAATCGGCGCTTTGTAAGCCGTCCTTAATGCCCAAAGGGCGTCATTTAACTTCAATGACCAATCCTTTCGGTGTGTATTTACAACTTTCTCTAAAATTCCCTTGATTTGACGGTTGGAGATCTCGGCTTGCCCATTGGATTGAGGGTGGTAGGCTAGGGAAATCTTGTGAGTGATACCGTATTTCCTAAGAAGGTGTTCAAAGGAATCTTTCCTAAAATGAGAGCCTCCATCACTAATTATGGCTCTAGGCATACCGAATCTCGGGAAAATTACATTCTTGAAAAGCTTGATTACAACCTTGGAGTCATTGGTGGGGGAAGCTACGACCTCGATCCATTTTGAGACATAATCAACCGCTACTAAGATATACTTGTTACCAAAAGAGGATGTGAACGGACCCATGAAATCAATTCCCCAAACATCGAACAATTCAATCTCTAAGATGGGTTGAAGGGGCATCTCATTTCTTCTTGTAATATTCCCACTTCTTTGACAAGCATCGCATGCGATAATGAAAGCTCGAATTTCCTTAAACATGGAAGGCCACCAAAACCCGCTTTGGAGGACCTTGGCAATTGTCTTTTGGTTGGCCAAGTGTCCACCATAAGATGTCAAGTGAAGGTGCTTCACAACATTATAACCTTCATCGGCCGTAACACATCGTCGGTAAATTCCATCTACACAACGCCGAAACAAATATGGTTCGTCCCAATAATAGCGTCGGGCTTCATAACGTAGTTTCTTCCTCTCTTGCTTGGAATAATCGTTCGGAATAAAATGAGATACTAAGAAATTGACGATATCGGCATACCAAGGTGTAATAGTATCAATGGCCATCAAGGCCTCATCTCTCATAGCTTCATTGATGGGGATACCATCTTCTTCATTGTCCTTTTTACTAGCCGTTAGCCTACTAAGATGATCCGCTACCAAGTTCTCCGATCCGGCTTTGTCTTTAATCTCGATGTCGAATTCTTGCAAAAGAAGGACCCACCGAAAGAATCGGAACTTGGTCTCCTTTTTGGACATGATGTAACGAATTGCCGCATGATCGGTGTGAATAATGACTTTGGAACCGGTAACATAATTTCGGAATTTCTCCATGGCATAGACAACGGCAAGCATCTCTTTCTCGGTTGTTGTATACCTCGATTGGACTTCATCTAATGTCTTGCTTGCGTAGTATATCGCATGTAGCTTCTTGTCAACCCGTTGACCTAGAACGGCACCTACGGAAAAATCGGAGGCATCGCACATGATCTCAAATGGAAGATTCCAATCGGGAGCTTTGATAATTGGAGTGGTAGTAAGAGCAGTCTTTATCCTGCAAAAGGCCTCAAGACACGAGTCATCGAAAACAAAAGGTGCATCTTTCATAAGCAAAGAAGTCAAAGGCTTAGCAATCTTGGAAAAGTCTTTAATAAATCGTCTATAAAAACCGGCGTCACCTAGAAAACTCCTCACCCCTTTAACATTTGTAGGTGGTGGCAAGTTTTCGATCACGAAGACTTTCGCCTTATCGACTTCGACTCCTCTATTAGAAACAATATGACCTAAGACAACACCTTGTTCAACCATAAAATGACACTTTTCCCAATTTAAAACAAGTCTATACTCTTCACATCGAGCTAACACTTGATCAAGATTTTCAAGACAAGAATCAAAAGATGTACCATAGACACTAAAGTCATCCATAAAAACTTCCATAGATTTTTCAATAAAATCGGAAAAAATAGCCATCATACATCTTTGAAACGTTCCCGGCGCATTGCATAGTCCAAATGGCATCCTTCTATAAGCATAGGTGTCATAGGGAAAAGTGGTTTTCTCTTGGTCATCGGGATGAATGGGAATTTGAAGAAATCTGGAATGACCATCAAGGAAATAAAAATAAGAATGATGCGCCAATCTTTCAAGCATTTGATCAATAAAGGGAAGAGGGAAATGGTCTTTTATGGTGGCCGTGTTCAATTTTCGATAGTCTATACACATACGCCAACCGGTAATGGTCCTAGTAGAAATTGACTCACCCTTTTCTCCTTTTACAACCGTCATTCCTCCCTTTTTCGGCACAACTTGGACGGGGCTAACCCATTTACTTCCGGTTATTGGGTATATAATGTTAGCCTTATACAACTTAAGGACTTCCTTCATGACAACCTCTTTCATGGTGGGGTTCAACCTACGTTGACCCTCAACCGAAGGATGGTGGTCATTATCAAGGATGATCCTATGCATACAAACGTTTGGACTTATGCCTTGGAGGTCGGCAATGCTATACCCGATGGCCTTTTTGTGCTTTCTCAAAACAATCAAAAGTTTTTCCAATTGAGGTCCATCAAGGGTAGCATTGACGATAACGGGATAATTAGTTCCTTCAAGAAAAGCATATTTGAGGGAAGAGGGGAGTGGTTTAAGTTCAAGATTAGGAGGAGAAGATACCATACTCTTACCCACCGGTAGTGGTTCTACCTTTTCATCATACAAACATTCTTCTTCAAGGGGTGGAGAGTCAAATGGTTCATCTTCTTGCTTATCATCATCTATCAAGCTATACTCAACCAAACTGTCAATAACTTCAATGGAATTCATTTGTTCAATCATTGGTTGTTTAAGAGCTTGAGAAAGGGAAAACTCTACCGATTCGTTCCCTATGTTAAAAGATAACTTTCTATTCTTAACATCAACTATAGCACCTCTGGTAGCCATAAAAGGTCGACCTAGAATAATGGGGGTAATAGTGTCTTCGGGCATATCCATGACAACAAAGTCGGAGGGGATGAAGAATCTACCAACTTGAACGGGTACATCCTCAAGTATCCCGAGTGGGTACTTGATGGACCTATTCGCAAGTTGAATTGGCATGCTAGTGGGTCTCATCTCCCCCACACTAAGTCTCTTAGCAATAGAATAAGGTAAAAAACTAACACTAGCCCCTAGGTCACATAAAGCTTGATTAAAAACAACATTTCCAACCCGACAAGGGATAGAAAAACCACCGGGATCCTCTAGTTTCTTTGGTATTTGGTTCATAAGAATGGCACTACATTGTTCCGTGAGAGAAATACATTCTTTATCCTCTATTGTTCTCTTTTTAGTTAAGACATCTTTCAAAAACTTAGAATAGAGGGGCATTTGAGAAATTACCTCGGCGAAGGGTAAAGTTGCCTCCACCTTTTTCAACATATCCACAAAACGGCTAAATTGAGCATTCTCCTTGCGTGGCTTAGCTCGTTCGGGAAAAGGCAATGGAGGGACAAAAGTTGGAGGCGGTGAACATTGGATTCTTCTTCTTCTTTGGCTAATCGTTCCGCCTCTTTTCTTTTTGCTTCTTCCGCTTCCATTTGCTCTTTCTTCTTTCTTTGTTCATTTTCCGCATTTTGAAGGATCTCGAACTCCGCTTGTATTCCCCGGTTTTGTTTGGGAGAAGTGGGAGATGATTCTTGTGATGCACTTGGTTGATTAACTTTGGATGAAGTGCTTTTGGTGTTCAAGTTCAAGTTCTTATATGGGTCTTCAAGTTCTTTGCCACCTCTCAAAATAACGGCATTTGCTTGGTGCGAAGGGTCTCTTGGGTTTTGGGGTTGTCCGGGCAAACCATGGGGTGGATGGATTGGGGAGGCTAAGGCTTTTGTTGCTTCTTGAGATTCCCAAACCTTTAGCCTTGCCTTGATGTCTTGATGTTCATTCCATAGTTGCCCAACGGTCCTTTGCAATTCATTATAGTTTTCCCATGGGACTCCTCCTTGACCAATTTGAGAATTGTTTGGTTGGCCATAAGATTGAGAGGGTTGATTAAATGGTGGTTGGTTGTAACCTTGGTTTCCTTGAAAATTACCTTGGAACCCTTGATTGTATCCATGATTAAAATGATTACCATGTTGATTTTGGTAATTCTCGTAATTGTTAGGAACATGGAAGTTGTTACTTTGTTGATTGAAGTTACTCCTTTGATGAGGAGGCATATATGGGAGCATCCTTGGAGGACCTTGGTTAAAGGGCCTTTGTTGACTTTGATTGAATGGCCTCAATTGACTCCCTTGGGCACGTGGCATCGGATTTTGGACATTTTGGTTTCCATAAGAAAAATTAGGATGAAATCTTGTGCCGGCATTGTAAGTATTGGAAAAGGGATCAAATTGGGGTCTTTGCCCATATGCTTGTATAGCTTGGACTTCATTTGGCTCTTCAACATAGACTTCTTCATTAGGAATGCAAGAGCTAGAATCATGGCCATAATTGCCACAATGATCACATTGAACTTCCCATGTTAATTGCTTTGGAGGAGATGGTTGCCTTGGTGGAATACTCCCTTGAACTTGGTACATACCTCTAGGAGTAGGCCTTAAACTCATGGCATCCATTCTCTTTTTTAATTCTTCAAGTTCCGCTTGAAGCTTCAATTCATTAGAACTCGTAGATGAGTTCACTTCAACTTTCTTTCTAGAATCCCTCGATTGACCCATTCTAGAGTCACTCCTTGCCATCTTTTAAATAAGACTTTTAGATGCCTCATCGGTGAGAGAAGAGAAGTCTCCTCCGGCGGGCGAATTGAGGTTCTCTTTGGTTCTAGATGAAAGGGTGTTATAAAATGTTTGGGTAGTTAGCCAATCGGGTATTCCATGATGTGGACATTTGCGCAACAAATCTCTAAATCTTTCCCAAGCCTCACTTAGGCTTTCAAATTCATCTTGTTTGAATGTTTGTATCTCCATGCGATATTGGTTAGTCTTTGACGGCGGGAAATATTTCTCCAAGAAGGCATTAGATAATTGAGCCCATGTTATAAAAGTATTAGCGGGATGGCCTTGAAGCCATCTACGAGCTCCATCTCTTAAGGTCTTTGGAAATAATAAACGATGCAATTGGCATGAAGTTAATCCATTGAGACGGGCTCCTACTAATTTTTCTTTAAATGAAGCAATGTGCTCTTGAGCATCTTCTTGAGAAAAACCGTGAAAAGTATCTTGTTGAACCGCATTTGTCAAAGAAGCTTTTAATTCATAGTCCTCGGGAATCTCTCCGAAATCGACGGGAGAAGGTGTTTCTTCATGTGTGAGTTGGGAATGAGAGCCTAGGGTTGCCATTTGATGAATTGGTGGTGATGATGAATTTGAATTTGGATGATTTGGAGGGGAGGGATTTTGATTTTGTGGTGGAGTTTTCGGTGATGGTGGTGAATTTTGTGAAGTGGAAGGTATGGAAGGGTTATTTGGAGTGGGGTTATGTGATGTAGAAGGTGTATGTGGTAGGATGGGATTAAGGTTAGGAGGTGATAATGAAGGATGTGGGATAATAGTAGTTGAGTTATTTCCCCGAAAACGTAATGCTCTAAAAGTCCTTTCCGGATCCGGATCGAACCACAAAGGCGATGACGTGTTTCTGGGCATAGAACTCAATTTAAACGATAAGACTCCTAGCACCTTGCGGCACTAGGGAAAAGAGAGAAGGGAAAAGAATCAAGCACAACAACTAAAAACAATACAATTACTCGCCGTTCCCCGGCAACGGCGCCACTTTGATCGCCTCCCAATCGGTTCGGTCGTTAACGAAGGACGGGGGATCAAACGATATTTATAAGACTCGAGATGACACACAAAAACAAACAAGTATTCGTGGTAAGTCGAGGTCGGTCCACAGGGAACGGAGGAATTGACGAGTTTAAAGCGATGTTTTTGATGTCTAGAGGGGGGTTTTTCTAAGGGTCGAGTCTATGGTCAAGTCTATGCTAGAGGAATCACTACGAAAATGTCTAGGGTTAATTAATCTAGGGAAAGGCGTTGGGGAGAAGTCGGGATTCGGAACATTGAATGTAAGAAGGTCGGGATCGAGTTTTTGTCGCAAAGTTGATAAAAGGGGAATGCCACCTTTTGGTTTCTTCACCCAACCCACCTAAAAACCCGCTTTCGCGGCGAAGAAGGGAAAGTCTCTTGTTATGGTAATTTCTACCCCGAGTTTCCCCATATTGATAGAAATGAGTCAAGGTCGGTCTAGTTGGCCGGACTAAAACAACAATGACACAACAACCACAAACAAGGTAAACCAACATGCAAGCAACCCACCAATACCCCTGAATTCAAATAATCCAAGTCTTCATCCCTAAACCCCCCAACAAGAAATCTACTCACTAATCATAATGAAAGAAAACAAAACATTAACTATGGAGAGACTATCTAAAGCATACATATTAACTAGATCTAAGGAAACTAACAACAATATGATGAGAAAACTATAATCTAACAATTACCCACTAAACTATGAAACTACCAAATTAATCTAGAGAATAATCTAGAATAACATGAACAAGATCTAGAGAAACTAACTACACTAAGAGAATCTAAGCTAGATAATAATGAGAAAACTAAATTAAGACTAAACTAGAGATAAGAGAGTGGGAAGAAATGTACCAATTGTGAAGATCTACAAGAAATAAGAAGTTTGCATGAATAAAGGTTGAAGCTTTGATGGAGATAATGAAGAACTTGTCACTAATCCTTCAATAAATCCATAAATCTTCAATAAAGCTTGAATAATCTTCTTACAAACTTGTAATCTAGAGAATTGATGATGTAAACTAAGTAGATCTACTACTAATTACTATGTAAACTACTAGTTTTTTAGAGAATTACTACTAGATTACTACTAATGGTGGATGATGCTACACTACTCTAATGGAGGATGCTAATGGATGCTAATAGTGGATGCTTGGGCAACAATCTAGGGTTACATATATATAGTAATCCTCTTAATGGGTATTTAACCTAAAGCCCAAATTCAACTCTTGCTTCATTAGTGAGACAATCTCCCTCTACATCTTTATAGGGTGAAACTTTGCCCTGCGGTCTTGACAGTAATTCCCACCGAGTGAAATTTCACCCGGTCAGATTTTCTTCCTTTTTTTTTGCATTTTTGGCACTTCTTCCCATCGGGCGAAATTTCGCCCGGTGGGCGAAATTTTGCCCGGTCAGTTTCGTCCGGTGGAGAGTCTCGGAAAATCTTCGGGGAGGCATTTTTACCGTCGGGTGAAATTTCGCCCGGTGGTGTCTCACCGGGTGAAATTTTGCCCGTTTATTTCACTGGCCTCAATTCTTGTCTCATTCTTCGTTAATTGATTGGATGGCTTTAAACTTTAAGTTGTGTGCTTTACTCTTAGGACGGTATTCCCTTCTCTTGTGCTCGTGGAAGCTCGTTCGTGATTTTGGTGCAAAAATCCTATCAAAATCGATAGAAAACTACCAAAAACACGTAAAATGCACAAGAGGGACGGTAGTGTGATAAGTACACAAAATATGGCAATAATCGCACTCTAAACTCGCAAAACGAGGGAAAAACGGGTCTAAATGAGGGGAAAAATGGTCTAAATTTAGCACACAACAGTTACAAATACTTGACATCAACTACAATAATACTTCATTACTAATATATACTTGAGCGTTAATTGTTGATGGTTGATGGTGTTGTGGATGCACGAGTACGTAAGAAAGAGGGGGGAAAAGGAATGAAAAAGGGAAGAAAAATATGGAGGAAAATATCTTCAAACATGGCCCACTATGACGGAAGTTTAACAGAAACCGTCACTTGGTAGTGTTTTGCAAAACTCATTAAAGTTTAGGTAGTGTTTCGCAAAAAAAATGGTAGGTAGTGTTTCGCAAAAAAAAATGTTAGGTAGTTCTTCGGAAATAGGGGTAAATGTTAGGTAGTGTTTCGCGAATTACTCATTAAAATAAGAAAAAGGTGGGTATAAAGTAAAAATATGGTGGTGTAAACTAGTGTAATACCCGTGACACGTCACGGGGTTGTACGTTGAAGACTTCATAAACTAATAAATAAGCACGAAAAGCGTTGTAGTATTCCTTTAAAAGTTGGTCGTAATTATATATATAGACAGACGTCAGCATTTTGGTCAAATACTTGAAGCATTAATAGGGTTTAAAGCAAAAAAAGAACAAATTTTTAAAAAATATCACGTGAAGTATTTTGTTTTTCTTTTTATTTTATATCCAAGATATGGTTGGAAGGTCGTCTACGAACATTTGAAGAAATTTTTGGAAACGGATAGTATACCAACAAAAGTAATGTTCAGTCTCGAAAATGTGTGGCGTACAAAACCTATGAAGGTAATAAACACGTCTCATTTCAGAAATAATACATGTTATAGAAATTATAATAGAAATATATGTTAAGTAGCCGTTTTGTATTAGTAAACAAAAATTTCGTATTGACGTGGGTCAAGGTCGAACCTAGTAATAAGGAGCATTGGCTATAACTTAAGTCATCAACAAAATCCTTCAAGGGATACACTTTCCCCTTCCCAAAAAAATCTTGTTCAGCTACTAAAGTCTTTCTATCAATTGGACATGCTGCCGATTGATAAACTGAAGCATGTGACTTAAGGAATCTCACTTCCGCTAATGATGTTGCCCATGAAATCTGGTACTTGTATTGAGTGGTCAATCAGACAATAGTGATTTCACGACATTTTTGGCTGTGAATTAATGGCATCTCGGGAAATTGAGGAAGAACATCTAGGATGGAGTGCATATTGAAAAGGTAATTTTCTTTTACTCCAAATTGTCTCGCAACAATAAGTATTGATACTGATACGTTACTTGCCATGGTAAACTTCCCCCAACACCTGTCGAGATTCATGTATTTGGATTTGACCATTGCAAATCCTGTTATTCAAATTTGTAATCAATTAGGTTTGCTTTTCACTGTTTGCAGCTGGGTTAAATTACATCTGTCAAGCATAGAAAATCGTGGTAATTGCATGGTAGATTTTGAGACTCTATAAATTGGATGTCATCTTCTTTTGTCAAATAGGGAAACCCAATAGGAAGCCAAAATTCTATTAACTGAAAATGTCTACTAATTACTCCTACTCTCCCATGGTAAAATGAAACGCAGGGTAACATAGGACATGAAGGAGTTTCAGTAGCGTCCGTGATGAGCTGAGGCGTCTTGGGTACCTTGTGAGGCAGTACCGCCCTATTTGGAATGGTAAGACAAAGTTTTTCATGAGGTCAATTGTACTGGAGTTTGAGTCTGGTATGGATAACTACAGGCAAGCGTTCAAGCTGCAGCGTGCATTCGAGGGGGCTGGGAAGGGGAAGGCGGAATATGAAAATCAGCTTGACACAACAGCAAGACCACACGCTTGGGTGGCAACTGAAGACGACATAGTGCACACAAAGGTGAAGATAGCTTACAGGGTGGTATCAGATGATGTCATAGTGGGTGGTTACGATGACTTTGACAAAGATCCAGTTTCGACATATATGTCTGTAATGACCCTGCTCGCTCTCCAGTATCCAAGGTTTTATCGAAGGAACGTCTAGTGTCGACATATATGTCTGTGGTTAAATCTACCTTTTTCATGTATGTGGTTGGTTGCAAAAATCGGTACTCCATTATCGGAATATATATATATATATATATATTAATTGTCATGGTATTAATCTATGTGGTTGGTAAGTTTTTCATGTCGGTGGTTGTCGGTTGTAACGAATGACTAATAATTGTTAGTACTTTTTGTCCATGTACATGGACAAATTTTTTTGGTGTAATGTATTAGTCCTTACCTTATGTATGAAATGTTATCGGAATGCAATGTACTGTTTGCAGCTTAAATGATCCTACACGGCCTAAGTTATGAGCTCTGAATTTTCACTTTTCTCAGCGTTCGTACATCGAAATTTGTACTTAGATTACATTTCAACTTGTACAGGCAGGATGGGAGATAAAAGAACTGTGACTTCAGTTCTAAGTGTTTCTACTGCAGCAAACAATTTGGTGTTGAAGGGAATACAACTTAGAATGAATACTGTCTATGTTCGTAGTCCATTTGAATACTGGAGTAGAATTTAGGTTTGACGTTGGACTACCGAAGAGATAGGGCTGTAATTCTGAAAGAACTGACGTCGAGAATAAATAAATCTAGAATGAGGAAGGACCTCAAGTCATGTGTTTCTGGAGTATGTGAACAATTAGGTCGAATATTAAACATCGAAGCAGATGTTATTGCGAAGTAGTAAGCTCGGAGTAAACTTAGTAAAAGATGTTCACAGGGTAGCAATGACAGTAGACTACTGCCAGTATGAAATTTTATGGACATATACCAACAACTATCTAATTCAACATGGAGAATACTTCTTTGAAGACAACGTTCGTCGTCGAGTTAGTGTCAAAGCAGTCTTCGTCCAGTATGAGGACATTGAGTTCACTCTTACTTGTAACCCTCGAGAAGGCGACATACAGTTGGCCATGAGTGAATACCGGTTTGGGGAGGAAAAGACCTACATTCGAGAGTGACTGTCCTTGGCTCTTGTTTATCGTCATTGCGAAGCACACAGAAAGTCTCGATATGACCAGTCGTGTTTCGTTGCAAAGATCGTTGGCCAGATCAATATTTCTAAGAAGCATGACAATAGCACCAACTTTAAGGGTAAGAACGTGATTTGGCAAACCTGAACATTGAATGGAATTTAGTAACTCCGTAGAGTACTATTGTGTGCCAAATTTGCACCGTTTTTCCTCCCATTTAGACCCGTTTTTCCTCCGTTTTGTGAGAATAGAGTGCGATTATCGCCGTATTTTGAGTAATTCTAGCATTAGTGTCTCTCTTTTGCATTTTACGTGTTTTTGGTAGTTTTCTGTCTATTTTGATAGGATTTTCAACCGAAAACGTGTATGAGCTTCTACGAGCATGAGAGAGATACGGTCCAAAGAGCGAAGCACACAACCGAAAGTTCGAGTAATCCAATTGACAGACGAAGAAAGAGACCGGAAAAGAAAAGAAACTCCACCAGGTGAAGTTTCGCCCGGTGAGTCATCATCGGGCGAAGTTTTGCCCGACGACATTTTCCACCTCCCAAAATATTTTCATGGCACTCACGACCGGGCGAAACGACCGGGCGAAATTTCGCCCACTGGGTGAAATTTTGCCCGATGGAGAAACCAGGCCGAAATCGTATTTTGAGAAGAAAATCTCACCGGGTGAAATTTTCACCCGGTGGGATTATTATGACGAGCCGCAGGGTGAAGTTTCACCCTATGAAGATGCAAAGGGTGTTGGTCTAGCTAAATGAGGAGAAATTGGATTATGGGCCTTAAACTTGTGTGACCCATTAAGAATTCTATAAATACTCTTCCTAGGGTTTTGTGCCTCCTAGAGCCTTGAGTGTGCCTTGGGAGAGCCCTTAGGAGTAGGAGTAGTGTAGAGAACTCTCTAGTAGTAGTAGGGTTTGTAGCAAGCTCTCTAGAAAAATCTCTCAAAACAATTATTAGATCTACTTAGTATTAGTATAATTACTCTATAATTAGTAGACAAGTCTCCATCTTAGGTGAAGATTCAAGGGTTTTGCAAGGGTTTATGTGACAAGACTCTTGTTTTATTTCTTAAAGATTCATATTTCTTTTATTGAAGATTGAAGATTTATGCATGGATTGGTGACAAATTCTTGTATATTTCTCCCAAGATTCAATCTTTTATGTTATCTTCATCTTCCTTCTTAGTTTCCTCCATAGTTGGTAAATTTTTCCTCTCTCTTTTCTCCATTAGTTAGTTAATGATTTTCTCTCCTTTGTTAGTCTCTCTTTAGATTGTGTGTTAGCTAATCTCTCTCTTTAGTGTTAATTGTTAGTGTAGTTGTTATGCATGCTTTAGTTAAATTCTCCCTAGTTAGTGTTTTGTTGTTAATCACCATGACTAGTGAGTAGATTCTCTTGTTGGGGAATTAGGGAGGAGGATTTGGATTATTTGATTCAAGGGATGTTGGTGGGTTGTCTACTTGTTGATCATCAATTTTAAGGTTTTTGTGTCTTTGTTGACCTAGAACCGCGGCTAGATTGACCCTGACTCATTTCTATCAATATAGGGAAACTCGGGGTAGAAATTACCTTAATTTGAGACTTACCCTTTTGTCACGAAAGCGGGTTTAGGTAGGTTGGGTGAAGAAACCGAAAGGTGGCACTCTCCCTTTTCGATGTTGTAACTAAAACTCGATCCCGAGACTTTAAAGACCCCATTTCCGAATCCCGACTCTCCCCAACACCTTTCCTATTATTGTTCCTAGCCTTAGTAGTGTAGTTCGCTAGCCTTAGTTCGACTACTCTCATCCCAAAAACCCCATCTCAATCCCAATCGCGATTGAACTCTAGACTTGACCAATATCGCTTAATCCTCTCCCTGTGGATCGATCCCGACCTACCACTACTACACTAGCTAGGTTAGTCGGAGTTATAAATATTGTTTGCATGCGTGTCGACGACAGCGCGCATCAAAATGGCGCCGTTGCCGGGGAGACGGTGATTAGTTAATTGATTAAGTCTTTGTTTTATTGTGATTGGATAATTGTTTTTCTTTCCTCCTACCCTAGTGCCATTAGGTTCTAGGAGGACTCATTGTTTGTTGAGTTTTTGCTAGGTGTACTCTTGATTTAGGTTGCTTGATCCCCGTTCGGAGAGCAAGTCGCTTGGAAATATTGTGACCAAAGCAATTAATTGATATTGTGATCTTCCATCAATTTCACCATTTCTCAACACTCAATCCTCAAACAACTTCCAAGGATTCAAGTATGGCTACACTTGGGTCCCATTCTCAACCATCTATTGAAGAGATTTCTTCACCCGTCTTCATTGGAGCCATCCCGGAGAGTTTCAAGCTTAAACCTTCCATCATCCATTTAATTCAACAACAAACTTTCCGAGGTTTGCCGGATGAAGATGTGATAGAGCATGTTTGTCTTTTCAAGGAAAGTCTTATTGGTGTCAAGCTTGAAGGTGTCACCGAGTGCCAACTACGTCGGATCCTTTTTCCTCGCACCTTGCGTGATGGAGCAAGGAGATGGATTAAGAGTTTCCCCAACAATATTTTTCGCACTTGGGAACATTTGATCAACGCCTTCCTCAAAAAATACTACCCACCATCCAAGACCAACAAATTTCGAAGAGAAATTCAAACATTCCAACAACAAGAAAATGAGAGCATAAGTAAAGCATGGGATCGATTTCAAACATTGCAAAGAAATGTCCGCACCACGGCATCCCTAGTTGGCTTTTACTTCATATATTCTTCCACTCGTTATTGGACAACGCCAAAGATAATGTTAATGCGGCGGCAAAAGGCGATTTCTTTTTGTTAAATGAAATTGAATCTACAAAACTCATTGAAAGGATAGCCAAGAATGATGAATACTCCGAAAATGATCAACATGAAGAGCTAAGTGGTGAGTCAACATCGTCAACCGAGAGGAGAACCGAACTTGAAACTAGAGTCGAGGAGTTGGTCAAGCAATTTGAAGTGTATGTTGCTAGAACCAATTCTTCACCCAACACTAGAACACACTAGTAGAAAACTACCCATTGGAACCGGTTGTAAACTACCCTTTGGAACCTTTTTTCATAGGTTCTACTGCCACAGATTCCTTTGGTCCGGAGCTTTGGAACCGGTTGTAGGAAGGTTCCAAAGGTCACATTTGGAACTGGTTATTGATGGAACCGGTTCCAAAGGGTATACCATTGGAACCTAATGTAAGCACAACCGGTTCCAAAGGGTATACCATTGGAACCTAATGTAATCACAACCGGTTCCAAAGCTATTCCATTGAAACCTGTTGTAATTCACAACCGGTTCCAAAGGTATCCCATTGGAACCTATTGTAATTTACAACCGGTTCCAAAGGTGTCCCATTGGAATCTATTGTGATTCACAACCGGTTCCATAGAGGATACAATGGAACCTATTGTAATTCACAACCGGTTCCAAAGGTGACCCATTGGAACCTCCTGTAGTTTACAACCGGTTCCAAAGGTGGTAAAATTTTTATAAAAAAAAAATACATATTCAAATCCACAACAATAATATATACTCAAAGATATCCAACGCATGTCAACAATATATATACATACTTGATAAATTAATTGACTAAAACTGAAAATACAATATCTTTATTGATATAAAACCAAAAATTACACCATATATCATCATCCTATACATCAAACATAGAGCAATCTTCTTACTATTCGTGGTAATATACCGTCTACAAGCAATCCACGCCCATCTTTATAGATACGCTCAGCTTCATCTTCAATTGCAAAACTTTATCAACCTTAATATACAATCTAGTGATAACAAGAAGACATATATAAGCAATTATCATTTTAACTAAGCATAAATTGTACCTTAAACATGACCACGCTAGCCAATATCGTAAAGGAAGTGAATATTACATTATAGATTGAAGAAACTACAGCTGCAGTTGTGTTGAATGTGTTAAGGGCCTGCACGATTTACAAAGAAATCAAGCTACAGGAATTATTAAATTCAGCAGAGACGAGAGAAAACAAGCATTTGCTCAATAAATAAGTAGTTTTGAACGGTCAAACATAATGAACTCATAGGTTTTGACAAGCACATTAAACTTCATAACAAATACTTCCAGGGCACTCTTGTGTGAACAACTTCACCTACATGGCTGTTTTAAACCAAATGCTTAGCAAAGAAATCTATAGAAAAAAAGGACAAAAAAAAGAATCAAATGACTTACATGTCTTTCCCTTCAGATTCAGCTTGAACTTTTAAGTTCTGAAATGCTTTCAATTGATCTAAAATCCAAACCAAAATAACAGTACTCCAAATCAAACTAATTATATGTATAGAGAAATGTCTAAGATTTCCAAAAACCAAAAGAATAAACAAACAAATCAATTGAAAAACACTGCAAAGAAATGTACAAATCCTCCATGTATCCTTGTATATCTGAGAACTCCACAAAAAAGGCATCCCTGAATACAAATCCATAAAGAAATGTACTACTCAGTATTTCGTAACCACAGAATCGATGCAGTTATAGTTATAGAGAGAGTTATAGTTATCGTAGTCTTCAAATCAGAAGAGCAACAATTGGATAGAAAATCATCATCATAAAAAACAACTTACAAACGGATATAGAAGGATAACAACACCTTCAACTTTGTATTAAAATCAATAATTTTTTAAATGTTAAATGAAAAAAATAGTACGAGTACGTAGTAGTACGAAATATTGCAGTGGAGTTGGTAGAATTAGCTAATCAAACAACTTACCCCTTTAGGATGTTTTCCAATATTATACCACTATTTCATTTTATTTGATCGAGTATTCTTCTCCAATCCAACTTCATTCTACCATTGATGATGTTAAATCTGATTAGTATAAAAAAAATCAGAAAAACGTATTAGAATCGGCTATGTTAATTATACAACATACTACACATTTGCTCTCTTTATAGATAAGATTAGGCATAACAGCTAAAGAGCTTAATCTTCTCGCTCTCCTTGTGTATATGGGCACCACTTACTCACATACTCATTACTTATAATGAAAAAAATAAGGTGATGTTAAAAAAAAAGGAGCATATCATCCAATATATCTCCAACATTCCCCACCACCATAATCAGATACTCAGGGAGCCCCGTTTGAGCATTCGTGTTTTGTATATTGCAATATGATGATATCTAAAGAACCGATGCAATAACGGTAACAGCTAAAAGTTAACCAACTCAAATTATCAAAAATAACTTACACTACAGGTGCATCACGTGCCGCTGCTTGTGGTTCTGCTGTAGCAGGTCCCTGTTGGAATGTTACCATCATACAGATATGGAGTTTCCAGAATGCATTAACTCGGGAATTTACAATCGAATCATTAGTAGTAAACAAAATTAACTGAAATTGAGTATAGCTATGCAATATTTCGATAGTAATACGATAAATTCAATTGAAAAGTGCGTTAAATTACCTAAAATCAGGAGTATTAATCAGCGAAACGCTAATAGCTGATTAAAATCCAAGATTATCTTAAATTATCATCAAAATTCCAAATTATGGAAAATATCTGAACATGAACAATTTATATTATACAGAGTACCAAGTTATACTCTTTCATTATTAATTGGATTCCTATGACATTCGATCTAAGCACAAAGAAAGAATATTAGACCGATTAAGAGTCTTACAATGAAAGATTAGCCATAAGAGTCTTACAATGAAAGATTAGCTAAAATAGAACAAATTACACCAAGAAATGAGGATTAACCCTCCATAAGTAACTACCCAAATACTAATTAGTACTCCTCCATCTTCTTAAATTAGCCCCATGGGTCTTCTTTTTCCCTCACAAAAAAATAGAAATGGGGCTAATTTCAGAAGATGGAGGGAGTATACATTTAGGGTTCTTAAGGAGAGAAAATGGAGAAAAGAAAGAAGACTCAAAATAAAATGTATACAAGTGGTATCTAAAATGATATGTGACTTTGAGTATATAAATGGGGCTAAAATGTGAATTTTTGGTGGATTTATGATTAGGGCTAATGGCTAACATATTGATGATGCAATGAAGAAAAGAAAAAGAATTACTAGTAACAGCAATATGAAAATAACTCCTTGTGCAAACACATGATACTGGATAAATACAAAAATAAGAAATGAAAACTAACATTTTAGCATCCATAAGTTCTGAAAAGAAAACTGTAATCCTTCAAAACACCTGAACGACCATCACTAGCTCCACGCCTCCACTAAACAGCTTTCTAATGCTGATCAGTTAACGAAATTATACGAAATGCATCAAGCGCCAAACAAATAATCACTCAATGAAAATTAATTCATCAACCTAATACATTTTCTTTAATTCGTCCTAAATATTAACGAAGCAGATATACAAGCTAGCTACATTGCTAATAAAAACATTACTCCCTCCATATCATATTGTTCCTCCACTTTCCTTAATGTATGTGAGGGGTATTTTAATGAAAGGGAAGAACAATAAAATGTGGAGGGAGTATAGCAAATGCTCGTGAACATGCACAAGAAATCAAACAAGAACGAAGTTGTAGACACCCACATTTTGACCGCCAGGTGTCTATAGCAGTTTCCGACAAACACCCGATGATGATCGGACGCAAACGTGCTTTAACGTACTCGGAAATGGGCTCGAAATCATGGATATTTGGCTTGGGCTTCTTACGGAGTACAAATTTCACAAAACCAACCTCAAATTCAGGCCCAGTGGGTCGTTTCGAGTCAAATAAGACTAATTTGGGTCGAATCCGACACCGGGGGTAAAACCGTCTTTTAGCGACCGAGTCAATCCTGGTCAAAGATATTTTCTCGAGACGCGCGAGTCAGCCGTGTCACCTCACGTGGCTGATTCGAGCTCAAACTCCACAAAAAATCAGCTACACAAATATTAAACAATTCCGTTAAAGGTAGAATTCGATCTCAAGTAGGAATCCTATCCGAATACCGAATCGAGCATTAGACCGAGCATGGAATACCCGGCCGAGCAGGCTGTTTTCAGCCGGTTCCCTTTTCTTCTTTGCCAAGTAACGGAATTCTCGTTCCTCACAACTTCTTACATTTCCTATCCCGATTGGTATTTCTTGTCGTACAAGCAAGATACCTCTCTCAACCTTCTTCTCCTATAAATAGGACCCCTTGCACACACAATATTGATCAATCATACATCACACAATTTTCATACACATTATTCACACACGTTTTAATTCATACAATTCCCGACATTCTACATCCATACACAATTCATAAATCCGACACACTTAGCATCGAGAAACCGATAGTATAACCCGAGACTACAAAAACTGGCCTATACCCGTCACCCTTTGTACATCCAAACCGAACCACCAACTCACCGACATTAACCCGACGCTCCCGTGCCTTAGCCACATTCCGACGAGCCCCGATCCGAGTTAACAAAAGCATGTAGGTTGAGGGTGTAATCAAACCCGACTTTTCTTCTCTCCTTCTTCTTCTCGTTTTTTCGTCCGTCTCGCGTGGTCATCATTTTTTTTACGGGTCGTTCATCATTTTTTATTTCTAATATCGATATTACTAAAAACTATTTTCATATAAACGAATATTCTTAAAAATACAATACTGATTCTCTAGTCAAATATTGTAATAAAAGAATTATATTAATCTCGTTGATGCTACAAAATCGTTACTTTTTACAAAATACAACGATTTAAACGCGGAGAGAACTACTAACATTCTTTTTCTTTTCGTTCAAATTTTTCTTTTCAAAACAATTTTATAAAACCTTTTCTAAAAGTCATTTCGAATATTCGATATCGATTTCATAATCGAATATCGAATACGACGAATATCGAAAGCATAAATCAAGTATAAATTAATTCATATTTATACGCGATCTATCGAAATTAGCGACTTTCGAAAAAAAACCGAACCGGGACAGACCCTCACGCGAGTCGCGCCCCCTCCCAGGCGACTCGCGCGGAGGCCTGAAACCCACGGCTCCTTTTTTCCTCTTCTTCGCTTTTCTCAATTTTTCTTAAACATCGTTTTTTCTACAAAACGGTTTCTTAAAACCTTTTTTCTACCTTTTTCAAAATTATTCCGAATATTTGATATTGATTTCATAATCGAATATCGAATATAACGAATATCGAAAATATTGAATCGAGTACAAATTATGCTATATTTGTACGCGATTTAATAAAAACATCGATTTTCAGAAAATCGACCTCGAAACAGGCCGGGGCGCGAGTCGCGCGCACCCCGGGCGAGTCGTGTGGCAGACTGAAGCGCGACTCGTCTTTTCTCTTTTATTATCTTTCTTCGAACATCGTTTTTTGGACAAAACAACGTCTTTTTAGCAAGATTTCAGGTCTCGATACATTATTCATCGCATTCATATTTTCATTCGATTTATTCAATCGTTACAAACACGTTTGTTCGTCTTTTTAGCAACTTCTTCTTTTTATCTTTTTTTTTATTATATACTAAAACGAACCTCGCATGTTAAAATACAACTTTGGCGTTAATTTTCATGCATTAAACGACTTAGCAACCCATTCAATTATTCACATGCTTAGGAAAACAATGTTTGCATATCATTCATCGTTCAACTAACGCGCGTATTCAAAAATCAAACGATATCCTAGTAGAGGCCGCTAATGTGCGGGCGGGGTTGAGTGTTCTTTGTGAACTTCCCAACACGTACCCTCACCTCTTACTCAGAACCTCGGTTTCCGGATGTCCGAAACCATTGACAACGAGAGTCATTCAATACACGATATCCGTATCGGTATCAAATGCTAAGGGACGAACCCAATAAACTCTGACATCGGAAATGGGCCGTATTTTGTACACGGCCCACAACGACATAGAGTGGGTTCGAACGGGCCCGAACTCCCACAAAGTTCGGTGGCGACTCCAACTTCGATTTAAATTTCAATTCGATCCATTCTCATATGGAGATTCATTCGCCTCCCCAAACCCGCGCGTGGCCGCGTCGGGGTGGACCTATGTCATGTCCACAATTTGGCGACTCCGCTGGGGATTAACTGATGCGTGAATTACCATCGGCATCCTCAGGGTGAGACTCGAATAGAAATCGTTTGACTAGTACAATACGCGTTTTAGTTTTACGGTTCATGCATAACCCCATCTTTCCCGGGTCGGTACTGGTGACCGACGTCCCACTATACCATTGATGTAGTCCAAATTGGATATGTCAAAAGGTGTGCATAGCAGATTCGTATGGGTTTTACGGCATGTTCTAAGTTCAATTCGACTTAGAAAGTTCGCCCCGATTCTCGAATAGGCTATGTACACTGGTATAGACCCTTATAGACTGACCGAGACTTAGCTTAAGAGCATACATGGTGTCATTATACTGTTTCCATGACTACGTGCTACTTGATCCACATCTTTTTCAAAAACCGTCATTTTCAAAAATTTGCATCCTTTTCTAAATATCCAATTTCAAAAACCCAGACATATACCGAATTTAGGACTTACGATTTTACTCAAAATAGCCCTTTTTCTAGCCGATATTATGCCCAATTTAAAACTCGAAATTATTTTCGAAACTTTCAAACCGTCACCCGGCCCACCTTTTCCGTTTTTTTCTCGAAAAAGAGCCGGTTCTCCCCGAATTTTTCGGGCTTTTAAAAAAAAATCGTATTTCAAAACTTCCTCTTCTTAGACTCCCCGTATTTAGCAGTGTCGGGTCGTGTCATAAGTCCTTGAAGTCTCTAGCGTCGAAACTCTATCGATCTTACATCGCGAGTTTACCAAGGCAAGGCCCACCTGCGTAGTACATACTCCTACAAAGGTTGGCCCACTTACATAATCAAGTCTAAAGTCTGGGAATGTCTCACGTGAACCCTCCTTCGAACAGGGTCCAGCCCACATAGCTGGATCCTGAGGAAGGCCCACCTTTTTACAAGTCACCCGTCTAAGTGTCTTTTTCGAGTCAACCTTTTATAAGGCGTAGCCCTACAACAAAAGGTCTGTGACCCTTACGTCTAAGGGTCACTCGTCCGACACTCGAGTTTTAACAAAATCTCTGATCCCGTTTGGAAGCTCTCTTTAGCAGAGCGTCAATCATGACGGCTCTAAGGGTCATGTCTTACGCACGTCTCACGTACCCCACTTCGAGTCACTTAGATGCCACACCATCTGGGTCCTATCAAAGTCCTTAGTCTCACTTGGGGGCTATTCTCCGACGGAGCGATTAATCACAGTCACTACGAGAATCGTACCCTACACATTTGTCTTAGGAGAGTCTAACCCGAGTCAAACTGGAGTCGTCTCTTCTCTCGCGCTATTTCCTATACCCTGGTGAAATTGAGTTCTGAAGCAACTTCTCTGATTACGCGGTATTCTTACAGACAGGCCACCGGTAACCAGACACCAGAAAATGCAAGAAACTTTGGACCAATTGACAACCTCTCTAGCTGAGCTTGAAGCCCAATTGACGGTTATCAGGGCCGAACAAACGACCATTGCCACCCGTTTGAGTGCCGTGGAGCAAAGGACTTAAGGTCAGGAATGAAACTACTGGGCCCATAGTTGAACTAGTCAGCGTCGTTCGCAAACTTGAAGAACAGGTCCACTCGACCACAAGAAACACCATCCTCACGGAAAATGCCCGTACCTACTCGCCCTTGACTGATGAACTGCCCGCTAACCTCAACTTAGCGGGCTTATATTTGACGGGACGGAAGACCCGGTACTCCATATTCGGGCTTTCAAGGACTTTATGGCTATTAAGGGGGTCAAATTGACCATGTTCAAGCATCTCTTCGCTTCCTCTCTGGAAAAGCACCCGAAAGCCTGGTACTACAGGCTTGATCCCAAGAAATACAAAACCTGGGACGATGTCGCAACGGAATTCGCACAAAACTACGCGGATAACGCCGAGATCCAGACTACCATGCGTACTCTGGAGGTTATGGCCCAAGAGCCTAAGGAAGGTTTCACCAAATACCTTCAAAGGTGGAGAGCCTAAAGTGTGAAGTTGGTAGACAAGCCCAACGAGAAGACACTAGTGGAGGCGTTCATCAACAACCTCCTCCCTTCCTACCGCGTCCATCTTAGGTATGCCGGCATTTCAAACTTTGCAGTGCTTACCGAAATGGGCATTAGGATTGAAGATGATCTTCGACAAAATGAAGATCTGGGTGAAGCGTCTATTGGAGGCTATACTGGACATCAACTTGAGTCCTTAGAAGCTGAATTGACAACACCATCCGAGAGTCTAGATTTGGTTTAAGTCCGAGTCTGAGTCCGAGTCTAGGACGTTCTATTTCTTTCAATTTCAAAGTCAGAGTCAGAGTCAGTTGTATTTTGTCATCATTTCAAAATTCAATAAAGTCAGCTTTTCAATCTCTCATATATAATTTCCTTATGTGTTTCCGAGAACATGATGAACACCATCATACACTTGAGCACACGCACGTGCCTATTATAGGCACATCTATAATGACTGCAGGAAATGTGACCCGTGTTTTCCTTTACCTGTTCCATGTCTGGTATAGAAAGCCACATAACTACCCTTAGCAGGAGCGGTATCGAATCCTATGACAAATCTAGGTAATCTCCTAGTTTGGGTTAAAGACGGGAGGCAAGCCCATTTCCCACAATAAACACCCATCCAATAATACTGACCAATCCCTACCTTAGGTGTTAGTCTGACCAACAAAAAAAAACTGGAAAAAAAAAACAAAAGTCCAAAAGGAAAAAGCAAAAGGCCAAAATAAAAGAGCTGGCCATGATAAAAAAACCATGACCATACATGATCAACAGTCAATTCAAGTGAAAGCCCCATGACCAGGGTACGGTCAAAATTCATACCATCAAATAAGGGAGAGATAATCGAGCTGGTCAACTAACACCACATTTAGCCTTCCCACATTACAACCCTCAAGACCTTCCCGAGACCCATGCCAGAGACAGCCCGGAATTTTGAGGATTCAAGCTCCATAGGATACCCCTAACCATTAGGGCCAGACATGGAAATCTGATTTCGCATTATCAAAACTTATCCCGATCAAAGTTCGAGCCATTTTACTTGACTTCCCCTTTACATAACAGAATTCACAATCACCATACGCAAATCCGAGAGCAAAACTCGTCAAATCCCTCCGAGAGCAAAACTCGTCAAATCCCCTCGAGAGCAAAACTCGTCAAATCCCCCGAGAGCAAAACTCGTCAAATCCCCCCGAGAGCAAAACTCGTCAAATCCCCGAGAGCAAAACTCGTCAAATCCCCGAGAGCAAAACTCGTTAAAATCCCCGAGAGCAAAACTCGTTAAAATCCCCGAGAACAGAACTCGTTAAAATCCCCGAGAGCAGAACTCGTTAAAATCCCATCCCAATTCTTCTCATTCAAACCAGTTACCAACCCCGAACACGGGAACTCAACTTGCGGTCGGCATAGTACATGCCCAAATAGTTCACACCACCTCCGGGGGCTATCCCGGAGAACGCTCACAGTCACAGGATCAACATCCTAACTATTCTAGCCCTTTGATCAAGACATCATTGGGAATGCACCTAGCCTACACCATTGCTATGGCTAGTCATACACAAAGCCCTAATAAACTAGGCACCATAATCCACTGAACTACGGCTTGGTTTGATTTCACCACACGTGAATACGTAGGCAGCCTTTCAACAGAGGCACAACCACCCACATTGACACACATTCAAAAAGCACCATCATTCCGGTCACGACACTGTCATGTTCTCGTCAGTTAGCTTTGTCATTCTGGGGGCTTCTCCTAGGCAGAAGTTCTCCATCCATTCACATAATCCCAATAATTTCAAAAATCTAGCCACCTTTCTACAGTGTGTCCTAGCACTCGGCTCACTCGAGGACAAGAATCTATCAGGACTTGAGGCAATGCCCACTTTGGAAATGTACCTTAAAATAAAAAAGGATTCAAAAGAGCACTAGTCTACAGCACTCCACTGCTAAGTCCTGCAAAAACAGTCTCATTACAGACTACTGCAACTCCCCTATAACGCATCCTTCTCATTTCGATGTACGACCGTGTTGCTACTCGCCTAGGCTACAGAATAGCACAATTTAAGAGTCTTGTTAGGTGGCCCACCCTCTACCGAGTCACGGTCCAACCCCTCGAGAGTCCAGTCATGTCTGTCAACTCGTCCGGTCGCGTCCAGAGTCGAGTCTGTCAGTAGACCTCTCTTCAAATTCTTACTTCAAAATTTGCAAAACATTGCCATTTGAAAAAAAAAAAATCTTTTCGACAAGGTCAAATTTCAGTCTATTTAAACTGCAAATTTCTTCTCCACCTCTTTCAATTTTGGAAAACCATCTCCTAGCACGTGAGTTGCTTTCAGGACTTCGATTTCAAAATGCAGCAAAAATCATTTTTATTCCCCAGCGCGAGTCATATTTGTTTCGCCTACATGTTGCATGCAAAATTTTATGTAACTTATACAGGTACAAATCACGACAGCGTTATTCACATAACTCCCCAGCGACATTAAACAGGATGAGCCCATATATAGGCGCACCTAAGTCTTATACGACAAGTCCAATTCCCCACGGAGTTATCATCATCAGTTCAGGTACATTTCTAATCCATGGCCGGCGGGCACTTCACGCAGGTCTAATGGACTTTAAACGACCCGACCGGAAGTCTGTCAGGTCTTAATCTTTGATTGGCCTGGTAGCTACTCTGACTTTCGCCTTGTCCAAGCCTCAGTCAGAGTGGGGGCTCTGTAGACACCCACATTTTGACCGCCAGGTGTCTATAGCAGTTTCCGATAAACACCCGATGATGATCGGACGCAAACGTGCTTTAACGTACTCGGAAATGGGCTCGAAATCATGGATATTTGGATTGGGCTTTTTACGGAGTACAAATTTCACAAAACCAACCTCGAATTCAGGCCCAGTGGGTCGTTTCGAGTCAAATAAGACTAATTTGGGTCGAATCCGACACCGGGGGTAAAACCGTCTTTTAGCGACCGAGTCAATCCCGGTCAAAGATATTTTCTCGAGACGCGTGAGTCAGCCGTGTCACCTCACGTGGCTGATTCGAGCTCAAACTCCACAAAAAATCAGCTACACAAATATTAAACAATTCCGTTAAAGGTAGAATTCGATCTCAAGTAGGAATCCTATCCGAATACCGAATCGAGCATTCGACCGAGCATGGAATACCCGGCCGAGCAGGCTGTTTTCAGCCGGTTCCCTTTTCTTCTTTGCCAAGTAACGGAATTCTCGTTCCTCACAACTTCTTACATTTCCTATCCCGATTGGTATTTCTTGTCGTACAAGCAAGATACCTCTCTCAACCTTCTTCTCCTATAAATAGGACCCCTTGCACACACAATATTGATCAATCATACATCACACAATTTTCATACACATTATTCACACATGATTTAATTCATACAATTCCCGACATTCTACATCCATACACAATTCATAAATCTGACACACTTAGCATCGAGAAACCGATAGTATAACCCAAGACTACAAAAACCGGCCTATACCCGTCACCCTTTGTACATCCAAACCGAACCACCAACTCACCGACATTAACCCGACGCTCCCGTGCCTTAGCCACATTCCGACGAGCCCCGATTCGAGTTAACAAAAGCATGTAGGTTGAGGGTGTAATCAAACCCGACTTCTCTTCTCTCCTTCTTCTTCTCGTTTTTTCGTCCGTCTCGCGTCGTCATCATTTTTTTTACGCGTCGTTCATCATTTTTTATTTCTAATATCGATATTACTAAAAACTATTTTCATATAAACGAATATTCTTAAAAATACGATACCGATTCTCTAGTCAAATATCGTATTAAAAGAATTACATTAATCTCGTTGATGCTACAAAATCGTTACTTTTTACAAAATACAACGATTTAAACGCGGAGAGAACTAACATTCTTTTTCTTTTCAAAACAATTTTATAAAACCTTTTCTAAAAGTCATTCCGAATATTCGATATCGATTTCATAATCGAATATCGAATACGACGAATATCGAAAGCATAAATCGAGTATAAATTAATTCATATTTATACGCGATCTATCGAAATTAGCGACTTTCGAAAATAACCCGAACCAGGACAGACCCTCACGCGAGTCGCACCCCTCCCAGGCGACTCGCGCGGAGGCCTGAAACCCGCGGCTCCTTTTTTCCTCTTCTTCGCTTTTCTCAATTTTTCTTAAACATCGTTTTTTCAACAAAACGGTTTCTTAAAACCTTTTTTCTACCTTTTTCAAAATTATTCCGAATATTTGATATCGATTTCATAATCGAATATCGAATATAACGAATATCGAAAATATTGAATCGAGTACAAATTATGCTATATTTGTACGCGATTTAATAAAAACATCGATTTTCAGAAAATCGACCTCGAAACAGGCCGGGGCGTGAGTCGCGCGCACCCTGGGCGAGTCGCGTGGCAGACTGAAGCGCGACCCGTCTTTTCTCTTTTATTATCTTTCTTCGAACATCGTTTTTTGGACAAAACAACGTCTTTTTAGCAAGATTTCAGGTCTCGATACATTATTCATCGCATTCATATTTTCATTCGATTTATTCAATCGTTACTGATGGGGGTCGGCAGCCTGCTCCGAACCGCCTGCTAAGCAGGCCCCCGGAAGACTACCCAAGGAGCCTGGGGACCGACTTGGCGGATAGTTAGAGCAAAGTCACTGAAAAGAGAACCCACTGGGAACTACAGATGATCGCCTGACCAGCAGGGCGACGCGGTCTGCTCAAACCCAGCCTTCACAACCCCTGCCTCGCCTGCCCTCTGGGGAAATCTCCGCAGACAGGGCAGGGATCACCAAGGGACCTCCTCGTCATTTCGCCTAAGGTAAACGAGAATGGGTGGATGAGGTGAAGCCACTTGTCACCTCCTCATCCACCCATCCTCCTTCTACTTCCCTCTCTTGTGGGAAGGTATAAATACTCTCCCACTTCCCACAAGAGGGGGGTTGGATTTTCTCTCTCTAGAACTCTTACTCTAAAAACGCCACCTAGTTCCTCACGAGCTAGGTTCTTTAAGGCATTCACGGACTGACTTAGGCATCGAAGAGGGTTTCCTCGGACAACCTCCGAGGCCCTGTGCGTTCTGTGTGTAGGGAGCCAACCCATTCCGCCGGGAAGGTCCGACCAGTGGAGTAGGAGGAAGGAGAGGTTGGCAAGATTGGCCAATTCTTAATTCAAAGCAATATTGTACACCTCAAGCCCGAATTCCGAATCGGGTTAATTGATTCCAATACCGGAACAATTTGGCGCCGTCTGTGGGGAAGATCTGGTTGTATCCACGAATTACCCACAAAAATCAACCATTCCCAATTACAAAAACTAATCAATCAAAGTAATCATGCCTGAGATCGTTGACACTAGTGTAGGGATAGGTCCGACGGTCCCACCGGTGACCCCCCTATACGGCATGCCTCAGCCAGAGAGGGCTCCTACCGCCACGATCCCCGGGGTAGGGGGAACTAGTCTCCTGGGCATGCCAAATACAGCTGTAGCACCAGGGCAGGGGGCACATCCAGGGCACACCCTGAACCTAACCCCAGCTCAGATGGTACAGACAGCTGCCTTCTTCTCCGCAATGCTTAACCAGGAGTTCACGCCTGAAGACCTGGTAGGCCGGGTCGCAACGACCCCCAGACAGCCCTGCTCAGTAAGCAGAGAGGGGGCTGGAGGTACGAAGCGAACCGCCGCCAGAAACGCCCAGAGGAAGGCAAGGAGAACAGCTCAAGTGTACGCACAGGCGCAGAGGCGTATCACAGCAGGCAGCCAAGAACCGCCTGCTCAACAACAGGCATTCTCTATACACACTACGAAGTCCACGTCCCGGGAGAAGAGAGGTTTGTCTCAGGGACTGCAGGATCGAATGAAGCACAGGGGGCCTGCGTCTAGACGCCTGGGAGAAAAGCAGAGCGGAGTCTTTTCCAGGTTAACACCGGCAGCAAAAGGACAACCAGCTCCAGGGCTGTCCCAAAGCCTGCAGTCTAGGCTTAACCGGGGGCAGCCGCTCGAGTCAAGGTATCACCAGCATGACAACCTCGGTCAATCCCGGAGAAAGCGGTCCAGGCAACCCTCCCTTGATACAGACGACGAAGCGACCAGCAGACAACCACCGAAGCACCGCTCACCCAGTACGAGGAAACCGGCCCCTAGACAATGGGATGTTCACGGTAATCAGTCTGGGGAAAGCAGGTCACGGATGGTGGGCAGGCCCACGAAGACCCCTCTCCATCCTGACGTACAAGAGTACCCCATCCCAAAGATTAAAATGCCCACAGTCAAGTTTGACGGCACTGCAGATCCAGAGGACCATCTGGCGGCATTTGAAAGTCACATGGGCATGTATGATGTGGATGATGCGATCTGGTGCAAAATCTTCCTAACCACCCATGTAGGGCTTGCACAGGGATGATTCAGGGACCTTTGCCAGGGGTCAATCAGTTTCTTTATAGAGTTAGCCGAGGCATTCCTTGAACAATATGCAGGGAACAAGAGGAGACGACTCACTCATTTTGACCTTATGACCCTAAAGCAGAACAAGGGCGAGAGCGTCAGGGAGTACCTAAAGAGATTCGACTTGTCCTACCAACAAGTCAGGGAGATTGATGATTCAACTGCTGCCTACGCCTTGACAATCTCCCTGCTCCCAGGGGAGATGAAGAACCAGATGATCAGGGCCCAGCCTGAAACCCTGGCAAAAGCCAGAAAAATTGCTGAAGGGTTCATTCTGCAGGAAGAGTTCCACTGCCTGCCGGACACCCCTGTAGGCCAAGCAAGGCCGCACGGGGGACCGCAGGGTGGACGTGGCAGAAACGAGCCAGGCAAACAGAAAGAGGAGGGGGATACCCCCAAGAAAGAGCGCATAACTTACCAGCCGAGGTTTGACAGCTACACGGCCCTCAACAGGCCGAGGGCAGAAATCTTCGAGCTGGAGAAGGAAACAGCAAAATGGAATCGCCCGAATAAGCCGCGCAGCCCAAAAAGGGATCCTAAGATATTCTGCACGTTCCACGATTGCATAGGCCACACCACTGAAGAATGCCGACACTTAAAAGACGAGATAGAAAAACTCATAAGAAACGGTTGGCTGAGTAACTATGCAGCAAGGAACAAACCCCAAAAGGAGGCGGCAGACAAACCCGAAGGTTCAGCCCAAAATCGCATGGTAATTCATGTAGTGTCAGGGGATGCAGAGGGACGAACAAGCAGACGAAGCCAGAAAAAGCAGATCCGCGAATTGCGAAACCAGATTTGCTATGCCGAGAGGGCAGGAAGCCCAAAGGGCACGACCCTGAGCATCACCCCTAAGGACGCAGGGAGAGTCATATACCCGCACAGCGACCCTTTGGTCTTAACTCTTGAGATTAGCAATCACATTGTCAAGAGATGCATGGTGGACACTGGCGCCTACACAAACCTCTTGTACAAGGACGCCTTTGAAAGAATGAACTTAGAGAAAAGACATCTGAAGCCAGCCCCTGGATCTTTGTATGGGTTCAGTGGGGCAGGTGTACTTCCCATGGGGATTATCGACTTACCGGTAACATTCGGGGAGGGGGCCTCTGCCAGGAATGTCAGGGCGTCATTTGTTGTGGTGGATGCAAAGTTTGCATACAATTCCCTGATAGGCCGGGCCACCCTAGACGAAATCAAAGCCGTTGTATCAATCAGGGCCCTCACCATAGCCTATGTGACAGACTTTGGCATGGAAGGGAAGGTCCACGGGGATCAGGAGTCGGCCAGACACTGTTATTCCGTGGCCCTGCAAGCCCATGAAACAGAAAGAAAAGGAAAACGAAAAGCCAAAGGTTCCCCCAGCAGGGAGGGTGAAATCCCGGCTGCTCAGCAAAGAGCAGCCCACTTAGAGCCTGAAGGGGAAAGCATGCTGGTGGACTTAGAACCAGGGAGGCAGGTCCTCATAGGGGCCGACCTGGAGGAGGCCTACCAGAAGAAGTTAATTGCAGTCTTGAGAAAAAACAGGGACGTATTTGCTTACTCTGCAGATGAGATGCCAGGGGTCGACCCGGCTTTTATTGTTCACAAGCTGAACGTTAACCCGGAGGCTCGCCCTGTAAAGCAGAAGAAAAGAAATATGTCCGTAGAAAAAGACGCGGCGATAAAAGAGGAGATAGAAAAACTCTTGAAAGCAGATTTCATTGAAGTCTGTGATTACCCTGAGTGGTTGGCGAACGTTGTGATGGTGAAGAAGTCATCAGGCGCATGGAGAATGTGCGTAGACTTCACAAATCTTAACAAAACCTGCCCAAAGGACTGCTACCCCCTGCCCAGGATAGACCAACTGGTGGATGCCACTAGTGGATATACCACGTTAAGTTTTCTGGATGCATTCTCAGGGTACCATCAAGTGTACCTCTGGCAGCCTGACAGGGTGAGGTGCGCCTTCATAACCAGCCATGGAACATACATGTATAAAATGATGCCATTTGGACTGAAGAATGCAGGCGCCACCTATCAGCGATTGGTGGACAAGGTCTTTGAAAATCAAAAAGGGAGAAACTTGGAAGCCTATGTCGATGATGCAATTGTCAAAAGCAAGGGGGACAGGGAGCACCTGGCGGACCTGCAGGAAACATTCTCCTCCCTGCGATCGTACAAAATGAAGTTGAATCCAAAAAACTGCACGTTCGGACTCCGATCAGGCAAATTCTTAGGATTCTTAGTCAGCTCCAGGGGGATAAACGCCAATCCTGAAAAAATTCAGGCGGTCCTAGACCTCCCGGAGCCTAAGACCATAAGGGACATTCAACGGCTCACAGGCAGGATGGCTGCCCTGGCTCGCTTTATCGCCAGATCAGCAGACAAGTCGACCCCTTTCTTCAAAGTGTTGAAAGGCAACAAGCAATTCAAATGGGAGGATGAGCAAAAGAAAGCCTTCGAACAATTGAAAGAGCATATGAAAAAGCTCCCTACCTTGGCGAGACCAGTGGCCAGAGAAAAACTATACCTATACATTGCTGTCACCAACTCAACGGTGAGTGCAGTCATCCTGAAAGAAGAAGCAGGCTCACAGCAGCCCATCTACTTTGTAAGTCACGTCCTGGGGGCAGCTGAAAGAAACTATCCTATGGTAGAAAAAGCCGCCTATGCAGTCGTCATAGCAGCCAGAAAACTCAGGCCCTACTTCGACGCACACCCTGTTGTGGTCCTCACCGACCAGCCACTAGAGAAGATATTGGAAAATTTTGAAAAATCAGGAAGGCTGCTAAAATGGGCAATTGAGTTAAGCGGACTAGGGATATCATACCAACCCAGGACAGCCATCAAGGCACAGGCCCTGGCGGACTTCCTGGCTGAATGTTCTCATTCAGGGGAAGAGGAACCTCCCACCGAAGAATGGGTAGTATACACTGACGGGTCCTCAACGGCCAATGGTGCAGGGGCAGGTGTCGTGCTGACCAGCCCTGAAGGAGTGGACTTTGAGCATGCGCTCAGATTCACCTTCCTTGCATCAAACAATGAGGCAGAATATGAGACCGTACTTACGGGAATAAATCTAGCTAAGGCTGCAGGTGCAGAGCGGATTATACTAGCAACTGACTCCCAGCTCATTGCCAATCAAATCAACGGGGAATATGAGGCTAGGGATCAGGCCATGGCCACCTACCTAGAAAAGGTGAAGCAGGGATTATCAAGCCTAAAATCCTATGAAATCAGGCAAATACCCCGATCACAGAATAATCGGGCCGACGCCATGTCAAAACTGGCCAGCTCCAGCCTACAAGACATAAGAAGGTCAGTCTGGGTTGATGTTGTGCATGAGAAATCCACTACTGCCTGTCAGAAAGTCAACATCGTCGAAGAGGAACATGAGAACTGGATGACCCCCCTCACTCAGTTCAAAAAATACGGCATCCTACCGTCTGATCCAGTGCAGAAAAGGAAAATACAGACCAAAGCAGCATGGTTCGTAATAATTGATGAAGAACTATACAAGAAATCCTTCACCTACCCCCTGCTCAGATGCCTGGGGGCAGAGCAGGCCGCTGAAGTTTTGGATGACATCCACTCAGGGATCTGCGGGCACCACATTGGAGGAAGATCTTTGGCCCACAAAGCTCTAAGGGCAGGCTACTATTGGCCTACCATGTTAGCAGATGCAAGGAGCCTAACTCGAAAATGCAGAAAATGCCAACTCTTCGTTCCATCAATTCATGCCCCAGCCCAAGAACTCAGGCCAATTTTATCTCCCATTCCTTTCGCTCAATGGAGGATGGACATACTGGGTCCCTTTGCTACAGCCACAGGGGGACGAAAGTTTCTGATCGTGGGGATTGACTACTTCACAAAGTGGGTTGAAGCCGAGGCAGTCCCAAACATCACCGAGTCGGCAGTCAGGAAGGTCATCTGGAGAAACATCATAACCAGATTCGGCCTACCAAAAATGTTAGTGTTTGATCATGGGAGGCAGTTTGATAATGACCCCCTAAGAGCCTGGCTGGAAGGGCATAGAATAACCGTCGCCTATTCTGCCGTCTGCCACCCGCAGACCAATGGGCAGGCCGAGGCCGCTAACAAACAAATCCTAAATGGGCTCAGAAAGATGGTGGATGATCTCAAAGGAAGATGGGCAGACGAGCTACCAAGTATACTCTGGTCAATAAGGACCACCAGAAAAGAATCAACAGGTCAGACACCATTTGGCCTGGTGTATGGAGCAGAAGCTTTACTACCCATCGAAGTGCGAATTCCTACCCTACGGTCTCAGCAGTACAACAAAGCTGACAACGATGCAGCAATGGCCGAGGCCCTAGACCTGGTCCATGAGGTCAGGGAGGAGGCCAGCATCAACATAGCCGCCTATCAGCAAAGGATGAGAAAGGCATACAACAAAAGGGTACATGAGAGAAGGTTCCAGATAGGTGACCTAGTACTAAGGAAGACACAAGCTGTAGGAAAATCTAGGGAGCATGGCAAACTAAGCGCCAACTGGGAAGGCCCGTACCAGGTGACCCGGATTTTTGGAACAGGCACATACAAAATCGCCAACCCAGAAGGCCAAGAGCTGAGCGTACACTGGAACGCCGACACCCTGAAAAGATACTATGTTTAACCGAGTCTTAGGAAAATCTCGTCTTTAGGAAAAAAGTACTGGCGGAGAACGATCAGAATGGAATGTCGACGGCTCCGACCACTCTTATGTTTTAAAAGTTTTTATATATAACGCTCAAAGATTCATACTCACTGTCTGTTTAAGCTTGCGCTCTCACACAAAAACGAGCAGGGGGCAATAGGGGGAGGCCCCCCTGTTGCCAAAACTGAGAAAAATGGACCCCCCAACAAAAATTCTAAACCCTATACCTACCTCTGGGCAGGAAAGGTGCAGGCCTCACACGCCGAACTAACAAGGACTGAGGGCAGCTCCCCCAACCTTGTATAAAAAACGCAAAAGCCCTCCCTGCCTACCTCTGGGCAGGCAGGGGGCAGGCCCCCTGGACCCCAAGCAGAGGCCAGGGACAGGCCAGGCTACGCACAACTAACAAGGACTGGGGGCAGCTCCCCCAACCTTGTATAAAAAACGCAAAAGCCCTCCCTGCCTACCTCTGGGCAGGCAGGGGGCAGGCCCCCTGGACCCCAAGCGGAGGCCAGGGACAGGCCAGGCTACGCACAACTGACAAGGACTGGGGGCAGCTCCCCCAACCTTGTATAAAAAACGCAAAAGCCATTCCTGCCTATCTCTGGGCAGGCAGGAGGCAGGCCCCCTGGACTCCAAGCAGAGGCCAAGGACAGGCCAGGCTACGCACAACTGACAAGGACTGGGGGCAGCTCCCCCAACCTTGTATAAAAAACGCAAAAGCCCTCCCTGTCTACCTCTGGGCGAGCAGGGAGCAGGCCCCCTGGACTCCAAACAGAGGCAAGGGACAGGCCAGGTTACGCACAACTGACAAGGACTGGGGACAACTCCCCCAACCTTGTATAAAAAACGAAAAAGCCCTCCCTGCCTACCTCTGGGCAGGCAGGGAGCAGGCCCCCTGGACTTCTAGCAGAGGCCAGGGACAGGCCAGGCTGCGCACAGCTAACAAGGACTGGGGACAATTCTGCCAACCTTGGACCAGGCCATACCTTGAAAAAAAAGAGAAAGAGAAAAAAGCAGACCAAAACAAGGGAAAGCATTCCATAACAAACCCATGAAGAGTAAAAAGTTTTCACAAAGTGACAAAGGCAAAGATCCGAAAAACTAAATATTACAAACAGCTGGCCATAACAAGGCTCAGCGCAGAGAATAGGGCTATTTTAAGAAAGGATAAACATTATGGAGCATCCTGGCATGGACCGGCAGCCGCCTCAGGGGGTTTGGCCGCCCGAGCCTTGTTTTTAGCAGAATAGAGGCTTCGGAAGGCCTCTTCATCAAACACAGGGAACATCTCCCCAATCACCTCCATCACCAGCTCCAAGAAAGAGTTGGCCCTACTCACAAAACTTGCGTCCACCGCAGCATCGGTCTCCTCCACAAGGGCATCCTTTTCTTTCTTCCATTCGCTCTTGGCCTGCTCAAAGGCTAAGTCAGCTTTAGACAGGCGTTCCTCCAGATCAGCTGTCTTCCTTTTTAGGTGCTCCATCTCAGCCAGAGAAAGGGTAGCCTGCTCCATCGCCAAGCGACTCTCCTTCAGCTCAGCTTCAAACTTGGTTGCTTCCCTCACAGCTCTCTCTCCTTGAAGCTTCCATTGGCCTGCCTGATTCTTCGCCTCCTCTTGCTCGCTCTCCTGCTTAGCCAGCTTATCTTTCAAGTTATTTATCAAAGTTATGTCCCTTTCCACCATAGCCAGACGGTCAGGAGGGAGAGCCTCGGGTGTGACAGTCAGCTCTTCGTCGCCCAAACGGCTAAGAGCCGCCAGCTCAGCAGACGCCAGCAACACCTTGGAGGTACGCTGGATATACTGAATCACTTGGTGAGAAGTTGAAGTTACAGACTTGGTAAGACGGTCGGCTAAAACGGCGCCAGAATCGGAGAGCAGGCCCGACACGTTTACGCTGTCGCCAGCAGTATAATGAAACTCCGTATTCTCCTCCTGAAAAAGGGTGCTCGGAATATCACGAGCAGGGCGTTTTGCCTCAGGAGTACAAACGTCAGCCTCCAAGTCCACCACAGGAGTAGTCCCTGAGGGCTCCTTATCCCTCTTCCTTCTCAGCTCCAGGGGGGACGCTCTCCCTAGTCCCCTCAGAGTTCGCAGGACGCGATCCCTGGGGAACACGAGTCCCGGCTGGAGAGTCACCTTGCCTGCATCTAGGGGAAGGAGTGGCCCCTGAGGTAACTTCAGCCTCCCCATCCTGGATGCTGGGGGAAGGAGTCGCCGGCTTCGTCGACGGCAGACGTGGGGGAAGAGGCAGCCTCCGGCCAGCAGCGAGATCCTTGACGAGCCTCATTAAACTTTTCTCCCCTTTCTTGAAATTTGAAGGGAGGGAAGGATGCTTCGAAACGATGACGAACTCCTCACTCAAACCTAACCTCTTAACCTGCTTCCTTGTCCAACGACGAGAAGCGGAATCTGCAGAAAAAGAAGGGCAGTCAGCTAAAAAGCAAAGAAATAAAAAGTCTCAGAAAAATCGCGCCAGCAAAAGCCCCCTAGAACTACCTTCAAGGCTAGGGATCAGGCCCAATGGGAGCAAGTATTCGTCTGTGGCTATGAGCTCCGCGTGGGGGAGCAAGAAAGCAGGGCCAAAAACACCAGACTTATCCGCAACAATCTCAAACTTCTTGACTAATATCTCTTCTTTCGCACTCAGCTTTACCTCCAGGGCCTTCCCCCCCGACGCCTGGATAATACTCTTCGCGAGTCTCCATGCGGGTATGAACATGATTCCTAAAATGCCTAGGAATCCGCCACCCGGAAGCGCTATGTACATACAAGAAATTATTCTTCCAGTCTTTCATGCTGCGTAAAGCCGGCCAGACTAGAGCATACTTCTTCTGTCTCTGGAGGGACCAGTACCCAGGGGAACCGTCTCCCCCTGACGAAGACACCATTTGTAGCCCAACCATAAAACGAAGGGCGTCAATATAAGGCCCCTCACCGTGAAAAAGACAGGTCCAGGTATAGGCTATCAGGGACCTAATGGCTATGGCAGCCAGTTGGGCTATAGCCACATTCATTCTCCTGAAAGTCTCCTCCAGGAAAGGGTGAAGAGGGAATCGCAGACCGAATTCCAAGCTTTTGTGGTAAACAGCCATACAACCTTCAGGGGGGCAGCATACTGTGTCCTTTTCCCCTAGAACTATGACTGTATACCCCTCCCCGAAATTATAAAATTTCTCGATTTCCTCGGCAGCATTACTCTCTAAAATCAAATCCCTATTCTTGGCTTCGGGGTAGGTTTTTAGAAGAATTAAGTATTTTTCTTATCCAAATAATAAGTTTTCCCTCTCTCCCTGCGAATGAGGGGGGCGGCAATCCTGGAGGGGTCCACCTCCAGTGCCTCGTTGTCTGAATCAACAACGTCGAAGGGAGCGAGTTCGGGGGATTCAACACCTTCCCCCCTGTCAAGGCGATCCTCCTCCCTGGGCCCAACCCCAGAAGAGGAGGCTAGATCACGCCCACTCCTGTCTCTACCCTCAGCCCTCTCAGACAGTGAACCAAAAGAGAAAGCCCGAACTCGAGACATACTGGTTTATAAAGAAAAAAGTATTGATGAAAGGGAAAAAAGGCGAAGATTTAAAGAGAGATCCTAACCTAGAACGTTGGTCGTCGCCGGAAAGTGTGATAGTAAGCACTCCTTGGTCTCACGAAGTTCTCAGCAACAAAGACGGTTTGGGAGTATGAGAGGGACTACGAATTTCGAAAAATGTAAAAGAAAGAAATGGAGGAGGGGAAGGGCTTATATAAACCCCAGGAAGCCAAAAAGGCCGCCTCTCTGACAAAACGTCCCCAACAATCTACCCCACGTGTCACGCTTTGAACATGAGCCGCTCACCCCTTCCGAAGAAGGGCCTCGAAAAAGCAAAAGTGTCAGAAGGACGGTCAGCTAGCAACGTCATCCCCGCATACAAAAAAAAAAGTAACAAAGTCGCTCGGATTTTTCATTAACTTTGATAGAAAATGGACAAGTTACATGTCATGCTTGGCAGAAAAAGAAAATACAAAAGGAGCCTGGATCTCCGGCTCAACACGCTTGCACCCTGCAAGCAGGCCTAGTCATCACCTAAGTCTGGAGAATAGTCCCCAGGGCTGCCTTGGCCTCCAATGTCAGATCCCCAATCCCAGTCAGAGGAATCCTTGAAGGGATCGTCGGGGATTCCGTCCTCATCTCTATCACTCGAGCAGCCCAGACCCTCACTGTCTCCAGAGTCCCGGCTGCTGACATCCCAGTCCCTGCCATAGGGAACTGTCTGGAAGTCATCACAAGTACCGCAGCCCGTCTTCTTCATTTGAGAAGAAGGGCCTGACCCCAGAGAAGAGTCTGCGTCGGAACAGTCGGGGTCGAACTGTTCAGGGTGCAACCATGGGAAATACTCATGACAACCCCGATCAAAATACCCTCCTCCTTGAAGGCAGCGCTTGAACCTGGGAGCAGCAGGGGGCAAGGATCTTCTAGGGCGCTGGCCTGCCTTGATAGGAGCCTTCTGAACATTCCGACAGGGATGTCACCGAGGACGGCGACTGCGGCGAAGGGCCCGGAAAGCCGCCCGAGCATACCTTAGCCTCCAAAATCCTTTAAAGAGGAAGGTAACAGTACGAACTCCGTGGCGAGTAACAGATTTCTTGATCCAAACCATGATTCAACAAGGAAAAGTGGAAAAATTGAGGATGAAATAACAAAATGGTGAAGGGAGCTGGAATTTATACAAAAGAAATGAAGCATTAAATGGCATCCCAACCATCCTGGCAGGGAATGCCACCAATCGCAAAGTCCTCACATTGCCTGAGAATCCACCAAGCATGAAGGGTAATCATTGCAAAAGGCCTCTCAACTCTTTGTGTACCTGACACAATTAACACTTCTTCCCTCGGGAAAGTACAAAGGCATTAAATGTGGTAGCGAAGTCGAAAATAAGTCAACCTCCCTCTATCTAAGCAAAGGTCGCCAGCCGGAAGGAAGCCTTGCTCCCTCCCAGCTGGCGAGGGCCAATTGATGAGGGTCGGCAGCCTGCTCCGAACCGCCTGCTAAGCAGGCGTCCAGAAGACTACCCAAGGAGCCCGGGGACCAACTTGGCGGATAGTTAGAGCAAAGTCACTGAAAAGAGAACCCACTGGGAACTACAGATGATCACCTGACCAGCAGGGCGACGCGGTCTGCTCAAACCCAGCCTTCACAACCCCTGCCTCGCCTGCCCTCTGGGGAAATCTCCGCAGGCAGGGCAGGGATCACCAAGGGACCTCCTCGTTATTTCGCCTAAGGTAAACGAGAATGGGTGGATGAGGTGAAGCCAGTTGTCACCTCCTCATCCACCCATCCTTCTTCTACTTCCCTCTCTTGTGGGAAGGTATAAATACTCTCTCACTTCCCACAAGAGGGGGGTTGGATTTTCTCTCTCTAGAACTCTTACTCTAAAAATGCCACCTAGTTCCTCACGAGCTAGGTTCTTTAAGGCATTCACGGACTGACTTAGGCATCGGAGAGGGTTTCCTCGGACAACCTCCGAGACCATGTGCGTTCTGTGTGCAGGGAGTCATCCCATTCCGCCGGGAAGGTCCGACCAGTGGAGCAGGAGGAAGGAGAGGTTGGCAAGATAGGCCAATTGTTAATTCAAAGCAATATCGTACACCTCAAGCCCGAATTCCGAATCGGGTTAATTGATTCCAATACCGGAACAGTTACTAACACGTTTGTTCGTCTTTTTAGCAACTTCTTCTTTTTATCTTTTGTTTTATTATACTAAAACGAACCTCGCATGCTAAAATACAACTTTGACGTTAATTTTCATGCATTAAACGACTTAGCAACCCATTCAATTATTCACATGCTTAGGAAAACAATGTTTGCATATCATTCATCGTTCAACTAACGCGCGTATTCAAAAATCAAACGATATCCTAGTCGAGGCCGCTAATGTGCGGGCGGGGTTGGGTGTTCTTTGTGAACTTCCCAACACGTACCCTCACCACTTACTCAGAACCTCGGTTTCCGGATGTCCGAAACCATTGGCAACGAGAGTCATTCAATACACGATATCCGTATCGGTATCAAATGCTAAGGGACGAACCCAATAAACTCTGACATCGGAAATGGGCCGTATTTTGTACACGGCCCACTACGACATAGAGTGGGTTCGAACGGGCCCGAACTCCCACAAAGTTCGGTGGCGACTCCAACTTCGATTTAAATTTCAATTCGATCCATTCTCATATGGAGATTCATTCGCCTCCCCAAACCCGCGCGTGGCCGCGTCAGGGTGGACCTATGTCATGTCCACAGAAGTACTACTATTCTTTAACAAATAGCTGAAAATCCAAAAAAAAAATCATCCAAAATTTTTATAGAAACAGTAATCATTAGATGATTCTGAAACGGTGAACCTAAGAAAATTCCTCAAAACGTTTCGAATCTTGATACAGCACCTATACAGGGTAGTTGCGTAGCTAGCAATAACATTATAATAGGTTCTCTTAAACATGAATAGTAATTGTCAACAAATCATCAAAATCACCATAGAAAATCTGATGTTTTTTAAAGAACAGCTACAATACACGATTGATCCAAAATACACGATTTATAAATCGAACAAATACACAAAGCAATGACAGAATAAATGCAAGAAATAATCAATTACTAGTACAAATACTGTCAAATTGATCATGAATAATAACGAATTGCTGAATTCAACGGAAAATGCAGAAGCTAATGAACAATTGATCGAGAAGTTAACCTGGAACGAAGGAGAAAACAGTTCGCCAAAGGTAGAAGATGAACGCTACCTAATTCAAAAATACTAAGTAAGATAGATAGATACTTAAACAGCACAAATTAAGATAGATCCTTAATCCTAATACAAAAATGAATGAAAAAAGGTACCTGTAGAGCTATTAACAGGAGTATTAGGATTAGGAGTATCAGGCGCATCTTCTTCTTTGCCTCTTAGCTCCTTCGTGAGTCGTCGGTTCTTCGTGTTTAGTGTTTAGGGGTTCTTCAGTGTTTAGGGTTCTAGACTTCTGGTTGTGTCTTCTGATTTCTAAGTTGGGTTCTATGTTTCATTTTGGGTTCTATACCATTTTGAAACCACGTTGACAATCAATAAGAGCTTCCCCTTGAAGTTGCTAAGAGGAGAATTGTTTTCATCAATATCCTGCAACACAATGCAAGACAATCAATTCCCCACTTGAATTTTATACCAATTAATCCAGTACCAGTAGCAGCCAATATCTTCCTGCATTTTCTTCAATCACACTAATATGGTTTACAAATGAACAACAACCTCTCCCATAATGCAATTTTGAAACTATTTATTCTCACAATAACAAGTTATAGGTTTATTCTAAAGATACTGCATTTTCTTGCATTTCGAAGCTATATGTTTATTTTCAAAATACTCCTTTTATCTCAGCTAGAGGTTTAACTTATGACTGTGAACGATCTTTTATACATCTTAACACATTAACAAGTTCGACAATCAATATTACAGACATACACTATTACAAATAAAAAACGCTCGTACAAAATTGTTCTATAGAATAAGACGACCTCAATAGATCGAGTAATTTGCTTGTATTACTCGAATGTATACGACGGTTTTGCACACAGTAACATAATAAAGCCAGTTTTGAGCAAGCAAGAGAAGAAGAAAGGGGAAAGAATAGTACCTAGCATATACAGAATACCAGAGCCACTAGGTACTGTGACCGTAGATGACAAAGTCACTAGGAAGTCGAGTTGCAGTCTGTTCACCGCCCAAGGGAACAAATTGTCCAAAATGGTTGTACCTGAAAGGACATAATCCTTAATATAGAACAAATATCTTTAAATTGAAACAATCAGCAAGATAATTTGAATTCAATCAACTTAAAATACTGATATAGAACAAATATAGAACAAACACAACATAAATAAGAATTAAATTGATGAAAATGGAGAGGAAAGACGTAACACCTAAATTGAAAAGGTATAGATAGATTCACAGGAACATACCTCCAGCAGAGGAGAGGATAGACGAGACCGAGGTGAGCTAAGATGCACAGCCAAAGCACAAGACGCACATCAAATCCAAAAAAACCTTAAAAACGAATTAGGGTGTCAGTTTATGCACTCACTATTAAAAGAATAGCAATAAACCCAAAATTATTAGTTGCACCTGGATACGGGTCTTAAGCTTCTCGTGAAATTGTAGAACTTAGGTAATTGCAAATCGAATTAGGTAATTGCAGAACTTAATTAGTTCAGCCTTCATTTAATTACATAACTTAAATCGAATTAGGTAATTGCAGAACTTAAATCATTACCTTACATCGAATTCCAGAACTTAAAACGAATTGTTGAGTCTTCCTCTACATTGTGTCTTCAAATTAGGATTAGGGCTAGGGTTTCTTCGTGTTCTTCGTGGGTTTCATTTCGTGTCCAGCCTTCTAAGTTTTGAGAGTGGGGTTTATAATTCCTTTTTTTTAAGTCATGTGGGTTTGTGATTTTCAGTTTCGGGGTTTCTAATTTCTAGAGTTCTTGAAGCTTTGGAACCTCTTGTTGTAGAAGGAGGTTTCATTTTAGAGTCTTTGGAACCGATTTAAGTTACAGCAGGTGCCATAACATTGTAATGGGGCTCAAATATTTTACCCAATACCTTTGGCACCTCTTGTTAGTAAATAGCCGGTTTCATAGGTATAGGATTTATTTTTTTTGGGTCTAAGGCACCTCTTATTTTTACAACCGGTTCCTTTTAATAGGTTCCAATGACATTAATTCTACTAGTGACATCTCCACAAAGATCATCTCCACCAAGAAGAGTAATTTCACCTAGACGATCATCCGTTTCACCACCTAAATTGTATCGTATTGAAATTCCATGTGATCATTGCGGGAGATATGACCACGATTCCGAATTGTGTATGAGAAAGGAGAGTGCTTACCAAGCCAACACCCAAAGAACCCATAAAAAATCTCAAACGAACAATCCTAATTTGGGGATCGGATTTTATTCCATGCTTACTCAAGGATCATATCCATTTCCAAGAGCCCCCAATCAAAGGGTTTATCCCAATTCACATGGTTTCTATTATCAACCGAGACCTCCTCACACAAATCAATTCAGTCAAGGCTATTACTATCCTCAAGGATCGCCTAGACCAAACTATGTTCCTCCCTTTGGAACCCATCCTCCATTCAATCAAGGTCCTCCAAGGAACTTCCAAGGTAATTCTCAACCCTTTTATGACATTCAACAAACCATCAATTTTCTATTGAAAGAAAATGCGTCAAATCGAGCTAGACTTGAAGCTTTAGAGGCACGTTCGGCCTCGCAAGCTCAATCTTCTCAAGAGCCGACCAATTCTTCCAATAATGCATCTGTGAATGCCATTAAGGTAATGAGCAAAAAGGAACAGGTGAAACCCTTTGACCCACAAACTACATCTCATCCCTCAATCAATGAAAACGGTGAGAAAGTGGTTAAGGACGTAACCGAAAGACCAAGAAGAGATCCATCAAAGTACCTTGTAGGAGACATTGCGTATGTTATTGAACAAATTCCCATAGAGGACGCAAATCTAGAGTCTAGGATTGAAGTGCCCCCCTTGAATGACAAGCCACAAACCCCATCCAACAACCAAGCTTTGGGCATGATAACATTCACCGATCTTATCGAGAATATTGACACAAGCACGTCCATGCCTACCCCGTCCGATTACATCCGAGACATCATTTTGAAACCCACCGAGAAGGAAAAAGCTCCCGTTTCTCCAAAGACCAACCCTAAAGTCACAATTCCCATCAAACTAGGAGATCCGGGTAGCTTTGTCATTCCATGCTCCATCGACCATGTCTTGATAGACCGGGCTTTGTGCGACCTTGGCGCCGACATTAGTTTGATGCCCTTAGCCATTGCTCGCACTATTTATATTAAAGACTTGGATTACTTCCCCGTGAATGTGCAAATGGCCGATGGAACCACTAAGGAGCCCTACGGATTGGTCCGTAACCTCATGGTTAATGTGGGGAATTTATATATCCCTACCGACTTCGTCATTTTAGACATGCCAATTGAGGAGCGAAATCCTATCCTCTTGGGACGGCCTTTTCTAGCTACCGGTGGGGTGATTATCGATGTGAAGCGAGGACGTTTATCTTTCAATGTCGTTAATGAAATGGTCCAATTTGTGCTTCCCGCGTTCCTTCCCGAAGATCCTCCTAATACGGAGTTTTGGAACCAAATGGTGGAGTTCCCATCAAATGAAGAGCCTTCTACCGAAGATCTTGACTACGATGATGAAGAAGACGACGGTGCCCTATTCATACTTGGTTCTACCTCCGACGAAGATATTCCCGAAGAATTTGCAATGCTTCCCGAGGTAGCACAACTTATGAATATGCCGGAGTTTAGAGAAAAGCTCAAGATCGGTAATGTGGAATTCGAAGTGAATGATCAAGACCCTCCGGGTTGCTTTTCAAGCAACCCCGATTAAACTCTAACTATTCAATTCGGTTTGGTGGTGTCCATAATAACCACCTTGTAAATATTTGTATACTCCCATCTCTTTTTATTTTCTTTGGACAATAGCTTTTGTATTTTTCTTTTGGAGCATTTTTGGTACCTGCAGGAACCGTGAAGATTTCTTTTGGAATTTTTGGGACGCGCTATGAATTTTGAGAGTTTTTCTCCATGTAGCTAATGCGTGGGTCGAGAGGATTAATTTTATTGAAGAGTGAAGGACGTGTTTGGGCCAAGTCGAAGGGAATCTTCGTAGCAAAGTCCTATTTTGAATTGGATTATTTCACCGGGTGAAATTTCACCCGGTGGTGACTTTGCTCGAATTAATGGAATTGACGGGAAATCCGTTGGGTAAAATTTCACCCGGTGGAATCTCACCGGGCAAAATTTCGCCCTGCGATAAAAATATTTTGCGACTTGGAAATTGACGGAAATCCGACCGGGCGAAATTTCGCCCGGTGGAATCTGACCGGGCGAAATTTCGCCCGGTGGAATCTGACCGGGCGAAATTTCGCCCGGTGGTGAAATAGCGCGAAAATGCCGAACCTTGACCCGAACACCGTCGGGTGAAATTTCACCCGGTGGGTGACCACCGGGCGAAATAACACCCCGCGGCCCATATACCCAGCAAACTCCTCCTTCCCATCTTCATTATTCACTTTTCTTCTCTCTCTCCTTAACCAAACCCAAAAAACCCCAAACAAACCCCAAATCTACCACCTTAAACCACCTCTAATCCCTCCATTCCTCCATCAAATTCCAATTAAATTATATATTCTTCATCCTCATCACATTCCTAACATTTCCTTGGAGTTTGTTTTTGAAAATCGTTCCAGTTCCGACAAACCCCAAACCGAGACCATCACCACCATATTTGTCAAATTCAAGCATCAAGGATGAGAAGGGTAAAGCAAATGGCAAGGAAACGGATTTCTTCAATGCTTAATAGGAATTTGGTGTCAACATCATCCTCTAGGTCGGAGGAGACGGCCGAGGCTCGGGATGAATCTGTCCCGATGCCGGTTCAAACACAAAGACCAATCCCGCGCGAACAACCTGTTCCGCTTGAGGTACGTTACCCGAAAATTCGCCGTAGTTTCCGTCATACTGATTCTGGTTTGTATTTCGCTAAAAAAGCTCGTCATGATAAATGTAAAAAAATTTGGGTCTGTCGTCTCGAGCCGACTCGTTGGGCGGCTCGAGATGTACTTGAGCGTATGGGTATAGACACGCAGGTGCAAGCAATGTGCCAAAGCCTTGGTCTTAGCAAGTTTTATGCCTCCGAGGAGAAAACTTTTCAGAAGTTGACGTGCGAGTTTTTCGCAACTTTCGAGCTAAGTGGTGACGATAATGCCACTGTCCCGTTTTAGTTGCGAGAAAATCTGTACGTCCTCAACTTGAGGGACTTTGGTGCATTGCTTGGTTTACCTTCTTCGGTCCTTGGAAGGCCTAGGGCGGGACAGACTCGGGACGATAAATTCGGCCGAGATCGATTATGGTTTAAAATAGCCCGCCAGAGGACTTTCAAGGAAGGGAAGATGCGTTCTTTCTCTATTCGAAACCCCATCCTTCGGTATTTGGCACGTATCATAGCCAACTCATTCCTGACAAGCTATGATACGCACCATAACTGTAGTGCCACAGCTGTACAGTTATTGGAGGATGCGGTTTTGAACAGAGGCCCGTCTATCGATATGTCCGAGGCCTTAGCTACTCATTTCGCCCAGGTTGCGAGGGGCAGCCGCAAGAAAATTTCTTGTGGCGGTATTGTAACGATGATAGCTAAAGCCTTGGACATTGATTTTAGCGATTTAGCACCAGTTGGCGGGGCGGGAATTTTTATAGATGAAGTTTATTGTCCTTTCCTTGTGTGGCCCCAGAAAGGGGATTATAACGGTCGCAGGGTTGCTCTGATACCATTTGTAACACCCCGACCCAATCCTAGGGCCGGAAATGTTAACCGCGGTAGCTCGCCAGGCTTTGTACTGGTCCCACAAACCAACACGAGTCCTTTCCAGCGCATTTTGTCCTCACTCATGTGCATCCTGGAAACCTTCCTAGGAGGTCACCCATCCTAAGATTGCTCCCAGTCAAGCACGCTTAACTGCAGAGTTCTTATCATGGGCAAACCAGAAAAGAAAGTGTACTTTGTTGATATGAGTAGTACTTCAAATCCCTTTAAGCAAAGCTCATAAATAGGATATCTTCAATCAATGTGGGGTGTTTCAATCAAATAGGACTCTAATTGCTTTGAAATACCTTTAATAATATTACGATCATTTTTTTATCAACCTACAATTATTTTTGGACCCCTTCCCACCATTTTGGACCGTGACCCCCATGTCACATTACTACTACACATTTTTACAACTTATTATTTTTATGTTTTTAAGAGAACAATTATTTCACAAGATATTTTTACCATGTTTTAATGTGATGGCTCATGCAAAAACATTTCAACATCCACATACATCATTTTGGCCAAGTTGTGTAGTATACATGTACCTTGTTTTCATCAATTTTAAGAGCTTCATTTATGCTTAAACCTTTCACTTTTTTTTCTCATTCAATTTACATCAATTTTAATCAAGGCAAATACCTCCTCTTTTTCTCTCTTTGGGTTCATGAAATCTGAATTTTTCAGCAGTCATTTCTGGCCAGAAAACCGTCTTCAAGCATCGCCTTCCGTCTCCTATTTTTCTTTTATTTCGATCCTCTTTTCGTCTCCTTCGTTAAGGTATTAATCGATTTCATTTTCAATCGTTATACACTTTGTTTTTCCAGCGATCTTATGGTATTTTCATACCATGGATGTCATATTTTTGTAATATTTTTTGAGGATCCGGAAGCAGACGAATACATCGTCGACTCGGACTTAGATTTGAGGTAACGTCGATGTTACTCGGTATTTCATGATTTTAATTGTGTATTTGCATGTATATATTTTTATGTTTTATGTTGGCGATATATGTATGTCATATAATCCGGAAAATTTTTAAAAGTTGAAAATTTGCATGTTTCGGTATTTTTATCGCTTTTACGAGATTAACGATTAAATCGTCATATTAATTTGTAAAATCGTAATATTCGGCCTAAACATGTAATATATGTTTATATTCTGTAAAAATGATGTTTTTGATGATTTTTAATAATTTAGTATTTTTCTGATATTTTAGTTATCGATTATTGAATTATTACCGTTTACGGACAAAAACGATTAAAAGTCGATTTTTAATTCTAGTACCTAAACATTTTATTTTAATCGAATTTTTGACGTGGTGAAACTTTCTAATGAAATAGAACTTTCTGAATATTTTCAAAAAATTTCGGAATTGTTAAGTGGATGAATGAATTAATAGCTTTAAATCATCGTTTATCGTTAAAATCGTGTTTGTCGTTTAAATTCTCGATTTCTGGTCTTTTGTGTAAATCTGGGAAAAAAATTGATTCGGATGATTTCATAATAAAATGTAATTTTAAGATTTTTAGTGCTTTAATAAAATGTTGGGAACGATAAGTTTTATTAATGGAATCGTTGATTGTGAAAACGGGTTTAAAAGACGGTTTTAGCGGGATTTATTAAATCTGCAATTTTTGGAAATCTGGAAAAATAGTAGTTTCTGGAAAATCATGATTTTTAGGTTTAATAATAATTTTTGGATATTAATACTTAAATCGTATTGTAATTACTATTTTTATTAATCGTTATTGTCGAGATTAGACGATTAACGAGAAAACGCTTTAAAAACCGAGGTTTAGGATTCTGGAAAATTTTCTTTTCTGAACAGAATGTCCATAAATATATTTTAACTATTTTAAGTAATTTTTGTACTATTTGTTAAAGTTTTTAATTAATAAGTATTGATTTTTGGACAAATTGTGATTTAACATTAAAATGCTTCGTCTTACCAAAAAAACAATTATTTTTCCAGCCATTTTGAAAGTATTTAAATCTGAAACTTGGTGATTTAAATAATCCCTTAACATACTCTTAATGTATTCAATGGTTTAATTAAATAAAAGACGTTAAAGTATTTAATTTGGCATTTGCCGTAAAATCCTATTTATGTTCGTTTTGTGGAAACTATTAAGAATTAGGGAATTTTAATTTTATAAACTTTGAAAACACCCTAATTAGTAGTATTTAAAATGTTTAAGACATTTTTAATCATTTTATAAACACTCGTATGATGTTTCAATAATTTCATAAACCTAAATGTTCTCACTTTATCAATTAATCGTTAAGGCCGAAAGTATTAGTTTTATAATCTATATCGTTTACTAAAAATGTTGTGTTAGTATGAACTAATATTTTCGATATTTTTATATGATGCTATTTTTAGTAAATTTTCTAAAAATAGAAAGTTTCCTCTTTTGGAAAGTGATCCTTTTCTTTTGTTCTCTTATTATTTATAATGATTATATCTTTTGAATATCAATAATGACTTTGTTTTGGAGTTATGGAATAAGGATAAGTGTGGGGTTAGAGTAATACAGTCTAGGATGTACTGTTTTGCCATCAACTATAAGGCTGGTGTATCCATTTGGGATGCATTGGTTGTTGAACTGGATACATTTGGTGTCCAGGAGTATATGTGCATTGTGCCCTTAAGCTAGATATCGCATCGTGTTAGTCGCCGCCAGTTGAACTGGATACATTTGGTATCCAGGAGGGGTGTATATTACTTAAGCTAGGACCTCGCATGATAAGTCGACGTCCTATTATGGTTGAGTTGCCTAGTTAGAGACCTTGGATCTTCGCTGCGTGTGAAGTTGGTGTCTGAGTTCTCGAAGCTAGTTTTTAGTATATCCCTAGTGAAAGTCTAGCCTTGTGCACACTAACCTGTGGACATGACATAGGTCCACCCCGACGCGGCGAAGCGCGGGTTTTGGGGAGGCGATAGAATTTCCATATGAGATGGATCGAATAGAATTTTAAATCGAAGTAGGAGTCGCCACCGAATTTTATGGTTATTCGGAACCATTCGAACCCACTCTATGTCGTAGTGGGCCATACTTAAAGCCTGGCCCATTTCCGATGTCAGAGTTTATTGGGTTCGTCCCTTAGCATATCGATACCGATGCCGACTGGGCGGTTAATCGTATATTGAATGACTCTCGTTGCCAATGGATTCGGACATCCGGAAACCATGGTTCTGAGTAAGGGGTGAGGGTACGTGTTGGGAAGTTCAGCGAGAACACCCAACCCCGCCCGCACTTAGCGGCCTTTACTAAGATATCGTTCGGTTTTGTGTACACGCGTTAGTTCGACGATGAAATGATATGCAGAGATTATTTTCCTAAGACATGCGAGGAAAAATAAATGGGTTGCTAAGTCGTTTAATGCATGTTAAACTAATAACGTCAAAGTTATTTTAGCATGTGAAGTTCGTTTTAGTCTAATAAAACGATAAAAAGAAAATATGAGAATAAGTTGCTACAAACACGAGAAAACGGGTTAGTAACGATTGAAATAATAATATAGGAAATAAATATATGAAATCGAAAAAATAAAAATTAATCGAAATCTGAAAAATATTGTTTAAAACGTTGTTTTGTATAAAAACGATGTTCGAGAAAGAAAAAAAAAAGAAAAAAAAAATGGGTCTCGGCCGAGAGCCGCGCGACTCGCCCGGGACCAATGCGGGTCGCGTGGTGGCCTGAAATCGACAACGTTTTTCGGAAAATTTTGATTAAATCGCGTACGAATATCGCATAATTCGTACCCGACTTAATATTCTCGATATTCGTTATATTCGATAGTTGATTATCAAATATTTAGAATAGTTTTTAGAAAAGATGTAAATTTAGAAATTGTTTCGTAAAATAATAAAAATAAACGAACGAAAACTAAAAAAATAGCCTCGGGTCAGACTCGGGCGCGAGTCGCCTGGACCGGGCGCGACTCGCACGCGAGTCTGTCCGTTTTTTTATTTTTTTGTCGAAAATCGTTATAAATCGCGTACAAATATGGATTAATTTATACCCGGTTTATATTTTCGATATTCGTCGTATTCGATATTCGATTATAAAATCGATATCGAATATTCGGAACGACTTTAGAAAAGCTTTTGAAAAAGTTTGTTTTGAACGAAAAATAAAAAAAGAATTTTGGACGAAAAGCTGTAAAAAGATGTAACGATTTCGTCGAAAACTTAATATAATTCTTGTAAATACGATATTCGATTATATAGAATCGATATCGTATTTTAAGAATATTCGATATAGGAAAATAGTTTTAGTAGTATCGATATTAGAAAATAAAAGAAGGACCGACGCGAGACCCATAAAAGAAAACGAGAGGAAGAAGAGAGAAAAGGGAAGAGACGGGTTTGATTTACACCCTCAACCTACATGCTTTGTGTTCTCGGTATAAGGCTCGTCGGACGGTGGCTTAGACACGGGAGCGTCGGGATGATGTGGGTGAGTTAAGGTGTCGATTTTTGGAGTGTTTTTTTGTGTGTGTGTGACGTGGGTTTGACCGGGTGGTGGGACGGACTAGTCTTCGGGATTTCGGATAACGTCGGGATTTTGGATGTCGCTTTTGGCTGGCTTTTCTCGGTATTTTTGATGTGCTTTTTCGGTCTGATTTTTCGGTTTATTTTTCGTTGTTTTGAGGTTGAAGGGAGGGTCCTATTTATAGGAACCGAGGTGGTCTTGTTTGTGTGACAAGAAACACCGGTTTGGATAGGAAATACGAGAGTTCGTGAGGGAATAGACTTCTCGTTTCTTAGAGAAGAAGCCAAAAACTTGGCTGGCTGGGGTGATATCTCGGCTGTTTCAGCCGAGTATCTGAGCTCGGGTGGTATTTTGTTTCGGTTTCCGGATAGAATTCCTACTTGAGATCGAATTCTACCTTAAACGAAATTGTTTATTATTTTGTATGGCTGATTTTTGTAGGAATTTGGGCAGAAGTGGGACGCGTGAGACATCACGGTCGGTCCACAAGTCTCGGGAAATATCTTTGACCGGGTTTTGACTCGGTCGCTAAAAGACGATTTTACCCCTGGTGACGGTTTCGACCCAAATTAGTGTTATTTGACTCGAAACGACCCACTGGGCCTGGATTTGAGGTCCGTTTTGTGAGATTTGTACTCCTTAAAATGTCTAACCCAAATGTCCATGATTACAAGCCCATATCCGAGTCTGTCAAAGCACGTTTACGTCCTATCATCATCGGGTGTTTGGCGGGAACTACTATAGACACCTGGCGGTCAAAATGTGGGTGTCTACATAACCGAATATCCATAACGCCATTTTGAATATTTTTATTGTTATCGATATAATTTGGTTTGCAGGTTGGCAAATATTTTTATGTTTCTTCGGAAATCCTTTTGATTAATTTGTTTTACGCTAAAGCTTATTTTAATATGTTGTTTTACTTTTTTCCATCTTTACTATTTTTCCTATATTAGTAATTACTGTTTTAAAATCCTGTTATACGACTGGGAGAACGTTGACGTTGCTCCTCACTGATTGTGGCTGTTATGTTTTTAACATGACAGGTATGCGTGTTTCTGGGTGTGGGCTAGCGGGCAGCATGATCCTTGCTCGATTAATTTTAATAATTATGTTTTGTGGATTGTTAAACCCCTTTGTGGATTTATTTAATTTTCGCCATTTTTATTTAGGGCCTAATGTTTGACTTTACCATTTATATTTTTATAAAAACATAGTTACAGCGTGTTATAATCCCGACTCTACAGTGTTTCCGCCACTGTATCGCGTTAGAATTTCTAGGGGATTACAACCTTACTTGAGAATCCATTTCTTTAGTCCAAATTTCCATCCTTTTGTGGGTTCGGAGGGGGTGCACACCCGACTAGCCTACTTTTCTACCATTCACCCATTTCCACAAATAAGTTTGCAAGAATATGCTTTACCTTGATCTCAAATGAACTATCTAGCCAAAAAAGAGCTATTAAAAAAGAAAAAGGGAAAAATGAAGAAGAAGGGCGTTATGTTATGAAAAAAAAGCCCTCGATCGAAATAATGTGGAAAGAAAACCGAAAAGAAAATCAAAATCTCAAAAATCGTTCACAAATCCAAATAATCCCTTGATTGACATATTGCCGTGAAGTGCCTACTAGAGGACCGAGTCCCGAGGAAGGAAAATAGCGGTAATTTGGCAATCTTTACCATTTCGCAAACACTTGTCCACCTTTTTGGTCTAATTGGCTTTCTCGAGTTTGGGACGATCCTCTAGGCTTAGCTTAGGAGACGGCATAGTCTAGCTTAATAGTAGTAGTTAATTTCTTTTTGGGTCTTTGCTCGAGGACGAGCAACGGTTTAGTGTGGGGGAATTGTTGTGTGCCAAATTTGGACCGTTTTTCCTCCCATTTAGACCCGTTTTTCCTCCGTTTTGCGAGAATAGAGTGCGATTATCGCCGTATTTTGAGTAATTCTCGCATTAGTGTCTCTCTTTTGCATTTTACGTGTTTTTGGTAGTTTTCTGTCTATTTTGATAGGATTTTCGACCAAAAACGTGTATGAGCTTCTACGAGCATGAGAGAGATATGGTCCAAAGAGCGAAGCACACAACCAAAAGTTCGAGTAATCCAATTGACCGACGAAGAAAGAGACCGGAAAAGAGAAGAAACTCCACCGAGTGAAGTTTCGCCCGGTGAGTCATCATCGGGCGAAGTTTCGCCCGACGACATTTTCCACCTCCCCGAAGATTTTCTTGGCACTCACGACCGGGCGAAACGACCGGGCAAAATTTCGCCCACCGGGTGAAATTTCGCCCGATGGAGAAACCGGGCCGAAATCGTATTTTGAGAAGAAAATCTCACCGGATGAAATTTCACCCGGTGGGATTATTATGACGAGCCGCAAGGTGAAGTTTCACTCCATGAAGATGCAAAGGGTGTTGGTCTAGCTAAATGAGGAGAAATTGGATTATGGGCCTTAAACTTGTGTGACCCATTAAGAATTCTATAAATACTCTTCCTAGGGTTTTGTGCCTCCTAGAGCCTTGAGGGTGCCTTGGGAGAGCCCTTAGGAGTAGGAGTAGTGTAGAGAACTCTCTAGTAGTAGTAGTAGTTTGTAGCAAGCTCTCTAGAAAAATCTCTCAAAACAATTATTAGATCTACTTAGTATTAGTATAATTACTCTATAATTAGTAGACAAGTCTCCATCTTAGGTGAAGATTCAAGGGTTTTGCAAGGGTTTATGTGACAAGACTCTTGTTTTATTTCTTAAAGATTCATATTTCTTTTATTGAAGATTGAAGATTTATGCATGGATTGGTGACAAATTCTTGTATATTTCTCCCAAGATTCAATCTTTTATGTTATCTTCATCTTCTTTCTTAGTTTCCTCCATAGTTGGTAAATTCTTTCCTCTCTCTTTTCTCCATTAGTTAGTTTATGATTTTCTCTCCTTTGTTAGTCTCTCTTTAGATTGTGTGTTAGGTAATCTCTCTCTTTAGTGTTAATTGTTAGTGTAGTTGTTATGCATGCTTTAGTTAAATTCTCCCTAGTTAGTGTTTTGTTGTTAATCACCATGACTAGTGAGTAGATTCTCTTGTTGGGGAATTAGGGAGGAGGATTTGGATTATTTGATTCAAGGGATGTTGGTGGGTTGTTTACTTGTTGATCATCAATTTTAAGGTTTTTGTGTCTTTGTTAACCTAGAACCGCGGCTAAATTGACCTTGACTCATTTCTATCAATATGGGAAAACTCGGGGTAGAAATTACCTTAATTGGAGACTTACCCTTTCGTCGCGAAAGCGGGTTTAGGTAGGTTGGGTGAAGAAACCGAAAGGTGGCACTCTCCCTTTTCGATGTTGTAACTAAAACTCGATCCCGAGACTTTAAAGACCCCATTTCCGAATCCCGACTCTCCCCAACACCTTTCCCATTATTGTTCCTAGCCTTAGTAGTGTAGTTCGCTAGCCTTAGTTCGACTACTTTTATCCCAAAACCCCCATCTCAATCCCAATCGCGATTGAACTCTAGACTTGACCAATATCGCTTAATCCTCTCCCTGTGGATCGATCCCGACCTACCACTACTACACTAGCTGGGTTAGTCGGAGTTATAAATATTGTTTGCATGCGTGTCGACGACAGCGCGCATCAAATACAAATCTTTCACAAAACTGCTTGTCTCGTCGATACTGTTCTCGTATGCACTCAAATACACAACAAACCTCGTCTCCTGGCATAAGTGACAGCACGTACTGATTAACCTTTTCGACCTCATCGTGGGTAGGTGCAAGAACAGCTCTCTCCTGCAGATATTGCGGATTGTTGAGGTTTTCAAGTAAACCGAGGTAAGTGCTGGTGACAATCGATGCTATTGGGTCCGGACCGAGCTCAATTAGAACTTCGTTCGGTAATTGCACAGTCGTTATACCATCACTCGGACCACCAGCTCTGCCATCACCAATGCTTAGAATCAATTCGGAAAACTGCCTGATCTCTTCGGTATTTGCCCCCTGTCCACCAGTTTGTAACCTCATGTTCTGTGTAAGTTCCAATACCTACAATACGAAAGTATAATATTACAGGACCAATGTACTCAATCGTGCTTTTAAATCAGGTATGCAGAAGAAAGATAGTTATACCTTGCAGTCCCTCCATATAGGTGAAGAACATATCGTTGCGTGAACGATGTCTTGTCTGCTGCCTTTCGGAACGACAGGTAATATATGCCTGAAGTCGCCTCCCAAAACGACAACCTTTCCACCAAAAGCCTTATCGGCGAAATCGGGGTGAACCGTTCCCATTATATCTTTCAGACTCCGGTCAAGTGCTTCAAAATAGTATCGACTTACCATTGGTGCTTCATCCCAAATGATGAGTTTGGTTTTTATGAGTAATTGAGCAAGATCAGTCCCTGGTCTGATACCTGAACAGGTAGATCTCTCGCCCACATTAATAGGAATGTTAAACCTCGAATGTGTCGTCCGACCTCTTAGTAGTAGAATTGAAGCTATACCGCTAGACGCAACGGGTAGGACTATTTCCACTTTGCTTCTCAAAGCTGCACACAAAGTATTTCAGATAAAGGTTTTACCCGTTCCTCCATAACCATATAAGAAGAAAACACCTCCTTCGTTCTTCTCAACTGCGGCCATAATTTCATTGTACACCGTCCTCTGCTCATCAGTTATAGACGACATGTAGAGTTGGTGGTCGGCATGCAACTTCTCCCTATCATAGTTCAGTTCGTCTGATATTAGTCTGTTGGAGTCGAAGCAGTTCAGGTTGTAGTCTAGCAGAGGCATTTCATGGTATTTGGAAAGCGAGCTGCCGTTTGTCTGCAGTGAGGCTTCTATTTCTGCCAACGCATAATTCTGTAACTCGACATCCATCATCTGCAGATCTGCTTAGAAGTAGTTCAAAGATTAAAATTATGAATCAAACATATAGGAAAGCAATTAGATGGATGCACTGTCACATACCGAAGTTCAGCAGTTCTCTCCTGCGTCGACAAAGTATATCGTCACAAAGATGGTTCCAGGTCTGTTCCCATACATACTCTGGGCGTATCAAACTGCCGGAGAGAAGCAATGTTGCGAACAAATTCCTCAAATACGATCCTGAAGCCCAGTCACTTGCCTCCACTATTGCATCGATATATTCTTTATCATCGCCAAGTAACCCTAGGGCGTAACACGCATCTTTGAATGTCTCGTGAACAGTGTCGTTGACAGTACGGATATCCTCAATACTCGTAGGTCCCTTTACGAAATTCAGAAGAGTTCTCATGTAATACCGCTCACCTCCAGTCGGTGGCATGTGGAACATTCTCCCTAAACTGAAACCTTGTTTGCGAGGCGACCAACATTTCTCTTTCTGATCCCAAACGTACTTTGTGAGAAACTCAGCGTAAGTCAGATGTCTAGCTTCTTTGTGGTCAGCATTGTACCCTAACCACGCGGTGAACTTCGTCCTCGCTCCGCTTGAGCGTGCAACGATATCTTCAATCGGATCGTCGTCATTGTACACTACATTCTGTTCATTCGGGAGATGATAATCCAATCTCAAAATGGGTGGGATCCTGTAGTGAATATCAAACGCAAATATACGCCAGGTTGCCTCACACGGGGATATATATCGGCAGTCATAATATTCCTGGATTTGATCAATTTCATCTGGATTCTTCCTCGTTGCAGCGCCAGCGGTAACATGGTCGTACCCCTTATTAATGTACTTGAATAAATATTTAATAGAACGCGCTTGATTACACCATTCAACGTTTATGTGAGCACGGTACTTTTCCAACAACTCAGCGTTGTACGGAACAACATATCCACTATGCACTGTAACGCCTGATTTATCAACGGTAACGCTGTTGTTTCTCCTCCTATACATAAGATAACTGTCCCCATCAACTGTAGTTCTTTCGGAAAAGGCCTTAGGAAACCTTGTGGTACACACGCCATCAACCATGCAAGGGGGACTTCGGATTTGCGAGACCACATGGCCCGTGAATCATTAAGTCTCGAACTGCCTGATGTAAAGTTGGGTTATCCAATGTATCAGGGATTTCTGCGGAGATTATACTGTCAACATCACTTGCGTCTGGAAACGTGTCCTCACGTTGGAGAAATAGCAAGATGTGAGCATGAGGGAGACCTCGTTTCTGAAACTCAATGGTGTAGACAACTGGGAGAAAATCGTAAATGTACATGTGCACGTATATATGTTAGACAAAATGTGACATGATTTCAAACGATCTAAAGGGAAAAAGGGAGAAAAGTGTGTGTACCTGCTCTTGTTCTACGGAAAATGTGGTTCTCCTTGAAATCTCTCATGAGTAGATCGAGTTTCTACTTAAATACTCGTGTAACTATGTCGGGCCTATCTTCAACTTTCAACCCACGCTTAGATACAAAACGTTCTATTTCAGGCCACTTAGGATTGCAAGTGAACGTGATGAATAAATCAGGATAGCCGCACCACTTGCATATAGTCATTGTATCCTGGTAGTTCTCCCTCATGTAACCCTTTCCGCCAACAAAGCTTGAAGGGACAATGTACTTCACCCCGACTGATGAAGGATCAGTCTCCCTATTCGCAACTACAATAGAAAGTTGTTTGAAGTTCTCAGATCGTAGGCTAGGCTGATTATATCGAAGAAATTTCAGTCGCTGTGCCTCAATCATTGTGTACCCATCGACAATTATCTGCTGAAGAAGCATGCGCCCTCTAAACAACGTGTCAAGCTCGACCTCTGGGGGCCGATCTTGCAAACGAAACGCGAACCACTTGTTGTGTGCTAAATTTAGACCATTTTTCCCCTCATTTAGAGCCGTTTTTCCCTTGTTTTGCGAGTTTAGAGTGCGATTATCGCCATATTTTGTGTACTTCTCGCATTAGCGTCCCTCTTGTGCGTTTTACGTGTTTTTGGTAGTTTTCTATCGATTTTGGTAGGATTTTGCACTGAAATCACGATCGAGCTTCCACGAGCACAAGAGAAGGGAATACCGTCCTAAGAGTAAAGCACACAACTTAAAGTTTAAAGTCATCCAATCAATTAACGAAGAATGAGACAAGAAAAGAGGCCAGTGAAATGACCGGGCGAAATTTAACCCGGTGAGATACCACCGGGCGAAATTTCACTCGACGGTAAAAACGCCTCCCCGAAGATTTTCCGAGACTCCCCACCGGGCGAAATTTCACCCGATGGGATGAAGTGCCAAAAACGCGAAAAAAGGAAGAAAATCTGACCGGGTGAAATTTCACCCGGTGGGAATTATTGTCAAGACCGCAGGGCAAAGTTTCACCCTATGAAGATGTTGAGGGAGATTGTCTCACTAATGGAGCATGAAGTGGATTTGGGCTTTAGGTTAAAAACCCATTAAGGAGATTACTATATATATGTAACCCTAAATTGTTGCCCAAGGCATCCATCATTAGACTAAGTAAGTAGTAGTAGGCCTCCATTAGTGTAGCATCCATCAAATTACACCATCCATTAGTAGAACAATCTAGTACTCCCTCCGTTCCAATGAATTGTTTGTCTTTCCTTTTGACACCAAGGTTAAGGGAACCAATGAGAGAGTAACATGTAGAGCAAAACTCATGAGAATGATCAAATTACATATAAAAAACATTCCTAAAATAGAAAGGCAAACAATTCACTGAGACGCCCCAATATGGAATAGGCAAACAATTCATTGGGACGGAGGGAGTAGTAATCTAGTAGTAATTCTCTAAAAACCTAGTAGTTTACATAGTAATTAGTAGTAGATCTACTTAGTTCCCATTAACAATTCTCTAGATTACAAGTTTGTAAGAAGATTATTCAAGTTTTATTGAAGATTTATGGGTTTATTGAAGAATTAGTGACAAGTTCTTCACTATCTCCATCAAAGCTTCAACCTTTATTCATGCAAACTTCTTATTTCTTGTAGATCTTCATAGTTGGTACATCTCTTTCTACTCTCTTATCTCTAGTTTAGATTTAATTTAGTTTTCTCATTATTATCTAGCTTAGATCATCTTAGCGTAGTTAGTTTCTCTAGATCTTGTTCATGTTGTTCTAGATTATTCTCTAGATTAATTTGGTAGTTTCATAGTTTAGTGGGTAATTGTTAGATCGTAGTTTTCTCATCATATTGTTGTTAGTTTCCTTAGATCTAGTTAATATGCATGCTTTAGATAGTTTCTCCATAGTTAATGTTTTGTTTTCTTTCATTATGATTAGTGAGTAGATTTCTTGTTGGGGGGTTTAGGGATGAAGACTTGGATTATTTGAATTTAGGGGTATTGGTGGGTTGCTTGCATGTTGGTTTACCTTGTTTGTGGTTGTTGTGTCATTGTTGTTTTAGTCCGGCCAACTAGACCGACCTTGACTCATTTCTATCAATATGGGGAAACTCGGGGTAGAAATTACCATAACAAGATACTTACCCTTCTTCGCCGCGAAAGCGGGTTTTTAGGTGGGTTGTGTGAAGAAACCGAAAGGTGGCATTCCCCCTTTATCAACTTTGCAACAAAAACTCGATCCCGACCTTCTTACATTCCATGTTCCGAATCCCGACTTCTCCCCAACGCCTTTCCCTAGATTAATTACCCCTAGCCATTCTCGTAGTGATTCCTCTAGCATAGACTCGACCCTTAGAAACCCCCCCTCTAGATATCAAACACATCGTTTTAAACTCGTCAATTCCTCCGTTCCCTGTGGACCGATCTCGACTTACCATGAATACTTGTTTGTTTTTGTGTGTCATCTCGAGTCTTATAAATATCGTTTGATCCCCCGTCCTTCGTTAACGACCGAACCGATTGGGAGGCGATCACCACTCCCTTAGTGTTAGCTTATTGCGTGCAGTTTCCAGATTTGAACTTGAGTCAACAGAGTCCTGACAGTGACTAATACCGACGCAAAACTCGTCCTCACCTCGTGGAAAGTAGAGGGGATACTGAAGTTCTAAGTAAGATGGATGCAATTCTGAAATACGCTGAAGTTGTCCACTTTTTTCCTCAACAACAATTTCCCTAATCTTCACAATGTCCTCAACGTCACCAACTATGAGAGCAGCAACTTCTGAGACATTGGGCAAATTGTAAATTCTCCCATCGGTATGCCTCCCACTAATAAGGCGCAACCAGACCTCACACCTATTTTCTGAATTCAAAATACTGTCTCTCACCATACGGAATGACTTAGCCAAAGGGTTGTAGTCGTCGATCATGGACTTAATTTCCGCCATGAGCGAATCGTCGAACTTGTCAGCTGTCTGCGACTGACCCCTAGAGATGTATGAAATATAATATATCAGATATTGATATGATAATATAGTATACCGTTGAGAAACCGTAAATAAATAACGTCATGAGTTAACTACAACAACATACATAAGAGCCCTCTTCCTGTTTTTTATTTCGTCCTCGGTGTCGTATATATAAAGTTGGCTGAATTTGGGTGGCTGATTATCCACTGGTAGTAGACTTCCAATTCTATGAGAATTCTGCCCACCTATCCTGAAAGTGTACGGTCCTCTGCCCTGATTTACGGAGTGATCAATCTTGCTGCCACTTGACGTGAAAGTGTGCATCGAGTTGTAGGACCTGATATTATCCTTGAAATGAACACTTTTAGGGTGCACACCGTGAAGGAGATCTTTCAAGGGTTGCAGCGGTTCACTTAAGTAAGGCAACTCGACAATACCATCCCTACAGCACATATTAAAAGAAGGTACCAACGGTCTTCGATCCATTCTATCTCTCTCGTCGTACCATAGCTGGGCAGCGCATCTTTGGCACCTGTACTCCGGATCCCCCAATTTCATCATAGCCTTCCCACCCTGTAAGATGTGGAATGACTTTAATGTATACTCTAATATAGAAGCTGTTTTCTAGCATTGGTATAGACATGAAGATAACTTGTTGCCTCCGTTGATTGACTATTACAATGATGGTCTTCACTAACTTCTCCGAAGATGTCACGTGCTAAGCTTTGAATTATTATATCACTGTGGGACGATGAGCTGAACAGTCTGTTTGACCTCAGGCTTCTAGGTGTGGACTCATCATTCCCGACAGCTTCACGAATGTCCTCGACAACACGGCCAACAACAGCTACACGAAACAAAAGGTGGGATGCAAATAATTCATCAAGGTGAACTGTGGTACAATTAGTAGTGAAACAACTGAAAAACTCTGAAGATAGAACCTGTAGTCAGATTTTCAATCTGCTTGTCGGGGGTGCTTTGAGGAGACGCTTCTATTAATTTCCTTGATCTTCTACCCATTATTTTTATCATGTTTTTACGCCTTGCAAGTTTTGTATGCCAATCTCGATAAGGGTCGTTAATGGTGTACATTGCATCTTGGTACGAATTATGACCATTCCTCCTATCGGACAAAATATGTTTACGATCCCTTCGCGCTTGCTTGGCAAGCAGGTATGTTATTAAATTTGCCTCCAGTTGGGTTGCTGGTAACACACGGATATACAATGAATGGATGTCACGCAGATTGCCCTGTTAATATGAGTAGTTTGCTTATGAAGGAGGTAAATGAATACTGTTAGGCAAGGTACATACCGTCAAGAAGTAGTTGACACGGTGTTTGATCATCATCATCATCATCAAGGGTAAAATTATCGGTGTAGACTGTTACACCTGAAAACGAAATAGAACACAAACATTCAGCGAGATGTTAAATAATGACCCCCGAAGACAAATCCAGTAATTATATAGTTAGTTGTTATAAATAACAAATAATTGCTCACCGGATTGAGGGTCCTCGACCGCACTACAAACTTCCAAACGCGTAGATGTGCGATGTACTGTCACCAACGGGATGTGTCGCAATACGCTTCCCTGTATTTTGAAGGAAACGAACAAACAACCGTGAACGAATTAGTGAAACTTTATTTCATGTAGAGTATAATCAGGTCCTCTGAACAAAGCAGCAAACTGTTATAATTCGAGACCTTTTTCCTTCTGTAGTACGTCGACAATGTCAGGCAGTGCGTCTCTATCATTGCGAGAGGGTGTAACAGCCGCACCAAACACAATAGATTGTCCATAAAATATAGCGAAGGATGGTACATTATATTGGTCAAGTAAATTGGAAACGTATCACCCGAATTCGCAGAGAAGCAATTAGGGTAGACGTCAGAATTTGCGACAATTGGAGGAGTTAAGTTCAGGGTATTTGCTATAGTTGAGCGAATTGTAGGTTCACGACTGCTACACACGTTAGTAATATCCTTGAAAGGCGACCTCGAAGAAACTGAAAATTAACTTTGGTATGTCAATCGTCCTGATACTTACTTATAAAAAATGAACTTAAGTAGAACGAGCAAGGTGAAGTTAAGCATTACGGGACTATAGACATGAACTACAAAGTACAGAATTGAGGAATCCTAACCGTGGCCATATTTCGTCTTCTTTGAGTTGCCTATCAGTTTCTCGGATGGAGCAACATCAGGAGTTGCTGATGGGGCGCTGCGAACAGTCCTTCTCTTTGGAGTTTTGGCTACTCTATTCGGGTTTTCATTACTAAAACCATCCATGACAGCGATGTAGATATTCCACTTTATCAGTGGGCGTAACTGAAGACATTGAATTGTGGGAGATACATATATATTTATGGAAGTTGTGGTAAATCAAAAGAATTCGAAAAGGTTTGTAGTTGAGTAGTTACAACTGACAACTATGTGTTGTATTCCCAATACGATCAAGTTTCCAATACAGATATTAACGAACACTGCAGTGTTATTAAGGAAAATTTCGATGTCGACACTGATAAACTAATGAAATCGAACATTAACTATCAAGGTATGATAACTTACCTCGGCAACATACCAGACGTCTTCAAGTAATTGTAAGGGAAACTGAATGAAGTATAATATACAACGTTTATTGTCGTCACCGTTGATTATGAGAAATATGCAACATTTCCGAACTATGAGAGTATACGGCTGCTGCTGCTGCAGTCAAATGTAAAAACATCCGCATTCCGGCCTTCGTATATTACAGCAGATATAAAGAGGCTACAAATATAAGTAACTATTAAAAATGAGCGTTTTATAAATACATAAACAGACTTCCGAATTTCTGGAGTCAATGCAATAGGACTTCGACATAGGACCAATTGTAACTTATATGCCTCCTAATATGGTTTATAGGTTCAAAGTGATGTTGTAATGAACGTCACAGATAAGGAGGCTACAAATATAAGTAACTATAACGAATGAGCATTTTATAAATACGTATGGAGAAATTCAATTTTCTAAAATCAATCTAATAGGATTTCATAACTTATTTAATTTGGACATATGACTACTGATAATTCAGATGAAGCTGTATTGCTCAGGAAGTATATTAAAGTACGGAATAGGATTTTACAGTACAATTGGGGAAAAAAATTGAAAATGCAAATTGTGTTGATAAGAGCACTTAGGATCTGTGGGAGTACGCTAATGAAAATTGCATAAGTGATTATCATAATAATCAGTCTTCCTCTTCTTGAAAATATATTAAAGCACTAACGAATTGGGTAAAACCAAGACGAAATAGATTTTCATGATACAATTGGGGAAATCAATTGTGAATCTAGATTGTTTTAATTAAAGCACTTTAAATATATGGGAGTACACTAATGAAAACTGCATAAGTGGTTATACTCCTAATCAGTCTTATCCTTCTTGATCACGTTGGGGTGTTTCGTGGCGGATCTAACATCGAATACAGCACCAGCTTCTTTAGTAGAGTCCAACAAAATTCCAGCACCGGTCCTCTTAAGCGGAGTGATACGGGATGAACTAGACGATGTTTCACAATCGATAACCTGAAACGACAACAAAATCTGTGTAAGGTGAAAATGATTACAATTCATGCAGTGGAATTACAGTAGCGTAGTTGTAAATGTAAATCTCAACAGCGTTGCTGACGGCTGTTGCCTCCTTGGTAGTGGCTCCTCCAGAAGAGCCTTCATCTGGATTCGTCAATTGGTCGGTAATCTTCTCGCCACTGGAGGAAGGTCCACCACGCTGCAGGGGAATTAAAAATGTCAGGGTCCATTGGGTATTGAAAAGAAGTTACAGTCTGTAATAAAGAACGACAGTACACATGTACATTTCTATTCACCGTCATTCTACGAAGGCTTGTCGTTGTCAGACTGTACTCCTCAAGTTCCCGCTGCTTGTACAGGAGATGAAATGAACAAATTTAAACGTGGACGCAAATAAAGTAAGGGACGGAGTACTGAATATTTAGTTAAACCTTCATAGCTTCTTCGTATTTCATGGCAAACTGATGAATCTTGTCGGGGTCATCAGAGATCCACTGGACGGTGTAAGACTTTGAAGATTTCTCCACATTGAACTTGTCGTGAATGAAGATCTTGAATAGGTAATGTTTGTCGACAAAAGTGGCAAGCTCTCCTGGAATTGAGTCACCATCCCCAGCCTGTGGAATAGAGTTTAAGTGTATTGTATATATGCAACTTCTTGTAATGCATAAGGAAATTAGGGCAAGGGGCGGAAGCATGACATTGTGTGAAATTTACCTTCTCCATTCTACTCATCAGATCTTGTGCTGAGTCATCAACATACTGTTGTATTTGGGTGTCGAAAACAACGAAATGACACTCAATATCTAAGAAGTCTTTGACAGCGAACTTCACTTGGTACCTGTAACGGAAGTCGTAAGACAGAACAGCGGAGATACTCATATAATTTGGGGCTTATCAGATAGAACAAATACAATTGCGAAAGCAATTCTGTTTGTGAGCACAAATACTTACCTTGGAACTTGACCAGGAAAACCGGAAGTATTACCAACACATCTTGGACGACTGCAAATCCACCTTCCCTGTTCATTCCTCGCAGCCTTCGACCAGCAGGACTTGCAACTGTGATAGTACCACCCAACGGAGGCCTCCAAGTCAACTATGGTTGCAACAGTGTAGAAAGATCCACTCTGATTGGAAACATTAACAGTCAGTAAGTAATAGTGATTAATATCTAAGGAGGAAAGAGGCGAAGAACATGGCCAAACATTATACAATTTAAGACATAGGACCTTCTCATTCTTGATAATCTGACTGATTGAGAGTACTTCGCCAACACTAAGTTCAAAACTTTCCTGCTCCGTACCCTCCTCTACATACTGAATCGAATTACTGGGGGCCTGCGATGAAAGGCTGTGAAGGAATTCTACTCAGATGGGGCTCCAACTACTGCATTAAAGTATTTCGAGTGTACTTGTGCCGAAGAACTACTAACCTCTCTTGGAATGTATCAACTTCAGGTATACTTGGATTAATCTCAAATTTGGTGGCGTTGTACGTTGTTTGCACACGCCAGGAAGCTGTTGATTTGTCGTGTGAAATAGTTAGCATGAGATAATATGTAAGTGAAACTATACAAAATATAAGAGGAAGTAAAAGATGTTAGATATGGAGGAAATACATTCAAAAGTTTTGGCCTCAACACAGTGGCACACAATGACTTTGGAATGGTCCGGATTTGGTAGACTCTTCAGAACTTCAAGTAGGTCGGTGGCATGTGGTGACCATAGGGTGCACTGGAGCACTAAACCTCTGATGCGTACAATGACGATGAAATAATAAGACAGATTATTAGTGTGACATGATGAGAGGGATGCGATATGTAAGAGAAAACATAAAGAGCAGAATCTAAGATTGTGAATCGATGACTGTACTCGGTGTCTTCCAATTTGATACTCCTGTTATCATTGAAGTCGTTCTTCGTCTCGATCAGTGGTCCAATCTCGTAGAGATTGCCAACAATGTATGCACAGGAGAAGAACACTACAATGTAAATAACAGGTTGGATAGATAAGGACTACTGAATGAATTACATATTGGAATCGAATTTGAATTGAATAGTTTGCAGCAACAATGGATGGTATGTTTATGATGCAGACCTATATACTGCGTTGTTTGTACTCTCCCATTGATAATATCGTTGAAATTAACAAAACGATAACAATTTGGTGGTATGGATTTGTCATTGGGCACATGTGTGATTCTCGATGAGAACTCAACATTGAGTCTGCAAGCATGTGTTATAGCCTTATCATATTCGTCGTTCTTGGAAGCAGTTAGACTTTTGATATTGTAAACTTCTCCAACAACAAATTTGTCTTTGAACCTCTTAATCAGAGGCTTCTTAATTGTAGCTTGGACACAATCGTTCTGAGAAGTACAGCATACAGAAAAGAAGTTAGAAACAGTAGTCTACATACCTTGGATTTAGAAACAGTAGTGTACATACCTTGGCATCAATTAGAAGTAGTTCAACAAATTCAGTCTTCGACTTATCCCTGAACTCTAGTCTCTCCCACATGTATATCACCCTCACATTCAATTCTCGCAGCCTTACACCTTCACAAAGGGTCGCAATGGAAACAGTGTTCGAGACAGCAATTGTAGTGACAGGTATGGAAATATAAAGACAGAGCAATCGAGGCCTTGATTTTTTGAATTTACTGAACGTTTGAAGGTGTTTGAGATGAGAGGAAAGTTGATGAGAAGACGCGGCAAATATATAGGCAATACGTTGAAGGTGGTGTAGATCCAATGTAAGCATGGGGAAGATAGAGTTAAGAAGAGCAAGCATTGAATGTGTGCAGTTTCCATAGCAGCCTGTTGCATTCACCCATGAGGAGATGCAAATCACGAAACATGGGTCATTAATATGGCTGGGGATTACTTCTCCCCTAAACAATCTCCTTTTCAATTCTTAAACCTAATATGCATTACTATTCCAAAAGATGAAAAATAAAAGGACTAATTTCCAAATGGGGCACCTACATTGTGTCACCTAGTTTTGAGTAGTGTCTTCTTTTATAGAAAGAAGATAATAAAGTAGTATAGACCCCGTGCCATGATGCACGGTATTTTTAATAAATTTATTTATAGCATATTTTTCATTTTAAATTTTCAATTCTTTTATTTTTATAAATCTAACGATGGTATATATGAAAATATTTTTGACATTGCAAAACAAATTAAGATCATTAATGTAGGTTTTAATGAAAATCTTCTGTATATTTTTTATGCTCGGTATATGTCATCTTGCATTTGAAGATACATACTCATTTCTTTTTTCATTTACGGAGTACTATTTTGTAAAGAACTAGTGTGTTACCCGTGAAAAATTTCACGGGTTGTCCATTTTTATTGATATTTAAAGATGAAGGAAGCGAGATTGGTTCATTTTTAAATTACGTGGTGTGATTATCAATATGTGGATTAATAGTACGAAAGTTCAAAAAACATAATCGTCTTAAAGGATAATTTTGTTGTTAGAATAAGACAATTTATTCTTTATTTCATACTTCTAATTATATAAAATACAATTAAATCTACTCATAAGCAAAATTTAAATAGTTAAATAGTTAAATATATCGTTTGACCCGTCTTGAATATTGTTTGATTATAGTGAAATAGTTAAAATAAATATTTTGACTTCGGTTAATTATAGTGAAATGTTGCTTTGTATGACTTACTTCACCCCCCCCCCCCCCCAACCACCACTTCTCTATAATCTTCCACATTTCTTAGGGGGCGTTTGGTTTGAGGTCTACAGGAAAGGGAAAGGGTAACAGTCTTTCACATTCCCTTTGTTCTTGTTTGTTTCATCATTTTTTCCATTCCTTTTCCCTCATTCGATCCTCTCCATTACCCCTAACCCTTCTATCTCCATTACTCTCATCCCCCAGGGTTTGGATCATTACCCATTATCTAGCCTCACCATCATCGCCACCAAACCCGTTAAATTTTGACTTTACCCACTTGACCCATTTGTTTTAGAGTCAAGACCCATATTTTTTACCCATGACCCATTAGATCCGAACTTGAGATGACTCATTTGAGACCTAACCCGTTAATTTATTATATTTAAAATAATAATTAAAAAGTTATTAAGGTTAACATGATAAATTTAAAAAATAAAATTTATAAAAGTATCATTTATCAATAAAATAATTGTAAAATATTATACGAGTAGTTTTTTTTACAATTATTAAATTTTAAATATGTTGTAATTAATATAATAGCAGCATACTCAATAGAAAAAAAATCCAACTTTTTAATTGGTAAAAAGAAAGACGTCGAAAATTATTTCTAACCATAACCCGAATGATGACTCATATAACTCGACCAAATTTTGGCTCAACTCGTATTCATATCCGACCTGTAATTGTTTCTGATTCTCTCACTTTTGCAAACAAACAAGTAACATCAAAGGGTAACCTTTTCCTTTCTTTTCCATACCCTTTCTTGATTTCATTCTCTTTCCCCTTCACCAACCAAACGCCCCCTTATTTTGATAACTTCTCTATTATCTTCCACTTTCCTTTTTAGTACATCTTTTGTGGTTCTTGTTGTTTGTGACCCCACTTTCTTTTCTCATCCACATATTCCATTCTTCTGTGTAAAAAATATATTGTTGTAAATGAGTGCAGTTCTAATCGTGTGAAAAGAACTGTTTGTTGCGTGTTTTGGAAGACAACATAATTTGGACCCGATTAAGCGGTTACAAATAGGATTCAAACGAATCCATAAAAGAAATACGATTTATTTAATACTCTGCATGACAATATGACTCTTATATTGTTGATATTTTCAATCTTATTCAAATTTGTTACACCGTATTTACAAACACTTTCTTAAAGTATTTAAACAAATAATAGTGTAACACCCGTGAAAAATCCACGGATTATTTTTTAATTTTTACTAACAATAAAAATATCGCAGGAAGGACACGTCTTGTAGCATCCTCGACCTTCTAACTTTCGGGTACTCAAAGCTACCTGCAAACAACATCAAGAAAAAAACAAATCGAGTCAAAGTTTGATACTCCCTCCTTCTCGAATTGGCCCATGATCGCTCTTTTCTTCTTATGAAAGAAAAAAATGAGTTAATAAATGTTTTCTCCTAATTAATGAGTACGTTTCCACTTTTCTCCTTATAATTCATGTTTTTAATGTGCGTTAGTAAATTGTTATGACCCGAAATCTCTTTAAACTCGACTCGTATAAGTAATGTGATTAATATGCGTTAATAACCCGTAAATTCGATAATAAACTTATTGTACCTGAACCCCGTCTCAAAATCCGTATAAACTCGACCCTTATATATAGTTAATATTTTTAACATGCATTAATAAACCGATTTCTCACAAAATCCCTTTAAACCCGGCTCGTAACCTGTATTTGACCCGAAAGCAAACCAACACCGTATAAATGAAATTTCATGTAACCCATATTTGACCCAAAGACGGTACTTATATGTCAAGGATGAAGAATTGGGTTATGTAAATGCAATTTCATGTTTTTAAGGGTTCTACTCCCTATAATCAAGAGTTTGATTTTTTTTCTAGATAATTTCATTTTGTTTTATTTTGAAAAGCTTCATTTATTAGTTACTCGTAAATTCAACACGTATAATTAACGTTTTTAATGTGCGTTATTAAATTGTTTTGACCCAAAATCCCTTTAAACCCAACTCATATAAGTAATGTGATTAATATGCGTTAATAACCCATAAATGCGATAGTAACGCGTATTTGACCCGACCCCTGTCTCAAAATCCATATAAACCCGGCCTTTATATTTAATATTTTAACATGCGTTAGTAAACCGTGTTCTCACGAAATCCCTTTAAACCCGGCCCGTAACCCGTATTTGACCCGAAAGCAAACCAAAACCGTATAAATGCAATTTCATGTAACCTGTATTTGACCCGAAGACGGTACTTATATGTAAAGGATGAAGAATTGGGTTATATAAATACAATTTCATGTTTTCTAGGGTTCTACACTTCTACTTCCTATAATCAAGAATTGAATTGTTTTTCTAGATAATTTTTTTTTTCAAAGGCGTAATTTATTAGTTACTCGTAAATCGAATTTTACCTTAATTGAATATTGCTCAATAACAATCTTACGTTTTTTTTTTCGTTTTTCTTGCCATTAATATTCATGGCATCATATCCTTCGACTGTTCATATTTTCGAGATTGAACAAAATCGAAAATCGAAAAATTACCGGGATGAGCACTTGAGCACATTCAGTTTCAATCAAGTTCACTCGAGCAACTTTAGCATTAAAGTTACGAATGACTAATTATGTTTAAAACTCAGGCTCAAAAACTCCAAATTCATCTGACGAACCCATCAATTTCGAGGGCAAAACGGGTATTTCACCTCTACCGGGCGTCGAAGATATTCAACGATTCCTTTACTGTCTACGGAAAGATTTACTTGCTTGAAGCGCTTTATAACTGCTTCGGGGCTGCAATATGTAAAAGATAAAAGATTACTGCCTCAGTAGACAAACAACTTAAATCAGAAGGTATTTTCGCAAACAGTATACCAAAATCATCCATGCTACAACACTTCCGTGCAACTAACATACAAAAATCAAATCCAACATCGGTTTCAAAAGGTCGAGACTCGAGAATAAACCACATACTGCTGCCATATGAACTTATGAAACTCGATTAACAATAAAGGTTCAAGGTTCAAAATCTTCTGCTACTGCTGTAAAAAAATGTTCAATCAAATGCTATTGAAGTTCTAAAGTTTCAATCTTCAAGCGTATGGCAGGAAAGTCACAACCTTTAAGCAACAACGAACAGGATGGGAGAGTACGATTCAACCACGTTTGTCAACATATTCAAAAATACAAACTTCCTACAATTGATCGGGGCAAAGGGATTACAATGCAACCCACATTTCACTCAACTCCACATTTCACCTGACCCAAATTATTTCACTCGAGCAACTTTAGCATTAAGGTTACGGATGACTAATTACGTTTAAAACTCAGGCTCAAAAACTCCATATTCAATACAGTCTCTACCTCCAAAAATCCAATACTAATAGCTGGATGCTAAGAACACTATATACCTTCAAAAGAAACTTGTTGAGGGAAAGAAATTTTGAAATAACATGAAATACAATTAATTGATCCATGATACACAAAACTGCGCAATCGTATGAATCAGCAATACACAGTTATAAGAGAAAAGATAATTTACCTTCAAAGCTGATTGTTCCATTTTTATCAAAATCATACATCCTACAATTTCCCTAAAATTTGAGTTGATCATCTGTTGAACAACGGAAAGCGAGAGATGAAGATTTCTGACGGCAAGCGCATTATGAAAAATCAAAATCGATAACATCGAATCATCATAATCATGATCTAATTGATGAAACACTCGGCTACGAATCTTAAGGAGAAGTTAGAAAACCTGGAGTTGAAGGGGCGGTGATGTTTCTGAGTTTATCTGAGTCAACTCGGTTGAACCACTCTTTGAGACTTGCCGGGTTTGCCATTGCTGCTGAACTCCGTGATTCCCACCTCAACGAAATTAACTGTATCATCTTCGTTCATCATCACCTAGAAAAAAAACGTCCTTCATCAAAAATTAACATCATCGTCTATCTTCATCATATCCTGAATTAAGCATACAATCTACAACATAACGAAGATTATTATACAAATTTAAAATCGAAAATAAAAATTCACTAAATTAGGTTTTGTTACTAAATCTCAAAATTTGAATTCGATTGAATTTAAAAATATTACCAATGAGTATTTTTTGTTACTAAATCTCAAAAAATTACCAATTAGATGATGATGCTTTGTTTTTGGTTCCCCTCCTCTCCTTTCTTTTACCTGAAAATTCACGAAATAAATTGAAAAATAAATCAGATTTTTTAAAATTCAATTGACTATTATATAAATAAAATCAGAAAATTTAAACTCATATTGCTTGAGAAGGGAGTAATTGACTATGGACTAAAGTTTGAATGGGAAGATGATGGAAAACCGAATGTAATATATAACAGAATGCTGGAAGTAATTGATGAAGAGGAAGCAAAAATGAAAAGACAGTCATAATTGAGAGTGCAATTTTCCGAGCTGAATTGGGGAATACCAAGGTGAAGGAAAACCGATGAGATGGGTAGGTTAAATAGGGGCAGCGGGAATCGGAGCAGGGGGTTAATGAGAAAGAGGGAGTAATTAATGATCCGGGTGATTGGATCAAGGGGGATTGGAATTGATTGCGCATGGAATTGGAATTGGATTGGAATTGATTGAATTAATTGAAACTAGTATAGACCCCGTGCATATGCACGGTACATATGCAAATTTATTTTATAGGTATTCTAAAATTTACATATTAATTTTTACATTACACAACTTTGTAATTTAGATTTAAGAGAATAATTAGAATTTGTTAAGTAATTAAGATAAATTAGTAAGTCAATACATGTATATTTTAATAAAGATATTATAGATATTATATATATACTCTCTCTGATTGCCTATTTTCTTCCCTTTCTTTTTGGGTGGAAAATAAAGAAAGAGTATTATATTAATAAAAGAGGATAGGTGGAATGAAAAAGTAGAATAAAGAAATATTATATTAATTAAATGAGAAAAAGTGAGGTGGAAAAATAGGGGGAGAATATTATATTAATTAATGAGAAGTGAAAAAATTTCCTTAAAAGGAAAGAGGGAATAAAATCAAGCTCATCCCAATAAGGAAAGTATGAAGAAAATAAGCAATCAGATGGAGTATACAGTATTTTTTATTACATGGAGCATATGGTATTCTTATACTTTCAAAGTTTCAATTTTTTACCTAAAACATACATATGAATTAATATTAACAATTGATTAATAGCACATTTAAAAAAATACACTAATTCTATATTTTTTTTAAATTGAAGAGAGATCATAATTATACGTTATATTTCAGTGTGTGTATATATGTATATAGATCATAATTGTACGTTATATACACGTTATATACTCTTGGAGTACACATCATTATACTATTAAGGGCACTCTAATATTAAAAATTATACTGTCAAAGATACTTAGAAATACACAATTACTCTAATAAATCATTAATATTATTAGTGTTTGTAAACTCTAATAAAATTCAGAATTTATGGCAAAATAATATGGAAAATTACATGCGTATTGATATGTGGCATAATTATATGGATACTGTATATTACACATCTTAGACATAATTACTGGAAATTGATATGTAGTATAAGTATCGATATTATATGAAACTTGATATGGAATGAAATATAACGTGATATAATAATTATGTCATATATATGGATTGTTGATAAAATTTATGGAATAATATATGGAAAATAATATATATGCATATTATAAGGAATTTATGCACTATATATGGAATTTAGGCATTACATTATTATGCCATAAATTCTATCATGTAATCATATTATATCACGTTCACAACCGTCTTAATTACCAACAATTAAATGACCACCGCCTTAATTAGATAACGTGATATAACATTTGTTATTTATAATAAAAATAGAATAGCCCATAGAGGTAAGTCAACCAATAAAAAAACGTGATATGACCCAATTAAGGGGAGTTCAATAAGTGGCCCAACAAAGTAGGCGGGAAAACTTATTAGTTTTGTTATTTGGTTAGTAGAAAGGGGATGATATATGGAATAAAATATATCATATTGTTAAATATTTACCAATCAATTATGTATGATTATGTATGATAGTATACCAATCAATTAATTAGTATTCTATATTCTATATGTTATATAGAATACTAAGGTACGTGTTGTATAGCAATCAATTATATATGATTATATGTGATAGTATACGATTAAAAAGTCTATCAAATCAATCACAAAAATCCTGTCAGTTATACAAAATCAAAAGATTGATCGTCTTCTACAATTAAAAGATTGATTTTAAATCAAAAAAGATATATAATTATATCGTATAGAACTAATTATAATAATATCTTCTAGTATAGACTCAATTAACCAAAATGTCATTTCTAGTATATTATTACCCTCTAAATATTATACTGTCAAAAATACTCAGAAATACAATTATCGGTATTACATGAAACTTGATATGGGATGAAATATAATGTGATATAATAACGAAATTACTTTTTCCCAACGAGACTTCACTCAATCCTAACGACATTTTACTTGTTTGCCCCTCTCATTTCACCCATCATAAATTCAAATGTTTTTGTTTTCTCTCTAAAAAAATACAAACACCCATAAAATGAACCACCACTAATATCGGGGATCGCTGGCCGGAATCGATGGCCGAGAAGGCAGAGATCGGGTCGGCGGGGCTTTGAGGGTGGTGTCTGGTCGGAGCGGTGTGGGTCGGATGGGCGGGGCGGCGGGGTCGGGTGAGGGTGGTCGTGATGTGTGGTGGTGGGTGAGGGTCGGATTGTGGGCGGTGGTGGGTGGTGGTGGGCGGGTGGTGTGGGTGGTGGTGGGCGGGTAGTGTGGGTAGTGGTGGCGGGTGGGTGATGGTGGTGGGTCGTGGGTGGGTAGTGGGTCGTGGATGGTGTTGGTGGGGCGGGCTGGATAGTGGTGGTGGGTCGGGGCGTGTGGTGGGCTGGGTGGTGGTTGTCGGTGGTGTCTGGTGGGTGAGTTTGGTCGGCGGTGGTGTTTGGTGAGTGGGGGTTAGGTCGGCGGTAGGGGTTAGGTGGGGTGTGGTTGCTGTTTGTTTTTATTTTTTTTTAATTAATTAATTTATTTAAATTCCTTTTTTTGGTTTGTTAGTTGCCCTTTTTTGTTTTTTGTTATTTTAAATATATATATATATATTTTTTTTTTTTTTTTTCGTCCACCACCCACGACCCGACCCGACCCACACCACCACCACGAGCCATCACTTCCAGCGAGCCCGTGCCCCACAACCACCACGCCGATCACCATCCCTTTATAAGCCCTAAACAATTCATCAAACAATAATAATACAATTAAAAAAATTAATTTGGTAAATAAATAATCAATTTTACATCCTCGAAAATTAAATCGGAAACCATAATTGAATTCCGCAGCGATAGATTATCTAAATTGATGGAGCAAAACAAAAAAATTGGAGTTGAATAGTCAATGTCAAATAAAGTTTATATAAGGGTATAATGGGAAAATTCTAAGAAAATTCGTTAGGATTGAGTAAAGGCTTGTTAGGAAAAAGCACGACCCTATAATAATTAGGGCATATATATGGAATGCCGTAAAATTATGATATATTTAGCATATATTTAGCCTTATGTATACTGTTAAATACTCGTATATGATAATATATATAAAATTAGATTGTATTGTCAATTAATCAGTCAATTAATTAGTATGATATATAAAAAAAGATTTATAGTATTTTATGGTGTAAAAAAAAAATGGTAGTATCTTTTTAAACATATCGCTATTGATTGCAGTTATTTTAGATATAAGTTCAACCAATATATATTAAATAATCCAAAAGTAGGCCCATATGGTAGGCTCATATGTTAGTAGGCGGGAAAATTTGGAGATTTGTTATTTGGTTAGTGGAAAGGGGGATTGGAATTGGAATTGCTTGAATTGCAATTGGAGCATTCTATTGCTCTTGAAAAATGGGGAGTTCCTGATTTAATATACAGAGGATGTGTACTGATGATTTCTTTTATTTCCTCCGTTCCATTTGATTCTTTGCGTTTGCTTTTTCACATTTATCAATGCAATGCGCGTTTTCTTTTATCCATATTTTTAGTTACATATTTCTAAAAATTATAAAAATTTGATATTTATAATGCACTTGACTAGACAATTTAAATAAGATATCACATGACTATATTTTATCTTATATATTACTATATTAGAAAGTATATTGATAATTCGTCTCACTTATCAGTTTATCTTATATATTAGAAAGTATAATGATAATTCGCCTCACTTATCGATAGTGTCAAAAATCAAATGCAAAGAATCTATTGGAACCGAAAAAGTAGTTGTTATGGCGAAACAATTTTTTTGTATAAAAAAAAACCTAATTTTTCAAGAGTAAGTCTCCCTTAAGACGGGTTATCCGTCTTAAACTTATAACGGGTCAAGTAATACTCATTTACCTAGAATAAGACCCATAAGACCCCACCTTACCTCATCTTTATGCCTTTTTGTTTTTATCTTTTTTCCAAATACTTGACCCGTCATACATTTATGACGGGTATTCCCGTCACAAACAAGACTTTGCCATTTTTCAATAGCAAATGAAGGATTTTTTTTTAATTTATAAAATGAGTCATCTCACTTGCATTATCATATCGTTCATATGAACTCACTCTATGATTTAATTTGTGAAAAAAAAAATCTATGATTTAATTTGTGAAAAAAATCACAGATAGTTTATTGGTATATTCTTTATTTTGTATACTTTTGTAGAAATCAAAGTAGAAAAACTCATCGCGAAAATAAATTTACATTTCAAAGAAACATGTTTTTTGTCACAAAGGTAAATGACATTATATTAAATTTTGAAATTGATTTCATAAAAAAGATTGTCATTTTTTTATATTAATGATAATTAATAGATTGGAATTTATTTAATTTATACAATGATTTTTTTTTTCCTTCCTTATTTAGAGCAGTGTAGTCTAGAGAAGAATAAAGAATCGATTAAAAGTACAACTCAAAATGGAAGGAGGAGGGAGTAAAAATATGATTTACAATAGTAATTTTTTTTAAATGGGTAAAAAGAAAAGGAAAATTTTCCAATATAGTACGGAACGGAGTAGCAGGAACAATACTTGGGGTGCACGGCAATCGCATAGAAGACGTACTCGTGCTCACTTGTAGGCTGTAACAAGGTAGATACGACGCGTAAAACAAATCCGAAATCGAGTTGAAAAGCGGTATGGTATTGTAACTGCCCTATAAATACCCCTCACATCTTCATCTCAAACTCAAACTCAAACTCAAACTGAAAGAAGCGCATCAAAAAAACTCATTGAAATTAGCAGCAATGGGAGGTCCAATAATTCCATGGAAAGAGCAAAGGCCAGCCCCAAAGCCCAAGAAGACGCCGCAACAACCCCAAGAAGAAGAAGAAGAAGAGCAGCATTATTACCACCATCATCAAGATGTTCCCCTTCGCCTCGTCCCATACCTTCCTTGGCGTAAACCTTGGACCGCCAAAGACGATAATAATGAGGGCAAGGATGATGATGATGCGCCCCCTCCTCGTGTTGACGGGAAGACCAAGAGTTTGATAAAGAGGTTGAACAAGTCCCCCAATTCGGTGGTGAGTAAGGACAGGACTCGGGAGAGAAACAAGTCTCGTCAAATCGCTCTATCCCGAAAACTTTCTACTTAACCATCACCTCGCCCTCCTCTCCATCTGCTTACTAACATCTGTCTGTCTCATTACTTAGAAATTCCATGGATTGTTACTTCTTAGTATTCCTTCCAATCCTTGGCTTGTTTTTGTTTGTTTGTTTGTTGAATTGTGAATTGTGTTACTATCCTTCTTATTCTGGCTCTCACTCAACTATATTAGCTGAATCTTTATGACCAAATAGTACGTATATGAATGATATTGGCTTTTCAACAAATCTTTAATTTTATATCTCTTGATTCATATCTTGAATTTTTTTATCTCGTTTACTACGTTTCATACTCAATTGATATGCTGAATTTTATTTTGTACCTGGGTTTCGATTGAGTTTTGTGATTTCATACGATCAAATTATCCAGGCTTGAACATGGACACCGTGTCACCATCCCCGGCCTGCGAACCGCCTCCCAAAACCCACCAACCCTAATAAAAAGTGTACTGTAATTTCAAATAATTGGTGTAATAACATGATAAAAGAAAATAAACAAAGTAAAAATTCAAAACGAAAAAAATACTAGTAGTTCATAATTAGTGATCGAATTGATATTTATGGTTGAAATCGTCGGAATGATTGGATTGGGTTGAAGGTGAGAACACAGGTTGTGGGAACAATTCAATTGAGTTTTAGGTGCAAATAGAGAAAATAAGACTACTTTTTCAAACATTACCTAAAGAGTATGGACTACTCTACGCGATTCAAAATAGGAGCATGAGATAAAAGCAAATTTATACAAATGGATGGAATAGAAAGAATAACTTCTTCTTAGTTCCTACTCTCTCTGTTCCAACCTCCCTCCGTTCCAATCAATAGTATACATATACTTATACTTTTTGCACAAGATTTTAGGTGGTGTGGGAAAGAGATAATTTGATGTTGAGCTTACTATTTTACCCTTTGTTAACTAAAATTATTCATTTAATTTAATAATTAAATGAGTATATAAATAAGGAAATGTATACAATTGATTGGAGATCAAAAAAAAAATATATACTACTGGTTGGAACGGAGGGAGTACCAATATTGCGTATACCCAAACTTTGTCATCAAACAAAAACTCTCCTACCAAAACACAATCTTGTTCACTCATCTGATCTCCCCTTCCAATAGTATAGTACTCTCTCTCTCTCGTATTAAAAAAAGTGTCTCATCACTTTACTGAACCTCGATCCCATATTTAATCAATTTTTACCGCTATCATCATTCATTGCAACACCAAGTTACTCCGTATTACTTACAGTAAATTGAATATCCATTTCAATGTCATTATAATCCGGTGTTTTTTTCTTTTTTTGCCAACGGTTCAAAAAAACATCCTATTACAAAATCAGAGCTATTACCATAAAGGTAACACCCTCTTTTGTAAAGGTATCGAGATACTACGTAATATAACATACAAGTAAATGAAACTGATAACGGATAAAAGGGATGAAGACAGCACCTAAAAGCAAAGTGTAGGTAATGAGCAGTAGGAGTGTCACGAGCATCAGCCCACTTCACATCTTCATGGTTGATCAATCCAATAGACGGCCTACTCCTCTAAACGGGTAAGTGACAAGAACAAGTTGCACTCACGTCACATGGACGTAGAAAGGAAACGGGGTAAACAAAGCCAAAAGACTTGTCCCAGGTGGAGATAAAACTCCTGCAACTTAGTACATGAACTAGTCGAACAAAAGACCAACAATCCAAGGGAAAGAGCCACCCCACGAGAAGGAAAAGGGAACACTCACAACCATATCCTTGACTATAATCACCAAAGTGATACCAACACCCAAGGCCCACGATCTTCATCAACCCGTCTTGGAAAAGAAAAGTACGAAACATTCTCCTCAAGAAAAGTATTAAAAATAGCATAATATGTCTAAAAGACTTCATCGAAAAGGAGAACCACACCCAAACCACACAACACCATATTCCGACCTATCCCAAAGGCAATCACACTCCGATCATAATGTAGCTGAGAACCCCACATCCACCTCCAACGAAGCCAAAGACCACATGCAAAGTCAATTTGACCTCATCACAAGCAAAACAAAGGCGACAAAGGCCCAGAGGGACCGACCCACTCCTAACAACAAAGAACAACAAAAGAAACCGTCGAAACACCAACCAACTAAACCGAAGGACGACCCAAAACCGAAATCCGAACCTAGATAGTCTAACAAAAGCTAAGGTGGGGGAGGAGCGAGGGGAAGGGGAACACCTAGCGAAGACTAAATAAGAACAGACAGACTAAAGAGACTCGACAAAGACGACTAAATCGACATTTCAAAGGGTGGGGGAGGGGGGCGAGGGTAGGGGAGAACACCCTCTGAAATTCGACCCAAACAGGAAACGGGAAGACCCAAAGGAGACCAAAAAAAGACTACATCAACATACAACCGGGTGGGGGAGGGGGGCAAGGGGAGGAGGAACACCCGTTAGTAGTTGACCTCGCCAAGAAAAGGTCAACCAACGGACCGACAACAAAACCAAAAAAAAAGAAAGCTGACTAGCACAAACCGTACGGCTAGGAAGGTCGATCGATGATAACGATGTTGATCCACAACAAGCAGATGGACCGGAAAACCACCCCAGCACCCAAATCGCCTACAACGAAAAAGAAAACGACGATGGACAAAAAGATCGGCGGCCAACGGATCGATAAGAGGAGCATGCAAAAGGGCTCAAAAACTATAAAATGATAGGAGGGCCGGAGATGGGGCTATAATAAACCCCATCTCCGACATTATTGATTGCGAGATAAGAGGAAGATGGGTGGCGGCGGCTGTAGTGGTGGAGAATAAGGGTTTTTTTTGGGTTTGCTTTTTAGAGAGATGAGGAAGAGTTTTTAGTAAGGTGTTATTATTTATTTCTAATCCGGTGGTTATTGTGTGTGACAATTTAACATTATTAAAGGATCCGACAACAGTGCTTAGTCAAGTGACATGCCCATAGCTCAATTGGGTTTGATTGTTTGAGTTTTTTTTCCCGATTCTTGAATTTCGTTATACAATAAAATAATGAGAAAGTGAAACAGTTGCGTGATACAAGTGGGAATATCTTTTTTTTTTCTTTTTCGTCAGAATCGCCAGCTCATAATTTGGCTTACTAATTCTGACATCAAACGATCACATAACACGTTTATAAGTTATTGAAACAACGCCTCTTTCTAATTTTTGTGATAATTTATTCACTGTAAGCTTGGTCATAATAAAAGTATTTGGTGTTATAGCTGGGCCTCAATATGAAACGCTAGGGGCAATTGTCTTTCAGTTGTCAACTTGTTATGTCGTACATTCAGGAATATAACAATCTGTACACAAGTACGCAAAGTGGGGTTAGCATATACTCCCTCCGTCCCACTAAGATTGTCCCGTATTCCTTTTTGGGTAGGTTCTTAAAGATTGTCCCATTTCTCAACTTTCCTTTTTAGTCTATCTCTTTTTACAACTTTGTCCCTACTAAGTTAAAGTATTTACCATTTTGTCATTCCATTAACTCACACCACCTCACCCAACATTATGACTCACCCTATAAAGGGATCATCATTACCTATATACTCAATCATCACACCATTTCCTTAATTTGTGAGCTAAAGTTCATGGGACAATCTTTCTGGGACGGAGGGAGTATTCAGCTTACGTAGTTGCATTTTATTTAATTTTGTGTTTTCTGGTGCATGATTTATGTATGTTTTTTTTAAGGAAGATTTTGTGTACTTTTGACTGGCTATTAATGCATAAAAAAGATAGTATTCACCATGTTTTTAGCTTTCTCAGTAAGTTATGAATTAATACGTTCAATAACATTAGTCGTGTGTGTTGTTTGCAGCAAGTCCTTTAACGTGGATTACCCCTGATGATCCTACAGCCTTGCAGCTTGGGGGACCTGGCCCTTCGGTTCCTTACTCCCGAGATAGTTCAAATGACGCCACTCCGCCAGCAACAAAGAAACCCCGGTTAATACCGGCACAGACAATCAGCAATGACTCCGTACAACATCAGCCTAGGAGATTCAAGATTAAAGGTCCATCTCTGTCTCCGAACGGGGTCATTGATCTATGAGTGTGAGAATTGTTTTTGAGTAGTGGGGGTAATTTTGTTCACGTCGGTGGGAAAGGAGTTTGAATTATTATTTTTTTCAAAGGAAGTTACGAGGAGAAGACCATTTGAGGCACAGAGAGATATTGGTGTTGCTGTTTAAAGCACACGACCCTAGCGTGTGTAGTTTTTTGATGGTGGATCGTTCGTACTTCTCCGGCGTTGCGTTTCCCTTGCTGCAGCAAATTTGTTTAGCTTGGAAGCAGAGATGTTGGCGATTTGTGTCTGGACAAGCATATGTTACACATGTATGGTATGGTATGTTACTTAATTTAGCTTGAAAATAGAGTTGGGTGGCATGACTCATGAGTCGAATGTTGGACAAATTGTATGTTACACATGTTGTACTGTATGATATATGTAACCTTGTGTATGCTAATGATGAGCAGCTTTCATTTTAATGGCTCAGCAAAACTTGATTGCATATCAATGTCTTGGACTCTTGGCTGTCTGCTCTCTCATCCAACTCATGTGTGCACTTACTCATATTACAATAGAAAGCCTAGGGATGATTGTGTTGAGCATCTTGGCTTGTGCTTGTATTGTATTTGTATGTATGTATATTCGCGGTGTTGTGCTACTGATTTGTATCATATTCTGGTTTTTGTCAAAACACGGCGTATCTATTCTATACTGAGAATGTGGTTGCTGAATGGTGGCGAGGCGAGGAGAGGAGAGTAAGGGTTGTTTTGATTGGTTCGGAAATGGATGAGGGAGTTAGTTGTGACTTGTGAGAGAGAATATACTCCGTATGTAATAACTTGAAACAATGTCGTGGGTACGTCACTCTTATGTACCGTCTACTAAATACTCCCTCCGTCCCAATTAATTATTTGCCTATTCCATATTGGGGCGTCTCAATTGTAAAAACCCTGATTTTCCAGACTTTATAAATAAGTCTATAATAGGAAACAGCAAAAGACATGATAAATATCCGAGTCATTACTATTCTCAACTAATTAGATGATTTTACAATAATTATGAAAGAACTTAAATATTACATTTAATTATAAAAATTTATGAAGAAATAGAAATACATTTGAGTCTCATCTTGAGCTATCTCCAACCTTGCCCGTCTGAGGAATGGTCAGTCTCCCTTAATTTGACGATTATAAAATTTTAAAAGAATTTCATAGAAAAACAAATCGTCAGGTGGGTAAATTATCAAAATTTAATATGAATAAAATATTAAATCAAACATAGATCAAATAGCAATACATAAAAGCACAACCGATAACACATCACTTTAGAAATCGCAAGAAATGTTTTAAGTGTCGTATTAATTTTTAGAAAAGTTTTATCACGATATACCGGCCAATTATTGTACAAGTTCCGAATAAGTTTCGTTTCGATACTTGTACAATAATAATAACATATCGCCAATCACACCGATACCAGTGGACTTACATTATTACCCCTGTTTACCGTGGTGACATAAACACGTTTAAAACAAAATTCGTCCTCTCATCTCCAGGGTCGAATGCCGGGTACGTGGGGTTGTTACCCGCACCATGGATTACTCACCACCCGGCTGGTTATCCCCGCAGCCACGCTCCAATCGTCGACTCACGGAAACCCGGGTGCGATCCACCTAACACGTACGGGACTGATCAAGTCCCCACCTAAAGTATGGTCACACTCCCGCCTACTCTCGAGTCAATGAAAAAGGCAGCCAAAGACCCTTCGTACGCTACGGACGGTTTTATACGGTTAAGCTAAGCGTTATTCTTCCAAGTTATCTCGTACACAATAGAGACAACCTGCTTTCCCGCTCAAAGAGATTTCGAATTAAGTCCTAAAAACGCCCAATAAAATATACAACCATTTGAAATACATTTCGAAAATATTATGTGTTATCCAACTCGGATTCCATAAAAATTTCATTTTCTTGAAATCAGATACATATATATATATATATATATATATATATATATATATATATATATATATATATATATATATATATATATATATATATATATATATATATATATATATATATTTATATATATGTGGACATGACGTAGGTCCACCCCGACGCGGCCACGCGCGGGTTTGGGTAGGCGAATGAATCTCGTGGTGAGATTGTTCTCGGGTTCGAAATTTAAGTCAAAATGGAGTCGCCACCGAATTTTGTGGTTATTCGGAACCATACGAGCCCACTCTATGTCGTCATGGGCTATACACAAAGTAAGCCCACTTCGATTTCAGAGTTCATGGGGCTCGTCCCTTTGCATTATTAAACCGATACCGTTTACACCGGCTTTCGTATATAAAATGACTCTCGTGCGCCAATGGTTTCGGGCATCCGGAAACCAAGGTTCTGAGTAAGGGGTGAGGGTACGTGTTGGGAAGCCCACTAAGGACACCCAACCCCGCCCGCACATGACGGCCTCTACTAAGACACCGTTCGTGTTCGTGTACGCGCGTTAGTAAAATGATAAAATGATATGCAAACAACGTTTTCGGGCTAAGCATGTGAGTTATTGGTTAACTACGTCATTTAATGCATCTTGATTCACGTCAAAGTGATTTAGCATGTGATGTTCATTTAAGGCGATAAATGGCAAACATCAAGAATAGAAAACTCGTAAATAAATTACAAATTACACGGGCGGAATACAACCCGGAATTCACAATACAACGAGCAATAAAATAGAATAATTGAATTAAATAAGAAGAACGATAAATAAATACACGACTCGACAAAGACCCGTATATAATAAATACTCACTAGATCGTGAATTAGCTAGACGGACCAACCTTAATTAATTACGCATTATATTGCATATTAATCAAAGGACGGAGGTTCGAGACCTAGGCGTGATTCTAACCCGATCCCGAACCTCGATGTCTTGTCCCGACTTATCACCTCGAGAAATGAAGTCTAAATTAATTATGTGTCGGATACGACTAAAGAGTCATCGACACAAAAATTAATAGTGTGAGACCGTCGATCAAAGTCGTTTTAAGTGTCGTGATGTGCATGAGTTTTAGAAAAATGGGTTCACGTGATGGCCTTTACACGCGTTGACTAAAAGTCGCAAAGAAAAGACGAGTCTTGAAATATGGTCAAATGTCGCGAAGATCGCATATTAATGTAAGGACCGAGAAGGGTAGAAAGTCGGGAAAACGGGAAAAATGGTCTCGACCGGACAGGCCTGCCCGCGAGTCGCATGGCCGGTCGCGCGACTCGCGTGTAGGCCTGGTCGGGCATTTTCTATTGTCGAAAAATCGTCAATTTTTATAATCACGTGCCAATGTGGGTTTATTTACTCGATTTATGTTTTTGCTAGATTAGGAATTTTGAATTAGTAGCGAAATTGCATCCCTCTACGTCACGACATTGAAACTAATCCTTCCGGATTATGTAATGTCGATTTTCGTGTCAACGGGTTTCGTACTAATTGAAATGGGATCGAATGCGTTCAACTACGACCGATTGCAATCACGTCACGCCCTTGAGAACATTGGGGCGGGGCTCCTCGAAAGGGCTCCACCTCCGTCGTTACTCGTAAAGGGATTAGACGGACTTTAGGCGATCGTCGTAGTCAAACGTATTTGAAACCGAAAACTTGTATTAATATATATATGTACGCGGTATTAATTGTTAATGACGAAATGTAAATAAATAAATAAATAATGTTAGTGGTTAGAGTACATAAATAAAATGTTAGGTGTTAGAGTACATAAATAAAATGTTAGTAGCAAAATTAAAATAATGTTAGTAACGGAATTAAAATGTTAGTGCTAGTAATAATAATAATAATAATAATAATAATAATAATAATAATATACATAGTCAAAAGGAAAAGAGAAAGGAGAAAGAGATGTCGGGATTTGAATTACACCCTCAACCTACATGCTTAATGGCCTCGGAAACGAACTCGTAATAGCGACGGGAGCGCGGGAGTGTCGAGATATGTAGGGTGAGTTATGGTGTGTGTCTTTGACGAGTTTTGATCTCGGGATTTTGAATATGTATGTGTGTGTATGTATGCCGCCGGTTTGTTTGAGAGCAAAATGGCTCGTTTTTGGTGGTGTTTTGCTTAGGGTTTGTAGAGTAGGATGTTTAGGCTTTTTAAGGCTTTTTGTTTCAGCTTTTTTAAGGCTTAATTATGCTAAAAAGTCCTCTAATGGTGAGGATTAAGGGTGTATTTATAGAGTGGGGGGAGTTGGGTGAGTTGAGCTAATTTAGGAATGGTTGACCCTTTGATTTGATTATGCATTTTGAATTCTGATTTGGGCGCAATCTTCTAGAAGCTGAACTTGGCTGGTTTGTGTGACGGGTTCGTCCTTGACCGGGTTTTGACCCGGTCGCTAAAAGACGGGATTTATTTTTGGTGTCGGTTTTGGCCCAAATTAGTCTTATTTTGCTCGGAACGACCCACTGGGCCTGGATTTGAGGTCTGTTTTGTGAGATTATTACTCCGCTAAATGCCCACGTCGGATACTATTGATTCCGAGTCCGTATTCGAGCGTATTAAGTCACGTTAGCGTCCGATCATCATCGGGTGTTTTGTCGGGAACTGCTATAGACACTATCAGGCAAAATGCGGGTGTCTACAATATATTAATAACCACATAACACATAATCAAACAAAAGGTCTCTTTACAGGGTTGTGCCTATTTGTAGGTCAGAATTTGGCTAACGAACTTGAATAATAAATCAAATGATTAGTATGACCATTTGACAGAGTTCAACCAAGCTTAATCAATTAAGTTAAGGGACGGTTTCTAGTCTTCTAAGTAGTTAATTGATGTAGATCGCCGCTAGTTAAATTTGCTTGGTTGATAAGTAAGTACTAACTTATTATGTAAAAATGTTGTGACTGAAAAGGAGTGACTCCTTTATAAAAATCATTTTAAAAGTCATTGTTAACAAAATACAAGATAAGTTAGGGAAATAGATTCCAAGATTGACCATCTAATAAAATCTCAAAGAATTGATAAAAAATCTCTAAATGTAGTTTAAACGATGATCATTTGATAAACATGTCTCATTTTTGAAAATCTGATAAAGTTAAACATAATCGACTGTTTTTGGCAAAGTCTTTAAAAATTGATAAAACAAAACTCAAATTGTGTTTCAAAGTGATATTTCTTTTTAAGTAGCTAAAATACGATAAATCACTGACTTGTAATAAATACGTGGATCCAGCGATATCGCGAGTCAGGCCTAAACGCTTGTCAAGGTCCTAAAATTCTAACCTATTCATGATAAAATAAGCTAAGTATTTTATTATTAGATTATATTTGGGTATCGTTGGTCAGGTCTCGCAGTTAATACTTAAATCACAATATTTAGTTCATATAAAAATATAAAATAACAAGTACGAATTTCTTAGATAACTTTTAAGCTACAATTTATAATATTAAATCCAATCTAATAGAGTCATCAACACATTTGAGATGATAATAGTAATGATAGTCTTTTGATACCAAAAACAGTTTCGAAATAGGTCCCTAGGGTTACACCATTACCATATCCGAAATGCATTAGCCTATCTTGAAAATACTATTTTGACTCATAAGAGGATTTTAATTGTAGTTGCCTCAAGGAATAAGCTAAGTAACTTAGCACAACATGGAACAACTTTACAGAAACTTTATAAGAGCACCCCACTCCTTAGTAAGGCTTAATTAATCACTACACCAATATATACTTTCATATCAAAATTATCGATAAATATTTACGTGATTTGGTTACTTACAGACATCGGTTCATAATCAAGAAAAATAAAGTTGTATTTGTACCATCGTATTTTATTTATTAATAAAAATCTCAATGATTAAATCAAAATTTAAAAAACAACTAAGTAAAACCAAAGCTTTTCTCCGTCCTACACCGCAGGACATATCCCCCCAAATGAAATTCCATTTTTTTTCTTTTTAGTTCATGAGATAGAATTTATAGTACAAAATAACCAAACATAATTCACAATTTCACATGCAATTCGGTTTACCAACTAAAAACAACACATGCAACCATTTATATAAAATCATATAAGCACAATTAATAAGTAATAAATAAATTTTCAAAAGAATATCATGTTTTGAAAACGGGTTTCTAAAAGTTTGACGATTTACCCACCCTAATTAAAGGGTTTTTTGTCGAAGTAGCTCTGATTGAGAAGAGTAGAGTGTTCATCCTCATGATCCTTCCTTTAAAGGGGTTTCAGCCTAGATGAACTTCTTGTGCTGCGATGTTTCAACAAGTCCTTGAGAAAAGCAGCTCTAACATCCACCGTATCCCTCTTCCGAGTCAAACACGACACTTAAATTTGGTATGCATGCATGTTGGTTTTTACCCCAAAATTAAAACTCTACAATATGGAAATTATAGCTTTTGCAAAGGAGTGATTTATTAAAATAGCTTATTAAGAGTTAAAATTGAAGAGGAAACAACAATTTTGGGGATCATCTCGTTTGAACGAGATGAAATGAGGAATGAGTTACAATTCCCTTTTGTTTTGTTTTCAAACATGGAAGGAGTTTGGCTTAATTGCTTGCTATTATCTCTTTTGTATATGATAATGGTGTGATGGAATTATAAGAAATACAGTAAGAAGTGTGTGAATAGTGACACTTGGTGATAAGTGCAAGTATATAAAAAGAAAACGTATTTGATAAGCTTTAGACCTAAATTTTGGGTCTACGTCTCGGTTTTGAGCCCATAGCTACTTTTTACCGTCGGCGTTAATTACGTAAAATGACGACTTTGTCCTTGATATTTATTCTCGAAATAATATTACTTTAACATTTTATAGATTATCGATTTATTAAAACTCGATAATAAAACCGTCTTTTTCGATTATCGTAATAAACCAAAACCGACTTCCTATATAATTAATATATGGAATTACGCAAAATGACAAGTTCTTCTTTGCAATTAATTCTCGAAATATTATCACATTTACATTTTATAAAGTATCGGTTTATTAGAACTCGATAATAAAACCGTTTTTTCGATTATTGTTACGCCTGTGATTTTAAAAAGTTAATTAGATTAATTAACGACTTAATACAATTTAATAAACGTAATTAACAAATACGAGTAATACGCAAATTAAATCCTAATTAATCTACGACAATCAAGATTTATTATACAAATCGATGCAAATTAAAAGAAAAAAACCGGAAATGGGTCGGGTTGAGTGGGTTTTTCGACCCACTCAAGGGTTGTATTATTTTCTCTATAATACTTGAAAGTTTGATATGAAACATAAAGTATAAGGTGGTGAAGTTGGTCACAGGGACAACTTTCATACAAGTGACCCGGGTTCGAATCCCCTTGTTTAGACTTTCAACCAACTGAAAAAAAAAGTTGATGGTGGTTCAGTGGTTTGGTCATTTGACCCCCAATTGATAGGTCAGGTGTTCGATCCTCCTCAATAGCAATTTATTTGTTGAAATTTTTTTTTAAAATTTTCAAAAGATAAATTCAAAGCGTAAACAAGAGGATTCGAACCCGGGTCTCCTGTATGAAAGTTGTCACTGTGACCAACTTCACCACCTCATACTTTATGTTTTGTATCAAACTTTCAAGTATTATAGAAAAAATAATACGACCTTTGAGTGGGTCGAAAAACCCACTCGACCCGACCCATTTCTGGAATTTGTTTCTTTTAATTTGCATCGATTTGTAAAATAAATCTTGATTGTCGTAGATTAATTAGGATTTAATTTAATTTGCGTATTACTCGTATTTATTAATTACGTTTATTAAATTGTATTAAGTCGTTAATTAATCTAATTAACTTTTTAAAATCACAGGCGTAATAATAATCGAAAAAACGGTTTTATTATCGAGTTCTAATAAACCGATACTTTATAAAATGTAAATGTGATAATATTTCGAAAATTAATTGCAAAGGAGAACTTGTCATTTTGCGTAATTCCATATATTAATTATATAGGAAGTCGGTTTTGGTTTATTACGATAATCGAAAAAGACGGTTTTATTATCGAGTTTTAATAAATCGATAATCTATAAAATGTTAAAGTAATATTATTTCGAGAATAAATATCAAGGGCAAAGTCGTCATTTTACGTAATTAACGCCGACGGTAAGAAGTAAAGCGCCGACGGTAAAAAGTAGTCCCCCCATATTACCATCGATCTGGTTTTAAAGTAAGTCTAATTACGAAGCATGATATAAACTTGAAAGCAGAAAACATTTAAGTAAAATTTTGAATCGAGATAAAAATTCATAATGAGGTGGTGTAGTTAAATATATAGTACTTGATTGAATTAACTTAACTAGATAGGTCCCGTCACGACTTTATATTAACAGCGTATGACTGATATTAACCTATTATTTAACTCTTATGCAAAATTGTACTACACAACTCTTATCTTCAAAATGTATATTGGAGTACGTGAGTATGAGAATTAACGAAAGAGTTAGGATCGACTTAAGTTGTCTTAAGCTGAGTTGAATATACGATTTGTATCTAAATAATAAAATGTAACATGTCAAAAATTATTTTATCTTATTTTAAAAAGAAGTGTTAAAAATTTAAGAGAGATAAAAATATGAAAATTTTGACCATCCCACGGAAAGGAGTCTGGTAGTTTCTAAATCTCACAAAATATAACGTAAAAACAGGAAATATTTATAAAAGATGGTTAAAAATACGGGGTGTTACATCAATGAATTGTTTGCCTTATTATTTTAGGAATGTTTTTTATATGCAATTTGATCATTCTCATGAGTTTTGCTCTACATGTCACTCCCTCATTGGTTCCCTTAACCTTGGTGCCAAAAGTAAAGACAAACAATTCATTGGAACGGAGGGAGTAATTTTCTATGAGACCGTCACTCCTTGATAAGTTGACAGTAAGGGGTGATATTGAGTTGAGTCGCGTGATTGTTAAGAAAAATTTGAACTCAAGCTTAAAAATATTGTGCTCACAAATTGATCCGTTATCAGCTTAAGATATATATTCATATCTTATTTACAATGCGGTTTGGTTGGGGGATTATTTACTCCGTTTGTTTCATTCAATTGTTTGAAATTTATATTTATTGTAAGGAGTATTTTAATCCGAAACAAACAATTAAAAGAAGGGTTATTTAACAACAATAATACCAACTATATGGCGTCTTCCCAAAATAATATCAATTTTAATAAATCTGAGAATAATACGTATTATTAGAGTAGTTAAACAAGAGTAGTATAGGTGACCGGTTACCTGTAGAACCCTTTCACCTTCCTTTTTCACCTTTAATTTTATTTAACGGCAATAATACCAATTATAGAGCGTCTTCCAAAAATAATTCCAATTTTAATAAATCAGAGAATAATATGTATTTTTGGAGTAGTTTAAGGCAGAGTAGTATAGATGACTAGTTACCGGTAGAACCCATTCACCTTCCTTTTTCGCCTTTAATTCATTTCACATTAATTCACTCCTATTCACTTACTCAGTGTACGGGGCATTAAACGTCATTCATGTCCTTCATCTTCCTCTTCCTTCAAGTCTTCAACCTCACCAAATCTAGCTAATAACACAATCCTACACCAAAATCAACACGTTAATCTAAACGAAACGTATAGAAAAAAACTGAAAAAGGATGAAGAGTAATGGAGAGAGAGGATGAAGGAGAGAACTAAGGAGGAGTAGACCTGGCAAAACTGACCCAACCCGAATAAGCCAAACTGAACCCGACCCGACACCCGAATTGAAGACTTGATTTTGACCCTTAATTCGAATTGACCCGAGCTAACTCGAAACTGACCCGATTATTATTATAAAAAACGAGTCGATATCCCTAAAAAAGTTGAAAAGAACAAACCCGAGAATGACTCGAGCCCGAAAGTATCCGACCCGACCCAAAGTCAACCCGATTATTATAACCCGACAGTGGCCCGACCCGAAGCTGACCCGACATAGTTCACCCGTTATCCAGGTCTAAGTAGGAGGATGGAGGATAAGTAACAGGTTAAATACTAATCAGGTGACCTGATGTAGCAGGTTAAAAAATCACTTATACTACTCTTGTTTAACTACTCCACTAATACGTATTATTCTCAGATTTATTGAAATTTGTATTATTTTTGGAAGACGCCCTATAGTTGGTATTATTATCGTTAAATAACTCTTAAAAGAAAGAGAGAAAAAGTATATTTTATTCATATTTTTGGTACCGACGTAGATCTAGTGTTACCAAATCATGTTACCCGCACCCATTACATCTGGCGAAGCCTCAATCAAAGTTTGAATGACAAACCAAAAGCAATGACATCAATAATGTCAATTTTACACATTGTTTGCTATTTTTTCATAGGCCGTAACAAACCCAAATATTGATATTGATCCCCCAAATCCCACCCCCTTCCCTTCCCTTCCCTTCCCTTCCCATAATCATAATCCAACAATTAGCCATCCATACAATCAAAAGAAAATCCAGAAATAAAAAGATGGGAACAAAAACAGGGGCGATAAAGGCAGCCATAGGAGACCTAATATTAACATTTGGATGGATATTTTGCTCGTCGGCGTTCGGGATCGGGACGGCGGTGATAGCGGAGGCGGTGGGCGTGAAAGTCACCAGCAATTGGGTTCATTTGATATTAGCCTCCATAATTGCTGTCCATATCGTTATATTTGATGCGATTGCTTTGAAACTTGGGGGTGCTAGTTTTAATCCAACCGGTAATGCCATGTTTTACGCTGCTGGTCTTCCGCTTCCGGGTGATTCTCTTTTCGCCATGGCCCTCCGTTTTCCTGCCCAGGTTATATCTCCCTACCTACTCCATTTGTCACCAACATACTATTTGATTGCTCCTCTTTCCATCTCGATCCATCATTTGTTTTTATGTCGGATGAGGTACAGAATTGTGATCCCGATTTTACCCGTTAGAAGTTGGTTACTCATTATATTGGGTTTCCGGTTTGTTACAGTTGCGGCTTTTGAATTTTCCAGGATTTCTAAGATTTATTATCATGTATCTATATTTATTTATTTTCATATACCGTACTTGAGAAAGTACTCGTATATTTTTTTTCAAACTTTTTCCAAACCTCTCCTCTTTTGTAAAACAAAGTTGGTGTTGGTGGTCTCATTGGGGGGAAGAGAGAGAGAGGGGGAAGGAGTCAGGGTGCATGCGTAAGTGACTTGTTCCTTTCCTTTATTTTCTACCCATTTGATTATTTTATTCTCCCTTAGATTTTTTTAAAATCTTTCTATTTGAATTTTGGGTGAAAAATAAGAGTGTGAAATGTGTGGCTAAAAAAAAGAAGAAGAATGAGAGATAAATGTAAGAGTAATTCTAAACCATATGTTGGTGACTCAAAATAGAAACAGAGAAGAAAGGTTGTTTCGGTCCAATAAAAAAACAAGAAAGAATAATAAAAATCGGACGGAGGGAGTACCACTAATATCAATATATGGGTAGTTTATTAAAGATTGGAGGAAGTATTACGAGTATATTTTAATTCGCATACTAGTTTTTTTCCCTTAAAAAAGCGTGCACCTAGTTGCATTACAATATAGGAAAACATTTGAACCTGCGATCTATTGTCATAAGTACTCTTTTAACCAGTAGGTTAAAACATTTTCTAGATATAGATTAATGACAAATTGTTAATCAATGTCTAATACGGTAGGAGTAATGTCTAATGTACTCGTATCTTAATTAGTTTAGTTGATTATGCTTATTACTCCGTATGTGGGTAGTTAAAAAACACTTTCGCTTTTCGTCGTCCATAATTTTATTCAGTGTCGTCCGTATTTTACCTAATATACCCATTTTACCCTCACTTTGTTTAACTCTTTTTACCCACCCTCCCATTTACTCATTCAATTAAAATTACCTCCCAACATTCAACTCATCAACGAACTACAATTAAACAGCTTATGCTCAATCCGACTCCAATTAATTCAATCTTGACATACTAATTTCCAGTTCAAGATATCGTTTTTAATTTCTGTACATTCTAAATAAACGAATTTTAAGTAAACAATAGAATGTACCTACACATTATTTATATTCTTGTTGAATTTCTAAATGAATGAAATACATGTTATTAATGAGGTCGTTTGAAGTAAAAACTTAAATTCAAGAATCTGTTATTAGTAAACAAACAACATCATCCAAATCGGTAAACTAAACTATTAGTAATATAACTTAAATTACGATACCACAATATCGATTAGAATTTCTAATGTGCATGTTTGACAAAGCAATTCAATATACTTACGGAAAATACTAATAAACAAACAAAAATACACATAAGATCGAATAAAAAAATCCAGAGACTTGGTATATCTACGACTGTCCCTAAGACTGGATTTAGAAACTAACTCAACTTGGGCTCAGTCTTAGCTGTTCTAAGACTGTCCCTAGGACGAGATTTAGAAATTTGACTATCCCTAGGACGAGATTTAGAAATTTTAAAACTCAACCAGGGTTCAGTCTTAGCTGTTCTAAGACTGTCCCCAGGACGAGATTTAGAACTAAGACTGTTCCCACGACGAGATTTAGAAATTTTAAAACTCAATATTGGCTTAGTCGTGGGTGTTCTATGTCTGTCCCCACACCCAGTCTTATATATTTCACTAGTCATTCCGGGTACGAGCTTTTACGATTAATACATGGGCTGAAGTCTTTTGTCACGTCTAATACGAAAAATAATACAAATCATAATTGTGTTCACGATGACAAAAATAACGACTAACCTCGACATGTCCGGGTTAATCGTCGAATAATCAAAAATTCAAAATATAAGCGTTTTATTAATTCGACAGTAAAGTTGTTGTCCAAGTTGTAATTAGAATGACAGTTGATAAATAGTAGGGTAAATTAGGTTAGTATTTAAAAAGGAGAAATCAATAATTTATTCAGAAATTATGAACGGTATTAAGTAAATAGATGACGGAGTAGCATATACTACGTATAAGTTTATCCACTTATAGTGGATATTTGTTCCCATAATTAATCAATAAATTTATTTGACTAAATCGGTTTTTCTAACCTAATTAAGGTAACACTAACCATGATATTTCATGAGAAGTTGAAATATTAAACTTTAGTTAACATACTTATGCGATATCCATTTTAATTTTAACTTAATTAACTATTTAACGTGTGCCCAGTGGACACACGTTAGAAAAACCGTTATAAACTTTGGGAATATATTTAATTGTGTACAATAGAATCCTTGTCAGCACAAAGATCATTTTAGTTTGGTTTGATAAATCCACAAGAAAATCAATCAAGAAACGTATTGAAAGTAGATTTTAGTAAAGTAAGAAGTAGAATCCCAACAAAAGTAGTGAATGTATCATGTATGTACCCACCAACCAATCTCCCAACTCTCACATTCCTTTATATAACCAACCACTCAACCTTCCCCCAATCATTTCACAAAAGTAGTCAGAGGAGAGAGAAAATCCAATCACCACCACCGCAACAACAACCATCGATGGCGGCGACAACGACGGCGTCCGCAATCAAACTAGCAGTAGCAGACGGGATACTCACAGCGATGTGGGTGTTCTCGGCCTCCACAATTGGGCTGTTGACGTACCTTATTTCGACTTCGATTGGGGTTCAGGGGTCCTTTACGCTTGTTATCACAACCGCCATTGTCGCCACATTGGTGTTTTTGTTTACGTTTGTGGGCCAGTTACTTGGCGGTGCTAGCTTTAACCCTACTGGCACCGCTGCTTTTTACGCTGCTGGTCTTAGTCACGATTCTCTCTTCTCCATGGCCCTCCGTTTCCCTGCTCAGGTTCTTTTCTTTTTCAATTACCATTCCGGCTTCATTGAATCATCTTGGGTCTGTTTGGATGTGTAGATAGAGATGATGATCGTGATATATTTAGTTGGTTGATGATTTGTTTTTTGAGACTTCAATTGGCCCTGGCGGGTGAGGATTGTGATTGCTTGAGAATTTGATTCAGGAGGGAAGTTTAGCGGGTCAATGCAAGTAGTTAGGAATGTAATCGTAATCATGGTCGTTGGTATGAATAGTTTCTTTCTGTTTTTTTATATAGGTGTAGCCATTTGGGATGGGTAAGGTTCTGGACATTCGATCCTGTTAATGGTTAGCGGATACAGTTGTGTTTACTGCTTCTAAGATGGACTTTAAGCAGTTTGAGGTCGATGTATACAAGGGAGTATTCTAATTATCTTCGGATCTCTTTTGTTTAGTCTTTCTGACGGATCTTTATCTACGGACAGATCAATCATTAAGTGGGTAAATCAGAGTAGATTTGTATTAAACTGGTAGTAGTTGCCATTGATACGGTTCAGACCTTCTCTTTATTTGGCTTGGGTATGGTTCTTCCATTGTATTCCTTATCTTATTCCTAATAAGCCCAAAACCTCTGAAACCAAAAGATAATAGTGATGATGCGGTTGTAAATTAATGATTAGGTGATAAAGTTGAGTGTCGTTCATTTTCAAGCACGTTGGAGTTCACTCGTAGAATAATGAGTTATGGAGGTCGTTTGACTTTTTGAGTGGGATTGTTAGTTACTCCATCTCGCAAAAGTCACATTCTCTCTTGTTTGGGATTTTTTTTTGACAAATCTGTATGCTGGGGCATCAAAAAACTTCCTCACTTCATTGATTATGTGTGTTGCAGTGTTACCCGATTGAAATTAAATCAACTTGGTAAACCTATCAGGCTATAGATTTATAGAATATGACGTGTTATAAGTAGTATACTAGTATCGATTTTTTTGAGATTTAAAATGGCCTTATATCGGCATGAAGAGCAAGTCATTTTAAACGTTGGAGTAGCAGTGGGTCTATCAACATGATCTTGGTTTGTTGTATTGAGTTGTTCGATTATGGCTTAAATTATGTGCGCTTCTAATGTTATGAAGAAGCAATTGGCGATGCAATCCATGGTGTAATTTTCATTTATAAGTCATGAAAAGCCTATGTGTGTTCAATGCATTAGACTGCAGGCGATCAAGGTACTGATGTTGGTGTGACTTGTGGCAGTGGACGATGTACATCAGTACATGTAGTTATGATTATTAAATCGTATAATAATGAAAGTTATAGTGAAATCCCAATGTTGGTTCAAGTGATTTGGTTTTTTTATGCCAGGAGTAGTAAATATTTAACTATTTCATTTTGCAGGCTGCTGGTGCTGTGGCTGGCGCTCTGGCAATCTCAGAAGTGATGCCAAGTCAGTACAAACACATGTTGGGTGGACCTTCTATTAAGGTTGACTTGCATACTGCAGCCATGGCCGAAGGAGTGTTGACTTTTCTTATAAGCTTGGCAGTTCTCATTATCATCCTCAAAGTCCCTGGTGGCGCATTGGTGAAGACATGGTTGCTTGCGATGGCCACCGTAACTTTGGTGGTTCTTGGTTCCAGTTACACAGGCCCTTCCATGAATCCCGCTAATGTGAGTATATTTCTGACAAATGTGTAGGTTATTACTGCTGTTTTGTTTTCTAGCCGATTATCTTTTGCTTACTCCTATCTTTATTGGTCACTGGAGCGTCCTTACCTTACCATACCATATGGGGAAATATATAGGGACTTAACCATCTGCCTCTTCAATCAAATTGTTTTTAGTCTAGACAAACCGATTCCAGCCAAAATTGGGATCCTTCAAAAAAGACCCAGCATTATGATTTAGGAACTTGAGTTTTTTCTGCAAGTTTGTAGAGGTCACTGTCTAAGAAAACGCTTTAAATCCAGCCACACCTTGAGGATGTTAGTTTTTGTGATTTTTTAGTTTGGTTATGTATTGTTGATGCAATAAGGTAAGGTGACTTGCTAAACAAGTCATACATTTCTTAATGGTGATGTAGTAGTAGCAGTAGTTGTTGATTTTAGAATATTGGGCCTAGGTTTGGTTACCAGGGTCTGGAGTATGACTGCGTATTTGACCCTCACTTACCCCCTACTCGGGTTGGGGGAAGTCGTTGGGGTATTGTTTATTTTGGTATTGAATATTAAAAGAACCACTAGGGGGGGCAGCTGGTATCCGAGGATGTAGAAAAGGCGGGCGCTAGTGGAAGTTTATGTGTCATGTGTTTATTTGGTTGCAGGCATTTGGATGGGCGTACATAAAAGGAATGCACAACACATGGGACCAACTCTATGTTTACTGGATATGCCCATTCATCGGTGCAATACTGGCTGCCATGGTGTTCCGTGTTGTGTTCCCAGAGCCGAAAAAGCCAAAGAAAGGTCCCAAGAACAGAAAGGCGGATTAGTTTGTAGCAACCAAACCTAATTGATTGTTCATAGTATTAATTAAGTAGCCTGGTTTTTATCCTTAGTTTATGGTAGTTACTCTACGAATTCTGGTATATTGAATGATCTACTTCAAGTACGTATTTAAAGTCTACCGTGTAACAAATATTTTTAAGCATTTCTGTTTCCTCATACCCGGGACCGGGAGGGATTACGAGTGAGTAAGAGTACGGAGTATTATTTATTACTCCTAGTAGTTTCTGTTTGAGGCGTGGCACTCTGCTTCATGCATGCCCTGGAAAATCTCAAGAATTCTTTCTTTTCCTAGCACGGTGCTGTGAATATTTTTCACGTGATTAGGCAAGTTTATCCGTATGTGCGTACATGATGCATAGAGTTGAGGTCGTACAAAATGTATGCCACTAAGATCTTCTCACTTTCCTTAAAAGGAAACTTCACTAAGATTTTCCCACTTCAAAACTTTCCTTATTCATCTATCATACTCTCTTCCTATTGGTTACTTTTTATGATTTGACAAACCTCACCAAACAATTTACCATTCGTATCAAAAATATATGGAGATATCTTGGATAAGGAAGTGGGTAGTGAAATCATTTTACGGTCTAAAATAGAATACACGTTTGTGTACCGTTACAGCTTTCCCACCACCACACCCGTTTCCACTTTCCATCCAAAACAATCATCAAATTTCCATCACAAAACCATATACCAGTAGTACTTACAATATCCCCATCTGGCCTTCTTCTTCAACATTTCTCCCACCACAAGGAAAGTGAGAGAAAAGAGTTTATTAAAACCACCCACTTCAATTTCAACAAATCCCACTTCATTTCATAATTTGTGATAAAAGTCAGACGAACTGGAGTCATCAGAAAATCTCAAAACGGCGTCGGCGTCGTCTGGAGGGACTAACGGCAAGGGCAAGATCAGGTACAGATCGCCGTCCGCGGCGGAGCTACACTTCTTAGAGGGTCAGACCGCCCCCACCTCCACCTCCACCTCCGCGGATTCCGATTCCTCACCCGACGCACACCAACTGTTCGACAAAATGCTCAAGAAGAATTACACCAAGTATCAGCATCAGCAAGAAGCCTTGCTTGACAGGCTTTATAGGTACCGCGGGATACTGCTCTTGATCACATTGCCCATCTTATTCATCTCCTTCCTACTTTACGTCATGCCCCGCCCCGGTGATGCTGCCTTTAACGCCTCCAGGAAGCTTAAATCTGCTGCCAACCGATACGCTGTCATCTTCGACGCTGGCAGTTCTGGGAGTAGGGTTCATGTCTTTTGCTTTGATCCCAACCTGGATCTTCTCCCAATTGCCCATGATCTCGAGCTTTTTGTCCAGGTAACTCACTACTTACTGGTTTTTAGTATTTGGGCAGCTTTTGATTTTTTTTTTATAATTGGATCCAACTGTGATGTTTTCTTTCTGGAAAGATTATTGATTTTTTTTAAAATTATTTTTCGGGCATTTGTTACGCCTTTCATGAAAGGAATTCTTAGTGAGATTTGAGCCTGTATGTAGCCACTGAATGAAAGCTTGGATTCTGGGTTTACGATCATGACTCCAGTTTATTTTGGGGCACATTGCATGACCAGTTTGATTGCAATGAGTAAATTATACCACCAATTGTACATAGCTCTATGTACAACTGGTTTTATGAGTTTGAGTGTTAGTTTTCGAGTTTTGTTGTAAACTTTCTGAGCTTTAGTGAAAAGTTATCGAGTTAAATTAAATAGTACGGAGTATGAGCTCAGTTTAGAAATTTGTATAAGCTCAGTAAGTATAAAAAAGTATACACAAACGTTCGACAACTTTGAGGTGGTTGTACATCCAACTAGTGGCATAATACTATTTTCCGTTTGATTGTGTGCTCGATTTTTTATTTTGGGTTGTACAGTTAATCTTTGACTTCATTTGTTTGACTTGATGAGTAAAGATCTATCTAGCTCAACAATGAGGATTGGAGATCGGGGATTTAGGTATTGCATATTCTTTGTTTAAGTTGAGCTCATTTTCCTTGAATACTCCAACAGTCATTCAGCTCATTTTCCTTGTACGAGTAATGCTTAAAACAGTCATTGTGAGGTTACAGTTTCTTAATCTAGGTAATGTTGTTATTTGGGGGGATGAGGTTGTTCTAGTAAGGAAGTTGTGTTATTGCTATATCTGGTTACCACTCAAGCAGTGTATTAAGATATCACTTTAGAGACTTTTGACTGCTCTTTGATGTGGAGGCTCTATTGGGTTGCACCGTCTCTATGCTTGAAAGAAAGTCATCTGTTAACAGGTCTAATCCCTAAGTGGCTGTTTGGTTCAAAATAAAGGAATGGGATGGGATGGAACGTGATACCATTCGGGGTATGGATTTGGAACCCCGTGCTTGTTTGCACGTGTTTGGTTCAATCGTGGAATGTCAAATGTCAATAATGGTTGTTGGAATCATCCAGTTTGAATCTTGGGGGAGAGAAGGGTATGAGATTTCATGGGGTTGGAATGAAGTTCGATACTCATGGATTCTAATTCCATACCAAAGCATCCCAACCAAACATTGGAATTGATCAAATTCATTCCAATCCACACCACATCACCCAACCAAACACCCCTTAAATATTTTAAGCTTATTTTGTATTGACATATGATCAGATCAATTCTTCCCTCTTTAACCAGACTCTGTTCTCTCACAGTCGGTAGAACTTGAACTTCCAGAGCACTCGACATTTCACCTAGCTTGTATGAAGTTATCTGTTATCTTTTTTGTACCCCCTTGTTTCATTGGTATATGGGACATATTTTAATTAAAAAATGGCCACTACACACACATTCACTTCGTCTCCAGGAAGAATCCGCGGGGAGAGTATTTTTGTAGCCGGTTTCTTTTATTTTGTTCGTTAAACCCTTTACTGGAAAAAATCAAAGAAACATAGGTAGTACATCTTATCTGAAATTTGGTTCCCTTGACATGTTTTGATAACGGAAGGTCATTGTACATTCCCTATAGCCTGGGTCGGATCTATGCCTACCGTTTTGGGGTCGCGGAACCCCGTAGTACAACTTTTAGAACAATTAAATTTATAATTACAAGTAAAAATAACTTCCAAATTTTTCCTAGGATGCCGTAAGAAAGTTTTCTGGTACACAATTTTAGAACTTCTGACTTCTGATTGCTTTCTGGTGGTACCAATTGATGTAATTTTTCCTTGAACTCTGTCTATATAGAAAAAACCAGGTTTAAGTTCTTATGCCAGTGACCCAAAAGAAGCTGCAAATTCATTGGTTTCTCTTCTGGAGCAAGCTGAAAATGTTATTCCCAAAGAACTACTTGGCCAGACCCCAGTCAGAGTTGGAGTGAGTTATTTGAACTTCTGATGGTCTTTGCCCATCCCACTAATGAATTATTATTATCAAAAACCTTTTTTTTTACCCAAATTTGCAAATTCTTGATGTGTTTTCTCTCTAGGCAACTGCAGGTTTGAGGCAGTTGGCTGGAGATGCACCTGAAAAAATTCTGCAAGCAGTATGTCCTCTATATTTTAACTTACATTAATGAAGTTACATTAGGTGCGAAAATTTGTGGCTTTAACACAGTACATTGGATCAAAAAGGACAAAGGATGCTTGATTTTTTTGTCATCTTTTAATTGGGCTAGTTTTTTTAGGTCAAGGATCTGCTCAAGGATAAAAGTTTGTTGAAATCGGATCCATCTGACAAAGATTGGGTTGCTGTTTTGGATGGAACCCAGGAAGGCGCCTTTCAGTGGGTATGATTTATAGGCCATAATGCTGTATACTTCATTTACTTTATAAACTGTAGGTGTGTGATTTTGTTTAACTAATTGATAATTCATTGTCACGACCGTGAAAGTATTGCCTTAAAGGGATCATAAATTTTCTGTCTCTTAAGATCATTTTTCTTTAAGGTTGAGGCCAAACACATGGATCGCACATTTATGTCTCGTTACTTGTGTGTGTTTGTAGGTGACTATAAACTATCTATTAGGATACTTGGGAAAAAAATACTCGCGCACTGTGGGAGTAGTTGATCTTGGGGGTGGATCTGTCCAAATGGCGTATGCCATATCTGCAAGTGATGCTGCAAAGGCTCCAAAGCCATCACCAGGAGAGGAAACATATGTCAGGGACATGTATCTCAAGGGCAAAAAATATCACCTCTATGTTCACAGGTCAACCCCCCTCTATCAATATGTTATGTGTGTTTTCCCCAACTCCTTTGTAATACCTATATGCTGCAAGCTGATTTTATTACCTATGTTGCAGTTACTTGCGTTATGGTTTACTAGCAGCACGGGCTGAGATCATCAAGGCGGTTGGAAATCCTGAAAATCCCTGCATTCTGGTGGGATATGATGGTAATACAGATGGTCCTGTTTCTGTCTTTTGATTGCTTTTAATCTTCAAAGCAATTGGTGATATATCTGTCTTGCTTGCTCATCACAATCCATCGGGCGTTGGGTGATCTAGAATGCACAGACATCTTAAGTTAGAACTAGCTGTATATCCCAATTTATTTGTTTCAGCTAACTCACATCCTTTTCTACCTTACCTATATATTGTGAACATAGACTCGGGAATTGTTGTTCGATACGAGTCGGCCAACTGTCCAACTTGTCATAACTTTTTTTACACGGGAAGTCTGTTCTGAAATGAAGTATGACTTATAAGGACACATCTTTAAATGATAAATGTACGAGCCTTTTACGGAGTATAAATTAAATAGTCAGATCTGGAGATGTTTGAGAATTGAGGCGTAAAATATTTAAAAAATACTACTTCATGATTCATAGTTTGCTTCTTTGTCTTCTGAACTCTCTTTTCGTCTTTGTTTGGAGAAGTACTGCAGTGTAAAAAGTGGGTTCCATATCCGTATACCTGGTATCACATGTAAGGCCGGATATCTATATGTGATAGATGTTTCATTATTAAGAATAAGTACTTGATCTATTTCACAAGGAACTTTTTGGTACTCCTTTTTCTTTGACAGCCACTTTGTTGGACTGAACGTTATGGGGTGTGTGCTATGAATGTTTCTGTAGCCTATTTTCAGTTAGTTTTGTATGATCTTATCAAACTAAATTTTATGCGCTCATTGGCGATAACATGCATTTGACATAATCATTTTGTATAATATTAAGGATCATATAAATACGGAGGAGTTGCATACAAGGTATCAAGCTCTCCTTCTGGCCCAGATGTAGATGCTTGCCAGTCATTTGCCTTGCAGGCTTTGAGGGTCAATGAAACGTGTACACACATGCAATGCTCCTTTGGTGGTGTCTGGAATGGTGGTGGAGGTGATGGACAGAAAAACTTGTTTGTTGCCTCGTTTTTCTTTGATAGGGCGGCTGAGGTACTTCATTCTCTCTTTTACTCCGTATTTGTGTTATCCTGGGTGATCTCGTAGTTCATGTTCTGTGAATATGCGTTGTTAGGTGCTCCATTTGTATATTAAAAAAATGTTCCATTAACAGTATCCATGTAAACACCTACATCCATGGATCCATACAAGGCGATTGGAAAATAAAGGCATGGTTAATACCAGTCACTTGGTCAGCCATTCGGCAGTGAATTCGTTTCGGGGCCGTGTGCACACCGCCTGTCACAGACTTCATATTTGAACAAAAAATCATTTTCTGTACTACCCCTTGTTGGCTTGACTCTCAAGGGTAAAATTCCTACCAGAATAAATAAAAAATGCTAACCAATACGAATCCTTTCACACATTAAGGGCTTATTTGGATGAAGGCATTTAGAGGGAAAAAAGGGGACGGGGGGAGCAAGGGGTTTGAAATCTCTTGTTTGGATAACAAGGGGTGGAGGGAAATTGGAGGATGAGAGATTTTGAGGGATCCATTTTTCCATCATCCAAGGCAAATTAAAATCCCTTCACCGTAGGAAATAATTGGAAGGAAATTGTATCCAAACATCCACCCTCCATTCCCCCTCCCCTCCCGTTCCCTTCCCTCCCTTTCCTTTCCTTCTTGTCCCCCTCCCATCCTTTACCTTCTATTTTGCTATGCAAACAAGCCCTTAGTGATACTCTCACAAGTGATAACCACAAAAAACCTTATGCATTTCTCATTTAGGTACAGGGTTAACGCGGGTCTCGTGTGTGAGTATGCCTCGTACTTACAATGATGCATTTGATGCTTTACGTTTGATTAAAATACTCTTCACCGAAAGCAAAAATGTAAAGAACCAAATGAATTGGAGGCAGTATGAGTTTTTGTATATTTGTCGGAAGTACCCCAATTTCGGGTTCATTTAGTGGAATTGCCCCTTTTCTATGTCTTTGTAATTGTAAAAAAACTGTCATATATTTTAATGTCTTTCTAACCTTCACAACTAGAATTCTAGTAACACCGTTTCACTGATGGCCTACCTATAGTTAAATTTCATGTTCCCTCAACAATTGATTACCTCACTTGCTGTTCTAAATGTTTGTGCCAAAAGTAAACGACACGATTACCATATAGGTAAGTGCCGTTTTCCTTGAGCCAAGCTAATGACAAGTGTTGTTGCTTCAGGCTGGTTTTGTCGATTCAAAGAAGCCAGTTGCTAAAGTACGCCCTGAAGAGTTTAAGGAGGCTGCTAGGCTTGCTTGCAGCACCAAGCTTGAAGAAGGGAAGTCTAAGTACCCTCACGTTGAGGAAGACAACCTGCCTTATTTGTGCATGGATCTTGTTTACCAATATACTCTTCTCGTCTCTGGCTTTGGTAAGTTGCCCATACAAGAATCATTTTACAAAAGATCAAGGCAGCTTTACGCATTTACTCACTTTTACACTAATATATTTTTATCATAAAACCACTCATTAAGGGTGTGTTTGGATAGCAAAAATGAGAGGGAAAGGAAGGGGAGGGAGAAGGAGGGAAGAGAAAGGGAAGGGAAGGGAGGGGAGGGGAAGGAGAATGGAGATGGACCATTTTCCCTCCAAATCCTACTATTTTTTAGGGATCCATTTTCCCTCCCTCTACCCCATTTTTTTAACCAAACAATGGAACTTGCTCTCCTCGCTTTCCCTTCCTTTCCTTTCCTTCCAAATCCCCCTATCCAAACACACCCTAAGGAAAACTTACCCTATTGCATGATGTCGAGGTAAGAGGGTTTAGATGTACACAACCTTACTTAACAGTTCAAAGGGCCTCCTTTCGAATGACCCAGAAAGTCTTCCTGTTACTATTGGCACTATATTTTAGAGAAGGATTTTTATTTAAGGAGGTTCTGTGGAGCAAGGCTAATACAGTATAAAGCAATCATTCTCTTTCAAAAAGGAAAGAGGAACCTCATAGATGAATGACCCAAAATGGAAAGGAGGATGATCCTTAGTGCAATACTGAAATTGAGGTAGTGCTTCACAATGAAAAATTTGCACAATCCGTTTCGTGAATAATATAACTTTATTCCATCGTATTCAAATTTCAAAGAATATTGAATTGTTGGCATTATAAGAAATGAAAATCCATACACGTGCCAAAATTATGGTAGTTACTGAACATTACTTCTATGTAGTAGTTTTCTGAAATGAATAATCATGTAAACCTGCCTTGCATGAGTATAGATGAGCAGATGGTTTGTATCGGAAACTTGGTCAGAGGTCAAGATCTCCCTTGTGTTTGAGAAGTTAACCCGTTTCTTGTTTGTGTTTGTTGTTGCTAATACAGGTTTAAATCCTTCTCAATCAATGACATTGGTGAAGAAAGTACCCTACAAGAATGCCCAAGTAGAAGCGGCGTGGCCACTGGGGAGTGCCATTGATGTTATGTCGTCATTGGCATAATCAAAAGAGCCGATTTTGGTAAAGCATTTCCTTGGAAGCTCGTATCGGCTGTCTTCACAGGATCCATGCAAAAATTGTTATTGGATTTAACATTGTTACAAAAATTCATGCTAGTGTCCGTCTTCTTGAAATTAATTTGTAATTATAGTTATACTTCCATTCCATATCATTGTATGAGATCGATTATTTGGTGAAATGACGTAATGAGATTGTCTCATATAAAGAGGGGATATTGAGATAAGTTAGTTGTTATTAGCATTTTTAGGTGAAATATTGTGTAGTTTGTGTTGGATAACACCGTCTTATTAATTACTCCGTCGATTATAGAGGTGATTTAAGGGATTGTATTGATCATGCATCCTAGATGGCAACTTGTATTGGACTGGACTCTCTTCAATGGCAAATATGAATGAAAGTATTTTTGAAATTAGTTCCTCCTATTTTTGCAAACTTGGTTGACATCGGATGCACCAAACTTTGGGGCCGCATTTTTTTTGTCAACAAGGAAAGAACATCGGATTATATGTTGTCGGCATTAATTACATGAATGGCGATTTTGTCCTTGTCATTAATTTTCCAAATAATATTATATTTATATTTTAAAGAGTATCGGGTTATTAAAACTCGATAATCAAATTGAGTTACTATAAAGTTAACACACTAACTCAGAGTATTTGTAGACACCCGCATTTGGCTGCCAGATGTCTATAGCAGTTTCCGACAAACATCCGATGATGATCGGACGCAAACGTGCTTTAACGTACTCGGAAATGGGCTCGAAATCATGGATATTTAGCTTGGGCTTTTTAGGGAGTACAAATTTCGCAAAACCAACCTCAAATTCAGGCCCAGTGCGTCGTTTCGAGTCAAATAAGACTAATTTGGGTCGAATCCGACACCAGGGGCAAAACCGTCTTTTAGCGACCGAGTCAAACCCGGTCAAAGATATTTTCTCGAGACTTGTGGGTCAGTCGTGTCACCTCACGTGACCGACTCAAGCTCAAACTCCACAAAAAATCAACTACATCAATATTAAACAATTCCGTTAAAGGTAGAATTCGATCTCAAATAGGAATCCTATCCGAATACTGAATCGAGCATTCGACCGAGCATGGAATACCCGGCCGAGTGGCCTGTTTCAGCCGGGTTTCCCTTCCCAAAACCGGGATTCCCTTTCTTCTTTGCTAAGTAACGGAATTCTCGTTCTTCACAACTTCTTACATTTCCTATCTCGATGGGTGCTTCTTGTCGTACAAGCAAGACATCTCTCTCAACCCCCTTTTCCTATAAATAGGACCCTCTAGCATCAAGCATAGACACGAATTATTAACAACAATCGACAACACACACGATCAACCATACACAATTACACCACCCAATATTATACACACCCGTTTCATACATCGACACATACAATTCCCGACATTCCGCGTCCCAAACCGAAGGAATCCGGCCACCTTACCCGCCACCCTACACGTCCAAAAACCACCATAACTCACCGACATTAACTCGACACTCTCGTGCCTAAGCCACATTCCGACGAGCTCCGATCCGAGTAAACAAAGCATGTAGGTTGAGGGTGTAATCAAACCCGAATTCTCTTCTTTTTCCTCTTCTTTTCTCTCGTCCTTTCTTCGTTTTGTCGTCGTCGGTCGTCCAATTTTTTAAGGATCGTCGTCGTTCTTTTTTTATCTAATATCGATAGTACTAAAAACTATTTTCATATAACGAATATTCTTAAAAATATGATACCGATTCTCTAATCGAATATCGTATTAAAAGAATTAAATTAATCTCGTTGATGCTAAAAATCGTTACTTTTTCTACAAAATACAACGATTCTAACGCGGAGAGAATTAACATTTTTCTCGTTCAAATTCTTTTCAAAACAACCTTATAAAACTTTTTCTAAAAAAATCATTCCGAATATTCGATATCAATTTCATAATCGAATATCGAATACGACGAATATCGAGAGCATAGATCGAGTATAAATTAATTCATATTTATACGTGATCTAGCAAAATTAACGATTTCTCGAAAAACCCGAACCGGGACAGCAATCCGCGCGAGCCGCGCCACTCTCAGGCGACTCGCACGGAGGCCTGCTCCCGCGGCCCTCTTTTCTTCGCTTTTCTCAATTTTTCTTAAACATCGTTTTTCTACAAAACAATTTCTTAAAACTTTTTCATCTTTTCCGAATATTCGATATCGATTCCATAATCGAATATCGAATATGACGAACGTCGAGAATATTAAATCGAGTGCAAATTGTGCAATATTTGTACGCGATTTAATATAATCATCGCTTTTTCAAAAAATCAATTTCGAAAACAGACCGGGACGCGAGTCGCGCGCGTCCTGGGCGGGTCGCCTACTCGAGCGAGTCGCGCCTGACTCGGGCGAGTCGCCCGGCAGGCTGGAACGCGACCTTTCCTTTTTTTTTATTTATTTTCGAACTTTTTTTTTTTGACAAAACAACGTCTTTTTAGCGATATTTCAGATCTCGATATATTTTTACATTATTCATCGCGTTCGTATTTTCATTCGATTTATTCAATCGTTACTAACACGTTTGTTCTTCTTCTTAGCATCTTTTTTCATCTTTTGTTTTATTATACTAAAACGAACCTCGCATGCTAAAATACAACTTTGACGTTAATTTTCATGCATTAAATGACTTAGCAACCCATTCAATTATTCATATGTTTAGGAAAACAATGTTTGCATATCATCCATCGTTCAACTAACGCGCGTATTCAAAAATCAAACGATATCCTAGTAGAGGCCGCTAATGTGCGGGCGGGGTTGAGTGTTCTTTGTGAACTTCCCAACACGTACCCTCACCCCTTACTCAGAACCTCGGTTTCCGGATGTCCGAAACCATTGGCAGCGAGAGTCATTCAATACATGATATCCGATCAAGTCGGTATCGGTATCAAATGCTAAGGGACGAACCCGATAAACTCTGACATCGGAAATGGACCGTATTTTGTACACGGCCCACTACGACATAGAGTGGGTTCGAACGGGCCCGAACTCCCACAAAGTTCGGTGGCGACTCCAACTTCGATTTAAATTTAAATTCGATCCATTCTCATATGGAGATTCATTCGCCTCCCCAAACCCGCGCGTGGCCGCGTCGGGGTGGACCTATGTCATGTCCACAATTTGGCGACTCCGCTGGGGATTAACTGATTTGTGACTTACCATCGGCATCCTCAAGGTGAGACTCGAATAGAAATCGTTTGACTAGTACAATACGCGTTTTAGTTTTACGGTTCATGCATAACCCCATCTTTCCCGGGCCGGTACTGGTGACCGACGTCCCACTATACCATTGATGTAGTCCAAATTGGATATGTCAAAAGGTGTGCATAGCAGATTCGTATGGGTTTTACGGCATGTTCTAAGTTCAATTCGACTTAGGAAGTTCGCCCCAATTCTCGAATAGGCTATGTACACTGGTATAGACCCTTATAGACTGACCGAGACTTAGCTTAAGAGTATACATGGTGTCATTATACTGTTTCCATGACTACGTGCTACTTGATCCACATCTTTTTCAAAAACCATCATTTTCAAAAATTTGCATCCTTTTCAAAATACCCAATTTCAAAACCCCGGACATATACCGAATTTAGGGCTTATGATTTTACTCAAAATAGCCCTTTTTCTAGCCGGTATTATGCCCAATTTAAAACTCGAAATTATTTTCGAAACTTTCAAAACCATCACCCGACCCACCTTTTCCGTTTTCTCGAAAACGGGCTGGTTTGGACATTTAAAAAAAAAACATCATATTTCGAAACTTCCTCTTCTTAGACTTCCCGTATTTAGCAGTGTCGGGTCGTGTCATAAGTCGTCGAAGTCTCTAGCGTCGAAACTCTGTCGATCTTACATACGAGTTTTCCCCCTATCCCAGTCCGCCTTATTTTACTAAGGCAAGGCCCACCTACGTAGGACACACTTCTACAAAGGTTGGCCCATTTACACAATCGAGTCTAAAAGTCTGGGAATGTCTCACGTGAACCTTCCTCCGAACAGGGCCCAGCCCACATAGCTGGATCCTAAGGAAGGCCCACCTTTTCACAAGTCACCCGTCTAGGTGTCTTTTCCGAGTCATTACCGTCTTAGTCTTCTTCCTTTTCCCTTGCTCGGGATGTACTTTTCTTAGGATTCGGGTTAAGTTGCTGATTACGCGGTGTTCTTACAGACAGGCCACCCTTCACTCGAACCATGACGAAAGAAGGCATCAATGAGTTGACAGCTTCGTTGACCAAAATCCAAGATCAATTGCGACAAATGAGGGAGGACCAGATTGCCATCGTCACTCGGGTAAGTGCCGTGGAACAAGGAACCCCCAATGCTTCGATCGAAGATGACGGACCTTTGGTCGCATTGGCCGGCGCGGTCCAAAAGCTGCAAGAACAGGTCCACTAGACCACCAGAAGCACCATCCTCACGGAAAATGCTCGTATCTATTCGCCTTTAACTGACGAATTGCCCGCTAACCTCAACCTAACGGGCTTGCCAATGTTTGACGGAACTGAAGACCCGGTACTCCATATTCGGGCTTTCAAGGACTTTATGGCTGTTAAAGGGGTCAAGTCGACCATGTTCAAGCATCTCTTGGCTTCCTCTCTGGAAAAGCACCCGAAAGCCTGGTACTACAGACTTGATCCCAAGAAATACAAAACCTGGGACGATGTTGCAATGGAATTCGCGCGAAACTACGCGGATAACGCTGAAATCCAGACTACCATGCGTACTCTGGAAGTTATGGCCCAAGAGCCTAAGGAGGGTTTTACCAAATACCTTCAAAGGTGGAGGACTGAAAGTGTTAAGCTGGTGGACAAGCCCAGCGAAAAAGTGCTCGTGAAGGCCTTTGTCAAAAACCTCCTCCCCGCTTACCGAATCCATCTCCGGTACGCCATCATACCTGATTTCGCCACTTTGACCGAAATGGGTACGAGAATCGAAGACGATCTAAGGCTAGAGAACCTTACTAAAGCCTCTACCAAGGAATATCAAGGAGCCAGTTCGTCCTCCAGCAAGCCCGCAACTACAACGGCGGCCCGAAGCATCTTCGACGAGGTTAACTCATTAGACACCTCGACCAAAAAGAATACTTCAAATCGGGTATTCACTGACATAGGGACAATCTATGCTAATGCCTTACAAAGGCTGTCTTCAAAAGGCCTAATCCAACAGATAGGCCCAATTCCGGAGGTTCCCGTGCAAAAGCGATCCAAGATCTACAACATTCAAGCCTATTGCCACTATCACCAAGGCAATGGGCACGACACTGAGAAATGCTGGAAGTTGAAGCATCTCATTCAAGATCTGATCGAAAGTGGGAAGATACCACTACCCAGCGATAAGCCGAGTAACAAAAATAATCCTCTTGCTACTCACGCCATCTTTACTGAAGAGGTAGTCGACTGCTCTCATCTCATTTCCCCTTTCTTTCCCCAAATCAATGGGATATGGAACGACGATGAAGATAATGTTTATCTGGCCAAGGGGGAAGCTGTCCCCGTCACCATCGAAGAAATCCGGAAAGCTAAAGCCAGAGCCCTGGCCGGCGCACATACCATCACGGCCGGTCTCGCCACTCCGGAAACCGTCACTGAACCTTCCAGGACGGAACTCACTCCCGAAGAGCCAAACGCTGACACGGCCCTAGTCAGACAAATAAAGAGGGTCCGAACCGATATTACTATATGGCAGCTTTTGGTTAGTTCTCAGGAGCATCGGGCAGCACTTACTAGGGCTCTTGATGAAATCAAGGTTGACTCATCGGTTACCCCCACCGAGATGGTAGCCACTATCTTGCCACACCTCAAGAGCAAGTCTAAAGGAGAAGGCCCACTTATCACTTTCTCAGAGTCCGATCTTCCACCGTTCGGGGCCACCCATAACTTGGCTCTATATATCACGGTGATCTGTCAAAATAAATATCTCCCAATGACCCTAATTGATGATGGGTCCGCAGTAAACGTCCTTCCTTTGAGGACAGCTAAGGCCCTCGACATTATCGAGGCTGACTACCTTCCGACTGCACAAACTATCCAGGCTTTTGATGGGAGCCCAAAACCAGTTGCCGGGGCCGTTAAGCTAACAATCATAACGAGCCCAATCGAGAAGGAGTTAGAATTCCAAGTGATTGATGTCACTTCATCTTTCAATCTGTTACTCGGGAGACCATGGATTCACGCGGTCAAAGCCGTGTCTTCCACCCTTCAAAGGAAGGTCAAGCTACCTTTACAAGATGGGATCGTTACTCTCGAAGCTACCCCCATAACCGTGTCAAGCTGCAACACGGCAGGCTCAACTGACCCACGAGGTTTCAACTTCGTGGGAATGATCGAGGAAGAACATCTTTTCCGGCCATACTTCACTACTAGCATCGATACAATGCTACAAAATCTGGGTTACCTACCAGGAGTTACTTCAAGGCCCTATCTTCCGGCCGGGAAGATTATCGAGGCCCTGAACAACGAGCAATCTCGCCTCGGTCTAGGTTACACTATGATGCCAGGATGCACGGACCAAACCAAGGCAGTCACGTTCGTCACTCCAGTATTTGGAACTGTTCAAGTGGGCCTCTATCAACCCACCATTTCATATCCCGGTACCAAATCGGCTCGGGAATGCAATTTCATCCCAGATGATATCTTTGCCCTTATCCAGACCGAATCAAAGGAGGGCCCAAATAATACCGAGGCCATCTTAGGACTACTATTCGGGGAAGACAAGGTCGTCCCGACCCCTAAATAGGAGTTAGTCAGCTTGATTCTCCGCAGCAACAGGTTCGATCCAACCAAGCGGATCTCCGACGTGGGTGCCGACACCGGGAAGAGAGCTTGGAGGTAGACAACTAAGTGGACCGACAGTCAGGGTCGAGTCTACAAGCTAACTACTGGTGAAGGAGATATGCATGGTGCCGAATCCGAGTCCGAGTCAGAGTCAGAGTCGGAGTCTGAGTCGAAGTCTAGAGGGTCCAGTACAAGGATCGAGTCTGTAACCCCTCTCCCTTCTTTAGTCACACCATCGGGAGCCCCGGAGTCTGTCGCGAGGGCTCTCCCTATCCCGCCTCTGACCAAGGATCGGATGACAGCTCTCTTCAAGCTATTTTCAAAATTCACTATCAATAATAACGATAACCGTTCTGCTTACGACTTGTCTTATTTTCAAAACATTTTCAAAAATCTTACTTGCAATGACATTGAAAAACCCGACGAACAGGTGTCATTGCCTCCGCATCTAATCGAGTAACTCGAGCAAAGGGAGTCCCGAAATCCTGTAATCGAAGAAAACGATTCCATCAACGTAGGAACCCCTTTAGAACCTCAGATGCTTAAGTTGGGCCTATCTTTAGATCCCGAGGAGAAACAACAATTCACGGATCTCCTCCAGGAATTCAAAGACGTCTTTGCATGGTCTTACAAGGACATGCCGTGAATAGACCCGGAGATAGCTGAACAGCGAATACCCATCAAAGACGGGTACAAGCCGGTAAAATAGAAACTCCGAAGAATGAGGCCCGAATGGTCTCTCAAAGTCAAGGAAGAAGTTGATAAACAATTCAAAGCGGGCTTTATCCAAGTGCCTGAATATCCAGACTGGGTTGCAAACATAGTACCAGTACCCAAAAAAGATGGCAAAGTCCGAGTATGTGTAGACTTTTGGAACCTTAATAAGGCCAGCCCAAAAGACGATTTTCCGTTGCCACACATCGACATACTGGTGGACAACATGGCCGACCATGCCCTTCTATCATTCATGGACGGGTATGTCGGATACAATCAGATTTAAATGGCGGAAGAAGACATGAGTAAGACCACCTTCATCACACCTTGGGGGACTTACTGTTATACCGTGATGCCATTTGGGCTTATTAATGCCGGTGCCACCTATCAACGGACCGCCACCACTTTATTGCATGACATGATGCATAAGGAAGTGGAGGTCTACGTGGACGACATGATCGTCAAATCCAAGGACCGAAACGGGCACATTGCGGCCCTAAGGAAGTTCTTCACCCGACTACGCAAGTACAACATGAGGTTAAACCCTCAAAAATGCAGTTTCGGGGTAATATCGGGCAAGCTACTGGGCCACATTGTCAGCCAACGTGGCATCGAAGTTGACCCAGCAAAGATCAAAGCCATTACCGAGATGCAACCGCCTAAGACCGAAAAGGAGATAAGGGGGTTTCTCGGGAAAGTTCAATATATCAGCCGGTTTATTTCAAAGCTAACCATGGTATGTGAGCCCATTTTCAAGAAACTGAAGATAGGAGAACGAACACTATGGGACGACAAATGTCAAATGGTCTTCGATAAGATCAAGGAGATTCTATCCTCTCCACCGGTGTTAATGCCACCTCAGCATGGTTTGCCTCTGTCGCTATACTTAACAACGACCGAGACGGCCATGGGCGCTATGCTAGCCCAGACGGTCGATTCCGAAGAACGGGCTATTTACTACATCAGTAAAAAGTTCTTGGAATACGAATGCAAGTACACAATGCTCGAGAAGACGTGCCTAGCTTTAGTATGGGCCACTAAAAAGCTCCGACACTACATGCTTAGTCACGAGGTACATGTGTTATCCAAAATGGATCCAATCAAGTATCTATTCGAGAAGCCCATCCTCAACGGCCGCATATCCAGATGGACTTTAATGTTAGCTGAGTTCGACCTCAAGTTCGTACCATTGAAAGCCATCAAAGGCCGGGTAGTAGCGGAATTCCTCGCCGATAGTCCGGTATCCGAGGAAGAGCACACCGATACTTGGGCCTTCCCAGATGAAGATATATTCCATACCGACACCGAGACATGGGATTTGTATTTTGATGGAGCATCCAACTTCCGAGGATTTGGGGTCGGGATTTTATTAATCTCACCACAAGGGGAACACACCCCGTTATCTATCAAGCTAGATTTTGACGTAACTAACAACGCAGCCGAGTATGAAGCGTGCATTCACGGACTGCAAGCCGCCGCCGATTTAGGAGTAACAAACCTCCGGGTCCACGGTGACTCGTCTTTAGTCATAAATCAAGCCCTACAAAAATGGAAGACTCGGAACGCAAATCTCGTGGCTTACCAAGCACGAGTAAGGGTTCTCGAAAAACAGTTCCAAAAAGTGGAATATATCTATCTACCTCGGGAAGAAAACCAGTTTGCAGATGCTCTCTCAAAATTAGCATCTTTACTGAATATCCCAGCACATCTAACCAGCATGCCCATTTGCGTCGAAAGACGGTCCAAGCCGGCTACATCCACGCTATCCAAGATATTGAGATAACTGATCCAAAACCTTGGTATCAGGCTATTCCAACCTACTTAACGTCAGGGGAATATCTTCCGGGAGCTGAAAACCGGGCCAAGAAAGCTCTACGAAGATGGGCAACCCAGTTCATCCGCACAGACGATGGACAGTTATATAAGAAGACAGTACAGGGGGCTTTACTCCTATGCATTGACAAAACGCGAGCCGAAAGAGTCATGGCTGAAGTACATGATGGTGAAAATGGTCCGCATATAAACGCCCATATGTTGGCCCGGAAAATCACGAGACTCAGCTATTATTGGAATAGCATGGACAGCATATGCCTTCATCCCTATTATATACAATGACATCACCATGGCCATTCTCAACATGGGGAATTGATATAATTGGGAAAGTGAACCCTTCCGGGACGGGAGGTCACTGCTTCATCCTAGTGGCTATCGACTATTTCACTAAATGGGTCGAAGCCGAATCATACCGGATCTTGAATGCCAAACATGTAGCTAAGTTCATCCAAAACAAAATTATATGTCGATACGGGATTCCGCACGAGTTCATCAGTGAGCACGGGACCCATTTTCAAGCTGAAACTGCCACTTTGCTAGAAAAGTACAAGATTGAAAGGCATACATCGTCGCATTACCGTCCCCAAACAAATGAAGCGGTGGAGGCAGCCAATAAGACAATTGTCACCATACTTAAAAAGATGGCCGAGAATTACCGGGACTGGCCCGACAAGATACCCTTCGTCTTATGGGGATATCGGACATCAATTCGAACTGCGACCGGAGCAACTCCATACTATCTGACATATGGAATGGAAGAAGTCCAACCAGTCGAGCAAGAAGTACCATCCCTCAGAATTCTACTCGAGAGTCAGGTACCTGAAGCAGATTGGGTCCAAGCTCGATATGACTCACTAGTCCTCTTAGACGAGCGGCGATCTCGGGCTCTGAATAATATTCAGATATATCAGAAAAGGATCAAACGGGTCTTTAACAGAAGGGTTAGGCCCAGAAATATCAAAGAGGGCGATCTAGTCCTAAAATCTATTCGGGCTTTACTACCAGTTGACCCAAGGGGAAAATTCAAACCCAATTGGGCTGGGCCATACTTAGTGAAGAAAATCCTTTCGGGTGGAGCAGTAATGCTAACGGACTTGGACGGAAACGAGTTCGCCAATCCAACCAACTTGGACCAGTTGAAGCGTTACTACCCTTAAACCTTACCTCAATGTCATTTGCAAAAAATTTATAAAAATGTCTTTTTATAAGTTTTCAAAATTTTAAGCAAGTCAATAAGTTAGGATTACTTATCCTACCGTTGCACATCTCGAATTAATAATCTTGATGTATTTCGAAAAATTGCAAAAATACTTCTGAACTACGGAAGGTTTGATTCCATTAATTATGGATACGTAGACAACCCCTTAAAAGGGTACAACCATTGCAATAACGAAAAGGCGGGAACGGTATTCACTAATATTTCTTTTTATTATATAAGAAAAGCCGATAAACTCGGGAATTTCGAAATACACCACACAAAAAATAAATAACAAAATCACACCACAAAAATAGTAGTAATACTTAAATAATAGATTTAGGAGACTACTCGTACATTTTTCCTTTCCCCTTATCTTTCGGGTCACGTGAAGCCCGAGGCCGACGGGGCGGGGGCGAACCTTCCCTAATTACAAGGGGAACTTCTTTTGCTCGAACCCGCTTCTTCGATTTTGGGTCTTCTGCCACTTGCACCGGTCCAAGCTGAGGCCTGACGGGCTCGGGAAGTCTGTCTCGAGGACCAAGTAGGTCCTTGACTGCCAGCTTTGGCCCTAGTCTCCTTTCTAAATCCGTCTGGGGGCTCACTTTCCCCCGTGCACCCTTAGTACTGGACCCTTCAGTCTGAGTCCTAGACTTTCCTTTCTGACCTGCCGGAGTAGTGTGCTCGTCAAAGAAGCTTCTATTATCTTTAACATGTTCCCGACGCAACAGGTCGAAGGCCTCGTCAGTCTTCAAAGCAGCTTGGGTTTCAGCTGAATCAGCTCTTGTCCATCTCACATAAGAGTCAGATACCCAGATCAAATGAGGATTTTTAGGAACGGGCCAAGTAGCTCGTGTATACCACCTTTGCATCCAGGTGTCACACATTACATCCGTTAACTGAGTAGATTCACTCACGACTGCCTCGATTTCTGGGATTCTTTGCGCCCGACCATATTGCCTAAGTATGCGATCGGGAAAGAGGTGAATTGTTTGTCTAAAAGATAGGATTACCTGATATCGAGCCCTATCTCGAGACTCTAAACCGGTCCGGACATAAATGGGCCACCATGGGACGGTCCAGCGGATCAAAAGGCCTTCATGGAAGGATAGCGCTTCATCCCAGTATTTTTGGGTGTTGAAGAGAGAAAAGGCAATGGTCCGTCTCCTCATCATCACTTGTTTGGGTTGATACCGGCTCACGTCTAGGGGAGGATCCAAGATCGACAGCCTCTCGAACAGCCACAGCTGAAAAACCCACAAAAAAATCAAAATCGCGAAAAAGTGTCAAAATCACGTCAAAAAAATAATAAAAAAAACGTGAAAACCAAGAAAACCGCAGAAACCGGGAAAATCGGGAAAAAACCGCAGAAACCAAAAAATTAGAAAAAGCCGAAAAAAAACAAAAAAAAAAAACCGGCATACCTGTAAAGGACGGGTGCTTCCAGTCAACCGGACTGACGGATCCCTTTTGCGATTATCCAAACCCTGGATAATCTCTCCTGTAATTAACCAAGTCGAGCTGTGCTCCGTTTGCATCAGGTCAACCACAGTAAAAACTCTAACATGGCCCATGCAAGATAATAAATCCATATGGCCTTCGAAGGCATAGACATGGAGCATACAAAAGGTAAAGGCCCTACGGCTGTGGACCGGCTTGACTCGGATGTCATCTGGGTTCATAAATTTTTCAGCCAGATTGATCAAAGAAACGGTATCTCCTTCCAGCATACGGGATACCTCCATGTGAGAAAGTCCTAAAAATTCCCGTAACTTCCTCCTCGGGTCAGGAACCGAAGAAGGGATAACAGGGCGAAGTATGGGATTCCATCCTCCTACAGCAGCAATTTCCTCAGGGATAGGACAGATTTCGCCTCGAGGAAAACTAAAAACATGATAAGTATCGTCCCAATAGGACAGGCAAGCATCCAAAAAATGACGATCTACTTGCATCTGACGGATCACGAATAATTGGGTAACGCCATTCTGATTTAGGATGACCTTATCTGCGTCTCTGAAGTATTTGGACCACTCTTGCAACATTCCAATTAAACGGTCGATTCCCATAATTGGATTTCTAAAAGAAAGAATAAATTTCTCAGGGTTTGTTTTTCTTTAAGGAAGAGAGGGAATTGTGGGAATTGTGAGAATTTATGAAGCAAGGAGAGAGTATTTATAGCATAAAACCAAGTTCTCCTCCTCACCTTAGGATTCCCAATCCTAAAGTATTTAGCATACAATCCTTATCCTGAGGTTTAGCTAAGTCATCCCGAGCATTCCTATTCCTTTTCAAAGTCAAAAATTCTCTAATTTTCAAAGACTCCTACAAACTCAAAAATTCAGAACCTTTCTCAAAATTTTTATTTCCCAACACGAGTCATTTTTCCTACAAATGTTACATGCAAAACTTTGCAACTTTGCATAAATATGTACAGGACGACTCAAACAGGATCGTGCAATTCGCATAACTCCCCAGCGGCATTTAACAAGATGGGCCCATATATAGGCGCATTTAAGTCTTATACGACGGGTTCGATCCCCCACGGAGTTATCATCCGCTCAGGTACATTTCTAGTCTATGGCCGGCGGGCCCTTTACGTAGGTCTAATGGACTTTAAACGACCCGATCGGAAGTCTGCCAGGTTTTAATCTTTGATTGGCCTGGTAGCTACTCTGACTTTCGCCCTGTCCAAGCCTCAGTCAGAGTGGGGGCTCTGTAGACACCCGCATTTGGATGCCAGGTATCTATAGCAGTTTCTGACAAACACCCGATGATGATCGGACGCAAACGTGCTTTAACATACTCGGAAATGGGCTCGAAATCATGGATATTTAGCTTGGGCTTTTTAGGGAGTACAAATTTCACAAAACCAACCTCAAATTCAGGCCCAGTGCGTCATTTCGAGTCAAATAAGACTAATTTGGGTCGAATCCGACACCAGGGGCAAAACCGTCTTTTAGCGACCGAGTCAAACCCGGTCAAAGATATTTTCTCGAGACTTGTGGGTCAGTCGTGTCACCTCACGTGACCGACTCAAGCTCAAACTCCACAAAAAATCAGCTACATCAATATTAAATAATTCCGTTAAAGGTAGAATTCGATCTCAAATAGGAATCCTATCCGAATACCGAATCGAGCATTCGACCGAGCATGGAATACCCGGCCGAGTGGCCTGTTTCAGCCGGGTTCCCCTTCCCAAAACCGGGATTCCCTTTCTTCTTTGCCAAGTAACGGAATTCTCGTTCTTCACAACTTCTTACATTTCCTATCTCGATGGGTGCTTCTTGTCGTACAAGCAAGACATCTCTCTCAACCCTCTTTTCCTATAAATAGGACCCTCTAGCTTCAAGCATAGACACGAATTATTAACAACAATCGACAACACACACGATCAACCATACACAATTACACCACCCAATATTATACACACCCGTTTCATACATCGACACATACAATTCCCGACATTCCGCGTCCCAAACCGAAGGAATCCGGCCACCTTACCCGCCACCCTACACGTCCAAAAACCACCATAACTCACCGACATTAACTCGACACTCCCGTGCCTAAGCCACATTCCGACGAGCCCCGATCCGAGTAAACAAAGCATGTAGGTTGAGGGTGTAATTAAACCCGAATTCTCTTCTTTTTCCTCTTCTTTTCTCTCGTCCTTTCTTCGTTTTGTCGTCGTCGGTCGTCCATTTTTTTAAGGGTCGTCGTCGTTCTTTTTTTATCTAATATCGATAGTACTAAAAACTATTTACATATAACGAATATTCTTAAAAATATGATACCGATTCTCTAATCGAATATCGTATTAAAAGAATTAAATTAATCTCGTTGATGCTAAAAATCGTTACTTTTTCTACAAAATACAACGATTCTAACGCGGAGAGAATTAACATTTTTCTCGTTCAAATTCTTTTCAAAACAACCTTATAAAACTTTTTCTAAAAAAATCATTCGGAATATTCGATATCGATTTCATAATCGAATATCGAATACGACGAATATCGAGAGCATAGATCGAGTATAAATTAATTCATATTTATACGCAATCTAGCAAAATTAACGATTTCTCGAAAAGCTCGAACCGGGACAGCAATCCGCGCGAGCCGCGCCACTCTCAGGCGACTCGCACGGAGGCCTGCTCCCGCGGCCCTCTTTTCTTCTCTTTTCTCAATTTTTCTTAAACATCGTTTTTCTACAAAACAATTTCGTAAAACTTTTTCATCTTTTTCGAATATTCGATCATAATCGAATATCGAATATGACGAACGTCGAGAATATTAAATCGAGTGCAAATTGTGCAATATTTGTACGCGATTTAATATAATCATCGCTTTTTCAAAAAATTAATTTCGAAAACAGACCGGGACGCGAGTCGCCTACTCGGGCGAGTCGCCCGGCAGGCTGGAACGCGACCTTTCCTTTTTTTTATTTATTTTTGAACTTTATTTTTTGACAAAACAACGTCTTTTTAGCGATATTTCAGATCTCGATATATTTTTACATTATTCATCGCATTCGTATTTTCATTCGATTTATTCAATCGTTACTAACACGTTTGTTCATCTTCTTAGCATCTCTTTTCATCTTTTGTTTTATTATACTAAAACGAACCTCGCATGTTAAAATACAACTTTGACGTTAATTTTCATGCATTAAACGACTTAGCAACCCATTCAATTATTCATATGTTTAGGAAAACAATGTTTGCATATCATCCATCGTTCAACTAACGCGCGTATTCAAAAATCAAACGATATCCTAGTAGAGGTCGCTAATGTGCGGGCGGGGTTGGGTGTTCTTTGTGAACTTCCCAACACGTACCCTCACCCCTTACTCAGAACCTCGGTTTCCGGATGTCCGAAACCATTGGCAACGAGAGTCATTCAATACATGATATCCGATCAAGTCGGTATCGGTATCAAATGCTAAGGGACGAACCCGATAAACTCTGACATCGGAAATGGGCCGTATTTTGTACACGGCCCACTACGACATAGAGTGGGTTCGAACGGGCCCGAACTCCCACAAAGTTCGGTGGCGACTCCAACTTCGATTTAAATTTCAATTCGATCCATTCTCATATGGAGATTCATTCGCCTCCCCAAACCTGCGCGTGGTCGCGTCGGGGTGGACCTATGTCATGTCCACAGTATTAAACACATTTTATCGTATAATCACACAAATCGGAAAAAAATAAATTAAAATAAGGCTTTGGCCAAGTGAAAAACTCGACTAAAGGAGTCCGCGGTTAACAGAAAAAGTCGAGCAGGGGGTCGGTGGTTGATGAGAAAAAAAGAACTATTTATGATACTGGTTGTCTACTCAATTGGGTCTTTCAGTTCTGAGATGCACTAGAGTTGATTTATGATACTGTTTTTCTCTTCTTCTTGTATTATTGAAGTCATTAATATTTTAATGTATGGACTTTCAGGACGGCAGTTTGTTATACCAACAACCACACTCATATCAGTGAATGCTTCATGCTTCATGCTTCAATGCTGATGATGATAATGTTGTCTGTGCAGCTTGTAAAGCAAACAAGAAAAACTTTTCTGGCACAATTTTCATCACTTGCCGTCCCTATTGCAATCCCAGTCAAGTCTCTCCCCTCTCAATATCCCTCCGCTCAACCATTATGCAAATTATGTATAAAGCCTTCGAAGAACAATCTATATGCCTCCCTTTTCTGCTCTCTCATTCATCTTTGCTTATCTTGTGGAGACCATTCCCGAGCTTCCCATGCATTCTTGCTTATGCAAACAAATGGAGTCGTTCCATCAGACTTGCATTCATGGTACCAGCTATTGAAGATATTAGTTAAAGATATTATTTAGGAATATCTTCTAGTATTTGTAAACTGCTATATTTTGTAATCTTTGTATTATTGGCAAATACTGTAACTTTTCTATTCTTAGGATTCTAGTTAGATATTAGGTTTACTCTTTCCTTAATTGTATTAGGTTTCTAGCCTGTATAAATATTGTGCTCATGTTAATGAAATTCTCAATTCACTTTCAATAACTTTCTTACATGGTATCAGAGCAAAACGATTCCATCTAAGAAAATCGTCTCCTAAACCCTTTTCTCCCTTCTTCACGTCACCCACATCAAAAACGCACAAAATTCTTTCCCCCCAAGATGGCCGGCTCATCATCGATCCTTGCCAATCCTCACGAGCCCAATGTCCCTCTCATTGCGGTGAACTTAGCCAATGTTACGGCACTCACCCCAGCGACTTATCGGAATTGGTCACGTCAAATTGAAGACCTACTCTTTGGCTTTGATTTGTTCAAATATCTTGATGGAACTCACACATGTCCTGAAGCTACAATCACGGATGCTGTCACTAAAGTCACATCCCCGAATCCGGCTTACCTAACATGGAACCGTCAAGACCGTCTTCTCAGTGCTGCCCTTCGTGGAACTGTATCTGAAAGTATCGCTCCGTTCTTACATAATTCTAAGAACTCTAGCGAAATCTGGGCTAATTTGAAGTCCACCTATGCTAATCCTTCTCGTGGTCACGTCCTTCAAATCAAGGATCGCTTCAACTCCATCTCATAGAGTGGACACTCGGCCACATAATATATGCAGCTAATTCGCTCATGTGTTGATGAATTAGCCAACCTAGGAAAACCCATGGATGACGAAGATATCATCGCCAAGGTCATCAATGGACTCGACTATGAAAACTATCGCTCTCTTGTTGATGCCATCAAACATCGGGACACCCTCATATCCTTCGACGCCCTACATGAACGCCTTATCCAATATGATCTCTCCCTCAAACACACCCAAAACTCCACCACCTCTCCTCTCCCGGCCACCGCCCTAGCCGCCTACAACCGCCCAAACTCCCGCCCTAACACACGCCCCAATCAATCCAACCAATCCGGTATCCTCCCGACCCCTCAAACTGGTACCAATACCATCCCCTTCAAGGGCAAATGTCAATGGTGCCATGTTCCTGCTCACTATCTTGGCACTTGTGCCATATTTCGCAATCTCTATCCCAATATCACCGTTCCCCTGCGACCCGCCCCTCCCGCGAACCACGCCCGCCGCCCCAACCCCCAAGCTAATACTGTTACCCTCCCCGAAGCTTACTCTCCAAATTGGATCATTGATAGTGGCGCATCTCATCACATCACTCATGATCTCAACAACCTTGCCCTCCAAGCACCTTACGATGGAAACGACGATCTTTTGATTGGCGATGGCTCTCCTCTTACCATAAATAATATTGGTTCCTTTTCTATAAAATCTCCTTCCTCTCATCTTATTAAATTCAATCATGTTTTACATGCTCCAAAAATTTCCAAAAATATTATTTCTGTCTCACAATTTTGTCATGACAACAATGCTATTGCTAAATTTTCTTCTACATCTTGTGTTTTGCAGGACCGACTAACGGGACAGGTGCTGTTAACGGGACAACTTAAATCCGGCTTATATATATGGACTCCGTCACGTGACCCGATATCCTCTCCCATCTCGGCCTACATCACTACCATCTCTCCGGATCCGTGGCATCACAAACTTGGTCATCCATCCTTATCTATACTTAGTTCTATTACTAGTTTAGCTAAAATAAAACCTACACCGGCCTCGTCCAACCCGTGTAATGCTTGCAATATTAATAAAAGTCATAAACTTCCTTTTTCCACCTCTTCTCTATCTTCCTCTCACCCCCTAGAAGTAGTTTTCTCGGATGTATGGACATCTCCTCTTTACTCCGTAGATAATTTTAAATATTATGTTGTGTTTGTCGATCACTTTACTAGATACACTTGGTTATATCCCTTAAAACGTAAATCTGATACGTCCTCGGTCTTTAATCGTTTTCGTGCCTTAGTCGAAATTTTTTTTAATCGACCCATAATTCAATTTTTTTCCGACAACGGGGGTGAATATTTAAAACTCACCCCCTCCGTCACCTCCGATGGTATAACCCATCTCACCTCCCCTCCCCACACCCCTGAACACAATGGTATCTCTGAGAGACGTCATCGTCATATTATTGAAACCGGACTCTCCCTTCTCACCCATGCTCACATGCCTACCACTTATTGGTCGTATGCCTTTGTCACAACGGTTTACTTTATAAATCGCATGCCCACACCCGTCCTACACAATGACTCTCCTTTTCTTAAGTTATTTGGTTCTATTCCAAATTATAATAAACTTCGTAGTTTTGGTTGTCTTTGTTATCCTTGGTTACGTCCTTATGCGTCTCACAAACTTGATCCACGTTCTAAACCGTGTATCTTTGTTGGTTATTCTTCCACTCAAAGTGCTTATTACTGTTTAGAACCCGTGTCAAATAAAATTTATACTTCACGACACGTCAAATTTTGTGAGTCCGTCTTCCCTTTCCCCTCCCTCTTACCCGACACCCCTTCCCCGGTCACCCCGTCCCAATGGCTATCGGACCCACTCTTTATGATAGTCCCTACCCCAAATCCCGACCCGGTCCCAAGTCAGCCCGACCCTGTCCCCCCTCCCCGGTGAACCCGAATCCCGACCCGGCCACCCCCCTGCGTGTCTACACACGCAGGACCCGCCCCCCACGGACCCCTCCCGTCGTCCCCCCCTCCCCCCCTCTTCCGCTGCCTCCTCACCCTTCTCCGTTGCCTCTCCCTCGCCCTCCCCCTCCTCCTCGCCCGAATCTTCCCCTTCCTCGGTTCCCCTTACCGAACCAACCCCCCCTTCCCTTCCTCCTCCCTCGAACCGACCTGTGACTCGTGCTATGCACAATATTAGAGTCCCTAACCCTAAGTATGCCTCTCTAGCCTCCGTTGTATCTCCTTCCCTCCCTCCTACTACGGTCAAGTCTGCCCTAGCTGACCCAAATTGGCACTCAGCCATGGTAGATGAATATCAAGCCTTAGTTAAAAATGCCACATGGGAACTTGTTCCTCCTAATCCCTCCTACAATGTAATTGGTTGCAAGTGGGTTTTTCGTATTAAATATAATCCCGACAACTCAATTCAAAAATATAAAGCACGATTAGTTGCTAAAGGTTTTCTTCAACGTCCCGGAGTAGATTACTCTGAAACTTTTAGTCCTGTTGTTAAGCCGGTAACAGTTCGTCTTGTCTTAGCACTTGCTCTCTTCCGTGGTTGGTCTCTGCGACAGCTTGATATCAACAACGCTTTTCTTCAAGGTACTCTTACTGAAACTGTTTTTATGTCTCAACCCCCTGGTTTTATTAATGCAAATTCTCCCTCTTTTGTTTGCAAATTATCTAAAGCTATTTATGGTCTCAAACAAGCTCCTAGGGCTTGGTATAATGAGCTTGAATCCTATTTACTCTCTTATGGTTTTAAACAATCAATTTCTGATCCCTCTCTTTTTATTCACAAAGTTATGACTAATCCTATTTTTCTTCTTGTTTATGTTGATGACATTATTGTCACCGGTCCACCGACGAAGGAACTTCAATCCTTCTTCGTTTCTTTTTCTCGTCGCTTTTCTCTTAAAGATCTTGGTTTTCCGTCGTATTTTCTTGGTGTTGAGGTTACTCCTACTAAAACAGGCCTAGCCCTCACACAAACTAAATATATCTATGATATTCTCTCCCGTTACAACATGCTTGATTGTAAACCCACCCCCACCCCCATCGTCGCCTACCCGCCTCTCAAGGCCACTACGGGCAAACCCATTCCCAATCCCACCGACTACCGCGCTATTGTTGGTAGCCTCTTATATCTTTCCCTCACCCGTCCCGATATTGCTTTCGGTGTCAACAAGCTTGCACAGTTTTTGCAGGATCCTCAAGAGTCTCATTGGTTAGCCTTGAAGCGGATGCTTCATTACCTAAAAGGCACTCTAACGGTTGGTATTAATTTATTTAGCGATACTACTCTTTCTCTTCATGCTTTTTGTGATGCAGATTGGGCAAGTGATGGCAACAAATATATTTCTACTACCGGATTTATTATCTACCTTGGCCGGAACCCAATTGCTTGGTCTTCTCGGAAACAACGAGCACTAGCGCTCTCTACTACGGAAGCTGAATTTCGGGCAGTGGCTTCAACCACAACCGAACTGCTTTGGCTCCGCTCTCTTCTATCCGAACTTTGCTTCACCATTAAGTCTCCTCCAGTAATCTACTGTGATAATCTTGGTGCTACTCATTATGCAGCAAATCCAGTTTTTCACTCACGAATGAAACATGTAGCCCTTGCGTTCTATTTTGTTCGAGAACATGTTCAAAATGGGACACTACGTGTACAACACATATCCACTAACGACGAACTTGCAGATGTGCTAACTAAACCACTTCCTAAGGCACGGTTTTACTCGTTATTACTCAAGCTCGGCCTTTCCTTTGGAACGTCCGACTTGCGGGAGCGTATTGAAGATATTAGTTAAAGATATTATTTAGGAATATCTTCTAGTCTTTGTAAACTGCTATATTTTGTAATCTTTGTATTATTGGCAAATACTGTAACTTTCCTATTCTTAGGATTCTAGTTAGATACTAGGTTTACTCTTTCCTTAACTGTATTAGGTTTCTAGCCTGTATAAATATTGTGCTCATGTTAATGAAATTCTCAATTCACTTTCAATAACTTTCTTACACCAGCTCCTTTACGTATTCCACAGATTTCGTTTAGTTAATGAGGTATGGCCTGTCTACTTTCTAGAGCTCATGCTTGTTACATTTTTAGCTTGTTGCGTCTTGTTTCATTACTTATGTGCGCCATACGATTTGCTCCCATAATTTGTGCATTACCTCTTCAAATGTACTCTCAATATTATATGCTCTTTATTATACTCCTGTTTGAGTGTTTGTTAGGGGTTGGGTTGGGATGCAGATAGTTGTTGGATCCGTTGTGGAATATAAAATTACCAAAGTTATTTTCTTACACTTAAAAGGCATAAGATTCCTAACTGTTATGCGTAAGCTTTAAACCTTCTTTTTTTTTTGCCAGCAAGAAAGTAAAGTTGAGAGCTAGGACCGGAGCGCCTCAGCAGCTAGGCTGTGCGCTAATCGGTTCTTCTCCCTAGAAATAAAAGAAAGAGAAATACAATGAAAAGAGGGAAACAAAAGGGTGACATTTTCTACAATTCTAACAACTGATGGTGCCGCCTTCTCCACATCTTCCATCTGTAGAACGAGCTGTAAACAGTCAGTAAATAAAGAAATATGGAGAAATCCATGGTCCCAAGCCCAACGGGTTGCGTTATAAAGACAGAGAGCTTCTGCTTGTAGAGGAGAATCTGCATTGAGTTTCATATTCATTTCAGCAATGCAAGTACCATCAGCAGAAAAAATAATCCATCCAGCCGCAGCCTTATCTAGGCCCTTCCATGCAGCATCCATCATAATCTTAAGAGAAGAGCATGATGAAGAAGATCCAATAATTGCAAAAGAATAACTCTCCTTAACTTTAGAACCAGGAGGGCCGCTCTTGGGAACTGGGCGAGATGAAGGGGACGAACCTGAATCTACCGACATCTTGTTACCAGCTTGGAGGTAGGTCGTCATTTGCGACCGCACCAAATTCATAGTGAAAGCCCCATTGGGTGTAATTCCTTGGAAAACACTTGCATTCCTAACAACCCATATACTCCATAATACACTAAGAAACATAGGAACGCCATTATCACAGATGTTAGAATGATGAAGATAGTTAATCCAATCCACAATCCAAGTTTTAACGTTGATGATGGAATTACATTCCGTTCGCACCCCCAGGTCACATCCGAACCAAACCCTAGAAGAGAACGAACAGTCCCGGAATAAATGATCCAGATTTTCAACTGTATCTTTAGTCCCACAAAGCGAGCAAAGAAGGTTTCCCGACATCCCTCTTTTTCGAAATTCATCCCCGATCGGGAGAGCATCATTAATGAGTTTCCAGAGAAAGGTTTTCCACTTAGCAGGACCCTTAATACTCCAGAGTCTTTTTTTGCAAAACAATTTAACCTTCCCTATAAGAGGTGGTCTCGAAATCCCATGTATATACTGGCTTTCAAAGGCAACCCGATACCCACTCTTGGCAGTGTATTCCCCAGAGGGTGTTTTCATCCAATAAAATTTGTCACCATTGCTTGTGACTGGAAGTTGACAACATAAGATTTTCTTGATCCAAGTATCTTCAAACAGATCATGCAGTTTCTGAACGTCCCACTCACCCGAAGGTCTAGAAAGATCGCCCACACATAGGATGTCATTTTGTATCAAGGCATCCCTTTTGAGTGAAGGCGTTTGACCATTAACCCATTTCATTTGATTGATTTTAACTTGACTTGTATTACCTGGGAGCCAAGCTATGGAGTCTTTAAGAAGACACAAACCCCATTTAATTCCTTGCCATCCCCAAGATGCATTCCTAGGTCGAGAATTTGTGGTCTTCTCAAGTTGAAGAGCAGAACATCGATATTTTGCAGTTAAGACCTGGCTAATGAGAGATTTCGGGTTTTTCAAAATCTTCCATCCTAATTTGCCCAGTAGAGATTGATTTGTACATTGAATGTTCCTTAAACCTAGTCCCCCTTCTGACTTGGGAAGTGAGAGGAAGAGAGAGCTTCGCCAATGGATCGTTTTTTGTTTCCTAGTTCCAGCCCACCAAAAATGGGCAAATAGTTTATTAATCCTATCCGCCACACTTACCGGAATTTTATAAACCGATAGAAGATGAACAGAGAGGGAGGCTAGAACCGAGGAAATAAGAGTAAGGCGACCAGCTGGCGAAAGCAGAGAGCCATTCCAGGATGAGATTCTTGCAGCAACTCTATCAACTGTTTCATTGAAAAACTGCTTGCTGTTACGATTAACCTCTAAAGGGAGTCCCAGATAATTACCTGAAGTAGCATGAGACGTAATACTAAAGCTTTTGAAGCATAATCGTGCAAGCGCCATCGTTGTATTTGGGCTAAAAGTGATGGAAGACTTGCTTTTATTAATAACTTGACCAGAAGCTTCACAAAACTCCAAAATAGCAAACTTAAGGTTTTCAATGCTAGTCTCATTTCCTTCAGTGAAAAAGATTGCATCATCCGCAAAAAGAAGATGGGAGATAGCTGGGGCCGAGCGTGAAACCTTGATACCTTTGAGCAAGTCCAATTTCTGAAGATATCTTAAATTCGACGAAAGAACCTCCGTACACAAGACAAATAGAAATGGAGAAAGTGGGTCGCCTTGCCTCAGGCCCCTTGAAGGGTAGACCCGAACTTTAGGCGCTCCATTGATAAGGAGGTCGTACGTCCCATTAGAGACGCAATTTAAAATAAGTGAGATCATGCGCTCAGGGAAGCCCATAGTCTCCAGAGTAAGCCTAATAAAGTTCCAGTTTAGTCGGTCGAAGGCTTTGCTGTAATCAAGTTTAATAGCAATCTTGCTTCTGCCCGAGGTTGTGCTTTTTTTGATATCATGCATCAATTCATGAGCCAATACAACATTATCACTTAAACTTCGTCCTGGGATAAAAGCATTCTGAAAATCACCAATAAGACTATTGAGCACTTTCTTTACACGATTGGCAATACATTTTGTTGTAATTCTCATGATAACGTTGCATAAGCTGATGGGCCGTAGTTGCTCTGCTTTCTCAGGATTGCTTACCTTAGGTATAAGAGCGATGAAAGTATGATTCATTTGCCTTAGAACGTAACCCGAGTTGAGAGTAGCACATATTGCAGCCGTGACATCTTTTTTAACAACCTTCCAATATTTTTGAAAGAAAACAGCAGGGAAGCCATCCGGACCTGGTGATTTCATCCCACCCATTTGGAAGACCGCCGCCCTCACTTCCTGTGCTGAGAAAGGCTTATCCAGGTAAGCCCTCTCAGATTCACTATGTTTTGATTCAATATTCTTAAAGAGGAAGGAGAATGAATCTCTATAGATATTGTAAGGGACATTAATAAGATCATCTTGAGGCCCGCAATTATAGATGGAGGAGAAGTGGTGCTTGATAATCCGGCAAACTTTACCTGTATCCTCAAACCACACATTATTATCATCCTTTAGACCTGTTATAAAGTTTCTAGCCGATCTTCCTTTGACCCAGTTAAAGAAGAACTTAGAGCAGGTGTCACCCTCAATGACCCAATTGATCTTAGCTCGTTGTTTCCAATAGGTGTTCATAGCACTAGCAAACACCTTGAGTTCCTCGTGCACCTTCTCGTATTTTTCCTCCGATTCCCCATTCAAAAAATAATTGATGCCATCTTCTAGTCTTTCATCAAAGTCCGTCCATTTTTTTAACTCACATCTAAGTCTTCCCAATTTATGCACAAGTCTGAAGACCCGGGAAACCTTTGGTTTCATTAAAAGATTTCCAGACATTATGGACCACATCCTTACATCCATCAAAATCAAGACTCCAAGCTTCAATTTTGTACGGTCTTCGAGACTTATCTTTTACAAGATGCAGGTTCAGCTCAATCATAGCATGATCAGACAATTGGATCGGGTAGTGCAACACTCCCGTATTAGGGTAAAGACAGAGCCAATTTGGGGAGGCATAAGCTTTATCAAGTCTCTCATATACCCGTTTCTTTCCTTTCCTGTTATTACACCAAGTGAATTTAGGACCTTTGAAGGGAATGTCACAAAGCCTATTGTCAATTTTCCATGCCAAAAAATCATCAATACCAGCAATACGTCCCTTCTTACAGCTCAATTTGTCCTCTAAACAATCAACTTGATTGAAATCACCCACCAATAAGAAGGGGTAATCAAACGAAGCAATCCACGTGCCAAGTTTTTCCCATACAAGTGGTCTCTCATTTATACACGGGTGACCATAAACGCAACACAAAAACCAATTTGAACCACTCACATTGACTTTCATTATGATAAAATTAGGACAAGAGTATACATGAGCAAAACGAGTGGAGTTTTTCCAACCTAACCAAAGACCACCGCTACTACCGACAACGTTCACACCAACACAACTATTAAAACCTAAGGAATTGCCTAATACTGAGGCCGTCTTAACACTACATTTTGTCTCCATAAGGAAGACAAAATCATACTTAATATTATTACTACCCCCTACCACCGCTTTAAGCTTACCAATTGTTGGTGCAAGTGGGTCATTAATACCCCTACAATTCCAAACCAATCCTTTCATATGTATCGAGTAGACCACCGAAACCAACCCTCCCATCAACACCAACCACCACGTCACAGACCTACCCAATTAATTCATTCAACCACAGGCCCAAAGAAATGATAGACCCGATCCAAATAAGATCAAGACAGGCCACCAACAAGTCAAAAATCCATCAAGCTAGAAACAACCATTAAGCCATAAAGAACCCCAAGAGGAAGAAATCAATCATTACCATCAACACACCATCATTCGGAATCAAACATAAGCACGAAGACAAAACAAAACTGAAAGCGTAAACGAATTTGGCAGAAACAAAATTCACCAAAACCAAACATAAAAACAAAAAAAGATGGGATGAAATTCTTATCTTAATGCTATCTAATCTTAGGACTTCCACCTACTTGACTTAAATCCTCTTACTCCTAGTGCCATTCAAGTGGCAAGAGCCTGTAAAGGCCAAATCAAGAGAAAAAACCATTTAAAACAAAACCAAAGACTTACACCTCGTTACCATCCAAAGAAGGCAGAGGTCAAACCAAGACCAAACGCCGACCAACCCAGTCGGGTCGAAGTCAACCTATCCGGCACTGGACCAAACCGATCGGTGGGGGAATGGGACGAGGGGAGGGGGGAACACCAAAGAATCGGACCCCAATGCAAGGAAGAAAACATGACCCATAACAACTCAGTCGACATTGACGAGACACTGACATGAGAGATGGGGGAAGGGGCGAGGGGACGAGGAACATCTCCCATGAGTGCTCACACAAACCAGGTACTTACCAGGACATAAAGGTGAGCCAGAGAAGACATATAGGAGCAAAAGGAAGGTCCGAGATAAGAAACCCAAGAAAAGAGCAAAACAAGACGAATGAAGAAAGATAATAAAAACTCTTAAAAGAAAAGTTGATTATTCAAAAGGAAAAGACAGTGCTTATGCCGAACAATGATGATGCATGACGGTGATAAGACAAAACGGAGTTGATGATGGCAACAAGGCTTGTTCCAGCGAGACGGACATTGTCAAATAGTAGCCCATGCGAAACTTTTAAACAAGATCGGTCTGGTTCCGGGGATGAATGAATATTCGCCGGAGATTGGCCGGAGAAAGGCCCAATCTCCGGCGAGTGGGTAGGAGAGGACGATTAGGTGGCAGGGAGGGTGGCGGCGGCAGTCACAATAAAGAGATTATTTAGGGTTTTTAGTGAGAGAAAGAAAGTTGAAAGAAAGGCTTGTTTCGCAGCTGCCCATGCGTATCTATCTGCTAACGAGATATTGTATGAACCCTAATTGTGACTATGTTTTGTGTAACAATATATAAGGTCTAGCTCTCTCTGTCTCTCTCTTTTTTTCTTGTTTTTTCTTCCCTTTCCTAATATAACCTGAAAGTTGTTCTACGCCTTAATTAGTCAACGATGTGGATGGGGAATCACTGAATCGGGATTTAAACCTGGTTGTGTTGATTTGTTACTTGTTAGGCATGTCTGGTCTCTTGGGAGATAGCATCTTAAGCAATGGTCCCACCCCATCTCTCTGAACATTTAGTCTCTCATTTTGCATATTGGATGCACTGAATGTTTCTTTAAACTCGGATAATTGTTTTGCTTATCAGGTGTGGCACGTCTACTCAAAGATGCTGCCCCGTGGGATAACCTCTAATCCATTCATAACATACTAATCCATTCTTTATGCAACGAGAACATGTTGGACTCTGCTCTCAACTTCCTCCAAAGTGTTGATAAAGCTGATACGACTACCTATAACACTCTCATATCAGGTTTCTGTGTTGGTGATTTAAGTGTAAATACCGTTTCATTTTAGCGTACTCGGGTTTGGTTTACGGATGTGTGAATTCAATATAATATAATATAGGTTCGGGGGAAGTACGGAGTGTACGCTTATATATAATTAATTGCGAATTCAAAGTACCAGGTTCATACGGTACACTGGCGGGGGAAGTACGAATTTTGGCGCCAAAATCTGTTCAACAGATTTTGGTGGGAATTCATGAAGAGTCACAACTCTTCAAACTCGTATCCCTTCTCCTTCAAACTCTATATAATAGAGGTTTGATCAAATCCGCAAACAAGAACAAAATCTACACAAAATACTACATAGTCATATCTCTGTTTTCTGTGCAAACTCAGAGGAACACCGTCTTATCTCAGTAGAAAATTCGGTACAACCCTGCACTGAAATAAGGTCGAATTGTTCTATTAGGAAAGCAGGAAGTCGATTCGGTGTTGGTTTTTCGTTACTTTCCTTATTCGCACATAACAATCTAATAGAACAATTTTTCAAAAATTCATCACTGATGGCGAATGCAAAGGAAATGATGAAAGTGAACAAACTGGAAAAGTTTGAAGGAGTCGATTTCAGGAGATGGCAGAAGAAGATGCATTTTCTGTTGACAAGTCTCAAGGTGGTTTATGTGCTAAGTACTCCCTGCCCTGAAGTGGATGAAAACAGCACTGTAGAGGAAATAAGGAGAAGGAGCAAATGGGATAATGATGATTATATTTGCAGAGGACACATCCTGAATGGTATGTCTAATTCTCTTTTTGATATATATCAGAATGTTGAAAATGCAAAAGATTTATGGGATCAGTTGGAGTCTAAATACATAGATGAAGATGCATCTAGTAAAAAGTTTTTGGTTGGAAATTTCATGAATTATAAGATGTCTGATTCTCGATTTGTCATGGAACAATATAATGAACTTTTGCGTATTTTGGGGCAATTCGTCCAACACAAAATGGAGATGTCAGAATGCATTTCAGTGTCTAGTATAATTGATAAACTTCCATCACAATGGAAGGACTTTAAACACATTCTGAAGCATAAGAAAGAGGATATGTCTCTTGTTGATCTTGGTAAAAGTTTGCGCAATTTATTGCCTTGGCAGCAGCCGGAAAAGAGGCAGAATGGCTAAGGAATTTAATTTACGAAATTCCTTTGTGGCCAAAACCTATATCACCTATAGCTATACATTGTGATAGTGCTGCTACATTGGCTAAAGCTTATAGTCAAGTGTATAATGGTAAATCAAGACATTTAGGTGTTAGGCATAGCTTGGTACGTGAGCTAATAACTGATGGTGTAATATCAGTTGTATTTGTAAGATCTGAACAAAATTTAGCTGATCACTTAACAAAGGCATTAGCTAAGGACTTGGTCATAAAGTCGGTTGACGGGATGGGTCTAAAACTCGTATAAATTATTAACAATAGAATACCCAATTCCCCTCTAATACAACGCTAGAGGCAGAATTCAATGTGGAAGGTCTATTTTTATTGATTGAAGCACTCTGCAATGAATCCCGAAGGTGAGTGCTTAGACTTGCATGTTGTAAGGTTGAAGTTTATCTTCTTAATTGATCTTTGAAAAAGTGTGTTTGCAGGGACACGATGAAAGAATCAACCTATGTGAATATGAAGTTAGCCGCTTCAAAGGAGTTTTGGGTTTGACTCCTCAAATGTTCATGAATAGATATGGGACACTAGGCTTGTAAATAAGTGTCAGTTTCTTGTAATTATGAAGTACAATAAGTTTGTGTGTGAGTTGTGTTCATAATGTGTAGAAAGGGTTCAATGCTTAAGTCACACCCCGATACTCGAACATTTGGAATGTGTAATTTCACTAAGTGGAAATTAAATCCTTGTGATATTTTCATTTATGCATAAATTGGTATGTTTTTGTTAGTTGGTTAAACCCGGCATTACGCTTAAATGGGGGAGGAATGTTGGTGATTTAAGTGTAAATACCGTTTCATTTTAGCGTACTCGAGTTTGGTTTACGGATGTGTGAATTCAATATAATATAATATAGGTTCGGGGGAAGTACGGAGTGTACGCTTATATATAATTAATTGCGAATTCAAAGTACCAGGTTCATACGGTACACTGGCGGGGGAAGTACGAATTTTGGCGCCAAAATCTGTTCAACAGATTTTGGTGGGAATTCATGAAGAGTCACAACTCTTCAAACTCGTATCCCTTCTCCTTCAAACTCTATATAATAGAGGTTTGATCAAATCCGCAAACAAGAACAAAATCTACACAAAATACCTCAGAGGAACACCGTCTTATCTCAGTAGAAAATTCGGTACAACCCTGCACTGAAATAAGGGTCGAATTATTCTATTAGGAAAGCAGGAAGTCGATTCGGTGTTGGTTTTTCGTTACTTTCCTTATTCGCACATAACATTCTGCCAGCTAAACTTACCAAAGCACGCTTTTGGATGCTTATCCCAGATGGTTAAGAAGGGTATTCCTGTTAATAGCTATACTTGCAATATTTTGATCAAGGGTTTCTGCGAAGTTGGATTGTTCGATTCAGCGGAATCAATCCTTCATACTTTCATCAATGGTGATGTTATAACTTTCAATACCTTAATTAATGGTTATTGCAAAGTGGGCCTCATGGATAAGGCTCTCCAAGTAATGAAAGATATGCAAAAGATGCGGATACTGCCGGACATTATTACTTATAATATTTTAGTTGATGGGTTTTGTAGAGTTGGTGATTTTGTCGAGGCTAGGAATGTTTTGAAGGGGTTACTGGGTTCGGAGTCTGGTGTTTCAGACTCGGGATATTGTCAAGTTAGTGTGAGAAAAACAGATGCGGTGGTGATACAACCCAATGTGACTACATACACAACATTAATTGCTGCTTACTGCAAACAAGAAGGAATAGAGGAAGCACTGGCTTTATACAAGGACATGATTTCTTGTGGCATTTTACCAGATTTGATCACATATACTTCCATTATAAGTGGCCTTTGCAAAGCTGGAAAACTAGAAGAGGCATATGCTCTTCTTAAGGAGATGAAGCAAATGGAGGTGGAACCTAACCACGTAGCGTTCTCAGCGATAATTGATAAATTGTCAAAAGACGGAAACCAAATTGAAGCTTTTGCTTTTCTGACTCAGATGGTTATTCGTGGTCTACTTTTGGATCTTGTTTTGTATACAAGTTTGATGGATGGGTTGTTTAAGGCGGGGAAAAAGAAAGAAGTTGAAGGCATGTTTAAGACACTTTTACGACATAACATTACACCCAACCATATCACTTATACTGCACTTATTGATGGTCTTTGCAAGTCTGGAGACATGACGGGTGCGGAGTCTATATTTCAGGAGATGGAAGTTGCAGGCATTCATCCAAATGTCATCACATATTCAGCTATGATAAATGGTTATGTCAAAGAAAAAAATCTTAACAAAGCTTTTGGTCTGATGGGAAAGATGGTGCATAGAAATGTGCTACCTAATTCTGTAACATATGGCATATTATTGAACGGGTGTTTTATGGAAGGGAAGCAAGAACTTGGCATGCACTTGTACAAGGAAATGCAGATGCAGGGCTTGGATGAAAACAACTTTATAGTTGACGCATTTGTGAATACTTATAAAAGAGATGAAAAGATGGATGAAGCAACAACGTATCTTAAGGATTTGATCTCTAGGGGAATATCATTAGACCGTATTAACTACACAAATTTATTGGACAGTTACTTTAGGTTGGGAAATGTAACGGCCGCTCTCAACCTGGCACAAGAGATCACCGAAAAAGGTATCGGATTTGATACTGTTGCTTTTAATGTTCTAATGACTGGGCTCCTGAAGCAAGGAGAGTATGAACCGGGGTCGGTTTATGATGGACTAAAACAATTAAATTTGGTTGCTGACACAGCAACGTACAACATTATGATCCATGCATATTGTAGGGATGGTAGAGTTGTCGATGCTCTTAAGCTGTGGGATGAAATGAAGAGTTGCCCCCGCAAATGCCAAATGATATTACCTGTAATATTCTTGTAACTTGTTTATGTAAATATGAGAAGGTGGATGAAGCAATGGTTTTGTTGAATGATATGTCATTGATGGGATTTTGCCCAACACCCATCATACACAAAGCTACTCTTAAGGCTGCTTCAAAAGTCAAAAGAGCAGCAGTCATTTTCCAAGTACATGAGCAGCTTCTGGCCATGGGTCTTGAAGCAAGTCGTGCAACTTATAATACTCTGATTTCTAATTTATGCAGATTGGGGATGACAAAGAAAGCGTTCACTGTTTACAGAAGCATGATAGACAAATACATCTCACCTGATATTGTTACTTACAACAGTTTGATACTAGGTTATTGTAGAAGTAACCATGTAAAGAAGGCTCTGGAGCTATTTTCCCAAATCTTACGTAGGGGGTTATCTCCAAATGTAGCTACCTACAATACTCTATTTAATGGCCTATTTTCAGTGGGTTTGATGGAGGAGTTAGCAAGTTTGATAGATGAAATGAGAGGAAGAGGAGTTTCGCCTAATGCTGTGACATACAATGTGCTGATTTCTGGCTATGCAAAGATGGGAAATATAAAGGAAGCCATCCGACTTTACTGTGAAATGGTGTGCAAAGGTTTTATACCAACAGTCGGTTCATATAATAAGCTTATGCACCACTTTGCTCAATCTGAAAAGATGAATCAGGCTAGAGAACTTATGAGCGAGATGCAAGTTAGAGGAAGGTTACCTAATTCATCCACCTACAATATACTTATAGTTGGCTGGTGCAATTTATGCGATCAAGCAGAGCTTGAGAAAGTGCAAAAATGGGCGTATTATACTGAGGCCATGAAATTGTTAAAAGAAATGACGGAAAAAAGGTGGGTTCCAGTTGAAAGCATTGTTTCTTCTGTGTGCTTAACTCTGGCAGGTGCAGGTAAAAGAGCTGTTGCATTAAGACTGAGAGAATATTATAATAGAAGTGAATTCAATACAAATAGGAAAAGGGGTAAGGTCCAGCATGACTTATTTTTTGAAGGTGATCCATGAAGCCTATCATATGCGATACTTCTTTCAAGCTATGTTTACCATGAGGTCTTATTGTTTTCCTTAAAAAGAGAGATGTGTTTGAAGTAAGTCCACATGTCATATTCATATATAGTGTTTGACTATTGAGTTGCCCCCAAATTTTGTGTAAAGCATAGGTTGGTGTGCTAATGTTCATCGTCATTTTTGAAGGACTTTTCATCTCCTGTACAGAGCTGAGCTAAGAGCAACCACAATAGTAAAACTCAAAATTAAGTTCTTCTTTGCCATGTCATTTTTTTTTACAAACTCAATAAATTAGAACTTTCACTTGCAATGGAAGAACTTTATCCATAAAATTCTTAGAGAGATAGTTAAATAAAATAAAAAATTAAAATAAATATTATAGGATTTAGGACAAACTTGGTTCTTATTTTCAAACCAAGTTTCTCAAATATTGAGCAAACTTTTTGTTACAATGGGCAAACTTTATAAATAAAGTTCTTAATTGACAAACTCAATGTAAGAACCACCCATTGTGGTTGCTCTAAGTATCATGGTGCCATAAAAGTTGAAGTCCCCCTCCATGTTATGCTTTGTAAGTTTAGGGTATTATTTTTTTTTTGTGATGATCAATTTTTTAAATTTTTTTTTTTGAATGTCATCAGCTTCTTTATTCTTTGCTTTTCCTTGTAGCATACCATATCTTCTTACTTGTGGTAATTGTGACCAAAAAAGCTGTTTGGGATAAGAACTGACTAAGCTCTAAATGTGAACCATAAGCTTAAGCTTTTGATCTAAATGGTTCTTCCTAAGGTATGTGAGCCATAGAATTGTGACTCTGCAGCGAAAAAGTAGTTCAAGATATTATTGCTTACAATCGGAAACCATTGGAAATTGGTTTGAATGTCCTAAAATGAGGTATCTGTACGAGACTATGAGGACACGTCTTTAAATGATAAAAATGTACTCCCTCCTCTCCACTAAGATTTTCCCACTTTCTTTAAAAGGAAACTCCACTAAGATTTTCCCATTTCATAACTTTCCTTATTCATCCAATTTACTCTCTTTCTATTGGTTACTTTTTGTGATTTGACATCTTGAACCTCACCAAACAATTTACAACCATCCCCTTTCCACTAACCAAATAACAATCCTCTAATTTTTCCCGCCTAAAGTCGTACTTATTATCTACCACTACACCACAATATCTCATTGTTTCAATTATCACTAAATTAATCCTAAAGCTATAGACTTCAATAATTTAATTAAGGAAAATCCCCATTTCCACTAACCAAATAACAAATCTCCAAATTTTCCCGCCTAATCACATACGGGCCTACCATATGGGCTTACTTTTGGATTATTTAATATATATATTGGTTGGGCTTATATCTAAATTACCCATGCATGTTAACTGCGATCAATAGTTATATGTTTAAAAGATACTATCATAAAATAGTATAATAATATAATTAAAAGAGTAGATGCTATCATTTTTGTTATACCATAAAATAGTATAAATCTTTTTCTATATATCATACTAATTAATTGATTGATTAATTGACAGTAACATCTAATTTTATATTTTATATACCATAAAATAGTATAATAATATAATTAAAAGAGTAGATGCTATCATTTTTGTTATACCATAAAATAGTAAAAATCTTTTTCTATATATCTGACCTCAGATATGTAGTACTTATTATCTACCACTACACCACAATATCTCATTGTTTCAATTATCACTAAATTAATCCTAAAGCTATAGACTCCAATAATTTAATTAAGGAAAATCCCCATTTTCCACTAACCAAATAACAAATCTCCAAATTTTCCCGCCTAATCACATATGGGCCTACCATATGGGCTTACTTTTGGATTATTTAATATATATATTGGTTGGGCTTATATCTAAATTATCCATACATGTTAACTGCGATCAATAGTTATATGTTTAAAAGATACTATAATAAAATAGTATAATAATATAATTAAAAGAGTAGATGCTATCATTTTTGTTATACCATAAAATAGTATAAATCTTTTTCTATATATCATACTAATTAATTGATTGATTAATTGGCAGTAACATTTAATTTTATATTTTATATACCATAAAATAGTATAATAATATGAGTAGATGCTACCATTTTTGTTATACCATAAAATAGTATAAATTTTTTTTATATATCATCATACTAATTAATTGATTGATTAATTGACAATATCATCTAATTTTATATTTTATATACCATAAAATCCCTTTGCTACTAAGAGATTAACCACCCCTATAATTTTTCCGCCTATTCATATCGGACTCATATTTGGGCCTTAACTGCTTTGGTCATGTAATACTGAAATTTTGTTAACAGTATATTTTACAATCTCTGTTATTTGCACCCGTGTATACTATAGAAACTGTATATATACCAACGAAAATACGTTTTATTTTTGTAATAATCATGACTGATATTTGATTGCAATTAAATATTGTAATCGTCTATTAAGTAAGAAAATAAAAATTCTCAAAACTTTTTGCACCAAAATTTTAAGCTATCAATCTCTACTAGCTAAGAGAAAAAAAATCTCAAAACTTTTCTCGCCTAAATTTTAAACTCTCAATTTGGACAAAATCAATAGAACAAATGAGAAAGAATCACACTCAATTATCATATAAAAATTCTTACGGGTTAAATATTTAAAAACTAACAACGGGTGTATCGATACAAATAAATTGTAGAAATATAGTCGCTTAAATTTCTAACAACAATTAAGATAATAATTTTTTTGTACTACATATTTCATGATATTAGTCGAGGTTGCAATTTCAATTATCAAGTTGCTAAATTAAAATCTACTTTGTATAAATAATTAACTTAAAATATTAAAATTTTATAAATACCATGCATACATGCACGGGGTATAAACTAGTTCATTATTGATTTCTTGATCAATGTGCCATATTGAAATGGGAACATCAATGTTGGGGGAGGGAGTACAAGCTTTTTAAAAGTTAAATGGGGAGCTCTAGAGGTATTTGATAATTAAGGCTTATAATAGCACTCGTAAAAAAATACTACTTCATGATTCATAGTTAGGGATGGCAATGGGTAGGGTATGGGTCGGGTCCGGCAAGACCCGGACCCAGACCCGTGTTTCAGAAGTTGGACCCGGACCCGACCCGGAGCCGTAAGGGTCCAAAATTTTAAGACCCTTACCCGGACCCGTATCGGGTCCGGGTAGGGTCCGGGTCCGGACCCGATTGTACATTTTTTTAAATATATACTCTTCCGTCTCCTTTATTTGTTCGCCTTTGATTAAAATATTATTCGGAATAAATATAAAGACAAATGAATGAATAAAACAAAAGTTGTTTGACTTTAAACCGGACGCAAAAAAGGCCTGACGTACTGATAAAGGATGTGAAATTTGGTACTTAATGAGTTTCGGCACACGTATTAGAATAACTAGCTGTTATTTTCTAATTTTCTATTGCTAATGTAAAGTCTCTCTCCCATTGTGGTTTGTATTAGTTTCATTTACTATACTACACATTGAATTACCGCATCCACTAAGTTCTTTTTTTTCTTTTTTTTAAAAAAAATAATTTCAACGGGTCCAAGGGTCGGGTCCGGGTCCAACCTATAGGACCCGGACCCGGACCCGGACCCGAAAAATTATTGAAGGACCCATACCCGACCCGTACCCACAGGGTCTAAAAAAAGAGGACTCGTACCCGACCCGTTAGGGTAAGACCCGGCGGGTCCAGGTAGGATCCCGGACCCATTGCCATCCTATCATAGTTCGCATATTCCTCCAGCTTTGTCTTGTGAACCCCTTTTGGTCTTTGTTAGGAGAAGTACCGCATTTTAAAAAGCAGGTTATACTGTGGGTTCCATATCTGTATACTTGGTATCACGTGTAAGACCGAATTTTTTTATTATGTGATAGATGTTTCATTGTTACTAAGAATAAGTACTTGCTCTCTTTCACAAGGAATTTTTCGATGCTCCTTTTTTCTGTGACAGCTACTCTGCTAGTCTGCTGGATTGCATGTTATAGGGGGGGTGTGCTATGAATGTTTCTATAGCCTATTTTTAGTTGGTTTGAATAATATTATTAACCTAGATTTTCTGTGCTCATTGGCAATGGCATGCATTTGACTTAAACAATTTGTTTGATATTAATCAAGGATCATATAAATACAGAGGAGTTACATACTAGGTATCAAGCTCTCCTTCTAGCCCAGACGTAGATGCTTGCCAGTTATTTGCCTTGCAGGCTTTGAGGGTCAATGAAACATGTACACACATGCAATGCTCCTTTGGTGGTGTCTTGAATGGTGGTGGAGGTGTTGGATAGGGCGGCTGAGGTACTTCATTCTCCTTTTATTTGTTTATCCGGGGCTGATCTCATATTTTCCTTTCCCTCTATCCCCCTCCCATCCTTTTCCCTTCTAGTTTGCTATTCAAACAAGCCCTTAGTGAGACACTCTCACATGTGAGAACCACAAAAAAAAACCTTATGTGGTTATCATTTAGGTACAGGGTTAACACGGGTCTCATGTTTGATTAAAATACTCTTCACTTGGAAAAATTGTAAAGAATTGGAGGCAGTATTGGTTTTTGTATATTTTTCGGAAGTACCCCAATTTCTTTTCACTTCTGGTTCAGTTAATGGAATTGCCCCTTTTCTATGTTTCTGTAGTTATCACATGTTTTTTAACTGTAGTTGTACTGTCATGTATTTTAATGTCTTTTTAACCTTCACACAACTAGAACTCTAGTAACACGGATTCACTAATGCCTTACATAATTAACTTACATGTTCCGTCAACAATTGATTACCTCATATGATGTTTTAAATGTTTGTGCCCAAAGTAAACGACATGATTACCATGTATGTAAGCAGTTTTTCTTGAACCAAGGTAATGAGAAAAGTTGTTTTTTCAAGCTGGTTTTGTCGATTCACAGAAGCCAATTGCTAAAGTACACCACAAGAGTTTTAGGAGGCTGCTAAGCTTGAAGAAGGGAAGTCTGAATACTCTCCTATCGAGGAAGACAACCTGTCTTATTTATGCATGGATCTCGTTTTACTAGTATACTCTTCTCGTCAATGGATTCGGTAAGTTGCTTATACAAGAATCATCATTTTACAAAAGATCAAGGCAGTTGGCTCACTTTTACACTAAAATAATGTAAAGTCAATCATTAAGGAAAATTTACCACAGCTCCTAATGGCAAGGCAAGAGGGTTCAGATGTACGCAACCTTACTTAACGGTTAACAAAGGGCCTGCTTTTGAATATTTCGTTGAGAAATTCTTAATGCGTGCTACACACTCCATTTCACTATGTTCTCTCTGATCGGTTACTTTTGGGCACAATATTTCGGATAACACGTGGTTCTTTTTTGAGGAGGTGTGTGGCCGTGTGGGGGGTAATCATTCATTTTGTTGAAAAAAAATCGTCGGCGATATTTGAAATGGAAATCTATACTCATACACATACCAAAAGTTTTGATTTTTACTGTGGAGGTATGCAGTATTACGAAATAACACCGCCTTGCATAAGTATTTATCATTGGCCGAGATGGTTTGTATCAGAAACTTGCTCAGAGTTGGAAGTTCCTTGTGTAGTTGTGTTTGAGAAAGTTAATGAGTTTCTTGGTTGTGTTTGTTGTTGCTAATATAGGTTTAAATCCTTCTCAATCAGTGAGATTGGTGAAGCGGCATGGCCAATGGCCACTGCGGAGTGCGCCATTGATGACGTTATGTCGTCATTAGCATAATCAAATGAGCGATTTTGGTAAAAATCATTTCCTTGGAAGCTCAAATCGGCAAAAATGATTCAAAGAGCTGTCATTACATTTTACATCTCTACAAAACCTCATACGAGTGTCCTCTTCTTCAAATAATTTTGTAATTATAGTTATACTTCCATATCAGATTGTCTCATATAAAGAGCGGATATTGAGAGAAGTTATTAGCTTTGTTAGGCGAAATATTCTTTAGTACTCCGTAGTAGTTTGAATTGGGTATCCTTTTTGTTAGGTATATAGAGGGTGACTCAAGGGATTATGTTGCTACACGATTCATGAATATCATCTCCAATGACGTTTCTTTTTCGACTGCCATTTCCTAAGTGGAAGAAAATAAACATTCAAAATGAGCTGAGCAGTGGAAACTTGTATCTCTCGTACGTTCGTTCACCTAATCCTCAAAGAATTCCCAAACCTCATCAGCATCCGCGACATCACCAGTCAGTCACCTTTCTGAAAATGATAACCAATCGCAACAAGTTGAGTGATATCCGAGTGAAAGAATGGATCATTGCTACAGTGGATTGATTGATTAACAAACAGGCAGGCTACCCTGCACTTCTAAATCCAATTGTCAAATAGTAAATGAAGGACAGAAAAAACCGCAGGGAAGGAAAGGGCTGTGTATGCTTCATCTATATATATCAACTTTGATTTGAGAGTTGAGACATAGTCATTACCTTACATAGTTACATGGCAATAAAAAAAACAATGTTCAAGTCGACATGCCTCAACGATCCTGGACTCAGACTTATTATTAAATCAAGACCAACAGAGTTGCAGACCTGATCAAATCACCAAAAGCGCTGAGCAAAGGACACCACCTGGTCTAAATTACCAACCTTTATCAGTAGACAGTAGTCTGTAGTCCAGTAACATGAAACCTGAAGACATCATCGAACTGAACATTGCAGGATTGCACATAAGACCTACCTCTTCCACTTTTGTAGATGCTCTTCGTCTAAGAAAACGAGAGAGCTGGCCATGACTTTCACGTGTCAATGAACCACCATCGACCATGTACACAAGAATTGCACGGTGCTATTCAGTCACATGCCTAAAAATAAATGTAGGCTCAGAAACGATCCCCCTTAATCCTCCTGGCAACTGACACTGCACTTAAAACAAAAACACTGAACTTTTTCACAGAGAAAAGTTGTGGCCGGCCTCTGATTCTGTATTGCATTGCAGCTCAGTCGGAGTAAGATAATATATAACATTTGAGAAATCTCATGGTCTCATCGTGCCACAACTTGTAGAGACGTGGCATCGTCAAAGTCTTCGTTAGGCCTCCGAAATTGGATTTGTGGCCCAAAAACAGCCATTTTTTGTGACAGATGCTCAAGCGCATCATTCCTATTAGCGAGTTCCATGAGTATTTTGATCCTCTTAAAAGAAACATTGCTTGGTTTATGACGCTTCTCAACCATCTGCACGAAACATTTCTCAGCCTCATCCAACTTACCCAAGTCACAAAGCAAGTCAAACAGCACATCCGACACCAAAGTATATGACCCAAAATCCTTTTCCACCATGTCGTTCCAAAGCTCAAGCGCCATCTCCACCCTCTCCTGCCTCCTAAATAACCTAACCAAAAACATGCATGATTGTGTGTTTGGCAAACACCCATCCGCCTTCATCTTCTTATATAAACTCCATGAACTTTTCAGGTCGTTTGACCAATAAAAAACCCTAAAGAAAAGGTTAAAGGTAGTCGGATTAGGTTTCAATCCCTTTTTAGCCATCTCGTTTAGCAGCTCATAGGCATTCCCAAGCCTTTTTGCTATGCAATAATTCCTTATAGTAGCATTATAAGCCGGAACATCCGGGTAGCACCCATACTCCTTCATTTCCTTCAACAAATCCCGAGCTTTATCCGGCTGACCAGCCAAACCCCATCCCCCAATCAAACTCGTATAAGTGATCACATCAGGACATACATCTTCCTCGCGCATTTTATCAAGCAGTTGGTACGCCTTCTTAATCTCCATACTCTTGCAATAAACATCAATCAAACTATTGTAAGACACAACATCAGGCCTAACACCCATCTCCTTCATCTCCTCAAAAAACCCTTCAGCCTCCTCAGACGACTTCCAGCCCGACAGCAAAATGTTAAAAGTCTGCAAATTAGGGCGAAAATCGCCCTTCAAAGCGTGATAAACATTCCTAACATCAGCCATAGACTTCTCCTGGCACAAAACCCTCAGCAATGAATTAAAGCAATTAGTATCGAAATCGTTAGCAAGTCTCCTAAACTTCTTAAACCCATCAACAGTTTGCCTAACTGAACAAACCTTAGCAATCCTACCCAAAACAACCTGCAAAGTCCTGGGAGAAATCAAAGATCTATCCTTTCTTTTAGTCTCCAACAAAAGTTGCCACATTTGATCAAATTTTCTACACCTACCCAAAATATAAAGCATAGTATCAAGCGAAAACTGGGAATGATAGAACCCTGTTCTAGTATCAGCATAATAGAAAAAGTCCAAAGCTTGAAGTGGGTTAGAGTGACTAAAACGAACCCTTTTCAAAACAGTGTCAACAAGTTGATTTGAGAGGCAGATTTGAGTGGATTCAAGGGATTTTTTCAGGATTTCAGATGATGGGGAGTTGTGTACTATGTGAAATATTTTGTCTACTGTTTGGTCTGAAGGTGAAGGTGATTCAGAGGAAAAGAGACGAGGGTTGGTCGAGAATGAAGGGATTGAGGAGCAGAAAGCATACCTTTTTAGTTGAGATTGTACGAGAAAGATTTTGAGAGCCATTTTTGTTGGAGGTTTGAGTGTTAGAATCGGAAGAATGAGTGTGACTATGGCCTGTAATTGGAGCCTCAACCTAATGTTCGTCTTCAATACCAACGTCCTAAGGTGGTGTTTGGCTGGGGGAGGCGGCATTTTTCGGGATGGGACGGGAATTTTTTTGCCCGGGTTCTATCAAAAGTACGGTCATTGTATTTCTATCGGGACAGAAATGTTAGCTATCACTTTCGGGCTCGAAGAAGCTATCCGATTGGGGATTACAAGACTAATTGTGCAGATGGACAATGTTACTTGTATCAGTCTCCTCCAAGAAGAGCAATTAACTAGTAATAGCCTCCGGTCACTCATATATCACTGCAAGAGTTTAATTGGAAATCAAATTGGGAGGTGAAGCTTGAACATGTTTATCGTGAGGCTAACTGCGCTGGTGATTGGTTAACTAATCAAGGAATACATGCCTCATTAAAGATTACTACCCTCGAAGAACCGCTACTGAACTCCGCTCTATCCTCCATGAAGATGCTTTAGGAGTTGCTTTTCACAATAATCAATGATGCTTCTTAAATATTTAATAATGTTGTTATTTTTATTCACAATAATCTCCTTTAGGAGACTTTAAGGGTGAGTTTGGTCCTCGGACGTAATGGGTGGGTTGGTTCAACTCTAGACTCTTTCTCTAGAGTGGTGTTGCTCTGTAGGAAGGTTGAGGGGTAGTGTGTAGGGATGGCAACGGACCGGATCCGGACCGGATCCGCATGGATCCAGATCCAGATCCGCATTTCCATTAGCGGATCCGGATCCGATCCGGATCCGACGGATCCCAAAATTGTAGATCCAGATCCGGATCCATCGGATCCGGACCGGATCCGGATCCGATCCGCGGATCCAATATTTGACTTGATTAAAATTTCATATTCTTCAAGTTTTTAGATTAACTTGCGACAATTTTAGATTTTGATAATCTTACAAATAAGATTATACACCGTATGAAAAGATTCATAATCAAAGTTCTAAACCAAAGAAAAAAGTCTTAGAAATAACAAAAAAAATACAAATCAAAGAACATAGTTTACGAATTACAAATCAAGTTACATAGTTTACGAATTACAAAATAAAACGCTAATTTAGAAGTCGACACTTGAAGCTTCTTGAGTTCTTTCTTCCATGTCTTCATAAGAGATAGCATCAATATCCTAATGTCAAAGAACTCATAGCATGTTAATATATGAAAACAAATATCACTAACAATAAAAGAGGCTAACTAACAAACACAATCAATAAAAACTCACCATGTCAATTGCATCAATATCTTCACATTCACTATCCGAATCCTCATTTATAGTAGTAGAACATGCACTTGTGTCTTCTAGATTATCTTTAAAACAAATATACATACATAGCATTATGTATCAAAGAAGATATTGCAAATAAAATAATGTAAGAAGTTTAATACGAAGTAATAAATATTACCTTGAATATCCTCAACCTTCCAATTTTGCAAGCACATTAAAGCTTCTATGATGTTAACATGAAGCTTTGAACGATGAGAACTAATTACCCTTCCTCCCATGCTAAAGGCACTTTCGGAAGCCACACTAGAAATTGGAATAGCAAGAATATCCTTGGCAATTTTTCTTAGTGTAGGATATTTATGATCCATTTTCCACCAACTAAGAATGTCAAAGTTGACATTTTCGGGTTGTGTTTCATCTTCCAAATAATGATCCACCTCACCCATTACATTCACCTTTCTCTTCTTTGTCTTCTTTTCTCTAGCAAAACCATCTTCTTCACCTTCCACACTAGAATTATCAAGACCTCTTTTCCCATTTCCTTTAGACAAATCTTGTGTCACATTCCCTTCATTTCTATGTTGATACTCAATAACAAGATCATCCAAAGATTTTCTCACCATAATCACTTTTTCTTCACTACTTTCACCGTATAATTTCTTAAAATAATACTCGACACAATCCATCTTATTCCTAGGATCCAAAATGGCGGCAATAGCTAAAAGAATGTTTATGTGATCCCAATACTTATCAAATTTCACAACCATATTTGTAGCCATGGTTCTAACAACAAGAGCATCATCAATCAACCAAGATCTCAAAGCAAGCTTTATCTCACAAGCCTTTCGAAAAAATAAGTTAGAAGTAGGATAATGCCTCCCCGAAAACACTTTAGTAGCGTTACTAAATATCTCCAACTTTTTACAAATAAGACTAGCCAAATTCCAATCTTCATTTGAAGGAATATCAAATCTCAACTTTCTATTTAGTCGTTTTAGTCTTTCAAACACATCCACATAAGGCAATGCGGATTCAAGCATAGCAAAAGTTGAATTCCACCTTGTTTTACAATCAAGAATCAACTTTTGAGTGTTACTAATACCCAAAAAACGACAAGACTCTTCAAATTTTTCAATCCTTTTAGGAGTAGCACCCCAAAATGAAACACACTTTCTCACTTTTGTTATCCCCGATTCAATGACCTCTAACCCATCTCTAACAATTAAATTTAAGATGTGAGCACTACATCTCAAATGCAAGAATTTACCTTTCAACATAAGACACTTTTTCTCAAAATTTGTAAGCAATATTCTCATCATTGCATCATTTGTGGTACAATTGTCAACCACAACGGAAGAAATCTTACTCTCTAGACCATATTGAGACAAACACTCCATTAAAACTTCAGCAAGAACATCTTTTGTATGTGGAGATGACACATAACGAAACCTTCAAATAAACACACAATCCAAATAAACACACAATATAATATCAAGAGATGGTAAATAAGTTTTATAAAGATGAAAACAGTTACCTCAAAGTTCGATTCCTCAAGTTCCAATTTTTATCAATGAAATGTGAAGTAACAACCATGTACCCTTTTTTTTGAATGGAGGTCCACATATCCGTTGTCACCGCAATTCTACTATCATTAAACTCCAATAATCGCTTAAGGGAAAGCTTATCGGCATCATACAACTTCAAAATATCTTTTTTCAAGGTATTCCTAGAGATCATCTTGTAGTAAGGGTTCAAACTCTTAGAATATTCTCTAAAGACATGATGATTAACCATTGATAAAGGATACTCATGCACCACCACCATCTTACTCAATAAACTCCTAGTATAATCTTGATCAAACTCCTTATATTTCTCTTTTAACTCTAAAGTAGTAGTGTCATCAACCTCACTTATTGTTCTTAGCTTCCTTTGAGAACCATCAACTGTCAAAAATCTCATTGGACAAGTATTCCGTGCATGTTTACCAAGATGAGAAATCCCATTACGATCATTGTAAGAAAGTTCTTTCTTACAAGCTTTGCATTTTGCAATCAAAACACCTTTCACCTTTACTAATTCAAAAGAATTCCAAACATCAGAAGTACGCTTTTTAGTTCTTGGTTCGCTTACCTCAGATTCTTTTTGTTCGATTCTAATGGGGATAACATCGTGATCATCAGGAACTTCAATAAAATCTTCCTCCTCACTTTCTACATCTATAGGCACATTAACAAGAGGTCCAGTGAAACCGCCCCGTTCTTCATTACCGCTAGAAGAAAGATTATTGGATTGTTCACCTTGCATTCTGATAATCCATGAAAAATAAAGCAATTGATAAAGAGAAGGAAAATAGGGGGAAGATACACTAGCTATAAAACCGTAGTAACAATGACAAATTGACAACAAACAACAATTACAAGACGTATAGCAACAAGCTAGTAACAACGAATATAACAAAGTAAAGATGAACGAAATGGAATGACAGAAACAACTAGCAGCCACGCAGCAGCAACAAGGAATCTGTGCTAAACGGGTCATAACAGTAGCGAACAACAGCATAGTGACAAAACAAAGTGACAACAACAAAGATGCTCTCCGACATAGTAAACGTATAGAGAGAAGTGAAGAACAGAACGAACATAACCAAAAATAACGATATCAATTGCGACCACCACCAACTGTGACTCTGTGAGCCTGTGAATCGCAGCATTAACATACACAAAACAGCAGCGAACAATAACGTACTTCAACACAAAATATAGAGAGAACGAAGAGACAAAATACAGAGCGAATTAACGAGACAAAAACAGTAACCGAAAACGCAGCATCAAGAACAAGGGCAGATAAAGTAAGAACGAAACAGAAGAAGACGAAGTATACCTAATTGACCGACGATCGAGTGATAAAATGCGACTCTAGAAACTCCGGCGACGAGAACGGCGAGAAAGTAGAAACTCCGGCGAAGAGAACGACGAGAGAGTAGAAGCTCCGTCAACAGCAACGAATCTGGGCGAGTGATGATTGTTGATCGACAATTGATGATTGATGAAATGAAGACTTATTATTTGATGAAGAAGAAAGCTTGAAGATAGAGGCAGCAGTTACGCAGCAGGCAGCAAGTAGCAACACATCATAAATTCAAGATTAGGTCAAATTTAGAGAGGGGAGAAGAAAAAGAGGCAGACTTTGTTTTGTCAATTTTAGTTAACAATTACCCACTTACCATCCACGGCCCAACTGTCCAACAGCCCAACAATATTTTTTTTAATTTTTTTTAAACGGATTTACGGATCGGATCCGGATCTTTTTCCTGGGATCCAGATCCGGATCCGTTTAAGAATAGCGGATCCGGATCCGATCCATATCCGCGCGGATCTGAAATTTCAGGATCCATATCCGGTCCGTGCGGACCGGATCTTGCGGATCTGGACCGGATCCAGGATCCGTTGCCATCCCTAGTAGTGTGGCCTCCTTATCGTCATCTCGAGGTGCTCTTTGATTTGATGGCCTTGTTCTAGGCGTGTTCGACCACCAAAATACAGAAGTTTTCTCTCCATTGATGAGGAGCCTTATTTATGGACTTGTTTTTCATCCTTCCTTTCTACGTCTTTATGGCGTAAGTGCATTTTGTTTGTGTCAATCGTCCTATCAACGCTCACGTGGAGTTTTGTGCTTGTATGAGGATGTGGTGGATGTTAGTGTTCGCGGCCTTTCTACTGATTTCCGTCAACATGTTTTGGCTCTTGGACAACGCAATTTCATCTTATTTAGGTTGTTTTTAAGTTTACTAGTCGTTTGTCCGCGCGCGAGAATCTATGGGTAGATATTATTACGATCCTCCTATATATGCATTTAGTTGATCGATAATTTTGGGTTCTTCGAACAATCTTTTTCTTTGAAAAATGATATAGGCACGACTTTAAATGACCGCGAGCGACGCCCGCAGTACTTCCTGGGTTACAATAGTTTTGACATTTTAGTGTGCGACTTTAGTTGATCTTGTTGTCTTTGTTTTCGCTAATTGTTGTGTTGCTTTTATGCGTGTTGTAACTGAAGGATAACGATAGTTCTAGTACCTTAATCCGTAATTTAAATTGATAATGCATAGTTTCTATGTTTTTGGTAATGATGCATTGTCTTTATGTTGTTCTTATTTAATGAGTTAGATTCTAAGTTGACTCAAATTGGTCATGTCGTTGTTCATCTTCATCACCATATTAAATACGGAGTACATCCTTAAAATATGACTTGCTTCTGTCATCTAGGTTAGTGAGAATATCGTCCCTTTAACTCCTAGCATTCTCGTTCTTCACTCTCTTTTCCTGCTCTCCTTCATCTCCCTCTCCCCTCCCTTTAATGCTCGCTCCAATCATCTATATTCCTCATTCTCTTTTCTCATTCTCTTCCCCCCGTAAGATACATCATGAAATATGACATATTTTTGCCGTTTAGTTTAATGGAAGGGTCGTCCCCTACAACTCCCTTTACTTCTTCCATTATTCATCCCTTATTCCCCCGCTCCCTCTTCTAATGAACCTCATTCAATTTCTCATTACTCATTTTCTATTTACTAAGATTAGTTTCACACCGCTTAGCACGCATTTGACAATATGTCTGTGGATCTCCAATGCTAAAAAATTGTCCGGAAAGACAAAAGTGGAAGGGTCGGGCTAAACTAACATGCCTAAAGTACGTGCCCTCACCGCTCGTTTATAGAAAATCAGACGACCCACGAGCTATCGGGCCGACACTTTATTGAGTGAATGAAAGTTCGATATTCTTTGTGCATTTTGAAAATTAAAAAAAACAACAACTAATTTTTAAATACTTAAATAGATATTGTTAAACATTAAAACATGATCGTACATAATTTTATGTCTTCCAACTTTAATCACGTCTATAATTTTCTACAATCTGGGAAATTAAAGTTTTACGAGTATTTTAATCACGTACATATTAAGTGTCCATGCCCAGTCCATTTAGTAATTCGGGTTGGGCTTGTCTAACCCGTTATCCGTTTTAAAATATTTTCGTTGTCCAAGCTCACTAAAAAATTGAGCTGGACGGGACGGACCAATCGGATGGTACGACACATGATCAATTATAAGAAATAGTGAATGTCAGGTAAATGAGAAAAGTATGTAGATGAAAAGAAGAGGCACATCTAACGGACATGAATAGAGTAGATCTAACGGTTTAGGATTGACAATACATTATTCCTAAGAGAAATTATTATTCATAAGAGGCTAAGAGCTCTTTTTTGGCAAACTATTATTTTTAATAATTATACATTTATGTTTATTTTGTTTTATGTAACCTCTCAATCCCCCAACAAAATAGCTCACATGATAGTGGTAGCTCACTAGCACTTAACTTGTTGTAGGGTGATTTATCTTTACTAGCAAAAAAAAAAGTGTTGTTTTTTCCCCTTTTGTTATGACTTCGCTTCGAGCTCTGCCCTATTATGTACCAAAAAAAAGGGTGGTGTTTGGCTGGGGGTTTTGGATTGGAATTGAATGGATTACCTCCATTCTAGTGTTTGTTTCATAGTTTTTGGAATGGAGTTGAAAATTTAGGGGGCGTTTGGTTCGCACAAAGGTATCGGTATGGGATGAGGAATCATACCAAGGTGGTATAGGTTTGGAACTTCATTCCTGATACTCTGTGTTTGGCTCATTTCTGGTAACAGGGAAAAAAAAGTATGTAATCTAAAGAAGAAAAATGTTTTTAATTTAAAAAATCTATTATTATTGTGATAGAATATTACTCGTATTTCTTACACATTTTTACTTGATTGAACAATTTTTATTTTTTAATGTTTGTCATCTTAGGAAAAAAAATGTTTTGATCAAAAATCAATACTCCGTATTATTTTTGAGTAAAAATTATTTTATGCACTTTTTTATCATTGAGAAAACAAGTGTTAGTTTGAATAACAATAAAAACGTAAAAAAAATTCCAATAAATATGTTCTGGAAACAAAAAAAACTTTTATTGATTTGATACCAAGGTATCAATTCTCATACCCAACCCCACCCCAACCCCACCTTTGGGTATGAAAAACTCATACCTCATGAGTTTTATTAGTATGAAAAAAAAGACAGACAAACACAAGGTAAAGTCATCTTACAATCCATTTTACATCAAACCAAACAAGTATTGATAGGCATTGGGTTCTAACTCCATACCTTCCTAGTTTTAGAATCCGTTCCATTCTATTCTAATTGTTTGAACCAAATGACCCCTAACATCATGTCCGTCCGTCCATCCATAATATTGATAAAGTGAGTAGAGGTGACAATGATATATCGAGTCAGGTTTGGGTCAGTCATGTTAATTGGGTTGGATCATCTCGCTATATCGTGTTTGGATTGGGTTAGTTCGGGTCAAGTCAGGTTTGAATATGGACATTATCGAGTTTATTTACTTTATTCTATCACTTCGTTATTTTTCTAATAAGTTTAGGGGACCTTTCGTTCATCAAAGGGTAAAAGAATGGAATCAAAGGAAAAGAAGGGAAAGAGATGTGATTATTTAAAATTCAACTTGTTGTTTGGTTTTCAATGAAAAAGGAGTACATTTCACTCCATGGCGGTTTTAGGGGGGCCTTGGTGGGCACTCGCGTGAGTGTGATACCCGTAATACATCACTATTCACAACTGAATAAAATCTTTATTATTGTTATTCTCAATAATCCATAAGAGATCCTATAGTCATGTGAGATGCGGTTTGATTCATGAATATACAATATCAATCAATATATATATATATATAAAGGAGGAACTTTTCGAGCGATATGATTGGTCTATTGCATCAAAACTCAATTTAGGAACGTATCATTAATAATAAAAAAAAATTAAGTAGAGAATCTTTTAATTATTACAATCAATATATTTAATCTATCATATTGATGTGATGTTTTATAAATTTTCGTCTTAAAACCTTTACATTTTGTTTAACAAAAAATTATCATAAAAAAATTGTAAAAATGAAATAATTAGATTCTTGGTAGAAAATGCTTTCATTTGAGTATAAATTTCATATTATTTGCTCGAAAAAGTGATGATTTTTTTACATATAAAAATAGTAAAGTTATTCCCACTACTACAATAATGATCTATTGCAATGCACCGAAAATGTTGCTTTATGATTTATGCAACATTTTGAAGTGTGCTGCTTAAAGCTCCGTTGCAATAGCCTAATGTAACACTTTGTGCAACATTTCTACTCAAATGCAACATTTTTTCAAAAATGTTGCAACGATACCCTAATGCAACACATATCTTGAGAAACTATTGCAACACTTCGAATATATATATATATGCAACACTTTTTCACCCATTTTGTAACACTTATTTCAATGTTATGCAACATTTCTTTTGTCAAAATGAAACATAAAGGCAACATTATTTGGTGCTAATGCAACATATCCAATTATGTCAAAGGCAACACTATTTTAATTCTAATGCAACATTCTTGGAAGGAATTGTCCTTCGTGTTTGATAAAACACAACGTTAGTAACGTCAACCATTTTCTTTGTAACTTTATTAATTTTTAAAACAATTGTAGTACAAATCGTACCACTATATACATATCTCATTCCAAAATCCTAGCATTTGCATTAAATAAACATTCTAATATCACCATTCAGAAAACCCACCAGTTGCATTACATAAATATCCTAATAAAACAAACTTTAACCTCAAACTACAAATTATTGAAAATTATATTCATCAAAACGTCCAAAATAGTTCTTTCAGTAATTGCCCTTCATTTCTTTTCCAACTCTTGTCTCGATACCTGCTGCATCCAGAACAAAATAATAAATTATTGAAAATTATATTCATCAAAACGTCCAAAATAGTTGTTCTTTCAGTAAGTGCCCTTCATTTATTTTCCAACTCTTGTCTAGATACCTGTTGCATCCAGAACAAAATAATCAATTAAACTACCTGCTACATCAATAGATTATTTCTGAATCAGCATTTATAGAAAAACAAAGATAAGTACAAAAAAATAGGAGTTTAATATAAGGGGTTTGAATTTTATGGGGGTTGTGACCAAGAGACTTAAGTGACCTCGCATCAAAATTTGTGAAAATAGAAAGCAATGAGTTGGTCTAGGAGTTGAGGACAACATTGTTCCAAATCTGGCTGTTATGTTGCCTATGATTTGTGATCAAGTGCGCATACAGACATAAGCTGCCTATGATGGGAAGAAAATAAACCAAATGCATGAATTTTCTTCTTTAGAAAAGCAAAGAATCGTATAACATGAATCAGAATTAAAGTGATTTTACACCATCTGTCCTTATAACATGACCTAAAGTTCATTCATGAAGCTGAGTATAGAAGTTGAGAAACCAACAGTAGTTTTAATTAATTAAACACGATGAAGATTCCACCCATTCTTTCAAGTTGTGAGGCTGAGGGTGCCATGTTGCTTAAACTATTCGATGAAATGAGAACAAACCTATATAAACAAGATATGAGTAATTTTAAACACCCTGATAAAAGAAGTATTTCTTAAAGATATTTAAATCCCGGACATTGAGCACAAAAAGAGAGTTTGAAGGAACATTATAGATTAGAAGGAAAAGAAATATAAACCTTGTCCTGCCGGAAAAAGCACTAGGTACATCTGGAGTGAAATTCTTCACAAGACCTACAAACATATTAGGTCTGAAAGAAAAGAGATGTATACACTTCATGAAGAATTAGACCTAATTCTAATATCATCTACACTTTAATTTTTGGTTACATGTTCACTCACATATATCCTTAAATTTGTCAAAAACACAAAACATATGGTACTTAAAATTCATACTGCATATTTTTTTTAAAATTTGAACACATATTCGAAGTCATACTCCAATAAAAATAAAAATCTTAAACTCAGGAATTGAGTAAAAAAACTCTTGTCGCTCGAGTTAACCAAAATCAACATGAATTGAGTAAAGGCTGTGAAAGAACAACTCCATTGGTATTTGATAGGCACAAATAAGACAGAACAAGACTAAGTGACTAACAACTTTGTTGGATAGAATATTATTACTTAGAAGGCTAGAGTTTTTGAATCCCAACTCAATGTCATTTTCTTTAAATACTCTTTCTGAGCCATGAAAGATATACTCGTATTTTTTATGCAACGAGCAAGCATCTTTCTAAGCTAAATTTTGCAGTTTTCACAAATGGACCAAGTAGTTTACCCGCTTCAAAGCATGGTTGCTATACACTTACCATGCAGTCGGAAGTAATGATCCAAATTAAAATTTTGCCTTGTCCACACTCCACAAGCACCTCAATATCTCAACCGGTTTATTTTGCAATGACTTGATTTCATCCTTAGTAAAGAACCCGAATAATATGAGCTGCAAGAGTCAAAGGCAAGACCGTATAAATATATATGATCAATGACTAAGCAAAGGAAAAACACTAGGTGAAGCATATACATATCCTATTAATCATAGAAATTACACGATTGAATTCACATTCAAACTAAAAATAGAATGAGATGTAAAATAGATGCAAAACACACACATGTTGTGTATGCTGAAGTTTCGACATATATGAATTCATTATTCATACATAATGAAAATAAAGAACATGCATATCAAAACAATAGATGACTAGCATATAAAAAGAATAGTCTGAATTTGTCAAAACATACCCTTCAGGAGGGAATAGGATGGATCAGTGATAGGATGATCATTTCCTTCTGAACCCTTCCTCTGTAATAAGTTTTTTAGTTTGCCTTTCCATTCCATCCACTTTGCTAATTAACTAAACAAAGAAAAGTGAATAAGTGATTGCCAATCTTTCCCATCACATCCTTCCATCCAAACAAATGGATAACAATCATCATAGGCTCAAGACACTCAACTATCCTATCATGTTTATATATGCAACATGTAAATTATATAAATTTACCTGTATCAAAGTATCAATGACTTAACAACTGCGTTACAATAGCTCGAGTATTTAGGAGGAATTCACTGATTCACGCTACATTTTTTTAAAAAAAAACCTCCTTCAAAACCAGCATTCAATCGGTTTCATTGCTCTATACTTATATAAAAAAAAAGTCGATAGCAACATGTAAATTAGATAACTTCATCTGTATCAAAGTATCAACGACTTCGACCCTCGAACAACCGTGCTGCAAAAACTAGGGTTTCAGGAGAAATTCAGATCATTCGCCCTACATTTAAAAAAAATCCCCTCTCAGCCAGGTATTAAATAAACTATGGAAAGAGGAATTATTTGTCTCATACACACATCAATCCACTACGGTTAAGTTACCAATCAAACACAAACACGCATAGTTACAGACTAATTACCATCATGAATTCAATCAATCCACGCTGACTGTCGTGAATACAATCAATCCACGCTTAATCTCTTAAATTTTTAAGTCGAAGAGTGAAAAATTAATTACCGTTATCTCTGATTCATTCAGAACAAACAAGTTTCAAGACCACCATTGAAAAAAGAGAAGCGGAGGTAGAGAGGAGAGCGAACGTGATAGCGGAGGCGGAGAGGCGATCTGCTGAGGTTGATTGGGTTGATGGGTTAGGGAAGATGATGGAGGTTAGTACGGTGTACGGTGTACTTTTTTTATTTCACTTAGGGGTATCCCGAAACTAACATAAATTGTGAGCATTGTTAAATTTCAACTCGATCCGACATGAATTAAACCGTTTTTCATGCCTCGTCCGATCTGAGAAAAATAATTTGAAAATGTCTCGAACCTAATTAAGTAAACCTTATTTTCATGACTCGAAAATAACCCGACCCAAACCTGACCCCGTTAACTCGTTCGTCGATCTGAATCAGTCACGGCCAGAATATTTTGACTTGTGACGACCCAACGCGCACATAACCTTAACTCAAAAAATTAATATACTTGTAAAAATTTGGTTCGACAAATTAAAAAATTCGTATGACACGACTTGTGAGTGTGTGACCAAACTCGCACGCCCGATCTTGTTTCACATGTCTACTTATTAAATGAGCAATTACTTATCGAGAATATATAATAGGCGTTGGTTTCCTAAGAGTAAAGATGTCATCAAGAATGTGTTTCTTGGTTTTTTACTATAAAATCTATCTGAACTTTCATACTCTAATTTTTTTTATCTTTTTTATTTAATTATGTGATAGTATCAGTTATCCTAACAATATTGCAACAGATTTGAAAAGCATTGCCAGATGTTTCACAAAATGCGACAATTACTTAAAAGTGTTGCTAAATCGTGTTACAATTGCAACGTATTTTTAAAAATGTTGCACTTTAAAATCAAATGCAACATTTTTTAGATAAGTGTTGCATAGGTAATATCACTATTAAAAATTGCAACACAATAAGAAAGTGTTGCATCGAAAATGTTGCAATAGACTCTTATTGTAGTAGTGTCCACATCGACAAATTATAATAAGGTGGTGCAATTCTATATTATAAATAAGAGTCCGTCATTAGATATCCACCAAAAATCTTTTGAGTCTTGAAGAACTCTTAAGATTAAGATTATAAACCTTAATTAATTATCTCGCATCGAATTTTTTTGATAAGGTTATGGAATTTTATACTATAAATAAGAATAATAATTGTTTTTAAATATCGACCAAAAAAATTTTGAGTCTTAAAAAAACTCTTAATAAGACTACAAACTTCAAATTATCCCACATCGAAAAAATTAAAATAAGATGATGATTTTATATTATAAATAAATAAGAGTAATCATGTGTAAAAATTATGATAATGGAATTCTATATTATTAATAAGAATAATCATTCGTTCTTAAATATCATTAATAAAAACTTTAAGAGTACTTCTATTATACAAATAAAAGTAATCTTCCTCCAAATCATATTGAGGTGATGAAATTCTTTATTATAAATAAGAGTAATCATTCGTCTTTAAATATCAACCAAAAAAAATTTAATCTTAACAAAAGTTCTTAATAAGACTACAAAGTTAAATAAAATTATCACATATCGAAAAATTATAATGGTGTGATAGAATTATATTATATAAAGTAATCATCCGTTCTTAGATTTTAACTTAAGATTCTATTATATAAAATTAGATTCTATTACAATCAATATATTTAATCTATTATATTAATGTTATGTTTTATAAATTTTCATCTAAAAATCTTTAAATTTTATTTAACAACAAGTTATCGTAAATAAAATTATAAAAATGAATTAATTAGATTCGTGGTAAAAATGCTTTCATTTGAGTATAAATTTCATATTATTTATTTCATATTATTTGCTCGAAAAAGTGATGAATTTATTACATATAAAGATATTAAAGTTATCCCACATCGACAAATTATAGTAAGGGGTCGTTTGGTTCACCATGGGAAGATGGAATTACCAAAAACTTAAATTCACGTGAATTTGTATTTCATGGGAATTATAAAAATATTGTTTGATTGTCATGTGGGAAATGACTTCATGCAGGAAGTTCTACACATCAAGAGGGGCTTAGTGAGTAACTTCTCCCATTATGGAGGAAGTGACAATTCTTGGAAAGTAGCAATTCCCATGAAATGGGCAACCAAACGACCCCTAAGGTGATGAAATTTCATATTATAAATAATATAGTAGTAATCACACATCAACAAATTATAATAAGGTGATGGAACTCTATATTATAAATAATAGTAATCATCTATCCTTAGATATCCACCAAAAATCTTTTGAGTCATAAAGAACTTTTAAGATTATAACCTTAAGTAATTATCCCACATCGATAATATAAATAAGAGTAATCATTGTTTTTGAATATCAACAAAAAAACTTGAGTCTTTAAAAAACTCTTAATAAGACTACAAACTTAATATTGTCCCACATTGAAATAATTAAAATAAGATGATGATTCTATATTATAAATAAGAGTAGTCATGTGTTCTTTTGGGTATTAAAAGGAGACCTTAAGTATGATAATGAAATTCTATATTATAAATAAGACTAATCATTCTTCTTAAATATCAATAAAAAAACCTTTTGAGTCTTAGAAAATATCATAATCTCACATCGATAAATTATAACAAGTTAATGAAACTCTATATTATAAATAAGAAATAAGAGTAATCAATTCTATAATAAGACGATGAAATTCTATTATACAAATAAGAGCAATCATTCTTCCAAATTATGACGAGGTGATGAAATTCTATATTGTAAATAAGTATAATCTTTCGTCCTTAAATATGACTAATCATTCGTTATAAGATATCTTCCAAAACTCAACTGAGTCTTAAAACCTCTTAGGACTATAAACTCAAGTAATGACGAAGTACAAGAGTTCTCAAGACTATACCTGAACTTAAATCAAAATTATTCATTCTATATAGAAAAATTATGAGGTGATGGAATTTGATATTATAAATAAGATTAATCATTCGTTCTTAGATTAAAAAAAATAAAAAAAATTAGACTTACAAAGATTATCTCACATCGAAAAGTTATAATACGGTGATCGAATTTTATTATATAAATAAGAGTAATAGCTCATTCTTAAGTTGTTAGATATAAAAAACAAACTCTTTTATTATTATAATTATCCTAACGTTGTCTCACATCGAAAAATTATGATGAGCTGATGAAATTCTATATATTATAAACAATCATTATTTGTCCTTGGATATCAGCTAAAAAAAATTGAGTCTTAAAAATGCTCTTAGGACCGTAAGCTAATGGAAAGGAGAAATCATTTGTGTTTAGATATTAACCAAAAATATGAGTTCTTAAAATAGTTTTTAAGACTATAAACCTAAGTAGAGTTATCGCATATCGAAAAATTATAATGAGTTGATAATTTCTACTATTTCACAAATAAGAGACATCGTTCGTTTTTAGATATTAGCCAAAAAAAATTGTCTTATAAAAGCAGTTATAAATTTAAGTAAAATTATCCCACATCGAGAAATTATAATAAGATGATAGAATTCTACTATATAAATACGGAGTAAAAGCAATCATTAGTCTTTAGGTGTCAACAAAAAATCTTTTAAGTCCTCCAAAAACTTTTTAGAACTATAAACTTAAATAAAGTTATCCCACAAATCGAAAAATTATGATGAGGTGATGAAATTCTACATCATCAATAAGAAAAATTATTCGTTTTTAGATATTAATAAAAAAAAACTTTTTAATCTTATAATACTCTTCTTAAGGCTTGTGGACATGACATAGGTCCACCCCGACGCGGCCACGCGCGGGTTTGGGGAGGCGAATGAATCTCCATATGAGATGGGTCGAATTCAAATTTAAATCAAAGTTGGAGTCGCCACCGAACTTTGTGGGAGTTCGGGCCCGTTCGAACCCACTCTATGTCGTAGTGGGCCGTGTACAACATACGGCCCATTTCCGATGTCAGAGCTTATTGGGTTCGTCCCTTTGCATTTGATACCGATACCAACATTATCGGATACCGTGTATTGAATGACTCTCGTGTGCCAATGGATTCGGACTAGGGATGGCAACGGATCCTGGATCCGGTCCAGATCCGCAAGATCCGGTCCGCACGGACCGGATATGGATCCTGAAATTTCAGATCCGCGCGGATATGGATCGGATCCGGATCCGCTATTCTTAAACGGATCCGGATCTGGATCCCAGGAAAAAGATCCGGATCCGATCCGTAAATCCGTTTAAAAAAAATTAAAAAAAATATTGTTGGGCTGTTGGACAGTTGGGCCGTGGATGGTAAGTGGGTAATTGTTAACTAAAATTGACAAAACAAAGTCTGCCTCTTTTTCTTCTCCCCTCTCTAAATTTGACCTAATCTTGAATTTATGATGTGTTGCTACTTGCTGCCTGCTGCGTAACTGCTGCCTCTATCTTCAAGCTTTCTTCTTCATCAAATAATAAGTCTTCATTTCATCAATCATCAATTGTCGATCAACAATCATCACTCGCCCAGATTCGTTGCTGTTGACGGAGCTTCTACTCTCTCGTCGTTCTCTTCGCCGGAGTTTCTACTTTCTCGCCGTTCTCGTCGCCGGAGTTTCTAGAGTCGCATTTTATCACTCGATCGTCGGTCAATTAGGTATACTTCGTCTTCTTCTGTTTCGTTCTTACTTTATCTGCCCTTGTTCTTGATGCTGCGTTTTCGGTTACTGTTTTTGTCTCGTTAATTCGCTCTGTATTTTGTCTCTTCGTTCTCTCTATATTTTGTGTTGAAGTACGTTATTGTTCGCTGCTGTTTTGTGTATGTTAATGCTGCGATTCACAGGCTCACAGAGTCACAGTTGGTGGTGGTCGCAATTGATATCGTTATTTTTGGTTATGTTCGTTCTGTTCTTCACTTCTCCCTATACGTTTACTATGTCGGAGAGCATCTTTGTTGTTGTCACTTTGTTTTGTCACTATGCTGTTGTTCGCTACTGTTATGACCCGTTTAGCACAGATTCCTTGTTGCTGCTGCGTGGCTGCTAGTTGTTTCTGTCATTCCATTTCGTTCATCTTTACTTTGTTATATTCGTTGTTACTAGCTTGTTGCTATACGTCTTGTAATTGTTGTTTGTTGTCAATTTGTCATTGTTACTACGGTTTTATAGCTAGTGTATCTTCCCCCTATTTTCCTTCTCTTTATCAATTGCTTTATTTTTCATGGATTATCAGAATGCAAGGTGAACAATCCAATAATCTTTCTTCTAGCGGTAATGAAGAACGGGGCGGTTTCACTGGACCTCTTGTTAATGTGCCTATAGATGTAGAAAGTGAGGAGGAAGATTTTATTGAAGTTCCTGATGATCACGATGTTATCCCCATTAGAATCGAACAAAAAGAATCTGAGGTAAGCGAACCAAGAACTAAAAAGCGTACTTCTGATGTTTGGAATTCTTTTGAATTAGTAAAGGTGAAAGGTGTTTTGATTGCAAAATGCAAAGCTTGTAAGAAAGAACTTTCTTACAATGATCGTAATGGGATTTCTCATCTTGGTAAACATGCACGGAATACTTGTCCAATGAGATTTTTGACAGTTGATGGTTCTCAAAGGAAGCTAAGAACAATAAGTGAGGTTGATGGCACTACTACTTTAGAGTTAAAAGAGAAATATAAGGAGTTTGATCAAGATTATACTAGGAGTTTATTGAGTAAGATGGTGGTGGTGCATGAGTATCCTTTATCAATGGTTAATCATCATGTCTTTAGAGAATATTCTAAGAGTTTGAACCCTTACTACAAGATGATCTCTAGGAATACCTTGAAAAAAGATATTTTGAAGTTGTATGATGCCGATAAGCTTTCCCTTAAGCGATTATTGGAGTTTAATGATAGTAGAATTGCGGTGACAACGGATATGTGGACCTCCATTCAAAAAAAAGGGTACATGGTTGTTACTTCACATTTCATTGATAAAAATTGGAACTTGAGGAATCGAACTTTGAGGTAACTGTTTTCATCTTTATAAAACTTATTTACCATCTCTTGATATTATATTGTGTGTTTATTTGGATTGTGTGTTTATTTGAAGGTTTCGTTATGTGTCATCTCCACATACAAAAGATGTTCTTGCTGAAGTTTTAATGGAGTGTTTGTCTCAATATGGTCTAGAGAGTAAGATTTCTTCCGTTGTGGTTGACAATTGTACCACAAATGATGCAATGATGAGAATATTGCTTACAAATTTTGAGAAAAAGTGTCTTATGTTGAAAGGTAAATTCTTGCATTTGAGATGTAGTGCTCACATCTTAAATTTAATTGTTAGAGATGGGTTAGAGGTCATTGAATCGGGGATAACAAAAGTGAGAAAGTGTGTTTCATTTTGGGGTGCTACTCCTAAAAGGATTGAAAAATTTGAAGAGTCTTGTCGTTTTTTGGGTATTAGTAACACTCAAAAGTTGATTCTTGATTGTAAAACAAGGTGGAATTCAACTTTTGCTATGCTTGAATCCGCATTGCCTTATGTGGATGTGTTTGAAAGACTAAAACGACTAAATAGAAAGTTGAGATTTGATATTCCTTCAAATGAAGATTGGAATTTGGCTAGTCTTATTTGTAAAAAGTTGGAGATATTTAGTAACGCTACTAAAGTGTTTTCGGGGAGGCATTATCCTACTTCTAACTTATTTTTTCGAAAGGCTTGTGAGATAAAGCTTGCTTTGAGATCTTGGTTGATTGATGATGCTCTTGTTGTTAGAACCATGGCTACAAATATGGTTGTGAAATTTGATAAGTATTGGGATCACATAAACATTCTTTTAGCTATTGCCGCCATTTTGGATCCTAGGAATAAGATGGATTGTGTCGAGTATTATTTTAAGAAACTATACGGTGAAAGTAGTGAAGAAAAAGTGATTATGGTGAGAAAATCTTTGGATGATCTTGTTATTGAGTATCAACATAGAAATGAAGGGAATGTGACACAAGATTTGTCTAAAGGAAATGGGAAAAGAGGTCTTGATAATTCTAGTGTGGAAGGTGAAGAAGATGGTTTTGCTAGAGAAAAGAAGACAAAGAAGAGAAAGGTGAATGTAATGGGTGAGGTGGATCATTATTTGGAAGATGAAACACAACCCGAAAATGTCAACTTTGACATTCTTAGTTGGTGGAAAATGGATCATAAATATCCTACACTAAGAAAAATTGCCAAGGATATTCTTGCTATTCCAATTTCTAGTGTGGCTTCCGAAAGTGCCTTTAGCATGGGAGGAAGGGTAATTAGTTCTCATCGTTCAAAGCTTCATGTTAACACCATAGAAGCTTTAATGTGCTTGCAAAATTGGAAGGTTGAGGATATTCAAGGTAATATTTATTACTTCGTATTAAACTTCTTACATTATTTTATTTGCAATATCTTCTTTGATACATAATGCTATGTATGTATATTTGTTTTAAAGATAATCTAGAAGACACAAGTGCATGTTCTACTACTATAAATGAGGATTCGGATAGTGAATGTGAAGATATTGATGCAATTGACATGGTGAGTTTTTATTGATTGTGTTTGTTAGTTAGCCTCTTTTATTGTTAGTGATATTTGTTTTCATATATTAACATGCTATGAGTTCTTTGACATTAGGATATTGATGCTATCTCTTATGAAGACATGGAAGAAAGAACTCAAGAAGCTTCAAGTGTCGACTTCTAAATTAGCGTTTTATTTTGTAATTCGTAAACTATGTAACTTGATTTGTAATTCGTAAACTATGTTCTTTGATTTGTATTTTTTTTGTTATTTCTAAGACTTTTTTCTTTGGTTTAGAACTTTGATTATGAATCTTTTCATATGGTGTATAATCTTATTTGTAAGATTATCAAAATCTAAAATTGTCGCAAGTTAATCTAAAAACTTGAAGAATATGAAATTTTAATCAAGTCAAATATTGGATCCGCGGATCGGATCCGGATCCGGTCCGGATCCGATGGATCCGGATCTGGATCTACAATTTTGGGATCCGTCGGATCCGGATCGGATCCGGATCCGCTAATGGAGATGCGGATCTGGATCTGGATCCATGCGGATCCGGTCCGGATCCGGTCCGTTGCCATCCCTAATTCGGACATCCGGAAACCATGGTTCTGAGTAAGGGGTGAGGGTACGTGTTGGGAAGTTCACAAAGAACACCCAACCCCGCCCGCACATTAGCGGCCTCTACTAAGATATCGTTTGACTCTCGAATACGCGTGTTAGTTGAACGATGAAATGATATGCAAACATTGTTTTCCCTAAGCATGTGAAAATTGAATGGGTTGCTAAGTCGATTTAATGCATCTAAATTTTAACGTCAAAGTTGTATTTTAGCATGCGAGGCTCATTTTAGTCTAATAAAACAAATAAAGAAAGGAAATCGCTAAAAACATGAACAAACGGGTCAGTAACGATTGATAAATTGAATAAAAGATATAGATGCGATGAATGAATGATTTTGAAAAGTTTTATACGTCACGTGATGGATTAAACACGTGTTGACCGAGGTCAAGGAAATATTTATCGAAAACTTGAAATTTGCCGAGAAAGCCGATGTTTAAAAAAAAGAAAACGAAAAAAGCGTCGCGGTTTTCAGAAATATGCGCGACTCGCCCGAGAAGGGCGCGACTCGCGCCACAGGCTGCCCTCGGACTCGGTTTTTTGAAAACTGTTAATTTTAATAAATCGCGTACAAATATGGACTAATTTATACTCGACTTAAATTTTCGATATTTGTTATATTCGATATTCGATTATGAAATCGATATCAAACATTCGAAATAAGTTTTTAGAAAAGAAAGAAAAAAAAGTGTTTTGTAAATCGTTTTGAAAATTGGACTAACAAACAATGTCGATTCTCTCCGCGTCAAAATCGTCGTATTTTGTCTTTAAAACCATGTGACGATTTTTTAGCATCAACGAGATTAATTTAGTTCTTTTTTTTGATACGATATTCGACTAGAGAATCGATATCGTATTTTAAGAACGTTGTTTTGTATAAAAATAGTTCGTAGTATCGATATTATTTAAAATAGAAGATGTGACGATGACCCATAATAAAGACGGACCAACGACACAAAAGAAGAAAAAAGACGAGAGGAAGGGAGAGAGAAAGGAGAAGATGGGATTTTGATTTACACCCTCAACCTACATGCTTTGTATACTCGGAACGGGGCTCGTCGAAATGTGGCTTAGGCACGGGAGCGTCGAGTTAATGTCGGTGAGTTATGGTGGTTTTTGGACGTGTAGGTTGGCGGGTGAGGTGGCCGGTTTCTTCGGGTCTCGGGTTACACTATCTGTTATTCGATGCTATGTGTGTGTATGAGTTGTCGGAAACTATTGATATTGCGTAGATGTGACGTTGTTGATGATGGATGTGTTATGTGTTTTTTTGAATATTGAATGTTGGGAATTGAATGTGTTTTTTTGTGTTGGTGGGAGGGTCCTATTTATAGGAGAGAAGCTAGAAGAGTATCCTTGCTTGAATAACAAGAAATACCGGTCTAGATAGGAAATATAAGAGGTTGAAAGGAACGAGAATTCCGTTTCTTGGTGGGGAAGAAATGAATCTCGGCTGGAACAAGGCTGCTCGGTCGATTATTTGATGCTCGGTCGAGTGTTTGATCGGGTGTTCGGATAGGATTCCTACTGGAGATCGAATTCTACCCTTAACGGAATTGTTTAATATTTTTTGTAGCTGATTTTTTGTAGTGTTTGAGCTCAAAACGGACTCATGGGGTGACACGGCTGTTCCGTATGTCTCGAAAATATCTTTGACCGAGTTTTGACTCGGTCGCTAAAAGACGGTTTTGCCCTTGGTGCCGGATTCGACCCAAATTAGTCTTATTTGACTCGAAATGACCCACTGGGCCTGATTTTGAGGTTGATTTTGTGAGATTTGTACTCCGTAAAAAGCCCAAGCCAAATGCCCATGATTTCGAGCCCATATTCGAGTATGTTAAAGCATGCTTGTGTCCGATCATCATTGGGTGTTTGTCGGAAACTGCTATAGACACCTGGCGGTCAAAATGTGGGTGTCTAAAGAGCCCCCGCTCTGACTGAGGCTTGGACAAGGCGAAAGTCAGAGTAGCTACTAGGCCAATCGAGGATTAAGACCTGACAGACTTTCGATCGGGTCGTTTATAGTCCATTAGACTTGCGTAAAAGGGCCCGCCAGCCATAAGATGGAAATCATACCTGAGTTGATGATGATTACTCCGTGGGGAATTTGGACTTGTCGCGTAAGTCCCGGGTGTACCTATATATGGGCCCATTCCATGCTATTCTGGGGAATATGCCGCCTAGGGCTTTCCGCTGGGGAGATATATGTGAGTTGCGCAGGCGCCGGGGAAAAAAAAACTTGATGTTCCATTGGGAAGCCAAGCTGGTACCTGAAATGTTAGACATACAGGCAGAAATAGCAAATATAGCAGATAGCAAGATAGCATACAAGAAATGCAGTTAGCATCTATCGACTTACTTGCGCTGGGAAAAAATGATTTCTGCTTCGTTTTTATTTTTTTTGAAATCGAAATCCTGAAAGCAACTCACGTGCTAGAAGATAGGTTTTCAAAATTGAAAGGAGTAGAAAATAAATTTGCAATTTAAATAGACTGAAATTTGACCTTGTCGAAAAGGATTTTCTCAATTGGCTAAGTTTTGCAAATTTTAAAGTAGGAATTCGAGGAGAGAGGTATACCGACAGACTCGACTCTAGACATAACAGGACGAGTTGACAGACACGACTTGGACTCTCTAAGGGTTGGACCGTGACTTGATAGGGGTGGGCCGCCTAAGATGACAAGGCTCTTGAGTTGCGCTATTCCGTAGCCTAGGCGAGTGGCAACACGGTCGGATATCGGAATGGGAAGGATGTGCTATAGGGGAATTGCTGTAGTCCGTAATGAGACTGTTTCCGTATGACAGGGCTTAGTAGTAGCAACGCCGTAGACTATTCTTTTGGATCTTTTTTGGGTTTTGGGGTATATTCCCAAGGTGGGTATCGCTTCGAGTCCCTAACAGATTCTTGTTTTTGACGGAGCCGAGTACTAGGACACTCTATAAAAAGGAGGCTAATTTCCGTTCTTCCCCACCAAGAAACGGAATTCTCGTTCCTTTCAACCTCTTATATTTCCTATCTAGACCGGTATTTCTTGTTGTTCAAGCAAGGATACTTCTTCTAGCTTCTCTCCTATAAATAGGACCCTTCCACCAACACAAAAAAACACATTCAATTCCCGACATTCAATATTCAAAAAAACACATAACACATCCATCATCAACAACGTCACATCTATGCAATATCAATAGTTCCCGACAACTCATACACACACATAGCATCGAATAACCGATAGTGTAACTCGAGACCCGAAGAAACCGGCCACCTCACCCGCCACCCTACACGTCCAAAAACCACCATAACTCACCGACATTAACTCGACGCTCCCGTGCCTAAGCCACATTCCGACGAGCCCCGTTCCGAGTATACAAAGCATGTAGGTTGAGGGTGTAAATCAAAATCCCATCTTCTCCTTTCTCTCTCCCTTCCTCTCGTCTTTTTTCTTCTTTTGGATCGTTGGTCCGTCTTTATTATGGGTCATCGTCACATCTTCTATTTTCAATAATATCGATACTACGAACTATTTTTATACAAAACAACGTTCTTAAAATACAATATCGATCCTCTAGTCGAATATCGTATCAAAAAAAAGAACTAAATTAATCTCGTTGATGCTAAAAAATCATCACATGGTTTTAAAGACAAAATACGACGATTTTCACGCGGAGAGAATCGACATTGTTTGTTAGTCCAATTTTCAAAACGATTTACAAAAACCCTTTTTTTTCTTTCTTTTCTAAAAACTTATTTCGAATGTTTGATATCGATTTCATAATCGAATATCGAATATAACGAATATCGAAAATTTAAGTCGAGTATAAATTAGTCCATATTTGTAGGCGATTTATTAAAATTAACAGTTTTTGAAAAACCGAGTCCGAGGGCAGCCTGTGGCGCGAGTCGCGCCCTTCTCGAGCGAGTTGCGCGTCTCGGGCGAGTCGCGCCCCTCTCGTGCGAGTCGCGCTGATTTCTGAAAACCGCGACGCTTTTTTCGTTTTTTTTTTTTAACATCGGCTTTCTCGGCATATTTCAAGTTTTCGATAAATATTTTCTTGACCTCGGTCAACACGTGTTTAATCCATCACGTGACGTATAAAACTTTTCAAAATCATTCATTCATCGCATCTATATCTTTTATTCAATTTATCAATCGTTACTGACCCGTTTGTTCATGTTTTTAGCGATTTCCTTTCTTTATTTGTTTTATTAGACTAAAACGAACCTCACATGCTAAAATACAACTTTGACGTTAAATTTTAGATGCATTAAATCGACTTAGCAACCCATTCAATTTTCACATGCTTAGGGAAAACAATGTTTGCATATCATTTCATCGTTCAACTAACACGCGTATTCGAGAGTCAAACGATATCTTAGTAGAGGCCGCTAATGTGCGGGCGGGGTTGGGTGTTCTTTGTGAACTTACCCACACGTACCCTTCACCCCTTACTCAGAACCATGGTTTCCGGATGTCCGAATCCATTGGCACACGAGAGTCATTCAATACACGGTATCCGATAATGTCGGTATCGGTATCAAATGCAAAGGGACGAACCCAATAAGCTCTGACATCGGAAATGGGCCGTATTTTGTACACGGCCCACTACGACATAGAGTGAGTTCGAACGGGCCCGAACTCCCACAAAGTTCGGTGGCGACTCCAACTTCGATTTAAATTTCAATTCGACCCATCTCATATGGAGATTCATTCGCCTCCCCAAACCCGCGCGTGGCCGCGTCGGGGTGGACCTATGTCATGTCCACAATTTGGCGACTCCGCTGGGGATTAACTGATGCGTGACTTACCATCGACATCCTCAGGGTGAGACTCGAATAGAAATCGTTTGACTAGTACAATACGCGTTTTAGTTTTACGGTTCATGCATAACTCCATATTTTTCCGGGCCGGTACTGGTGACCGACGTCCCACTATACCATTGATGTAGTCCAAATTGGATATGTCAAAAGGTGTTCATAGCAGATTCGTATGGGTTTTACGGCATGTTCTAAGCTCAACTCGACTTAGGAAGTCCGCCCCGATTCTCGAATAGGCTATGTACACTGGTATAGACCATTTATAGACTGACCGAGACTTAGTATAAAGCATACATGACGTCGTTATAATGCTTGCCTGACTACGTGCTGCTTAGTTTCTATGTCGTTTTCAAAAAATCGTCATTTTCAAAAATTGCATCCTTTTCAAAATATCCAATTTCAAAACCCGGGACATATACCGAATTTAGGATTTATGATTTTACTCAAAATAGCCTATTTTTAGCCGGTATGCTATCCATTTCAAAAATTCAAAAAATTTCAACTTTTCAAAAAATTCGAGCCCAATGACTATTCGCCAATTTTAAATAAAAGTCGGGATCCTGTTTTCGATTTTCAAATCTTCGGAAATTCATCTTCGATATTTCAAATTCCGAAATTCCAAAAATGCATCTTTTCAAAAAAATATCCAATTTAAAAAAAAAGAAACTCGGAAAGCTGTCGAAAATTAGACTTAGGATTTGACTCAAAACGAGCTTATTTTCTAGCCGGCATGCTGCCCATTTCAAAATTCGAATTTTCCGATCCATCATTCGTTTTTCGAATTTTCAAAATTCAATTTCGATTTAAAATTTTTGAGATGCCATTCGCAATTTCCAAATCTTCGAGATGCCGTTTTCGATTTTCAAATCTTCGGGATCCCGTTTCCATTTTTTCAAATTATCGGAAATTCTTTTTTCGATATTCAAATTTCAAAATTCCAATTATTGAACCTTTCAAAAACCGGAAAGCTACCGAATTTAGAACTTATGACTTTACTCAAATTAACCTATTCTAGCCGGTATGCCGCCCATTTCAAAATTCAAAAAATGCTTTCGAATTCTCAAAAATCCGGCCCGGCCACGCTTTGCCGATTTCAAAAAGTCGGGCCGTCCTCCGATTCTCACGGAATCCAATCTTCCTTTTCAAAACTTTCCTCTTCTTAGACATCCCGTATTTAGTAGTGTCGGGTCGTGTCGTAAGTCATCGAGGTCTTTAGCGTCGAAACTCCGTCGATCTTATATCATGGGTTTCCTCCCTATCCCAGTCCGCCTTATTTTACCAAGGCAAGGCCCACCTACGTAGGACATAGTTCTACAAAGAAGGGCCCGTTTACACAATCGAGTCCAAAATCTGGGGAACGTCCCACGTGAACCTCCTTTCAAACAGGACCCAACCCACACAGCCAGATCCTAAGGGAGGCCCACCTTTCACGAGTCACCCGTCTAAGTGTCTTTTCCGAGTCAATGTTTTACAAGGCGTAGCCCTACAACAAAAGGTCCGTGACCCTTACGTCTAAGGGTCACTCGTCCAACACTCGAGTCCTGACAAAGTCTTCAATCCCACTCGGGGGCTACCCCTCAGCAGAGTGATCAATCACGGTTGCTCTAAGGGTCATGTCTTGCACGTGTTGTCTCACGTACACCACTTTTGAGTCACTCAGGTGCCACACCATCTGAGTCCAATCAGAGTCTTTAGTCTCACTTGGGGGCTATCCTCCACCTGAACAGTCAGCCATGGTCACCTTAAGGAAGTACCCTATGCTCATCATACACCGGCGTCCTTATGATGCCTTCTTCGAGTCGTACCTATGCTGCGAGCGCTCGAGTCACCTAGGGTTAGGTCACCACGGTTGGTATGAGCACGCGACGCGGTCAAACACGGTCGCCTTATTTTGACTCACCTTCTGCAGCTTGAGTCTAATCCACGGTCGTTACTTTGTCGAGGTCAACGTTCGGGTATCCCGATCCGAGAATTATAGTCATTCCCACCCCCGGGCCGTACCTAGTTTGACTCTCTCTCCTGCATTTGCGCAAAACCGAGCTTGGGCGAGTTCTAACACCTGTCGTTTCTTCCGATCAGGGACCCTATGAATGAGGCGGTACCAAACCACAACAAATCTCGCGCCGTCGAGAAAGGGGATATCCAGAGGAGTATGCTTATGCTATCTTCCTCCATTAACAATATCTTCTCGAAAATCAATACTGCCCTGGATAACCTAAGTTTCAGGGTAACCATCATCGAAGAGGATCTTGTAAGAACCCGATCCCGTCTAACACAATTAGAGCGGGTAAGACAGCCAATCACCCAACTGAGCCATTTGAAAGGTGAACACTCTTACGAAACTGTCCGATGCCCTCAAGATGGCAAGACCGAGAGAGGTAACCCTTAAGTCACCTCTCCGAAAGTCAAGAACCAGTCAAAGGAAAGGACATTTACCCACTTGAATATGTCCTACACCGTCGCTTTCCAAAGGTTGGTTTCGAAAGGGCTAATAGTACCCATAGGCCCAACAGTCGACGTACAGTTGGAAAAACGCTCCAAAGCATGGAACGCCGAGCATTACTGCAAATTCCACTGAGGGAGGAGACACGATACTGTGGACATGACATAGGTCCACCCCGACGCGGCCACGCGCGGGTTTGGGGAGGCGAATGAATCTCATGTGAGATGGATCTCGAGTTGAAATTTAAATCGAAGTAGGAGTCGCCACCGAACTTTGTGGGAGTTCGGGCCCGTTCGAACCTACTCTATGTCGTAGTGGGCCATGTACAAAATATGGCCCATTTTATCGGATACCGTGTATTGAATGACTCTCGTTGTCAATGGATTCAGACATCCGAAAACCATGGTTCTGAGTAAGGGGTGAGGGTACGTGTTGGGAAGTTCACGAAGAACACCCAACCCCGCCCGCACTTAGCGGCCTTTACTAAGATATCGTTCGACTTTTATGTATGCGCGTTAGTTCGACGATTGAATGATATGCAAAGAGTATTTTTAGACTAAACATGTGAATTATGTTTGCTAAGTCGTTTTAATGCATCTAAAAATTAACGTCAAAGTTGTATTTTGGCATGCGAGGTTTGTTTTAGTATAATAAAATGAAACGATGAATAATAAGAACCAAGACAAAGAACAAACGGGTTAGTAAACGGTTTGTAAATTGAATAAAAAATATGTAAACTTAATGCATGGTTTGAAAAAGTTTGTGTTAGACGGGATACATACCTGAGTCATACCTGAGTTGATGATGATTACTCCGTGGGGAATTTGGACTTGTCGCGTAAGTCCCGGGTGTACCTATATATGGGCCCATTCCATGCTATTCTGGGGAATATGCCGCCTAGGGCTTTCCGCTGGGGAGATATATGTGAGTTGCGCAGGCGCCGGGGAAAAAAAAACTTGATGTTCCATTGGGAAGCCAAGCTGGTACCTGAAATGTTAGACATACAGGCAGAAATAGCAAATATAGCAGATAGCAAGATAGCATACAAGAAATGCAGTTAGCATCTATCGACTTACTTGCGCTGGGAAAAAATGATTTCTGCTTCGTTTTTATTTTTTTTGAAATCGAAATCCTGAAAGCAACTCACGTGCTAGAAGATAGGTTTTCAAAATTGAAAGGAGTAGAAAATAAATTTGCAATTTAAATAGACTGAAATTTGACCTTGTCGAAAAGGATTTTCTCAATTGGCTAAGTTTTGCAAATTTTAAAGTAGGAATTCGAGGAGAGAGGTATACCGACAGACTCGACTCTAGACATAACAGGACGAGTTGACAGACACGACTTGGACTCTCTAAGGGTTGGACCGTGACTTGATAGGGGTGGGCCGCCTAAGATGACAAGGCTCTTGAGTTGCGCTATTCCGTAGCCTAGGCGAGTGGCAACACGGTCGGATATCGGAATGGGAAGGATGTGCTATAGGGGAATTGCTGTAGTCCGTAATGAGACTGTTTCCGTATGACAGGGCTTAGTAGTAGCAACGCCGTAGACTATTCTTTTGGATCTTTTTTGGGTTTTGGGGTATATTCCCAAGGTGGGTATCGCTTCGAGTCCCTAACAGATTCTTGTTTTTGACGGAGCCGAGTACTAGGACACTCTATAAAAAGGAGGCTAATTTTTGAAAGTATTTGGATTTTGTGAGTGGATGGAGGTCTTCTGTCTAAAAGAAGCCCCCAGGATGACAAAGCTTGCTGCTGAGAACATGACAGTGTCGTGACCAGAATAATGGTGCTTTTTAAATGTGTGTCAAAGTGGGTGGTTGTGCCTCCGTTGAAAGGCTGCCTACGTATTCACGTGTGGTGAAATCAAACCAAGCCGTAGTTCAGTGAATTGAAAGATATATTACGGTGCCTAGTCTAACGGAACTTTGTGTGTAACTAGCCATAGCGATGGTGCAGGCTAGGTGCATTCCCAATGATGTCTTGATCAGAGGGCTAGAATGGTTAAGATGTTGATCCTGTGATTGTGAGCATTCTCCGGGGTAGCTCCCAAAGGTGGTGTGAACTATTTGGGCAAGTTCTATGCCGACCGCAGGTTAAGTTCCCGTGTTTGGGGCTGGTAACTGGTTTGGATGAGAAGAATTGGGATGTGATTTGACGAGTTTTGCTCTCGGGGATTTGACGAGTTTTGCTCTCGGGGATTTGACGAGTTTTGCTCTCGGGAATTTGACGAGTTTTGCTCTCGGGAATTTGACGAGTTTTGCTCTCGGGTCTTTGTATGGTGATTGTGAGTTTTGTTATGTCGTGTTATGTTGTGCTATAGCTGTTGTGCAAGAGGGAAAGTCGAGTAAAAATGGCTCGAACTTCGATTGGGCAGGTTTGATAATGCGGGATTTGATTTCCATGTCTGGCCCTAATGGTTAAGGGTATCTTATGGAGCTTGAATCCTCAAAATTCCGGGCTGTCTCTTAGCCTAGGTCTCGAGAAGGTCTTGAGGGTTGTAATGTGGGAAGGCTAGATGTGGTGTTAGCTGACTAGCTTGATTATCTCTTCCCTATTTGATGGTATGGATATCGATAATTTTGAATTGACCGTATTCCGGTCAAAGGACTTTCATTTGGGCCGACCGTTGACCCCGGTCATGGGTTTTTTTAATTTTTTTGGTTGACCTCTTAGCTCCGGTCATGGGATTCTTCATTTGGATTGACCGCTTAACCTCGGTCATGGGTGCCTTTTTTTTGACAATGGCCTGCTTTTTGTTTTGGCCTTTTGCTTTTTCCTGGACTTTTGATTTTTTTTTCCAGTTTTTCTTTTTTTCTTGGACTTTTGATTTTTTTCGTCCTTTTTTTTTGTTGGTCAAACTAACACCTGAGGTAGGGATTGGTTGATCTTGTTGGATGGGTGTTTATTGTGAGGAATGGACTTGCCTCCCGTCTTGAACCCAAACTAGGAGATTACCTAGATTTGTCATAGGATTCGATACCGCTCCTGCTAAGGGTAGTTATGTGGCTTTCTATGTCAGACATGGAACAGGTAAAGGAGAACACGGGCTCGGTTTCCTGCAGTCATTATAGATGTGCCTATAATAGTCACGTGCGTGTGCTCACAGTGTATGACGGTGTTCATCATGTTCTCGGAAACACATAAGGAAAGTATATATGAGAAAGAATATTGAAAGCTGATTTTATTGGGTTTTGAAAAAGGGGACAGAATACAACTGACCCTGACTCTGACTTTGACTTTGAAATAAATAGTACATCCTAGACTCGGACTCAGACTAAGACTTAAATCAAATCTGGACTCTCGGATGAATGGGAGGTAGACTGGATGCTCTGGTCACCGGGCCCTGTATAGTCCATGAGGGGCTTTGCAAGCGATAATGTTTCCAAAACGGGAGTTCTCCCGGCATCGAGGAAATCTTGGATGAGGTGTTTCAGTTTCCAGCAATGTTCTGTATCTGTAGACACTCACATTTTGACCGCCAGGTGTCTATAGCAGTTTCCAAAAAACACCCGATGATGATCGGATGTAAACATGACTTAATACACTCGATTTTGGACTCGGAATCAATAGTAGTTGGCACGAGCTTTTAGCGGAGTAAAAATCTCACAAAACCGACCTCAAATTCAGGCTCAGTGGGTCGTTTCCAGTCAAATGAGATTAATTTGGGTTAAAACCGACACCAAGGGTAAAACCGTCTTTTAGAGACCGGGTCAAACCCCGGTCAAAGGCATTTCCGAGGCAGAAAAATCTGCCACGCAGCTTTCGGAAATTCGATTTGAAGTCAAATACCTCACAAAAGACAGGAAGCCTACTTCACCCCAACCGGTGTTTCTTCACCTACAAGTAACCTTTTCCTATCCAAAGACGGAATCCCACTTCGTCTCAACCGGTTGTTTTCTTCCTTTGCAAGATATCAATCTTCCATCCAAGCTAGGAAACCTCCCCTATAAATACACCCTCCTACACATTCATTCAACACATTCAATTGATACAGAGAATTCCCGACAATTCACAACATCAATCCACAACCCGAAATTCTAGGCAATTTTAGGCAAACTACACACAATAATTTCAATCCCGACACACAATACAACGATTCACAACCCGGAATTCTAGCAATACTGGGCATATTATATTCCGATCTTTCCTCTAGAAATCCTTTAGGAAACCCGAGAGCAAAACTCGTCAAATCCCCTCCCTAACCATACACACCATAACTCACCTATATACATCTTAACGCTCCCGCGCCTAGGCCGCTACTACGAGTCCGTTTTCGATATAATTAAGCATGTAGGTTGAGGGTGTTACAAAATCCCGTTCTCTCTCTTTTCTTTTTCTCCTTCACGTTTTTTTTATTTTTTTATTTTTCATTTTTTATTTTTTTTACATAATATCGATACTACAAACTATTTTTCATATAAAACAACGTTCTTAAAATACGATATTGACTCTATAGTCAGATATCGTATCTAACAAGAACTAAATTAATCTCGTTGATGCTAAAAATCGTCACATGGTCTAAAAAACAAAATATGACGATTTCAAACGCGGAGAGAATCAACATTCTTTTCTTTTCATTCAATTTTCTTTCAAAAACAATTTTATATAACCTTTTTTTTTAATCATTCCGAGTATTTGATATCGATTTCATAATCGAATGTCGAATACGACGAATATCGAAAATATAAGTTGAGTACAAATTAATCCATATTTATACGCGATTTATTAAGACTAACGATTTTTGAGAAATCAAACCCGAGAGCAGCCCGAGACGCGAGCCGCACGTGTCCCGGGCGAGACGCCTTCCCGCGCGAGTCGCACCCCTCCCGGGCGAGTCGCGCGGATCCCTGAAACCGTGACGTTTTTTTCGTTTTTCTTTCTTTTTTTCCAACATCGTTTCTTAAGTAAAACAACGTCTTTCTCGGCATATTTCAAGTTTTCGATAAATATTTTTGACCTCGGTCAACGCGTGTTTAATCCATCACATGTCACAAACTTTTTCAAACCATGCATTAAGTTTACATTTTTTTTATTCAATTTATACATTTTATTTATTCAATTTACAAACTGTTTACTAACCCGTTTGTTCTTTGTCTTGGTTCTTATTATTCATCGTTTCGTTTTATTATACTAAAACAAACCTCGCATGCCAAAATACAACTTTGACGTTAATTTTTAGATGCATTAAAACGACTTAGCAAACATAATTCACATGTTTAGTCTAAAAATACTCTTTGCATATCATTCAATCATCGAACTAACGCGCATACATAAAAGTCGAACGATATCTTAGTAAAAGCCGCTAAGTGCGGGCGGGGTTGGGTGTTCTTCGTGAACTTCCCAACACGTACCCTCACCCCTTACTCAGAACCATGGTTTCCGGATGTCCGAATCCATTGGCAACGAGAGTCACTCAATACACGGTATCCGATAATGTCGGTATCAGTATCAAATGCTAAGGGATGAACCCAATAAACTCTGAAATCAGAAATGGGTCATATTTTGTACATGGCCCACTACGACATAGAGTGGGTTCGAACGGGCCCGAACTCCCACAAAGTTCGGTGGCGACTCCTACTTCGATTTAAATTTCAACTCGAGATCCATCTCACATGAGATTCATTCGCCTCCCCAAACCCGCGCTTGGCCGCGTCGGGGTGGACCTATGTCATGTCCACAATTTGGCGACTCCGCCGGGGATTCCTGATGTACCACTTGTCATCGGGGTTCCTAGGGTGAGACTCGAAAAGAAATCGTTCGATTAGTAATGTACGCGTTTTAGTTCAATGGTTCATGCATAACCCAAATCTTTCCCGGGCCGGTTACTTGTGACCGACGTCCCACTATACCACGGTGCATTCCTAAATGGGTGCACTAAAGACTTCGATAGCGGAACTCGCATGGGTTTTACGGCATGTTCTAAGTCCAATTCGGCTTAGGAAGTCCGTCCTGATTTGTGAGAAAGTCGTCGTTGTTGGTATAGACTCTATTTCGACCGACCGAGACTTAGATTAGGAGCATACATGGCGTCATTATACTGCTTCCATGACTACATGCTACTTGGTTTACATGTCATCTTTTTCAAAAACCGTTATTTCAAAAACTTGCATCTTTTCAAAATTATCCATTTTTTCAAAAAAACTCTCGGAAAGCTGCCAAAATTTAGACTTACGATTTGACTCAAAACAAGCCTATTTTCTAGCCGGCATGCTATCCATTTCAATATTCAAATTTTGTTCCTCATTCAATTTTCAAATTTTCAAAATTCTATTTCAATTTTCAAATCTTCGAGATGCCGTTTTCGATTTCCAAATCTTCGGGATCTTATTTTCGATTTTCAAATTTTCGGAAATTTATTTTCAATATTCAAAATCCCAAATATTCAACTTTTCAAAAAATCCAGGGCGCTACCGAATTTAGGACTTACGATTTTACTCAAAATAGCCTATTTTTAGCCGGTATGCTGCCCGAACATTTTCAACCATAAAAAATTTGGCCCGATGGCCCTTTGCCGATTTTCAAAAAAATCGGGCCGTCCATCCGACCTTTTTTTTTCGTTTTTTCCTAAAGTCCAAATTTTCCTTTTCAAAACTTTCCTCTTCTTACGACTTCCCGTATTTAGTAGTGTCGGGTCTTGTCATAAGTTGTCAAAGTCTCTAGCGTCAAAACTCCGTCGATCCTACATCACGGGTTTCTTCCCTATCCCAGTCCGCCTTATTTGAGTAAGGCATGGCCCACCTATGTAGGACATACTCCTACAAGGGAAGGCTCGTTTACACAATCGAGTCCAAAGTCTGGGGATATCTCACGTGGACCTTTCTACGAACAGGACTCGACCCACCCGCCAAATCCTGAGGGAGGCCCACCTTTCACGATTCACCCGTCTAGGTGTCCTTTCCAAGTCATTCCCTTTTCAGGTTTTTCCTCACTCGGGGGTTACCCTTTCAGTAGGGCGATCATTCACGGTTGCTTAAAGGTCATGTCTTGCACACGTGTTGTCTCACGTACCCCACTTTCGAGTCACTTAGATGTCACACCATCTGAGTCCTACCGGAGTCTTTAGTCTCACTCGGGAGCTGTCCTTCACCCGAGCAGTCAACCACGGTCACCTTAAGGGGTACCTTACGTTCACCCTGCATCGGCGTCCTTACGATGCCTTTTTCGAGTCGTACCTATGCTACGAATATTCGAGTCACCTAGGGTATCACCACGGTTGGTCCGAGCACGCAATGCGGTCAAACACGGTCGCCCCATTTTCGGACTCACCCTTCTACAGCTCGAGTCTAATTCACGGTCGTCACTTTGTTTAGGTCAACGTTCGGGTATCCCGATCCAAGAGTCTTTGTCTTCCTGTCACCCCGGGCCGTGTCTAGTTTGACTCCCTCTCTCGCATTTGCGCAAAGTCGAGTTTAGGCGAGTCGTGGCACCAGTTTTTTTCTCCAATCAGAGACCTTACCAAAAAAGAAACAACCAACCGAGCGTCCGTAAGTCCGAATTTGATTCGAGTCTAAGTTTGAGTCCGAGTCTGGGATACCCTACATCCTCATTTCCAAATCAAAGTCAGAGTCTTTTGCATTCTGTCCTCTTTTCAAAATTAAATAAAATCAGCTTTCAATATTCTGTCTCTCATATATGTTTTCCTTATGTAATTCCGAGAACATGATGAACACCATCATACACTGTGAGCACACGCACGTGACTATTATAGGCACATCTATAATGACTGCAGGAAATCGAGACCCGTGTTTTCCTTTACCTGTTCCATGTCTGACATAGAAAGCCACATAATTACCCCTAGCAGGAGCGGTATCAAATCCTATGACAAATCTAGGTAGTCTCCTAGTTTGGGTTCAAGACGGGAGGCAAGCCCATTTCCCACAATAAACACCCCTCCAATAAGACTGACCCATCCCTACCTTAGGTGTTAGTCTGACCAACAGAACAAAGAGGAAAAGTTGGACAAAAAAAAAGATCAAAAGTCCAAGAGAAAAAAAAAGCAAAAGGCCAAAACAAAAAAGCAGGCCATCATAAAAAAAAGAGGCATCCATGACCAAGGTTAAACGGTCAATCCAAGTGAAGAATCCCGAGACCGGGGCTAAGAGGTCAACCAAAAAATATTCAAAAACCCATGACCGTAGTGAAAACGGTCAATTCAAAATTATCAAAATTATACCATCGAAAAAAGGGAAAAGCAATCAAGTTGGTCAAACACCACATCTAGCATTCCCACATTACAACCCTCAAGACCTTCTCGAGACCTAGGCTAGAGACAGCCCATAATTTTGAGGATTCAAGCTCCATAGGATACCCTAACCATTAGGACCGGACATGGAAATCAGATCCCGCGCATTATCAAACCTACCCCGATCGAAGTTCGAGTCATTTTTATTCGACTTCCCCTTTCCTGCCACATTACGGTACCTACTCTTGAAGCCTAGCTCCACAAAGTCAAGCTCCAGATGTCAAAACATCAAAGCCACTTACTTCCTAGCACCACATTTCCAAAAATATCCAAACCAGTTACCAGCCCCGAACACGGGAACTCAGCTTGCAGTCGGCAAAGAACACGCCCAAATAGTTCACACCACCTCTGGGGGCTACCCCGGAGAACGCTCACAGTCACAGGATCAACATCCTAACTATTCTAGCCTTTGATCAAGACATCATTGGGAATGCACCTAGCCTACACCATTGCTATGACTAGTTACACACAAATCCCTAATACACTAGGCACCATAACATATCTTTCAGTCACTGAACTACGGCATGGTTTGATTTCACTACACATGAATACGTAGGCAGCCTTTCAACAGAGGCACAACCACCCACATTGACACACATTTAAAAAAAAGCACCATTATTCCGGTCACGACACTGTCATGTTCTCAACAGCTAGCTTTGTCGTCTTGGGGTCTTCTCCTAGGCAGAAGTTCTCCATCCACTCACATAATCCAAATACTTTCAAGCACCAACCTCCTTTCATTTCTATAGAGTGTCCTAGTACTCGGCTCAGTCGAAGACAAGAATTTGTCAGGGACTCTAAGAAGCACCCACCTTGGGAATATACCCCGAAACCAAAAGATCCGAAAAGAGCACTAGGCTATAACATTGCTACTACTAAGTCCTGTCGTTGCAGTCTCATTACAGACTACTGCAACCCCGTATAACATATCTATCCCATTTCAACGTTCGACCGTGTTACCACTCGCCTAGGCTACGGAATAGCGCAACTTAAGAGTCTTGTCATAGTAGGCGGCCCACCCCCTACCGAGTCACGGTCCAACCCCTCGAGAGTCCAGTCGTGTCTGTCAACTCGTCCGGTCGCGTTCAGAGTCAAATCTGTCGGTAGGCCTCTCTCTTCGAATCCTCATTTTAAAATTTGCAAAACTTAGTCATTTGAGAAAATCCTTTTCGAGAAGGTCAAATTTCGGTCTATTTAAACTGCAAATTTCTTTTCTACCTCTTTCAATTTTGAAAACCTATTTCCTAGCACGTGAGTTGCTTTCAGGACTTCGATTTCAAAATAAAGCAAAAATCATTTTCCCCAGCGCAAGTCAGTCTATAGATGCTAAATGCATTTCCTGTATGCTATCTTGATATCCGCTATATTTGCTATTTCTGCCTATATATCTAATGTTTCAGGTACCAGCTTGTGCTTCCCAAAGGAACATCAAGCCTTTACTTCCCCAGCGTGAGTCGGTGTTTCGCCTAAATGTTACATACGAATTGTTATGTGTCGGCATCATACAGGTACACCCAGACTCGAGAAGGAAGTCTCCTTGTAAGAATCCCCCAGGCAACATTTCTACTAAAGAATCGGGATGTGTCTGCGAACGGACACACCCATAGCTTCCTATGCAAGCTCCCGCGTAATTCTGAATCGAGATGTGTCTGCAAACGGACACACCCATAGCCTCCTATACAAGCTCCCGCGCAGCTCCAAGATGGGATGTGTCTGCAAACGGGCACACCCAAGGCTTCTTAGGCAAGTCCCCACAAAGCTATTAGCATCAACTCAGGTATGATTTCTGTCTTATGGTTGGCGAGCCCCTTTACGCGAGTCTGATGGACTATAAACGACCCGATCGGAAGTCTGCCAGGTCTTAATCTTTGATTGGCCTGGTAGCTACTCTGACTTTCGCCTTGTCCAAGCCTCAGTCAGAGTGGGGCTCTGTAGACACCCACATTTTGACCGCCAGGTGTCTATAGCAGTTTCCAAAAAACACCCGATGATGATCGGATGTAAACATGACTTAATACACTCGATTTCGGACTCGGAATCAATAGTAGTTGGCACGAGCTTTTAGCGGAGTAAAAATCTCACAAAACCGACCTCAAATTAAGGCTCAGTGGGTCGTTTCCAGTCAAATGAGACTAATTTGGGTCAAAACCGACACCAAGGGTAAAACGTCTTTTAGCGACCGGGTCAAACCCCGGTCAAAGGCATTTCCGAGGCAGAAAAATCTGCCACGCAGCTTTTGGAAATTCGATTTGAAGTCAAATACCTCACAAAAGACCGGAAGCCTGCTTCACCCCAACCGGTGTTTCTTCCCCTACAAGTAACCTTTTCCTATCCAAAGACGGAATCCCACTTCATCTCAACCGGTTGTTTTCTTTCTTTGCAAGATATCAATCTTCCATCCAAGCCAAGAAACCTCCCCTATAAATACACCCTCCTACACATTCATTCAACACATTCAATTGATACATAGAATTCCCGACAATTCACAACATCAATCCACAACCCGAAATTCTACGCAATTTTAGGCAAACTACACACAATAATTCCAATCCCGCCACACAATACAACGATTCACAACCCGGAATTCTAGCAATACTAGGCATATTGTATTCCAATCTTTCCTCTAGAAATCCTTTAGGAAACCCGAGAGCAAAACTCGTCAAATCCCCTCCCTAACCATACACACCATAACTCACCTATATACATCTTAACGCTCCCGCGCCTAGGCCGCTACTACGAGTCCGTTTTCGAGATAATTAAGCATGTAGGTTGAGGGTGTTACAAAATCCCGTTCTCTCTCTTTTCTTTTTCTCCTTCACGTTTTTTTTTATTTTTTTATTTTTTATTTTTTCTTTTTTTTACATAATATCGATACTACAAACTATTTTTCATATAAAACAACGTTCTTAAAATACGATATTGACTCTATAGTCAGATATCGTATTTAACAAGAACTAAATTAATCTCGTTGATGCTAAAAATCGTCACATGGTCTAAAAAACAAAATATGACGATTTCAAACGCGGAGAGAATCAACATTCTTTTCTTTTCATTCAATTTTCTTTCAAAAACAATTTTATAAAACCTTTTTTTTAAATCATTCCGAGTATTTGATATCGATTTCATAATCGAATGTCGAATACGACGAATATCGAAAATATAAGTCGAGTATAAATTAATCCATATTTATACGCGATTTATTAAGACTAACGATTTTCGAGAAATCAAACCCGAGAGTAGCCCGAGACGCGAGCCGTACACGTCCTGGGCGAGACGCCTTCCCGCGCGAGTCACGCCCCTCCCGGGCGAGTCGCGCGGATCCTTGAAACCGTGACGTTTTTTCGTTTTTCTTTTTTTTTTCCAACATCGTTTCTTAAGTAAAACAGCGTCTTTCCCGGCATATTTCAAGTTTTCGATAAATATTTTTGACCTCGGTCAACGCGTGTTTAATCCATCACGTGTCAAACCATCACATCTAGCCTTCCCACATTACAACCCTCAAGACCTTCTCGAGACCTAGGCTAAGAGACAGCCCGGAATTTTGAGGATTCAAGCTCCATAAGATACCCTTAACCATTAGGGCCAGACATGGAAATCAAATCCCGCATTATCAAACCTGCCCAATCGAAGTTCGAGCCATTTTTACTCGACTTTCCCTCTTGCACAACAGCTATAGCACAACATAACACGACATAACAAAACTCACAATCACCATACAAAGACCCGAGAGCAAAACTCGTCAAATTCCCGAGAGCAAAACTCGTCAAATTCCCGAGAGCAAAACTCGTCAAATCCCCGAGAGCAAAACTCGTCAAATCCCCGAGAGCAAAACTCGTCAAATCACATCCCAATTCTTCTCATCCAAACCAGTTACCAGCCCCAAACACGGGAACTTAACCTGCGGTCGGCATAGAACTTGCCCAAATAGTTCACACCACCTTTGGGAGCTACCCCGGAGAATGCTCACAATCACAGGATCAACATCTTAACCATTCTAGCCCTCTGATCAAGACATCATTGGGAATGCACCTAGCCTGCACCATCGCTATGGCTAGTTACACACAAAGTTCCGTTAGACTAGGCACCGTAATATATCTTTCAATTCACTGAACTACGGCTTGGTTTGATTTCACCACACGTGAATACGTAGGCAGCCTTTCAACGGAGGCACAACCACCCACTTTGACACACATTTAAAAAGCACCATTATTCTGGTCACGACACTGTCATGTTCTCAGCAGCAAGCTTTGTCATCCTGGGGGCTTCTTTTAGACAGAAGACCTCCATCCACTCACAAAATCCAAATACTTTCAAAAATTAGCCTCCTTTTTATAGAGTGTCCTAGTACTCGGCTCCGTCAAAAACAAGAATCTGTTAGGGACTCGAAGCGATACCCACCTTGGGAATATACCCCAAAACCCAAAAAAGATCCAAAAGAATAGTCTACGGCGTTGCTACTACTAAGCCCTGTCATACGGAAACAGTCTCATTACGGACTACAGCAATTCCCCTATAGCACATCCTTCCCATTCCGATATCCGACCGTGTTGCCACTCGCCTAGGCTACGGAATAGCGCAACTCAAGAGCCTTGTCATCTTAGGCGGCCCACCCCTATCAAGTCACGGTCCAACCCTTAGAGAGTCCAAGTCGTGTCTGTCAACTCGTCCTGTTATGTCTAGAGTCGAGTCTGTCGGTATACCTCTCTCCTCGAATTCCTACTTTAAAATTTGCAAAACTTAGCCAATTGAGAAAATCCTTTTCGACAAGGTCAAATTTCAGTCTATTTAAATTGCAAATTTATTTTCTACTCCTTTCAATTTTGAAAACCTATCTTCTAGCACGTGAGTTGCTTTCAGGATTTCGATTTCAAAAAAAATAAAAACGAAGCAGAAATCATTTTTTCCCAGCGCAAGTAAGTCGATAGATGCTAACTGCATTTCTTGTATGCTATCTTGCTATCTGCTATATTTGCTATTTCTGCCTGTATGTCTAACATTTCAGGTACCAGCTTGGCTTCCCAATGGAACATCAAGTTTTTTTTTCCCCGGCGCCTGCGCAACTCACATATATCTCCCCAGCGGAAAGCCCTAGGCGGCATATTCCCCAGAATAGCATGGAATGGGCCCATATATATGTACACCCGGGACTTACGCGACAAGTCCAAATTCCCCACGGAGTAATCATCATCAACTCAGGTATGACTCAGGTATGTATCCCGTCTAACACAAACTTTTTCAAACCATGCATTAAGTTTACATATTTTTTATTCAATTTACAAACCGTTTACTAACCCGTTTGTTCTTTGTCTTGGTTCTTATTATTCATCGTTTCATTTTATTATACTAAAACAAACCTCGCATGCCAAAATACAACTTTGACGTTAATTTTTAGATGCATTAAAACGACTTAGCAAACATAATTCACATGTTTAGTCTAAAAATACTCTTTGCATATCATTCAATCGTCGAACTAACGCGCATACATAAAAGTCGAACGATATCTTAGTAAAGGCCGCTAAGTGCGGGCGGGGTTGGGTGTTCTTCGTGAACTTCCCAACACGTACCCTCACCCCTTACTCAGAACCATGGTTTTCGGATGTCTGAATCCATTGACAACGAGAGTCATTCAATACACGGTATCCGATAAAATGGGCCATATTTTGTACATGGCCCACTACGACATAGAGTAGGTTCGAACGGGCCCGAACTCCCACAAAGTTCGGTGGCGACTCCTACTTCGATTTAAATTTCAACTCGAGATCCATCTCACATGAGATTCATTCGCCTCCCCAAACCCGCGCGTGGCCGCGTCGGGGTGGACCTATGTCATGTCCACAGTATCGTGTCTCCTCCCTCAGTGGAATTTGCAGTAATGCTCGGCGTTCCATGCTTTGGAGCGTTTTTCCAACTGTACGTCGACTGTTGGGCCTATGGGTACTATTAGCCCTTTCGAAACCAACCTTTGGAAAGCGACGGTGTAGGACATATCCAAGTGGGTAAATGTCCTTTCCTTTGACTGGTTCTTGACTTTCGGAGAGGTGACTTAAGGGTTACCTCTCTCGGTCTTGCCATCTTGAGGGCATCGGACAGTTTCGTAAGAGTGTTCACCTTTCAAATGGCTCAGTTGGGTGATTGGCTGTCTTACCCGCTCTAATTGTGTTAGACGGGATCGGGTTCTTACAAGATCCTCTTCGATGATGGTTACCCTGAAACTTAGGTTATCCAGGGCAGTATTGATTTTCGAGAAGATATTGTTAATGGAGGAAGATAGCATAAGCATACTCCTCTGGATATCCCCTTTCTCGACGGCGCGAGATTTGTTGTGGTTTGGTACCGCCTCATTCATAGGGTCCCTGATCGGAAGAAACGACAGGTGTTAGAACTCGCCCAAGCTCGGTTTTGCGCAAATGCAGGAGAGAGAGTCAAACTAGGTACGGCCCGGGGGTGGGAATGACTATAATTCTCGGATCGGGATACCCGAACGTTGACCTCGACAAAGTAACGACCGTGGATTAGACTCAAGCTGCAGAAGGGTGAGTCAAAATAAGGCGACCGTGTTGACCGCGTCGCGTGCTCATACCAACCGTGGTGACCTAACCCTAGGTGACTCGAGCGCTCGCAGCATAGGTACGACTCGAAGAAGGCATCATAAGGACGCCGGTGTATGATGAGCATAGGGTACTTCCTTAAGGTGACCATGGCTGACTGTTCAGGTGGAGGATAGCCCCCAAGTGAGACTAAAGACTCTGATTGGACTCAGATGGTGTGGCACCTGAGTGACTCAAAAGTGGTGTACGTGAGACAACACGTGCAAGACATGACCCTTAGAGCAACCGTGATTGATCACTCTGCTGAGGGGTAGCCCCCGAGTGGGATTGAAGACTTTGTCAGGACTCGAGTGTTGGACGAGTGACCCTTAGACGTAAGGGTCACGGACCTTTTGTTGTAGGGCTACGCCTTGTAAAACGTTGACTCGGAAAAGACACTTAGACGGGTGACTCGTGAAAGGTGGGCCTCCCTTAGGATCTGGCTGTGTGGGTTGGGTCCTGTTTGAAAGGAGGTTCACGTGGGACGTTCCCCAGATTTTGGACTCGATTGTGTAAACGGGCCCTTCTTTGTAGAACTATGTCCTACGTAGGTGGGCCTTGCCTTGGTAAAATAAGGCGGACTGGGATAGGGAGGAAACCCATGATATAAGATCGACGGAGTTTCGACGCTAAAGACCTCGATGACTTACGACACGACCCGACACTACTAAATACGGGATGTCTAAGAAGAGGAAAGTTTTGAAAAGGAAGATTGGATTCCGTGAGAATCGGAGGACGGCCCGACTTTTTGAAATCGGCAAAGCGTGGCCGGGCCGGATTTTTGAGAATTCGAAAGCATTTTTTGAATTTTGAAATGGGCGGCATACCGGCTAGAATAGGTTAATTTGAGTAAAGTCATAAGTTCTAAATTCGGTAGCTTTCCGGTTTTTGAAAGGTTCAATAATTGGAATTTTGAAATTTGAATATCGAAAAAAGAATTTCCGATAATTTGAAAAAATGGAAACGGGATCCCGAAGATTTGAAAATCGAAAACGGCATCTCGAAGATTTGGAAATTGCGAATGGCATCTCAAAAATTTTAAATCGAAATTGAATTTTGAAAATTCGAAAAACGAATGATGGATCGGAAAATTCGAATTTTGAAATGGGCAGCATGCCGGCTAGAAAATAAGCTCGTTTTGAGTCAAATCCTAAGTCTAATTTTCGACAGCTTTCCGAGTTTTTTTTTTTAAATTGGATATTTTTTTGAAAAGATGCATTTTTGGAATTTCGGAATTTGAAATATCGAAGATGAATTTCCGAAGATTTGAAAATCGAAAACAGGATCCCGACTTTTATTTAAAATTGGCGAATAGTCATTGGGCTCGAATTTTTTGAAAAGTTGAAATTTTTTGAATTTTTGAAATGGATAGCATACCGGCTAAAAATAGGCTATTTTGAGTAAAATCATAAATCCTAAATTCGGTATATGTCCCGGGTTTTGAAATTGGATATTTTGAAAAGGATGCAATTTTTGAAAATGACGATTTTTTGAAAACGACATAGAAACTAAGCAGCACGTAGTCAGGCAAGCATTATAACGACGTCATGTATGCTTTATACTAAGTCTCGGTCAGTCTATAAATGGTCTATACCAGTGTACATAGCCTATTCGAGAATCGGGGCGGACTTCCTAAGTCGAGTTGAGCTTAGAACATGCCGTAAAACCCATACGAATCTGCTATGAACACCTTTTGACATATCCAATTTGGACTACATCAATGGTATAGTGGGACGTCGGTCACCAGTACCGGCCCGGAAAAATATGGAGTTATGCATGAACCGTAAAACTAAAACGCGTATTGTACTAGTCAAACGATTTCTATTCGAGTCTCACCCTGAGGATGTCGATGGTAAGTCACGCATCAGTTAATCCCCAGCGGAGTCGCCAAATTGTGGACATGACATAGGTCCACCCCGACGCGGCCACGCGCGGGTTTGGGGAGGCGAATGAATCTCCATATGAGATGGGTCGAATTGAAATTTAAATCGAAGTTGGAGTCGCCACCGAACTTTGTGGGAGTTCGGGCCCGTTCGAACTCACTCTATGTCGTAGTGGGCCGTGTACAAAATACGGCCCATTTCCGATGTCAGAGCTTATTGGGTTCGTCCCTTTGCATTTGATACCGATACCGACATTATCGGATACCGTGTATTGAATGACTCTCGTGTGCCAATGGATTCGGACATCCGGAAACCATGGTTCTGAGTAAGGGGTGAGGGTACGTGTGGGTAAGTTCACAAAGAACACCCAACCCCGCCCGCACATTAGCGGCCTCTACTAAGATATCGTTTGACTCTCGAATACGCGTGTTAGTTGAACGATGAAATGATATGCAAACATTGTTTTCCCTAAGCATGTGAAAATTGAATGGGTTGCTAAGTCGATTTAATGCATCTAAAATTTAACGTCAAAGTTGTATTTTAGCATGTGAGGTTCGTTTTAGTCTAATAAAACAAATAAAGAAAGGAAATCGCTAAAAACATGAACAAACGGGTCAGTAACGATTGATAAATTGAATAAAAGATATAGATGCGATGAATGAATGATTTTGAAAAGTTTTATACGTCACGTGATGGATTAAACACGTGTTGACCGAGGTCAAGAAAATATTTATCGAAAACTTGAAATATGCCGAGAAAGCCGATGTTAAAAAAAAAAAAAAACGAAAAAAGCGTCGCGGTTTTCAGAAATCAGCGCGACTCGCACGAGAGGGGCGCGACTCGCCCGAGACGCGCAACTCGCTCGAGAAGGGCGCGACTCGCGCCACAGGCTGCCCTCGGACTCGGTTTTTCAAAAACTGTTAATTTTAATAAATCGCCTACAAATATGGACTAATTTATACTCGACTTAAATTTTCGATATTCGTTATATTCGATATTCGATTATGAAATCGATATCAAACATTCGAAATAAGTTTTTAGAAAAGAAAGAAAAAAAAGGGTTTTTGTAAATCGTTTTGAAAATTGGACTAACAAACAATGTCGATTCTCTCCGCGTCAAAATCGTCGTATTTTGTCTTTAAAACCATGTGATGATTTTTTAGCATCAACGAGATTAATTTAGTTCTTTTTTTTGATACGATATTCGACTAGAGGATCGATATCGTATTTTAAGAACGTTGTTTTGTATAAAAATAGTTCGTAGTATCGATATTATTGAAAATAGAAGATGTGACGATGACCCATAATAAAGACGGACCAACGATCCAAAAGAAGAAAAAAGACGAGAGGAAGGGAGAGAGAAAGGAGAAGATGGGATTTTGATTTACACCCTCAACCTACATGCTTTGTATACTCGGAACGGGGCTCGTCGGAATGTGGCTTAGGCACGGGAGCGTCGAGTTAATGTCGGTGAGTTATGGTGGTTTTTGGACGTGTAGGGTGGCGGGTGAGGTGGCCGGTTTCTTCGGGTCTCGAGTTACACTATCGGTTATTCGATGCTATGTGTGTGTATGAGTTGTCGGGAACTATTGATATTGCATAGATGTGACGTTGTTGATGATGGATGTGTTATGTGTTTTTTTGAATATTGAATGTCGGGAATTGAATGTGTTTTTTTGTGTTGGTGGGAGGATCCTATTTATAGGAGAGAAGCTAGAAGAAGTATCCTTGCTTGAACAACAAGAAATACCGGTCTAGATAGGAAATATAAGAGGCTGAAAGGAACGAGAATTCCGTTTCTTGGTGGGGAAGAAACGAATCTCGGCTGGAACAAGGCTGCTCGGCCGAGTATTTGATGCTCGGTCGAGTGTTTGATCGGGTGTTCGGATATGATTCCTACTGGAGATCGAATTCTACCCTTAACGAAATTGTTTAATATTTTTTGTAGCTGATTTTTTGTAGTGTTTGAGCTCAAAACGGACTCATGGGGTGACACGGCTGGTCCGTATGTCTCGAAAATATCTTTGACCGGGTTTTGACTTGGTCGCTAAAAGACAGTTTTGCCCTTGGTGCCGGATTCGACCCAAATTAGTCTTATTTGACTCAAAATGACCCACTGGGCCTGATTTTGAGGTTGATTTTGTGAGATTTGTACTTCGTAAAAAGCCCAATCCAAATACCCATGATTTCGAGCCCATATTCGAGTATGTTAAAGCATGCTTGTGTCCGATCATCATTGGGTGTTTGTCGGAAACTGCTATAGACACCTGGCGGTCAAAATGTGGGTGTCTACAAGGCTATAAATTGAAGTAAAAATTATTCCACATCGAAATATTACAAAAAGGATGTTGATAGAGCGCCACCAGGTGGCGCCGAATTTGGGCGCCACCGTAATAAAAAAATAATAAAAATAAAAATATTGAAATTGAGTTTTAGTTTTTGTATTAAAGAATTAAGGGTAGTTATGTAATTTTATACTGTATCCATCAAATAAGATAAAATTTAAATAAATTTGTATCACATACTCACATAGTCAGATGTAATATGACTAGACCACTCAGACGGGTCGGGTCATAATACAGGTCGGGTCAAATACGGGTTCCGAGCGGGTTTGAGTCAGAATACGGGTCAAAAATAATTCCGACGCTTATTTTTTTGCCGCCTTTTAAGTAAAAAAAATATATTTACATTGTATTTATTTATTTTAATAGTAGTATTGTTATACTTTTAATTATAATGTTAATATTTTTAAAAACATGAAAATCAAATTTTAAAATTATTTTATCATTAAATGATAAAAAAAGTTGTATGAAATTAATTATTCGTCTATATTTGTAATTTAAAGTACTAATTATAGATAAAAATATAATACGGAGTATATAAATATTACTCTGTAATATTTTATTAATGTATCGAAGAATTAAGATAACTTACGCTAATTTGATAAATGGGTTATTCGTGTAGGGTTCGTGTTTTTAAGCCTCGACCAAAAACCAACTCAATTCAATCTTGTGTTTTGTTCGTGTCGATCGACTCACCTAATGAGTTATTAAGTCTCAACTCAAGCCGTTAATTACGTATTGGGATCATATTATGTTATCGAATCGTGTCGTTATTAGCCGGCTATTAATCTACGGTCCGTTGTAATATCAAAAAAATTATTCCGCATATATTTTACGTTTCTATATGAAAATCAACCTACCAAAAAAAAGTGGATTCAAAATTTCTCTTTTTATATTTTTGCATTTTTTTCCTGAAACAAATAATTTTCATTCCTTAACTCGTACTCTGTAGTTTTTTAATTTCAAATACGGTACATAGTTGATGAAATTTAAGGTAAACTACCTACTACAAATAAGACTATTTTCAAGGAATAGAATCTAAGTATAATTATTTTATTAATTATAAATTTGGATTCCAAAACTACCCTTTTACCTAATAAGTAATTTTAAATTCAAAATTTTAAAAATAACAAGGTAAATGACTATAGTATCCCTGGTGGCGCACAAATTAAGTGCCACCGGGTGGCGCTATCTCATTTTCCTTACAAAAAAGTGATGAAATTTTATTATACAAATAAAAGTAATCATCGTCTTTAGATATCAAAATTAAATCTTTTGATAAATCTTTTCAGTCCTAAAAAGAGTTCATAAAACTATGTGGAATTATCACACATCGAAAAATTATGATGAGATATCATAAATAAGAGAAATCGTTCGTTTTAGCTAATCATTTGTCCAAAAGTATACTCCGAAATAAGGTGATCGAATTCTATTATATAAATAAGAGTAATCGTTCGTTCTTAATAACTTAGATGGAAAAACAAAATCTTTTGGATCTTAAAAAAAATCCTTAAGACCATAAATTCAATTAAGTAAATATATCCCACACTTTTGAGTCTTAAGAGATATAAACTTGAGTAAAATTTCTCACATCGAAAATTATTAGTACAAAGTCATGAATTTCATAGATATAAACCAAAGATCTTTTGAGTTTTAGAAAATCTCTTAGAACTATAAATGTGTGTGAAATTCTACATCATCAATAAGAGAAATTATTCCTTTTTAGATATTAAAAAAAATTCAATTCTTTTGAGTCTTATAATAGCTTTTAAGGTTATAGATTGAATTAAAATTATCTCACATCGAAAAATTGCACTAAGATGATCACCACCTTGAGTCCCACCTTAAGTCTCACATAGAAAAATTGCATAATTGAATTAAAATTCCCACATATAAATAAAAGTAATCATCGTCTTTAGATATCAATCAGAAATCTTTTGAGTCCTAAAAAGAGTTCTTAAAACCATAAATTTAAGTATAGTTATCACACATCGAAAAATTATGATGAGTTGACGAAATTTTATACTATATCATAAATAAGAGAAATCATACGTTTTAGATATTAACCAGAAAAATCTTTTGAGTCTTAGAACAACTCTTAAGGCTATAAATTGAAGTAAAATCATACCACATCGAGAGATTATAATAAGACGCTAAAATTCTATTATATAAATAAAAGTCTGTCAACATTAGTTAGTTTCACAAATTTATGCAATCCTCTAACTTGATGGTCATTATCATTTTCACTAAAAGTAGGCCCGTGCATTGCACGGGCTTTCCAACTAGTCAATATATATTATATATTATATTAATAAAGCAGAAACTTTTCGAGCGATTTGATTGGTTGGAGTTTTTGAATTTATTTTTTAAGTTAAATAAAGAATATAAAAATTTGTATATGAAAAAAAAATCCTAATCCACCTGAGACTCGATTTTTTTATAATTTAAATAAAAAATATAGGAATTTGTATAGAAAAAAACAATCCTACCCTATTTAAGACTCTAAATATTTATCACTATATAAACCGACGATTATCACGTCATAATGCAACAAAAATTGGACCGCAATAGCGTGAAACGCTTAATCGATTCTGTTTGATAATTGTTTTAATATTTATTTATTTACCGTCAAAAAATATAAAATTGAATTTTTGAATTTTTTAAATAATTATTATTAATAATATTATAGTTTTAATATATTTTTTTAATTTAAATAAAGAATATATAGAAATTTTTGTAGGAAAAAAAAAATTCTACATGAGTATTATGATGAGGCAATGAAATTCTATATGAATAAGAACAATAATTCGTTCTTAGATACGGAGTATTAATCAACAATCTTTTGAATCCTATAAAAGTTCTTAAGATTACAAACTTAGATAAGAAATGTCTCACATCAAAAAAATGATGATGATTCTATATAAATAAAAGTAATAATTCATTCTTAGATACTCCTGTCAAGTGTCAACCAACCATCTTTAATTTTGACTCTTAAAAATACTCATAAGCTTAAGTAAAAAAATCTCACATCGAAAATATATGATGAGGTGATGAAATTCTCTATTATAAATAAGAGTAGTCATTCGTCAAATTATGATGTAAAATTATTTCTTGAGAAAAAAAAGTAGTGACATTTAGTGTAAATAGATGAAAGATATGAAGATTATAAGGTACTAAACTAAAAAATTATAAAATTGTTGATCAAATTGAAAAGAAAGATATTTTTTACCGCACAATTTATCAAGAAATCAAGGAATCCCATAAAAATAAGATATATTTTGATTGGATGGGAATGAATGAAGAAATACTAAATCGTGGTATATTGAATCCAGAATTTTGTCTCTTACCAAAAAATTTCTTGCTTTATATTTGCCAAAAGGGGAACGTAAAGAATTGAATGGATGAGGGGTATATAATTAAGAGTAATCATTCGTCTTTAGATATCAACTTGAAGACTATAAACTTAAGTGAAATTATCCACATCGAAAAAGTATGATGATAAAAAACAAGAGAAATTATTTGTTTTTAGATATTAACCAAATATCTTTTGAATATTACAACAACTCTTAAGGCTATCTATAAGTTGAAGTAAAATTATTTCACATCGAGAAATTATAATAAGTGATAAAATTCGATTATATAAATAAAAATAATCAAACACTAATCGAATTTAGGAGTAATAACATGGTAATCTTTTATTAGATCAACTATTTATACATTTATTAGGTAAGAATTAAACACTTCTCTTTATATTATCATGAAATTTGATTAGTTATATCGCTATATACACTTTACGTAAAATATGTTTTTGAATTATCTATGAATGTCAAATTGGGTAACTTACTTCACATAAATACGTAAATATTATTTGTCATTTTATGTATTAGTTATTACACTTACGACAACGACTACGACGACAACAACGACATTGTTGAATGCAAAACTAATAGAGCAATAGTAAATACTCCTCCGAGTTTTTATCTTTTTCCCTATTTCCTTTTTGAGCTGAGTTGAATTTTTTCTCTTTTCTCTTTAGGCCATCAATGTATGGTTCACATTTATCATCGGGTCAATCAGGTCGGGTTCGGGTCGGCCAGTTTCGGGTCAGGTCACTTTCGGGTTACGAAAATTGGGTTGACTTCGGGTCGGGCCGGGTCATTTCAGGCTCGAGTCATTTTCAGGTTTGCTATTTTCAACTTTTTTTAGGGATATCAATTCGTTTTCTATAATAATTGTCGGGTCATTTTGGGTTACCTTGGGTCAATTCGGGTTACGGGTCAACCTCGGGTCTTCAGTTCGTGTGTCGGGTCAGGTTCGGTTTGGCTTTTTCGGGTCGGGTCATTTAGGTCGGGCCAGTTTTAATTTGTTAGGTCTAGCTACAGCGTGTGCCTATGATTTAATTTGACGTTTAACGCATACATTATCTCCCTATAAACAACGTACGGAGTATGTGGTAGTATTCTTTTACTATTAGGCTTACTCTTACCTTCGACTTATTTTCCTCGGTTGCATAGTCATACCAATTTATGCAATTATCCAATTGTCATTATCAATATCACTGAAAATCGGCCCGTGCAACGCACGGGCTTTCCAACTAGTTTTTTTTTATCATTTTTGTTCCTTTAAAATGAAAGATATTGATGATATATAGAACGTGTCTCGATAAATGTAAAAAATAAACGTATTATTTGGATTTAAACGGAACAATTATTTTGTATTGAGTATATATGTATATATGTATATATACACAGTAAATGATGATAACCCCGTTGAAACACAAGAGAAACCCTCCCCGCAAAACCTCTCTTTCACCAGAGACCACAAAGGGAGCAGCAGGAGGAAAGAAGAAAGAAGATGACGATACACGCAGCAGTAATCCAAAAGCTGCTGTCGACAAACGCCCACACGGGGCGGCGCATTGTGTCGCACCACCTCAAACCCTACCTCCACGGCAGCCGCAACTCGCTCGCGGTGGTAGATTCGGAGAAAACCCTAATCAGCTTACGTGCGGCCCTGTCCTTCATCACGGAGCTGATCCGCACCCGGGCCCACTCCACCCGACCCGCCCGCTTCCTCTTCGTCAACACCAACCCCCTCTACGACGACATCTTCAACCACATGACCCGCATCTCCGGCTTCCCCTCCTTCCTCAGCCGCCGCGCCCAGTACTGGCGCCTCAGCGGCTTCCTCACCAATCCCCACAGCCCCAAGCTCTTCCGCGGCCGCAACAAAAGGCTCTGCTTCGCCCCTGTCGACCCGCCCGACTGCGTCGTCCTTGTCGATCCCGATAGCAAGTGCTCCGTCATCAAAGAGGCTGCCAGGGTTGGTGTTCCCGTCGTGGCGCTTGTCGATTCCAAGACTCCTATTGATGTTTATGAGAAGATCGCATATCCCATTGTCGTCGGTGCTGAGAGTGTTCAGTTTGTTTATATGATGTGTAATTTGATTACTAAGACCTTCCAGCTTGAGAAGCGCCTCGGTGGTTTCGACGCTTCTGCTACTGTTTTTGACGAACCTGATCCTGATGATGTTCCGGAAAATACTGCTGCTGATGCTTCCAGGTAAGCAATTCCTATTTCACCTACTTACTCTTTTTTTTATCCATCCGATTGGTTGATTTTGAAGCTTTAGAATTGAAATTGGGCAAGTAAAAATGAAATCAGCAGTACTTGATCATTTTATGATTAGAAGATTAAGTTTGTAGGATGAACTAGAATCTTTGGAAAAGAGATGGGTCATTTGGCACTTAAGATGTATTTATTGGCTTGGAATGAAGTGAAGGCTTTAAGCAATTCAAATTCAATCATGAACTTGGATGCAAATATATTGATCATCATTGTGACTGTGAGAGTTAACATCTAACCGTCTAAGGATGAGATTAGTATTTTGACGTTGCAACGTTAATACACGCATAGATGTAAGGTAATTATTATTTGCTTTATTGGATTTGGGAGAATGTGTGAGCACAAATTTAGTGAAATTCAAGTTGATGATGGTGAATTTCTGCCTGTATTCAAAGTGAAAACCTAAGATTTGTAGGCATTGGTGCATACGTCTGGATAGTTCATATAGCCGCACAAATTCTGCATTTGAAGGAATTTTTCTGACTGTCTCCTTACGGCCATACCCATTGTATCATCTCCTTCGATTAACACCAAATGGGCCGTGAGGTTCTCTTAGCTTAACTTTTCCTTGGTAAATCTCTCAGAGTAGGAACTAGAAAGGCTTCGACCGCAACTCACAAACTGTGACTTCTCGTTCTCACCTTGCAATATGTTCAAATTTGCTAATTGCTCTCAGTTAAGCATATTGATTATTGTAGCCATCAGTGCTGGAACCTTTTAGATTAGATAATGGAGCTTGCAATGACGTAAGGGAGCTGCTGAGATGAAAGTGGAGGCTCTAAATATACCATCAACACTAAAACAACATCATCACCTCATACACTCCAGCATAATAACTTGTGAGGGGGTTGGATATACTAACCGTCTCCTTTGTTCTCTGTAAGATTACAGTAGCTATGTTTTGTGGAGTATCATTCTATTGTTGCGGATAAGTCTTAATTAAGGTCATGGTAAAATTGAGTTTTTTAGGTGCCATTTGGTTAATAAAAGTAAAATGGAATGTATTGAGATGTGGTATTGGGGAGGCTTGAATTTAGAATGCAATACCAGTTTGTAGTTGCTGGTTTGATAATCATTCCCATTTTAGGTTAGGGGGAATGAAGTTGGAAAATTGGGAAGAGTGTAAGGTATGAGATTTTAGGGTTTCTTATCTCATTACAGGTATCTAATTTTATTCCAATGTAGGCCAACTAAACATTTGATTGAATCAAATCCATTGCAATCCACTCAAAATACTCAACCAAATACCCCTTAAAAAGAATTCTGGGTTAAATAGTCTCGCCTACTTTTGAGAGCAATATGGGTGACTGTGTTGGTACCTAAAAAAAACTTGTACCTGATTGTTAACTTATTTGTGTAACATGGACCGTGAGAGGAAGTGATGAAACTTGAGATTGGATGATCACCGCAAACTATGCTGGTATTTAACTTGCTTCCTTCCAAAAGAAAAGCGGGCGTACTTTTTCTAGTTTTTCTTTCATTGTGGGTTAGCATAATTAGTTTCCAGTTGCTGTGAAATTATTGTTGTGTCAATAAAATGCTGATTTCTTAGGTCTCCAAATATTGTTTATTAGAAGCAAGATCCCGGCAATCGGATTATATGCCTTGGTGAATGTGTATTTAGCTTAAGTAGGTAGGGGAATATGTGACAGATTGAGTATTTGGCTTGCCCTGGTGAAAGCATTATGCTATCAACTTATTAAGTTCAAAGGCCCGCAGTGCTGGGAAACTTGTCCGGAAATAGTAGACTGGTAAATTTTGTTTCTGCTCCCCGTTGTTATATTTTAAAGATGTCGTTATACATTGAAGTTTATAATTTTTCAAGCGCATAAAAAGAATTTGACCTTCTGGTGTCCAAGAAGCAAATACGTATTGTAACTCCCCATATGTCTTCTCTTTCATCAAATGGGAAACCCCATTGTTGCACATAGTTCCCCATTATTTGGGGTTCAACGATTTATTATGGAGGTCCTGAGAAATGTGGAGGATAGGTGGACAAGTTAAGTGGAAAGTGATGTGGTGGATGAGAAATGTGGGGAATCCCACCCTTGCGACAAAAATTCTTATTTATGACAGACGAGTTTATCCATGGACTGATAGATGAGACAAAAACAGAATGCCTATAGACTAGCACAAAGTTTGTACCATCTATCCATGTAGGATGGTTTTTGACACGATTACATCCATCTTAAGAGAGACCCTATTACCCTTGCGGATGCTTTAGGGGTGCCACTGTTTTATGTATGTTTGTCCATCTTTTTTGTCTTTTCTTCCTCTTCCTCTTCTGTTATCTCTTATTGTACTTGATTGTTAAATTGTTTGCTTTCCACTACCTCGTCTGACTTGGAATACTGATACTTTCGAATTACCTTTACCCTGCCTACAGCGAGGAAGACTCTGATGAAGAGGAAAAGGAAAAGGAAAAGGTTGAGGGAGAGGGAGAGGGAGAGGGAGACGAAGACGAAGACTCTGATGATGACTTGCGGAGATGAAGACTTATCCTCTATCAGCTTGATGTTGTTTTTGCTGGTAATAGTAATGTCATTTAAACCTTTTTTGTTGCTTGCTCCCTTCCGTTAGTTTGTTGGTCATAGCTTTATTTGCGTTAACTATTTTTTTACACCCCGTTCTTTCTTTTGCAAAATCTACGAAAATTTGGATTTTCAGGCGGATATCGTAGGTAGAAATGAGAGGTTTAGCTGTCAATGAAATAACTGCTGGTAAATTATATCCAGAGATGTAGGGAGGGAGTATCAAAGAGCTATTGGCGCAACATTTATGATGATCAGAATATTTTGCTTCTAACTGTTCACAGTGCTGATAAATTGTTGATCATGCTCATTGCTCAGCATAGTTACTGTCTTACCAGCAGCTCTTATCAGATTGTAACCTTAATTTCTCTTATTTGTTCAATCTCTGAACTCAAAATTTTGGAATCCATACAGAAAATCAGGCTAGAATTTAAGATTGTTATGATTAAATTTGCCTCTGTGTGGGCATTAATAGGATTATACAATTAACACAAAATTCACGTGTTATTCTCGATGGTTGTCACTTTACACGTGGTACCCTAATTTTCATGTTTTTCTGATTTGGTATGATTATACAATTAACACAGAATTAAGACTTAATTTTATTCTCAGGGTTATATTTGTAAATTGAAAATGAAGTCCAACTTATGAGGATCTGATATTGTTTTTAGAACAAAGTAATTTAAAATATGATACTTTGTAGATTAATGAATGTAATTATTATTTCACATTAATTTATTGCAATTGATTTGACCATTAGGGTTGTGTGATTTTATTACTGCTTTTTTTTTGGTTCAAATTTTATAATAATTTGTTAAGTAATTTCATCCTATGAAATCTGACACATAACATTATTAATCCGATGGAGGAAATTGTAAGGGTTGAGAATAGATGTAACCCCACATCAATTCAACTCGAAGTTAGCGAATTTGGGTTAAAACCATTAACCATGTAACCCATTTTTGTAATTGAGTTAGAACATGACACGCCATGTAACCCATTTTAGTAATTGAGTTAGAATACGACACAACACGACACGCGAGTAAACCAAACCCTCTTTCAAAGTAGGGCTTTTAATTTATGGGAATGGATAAATAAGGGCCGTAGGTAAGATAACAAAAGAGGAAAAAAAAAGTTTTGATATATACATTAATTACATATATGCATTAGGTGCTATGGGACAGAGGTTTGAATCCCCATCTCTATTTTGTAATGCGATTAAGTGCGTTATTCGTTAAACCAAAAAAAATCAATGTTGGTGTAATTTAGTTTTCAATTTCTAGGTTTATACCAATTTGGGAATATTCTAATTACTTAAATATAACCCTTAGGATTGTACTCCCTCCGTCCCAATGAATTGTTTGCCTATTCCATATTGGGGCATCTCAATGAATTGTTTGCCTTTCTATTTTAGGAATGTTTTTTATCTGCAATTTGATCATTCTCATGAGTTTTGCTTTACATGTCACTCCCTCATTGGTTCCCTTAACCTGGTGCCAAAAGGAAAGACAAACAATTCATTGAAACGGAGGGAGTATTTAACAAAACCCTTGATTTATTAAGCAACTCATAAAAGCTAAAAATACAACATACTGAGCAAGTACTTCAGGGGAAAAAAAGTAGAACAATGCGTCAACCGGCCAATAACCCTTATTGTCATCTATCTATGTGCAATTTGGGAGTTCATTAGAGTTGCTACGAATCCCTAATAAGATTCAAAACGGCATCTCGATCAGGCATGCTTGGAATGGCTCCTTTAACTTGAACACACAGAGATGCTGCCGCAGCTGAAGAGCCAACATTCAGTAATTATTAATTAAGCTTCCTTGTGTTTTCGTAAAGAGACTATACATACAAGGATTCAAAGAATTGAAACGGAGTGAGCCTCAAAGACAACTTTTTACCTGCAAATCTCAAGCATTCTTTCTTTGATTTACCCTCCACAAGGGCGACTGCAAAAGCAGCCGTGAAAGTATCTCCAGCTCCTGTCGTGTCAACCACTTTTGAAGCTGATATGATGGCCTGCTTCACCGGTTCTTCACCTTTCACGAATAATGCTGACCCTTTATGTCCAAGCTTAACAAGGACTTGATTCACTCCCTGAAACCAAAACCAACAAATATTGAAATGAAAGTGGAAGGATTTTGGAGAGTTTCTATAAAGCATACTGCATACACAGACATCCCCACGGCAAAATATAGTAGCTGTAGGGGTATACGGTTTACCATTTCATAGCACTTAGACACGGCTAGACTAATTTCTTCAAATGTATTGGTTGGCATTCCTGTCAAACGAGAGAGCTCGGTTTCATTGGGACTTAGAATATTAACAAAACGTAGCAACTCTTGTGGAAGATGAGCATCCATGCCTCCAGCATCTAGAATCACCGGAACACCTGCATCTCTTGCTGCCTGCCCCATTTAACAGAAATGATCAGAATCAACAACATATACCTACCTAGTACTCCGTAATTGACATGACCACATTCAGCTTAATCATCACAATCATATATAGACATGCTAATTTATACGGGGTACTACTATATAGGAGTATCAATTAAAAGTTTAAAACAAAGCAAACAACTGTTGAGTTTTTTCTAAACAATATTGATAATTAGATCGTGTGTGAGCGGTGCTGAGTAATTTCAGACAAAATTAGACGTTGTATCCCCAAAATCACATAATCAAGGCCATGCTTTAATTTGCACGAGACCCTCCCTTGTTACCTCACTACGTACTCCCTAGTAATAGTAACCAGCAGTGAGGATACGAATGCTAGAATTATCAACTCTATTCCTAAGAAAAATCCATGTTCCACTTCCAGCTAGCTAGCTAGGGCATTTCTCAAGTCGAATAACAACTTGTTTCACGGCCTGTCCATCATACAAGTGCGAAATCAGAAAGACTCTTGGCTTCTGAGTACTAACAATGCTATTATACCCAAATTCCAAACTAAAGCAAGCGTAAACCATCCAGTTGAGTTAGAGGACGCAACTACAACTCTCCCTCGTGAGTTTTAACACTGACACTACTGCATCTTCAAACCGACTCCATACTAGAGTAAATTCTAACTAGAGGCGAATCAATCTAGTTGGTTAGTTAGAGAGAGAGAGAGAGAGACCTTAGCAACTTGAAGGTTGACAGAATCAGGGATTTCCCTCTGAAGAAGAAGAATCCCAGCAGCCCTAACCAAATCGAGATCATGATCAGAAATGAGTGTTGGCCAACAGGACATGTTAGCACCACCCACAATGATGATGGAGTTCTGACCGTCAGACTGGAGCATGACGACGGCATGCCCGGTGGGGGCCCCGCTCACATTCTTCAAGTGATCCAAGCAGACCCCGCCCCCTTCCAAGGCGTCGCTGACCAACCTGCCATGGGCGTCCTGGCCGACCTGGCCGAGGAAGTAGGTGGGGTAGGCGAGCCTCCCCCCGCAGACGGCTTGATTAGCGCCTTTGCCCCCGGCTAGAGTTTGGCCTGTCTTGGCGGAGATGGTCTCGCCTTCCTTGGGCAGTCGATCGATCTCCACATAAATGTCGGCGTTGGCTGATCCCACTACTACCAATGGCAATGGCAATGGCAATGCTGGGGTTACGGGGGTTGATTTGGATGAGCTATTTACGATGAGTAATGAAGGAGATTGGGGGGTTTGGTTGAATTTGAGAGTGAGTAGTGGTAGGGCGGAGTGTTTGGAGAAGAGGTTGTTGGGAGATGGATGATTGATGATTTGAGATGTGGAGAAACTCGACTGTAATAATGCTTTCATCTCTATCTCTTTCTCTTTCTTTTGGTGTCGTGTCGTGACAGTTGACTTCTGAGGTTTGGAATTTGGGATTCTGGGTTGTATGTATATGTATGGTGGTAATCAGAGGAAGGAATTGTTGTGGGTTTGAGATGGACAAGGACTATAGTAGTAGTCCTGTATGATCGGTCGGATCGCTACAGTGTTACTCCATCGTTCCATTTGATTGTTTATATTTGCTTTTTTGGTACTATTTATATGTGAGTAAAATCGTCAATGTAACTTCTAATATATGTATATATGAGATATTATTTAAATTGTCTGATCGAGTACGTTATAAATATCAATTTTTTTATAATTTTTAGAAACACGTAACTAAAGATATAGACAAAAGAAAATGTGCATCAACAAAGGTGAAAAACAAATGCAAAACAATCAAATGGAACAAGGAGAGTATGATTTATGACGAAAAACTGCAGTATGCAGGGGGCTTTTAGAGAGCAACGATTGAGGATTTTAGATAGAAACAACTAAACAAGGATGAATGGATGACGATAAAGCTCAGGCTTGGTATTGCTTTCACGTTCCAATCATCTTCCTCTCATATCTTAATGTGACTAACTACTTTTTTCGTTGAACAAAAAAAAAGACACCCTAAGTAGGTGTATGATACAGGAGTAGTTCATAAACTGAGTCTGGTTAGTTAGACCCTCCGTAATTCCGTATCTTAACCTCACTTATATTAGACAAAGGGAAAGAACATTAACATACAGAGGGAGTATTTATTTTCATTATTTCTAGTTAGCTAGTAGATTAGTTGGAGTTTAGTTAAACTATAACCAAGAGACTGTAGTTTACTACTCCGTAGTAAGTGGAGTACGGAGTATTATGTAGAGATATTGAATTCAAAGTTCAATAATGTACAGAGTATTTTACTTATCGTGTGCTTATAAACTTGTGAGTTTTAAGTTCTTTATTTCTTTCTTACGTGATCAAAATAATATTTTTCCCCTTGCGAGGTTGAAACTGAGTTTATGACTCCTTTTGAGGTTGATAGTTTTCAACAACATAATATTGCGATATTATCTATATATATATCAATTGAATGCATCCACTGCTGACATGGCGGCCTAACATGCATATATATAAAATCATCTCATATTATATATAGAAAATGCTAATAATCATCCTATTATATATAGACATCATCCTATACGAGTATTTATATGAATAATCTGTATTTATATTATACGAGTACTCGTACAAGTATGATTATATAATTATTCATATAAAATTTATTGTAAATTATTATTAATTTAACATCCTATTTAACATCTTAAAATTCTGTAATTTAACATTAAAATTCTGTAATCTATATTGTTATCACAGTAGTAGTAAGAAAGGTAAGATCTTATCTGGAACGATAATAGAGGTTGAGGCGCGACAGAACTGTTACTGTCCTAGAGTTGATTTATGCCTCGTCTGCTACACACGGCCTCAATGACACTCAACTCCCAGGATTACACAACCGCTGTTACTCCAGTGAAGGTGAAGAAACAGATGAATACCGCCAATAACATTGCCAATATTTTTTCAAGAAATGAGAAGAGAGAAAAGAAGAAGGAGAAGAAGATGATTTTTGTTGTGTCTAAAATGATTTCGAAGAGGAGGTATATATAGTGGTGAGGTAGCTAATACCAACCAAGAAGAGGTGATGTGGTAGGTACTACCAAGCACTATATGACCAATAAAAAATAAGATAGTGTAGTAGGTAGTACCAACCACTAAATCAACCAACCAAAGACAAAGCAACTACCTACCACCCCTTACCTAACAAATATTTCTTTTGAAGCAAATTATTCCAACAATCTCCCACATGATTCAAAAGAAGAAAGTTTGAAAAAAGAATTGGCAACGGAGACTCGGTGTTTAGATGTTTAGTGTCTTATGGACTTTAACTAACACCCAGTGCATACAAAAGACCTAAGACCGCCATTTGAGGTGGATTATAACCTTTAACCTTCTAATGGAGTTGGTAGAAAGTCGATTGCGCACTTACCGGTCTCAAATCAGGGCTAGTACTCGCACCATCCATGAACTCATCATGAACACCAACTGAATGTCGTAAGTGTTTTACTTGGACTTCTCAAGTGCTCTCCAAATAAATCCTGGTAATTCATGAATGCCTCTAGAGATCCTAAAGCCTTAAGGATCTCTTGGAGTTTAGAGCAATAATCCCCCCACATTCACATAGGTAAATTCATCTGGTTTGACTGTCACAAACCATCCGTTTAGGACTATGAATTTATTAAGAGCCGAAGCTCAACCTTAAAACACAAGACAGTAAATCTCAAAATAAAACATACGTCACGCAAAACAGTTACAAAAAAGGAAATGGTTGTGACATTATGACTCGAGTTCACTGTGACTTCGTTTGACCGCATTTGACCTTAGCTGAGCTAAGTTGGGTATCAATCACAGTTTACTCCTTTACAGGCTTTAAACTCATTTCCCGTGCTGTCTCCAGCACCATCTTTCTACCAAGGCCTTTGGTGAAATGATCCGCTATGTTCCTCTCGGATCTTACAAACTCAATTGAGATTACATTTTCTCTGATCCGATTCCTCACTATTCCATGCCTTAGGCGTATGTGTCTCCTTTTCTCATTGTAAGTTTGACTGTGAGCTACCCCAATTGCAGCTTGATTGTCACAATGCATGGAGACTGATGGAGTCGGCTTCCCCCACAATGGAATGTCAGCTAGCAGACTCCTAAGCCACTCTGCTTCCTGTCCTGCCAATTCTAGAGCAATAAATTCAGATTCCATTGTCGATTTGGCAATGCAAGTTTGTTTAGGTGATTTCCATGAAATAGCACCACTAGCAAGTGTAAACACGTAACCACTAGTAGATAAGATATCAGGAGAATCGGCTATCCAATTAGCATCAGTATAACCTTCTAGAACAGCAGGTGTTCTCTCAAAATGTAAACCCCAATCCATAGTACCCCTCAAGTATCTCAACAAACGAATAAGGGTCGTCCAATGGTCTTGTCCGGGGTTGTGAGTGTACCTACTTAGTCTGCTTACTGCGTAGGCAATATCAGGTCTGATATAATTCATAAGGTACATGACACTACCCATAATCTTGGCATATTCCTCTTGTCTCACACTATTCCCGAGATTTTTAGCCAGATCTATACTAGAGTCATAGGGTGAGGACAGGGGTGAACTATCAAACTGATTGAACTTTCTCATAATTTTTTCCGTGTAGTGAGATTGACTCAAACATAATCCTGTTTTTGTTCTAGTAATTTTCACCCCAAGAATAACATCGACTTCCCCTAAGTCTTTCATGTCAAAACACGAATTTTGAAAATTTTTAGTAGCGTCTACCACATGCATGTTGGTTCCAAATATGAGCATATCATCCACATACAAACATATTATCACGCAACCAGAATCATCATATTTAGAATACACACATGCATCAGAATCGTTTACCGTGAAACCATTGGATTTGATAGTTTTGTCAAATTTGTCATACCATTGCTTTGGTGCCTGTTTCAGACCGTACAACGACCTGATGAGCTTGCATACCTTGTTCTCTTGACCAGGAGCCAAAAAACCTTCTGGTTGTTTCATGTAGATCTCTTCATCTAGATCGCTATTTAGAAATGCAGTCTTTACATCCATCTGATGAATGACTAAATCATGTATAGAGGCGAGTGCAATTAGAGCCCTAATGGTAGACACTTTAGTAACAGGTGAGTAAGTATCAAAGAAATCCAAACCTTTCGTTTGACGATTACCACATACAACAAGTCTAGCTTTAAATTTATCAACTGACCCATCAAGTTTGAGTTTCTTTTTAAACACCCACTTATTACTTAGGGGTTTACAACCCCTAGGTAAATCTGTTAACACCCAAGTGTTATTACTCATAATGGACTCTATTTCACTATTAATGGCTTGAAGCCAAAAAGTGGAATCAATGGAACTCATAGCCTCTTTATAAGTTCTAGGATCTGATTCGAGCATAAAAACATTTACAACATACTCATCAACTAAACTCATTTCGGCAAGAAAAGCGGTCACGAAATCTGGACCAAATAAAACTGGTTTCGGTCCTGAAACGTTTGCTCCTTCGAGGTTCCTCAGGAACTACTGCAGGAGGAGCAGGTCGCGCTGTAACAACAGGTGCCAAAGAGTTAGTTTTCATAGGAAAAATATGTTCAAAAAATTCTGCATCTCTAGATTCCTTTATTGCCCCAAAACCGGACGAGTCTTTAAGAATAAAACGATAAGCGGTACTATTCATAGCATGCCCGATAAAAATACCGTCTACGGTTTTAGGTCCAATTTTGTTCCTTTGAAACGTTGGAATCCCAATTTTAGCCAGGCACCCCCACACTCTGAGGTAATTGAGATTGGGCTTGTATCCTTTCCACAGCTCATAAGGAGTCTTACCTGTTTTCTTATGAGGTACACGATTTAGAACATGACATGCATAAAGAATTGCTTCACCCCACATATTAGAAGGCATTTCAGAACTCAACAACATTACATTCATCATATTCTTAAGAGATCGGTTTTTGCGTTCGACGATACCGTTTTGTTGGGGTGCATAGGGGGCAGTCCTTTCATGTATAATCCCATGGGTCTTACAAAATTCACTAAGTGGATTACCGTCGTATTCACCTCCCCGGTCAGATCTTACTCGTTTTATTTTAAGGTCTAATTGATTTTCAACCTCGGCTTTAAAATCTATGAACTTTTCTTCAGCCTCATCTTTGGTTGTTAATAAATAGACCCTAGTGTATCGAGAAAAGTTATCCACAAAAGTGATATAGTAATGTTTCCCACCCCTACTTGTGGTGTTCTTAAAGTCAACTAAGTCCTAGTGAATTAGCTCAAGAAGCGTAGTAGAACGTTCCACACATTTATTAAAGGGTGTTTTAGCATGCTTAGCTTCGCCACATATTTCACATTTATCAAAATTTGTGTCGCTAAAGTCAGGAATAAGATCATGCTTTTTCATGTTTTTTAATGGAGGTCGCATACACATGTCCTAGTCTAGCATGCCATAAAGAAACAGACTCAGTAAAATAAACAGAAGCGGACGAATTTTTATTAATAACTTCTATGTCTAGTACAAATAATCCACCATTACAAAAACCTTTACCAACAAAATTTTCATTTCTAGTGAGCACAAGTTTATCTTATTCAAAAGATAGTTTGATACCTGCTTTGTTTAATAAAGCTCCAGAATTAAGATTTCTTCGAATATCAGGAACATGTAGCACGTTATTCAGTTCAAGAGTCTTACCGGAAGTGAGCTTCAAAGTGACTTTCCCTTTACCAAGTACTTTCACGGTGCTAGAATTCCCCATAAATACGCATTCCCGACTCGGTACTTGAGAGTAGTCTGTGAAAACATCCCGATTGGAGCAAATGTGCCTTGTATCGCCAATATCAACAACCCATTCGGAAAAATTGCTTACTAGATTAACTTCTGACACAACAGCAACAATAATATCGTCATCTTGTTCAGTAAGATTAACATGCGATTTATTGGGGTTTCTTTTACCAACTGGAGAAAATCCTTCGGGACAAAATCTAGCCGAATGACCCGGTTTACCACATGTATAACAGTTCTTTTAAATTCCCGTTTACCTTCACCTTTAGATTCCCCTTTGCCATCCCGTTTGAAGGTATTCTGGTTTCTAGTCCCATGAACTTGGTTAGAAGACTTGTTACCCCGTTTTTGACTCTTGTAATGGTTTTTAGACTCAGTCAGGTTAGCCATGGAAGAAGAGCGTTCGACTTGCTTACCTAGAGTCTGAATCCGGTTTTGCTCCTCAATTTTTATATGAGACACTAATTCTAAAAGGGTAAAGTCCTTTTGTTTGTGTTTCATATTACGGACATAATTTTTCCAAGAAACCGGAAGTTTATCTAACAAACAATTAGCCTGAAAAACCTCACAAATTTTCATACCTTCCGCCATTACCCACTACAAGAATAGATGGGCCTGGCGTCCATCCATTGGCTTCCGTTAGTGGACGCTGTATGGGTCCGGGCATCCGCAAACAGACGCCAGAAAGTGGATGCCACGACCAATCGCCTGTTTTTTGTCCGGGCGTCCACTATTGGACGCCAATAAAATTGTCGTCTGACAGCGCACGCCATGGGTGGCGTCTGACTGTGGACGCCAGGTATCCCTGGATGGCGTCCACAGTCAGACGCCATGTGCATCATGTTAGCGTCCGACTGTGGACGCCATCCAGGGATACCTGGCGTCCACAGTCAGACGCCATGTCCCCTGAATAGCTGCCAATCTTGATCGCGTTTAGCTTCCTCCGGCGTTTGGCTTGGCGTCCGTTATTGGACGCCATTTATGCTGATGCATGGCCGTAGACAAGCGTTCGATGTCTAGCCAAAACCTGCAAAATAAACCACATCCACAACTCTCATCCAACCATAACTGTCGACCATTCACAACACACTCTCAATCAACCAAAACACTTGATCTCCTGCCACATTTATGCTCAAAAAACATTTATATAAAAAAGTTTTAACATACAGTTTAAAGGTACATAAATCTAAACTAGTTCGAAGATACATAATCCATAAATCCAGTTACAACACCAACAACAAAAACCAATCAGCTAACTGTGAAGCTAGCTGAAGCACCAGAGTTACTGCCATCCCCGCCAAAGGGGTCTCTGTCATCTGGAGAGGAAGGGGGACGACCTTGGTTGCATTTGTTGAACATGGCCTGAAACATGGCCATCTGTTCCTGCATCTTCTTTATCTGCTCCGCCTGCTCCTTCAGTTGCTCCTTCATGGCCTCCTTTTCTAGGTCGGGCTGCTGAGATCCGGGTGGCGTATACTCCATCTGTGTGGAGGTGCCGAGACGCGCTGGGGGAGGTGTGAAGTAGATCCCGTGTGCATTCCCAACACCATACACACTACCTTTCTTGTACCCCTTCACGACCTTGAAATAGGTCTCATTCGGGTCTACTTCGGCAGCATCAGGAGAAGTCTCGTGATTTGCTAGCTCCTCTTGGTAGGCATCCTGCGTACACAACAATGATTTCAATTCAAGTTATTAGTAGATGAAATCAATAAAGATACTTATCTACCACCTAAAGTATATATATAGACACAGTTGATTTATTTGAAATAGTAAGTACTCACCCAGATTGCCTGATCTTTACTCGTCATAAAAGAAGTCCCTTCCGAGTCGGTCTTCTCGTGCATGTCCCGGAACACCTCAGGGGCGGATGGCGTCCTCCCGAGTTCAGCTTGTAGCTGTTAAATAAGTACGACCGTTAGGCGAACGTATATTACGTGAACGTAGTTTATGATTAATCAACTAGGAGTACGATATTATTAGAAATCATACCCTCTTGAGACGAAGAAACGAAGACTATGAACCCCGATGATGTGTCGGGTCAGCCTTCCCCTCCTTCTCGCAGTTCTTCATTTTGTTTCGAGATGCCTTCTCAGATCTGACATTGAACTCCTTGTCGTCGTGGTACTTAACCCACCTCTCCAACGCTTCACCTGAAGTATGACAACACTAATATATTATTAGTTAATACAGTAAAAGATAGAAGTGAGATTGTTCTTTAAAATTAAGTAATATAAAAAACTACACCTTTCAGGTCTTTTAGCGCAGTCCCCCGGATGCGGCGCTTGTTCATTACGTCTGCGAAGCGACGTGTGCAAGTCTCGTTGTACCGCTCATATACCCTTCCTTCGAGCTCCGGCTTCCAAAAGAACTTCAGCTACAAAATCAAGGAGGATTAGTAATTAGTAAAAGAAATAATTACAAAGTACACATTATGAATGCGGAACTCGGTAGCAAAAACAGTCAACGAACCCGGAAGTTGTTGAACCACTGCTCCCGTTGATCCGTCGGCACCTGAGACCAACAGGCATACCCTAGACCTTTGTCAACCATGTAGCTGTTAGTACAGCCAGTGGTCACCTCCCCATGGAGGAACCTGGACCAAGTCGAGAGACACAGACATGTACGAAATATTACAAGATGTATGTAGTCCAAAAATTCATATGTTACAAAAGAGTGGGCATGTTAGATTATATTACCATACGCGACCGGGGTTGAGAATCACCCGACCGTTCTCGTTCTTCTTTAGCTCCTCCGTGTCCCCCTGCCGCTGCTGCTCGTCGTTCTGCTCCTGTCCCGGCGTTTCAAGGACCACTTCCTCCTCCTCCTGCTGCGAGGTGGATGCGTGCACAGACCTACTACCTCCGCCACGTCTCCTCGTCGATCTACCGTCTGCCATTATATTAACCTTGCAACAAATTAACAACAATTAGCAATTACAATCTAACACAATTGAAATAACGTACACAATAAGTAAGACAATGATTAATATGATTAACCTACTACAACAAGTCTAGCAGTCATCTTCGCTGTCGTTATTGTCTTCAGCCTCATTGTCCTCACTCTGATCCTCCTCCTCCGTTTCCTTGCCCTCCTCTTGATCGTCCTCCAAATTCTCTTCATCGTGTCCGTCATCCTCCTCAAGGATCTCCGGAACATCCCTAACCATGTAATCTCCTTGTCCATCTTCAGTATCATCCTCATAGTATTCATCTGCCCCTACATTCTGATCTTCTTTGGAGAGTATGGTCTCGTCAATAGGAGACAAGCGTGTACCACTTGAAGCCGCATCTTCCTGGAACAAAGAACTGTCTATTTGCCCCCGTGGTTTTGTCGTAACGACTGCCCACCATTGACTTTGATTTCTGTCATTTCTCGTGTACGGAAGGAGCAAAGTAGACTTGCTTTGCCTGATGCGCGAGTATGAACGGATCGTACGTAGGATATTTCCAGGTGTGGTTAATTTCCACGATCTTGTAGCGTTCATGCACCCGGGTTCTGTTCACGGAGCTGTCTTTCCACTCACATTTGAACACCACAGCTCTATACCCCCGTTCTTTGCCAGCATAACACAACTCAAAAATATCCTCTAAAATGCCGTAGTACTCATAACCATCAAGAGATGTCACACTGACACCGAAATTACATCTAGCCTTGTTCTTACCATAGTTGAATGTGTGAAAATTGAACCCATTCACTGTGTACCGGTTCCAGGTTTTAACCACTCGCACTGGTCCATAAGCCAAACTTCTAACCAAATCATCACGTATGTCTAAGGCAACTACGTGATCCTTTAGCCACTTAGGAAAATGTTCATCGTGCTTACTCCAAACGTCATCAGGGTTCACGTCAGGGTTCACAGCAACATATTCAGTTACAAATTGCTTCTCATAAGGCTCTAAGATCTCACAATTAGAGAGTAGGTAAAGGTGCGCTCGGTTGTACTCTTTCTCATCTAGTACCCTAGAACCCTCGACGGATGAAGTTCCTTCATCGTCCTTCTTTTGAAAAAACTCTGGTATAGTAGGATCAATGGAAACCGAATGTTCTAGGTTCAGGTTCTTGGTTTTTGTTTGGACGTCTTTCTCGAAGTATAGGGAGCAGAAGTTTGCAATCTCTTCTGTCAAATATGCATTACAAATATAACCCTCTACCATAGCCTTGTTACCAATTTTCTTCTTCAGATGATTGAGGAACCTAAATAAACAAGTTATGTATTTTAATTAATAAAAGTTAGCTATGTTTAAATTAAATTTATAAATAAAGTTACAAAAATTTATGTACCTTTCAAATGGGTACATCCATCTATACTGGACAGGTCCTCCAACCTTAGCCTCGTAGAGCAAGTGGACAGGTAGATGCTCCATGGAATTAATGAACGACGGTGGGAAGATCATCTCGAGTTTGCATAATATCTGTGGAATCTGATCCTCCAGCCGAGTCATGTCCTCACTTGTTACTATAGAAGAACACAAATCTCGAAAAAACTGAGATATCTCAGTTATAGAATTCCACACCGTCGGTGGCAGAAGTTGCTTTAGAGCTACCGGAAGTAACCTCTCCATAAAGACATGGCAGTCGTAACTCTTTAACCCTTGCAGTTTTAGGTTCTTAAGATCAACACAGCGTTTGAAGTCGGAGGCGTACCCATCAGGAAACTTCAACTTCTCTACCCACTCCAACAACGCCTTTCTCTGGGCCTTGTCAAGTGTGAACAAGGCTCTCGGTTTGGACCCATCCCGTTTATGTGCAGCTGAGAACGGTCACAAAAAATCTTTACATCTCGCCGGGAGCCGGTAGTGTCACAACTCTTCCCCTCCACATCCATCACAGTGTGAATCAACTGCTCGAAGAAGTTTTTCTCTATGTGCATCACATCTAAATTGTGACGAAGTAACACAGTCTTCCAATATGGTAGGTCAAAGAATATGCTGCGTTTAAACCAACCATTTTTCAACTTTTTCAGGTCTTTGAATTCCTGCTCGGTTCCGTCAACAGTGGACGGGTACTCGGAAATCAACTCCCATATTTCATCTCCTGGGAGTCGATCAGGTGCGTCGTCAAGCACAACCCCACCCTTCTTGAACGCCTTCTTATTCTTCTTATATGGGTGACCCTTTGATAGGAACTGTCTATGACAGTCAAACCAACTAATTTTACTAGAATTTGGGAGATAAAAAGCTTTGCTCTCTTCCATACAACACGGACACGCTTTCTGACCCGCAGTAAACCACCCCGAGAGCATACAGTACGCGAGAAAGTCGTTTATAGTCCACAATAGAGCTGCTTTCAACTGAAAGTTTTGTCCCAAAGAGACATCATAAGTTTCGACCCCTACCTCCCACATTTGTTACAATTCCTCAATAACAGGTTGCAAGTAAACATCCAAATGACTTTTTGGATTTTTGGGACCAGGCACAATAAGAGATAGAAAGATGAAAGGCTGCTTCAAACACAACCAAGGAGGTAGGTTATAAGGTGTGATCATCACAGGCCAGCAAGAGTACGACTTACCAAATTGGCCAAAAGGTGCAAATCCATCAGTACACAACCCTAGCCTTACATTTCGGGGTTCTGACGCAAAGTGGGGATGTAGTCTATCGAAATGCTTCCACTCCTCGCCGTCACTCGGATGACACATCTTCCCTGGTACCCTAATATCCTCCTTGTGCCACCTCATTTGCTCCGCTATGGTTTTTGTGGCATACAATTTTTGAAGCCTTGGTGCAATAGGGAAGTACGTAAGCTGACTTATTGGGATCAGTTTCTTACCCCTAACACCGCTTTTCCCTTTTCTACCCCTCAAAACAATATCCCCCTCAACCATCTTATACCTACCCTTACCACATCTCTTACATTCATCTAACATCGCATCGTCCTTCCAAAATAACATACATCCATCTGGACAAGCATCAATCTTCTGATGCGGGAGTTGAAGGCCCTTCACAACTTTTTTGGTTGTGTAGAAAGTTCGGGTCATGATATTGTCTTTCGGGATTACTCTCTCGAGCAAGGCAGCAATACCATCGACACAGGCAAAGGGTAGGTTGAGCTCACATTTAAGGCTGACTACCATAGATGCGACCTCTAACAAAGTCACATCGCACCCTCTGTATAACGGTTTCTCCAAAGCGTTCAACATGTCGAAGAACGCCTTCGCTCTTGGGTTAGGTTCTTGTGGGTTAGGTGAGTCTTGTTGGTTGGGTGAGTCATTCCCATATGTGTTCTCGTTGTTAAACAAGTTGCACTCCACTACGTCAACTATCATACCTCTCAAACCCCCCTCATTTTGACGGTTTTTGGGTTCCTCAGACTGAGGTGGCTCACCATGACAAATCCAATTATAATAATTTGATGAAAAACCATTATAGATAACATGTTCCTTAACTACAAGGACATCAAAAAATTTAATGTTCTTGCATTTAGTGCACGAACACCTAACCTCCCCCCTCGTTGCATAGTCTACTGACTTTTTAGCGACCTCGACAAATGATTCCACACCCCTAAAAATTTCTACGGTGGGACGTCTCTTCTTATCAAGTCTTCCCTCATACATCCATTTCCGTTCAACTCTCTTCATTTTCTATGTTCAAAAAATATATATAACAAATAAAAGTTTAATTTCCGTAACTTAATTTAGAACTTACTAAACGAAAATTTAATCACCATTTAACTTAAACTTAATTTCTCTAACTTAATTTCCATAAGTGAGTCTCCTCAATTTAATCACTAATACGTCAAAGTAAACCCAATTTTTTAATTTGCAAATGTCTTATTAATTTTTAATTGACCTTACAAAAATTAGTCACCGAATTTAATCCCAATTTACAAAAACTCTAGCTAATTTATCAATGTAATCCCAATTCAACCGAACAAAACACAACAATTCATGGCTTAGGTCACACAGAAATAGCTTAAACAGGCCAAAAAGGGTCAAATTTTCGGATGCAAATATCAAAATTCCGAAAGCGCCGCTAACACCTATTTACAACCCCGATCAGGATAGAAGTGGTTTCGGGAAAATCCGGCATTATTACGACACCTTTTGGTCCGTCCTAAGTCACACAAAACCTCACGGAAGGCCCTAGAGGTGATTCTAGCTCAATTCAACCAATTTCATCAAATCCTAATCATAATTGTGATGAGCAAATCTAATCTACCTAATCGAATTTGAACTAAACTAATCAACCTAAGCGAATTTGGGCTAAACTAATCAACCTAATCGAAATTTGGACCTAAACAATATTAACGAGCAAACTATCAATAAATAACGATAACAATCAAAAATAAGAACTAATTATAATGAATAAGAACTAAGTAAAGTAAGAAAACATACCACAAATTAAGAAAAAGTATGAAAATTGGAGAGGAAGGTGGAATGGACTCGGCGAGGGAGTGTGGAGAGGGTGTAGAGAGTAGAAATTTTTTTAGAGAGTGAAGGGGGAGAGGGGGGGTGGGCGTGTATTTGTCGCCAAAACCAACTGACGGGTGTCCACTGTCGGACGCCATGGGTGGACGCCCGCTACTCCTTCTTTGGCGTCCGACAGTGGACGCCATTTGTGGTATATGACGTCCGCCTGTGGATGCCTGTTGGCCTGAATTTCGTCCTTCCCAAACTCAGTCGACGCCAAGTTTGGCGTCTGACTGTGGACGCCCGTTGGTTTTTTCAGACGCCATGTAGGCGTCCATATGCCCAGGACGCCAACCAAGCGGACGCCCGGGACTGTTTTTCTTGTAGTGACCTCTGCACATAAATTTTCGTATTCATGAACTTGATCTAAAATGGGTTTCTCATCGACCAACTTGAAATTTAACCAACGACTGCAAGCATACTTTTTCGTTCCGTAATCATCAGTACCATACTTGGTTTTAAGAGCATCCCAAATTTCAGTAGCCTTTCTAAATTTACTGTAAATCAAGTATAAAGAAAACGTCATGTAATGCAGTAGCATCCCCCTACAAGTAATATTATCCTTCTCGAAATCTCTACCCGAATTTTCAGGAGCCTCAAATTTAGTAAGAGCATAAACAACCCCTAATTGACTTAGAAAAAATTCCATTTTATCCGACCACATACGATAATTTTTTCGTCAAAAAGTTCTAATCTGGACATGTCAGATATGAAAGGATTATGAACAACAGCAGCAGAAACAACAGGAGGAGGAGGAGTAGAAAGAACGACACTAATAGGACTACCAACCATGATGTAAATACGAAAAAAATTTATTAAATCAACTTTAGATTGTTATCACGGTAGTAGCAAGAAAGGTAAGATCTTATCTGGAACAATAATAGAGGTTGTGGCGCGACAGAACCGTCACTGTCCTAAAGTTGATTTATGCCTCGTCTGCTACACACGGCCTCAATGACACTCAACTCCCAGGATTACACAACCGCTGTTACTCCGGTGTAGGTGAAGAAACAGATGAATACCGCCAAGAACGTTGTCAATATTTTTTCAAGAAATGAGAAGAGAGAAAAGAAGAAGGAGAAGAAGATGATTTTTGTTGTGTCTAAAATGATTTCAAAGAGGAGGTATATATAGTGGTGAGGTAGCTAATACCAACCAAGAAGAGCTGATGTGGTAGGTACTACCAAACACTATATGACTAATAAAAAATAAGATAGTGTAGTAGGTAGTACCAACCACTAAATCAACCAACCAAAGACAAGGCAACTACCTACCACCCCTTACCTAACAAATATTTCTTTTGAAGCAAATTATTCCAACATATATTACTAAAAACATAATTGCTACTCCGTAATTGTATAATTATTCATATAAAATTTATTGTAAATTATTATTAATTTAACATCTTAAAATTCTGTAATTTAACATCTTAAAATTCTGTAATCTTGTGGACATGACATAGGTCCACCCCGACGCGGCCACGCGCGGGTTTGGGGAGGCGAATGAATCTCCATGAGATGGTCAAATGGAAATTTAAATCGAAGTCGGAGTCGCCACCGAATTTTATGGTTATTCGGAACCGTTCGAGCCCACTCTATGTCGTAGTGGGCCGTGTACAAAATACGGCCCAGTTCCGATGTCAGAGTTTATTGGGCTCGTCCCTTTGCATATCGATATAGATGCCGACTGGAGCGGTTAATCGTATATTGAATGACTCTCGTTGCCAATGGTTTCGGACATCCGGAAACCACGGTTCTGAGTAAGGGGTGAGGGTACGTGTTGGGAAGTTCACTAAGAACACCCAACCCCGCCCGCACATTAGCGGCCTCTACTAGGATATCGAATGATGTTTTAATGCGCGCGTTAGTTGAACGATGAATGATTATGCAAACATTGTTTTTTAAGCATGTGAAAAATTGAATGGGTTGCTAAGTGGTTTAATGCATGAAAAATTAATTAACGTCAAAGTTGAATTTAGCATGTGAGATTCGTTTTAGTATAATAAAACAAATGAAATAAAAAGGATGAATTTGCTACAAAACAAACAAACGAGTTAGTATCGATTTGTAAATAATAATAGCAAAATAAAATATGCGAAATCGAAAAAATAAATATTAATCGAAATCTGAAAAATATTGTTGAAAAGAACGTTGTTTTGTATAAAAAACGAAGTTCGAAAAAAATAATAAAAAAAAGACGGAAAAGGCCACGGCATAACAGCCGGCCGCGCGACTCGCCCGGGACGCCGGCGGGTCGCGTGGTGGCCTGTTTCGATGCCGGTTTTCGAAAACTCGAAGTTCGTATTAAATCGCGTATGAATATTGCATGATCCGTACTCGACTTAATATTTTCGATATCCTTTATATTCGACAGTTGACTACGAAATCAATATCAAATACTTGGAATAGTTTTAGAAAAGATGTAAATTTTAGAAATCGATCGAAGAATAAATAATAAAACGAACGAAAAAATTGAAAAAAAACAGTCCGGGTTTCAGGCTCGTGCGCGAGTCGCTCGGGCGTGGCGCGACTTGCGTACGGGTCTGTCCGGTTTTTATTTTTTGTTCGAAAATTGTTATTTGGGTTTTTCTATGGGATACCCCTCAACTATTGGCTTTTCCAAGTGGTACCCCCGCCTTTTTCGAATTACATGGTGTACCTCTAAACTTTACTTATCACTCCATATCATAACCAAAGTGATAAGTGTATTACAATTATTTTTTTAAAATGAATAATTAACATATTAATCAAATCCAATTTGATGCTACAAACCACCTCTTTTTCTTTACCATTCACCAAGCCACCAAATGCCCATCAAAACGCACCCTGTTGTCGGCCAACATCGACCTATCTTACTCACTCTTTTAAGTCCGTCAACCTCAATCCCTCCGTCACCCCCATGTCGTAGTGTGGTGGAATGTATTTTTTTTGAGTAAAGGATGCAAATTGAAGAAATATATCATGGTTGATGAAAGTAAAATAGGGAATAATCACTATTTATATCATCAATTGAGAAATTTCCGTTGGAAAATTATAACTTTGGTTACAATATAGACTAATTTACAAAGTTTAGGGGTACACCTTGTAATTCGAAAAAGGCGGGAGTACCACTTGGAAAAGTCGATAGTTGAGGGGTACCCCATAGAAAAACCCTTGTTATTTTGATGAATCGCGTGCAAATTATGAATTAACTTGTATTCGATCCATATTTTCGGTATTCGTCGTATCCGATATTCGATTATGAAATCGATATCGAATATTCGGAATGAACTAAAAAAAAGGTTTTGAAAAATTAGTTTGTTTTGAACGAAAAGAAAAGAAAAGAATTTTGAACGAAAAGATGTAACGATTTTTAATGTCGTCGAAATCTTAATATAATTCTTTTTTTTGATACGACATTCGATTATAAAAAAATCGATATCGTATGTTTAAGAATTTCCGTTATGAAAATAGTTTTTCGTTAATAACGATATTAGGAAAAAAAGAAACGACTCTTGACCCGTAATAAGACGCGACGGACGAAGAGGAGAAAAGGAGAGAAAGGAAAAAAATCGGGTTTGGTTACACCCTCAACCTACATGCTTTTGTTGACTCGGATCGGGACTCGTCGAAATGTGGCTAAGCACGGGAGTGTCGAGGCAACGTCGGTTGGGTTAGGGTGGTACGGTTAAGACGGGTGAAGGTTTCGGGTATTGGGGCCGGTTTTCCTTCGGGTTTTGGATATAATATCGGTTTCTCGATGCTAAGGAATTACGTGTGTCGGGATGATAGAGAGCTATTGCTGAAAAATCGTGTGTGTGTGTATGTATTGTATTTTTTTTCGGTCCTTGAAAGTGTTGGATGGGAGGTCCTATTTATAGGGAGTTTCCGACCTTGGTTTAGGAGAGTTTGAATACCGCTTAGGATAGGAAACGAGGGAATTTGAGGGAAATAAGAATTCCGCTTTCTTGTGGAGGAAGAAAGGCATCTCGGCTGTTTTGCTCTTGTTTTGGCCGAGTGTTTCACACTCGGTCAGGTGTTCGAATCGGTTTTTGAATAGGATTCCTGTTTGAGCTAGAATTACCGCTTGGGTAAGAAGCTGAGGAGAACGAGAATTCCGTTTTCTTGTAAGAGAAGAAAAGAGGAAAACCGGCTGACTTGTACTACTTGGCCGAGTGGTTGCACTCGGTTGAGTGTCTGAGTCGTTTCTCGGATAGGATTCCTACTCGGGATCGAATTCTACCTTAAACGGAATTGTTTATTATTTTGTGAAGCTAATTTTTGTGGAGTTGGAGTCCGAATAGGACGTGTGAGATGTCACGGTCAGCCTACGAGTTTCGGGAAATATCTTTGACCGGGTTTTGACTCGGTCGCTAAAAGACGGTTTTACCCCTGGTGACGGATTCGACCCAAATTAGTGTTATTTGACTCGAAACGACCCACTGGGCCTGAATTTGAGGTTGGTTTGGTGAGATTTGTACTCCTTAAAATGCCTAGGCCAAATGTCCGTCATTTCGAGCCCATTTCCGAGTACGTTAAAGCACGTTAGCGTCCGATCATCATCGGGTGTTTGTCGGGAACTACTATAGACACCTGGCGGTCAAAATGTGGGTGTCTACAGATCTATATTACTAAAAAACATAATTGCTACTCTATAATTGTTAATCATCATACATATATACGTTTTCAACTTAATCCATTTTATGTAACATTTACGTCATTTATTTACTTTTATTATTTATATAACGTATACTTCAACATTTACGTTAAAGTATCACTATTAATTTTAACATTTCAAATTTCACATTTTGACGATTTTTGCGGTTTTCTTGGTTTTCACGTCTTTTCATGTTTTTTTTTTCCCACGTGATTTTGACGATTTTTCGCGATTTTGATTTTTTTTCGGATTTTTCAGCTGTGGCTGTTTGAGAGGTTATCGATCCTGGATCCTCCCTTAGATGTGAGCCGATATCAACCCAGGCAAGTTATGTCGAGGAGACGAGCTATTGCCTTTTCTCGCTTCAATACCCAACAATATTGGGATGAGGTGCTATCTTTCCATGGGGGCCTGTTGATCCGCTGGGCCGTGCCATGGTGGCCGATTTACCTTTGGACTGGTCTAGAATCTCGAGATAGGGCTAGATATCAGGTAATCCTATCTTTTAGGCAAACAATTCACCTCTTTCCCGATCGCATACTTAGGCAATATGGTCGGGCACAAAGAATCCCAGAAATCGAGGCCGTTGTGAGTGAATCTACTCAGCTAACAGATGTGATGTGTGACACCTGGATGCAAAGGTGGTATACACGAGCTACTTGGCCCGTTCTTAAAAATTCTCATTCGATCTGGGTAACCGATTCTTATGTAAGATGGACCCGAGCTGATTCAGCTAAGACCCGGGCTGCCCTGAAAATTGATGAGGCCTATGACCTGTTACGCCGGGAGCATGCTAAGGACAATAGGAGCTTCTTTACTGAGGGAGCTGCTTCGACAGGTCAGAAAAGAAGATCTAGGACTCAGACTGAAGGGTCCAGTAATAAGGGTGCACGGGGGAAAGTGAGCCCCCAGACGGATTTAGAAAGGAGACTAGGGCCAAGACTGGCTGCTAAGGACCGACTTGGTCCTCGAGAAAGGCTTCCCGAGCCGGTTAGGGCTCGGCTTGGACCGGTGCAAATGGTGGAAAACCCAAAATCGAAGAAGCGGGTTCGAGCAAAGGAAGTTCCCCTTGTGATTAGGGAACGTTCGCCCCCGCCCCGTCGGCCTCGGGCTCCACGTGACCCGAAAGATAAGGGGAAGGACAAAATGTACGAGTAGTCTCGTAAATTTATTATTTAAGTATTACTACTATTTTTTGTGGTGTGATTTTGTTGCTTTTTTTTGTGATGTATTTTTGAAATAATAAAAAGACATATTAGTGAATACCGTTCCCGTCTTTTCGTTATTGCAATGGTTGTACCCTTTTGAGGGGTTGCCTACGTATCCAAAATTAATGGAATCAAACCTTCCGTAGTTCAGAAGCATTTTTGCAATTTTTTGAAATACATCAAGATTATTAATTCAAGATGTGCAACGGTAGGATAAATGATCCTAACTTATTGACTTGCTTAAAATTTTTGAAAATTCATAAAAAGACATTTTTATAAACTTTTGCAAATGACATTGAGATAGGGTTTATGGGTAGTAACGCTTCAGTTGGTCCAAGTTTGTTGGATTGACGAACTCGTTCCCGTCCAAGTCTGTTAGCATTACTGCTCCTCCTGAAAGAATTTTCTTCACTAAATATGGCCCGGCCCAATTAGGTTTGAATTTTCCCCTTTGGTCTACTGGTAGTAAAGCTCGAACAGATTTTAGGACTAGATCGCCCTCTTTGATGTTCCTGGGCCTAACCCTTTTGTTAAAAGCCCGTTGGATCCTTTTCTGATATATCTGAATATTATTCAGAGCCCAGGACCGCCGCTCGTCTAAGAGGACTAGTGAGTCATATCGGGCTTGGACCCAGTCCGCTTCAGGTACCTGACTTTCGAGCAGAATCCTAAGGGATGGTACTTCTAGCTCGACCGGTTGGACTGCTTCCATTCCATATGTAAGATAGTAGGGAGTTGCTCCGGTTGCAGTTCGAATTGATGTCCGATATCCCTATAAGGCAAAGGGTATCTTGTCGGGCCAGTCCCGGTAATTCTCAGCCATCTTTTTAAGAATGGTGACAATTGTTTTATTGGCTGCCTCAACCGCTCCATTTGTTTGAGGACGGTAAGGCGACGATGTATGCCTTTGGATCTTGTACTTTTCCAGCAAAGCGGCAGTTTCAGCTTGGAAATGGGTCCCGTGATCGCTGATGAACTCGTGTGGAATCCCATATCGACATATAATTTTGTTTTGGATGAACTTAGCCACATGTTTGGCATTCAAGATCCGGTATGATTCGGCCTCGACCCATTTAGTGAAATAGTCGATAGCCACTAGGATGAAACAGTGACCTCCTGTCCCGGAAGGGTTCACTTTCCCGATTATATCAATTCCCCATGTCGAGAATGGCCATGGTGATGTCATTGTATATAGTAGGGATGAGGGGATATGCTGAACATTAGCGAAAATCTGACAGTTGTGACAGTGTTTAACATACAACTGACAGTCAGTTTCCATGCTATTCCAATAGTAACCGAGTCTTGCGATTTTGCGGGCCAACATATGGGCGTTCATGTGTGGTCCATTTTCGCCATCGTGCACCTCGGCCATAACTCTTTCGGCTCGAGTTTTGTCAATGCATAGAAGTAAAGCCCCCTGTGCTGTCTTCTTATATAGTTGTCCATCGTCTGTGCGGATGAACTGGGTTGCTCATCTTCGTAGAGCTTTCTTGGCCCGGTTTTCAGCTCCCGGAGGATATTCCCCTGACGTCAAGTAGGTTAGAATAGCCTGATACCAAGGTTCTGGATCAGTTATTTCGATATCTTGGATAACGTTGACGTATGCCGGCTCGGACCGTCTTTCGACACAAATGGGCATGCTGGTTAGATGTGCTGGGATATTCAGTAAAGATGCTAATTTTGAGAGAGCATCCGCGAACTGATTTTCTTCCCGAGGCAAATAAATGTACTCTACTTTCTGGAATTGCTTTTCGAGAACCCTTACCCGTGCTTGGTAAGCCACGAGATTTGCGTTCCGAGTTTTCCATTTTTGCAGGGTTTGATTTATGACTAAAGATGAGTCACCGTGGACCCGGAGGTTTGTTACTCCTAAATCAGCGGCGGCTTGCAGTCCGTGAATGCATGCTTCGTCCTCGGCTGCGTTATTAGTCACGTCAAAATCTAGCTTGATGGATAACGGGGTATGTTCACCTTGTGGTGAAATTAGTAGAATCCCGACACCAAATCCTCGAAAGTTGGACGCTCCATCAAAGTACAGATCCCATGTGTCGGTGTCGGTATGGAATATGTCTTCATCTGGGAAGGCCCAGGTATCGGTGTGATCTTCCTCGGATACTGGACTATCGGCTAGGAATTCTGCTACTACCCGGCCCTTGATGGCTTTTAAAGGTACGAACTTGAGGTCAAACTCAGCTAGCATTAAAGTCCATCTGGATATACGACCGTTAAGGATGGGCTTCTCGAATAGATATTTGATCGGATCCATTTTGGATAGCACATGTACCTCGTGACTAAGCATGTAGTGTCGGAGCTTTTTGGTGGCCCATACCAATGCTAGACACGTCTTCTCAAGCATGGTGTATTTGCATTCGTATTCTAAGAACTTCTTACTGATGTAGTAAATAGCCCGTTCCTCAGAATCGACCGTCTGGGCTAGCATAGCGCCCATGGCCGTCTCGGTCGTTGTTAAGTATAATGATAGAGGCAAACCATGCTGAGGTGGCATTAACACCGGTGGAGAGGATATAATTTCCTTGATTTTATCGAAAGCCATTTGACATTTGTCGTCCCATAGTGTTTGTTCTCCTATCTTCAGTTTCTTGAAAATGGGTTCACATACCATGGTTAGTTTTGAAATGAATCGGCTTATATATTGGACCTTTCCGAGAAACCCCCTTATCTCCTTTTCGGTTTTAGGCGGTTGCATCTCGGTTATGGCCTTGATTTTTGCTGGGTCAACTTCGATGCCGCGCTGGCTAACAATGTGGCCCAGTAACTTGCCCGATGTTACCCCGAAACTGCATTTTGTGGGGTTTAACCTCATGTTGTACTTGCGTAGTCGGGTAAAGAACTTTCTTAGGGCTGCAATGTGCCCGTCTCGGTCTTTGGACTTGACAATCATATCGTCGACGTAGACCTCTACTTCCTTATGCATCATGTCATGCAATAAAGTAGTAACGGTCCGTTGATAAGTGGCACCAGTGTTAATAAGCCCAAATGGCATTACGGTATAGCAGTAAGTCCCCCAAGGTGTGATGAAGGTGGTCTTACTCATGTCTTCTTCTGCCATTTTGATCTGATTGTATCCGGCATACCCGTCCATGAATGATAGAAGGGCATGATCGGCCGTGTTATCCACCAGTATGTCGATGTGTGGCAACGAAAAATCGTCTTTTGGGCTGGCCTTATTAAGGTCCCGGAAATCTACACATACTCGGACTTTGCCATCCTTTTTGGGTACTGGTACTATGTTTGTAACCCAGTCTGGATATTCAGACACTTGGATAAAGACCGCTTTGAATTGTTTATCAACTTCTTCTTTGACTTTGAGAGACCATTCGGGCCTCATTCTTCGGAGTTTCTGTTTTACCGGCTTGTACCCGTCTTTGATGGGTATTCAGTGTTCAGCTATTTCCCGGTCTATTCCCGGCATGTCCTTGTAGGACCATGCAAAGACGTCTTTGAATTCCTGGAGGAGATCCGTGAATTGTTGTCTCTCTTCGGGATCTAAAGATAGGCCCAACTTAAGTATCTGAGGCTCTAAAGGGGTTCCTACGTTGATGGAATCGGTTTCTTCGATTACAGGATTTCGGGACTCCCTTTGCTCAAGTTGCTCAATTAGATGCGGAGGCAGTGGTACCTGTTCATCGGGTTTCTCAATGTCATTGCAAGTAAGATTTTTGAAAACATTTTGAAAATAAGCCAAGTCATAAGCGGAACGGTTATCGTTATTATTGATAGTAAATTTTGAAAAGAGCTCGAAGAGAGCTGCCATCTGATCGTTGGTCAGAGGCGGGATAGGGAGAGCCCTCGGGACAGACTCCGGGGCTCTCGATGGTGAGGCTAAAGAAGGGAGAGGGGTTACAGACTCGATCCTAGTACTGGACCCTCTAGACTTTGACTCAGACTCCGACTCTGACTCTGACTCGGACTCGGACTCAGATTCAGACTCGATAGCGTGCATATCTCCTTCGCCAGTAGTTAGCTTGTAGACTCACCCCTGACTGTCGGTCCACTTGGTTGTCTTCCTCCAAGCTCTCTTTCCAGTGTCGGTACCAACTTCCGAGATCAGCTTAGTTGGATCGAACCTGCTGCTGCGAAGGATCGGGCTGACTAGCTCTTGCTTAGGGGTCGGGATGACCTTGCCTTCCCCAAAGAGTAGTCCTAGAATGGGCTCAGTATTGCTTGGGCCCTCCTTTGATTCGGCCTGGATAAGGGCGAATATGTCATCCGGGATAAAATTGCATTCCCGAGCTAGTTTGGTCCCGGGATATGAGATGGTGGGCCGATAGAGGCCCGTTTGAACAGTTTCGAATACCGGGGTGACAAACGTGACCGCCTTAGTTCGGTTCGCGTAGCTGGATGCCATAGTATAGCCTAGACCGAGGTGAGATTGCCCGTTGTTCAGGGTTTCGATGATCTTTCCCGGTGGAAGATATGGCCTTGATGTGACTCCTGGTAGGCAACCTAGGTTCTGTAGCATCGTATAGATGCTAACGGTGAAGTACGGCTGAAAAAGGTATTCTTCTTCGATCATTCCCACAAAGTTGAATCCTCGAGGGTCGGCTGAGCCTGCCGTGTTGCAGCTGGACACAGTTATGGGAGTAGCTTCGAGGGTGATGATCCCGTCCTGTAGGGGTAGTTTGACCTTCCTGTGAAGAGTGGAGGACACAGCTTTGACCGCATGAATCCATGGTCTTCCAAGTAGCAGATTGAAAGATGAAGTAACATCGATCACTTGGAACTCCAACTCCTTCTCGATCGGGCCTGTTATGATGGTTAGTTTAACGGCCCCAGCAACTGATTTTGGGCTCCCATCAAAAGCCTGGATAGTCTTTGCAGTCGGAAGGTAGTCAGCCTCGGTAATGCCGAGGGCCTTGGCTGTCCTTAAAGGAAGGACGTTAACTGCGGACCCGTCATCAATTAGGGTCATCGGGAGATATTTGTTTCGACAAATCACCGTGATGTACAGGGCCAAGTTATGTGTGGTCCCGAATGGTGGAAGGTCGGACTCGGAGAAGGTGATAAGTGGGCCTTCTCCTTTGGGCTTATCCTTGAGATATGGCAGGATCGTGGCTACCATTTCGGTGGGGGTAACCGATGAGTCGACCTTGATTTCATCAAGGGCCTTAGTAAGTGCCGCTCGATGCTCCTGTGAACTAACCAAAAGCTGCCATATGGTAATATCGGTTCGGACCCTCTTCAATTGTCTGACTAGGGCCGTGTCGGCGTTTGGTTCTTCAGGAGTGAGTTCCGTCCTAGAAGGTTCAGTGACGGTTTCCGGGGTGGTTGTGATGGTGTGTGTTCCGGCCAGAGCTTTGGCTTTAGCCCTCCGGATTTCCTCGATAGTGACGGGGACAGCCTCCCCTTTAGCCAGGTAAACATCATCCTCGTCGTCGTTCCATATCCCGTTGATTTGGGAAATGAAAGGGGAAATGAGATGAGTGCAGTCAACTACCTCTCCAGTAAAAATGGCATGAGTAGCAAGAGGATTGTTTTTGTTGCTTGGCTTGTCACTGGGTAGTGGTATCTTCCCATTTTCGATCAGATCTTGGATAAGATGCTTCAATTTCCAGCATTTCTCCGTGTCATGCCCATTGCCTTGGTGATAGTGGCAATATGCTTGAATGTTGTAGCTCTTAGACCGCTTCTCCACGGGAACTTCCGGAGTTGGGCCTATCGGTTGGATTAGGCCTTTCGAAGATAGCCTTTGTAAGGCATTAGCATAGGTTGTCCCAATGTCAGTGAATACCCGATTTGGAGTATTCTTTTTGGTTGAGGTGTCAAGTGAGTTTACCTCGTCGAAGATGCTTCGAGCCGCCGTTGTGGTGGCGGGCTTACTGGAGGATGAAATAGCTCCTTGATACCCTTTGGTAGAGGCCTTAGTAAGGTTCTCTAGCCTTAGATCGTCTTCGATCCTAGTACCCATTTCAGTCAAAGTGGCGAAGTCGGGTATGATAGCGTACCTGAGATGGACTCGGTAAGCAGGGAGGAGGTTTTTGACAAAGGCCTCCACTAGAACCTTTTCGCTGGGCTTGTCGACTAGCTTAACACTTTCGGTCCGCCACCTTTGAAGGTACTTGGTGAAACCCTCCTTAGGCTCTTGGGCCATAACTTCCAGAGTGCGCATGGTAGTCTGGATTTCAGCATTATCCGCGTAGTTCCGTGCGAATTCCATGGCAACATCGTCCCAAGTTTTGAATTTCTTGGGGTCAAGCCTGTAGTACCAGGCTTTTGGGTGTTTTTCCAGAGAGGAAGCAAAGAGATGCTTGAACATGGTCGATTTGACCCCCTTGACAGCCATAAAGTCCTTAAAAGCCCGAATATGAAGTACCAGGTCTTCAGTCCCATCGAACATTGGCAAGCCCGTCAAGTTCAGGTTAGCGGGCAGTTCATCAGTTAAGGGTGAATAGGTACGGGCATTTTCCGTGAGAATGGTGTTTCTGGTGGTCGAGTGGACCTGTTCCTGCAACTTTTGGACCGCACCGGCCAGTGCGGCCAGAGGTCCGTCATCTTCGATCGAGGCGTTAGGGGTTCCCTGTTCCACGGCACTAACCCGAGTGAGTATGGCAATCTGGTCCTCCCGCATTTTCCTCAATTGGTCCTGGATCTGGGTCAACGAAGTGGTCAACTCGTCTATGGCTTTTTGCGTCATGGTTCGAGTGAAGGGTGGCCTGTCTGTAAGAGCACCGCGTAATTAGCAACTTGACCCGAATCCTAAGGAAAGTACATCCCGAGCAAGGGAAAAAAGAAGAAGACTAAAAAGACGGTAAATGACTTGGAAAAGACACCTAGACGGGTGACTTGTGAAGAGGTGAGCCTTCCTCAGGATCCAACGTTGTGGGTTGGGCCCTGTCCGAAGGAAGGTTCACGTGAGACATTCCCAGACTTTTAGGCTCGATTGTGTAAATGGGCCGACCTTTGTAGGAGTATGTCCTACGTAGGTGGGCCTTGCCTTAGTAAGGTAAGGCGGACTAGGATGGGGGGAAAATCCGTGATGTAAGATCGACGGAGTTTCGACGCTAGAGACTTCAACGACTTATGACACGACCCGACACTGCTAAATACGGGGAGTCTAAGAAGAGGAAGTTTTAAAATATGAATTTTTGAAAAGCCCGAAATGAATCGGGTGGAGAAATCCGGCCCTTTTTCGAAAAAAGAAAAGGAGTGGGCCGGATGTCGGGTTTTGAAAATTTCGAAAATATTTTCGAGTTTTGAATTGGGCATTATACCGGCTAGAAAAAAGGCTGTTTTGAGTAAAATCATAAGTCCTAAGTTTGGTATATGACCCGGGTTTTGAAATTGGATAGTTTGAAAAAAGGATGCAAATTTTGAAAAGATGACGGTTTTGAAAAAAAGATGTGGATCAAGTAGCATGTAGTCATGGAAACAGTATAATGACGCCATGTATGCTCTTAATCTAAGTCTCGGTCGGTCTGTAAGGGTCTATACCAGTGTACACAGCCTATCAAGAATCGGGGCGGACTCCCTAACTCGAGTTGAGATTAGGACATGCCGTAAAACCCATATGAATCGGCTAATGGACACCTTTGACATAACCAATTTGGACTATATCAACGGTATAGTGGGACGTCGGTCACGAGTACCGGCCCGGGAAAATGGGGTTTATGCATGAACCGTAAAACTAAAACGCGCATTGTACTAGTCAAACGATTTCTATTCGAGTCTCACCCTGAGGACACCGAAGGTTATTAACTCATCGGAAAATCCCCAGCGGAGTCGCCAAATTGTGGACATGACATAGGTCCACCCCGACGCGGCCACGCGCGGGTTTGGGGAGGCGAATGAATCTCCATGAGATGGTCAAATGGAAATTTAAATCGAAGTCGGAGTCGCCACCGAATTTTATGGTTATTCGGAACCGTTCGAGCCCACTCTATGTCGTAGTGGGCCGTGTACAAAATACGGCCCAGTTCCGATGTCAGAGTTTATTGGGCTCGTCCCTTTGCATATCGATATAGATGCCGACTGGAGCGGTTAATCGTATATTGAATGACTCTCGTTGCCAATGGTTTCGGACATCCGGAAACCACGGTTCTGAGTAAGGGGTGAGGGTACGTGTTGGGAAGTTCACTAAGAACACCCAACCCCGCCCGCACATTAGCGGCCTCTACTAGGATATCGAATGATGTTTTAATGCGCGCGTTAGTTGAACGATGAATGATTATGCAAACATTGTTTTTTAAGCATGTGAAAAATTGAATGGGTTGCTAAGTGGTTTAATGCATGAAAAATTAATTAACGTCAAAGTTGAATTTAGCATGTGAGATTCGTTTTAGTATAATAAAACAAATGAAATAAAAAGGATGAATTTGCTACAAAACAAACAAACGAGTTAGTATCGATTTGTAAATAATAATAGCAAAATAAAATATGCGAAATCGAAAAAATAAATATTAATCGAAATCTGAAAAATATTGTTGAAAAGAACGTTGTTTTGTATAAAAAACGAAGTTCGAAAAAAATAATAAAAAAAAGACGGAAAAGGCCACGGCATAACAGCCGGCCGCGCGACTCGCCCGGGACGCCGGCGGGTCGCGTGGTGGCCTGTTTCGATGCCGGTTTTCGAAAACTCGAAGTTCGTATTAAATCGCGTATGAATATTGCATGATCCGTACTCGACTTAATATTTTCGATATTCTTTATATTCGACAGTTGACTACGAAATCAATATCAAATACTTGGAATAGTTTTAGAAAATATGTAAATTTTAGAAATCGATCGAAGAATAAATAATAAAACGAACGAAAAAATTGAAAAAAAACAGTCCGGGTTTCAGGCTCGTGCGCGAGTCGCTCGGGCGTGGCGCGACTCGCGTACGGGTCTGTCCGGTTTTTATTTTTTGTTCGAAAATTGTTATTTTGATGAATCGCGTGCAAATTATGAATTAACTTGTATTCGATCCATATTTTCGGTATTCGTCGTATCCGATATTCGATTATGAAATCGATATCGAATATTCGGAATGAACTAAAAAAAGGTTTTGAAAAATTAGTTTGTTTTGAACGAAAAGAAAAGAAAAGAATTTTGAACGAAAAGATGTAAGGATTTTTAATGTCGTCGAAATCTTAATATAATTCTTTTTTTTGATACGACATTCGATTATAAAAAAATCGATATCGTATGTTTAAGAATTTCCGTTATGAAAATAGTTTTTCGTTAATAACGATATTAGGAAAAAAAGAAACGACTCTTGACCCGTAATAAGACGCGACGGACGAAGAGGAGAAAAGGAGAGAAAGGAAAAAAATCGGGTTTGGTTACACCCTCAACCTACATGCTTTTGTTGACTCGGATCGGGACTCGTCGAAATGTGGCTAAGCACGGGAGTGTCGAGGCAACGTCGGTTGGGTTAGGGTGGTACGGTTAAGACGGGTGAAGGTTTCGGGTATTGGGGCCGGTTTTCCTTCGGGTTTTGGATATAATATCGGTTTCTCGATGCTAAGGAATTACGTGTGTCGGGATGATAGAGAGCTATTGCTGAAAAATCGTGTGTGTGTGTATGTATTGTATTTTTTTTCGGTCCTTGAAAGTGTTGGATGGGAGGTCCTATTTATAGGGAGTTTCCGACCTTGGTTTAGGAGAGTTTGAATACCGCTTAGGATAGGAAACGAGGGAATTTGAGGGAAATAAGAATTCCGCTTTCTTGTGGAGGAAGAAAGGCATCTCGGCTGTTTTGCTCTTGTTTTGGCCGAGTGTTTCACACTCGGTCAGGTGTTCGAATCGGTTTTTGAATAGGATTCCTGTTTGAGCTAGAATTACCGCTTGGGTAAGAAGCTGAGGAGAACGAGAATTCCGTTTTCTTGTAAGAGAAGAAAAGAGGAAAACCGGCTGACTTGTACTACTTGGCCGAGTGGTTGCACTCGGTTGAGTGTCTGAGTCGGTTCTCGGATAGGATTCCTACTCGGGATCGAATTCTACCTTAAACGGAATTGTTTATTATTTTGTGAAGCTGATTTTTGTGGAGTTGGAGTCCGAATAGGACGTGTGAGATGTCACGGTCAGCCTACGAGTTTCGGGAAATATCTTTGACCGGGTTTTGACTCGGTCGCTAAAAGACGGTTTTACCCCTGGTGACGGATTCGACCCAAATTAGTGTTATTTGACTCGAAACGACCCACTGAGCCTGAATTTGAGGTTGGTTTGGTGAGATTTGTACTCCTTAATATGCCTAGGCCAAATGTCCGTCATTTCGAGCCCATTTCCGAGTACGTTAAAGCACGTTAGCGTCCGATCATCATCGGGTGTTTGTCGGGAACTACTATAGACACCTGGCGGTCAAAATGTGGGTGTCTACAAATCTATATTACTAAAAAACATAATTGCTACTCTATAATTGTTAATCATCATACATATATACGTTTTCAACTTAATCCATTTTATGTAACATTTACGTCATTTATTTACTTTTATTATTTATATAACGTATACTTCAACATTTACGTTAAAGTATCACTATTAATTTTAACATTTCAAATTTCACATTATTAGGAATATTAAATATATTTATGAAAAAACATAATATTAATATTTTTTTTGATAAATATTTAACATTAAATACATTAATATATTGAAGATTGTAAAAAATAATATTTTGGAGCATCGATATATTGTTTAGCAGACATAATATTCTCACTTAATATTATTTATACTCTATACGAAATACATAAAAAGATGTCACTTATAAATTATACTTTATACGAAATAATTATCATAAAAGATGCTATTCAGATTGATTTAAATATTGTATATTTTGTAAAAATTTATAAGCACAAAAATAGTAAAGATTATATATTTTGCTTAAGTAGATAAAATATAAAGTAGATTTCTAACATAAAGATTTCTTTATAATTATGCTTATTTAGATTGATTGATTTACCATGCTTATTTAGATTGATTGACTTACCATTTATATTACCATTTATATATTCATATACGGAGTAACATTTATATATCTTTTCTTTATCTTTTAAAGCAGAAACATTTAAGCTTTCCACATTCACCCACGTAAGCATACACATCAGCGTCCTACATGTTAAAGAGGTGGCATCTACGTGGCATATTAATTCATCATATTTTAAGAATAATCGTCGTAGACTCATAACTTGTAGTGCTGTCCACCCTAAATCGTCTCCCCTAACTTCCCTCCTCAACCCATCTCCCACTATTTTAATAACCATCTCCCCTAACTCCCCTCCCCAGTCCCCCTCACATATTTTTTTAAATTCAATCAGTTTTCAAATAGCAGTTTTAAACTTTTAATCTACTGCTCCATTATTACCACTTTCTCTTGAATCTCATTATTAAATATTGTTCATTTTTTTATCCTATAATTTTTATTTCCCCTCGATTATTACTCCTGATTTCTTCATTTCTTCAACGACGTCATACCAGATCAACTCGGAGAACTTCAAGCGTCGAATTAACGGCGTTTTACGCGAATTGGTAACTTGAAAATCGAAATGTGAAGGTGATGTGGTCCAATTTAGGGGTTTCCAACCCCATCAATTGAAACTCGTCAATTCAATTTTTGGGGTTCAATTTAGGGTTCAACGAATTAATAATGGTGTTTTTGAGTTTTATCGTAGATGAAGTGGAGGTCAGAAAGAGGTGATTATGAATTTATAAATATACTTAGGTTCTTATGTTTGAGAAAAAAAAACTGAGATTAATCAAGGATTTTTTTTGTGCAGGATTAATGTGTAAACAGTTTGATTAGAGGATTTTTTTTACTCTCTGTAATTATCTCAGTAAACTTAGTTGCATCCTGACAATGTTCTGAAGTATCACTTCCCAGGTAACATTCTCATTATGATATTAAACATCAAGTTCTTAAACACGGTTTTAAGCTCCACTTTGGCATAATCTTTGCTGAAAAGTATAATATAGGAGTAGTTTTAATTAATAACATACGTATGTTAAAAGTCATTTGATTGACTTGTTTTCATATTTTTTTTACAGTGACTCGATTGATGTGTTTAATCGTTATTTCCACAGGGTTTCAGCAAGCAGAAGCTATCATAATCGTGCACTCAGACCTCCGTTTCCGACCAGGCCTTGGGAAACTGTTTGAGCCCGTGAATTGCTACGATAAAGATTCAATTGAGTAAATGACAGTGAAAAATTTGAGCTTTGGAATGCACAATTACGGAGTAATTACGATGGTATGATTTTTGTTACACATGATTTTGATTGATTTGTTTATGATTCTTATTTTGGCATTTGATTAATCTGTTACACTTTTATTTAGGTATTAGTTTTTTTTTAAAGTGTTTTTATCATTATATAATTCCGTTATTCATTCTTATCATTGTACTATTTATTATAAGTCGTTCTTATTATTTTAGTTGTACTATTTACCCAAGCAGAGAAGTAGTAGATTCGAGTTACAAGTAGTTTGGGAGTGAAGATTAGGACAATGCGAGGCCATTGTTGTCAATGGTGGAGTTTAAAGGGGATAATAAGCGGCTTTCGTTGATGAAATCGGTTAAGAACCCGTCAGATTTTGATCATAATAGGTGGTTGTTTGCGTCCATGGGGATGTACCGGTATGAGAATGTGGTGTGGCCTAAGGACGGGTACGGGTTAGGGGCAGAGGTCGATTGTAATGGGTTTGAGAATCCACCCGATTTCGGGGAGAAATGTAAGAAGCCCTTAACTAGGAAGGTTTTTGTTTTTGGTGCTATTATTATGAATTATATACTCCATAGGAGTCCAGAAGGTTATCAGAAATTTTTGTAGTACGAAATATTATATATTCTCAATTTTTTGTTATAAAAGTACATATGCAATTGCATCAAGTTTCATACTAATATACTACATCCCTTTTTTGTCTGACTTTTATATTTTTTGTAAGATGTACTTTAATCGAAGATAAACAATGAACGAGACGGAGGGAGTATTATATTACTGGGCTTAAGGCGCTCGAAAGTAGATTATTGTTCATATAATGTTGTGGAGTACTCGAATACAATATGCAATGAACATTTATTCAACGTTTCGGCCTTTTAACAAACATGTTTTGTGCAATTAGGAGAAGCGTGTGATAAGTCTACGTTTTTTTGGAATTTTGAGTTTGATACAATGACGTTATTGAGTTTATCAATTTTAATTATCATTGATGAGTAAGCCTTTTCATTTCTCCACTCCACTAATCTTCTATCACAATCATATACGGAGTACTACTCCGTAAGTCCGTAGTCATAACTTACTCCCTCCATTTGTTTGCTTAGCTCCATTTTCCTTTTTGGAATTTTTCTTATTTAACCCCATTTTTTAATGGAAATGTATTCATTATTATTTCTCTCATCACATGCATCATATCACCAATGTCCTTTTACTTTTTCACTTTCTTAAAATTTATATCAAATTCAAATGGGACTAAAAAATGATTAACTGTTTTTTTTTTGTTTTTTTAAGTACACACTTGCAAACATTATTGTGTTGAATATGAATAATTATGTGGTGTAACTTCTAAAAATCATTTTTCAAAATGTCGTAGGCAAGCAGGTATGGTCGTATAGGCTTACAATCAAAAGTAAAACTTCATTCGTATCTATATGTTCGTCCACTTTCAGTATGATACTCTTCACATATACTCTCTCCATTTTTTCGAGTTAGCCCGTGTTCACCAATGGCCAACAATACGTCGCAATATCAACGATTACCAACCAGCGTGGATTGAAGATTCTTATTTATGATAGCAATAAACGTACTTCCGACACTACTACTAATATCGTATATCAAGAAGTGTTCCAGTATTTGAAATTTCATGTTTATATATTAGTGTAAATATTTCTTTTATCATTTTTTACTATAGTTTTTCATTTTCATGTATATATTATTCTCAGTTTAGAAAAAATCCGTCGAATTTTTGTATTACTTATATTGATCTCAGCAATTTCGGTTTGTATCTATGTAAACGATTCGTTATTTTGTCAATCACTTTGTCACGTCTTTTTTTTAATGTCACCGTGCAATTTGCACGGGATTTAAGCTACTTCATATAATAGCATAAGAGTATCATTATTAGCCTTAATAGTAAGCATATTAGGCTTAACTACATAAGGATATCTTATTGATCTTATTCACACCAATATATCCAATTCACACATAAAAAGAAATATTTCTCTTAATTCATATTCTTAAACTTATTGATTACGGGTTGAATAGGATGGGTCACGTTTTGACCCTAAATTAATGGGTCATATTGGGGTCGGTCAAACGAGTTGCGGGTCGAAAAAATGGGTTCACGACCCTAAAAAGAGGGTTGATTGCAAACATCAAAACTGAATCTAAATATTTTAACTGATTTGAATAATTAATCAGGTACACATTCGATCCTATAAAGAGTTTATATGTCTAAAAACAATATATCAAAATTGATTGAAAGATATTTAAGGTAAGATTAGTACCCGAATTATACTTTTAATTCCGTTTAAGGGTCTGAACTCTTATCTTTAACTTTACGGTTACGGGTTGAAAACTAACAACATCAATTAAAGTTATTCAACCCCTAAAAAATAAAGTGGAAGCGTAATATGTATACCTGTCAAATGGGTCCAACGGGTCAGGTCTAAATATGACTCAAATCAAATATAAGTCGGGTTATACGGGTCACAGTTCGGATTAGGGTAAAAAATAGTTTCGAACGCCTCTATTTTTTACAAAACTTTTTAAGTCCAACAAAAATATTTTTAATATTAATTTTTTTTGTTTTAATATTATTATTGTACTCTTTAATAATGTTTATATTTTAAAAAAAAATAATTAATTCAAATTTTAAAATTAAATGATAAAAAAAGTTGTATTAAATTGAATACTTACAATAAAAAAATATTTATTTTTAATTAAAAATCCAAATATAATATTTTGGTATATATATTTTATTTAATTTTAATAAATTCTCAATAACCGAACGGGTCAGGTAAGGTATCGAACCTAAATTAACGAGTTATTTTGGGTTCAGTCAAACAAGTTGTTGGTCTAAAAAACGAGCTTATGACCCTGAAAAGGGGAGGGCTCCATTTCTTTTCTTTTAACTAATTTTTGAAATAGTATGACGATGTTCCACACCGTTTTTTTAGTTTATCACACCATTTTTTTAGTTAATCAATGTGATAATGCACATACATAGTATCATGAATACTTTTTTTCTAATACATATTTTATTTGACTTCATATATGATATATCTCATTCATAATTTTAAATTTTATTTCAATTTATATATAACATAATTATAAACTGCCCCGTGAATCTTCACGGGTGATAAAACTAGTTATACTATCATTTTACTACAAAAAATGTCTCTTTGAGACATAAAAAATCACTACTTTTTTAACTTCGAGAATATCACAGATTGAATCTTTATTTTACGCTATAAGATTCCTGAATCTGTCATACATCAGTGTAGTCCATAGAAAATACTCCGAAGGATTTTTGTGTACATGTTCATACGTGGTACCTTCGTTTTTCATAGTGTTTGTGTACATGCCTCCAAATCACTCTATGGAAACATACCCGAAGAGTTTAGATCACGTTCATTACGAGGGTCCATTGCCTCTCACAAAACAATAAAATATCGACTTAGTTTTTCTATTCTCCATTATTTACTTTTGGTGGTTGTTGCTGCGTGTATTTTATATACACTTATTATGCCCTTTTTGCACGTATTTGACGGAAGGTGTTTACTGTGGGTCCCACCGATCAAATAATAACCAACAAACCTAGGCTAGGTAGCTAGGGCAAGTCGGGTCGATCCACAGGGATGGGGTGTCAGACTAGGATGTGCTACGGTCCAAGACTAGGTTCGAGACAAACTAAACTAGGGGATGGCTAAAGTGAACTAAGGACTAAGCTAAACAAACAACTAATGACAAATGGAAGTAAATAAACCAACAAGAAGGAAACTAGGGCTAGCCGGGTTCATGGATGTCAAGGAGATCAAAAGGGGGAAACGGGGGTTACTAGCATGCTTTCGTAGCCTAGGTTGCGATCGGGCTCTCGCTACTAAAACGGCCTAGGGGTCATCCTCACCACGCTCTCGCTACTAATGAGGGAACCAAACCAACCAACCAAACAAACAAACACACACAAGAGAAGAGGCAAGAAAAACAAGGATTGGTCATCTCAAGTCTCACAAGCATTTCATCGAACATGTGGAGTGCAAGGTAAATAGGGAACAACAACAACAACATAACAACAACTAGTACCACCCATCTCACCCTAATCATCCCTAATCACACCCAATCCCCCTACTAACCCTAGGGGACAACTACTCAAACATATCTAAACTAAAACTAACACTAACAAGGGAAACAATCACAAGAACAAAAGAAACATTCATAATGAAGACCAAGGATGAACAACAAACACAAACCAAGATTCAAACTTTACTAACAAAGAAGGATTAAGAGAAAAGAGAGAAGAAAGATTATACCAAACTAAGAAGAAGAAAAGATGAACACTTGCATAGAAGAAAACCCAAGTAATTCCACCAAGGTTGTCAAGCTTGATAGTATCTTCAAGAATTCCAATATTACAAGAGTAATCTAACTAGATTAAACTAAGATTAAGGAGTAATTAAGGATTAATCTACACTAATCAAAGCTAATCTAACCTAAAGTAGTCTAGGGTTTAGTGGGTAATGAAAAGTAAAGCATAAGTTCTTAAACAATACAAGAGAGGGGTATATATAGGGTTACAATGAATAAAGGAGGCGGAAAAGCGAAACAGCTCTGAACTGGGCCCATCCCGACCGGGAAGGAGGTGATCCCGGTCGGGATGAGGTGGTCCCGGTCGGGATGGACCTGGTCCCGACCGGGATGGACCTCCAGTGGGTCGGCTTTGCTTGTCACTTCGATCATCCCGGTCGTGATGGATGTGTTCCCGACCGGGATGGGTCTTGTAGGCTTCAAATAAGGTCTCATAGGTCCCCACTTGCTCTCCCTAGGCTTCTCATCGATTCTCGGTGCTCGGGAATGGGTCTCAAGGGCTCGGGATCGAGTCTAAGCTACCGGGTGATCGTTGCTTCTCCTCGTTGGCTTCAAATGCGTCTGAAACGAGTCAGAATCGTTCCATTTATCCAATATTGGCCTTAGGAACCTAACACAAGCTAGAAGAAGCATAAGTAGCCTCAAAAACCGCTCCAAGGAGTGATTCCACAAGAGAAACCGGGACCAAACACAAGGAAATAGCACTACAAACCACACTTATCAGTATTCCATATTTATCGAGTAGGGTAAGCTACCATTTTGCCCCAAATTGGTTACTTTGTGGTGTACCTTGTGTTTTTGCATGAACGGAAGCAACAAGAGCTGAAACGAATCAAAACCGAGCCGAAATGAAGCTGAACGCAGAAATGGGTCAATGATGGTCTACCGACTATTAAAATAGTCGGCCGACCATGAGAATAGTCGACCGACTATTTGGGAAGCAGCAGAAATGAAATGAGTCAATCTTAGTCGACCGACTATTAAAATAGTCGGCCGACTATTTTCTGGGCCGCAGACAAATCACGTGTTGATCAAGTTGTTTCCTTAATTAATTTCATATTCTAAGTGTATTTAAAGGGGTTTAAACCAGATTAGAACTAACTCTCTCTCGCACAATTTTACTCTCTTAATACTTTTAATTTTTAGGTTTTACTTTTCTCTCCTAAAACTCGGTTTACGTACGATTGCATCTTTTAAATCGCCTTCTTTCCTTTTGGTAATTTAATCTAATCCTTCTTCCCTCTTCGTTATTAATTGTTCTTAATCTCTTTCGATTGTTTATGCTTGTTTCAATCTTAGTATCGTTCATAATGTTTAATCTAGTAAAATCGTTTATTGTTCTTGAATTAATTATGAGTAGCTAATTTTCCTTCTAGGATTTAGGGGATCTGTAGAATGAATGTGATCGCTAAATAGTTTATAGATTTGTCAATGATATTGCGTCTGAGTTGTCAATTGTAGCATATAAACGCGATTAGTCAGTTAATGCGCATGATTGATTAATTGAATTCGATAAACTTAAACCTAAGATCGGAAGCGTGGTAAGAGTTAGAACTGCTACAACACATTAGTGTGCCCTAATAAGATCGAAAGCCTTTAGACGCATACTAGGGTGAATAGCGGACCAGGATGATCTTTTCACTACCCTTAGACCAATATCTGCGATAGACCTGTGAGGCTGTGACCTAGACCGTGACCATATGAAATTCGTGGTGAACCGACAATCCTAGTTTTCTCTCCTTATAAATTCACCCTAATTCATTATGTTACTTTAGTTATTTCTTCTCTTTATTCTCTTTCCTTCCCTACTTTTAGACTAGTCAAACAAACAAAACCCCTCGATTGGTTACATAGATACACTTTAATTGCAACTAGATTTATTTGTCTCCCTAAGGAATCACTTCCTGACTTCCCTAGCTATATTTTAGTTGGACCGCCGTAGTCGGTCAAATTTGACACACATCATAAATCCCCCTCACCGCCTAGCCAACAAAATTTGGCCGTGTATTTCTGACTGTAATACGGGTCGAAAGCGTGTTAACGAAGTCCACCACCCGGCCCTCTGATACTGGCTTCGGTTGTTAGGGTGCACCATTTATGGACAGACGGAGCCAAATAATATTAATGGCAATGAGTAAAGTCTAGCGTGCTATATATCTTAACATCGATAACGGACGACCATTCGTCATGAATGTGGCCGCCCTCGTTTCCCACCATTTCCAACATATCGGAAAAGGGCTTATAGCTGTTATTCACTGTGGTAGTCTCGTTTCCCACATCGGTCATCATCTATTTCACGACTTCTCGTGCGGTCATGACCCTATAGGACACAATCTACCACCTGCCACGCGACTCGATAGTCGCCTTCTTAACTTTTCCATCCTTAGGGGTCTCCATTGAATATGTCCAGATATACGATGGCGCATCGCGAAAGATGACTCGGTCATTCTCCCTTACCCCCTACCACCTCTTACCCCCTTCCCCAGCTCCCTTTTAGTCCCGACATGGACTATCCATTGTATTCCTCCTATTTGTTAGCACTTATGAGGGCTCTTCAGACTCTCACACACTTCACACCCGAGACAGGCGTACCGTCTCGGCCACCTCGACAATCTCGAGAGGCAAGCGGCCGATCGACCAGTCACGCATCACATACACCATCTTTTGCGGCTGGGCCTTCAGACCCACCACGACCTCTTTATGCATTTTCTTACACTAACTATTCTAATGTACCTGCATTTCCAGCCCACTTCGTGTCTCCTCCACCGTAAATTCCACCTCCAGTCGTCGATCAAGCGGCGGTCCCTGCGATGCTTAATGAGTTGTGCCATCAGGTAGCCACGGTGCATCTTAATCAAGCACTGTACGACTTTCCACTTTACGATAATTCAGTAGAAGTCAGTCAGACCCCTCCTAAAGCTTGACACCCGACCTAATACACCTATCCTACGGGAGGCTATTCTGATAATGCCCGTGATAAGCTAGTCGTATACCTATCAAAGATAACCAACTTAGGTCTAACTAAAAATATAGCTAGGGAAGTCAAGATCGTATCCACAAGGAGACAAATAAATTCTACTTGCAACTTAAGTCTATCTAAGTAACCAAATCAGGGGTTTGTAATTGGGTTAACTAAACTAAAGTAGTGAAAGAAAGAGAATTAAAGGAGAAGAAATAACTAAAATAAATAAGATGAATAAAGATGAATAAATATAGAGAGAAAACTAGGATCGTCGGTTCACCACGAATTTCCTATGGTCACGGTCTAGGTCACAGGTCTGTCGCAGATATTGGTCTAAGGAGTAGTGAAAAGGTCCTTCCGGTCCGCTATTCACCCTAGAATGCTTCTAACGGCTTCCGATCTTATTAGGGCAAACTAATGTGTTGTAGCAGGTCTAACTCTTACCAGGCTTCCGATCTTAGGTTCGAGTTCACCAATTCAATTAATCAATTACGTCGACTTAATCAATTAATCTCAATTAAATGCTACAATTAACAACTCAGACGCAATATCGTAGACAGATCTGTAAACTAATTAGCAATCATATTCAATTCATGGATCCCCTAAATCCTAGCAAGGGAAATTAGCTACTCATGGAGAAATTTACGACAACAATAATAAAGATGATAAATAAAATAAGCATAGTGAATAGATCTAAAGAGAAATTAAGAATAAAAGAATTAATAAGATTAAGAGAGAAAGAATTAAGAACAAAGAGAATAAGAAAGAACAAAGAAAGAATTAGATTACCGAGTTTAAAGGAAGAGTAGAAAAGAATTCATAAATCTAGATCTAAAAGTTTTAGAGTAAAGAGAAATCTAAAGAGAGTAGTCTAAAGAAAAGTCTAAAGAAAATTAGAAGCATAAAAGAAGAGGTTGTAGAATTCTAGTCTAATAGTTTCTTAAATACTAAGCTAAAACAAAAGCCCAAAAGTCTTATTAACGTAAACATCAAATTAGGAAAGTCTCGGTCTTCGTGCAGTCTCGAGAATAGTTGGTCGAGGATTTTGAATAGTCGGTCGACTATTTGGATAGTCGTTCGACTATCATAGACAGTTTCCGTTTTCAGCACTGTGCGCTCAACTTCAAATGCTTGTCATTTCTTCGTTACTTCTTCAAATTAGGCGTATAATATACCGTTGGAAAGCTTTTCTCCTAGCTTTCCAACGGTATATTATACGCCTAATTTGAAGAAGTAACGAAGAAATGACAAGCATTTGAAGTTGAGCGCACAGTGCTGAAAACGGAAACTGTCTATGATATTCACGTTTTAATTTGACCTATTTGGAAACGATCGTTCTTCTTTCTTATTTCGCATAAGATTTCATCTTTAAGAACGATTTTTACCTTGTTTATACGTCCACGAGTCCATTCCATACATAAGATGCAACAAGACCACAAAGTATCCAATTCGGGGGAAAATAGTAGACAATGCTACTCGATATGCATGGAAATGCGTACGTAAAAGACGAAATAATCATATATAAATCGCACGTATCAAACCTGCCCAAACCAAACCCTTGCTTGTCCTCAAGCAAGCACAACACAAAGAAAAACATCCTAATGGAACCGTATACAACTCAAAGCTAATTATGCTTCTGACTCGCCTAAACCAATTAATGCATATCTATTAAGGCCAATGCACACAACCACATACAACAAGCCTAATCAATGACAACAATAATGAACCTTCAACCTTGCCAAACTCGTCTATGTCGGACTCTCACGGGTCGTTCATCACTCAATTATGGGCGATATTGTGAGTTTATGTAAAAATGGAAAGACAAAGCACTCACACCTAAACTGCGACCTACAAGAACATGCATGCAATCTAACATGAAATCAATCTCTAATAACCGTACATACGCATTCTATCGGGAACAGACACGTGCCAAGGACTTACATATAGTATAAAGTGAGGCTAATCGGGTAAGAAGGGGCAAAATGATATGGATATGAGAAGGTAAAAGCCAAGCTAGTATTCCTTACACCCATCAATAGTAAACATTCCGTTCTCACCAAACTCCAGTCGAAGAAATTAGGCATAGTAACAAGCGCCTTATCAAAATCGCTTCCCACTAATAACTATGAAATTAGAGAGATCACTTCTTTTCTCATAGCAAAAACACATTCTTCTTTTAGTTTCACTTCATTTTTTTTCTTTTCTTCTTCTTTCCTTTCTCTTTTTTTTTTTCTTTCAAATAATTTTTTTCTCATATATTTTTCATTCCCTTCTTAATTGTCAAGATACCAAAATCAACCTGAAAAAAAACAATTTCGTCCAACTAATCTACTAGCTTGACTAGGGTAGGCAATATATGGCATGTAGTTAATAAACGGGTCAAACAGGTCAATTTGGCTATGTGAGGCTTATGGAAATTAGATAAAAGAAAGGATTTGCCTTTTCGCACATGTCAAAACCACGAGTAAAAAACGTACAGGTACCTAAGAGACGAATGTCATGCTTATGCAGTTTGATGTTACATGTCTCATAAGGAGTACTACTTTCAACCTAAAGGAAACTGATCATGGATGTCATCAGTTTAAAGGCTCTAATTTCTTACAAATCTGAGTAGTTTGCCAACAATGAGTCAAGTTTATTCGTTCAGTAAAATCAATCAATGACAAGAGAATGATGCATGTAATTATATACAAAAACGATAACGGTGCAAGGCATAAGCAAGCTAATGAAGACATAAAAGCAATATCATCATCATTATATAACCATTCTGACTCGACTATATGAAAAAAAAAACATTTTTTTGATTTTTTTGATTTTTTATGCATGCGAAAATGCAAGAAATATGCAGACGAATGAAAACAACAGATGCATACCCTCCCCAAACCAAATCACACAATGCCCTCATTGTGTACAACAAATAATAAGAGACATAAAAAAATATGGGGAAAGATATGAAAGACGATGAAAGTGTAAAAAGGAAAAAAAAATAAGACTACTTACAAGATACATATAAAGAAGACATCCCCAAACCGCATCGAAGCATCCTCTTCATAATCAGAATTGTCGATGTCTCCGTCGCAAAAACGGTACCTACACACAAAAAACAACAAAAAAAATACAAGAGAAGCAAAAAAAATATATAGAACACATCTTAGCAACCTAATGAATCACCTAAAAAACTAGTCAACGACCGCATTAGCTTGTCAAACAAGCTAGACCAATCATCAGCAAAGTGGTCATAGGAAATCAACATCAACAAGCATGACCAATAATAAGTATGATAAGTAAGAAGAGTAGTGAGCAGTTTATGAGAAAAGACATACAAACCAAATATCTGAAAATTGGCCCAAGTCTTATCATTTGACACAAATTGCACAAGAGGAGAGTCAATTAACTCAAAACTACTCAAAGCATCAAACTTATATTTTTCACCTTCTTCGAAAAAGTTGTTATGATCGTCATCTTCAATGTTCTTAAGCAAACAACCATCAAACGAGAAACCAAGAGCCAAAACAATCTCTTCTAAAAGAGTCTCACAATCCTCATCCATAATCATCATAGGCTCAAGCGAAGGTGTAAGGGAATCAAGATCAAGATAATCAATGGGTGAAGGAGATTCATCTTCAAAACAATGGGAAAAGTCAAATTTCTCTAAAATAGGTTTCTCAAAGAAATCAAATTCGCAATCCCAAGTATCCTCAATGCTGAAACTCTCTTCACTCAAAGTATCATTCAAAAGTGCATTCTCTTCCCGACTCTCGTCCGTTTCAACTTTCCTCTCACGCTCAAGGGCTTCTCTATTGTTCAAACCCCTTTCCAAATCCTCAAAATTGACATCAAATGTCACACTTTCAAATTCACATGAACCAAAATTCTCAGTGTTATCCTCAGAAAGAACATTAGTCAAAGCATCCAAACACGCGTTTTCCTCAAATATAAAACTTTCCATCTCACAATCATTGTTTGCCACAACAACATTCACAAAATGAGAAGAATATTTGACTAAAGGGTGTGAAAGTTGTTCCGAAGGAGAATAAGGTGGTTCACAAGTATCCAAAGAATGCAAGTCATCATCCTGCATCAAGTTAGAAATCATAGGAGTTTGGGGAACGATGTGAGATTGAACACTACACACATCATCATCATCATCTTCCTCAAATGCGCATATGTCCTGTCTAATAGATGCAACAGATTCAGTCATAACATAGTCAGTGGAATGTGAGAAATTAACTCTAGTATCTAACTTACATGGAGTATCATGCTCGTTTTCCTTTAAAGTTAGCATATCTATAAGTTGTTGCATCATCGCCTTAAGCTCCGATATCTCAGCCTTCCCTTTTATCTCAGACTCCAAACTGTTTCGGATTAAATATTGAAGTAGCGCCCATCTTTTCACATAAGACATGTATTTAAACATGCCTTCACAGTTTCCCTCAATATAATAAGCCCGTGTCGCGTCATCGACACCATCATAAATCGTATGACTCACCTCCCACACACTCACATGATAACCATTTTGAGTGATAAAAGAGTCAAGTCTATCAAAATAAGTATGCAGTGATTCATGTTCAAATTGAGGGAAGTGGAAGATAGTCATAATAATGGTAGAGAAAAAAAAGAGTAAAAAAATAAATAAATAAAAACTAAGAAAGAAAAAAATAAATATATAATAAAAATAATAAAATAAAAATAAAAATAAAATAAAAAATAACTAAGAAAAACCAACTTAAGTCTAACTAAAAATATAGTTAGGGAAGTCAGGATCGTATCCACAAGGAGACAAATAAATTCTACTTGCAACTTAAGTCTATCTAAGTGTGGACATGACATAGGTCCACCCCGACGCGGCCACGCGCGGGTTTGGGTAGGCGAATGAATCTCCATATGAAACGGATCGAATTGAAATTTAGGTCTATGTGGAGTCGCCACCGAATTTTGTGGTTATTCGGAACCATTCGAGCCCACTCTATGTCGTAGTGGTCTGTATACAAAATACGGCCCATTTCCGATGTCAGAGTTTATTGGGCTCGTCCCTTTGCATTTGATACCAATACCGACATTATCGGATATTGTGTATTGAATGATGACTCTCGTGCGCCAACGGTTTCGGGCATCCGGAAACCGAGGTTCTGAGTAAGGGGTAAGGGTACGTGTTGGGAAGCCCACGAAGGACACCCAACCCCGCCCGCACATTAGCGGCCTCTACTAAGAATTCGAATGACTTTCCAATACGCGCGTTAGTTGAACGGGGAAAATGCTTATGCAAGGATTGTTTTCCCTAAGCATGTGAATGAATTGAAAGGGTTTCTACGTCAATTTAATGCAACTAATTCTAACGTCGAAGTTAAATTTAGCATATGAGTTCATTTTAGTACAATAAAATAAACAAAAATAAATTGACAAGAAAATAACAAACTTGTTAGTAACGGTATAACGATAATAACAGTTTGCGAATAATGTAGTATGATGCATAGTTTTGAAAAGAATAGTAGGTCACGTTATGGATTAACACGTGTTGACCGAGGTCAAGGAAAAAAATATATCGAGATCTAAAAAATTGTTTTGTCTAAAAAAAATGATGTTCGAAGAATAATAATAAAAAAGAGCGAAATTGCTTTCTTCGGAAAATTGATGATTTTATTAAATCGCGTACAAATATTGCGTAATTTGCACTCGACTTAATATTTTTGATATTCGTCGTATTCAATATTCGATTATGAAATCGATATTAAATACTTGGAATAATTTATACTCGATTTTAATCTTGATGCTCGTCATATCCCATATCCGATTATTGAATCGGTATGAAATGCTAGAGCGAAAACTTGAAGAAAATAATATAAGTCGTTTTAAATCAATCAAGACGATATGAATTTCTCTCCGCGTTTGTAGCGTCATAATTACAACGTGACGTCTACGTTAGCCTCAACGAAAAATCGAATTGATTGAATTAAATTGACTAGATTTGCTAGATTCGACATCCAATTATGAAATTGGTATCGAACCTACGAAATCGATGCTTTGCTTAAATTAGAGGACTTGATTCCCTCGGCTTTTCCGACATCGAAATAAATCCCGAGGGATTGTGATGTCGGATCCGCGTCAACGGGTTTTGACCCTTATTAAAATACGATGTTTGCTTTTGAAAATTAATGTAAATATGCGACTAATAATAATGATGCAAACAAAATAAAAAAAATATTGTTTAAGTTAACTTATCTCAATAATCAAATAATCGGGGTATTGGAACAAGCGACCGTCAATGCTGTGTGCAGTACACTTGTATATTCGTATTTCCTTATTCTGATACCCCTCTTATTCGACACAAATTGATAAGTATTTTAATGTTTTGTATTAGTTATTATCGATATTATGATGCAATAAAAAAAATAAAAATAAAATAAAAAATAAGAAAAGGCGAAGAAGATGACGAGAGGAAGAGAAAAATGAGAGAACGGGGTTTTGACACCCTCAACCTACATGTTCTTGTCTCGGATCAAACTCGCAACCGTGGCTTTAACACAAGAGTCTTCGAGGTTTTATGGAGGTTAAGTTATGGTGGCTCGGGATTGATTCCTAAAACTAGGTTTAGGGTTTTTTTGCTAATGTAGAATTGCTAGAGTTTGATTAGGGTTGCATGTATGAGATTATGATTTTTTTTTGAAGTGGTAAAAGTTGTATTAGGGTTGAATTTGATGTGTAAGAAGATGTGTAATTGTGTGTGCATGGGGGGTATAAATAGGCATGGCCATGCATTTTGGTGTCTAGGGTTTTGCCTTGACGGACTTGACCTGATGGCCCGTCTGAAGGTGGACTGTTGGTGTTGCTTCTTGAGTTGGACTTTTGATGTTGTGAATGGTTGTTTTGTATGTCTCGGAAACGATTTTGACCAGGGTTGACCCGATCGCTAAAAGTCGGTTTTAATTCCGGTGTCGGTTTTGACCCAAATTAGCTTTATTTGATTGGAAACGGCCCACTGGACCTGGATTCGAGGTTGATTTTGTGAGATTTGTACTCTGTAAGTGTGTTAGCCAGCGATTAATGGATTTGAGCCCGTATCCGAGCGCATAGAAGCACGTTAGCGTCCGATCATCATCGAGTGTTTTTTGGGAAACTACCATAGACACCTGGCAGTCAAAATGCGGGTGTCTACAGAGCCCCCACTCTGACTGAGGCTTGGACAAGGCGAAAGTCAGAGTAGCCACCAGGCCAATCGAGGATTGAAACCTGGCGGACTTCCGGTCGGGTCGTTTATAGTCCATTAGACTCGCGTGAAGGGCTCGCCAGCCACAAGCTAGAAGTCATACCTGAGCTGATGACGGTAACTCCGTGGGGAATTGGACTTGTCGCATAGGTCCTGGGTGCGCCTGTATGTAGGCTCATCCCGTGAAATGCCGCCGTTGGCTTCCGCTGGGGAGATGTAGTGGGTTGCACATCCCTGTTTGAGTCGTACCTGTATAAGTCACATAAAATTTGCATGCAACACGTAGGTAGTAAAATGACTCGCGCTGGGGAAAATGATTTTTGATTTTTTTTGAAATTTTTGAAATTGAAATCCTGAAAGCACCCACGGGCTAGGTTTTCAAAATGGAAAAGGGGTAGAAATTTGCAGTTTAAATAGACCGAAACTTGACCTTGTCGAAAAGGATTTTCTCAAATGGCTAAGTTTTGCAAATTTTAAAATGAGAATTTGGAGAGAGACATACCGACAGACTCGACTCTGGACGCGACAGGACGAGTTGACCGACACGGACTGGACTCTCTAAGGGTTGGACCGTGACTCGGTAGGGGATGGGCCACCTAAGATGACGAGACTCTCGAGTTGCGCTATTCCGTAGCCTAGGCGAGTGGCAACACGGTCGAACATCGAAATGGGATGGATATGCTATAGGGGACTTCAGTAGTTTGTAATGAGACTGGTTTAGTCTGGTGCCCTTCTGGATCTCTGATTTTAGGGTACAGTCCAAAATGGGTATAACTTCGAGTCCTGACAGATTCTTGTCTTCGACTGAGCCGAGTACTAGGACACACTACAGAAAGGAGGCTAGATTTTTTGTTGGATTTATCTGGATTTTGTGAGTGGATGGGGAACTTCTGTCTAGGAGAAGCCCCCAAGACAACAAAGCTAGCTGTTGAGAACATGACGGTGTCGTGACCGAAATGTGTGTCAATGTGAGTGGTTGTGCCTCTGTTGAAAGGCTGCCTACGTATTCACGTGTAGTGAAATCAAACCATGCCGTAGTTCAGTGTCGGAAGATGTATTATGGTGCCTATTCTAATAGGACTTTGTGTGTAACTAGCCATAATGACGGTGTAGGCTAGGTGCATTCCCAGTGACGTCTTGATCAAAGGGCTTGAATGGTTAGGATATTAATCCTGTGACTGTGAGCGCTCTCCGGGGGAGCCCCCAGAGGTGGTGTGAACTATTTGGGCATGTTCTATGCCGACTGCAAGTCGAGTTCCCCTGTTCGGGGTTGGTAACTGGTTTGGATGAGAAAAGTTGGGATGAGATTTTAACGAGTTTTGTTCTCGGGATTTTTAACGAGTTCTGCTCTCGGGGAATTTTAACGAGTTTTGTTCTCGGGATTTTTAACGAGTTCTACTCTCGGGGAATTTTAACGAGTTTTGTTCTCGGGATTTTTAACGAGTTCTGCTCTCGGGAAATTTTAACGAGTTTTGTTCTCGGGATTTGATGTTTTTGGAAATGTGGTGCTAGGAAGTAAGTGGCTTTGATGATTCGAAATCTAGAGCTCGATTTTGTGGAGCTGAGGCTTCGAGGGTAAGGTATTGTAATGTGGTAGGAACGGGGGAAGTCGAGTAAAAATGGCTCAAACATCGATTGGGCTGTTTGATAATGCGGGATCTGGTTTCCATGTCTGGCCCTAATGGTTAGGGGTATCCTATGGAGCTTGAATCCTCAAAATTCCGGGCTCTCTCTGGCCTAGGTCTCGAGGAGGTCTTGAGGGTTGTAATGTGTTAGCTGACCAGCTTGATTGTTACTCCCCTATCGGATGGTATTGATAATTTTGAATTTGACCGTACCACGGTCAAAGGATTTTCACTTGAGTTGACCGTTGACCACGGTCATAGGTATTTGATTTTTTTGATTGACCTCTTAGTCGCGGTCATGGGTTTTGATAATTTTGACCGTACCCTGGTCGTGGGGCTTTCACTTTAATTGACCGTTGACCATGGTCATGGGTATTCTGAATTTTTTGATGATTGACCTCTTAGCCCCGGTCATGGGTTTTGTCATGGGTTTTTGATCATTTTGACCGTACCCTGGTCGTGGGGCTTTCACTTGAATTGACCGTTGACCGTGGTCATGGGTATTCTGAATTTTTTTGATGATGGCCTGCTTTTTTTTTTGAGCCTTTTTTGTTTTTTTGTCGGTCAGACTAACACCTAAGGTAGGGATTGGTCAGTCTTATCGGATGGGTGTTTTATTGTGGGAAATGGGCTTGCCTCCCGTCTTGAACCCAAACTAGGAGATTACCTAGATTTGTCATAGGATTCGATACCGCTCCTGCTACGGGTAGTCGTGTGGCTTTTCTATACCAGACATGGAATAGGTAAAAAGAAAACACGGGCTCGGTTTCCTGCAGTCATTACAGATGTGCCTATAATAGTCACGTGCGTGTGCTCACAGTGTATGATGGTGTTCATCACGTTCTCGGAAACACATAAGGAAAGTATATATGAGAAACAGGAAAGCTGATTTTATTGAACTTTGGAAAAGAGGACAGAATACAATTGACTCTGACTTTGACTTTGACTTTGACTTTGGAATAGAACATCCTAGACTCAGACTCAGACTCGGACTTAAATCAAATCCGGACTCTTGGATGCATGAGAGGTAGACTGGATGCTTCGGTCATCGGGCCCTGTGTAGTCCACGAGGGGCTTTGCAAGTGACAATGTTCCCAAAACGGGAGTCTTCCCGGCATCGAGGAAGTCTTGAATGAGATGTTTCAGCTTCCAGCATTGTTCTGTATCGTGTCCCCTCCCTCTGTGGAATTTGCAGTAATGCTCGGCGTTCCATGCTTTGGAACGTTTCTCCACAGGTGGGTCGGCTGTTGGGCCTATAGGTAGCACTAGGCCCTTCGGAACCAACCTCTGGAAAGCGATGGTGTAGGACATATCCAAGTGGGTAAATGTCCTTTCCTTTGACTGATTCTTGATTTTTGGAGAGGTGACTTGAGGGTTACTTCTCTCGGCCTTGCCATCTTGAGGGTATCAGACAGTTTCGCAAGAGTGTTCACCCTTCAAATGACTCGGTTGGGTGATTGGCTGCCTTACCCGCTCTAGTTGTGTTAGATGGGATCGGGTTCTTACAAGGTCTTCTTCGATGATGGTTACCCTGGAACTTAGGTTATCTAGGGCAGTATTGATTTTCGAGAAGATGTTGTTAATGGAGCAAGATAGCATAAGCATACTCCCCTGGATATCCCCTTTCTTGACGGCATGGGATTTGTCGTGGTTTGGTAGTGTCTCGTTCATAGGGTCCCTGATCGGAAGAAATGACAAGTGTTAGAACTCGCCTAAGCTCGGTTTTGCGTACATGATGAGTCAAACTAGACATGGCCCGGGGTGACGGAAATGACTAGGACTCTCGAACCGGGATACTTAAATGTTGACCTAGACGAGGTAACGACCGCAAATTAGACTCGAGCTGCAGAAGGGTGAGTCTGAAAATGGGGCGAGCATGTTTGACTTGGGTTAGACCCTCCTAAGACGAATGTGTAGGGCGCGATTCTCGGAGTGACTGTGATTAATCACTCCGTCGGAGAATAGCCCCCAAGTGGGATCGTTAATTTTGTTAAGACTCGAGTGTGGGACGAGTGACCCTTTAGACGTAAGGACCACGAACCTTTTGTTATAGGGCTATGCCTTGTAAAAGGTTGACTCGGAAAAGACACCTAGACGGGTGACTCGTGAAAGGTGGGCCTTCCTTAGGATTCGGCTATGTGGGCCGAGTCCTGTTCGAAGGAAGGTCCACGTGAGACATCCACAGACTTTTAGACTCGAGTGTGTAGACGGACCTTCCTTTTTAGGAGTATGTCCTACGTAGGTGGGCCTTGCCTTAGTCTAATAAGGCGGACTGGGATAGAGAAGAAACTCATGATGTAAGATCGACGGAGTTTCGACGCTAAAGACTTCGACGACTTGGAACCAAAATCGAAGGCAAAAAATTATTTCAAGATGAGTTGGGCTTAGTTACCCAAAGTTTAAAATCATTTAAATTAATAAGATCGTAAGATAAAAATTATTCGATAAAATAATGACAATAAATAATATTTGTAAACGTCCTCGAGGGGGAGAGTACCCAAATATTTTCAAAGCAACAGTAAAACATTTTGATTAAGAAATTCGACAATAAAATAAACTTAGGACCAAACAAAAATTTGAGAAATCAAGTTTTGTAGTTAGTACATAAGAATCGAATCAGTCGACATACATTTTCAATAACAGATTTAAAGTCTAACAACAATAAAACAACAATTTAGACGTACGAAGTTTTTCGAAAATATTAAATCGTTTTACATAATAATTTTATAAAAATCCAAAATTTTTGCAATTATGAAAGTTTTCATAAAATCTCGATCACGCGAAAATCAAAATTAAAATTTTAAATAATTTCGAAATACTTTAAAATAAATTATTAAGACCCTTTTGAAACATGACCAAAATAAAACAGAGACGAAATACAAAGTTTGGAAATTTATAACTCAAAATGTTAAAATTTCATGAAAATCAAAATCTGTAGATTAGTCAAACTTTTCATAACACAAGTTTGGGTAAAAATGATAAACGGATAAATATAGTCGAAGTCAACGACAAATCGAAACAAAAGTTTTCCAACCCGATAAAGAGGTCAAAGGGATTGGCCGAAGAAGAAGTAGCGGGATTTAAGAAAAGCTAAAGGGAGGAACGAAAAGGAGAGTCAAACGGAGCTCTCAAGGAATTACATAAGAAGTTAACCATCTCGAGATTCCTGGTACGGCTCCCCAACACGGTTCCTAATGTCCATCAAATACGTCAAGTCCAATATTAGGCGCTAGGTGACACTACTCAGTCACAATCCCAAAAATGTCTTACGTGATTATCCAATCGTTCAAACGACATGATACTAATCCACAATGGTTTTACAATCTAATCTCATTAGTTATAATTCCAACGGCCATCAAAACACACCCAAACTTGCAATCGATAAGGTTCCTAAATCCAAAGCTCATAATGTTTGAACTCGAAATAAACTCCAAATTTCTTGAGTAAGGAACAGTAAACGAAATCCACCAATTTAACAATGTTCGGGCACAAAATCCTCAAAAATGATCACCAACATATTTATAATACCACAAGTACCGAAGTTGGGAAAGTACAACAAATCCTCAAACACGCTCAAACCTATAGGTAACGGCGCAAACACTCACATTTTCAAACACGTCAACCGACTAAGGTTTCTGAGAATTCCACCAAGTTCATATCGTATCCACGAAACCACCAAAATATTAACTCAACGAAGCCACAATCACGTTGGTCTAAGGATTTATGAACTATAAATCCATCAAGATGATTCGCGTTAAGTATTCCTCAAAACAACGCGATCAATCCAACCTTTAATTGTGCGACACGATTCTCTTCTTCAAGGTTAACAATAATTTATCCAATTTAGATCACTCAACTCCAAAGTTCATAGGTTACAACCTTAAACAACGATCAACGATATAATCCTTAATAAACACGGGTAATCTATGTCAACCAAAATTTCTAACCACAATAACGAAAACCTTCAATGGCACCACAACATTTAGACTAACACTTTAAACAATACCCTATGATCCCGAATATTCGCGGTGCATCCATCCAATAAGCATCAGGTAAGAATCCCAAAGTAGTATTATCAGTTACACTTAACTCATTTCTAGGTTAGGTACTAGGTATCCATCCAATATGATATACTCTTACCACTCCAAAACATCATTCAATTTTAAGTACTCTCTATAATCATGTAACCTATAACCCAAGGTTCAGTGTCTAAAGTGTCATTCTAATTCCATCAAACAATAATTTGCCATTCAAATTAATCCTCAAAAATTTCTTACTCGCTTAGAAGATAGGGTAGAATCACAATCCTCGAACCAGGTAGCAAGGGTTCACTAGACCTCAAACATCTATAACTTTTCACGGGGTTCACTAAGACAGAATCCGGTCTAACCAAAGAATCTCAAGAGAAAGATGGTAGAATAGAGGAATAGAACAAGGATTCACCAAGCGAAAGAAGATGAGAATTTAAAAGAGAAGAATTGAAAGAAGTAGAGGAAGGAAGAAAAGAATCGATGATCCTAAATAGCTAAGATTTAAAACGATAGAAGAATCTTCGGACCTCTAAGGTTTCACAATGGAACTCACGGTATCTTCATCTACTCGTAGAGGAACGAGCACGAACTGCAACATCATGGAACAAGAATCTTCTCTTGATCATCTAACCTGTAGCTTGAGCAAACTAAATCTGAGCTGAAAGGTCACCATTATATCTTCCTTGTAGCACAAAGTTGTCCACTCGAATCAGCAGGCGTTGAGAATTCTAAGAAGGTCTTGTCCCGATCTAGAGCAACATCACGTCAGCATCTGGATCACCCATCTTCCTCCAGATAAAAGCAACAAATATTCAATGCTAATCATTGAGTTACAAGAACATATAATCCTAACAGTTAAGTCCTTATTTTGTTTCTACCCATCTCTCACTAATATTTCTTTAATGTTCAAATCATTTACTGGTATTTTTCCTAAAATCAGGTGTAAGCGTCGGGAGCAACAATGCTCTGATACCAACTGTAATCCCCTAGAAAATCTAACGCAATACAGTGGCGGAAACACTGTAGAGTTGGGATTATAACACACTGACAAACTATATCTTATTAAAAGAAATGGTAATCGAGGCGGAATTGACCAGGCGGAATTGGGCAGAAACCCCAGTTTCACTTGGCGAGGGATTTGGGAATCGAGAAGGGTGATTCTGCTGGGTGCACGACGCTGCATTGGGGATGGTTATTCCACTTGGGTTTGGCGGGATCCTTGGCTGAAGGGGGGACAATACAGGCGCGTTCTTACCCCGATGAGTATGAATAATACGGAGTTGAGGGTAGTGGACCTTATGAAGCAGGTGAATGGATGGGATGAGGAGCTTGTCTCAAATATGTTTATGCCGTGTGAACGAGAGCTGATTCTCAATATGAAAACGGATAGACGGGATTGCAGAGACAGTTGGTGTTGGGACCTCGAGAGAAACGGAATTTATTCTGTGGGCTCGGCCTACACTGCGCTGATGGGTGGATGGACAGAGGAAATTGGGTCGTCGTCAAGGAGGACGGAGAAGTGGATCTGGAACCGGATTTGGAGAGCTAAAATGCTTCCTCGAGTGAAAGTTTTCTTTTGGCAGCTATGTAATGAAGCCATACCAACCAGGAGAAACTTAGCTTCCCGGGTGAGTTCTATTGATGCACGATGTCCGGTGTGTGAGAGTGAGGAGGAGTCTTGTCTTCATATGGTGAAACAATGTTATTGGCTAGGGGGTTTCTGGGATGCCCTGGATGTCGATAGCCTGCGAGACCGGGAGCATGATTCGATTCGTACCTGGGTAGAGGAGATATGGAGCGACATGGGAGAGGAGGAGCAAGCGACCTTTATGCTAGCCTGTTGGGCAGCATGGGAAGCCCGCAACAAGCTCGTTTTTGAGCAACGAAAATTTCGATGTGAGGATGTGATGAGACGAGTGCAGGCCCTTCAAGGAGAACTGGTCGCCGGTGAGCAGATAGAGAAACAACAACAGGGGACGGTCGAGTCGGTGCCTTACACAGGGGGATGGAAGTGTCCGGACAACAATTGGCTCAAGATTAATTGCGATGCGGGTGTGAAGGAAGGTTGGGGCTCAGGTTGGGGGGCTGTTTGTCGCGATGAGGAGGGTGGAATCCAGTGGGCGGTAGCGAAGCGGATACGGGAGGTTATTGAGGTTGGGGAAGCGGAAGCTTGTGCTATGCTGGAAGGCATGTTGGAAGCTCGGAGAAGGGGCCATACTCATATCGTAGTGGAGAGTGATTGCAAGGTAGTCTTGGATATTCTCAGGAGCAAGAGTAATGGAAGGAGTGAGCTTTACATCATTTGCGCGGAGATTCGAAAAGTGATGGAAAGCTTCGAGGGGTGTCGATGGAGTTTTGTTAGAAGAAGTTTTAATGCTTTAGCTCATGCTGTAGCCCATTTTAATTTTGTGTTGGTCCCCGACTTTTGTGTGTGGGAGGATGATATACCTCCTGAATTTGTTCTGTTGGCCTCAGCTGATTTAAATGGAAATTAGTATGCCCTGTTTGGGGTTTCTCAAAAAAAAAAAAAAAAAAGAAATGGTAAGTCAATACAATGGCCTCTTTTTACAAAAGGGCTAAAAGAAAAATCTCCAAACGGGTTTATACAAATCCATAAATTACAAGAATGAAGGGGTAGGATCCACGCTACTCGCTAGCTCACACCCAAAACCCAACAGCCGTCATGTTATAAACATAACAGTCACGTCAGTGGGGAGTAACTTGGACGTTCTCCCCGCCATATTATATCATATGGAAAAATAATAGTATCATTATATCAAAATAGTTAAAATGGAAAACATTAAAAGATATAATAAAAATAAGCTTTCGGAGAAAACTTAAAATATTGGAACAATAAAATCAGAACAAGTTCTCAAAAGAAAACTTCAAATATTTGCCAACCTGCAACCAAAATGTATCGATAATAATAAAATAATCAAAATGGCGTTATGGATAGGATTAGTGTAGACGGCTAGACTTTCACTAGGAGAATACTAAAACTAGCTTCGAGAACTTAGTTCAAACAAATCAAACTTCGATCTCTAACTAGGCTACTCAACCATAATAGGACGGCGACTTATAAATGCGTGGCCCTAGTTTAAGATAATATGCACACCCCTCCCGAGCACCATAAATACTCAGTTCAACCCGACGGCGACTTACACTGCGAGGCACGAGTTTAAGGTCAAAATGTACACACACTCCCGAACACCATATATGCTCGGTTCAATAACCAGTGTGCCCCATAAAGACACACCAGCCTTATAGTTGATGGCAAAATCGTAAACCCCAGAATATAATACTCTAAACCTCACACTTGCTCATATTCCATAACTCCAAAACAAGCCATTATCGATATTGAGAATAAATATAATCATTGTAATAATATGAGGATAAAAGGGGTAAACATTTTATATTAAATAGGAAACTTTTATAAATAGAAACTTACTAATTTTAGAAACTTACTAAGAATAGAAATATTATTATAGAAGATACGTAAGTGATTAAAATGAGTGAAATGTATAAAAATAGCATTTCTAACGAAATTAACATTTTATTATTATCGTCGTTATCGTAACTAATATATTTCTAAAATTCGTTACCCCAAAATATAAATAAAATATAATAAGTCATTTTATAGTATTTTATAAATAATTAGGAAATCGAGTTAAAACTATAAATTTTAGAAAAGAGATGTTTTAAGAAAATGATATCAAAATTAATTGAGTCGACGAACTTTATAAATGAAATGAAATTTATGAAGAATTCAAATTATTTTTAACAGATAGTTTTTATTAATAAATAATATGGATTTTAATAAAAATAGTCAATTGGAAACAAATAGGAAATTATTAGTGAAAATAGTCTCGACTAAAAATATATTTAAAACTAAATCGACTATTTTCTCATTTATTAGAATAAATCGTAAAACGAAAACTAATTTATTAACAAGTATACAAATTTCGATTAAAATATAAAAATACGATTTTTAAGTGAAAATTATAAATTAACAAAACTTGATGAAATATGAAATCGTCATTATTTAGTTACTAGTGTCACGATAACCAACAAAATATTATAACGATCGTAAATAATTAAATTACTAATAATTTATGAAACAAAATCAAAAACTTGTAAAATATTTATAAGGCATACGATTTAAAATTAATATAATTAGCAAATAATAAATAGCTAAAATTAGGAAAACCGAAGTAAGAATATTTACTACATACTACTACTCAAACATACGATATAAAATCGAGTAACGTCCTAAAGTTACCTTAAGTCGAGATCCAAACGATCACGTACTTGACCAGTCCAAGCTCCAACTTCGTGCCCGACCTTTGCTCCTCAATAACTTCAGGACCCAACGAAAATGAGAGTGAACACAACATAAACAAAAGTCGGAATTAATGGAGATTGAAAAGGAGCTGAAGAAGCACGAAAAACGTGACAAGGCACCACAAAGGAGAGAAAGAAGGAACCGATATCGAGACTAGGCAGGCTAAGATTCAGAATTGAGACAGAGGAGGAAATAGTTCGATAACAACAAGGGAATGAAGGAGTAACAAAATGAAACACGACAACTCGACCACAAGAACGGAAAAAGAAGAGAACACGAGTTCAAAGTACCAAACGCGCTAACCACAACGAACAATGACAGCAAGATGGCGTAGTGGTAGCAGCAGCTAATATAGCACCAGATACGGGATTGAAATAGCATCAAACAACGATGTACGATAAGAAACGAAGACTAATAAAAACCACGAAACATTTGCAGAAAAACGGAGCAGCAGCAACTTCAGAACGGAAGTAAACCCAGACCAGTAACTTAACGTACTAACAACGATAGCAGCGGCAGAAATGGCGACAACAGAACCGATCAGGGAAGAAGAAGAAGGAAAGAAGAAGAAAATGAAGGAGGAACAAACAACAACAGTAGCAGTACGGTTATCAAACCACACGAAAAGCAGCAGCAACAACTACCGATCGAAAAAGGGAAGAAGAAGAACAATAGTGAGCAACAGCGGACAACAAACAAAGAAATAAGAACAGAAGAAGGAGAAAAATAAGAAAACAACAGCAGACATCAGCAGCGAAAGAGGAAGAAGAACAAGGAACAACACGCATCATCGCGACAACGAGAACAACAAGACAGCAGCGACAAAAACAATAGAATAAGGACGAGCAGGTGCGCAACACAATTAGCAGCGGCAACCGTAATAACAACAATAGGAAGAGAGGAAGACGAAGAAGAAGGAGAAGAACATCATGATGAACAAACGGACAACAACACAAACGAACAGAACGAAGAAGGGGAAGGAACTCACAGCAAAAGTAATGGCAGAAGAGAGCAGCAATAGTGAAGAAATGGCAGCAGCAGCGCCACAAACAAAGCAGAACGTAGCAGCAGCATTACGCAGCAGTAGCAGTACGCAGCAGCGGCAGAACAGGGCATCAGAGGAGGGAGAACGCGAAGAGAAAAGGGAAAACAAAGCGGTAATGATGGGGAAAAGTCTGGGAGTGCAAAGGTGAAGCGGTGGGAGTAAATTAAGGAAAAGGAAGGGGAGGAGTATGAGGCGGTGGATTGTGAAGAAGGGAGAATGAATAACAAATAGAGGGATGAACGTAATAAAGGTGGAAAACATGAAGTCAAGCGGTCCCACAAATTAAGATGAGTGAAAGAGAAACGGATTAATTAAATGAATCGTCTCGGAAACACGAATTAAACGAATTCCGTAACGATAAGTTGACTGACCCACGAATCGGGTTAAAACGAGTTAATAAAATTAATACATAATCGGACCGTCAGACAAAATGAGTAAATAGATTATTCGAGACGAAAACGAAGCTTATAGAAATAAATAATTAAACTATCAAATAGTATTTCCCGATAAAAAATAAATTTTCAATGAAGTGAATTAAATTGATTTCTCGAGGAAAGAAAATAAATATTTTGACGAAACTTAAAATAAATGAGCTTCGAGCTTAATATATATAAATAAAAAGAATTTTTAATTTAAATCGTCAAAATAGATCTTCGATAAGAATTAAATTAAATGTATAAAATAAATCGAAATAGAAATAAAAATATGTTTTAAATATAAGAAGAGTTTCCGAGACAAATGGAATTTTAAGAGTTTGAAACGATTAAACGATAAATTCGTTTTATAATATTTTCTTTTTTTTAAGAATTACGAGTTAAATCGTAAACAAAATAAAAATACGAACATAACTTTAAATTTATAAAATCAGGGGTGTTACAATGACATTTGTCTCTTAAGTACCTATACGTTTTTGATTCGTGGTTTTGACATGTGCGGAAAAGGCAAACTCTTTCTTTTATCTAATTCCCATGAACCTCACATAGCCAAATTGCCCCGTTTGACCCGTTTATCAACTGCCATAAATTGCCTACCCTAGTCAAGCTAGTTGGTTAGTTGGACGGAATTATTTTTTTTTCGGGTTGATTTTGGTACCATGACAATTTGAGAAAGGAATGAAAAAAAAAAATCAATGAAAAAGAAAGAAAAAAAGAGAGGAAAGAATTGAAATAAATAAATAAAGTGAAACATGAAGAATATGTTTTTGCTATGAGAAAAAAATAGATCTCTCTATTTTCATAGTTATTAATGGAACGCGGTTTTTATAAGGCGCTTGTTACTATGCCTAATTTATTCGGCTGGAGTTTGGTGAGAACAGAATGTTTATAATAGTTGGTGTAAGGAAATACTAGCTTGGGTTTTAACTCCTCATGTCCATATCATTTTACCCCTTCTTAAATTTAGCCCATTCTCCGTCCTCCGCCGTGGTGCACCCGAGCAGTCCTGTCCGGCGCAGGAAACGCTCCCCCTCTCCCGAGACTTCGAACAATAAGTACGGTCGTTGGATTTCTCGAGGGCCTCCGTACCGCCCGCCGGCGCCTATCGAAGCTGCCCCTCCTGCCCCTCCTCCTATTGCGGGGGCCTCCAGGCGCTCTCCCAGTGGTGGTAGTGGTCACCGTCGCCGGCGTGCTAGGGTGCACTTTGGCGTCTCAGAGCCGGATGTTGATCCGGATTGTCCCTCCTCAGCTGACTCCTCCGGTTCCTCTTCTTCGAGCAGCCGTTCGTCTGGGCCGTCATGGATGGGCGGCCCTCTATGTCCTAATGACTCGTCGGACGAGATGGCTGAGGGTTTTGACATCCCTCATGGGGTTCGCGCTCCTCCTCCTTCTCCTGCCTCCTCCTCTTCCCCTTCTACCTCGGCCTCCTCCCTTCCTGACGAGGACACCGAGGGGGAGGATATGGAGTGAGGTTTTGCCAGGCGGTATGGGTCTGGAAGGTACCTCATTTTGCCGGTCGAGGTTATTAGATGGGAAAGGCGGTATGCTTGGCGGTGTGGCTATGTTTTTAGGTAGTCTTTTTCTTTTGGTCGGTTTGTGTAGTTTCGGGGTTTGCCGGCCCCCCCTTTTTCTAATGTTGTATTACCCGGATGTATGTTGACTTTGTTTACTGAATGTGAATCCTCGTGTTTTGTGCCCCAAGTCACGCTTCCCCACTTGCCTACCCCTTTTTCTTGTTTTGTCTTTTCGTATTCTGTAATTTTTGTGTTGCATTGAATGCCACTTGGTCTCTGTCAGTTGGTGGGTGGCCCTAGAAGGCTTCCTTTATATAAATAGGGGCTCCTTCTCATTTGCCCCTCATTTGCAATTTCACTCTCTCACTAAGTGCAAAGCCAATTATTCACTTTTCAATCGTTTCTGACCTAGTCGTCGTCTCCTGCCGTGGGAGCTCTATTTTTGCCGGCTCTTCTAGGTTAGTCTTCTGTCTCTTGTCTTTTGTTTATTCCTTTGCTCTCGCGTCATGTCCACCCGTTCCCGGCAAGTTCGTTTTGGGGTAGGGGACGACGAGGGGGTGTCGGAGCGCGACGGGGCCCAGTGCAGTGGGTCTGTTGAAGGGGCCGGCGATGTCTCGTTCGGGGAATCTGTAGAAGAGGTGGGGCCTGTTTATGCGGAGCCCCTTCGGGCTTTGCGCATTTCTGCCGGTGGAACGTTGACTTTTGCGAGGGGTGGTGGAGGTTTGTCGTCATCCGGCGCTTTGGTGGGGGATGTTGTTGGTAGCTCTATGGTCTTGCGCCGCCGTCTTAAAAAAGGGGGGCCTAGTTTGGGGGAGTCTTCTGAGGCGGGGGTGCCTTCTCCTCGTCGCTCGGCCTCCGTTTCTGGGCCGGTGGAGCCAGAGATGGAGGATGCCGATAGCGACCGTCGCCCTCTTCTTCATGCCAATACTTTGATCGACGAGGGTTGGCGGCAAAAGGTTCTTGATGTTGGTGGCCTTGAGGCTGCCAAAGAGCTTTATCCTCTTGGGGAGGGTTATGAATACCTGTTACCGGACCCGGGCCAGTCCATTTGTTCTCCTCCCGAGGGATGTGTGGGGGTATCCGTGGAATCCTTGAAGTTTGGCCTCCGTTTTCCCCTTGATCCCTTTGTGGAGGCGGTGTTTTGCCGTATGAGGCTGGCGTTGGGTCAGCTGACTCCCCAATCCTTTCGTGCCATCATTTCATTTTGCTGGGTGTGCCGGTTTAGGAGGTGGAGGCCTTCGGTGGAGGCGTTCAGGTTTATGGTGCGTCTTAAGGCGTCGTCGTCTTCTTACTGGGCTCTTGGCCGGCGAGGCAAGTATGTCACTTCTTATCCCATTCTTTCGAATTGTCATAAGTGGAAAGGTGCTTTCCTGTATGTGCGTTCGGATAAGCCCTGGGCCGTCCCCCGATTCTTTCAGTCTGATGTTCGTGTCAATCTGGAGAGTGATAGGGAGATGGGGGGTTGCTTGGACTTGAGGGAGTCTGGTTTGGGGCAGTCGGATAGGGTTGTTGTCGGCACCTTTCCCGCCGTTATGAAGTGGTTCGGCAAGGAGAGGGTGGCCGTTCCTTCAATATGGCTGCCTCACTATGATCTGATTACAAGGAATGATTTTCTGGAACGGGTGGGCATGAGCGTTCCTGTCGCCGGCCCAGGTATCTGGCGACCTACTTATTCACTTGTTTTGTCTACCTTTCTTGATATTCCTCAGGCCCTCAACCCTTTGCCCATTTTTCTGCCTAATTGTGTAGATAACAGGTCGGCGGTTACTTGGTCGCCTGAGGAGATCGACTCACTAGGGTTGGATCCTTCCCTCCGTCCTCTTGTTACCACGCCGCCACCTCCCTCATTGGACCGGCTAACCATCATGACCTACCAGAAGTCTAGGCTTTCTAGACTAAGGAGGGCGGCGCCGGCGTTCGGTGGAGCTCCTCCTCCTAAAAGGCAGGCCTTGGGCCCTTCTTCTGCTGACTCTGAGGGGGCTATGAGTGTCGTCGGCGTGCGGGTTGATGTTGGGGATTCCGAGGTCGTTACTTCCCCAAGGACTATGGGTTCGCCGGCTGTCACTATTGCGGCTCTTCCCGAACAGGGGGTGGTTGCTGAACCATCCTCCGGATTCAGAGAGGCAGCCGTCTGTCTGGAAGCTTCTCAAGACCGGGAAGCTATGCGCGACATTGCTGCCGCTGTGGATGCGCCTCTCCCCTCCTTGTCTGATCTTTCCTTTTACAGGATGTTGGAGGGGGACGTTTCACCCGTTGACCGGATTCAGACCCTTGCCCAGTTGGATACCGTTTACCGTGGCCTGGGGGAGGATTTGTCTAGGGTCGTTCAGGCCAGCATCAAGATCAAGAAGGCGGCGGAGGAGGGCGCGAAGTTGATGTCTCGCCTGCAGGAGGCAGAGTCGAGGCTGGAATCGGAGAGGCAGCTAAGGTCGGCGACCGAGGCGGAGCTGGAGTCGGAGAAGCAGCTAAGGTCGGCGGTTGAGACAAAGCTGGAGTCCGAGAAGCGGCTGAGGTTGGAGGCTGAGGAAAAGGAGGTGACCGGTCGCGAGGAATTGGAAACTCTCCGGGGGGTTCACTCCTCCTGTGAGTCGAAGCTGGCGACCGCTGGACAGGAACTGGAGAAGAAGTCTGAGGAGATTGCCAACTTGGTGAAGGAAGGCGATGCGGCTTTTGTCGAGGGAATGAAGACCGTGGTTGACTTGACGTCAAAAGCTCTTCTAGAGTATGACCCGGGTTTCGACTTTGATCGGTACAATCCGATATATGAGCGTCTCCAAGCGGAGGAGGAAGAACGTGAGGGTGGGGCGCCGGTGGCGGAGTCTCCTACCTCTCCTAAATAGGAACTCGGGCCGTCGTCCTCCTGTGCCTCATGTACCCTCAGGGAGGGAGAGGAGGGGGCGGCAGATGAGCCGGCAGATACTGCTAACTCCTCTGCCCCCTCTTGAGGCTTTTTGTGGATCTCCTCGCACCTACCCTTTTGAGGTTCAGGCATAGGCTTGCCCTCCATGCTTCCTTGTTTCTCCTTTTTGTCGTTCGTAGGTGGCGCTTGATCCTTTGAGGACGGCTGCCGATTTTTAAACAATCGTAGCCTTATTTTGACTCCTTAATTGTAACAAACGCCTGGCGCTTCTGACGCCTTTGTTTTTCGGATTACTCATTTGTGCTTTGTATTTTATGTTTTCTGTTTCATCTTTGGGTTGCTAATCTGCCTGTTTACCCTTACGCCGACTTATCCCCCCCCCCCCCCCCCACTTTGGGTGGGGGGGAATTTGGTCAGTAGGTCGGCTGTGGTCAGGCCACAGTCGGTTCCCAACTTATTTGGTTGGTAGGCCGGCTGTGGTCAGGCCACAGTCGGTTCCCAACTTATGCCCCCACACTTTGGGTGGGGGGGGGGAATTTGGTCAGTAGGCCGGCTGTGGTCAGGCCACAGTCGGTTCCCAACTTATGCCCCCACACTTTGGGTGGGGGGGAATTTGGTCAGTAGGCCGGCTGTGGTCAGGCCACAGTCGGTTCCCGACTTATTTGGTCGGTAGTCCGGCTGTGGTCAGGCCACAGTCGGTTCCCGACTTATTTGGTTGGTAGGCCGGCTGTGGTCAAGCCGCAGTCGGTTCCCAACTTTTGGTGGGGGGTCCATTCTTGATGATGGGCGAATAGGGGCTCCCCCCCTTATTGCCCCCTGCTTGCTGTTCGAGAACATAGTGAACGGGGAGCAAGTAGATTTAGCAAACAGAGCCTTCCTTATTAAAAATTTTTACAAGTTTCTGGTGGCAGGGTCGTCGACAGGTCCGATGGTACCCTGCCGAGGTTCAGTACAATGTTTCGCCTGCTAGTTCAGACGTAGTACTTTCTGATGGTGTCGGCGTTCCAGTGTGACGGTAAGTCCCGTCCTTCTCTGTCTTTCAGCCTGTATGTACTTGGCCCTAGGACCTTGGTGACCTCATATGGCCCTTCCCAGTTGGCGCTAAGTTTTCCGTGTTCGTTTGCCTTGCCGACTGCCGTGGATTTCCTCAGGACTAGGTCACCCACCTGGAACATTCGGTGGTTTACCCTCTGGTTATAGGCCTTTCTCATGCGCTGTTGATATGCCACCAAGTTTACGCGTGCCTCCTCCCTGGTCTCCTCTACCAGGTCTAGGGCTTCCTCCATGGCCGCCTCATTCCTGTCTCCCTCGTAATATTTGCTACGGGCGGAGGGAATGCGTGCTTCTATGGGGAGGAGGGCTTCTGCCCCATATACTAGGCCGAACGGCGAGTGCCCCGTTGCCGCTTTCTGCGTAGTTCTTAGGGACCAAAGGACACTTGGTAACTCATCGGCCCATCTCCCTTTGAGGTCTTCCAGCATCTTTCTCAGACCGTTGAGGATTTGCTTGTTGGCCGCCTCGGCTTGGCCGTTGGTCTGCGGGTGGCAGACGGCCGAGTATGCCACGGAAGTCCCAAATCCCCTAGCCATTCTCTCAGTGGGGGGTTATCGAATTGCCGACCATGGTCAAAAACCAGTACCTTGGGTACGCCGAATCGGGTTATAACGTTCCGCCATATCATTTTGCGCACGGCCGGTTCTGTGATATTAGGAACGGCTTCTGCTTCTATCCATTTTGAGAAGTAATCCACTGCCACTATTACGAATTTCCTGTTCCCGGTTGCTGCAGGGAAGGGTCCTAGTATATCCATCCCCCATTTAGCGAAGGGGATAGGGCTCAGGATGGGCTGTAGCTCCCTGGCCGGCGCGTGGATCACCGGTGAGTGGATTTGGCAATTTCTACATTTCTTAGTCAGCTCTCGGGCGTCATGTATGGCGGTTGGCCAGTAGTAGCCCGCTCTGACCGCTTTGTGTGCCAAGTTCCTGCCCCCTATATGGTGTCCGCACATCCCCGAGTGGATGTCGTCCAGTACTTCTGCTGCCTCTTCCGGTTTTAGGCATCTTAGTATTGGAGCAGCGGTTCCCCTCTTGTAGAGCTGTCCGTCCAATATCATGTATCTTGAGGCTGTTGTGGGCATTTGTTTAGCTGCGGCGGGGTTTCTCGGCAGTTGTTTGTTTAGGATATACTCGATGATGGGTGTCCGCCAATCGTCGACGCTTTCGCGTTCCATGTTGAGGATGTCGTTCTGGCCGTCCTTGGTCGCTGCGATGCTTTTTTCTTGTCGGACGTCTACCCAGACCGAACGTCTAATATCCTGTAAGCTCGAGCTTGCGAGTTTTGATAATGCGTCTGCCCGGTTATTTTGTGACCTGGGCACTTGCTTGACCTCGTATGATTGTAGTTGGGACAGCTCTTCTTTTACTTTCTTCAGGTAGAGTGCCATCGAGGGCTCTCTGGCTTCGTACTCTCCGTTGATCTGGTTCACTACCAGTTGTGAGTCAGTTGATAGTATGATTCGTTGGGCTCCGGCTGTTCGGGCCAAGTGGATGCCGGCTAAGACAGCCTCGTATTCGGCTTCATTGTTTGATGCCTGAAAAGCGAACCTTAGTGCGTGCTCGAATTCCTCGCCGTCGGAGCTTATTAAGACGACACCGGCTCCGGAGCCGTTGCTGGTGGACGATCCATCAGTGAAGGCCTCCCAAGTCTCTGATGGTGGGTCGTCATCTTCCGAGTGGGAACATTCGGCTATGAAGTCCGCCAGTGCTTGGGCTTTTATCGCCGTCCTCGACTGGTAAGTGATCCCTAGGCCGCTTAGTTCCACGGCCCACTTTAGCATTCTTCCCGACTTTTCGAACTTTTCCAGCGCCTTTTCGAGAGGCATGTTCGTAAGGACGGTCACCGGGTGTGCGTCGAAGTAAGGGCGTAGCTTTCGGGCGGCCACGACTATGGCGAATGCCGCCTTCTCCACCATGGGATAATTTTTCTCCGCTGGGCCAAGTGCATGACTGATGAAATACACCGGCTGCTGGGCCTTCTCCTCTTCTCTGAGGATGACGGCGCTGACTGTGACATTGGTGACAGCTATGTAGACATACAGCTTCTCGCCCTCGATTGGTCGTGCCAGCGTCGGTAGGGTTTTTAAGTGTTCTTTTAAGTTAGCGAACGCCGTCTTCTGCTCCTCTCCCCACTTGAAGTGCTTGTTGCCTTTGAGGACTCCGAAGAAAGGGGTGGATTTATCTGCTGCTCTTGAGATAAAACGGGCGAGGGCGGCCATTCTTCCTGTGAGCCTCTGTATATCTTTGATAGTTCTTGGTTCCGGTAGGTTTTGGATGGCCTGAATTTTTTCCGGGTTGGCGTCTATTCCTCTGGCGCTTACTAAGAAGCCTAAGAATTTTCCGGATCTTACCCCGAACGTACACTTCTGAGGGTTCAGCTTCATCTTGTACTTCCTTAGTGATTGGAACGTTTCTCTCAGGTCGCCCAGATGCTCGCCGTCTGTTTTGCTCTTTACGATCGCGTCGTCCACCTATATCTCCATGTTTCTGCCTCTCTGACCTTTGAAGATTTTGTCTACCAATCTTTGGTAGGTGGCACCCGCGTTTTTTAGTCCGAAGGGCATCATTTTATACATGAACGTCCCGGCGCTGGTAATAAATGCGCATTTGACCCGGTCTGGTTCCCACAGAAAGACTTGATGGTATCCGGAGAAGGCATCTAGAAAACTTAGCATCGTATGTCCGCTAGTGGCGTCTACTAGCTGGTCGATCCTCGGAAGGGGGTAGCAGTCTTTTGGGCATGCTTTGTTCAGGTTAGTGAAGTCGACACACATTAGCCAGGCGCCCGATGACTTCTTCACCATTACCACGTTTGCCAGCCATTCGGGGTAGTTGCATGTTTCTATGAAGCCGGCTTTTATCAATTTGTCGACCTCACATCGGATGGCGTCATCCTTTTCTGCCGACATGCTTCTCTTCTTCTGCTTCACCGGTCGGAAGGCAGGGTCGACGTTTAGCCTGTGTACCGTCACCTCCGGGTCTACCCCCGTCATTTCATCGGCTGAGTATGCGAACACGTCGGTGTTAGCTTTTAGGAGGCTGACGAGGCGTTCTTGGTAGCTTGGATCTAGGTCGGTTCCTATGAGGACGGACCGGCCCGGCTCTAGGTATATCGCCATGCTCTCCCCGCCTGGCTCTATGCGCTCGGAGTCGGGATCGTTCGTCCCTTTTATCTTGAGGGTTTTGGGGGCCGGTTGTCCTTGCTCGGTGTCGGGGGCCGTTTTTCTCTTTCCCTTCATTTCTTCTTGGGATCGTTTGCGGGCTACCGAGTTACAACTTTTGGCAGAGTTCTGGTCTCCGTGCAGCTTTCCCTCCGTGTTCCTGTTAGTGACGTATGCCAGCGTCAGGGCGCGTATGGACACCAAGGCGTGTATTCCGTCCAGGGTTATCCGGCCTATTAACGCATTGTAGGCAGACCTGGCGTTTACCACTACGAATTGGGCCGTGGTTGTCTTTGCTTCGTCTCCTTCCCCGAAGGTGACCGGTAAGTCGATAGTCCCCATGGGAACGACTCCGGTCCCAGAAAATCCGTACAGGGTGCCGGCCGTTGGGTTAAGGTGTCGTTTGTCGTAACCCATCTGTTCGAACGCTTCTTTGTACAGCAGGTTAGTGTAGGCGCCCGTGTCTATCATGCACCTTTTGACTGTGTGGTCGCCTATCTTGATGGCCAATACCAGGGGGTCGCTATGGGGGTAAGTTACTCGCTCGTAGTCTTCTGCCGTGACGTTGAGAGTCGGGACGGCCTTTTCCCTAGATTCGTTGGTGTAGTGTATATGACGGGTTAGCTCCCTCAAGTGGCTTTTAACCTGCCTCCTGCTGGCTCCAGCCTCCTGCCCCCTTTCACCCACTGTATTTATGACGTTGTGTTCTTTTCCCTTATCGGCTCTTTCCCTGGGATTGCCATTAACCGTACCTCGGCCGTAATTGTTGCCGGCGTTGTTGTTGACGGCGACGCGGTGGCCCCTGGCTTCGTATGCCGCCAACGAGCCGCGACGTATGAGGTCTTCAATTTCATCTTTCAGATTCCGACACTCTTCTGTAGTGTGCCCTGTCTGGTTGTGAAAAGCGCAGTATTTCTTCGGATCTGCGTGCGGTCCGGGTTTGATGGGTCGTGGGACTCCCCATTTTTTGTTGTCCTTCTCTATCTCGTAGATTTCTACCCGGGGTCGGGTCAGCGCGGTGTAACGGTCGAATCTTTCTCTGCGACCTCCCTCCGACCTCTTTTCTCCGCGGCTCCTGCTCGGTATTCTTTGGGGCTCCTTTTGACCAGTCGGGCTCCGAGTTCTTTCTAAAGGCGGACGTCGGACACTTGGTGGGGAGGGGTCTTCACGCCGTGCTTTGTAGTCTTCCCCGTTCATATATCCTTCCGCGATTCGCCGGGCTTCGACCAGCGAGGTAGGTCTTTCTCTGAGTAGGTGACTCTTGAGAGGTCCTTCTGTCATCGTATGGGTCAAGGCGCAGGCGGCCGTCGACGCATCGATTGTTCGTATTTGTTGACACTCCAAGTCGAATCTTCTAACATACTCCCTGATGGTCTCCTTTGGCTCTTGTCTCATGGTCATCAGATCTACCGTTACGATCTGCCTGCGCCGACTTCCGGCGTACTGGTCTATGAAGGCCGTGCTAAGGTCTCTGAAGCTCCGAATGGATTCTCGGGGCAAACCCCGGAACCACGATTGGGCGTAGCCGGTGAGCGTAGTGGGGAAAACCCGGCACCACACCGCGTCCTCGAGTTCGTACATGGCCATGTAGCTCTCGTATGTCGCCAAGTGGTCCTCCGGGTCGGTGGTTCCGTCGAACTGGATGTTGGGCACCTTTACCCTGGGCATGGAGTGTTCCGTAATCTCTGGGTGAAACGGCGACACTGTCGGCCGTCCTCTCTTCGGTGCTTTAGTGCCTGGCGCGGCTAGTTTAGATTCGCCCTCCTCTTCCTTTTGGGAGGTAGGCGTGTCTCTGCCGGTTTGGCATGTTACGAACGTTTCTCGCCCGGGGGAATTTTCCCGGGCGACGTTGCTCGTCAGTCGGGTGAATACCGAGCCTCGTTTTTCGGGGCTGGCGTACTTTCTCCCGCGTTCCCTGGGACCCAACCGGTCTTGGACGGTTTTCGCGGGCCTTCCATCCCTTTCTCTCTGGCCCAGGCGGTGATGAACCGTCCTTTGGGGGCTGTGACTTTTCCTGGTCTTTCGGGTGCCGGGGCCCAGCCGGTTATGTATGGTTGGGGTATGACTTCGGCTTCTTTCGCGATGTCGGTTGCCTGTGGAAGACTCACTGTCCATTCTTCTGGTGCCGTTTAGTGCGGGTGTGCCCGAGTCCGTCCTTTGGTGGGACGATGAGGGTTCCCTGGATCGTTGGCGACGGCGTAGCCTGATATGTTCATCATCCAGGCGCCTACTCTTCTCCAGGTATCGCTGTCTCCTTTCCTCCAGCGTCATCTTTTCCGGCGGCTCGGGGAAGAGTTCTCTTGGGGAAACGTCGGTTCTTTGGAAGATCCCGGCGCTAGGCCTGGGGGTTTCTTTCGCACGTCGTGCGGTCGGGGCCTTCGGGGTCGCCGTCCCTAAGAGGGCAGCGAGGAGAAGTTGAGCAGCGGACAGCTGCTCGGGGGTGAAGGTGTTTTGGGGAACGGTTGCCGGGGGCACCGTTGCTGGCGTGGACGTTGAGGCCAGGTGGCCTTTGCCCCTGTCCCTATCTCGGGCTTGGCTCTCCGGCGGTGAGGTTCTCAAGATCTCGAGCTCGGCTTCCGTCTCAATAGGGGTGTTCCCGGCGTCGCGAGCTGCCATTATGATGTTTTGACGATTTTTCTTTCTTAGAGCAGGGAGCTTTTTTGTTCAAGTGCTTCCCCACAGACGGCGCCAAATTGTTTGTGTGTCAAACAATCGAAGGCCTCCCGCCGGATATGACCGGCAACCTTCCGCTCCTCTCCTTACGTGACCTGAACTCTGACCTGCACAGGGAACGAACAAGGACCTCGGAGGGGTTCCGAGGTTGCCTCTCCGACGCTCAAGTCAGTAGTGTGGATTGGGGTGCGTAGGTTAGTTTTCGGGAGGATATTACTTAGCTTTTTAGAGAGATGATGTGTATGTGTTTTTCTTGCCCCCTTTTCGAGGTGGATGTCTTCCATGTATTTATAGGACTCGAGGCATGGAGACGGCCGCCGGACCCCAAGCCAGACCGAAGATATCTCTCCGGCTGGAGGGGACCGGTAGGCTCCAATTTGTGGAGCAGCGACCAGTCATGATGACGCCGGCTACCGACCGAGCCAGTGGTGCCGACCCCCATCAAAATTAAAGGCGAAAAAAGAAGGTGGACGGGTTCTATCGGTAACCGATCATCTATATTATTGTTTAACTACTCCAATAATACGTATTATTTTCAGATTTATTAAAATTGATATGGAGTATTATTTTGAGAAGACGCCCTATAGTTTTTTTTTGGTAAAATGTAAGTGATATTAATCAAAATTGCATATGTACAAGCAGTTCAAAGCACCAAAGCATGATCTTTAACAATCAATTTAAAGTGATACTATTACGATTAATCTCAAAGATTAAACAGCTGATTAATCCAATCATGATCTTTAGTGGCCAAAGTGCCCCTAATCGATCCCATTATACGGCTTCTCATCTCTGACTTGATCTTGTGACACAGAACAGCCGACCTTACCAAAACAAAATCCATATAACACGAATTCCTCTATCTCCAAATGTGATAGCAAACAGCATTCCAAACAGCGCGCAAAACACTCTGTTGGAACTTAGACCTCCGGATAGACAAGTATTTATCCTTATAGTTGGTATTATTGTCGTTAAATAAAATTAAAAGTGAAAAAGGAAGGTGGAAGGGTTCTAGCGGTAACTCGTCACCTATATACTACTCTGGTTTAACTACTCCAATAATACATATTATTCTCAGATTTATTAAAATTGATATTATTTTGGGAAGACGCCCTATGGTTAGCATTATTGTCGTTAAATAATCCTTATAAGTATGGACGAACCTTACACTTGATACACAAACAAAAGTTTCGGAAAAAAAAAAATTACCTTCGAGGAAGAACAATGGAGGAAGAAGTGAAGAAGAAGATGAAGTGAAGGATGAAGGTAAAAGTTGAAATGTGAAATGTGAAATTACTGAAGTTAAAATGTGTGGGTTAATTTCATGTCATCCAGTAATTAGTAGAATAATGAACATGCGTAGTCGGAAGCAGGTAAAGCAATTCCATTCGTGTTTGATGTGTCTCATACATGAGTTTATTCGCAAATTAATTAAAGTTGATTTTATTTATGTACCCAAAGTTGAGATTATTTCTATTAAATAACCATTTATTTTATTATGAGTATGATGACACTAGACCTGATGGAACGGACGGCAACATAACTTGTTCCGAGTTAAAAGAGGTAAGGGGACAAATTAAATAGTCATGTAGTCAGTCTCCCCGTCCTATTGAATTGTTAACTATTTCCTCTTTAGGGTGTACGGAGTATTATTCAATAGTTATCTAATTTTCATTTTTGGTACGTTTTTTATATTCTAGTCGTTTGTCCGCCCGCGGTAATTTATGTGTAGATATTGTTTCGATTCATATCAAGTAAAACTTTTTTCAATTGACTAAATGTTTATGACAAGTTTTTTTTATTTTTATAGAAATAAATTTCGCGTATCTTTTGCTAAATCCATGTCCATTTTTTGCGCAAATTAAATGAATTGTTCAATCTCGGAATCGAGTGGACTAATTAACATTTAGCCAAGAACAATTCGTCTATTAATTGGATTGTGTAGATGTGCCTACTTAGAGACACCTTTGAGAAATGCAATGCCAACTTTTTAAATTTTCGACCATATATATATTACAAATAAAATTAAAAAGTATAAACGATAAAGGACATGATATATGGAGCATAGAATATCGCATCCGATAGATAACTTATTGGATATGATTTTAATTACTACTCCGTAATTGTTAAATTCAGATAAGTACATAACTACGATTGATTGAATATGAGAATTTGGGATATGTAAATTGTTTGTGAGGAAAAATGAATATAGGTTGAGGAAATAAGCAAAATGAGAAAGGAAAGAAAAAAAAAACACTATTCATAAGGGAGTTACTATTCATAATGGATACAATACTTTTTTGGCAAAATTTTCTTTTTAATATGTATAGAAGTTATGTAAAGTAATTGGATTTTGTGTGGTTCAAATTCATCGATGATTCTTTTCTCGAACTTTGTTCCAAAAACAATAGATAACAATTGGAAAAGACGGAGGGAATACAACATTGAGTGATGGTGGATTCAAGGAAGAAACAAGGCATTCCCATTAGTGATGTCATGATCCCCTTTGTCCAAGGACCTGCTAGACCCTTGAAAGACAATAATGTCAAGATGGTAAAGCATAGGAACAATGGTGACACTACAAAGAAAAACAAGGAGGGGCCCAAATATCCAAAGCAAAAGTGGCAGTGCCCCATAAAAGAGCCTATTCCCTACAATATTCAGCACAAGACCCTTTTCTAGCAACTCACTCACATACATTGGGCTTATTATTACCCTATCATCTTCTGCTTCTCCTTGTCCTTGAGGGGCATTAATGAGGAAATTAACTTGGTTTAGGAACCTGATTGACATGGAGTGACATAGGAAGGAGAAGAGGAAGAGGATGAGCAAAGTGACGTATTTGAGGGCTATCATGAACTCGCCGTGGGCCCCGTAAACGGTGTCGTTTAAGGGCTTCTTGATGCTGTAAGTGCTGCTCAGGATGGCTGCTAATCCTGAGCAAAGCAGGATTGATGTCGTCGCCATTAGTGTTGATCCCATTATTGTGTTCCTTATGGTTTGGACTGCTAAGATGTTCTTCTTTTCATTATCCTGCATCATTTCATTCATTCATTACTCTCTACGTATATATTATGTAATTTAGTATATAAAAAAAATCACTAATTTATCAATAGAAATTGAATTCAGTTTTTACGCATTAGACCATGTCAAACAAAGATATGAGCTAGTGTACTGTTTTTTTTGTATAAATCATCCGGTCTAATTCGGATTTGAGTCTAATAGGATCTTAATGATGATAAAGTTCTCCCTCATGATGAGTTTTAACATCAGACCAACAACAATTATAAAATACTACTCCGTATTATGTGGTTTCTATATATGAAATGAAATGGTCTTCCAATCATTTTAATGAGACCTCTTCTCTTATGCTAGGATTCATCAACAACAACATGCATGGTTAATCACAAGAGTATACATTTTATTTTGTGACCGCTCACTCCTTAAACTTTGTAATCTGTTACTCTTCTACGTACTTAACTAAAAAAATTCACGTAATAGTGAGTCGTTATTCGTTTCAAATACGAAGTATGATCGATTTAATAGAACTTGAAAATTTAGTTAACCAAATTGAATTTTAGAAAGAAGTGACAAACCGATCATTTGTCATTTACTCATTATTCCTTAAACGAAACTAATTTGAGGGAGCCGTGACTAGTGACCTAAATGATTCCATGATGTTAATGTACTCTGTATTCTGTAATAATTATCCAAATAAGATTTAGGTTACGATGTGTTCACGTACGATTTTTTATTCAAGATATTTGAACTAGTTAATAAATTAAAGATTAGTTTGCATTGTCTCCTCTATCTAAAAATAGAGTATTACGGAGTAATTAACTCATTTTAAACGGATATACTCATATACATATCTTTTAACCCATGAAAAAAAAAAAAAAACTAAAGTCTAACAATTAGACTTTATTAAGTGCGCCTTAGGCGATCTCAAACATAAGACTTGAAACATTAGTGTATCCGGTTGAATTAAGATGAAGAACGAATGGTATCAACATGGATAAACATTAACGTATATCGAAAATGTGATAATGTAGGGATGATGACGCAAAATATTGTTTTTTTGTTGGGTATTATTATGATCATGCATGTTGACAGGATTCAAACTCAGGCAAGATCATGATGAGTATCAACTTTCATGACTTTGATTACTAACTAAGCTAGTTAACATCTACATGACAAAGGGTAGGATATTGTAAAGTGTAAACGACATTATCCCAACTCTCCGTGTATCATATCATTTACGGAGTACTAAGCATGCACGCATTAGGTATATAGTAATGTAATAACATACTGTACGTACCTTGATGATAGAAGCAACCCAATATTTTCTTCCGTGAGAGTTGGTACCAATAATAGTTGCGAATGGCTCCCTTCTAATCTTGTTCCATAACCATAGATGATACCCCATTAGGATCAACAAACCACAGGGTACCAACACCACATCTAGATAGCATTTTTTCCACTCCATATGTATATGTATATGTATATGTATTCCTTCCTTCTCTACACTAATAATACGGAGTAATAATTATTATTATCTTCTTAATTATTTTCGTTCTAATGATCGATCCTCTTAATGACTTAATTAATCACGTATTAGATCGAGGTGAGACTAGCTTAGCTTATTTAGCTACGTAAGCTTGTTAGAATCCTCTAGCTTAGCTCGCTGTTTTTTGCAGCTAGCTTTAGTACTTGGTTGGGGCCGGGGGTTTGGAGTATTGGAGGTGATAATTAAGGGGGTGGAGTTTGAAAATATATACAGGATGACCTAGAATGAATGAAGACATGTTTGAATGCGATATGCAATTTTGCGACCAAAAGACAAGCTCCGCTACAAAAATAAATTAAAGCTTATTATTTCCCTCCTTTTTTACTACATACTATTGTTATTATAGATTATAATTAGATTACTAACATGCATGATAGATCAATTATATATGTGAGAGTTTGTCCTCTTCTTTACTAGTACTCCCTCCGATTTTAAATTATTGCCCCATTTGGATAATATATGTGAGGAGTATTATATTGAAATGGGGCAATAATTTAAAACCGGAGGGAGTATTTTTTAGCTAGATAGGTCCACCATGAGTTTTAGTGCATGCTAACGGAATTGATCTGAGCAACTTAAACCTCATTCATGTTGGTCATATACTTGTTTGAGAGGGAGGTACAAGCTAAGTAAGAGGGATTATCACCGAATTTGCATCTACAAGTACAACGTAATAATTTGCGTGCTACATGATTTAGCAACTTCTTAAATTTAAATCGTAGTAGAACTATATATATTAATCTCAAAATATCAACTCAACTAGTACAGATCGAGTACTATTTACGCTAGCTTCCAATAATAAGCAAGGCGGGTTGTTTGCTGGAATTCAAGATAAGGCTTGGTCACTGGGCGAACTGGCGAGGCTAGGCAACCAGGGTTGGTAAATATGGCCCGCAAGTCCTGAAACGGTCCTTGGGAAAGGCTAGATTGGTCAAGGTCGTCCCAGTGGGCATGTCAATGTCAAGTTGATTCATATCTAACCCTAAATTGGCTCATGCTAGTATATATGATGGAGTACCTCCTATCACCTTTCTTCTTCCCCTTTCTTTCGGACATAAGAATTAAGAAAGTAATGGAATAAATAAATCATTAAAAGTAAAATAAATTTAGGTATAAGGACAATAAGGTGGAAAAACACTATATTTGTGTGATAAAAAAGAATAAATAAATGATTAAAAGGAAAGAGGGAAAACTCAATCAATAAGGAAAGAGAGAAGAAAAACAAAAAATAAGAGAGTATTATTTTTTTTAACTTTTAGCAGCGTACTAAGAACTCGGTCATTTGTTTATCTTTGATTAAAATATTTGTCACAAATAACATATAAAAAATAGAGGTGATTATGATTTTTCAGTTGTCGAGAGGTATAGCCAATCCACGTTCACCAGTGTCTCTTCATTCATCAAGGTGATTACAATTTTTATAGTGGTGAAAAAGGCAATTTTAGACCCAAGATGAAGTTGGAAATTCAGTAAACGAGTAATGAATTTGGCGATTTGGTATTTGTGGTAGTCGTAGCTCAACTAATTAGTAATGGAGTAACGTGTAATGAGATAGGATAAGCCAAATTTAGTATTCTAATACTCCCTCCATCATTAACAACTTCATTACGTGAGGAAGTCTGTTCTTACTTTACCAATACCATTAGTCAAAAAGTATATGCATGGAAATTTAAGCAATCCTGTAACTCTTCTGGATTGCTAATTGACTAGGCGCCTGGCGCCAGCCACTCAATCATTTTTCATTCTACTAGTACTCCTAGTCCTAGAAATTAAAAGTAATTAAAAATATGTCAAATTTGTAGTCATTAAATTAGGCTGATGAGTGGATTGGTGAGGGGCCAAAACCGCATATTTTGGTCACCAAATATGGGGGAAGCTAGCTAGCATACACAACTGGAGTTAGAATGTTGCAACAGTGAGAAGAGAGACAGTAGAATGACTGACAAGGCTTTGCACTGTCTGAGTGCTGAGTGCTGAGTGTTGGTTGTTAATGGGGGGACACCCTAGTATAATAATGGCATTCCACTCACCACTAAACCTAACATCCCTGTCCCTGGCCTCCAATCAACAGTGGAGAGGAGACTTAATCAAACTACTCATCTCAATTCTAAGCACACATACATACATACATACATACCTGTTTTAACCCCTTCATTCATTCACATCATTCTAGCACCTGCAGATCCATACACTCTGCACCTCATATACAATACGAGTACTTGCTAATCCCTCCTTAACCAACTGTAACCAAATTCACAACTTCCAACACTTGCTGAAACATAAACACTTCGTCCTATAGTATAAAGACTCAAAGTTGCAAGCTTTTTCAAAATCTAAAAATTGCAAGTTTTCAAACACAAAAAGCCGCACCATGAAAGCAAACACAATGGCCGGAATCGTCAAAACAGATAAACATTTAGTGCCATTTCAAACTCAAGCTGCTGCACAAAAAGTAAAGGAATCAAGTAATCACTGCCAGTAACAACTAGCAACAGCTCCATGGATCTTGGTTTACGGACTTAAATCTTGAAATTACTCAATGTGCTCTGCATTCAGTCGTTTTGTAACAGTTTTTTATGGACACTGATAAAATTAAGTCAGTCACTTGCCTCTTCCATGTTTATACCCAAATTTGCAAGGAAGGGCAAAACAAACAAAATGTCTATGTACCTATCTTGGCTGAGTTAAGAGTTTAGACATCAAATGTAACAGGCATAGTCTTGATTTCAGAGTAAACAATATCTTTTGAAAAAAAAAAAAAACAGCATGCTGTTGGATTTCCAACATCTTTATTCATGCATTACAAAGCTCTTTGATGTATAAAAATTGAAGTGAAATTGGCAGTTTGGCACTTCTAACAAAATAAACTAGGATCTGAAAATGAAAAGCAGAAGTATAAAATAAAATGGTGAGAAGAAGAATGTAAGCGGGTAAGCTGATTGAACAAACTACAGATAGGAAGAAGACATAGATAGCTGAGTCACAGGCGCAACACTAAATTTTAAAGAAACTGTGTTAAAAAAGAGGCCCTCTTGTTTCGCTACTTAAGTTACTTCGACACTTTGGCACGTGTCACATGTCCAACATTCCGACCTTCCCCCATGACACGACTCTTTGACATTTAACTTTACACCAAGAAGATAAAACATTTTCACAGAAGAGCCGTATCTGTTCATCCTATACTCCTCTGTAATGTCAAACAGATGCAGGCATGCAGCCGAATCTCAGTAACACTGGCTGTTACAGAGATTGTCATATGATATGAGTATAGAGCACATGCATCCAGATCTCTAGACAATACTACCTCAGTGCATCAAAGCTTCAACCTTTGAAATAGTATTACACCCCTTTTCCTGAGGACGCAGAAACACTACCGTGCCAACATAGGACCAAATTCTCTCATGGATATTGTCCTTCAAGGACTTTGGTCCAAAACCACATATTTAATTCAAGTGAGTTGAGGCCTTGACAGAATATAAAACAGATCATGTATAACTGATAGTAAAGTAATGAATTACAGTAGAGAGTAGTTCAAGAAGCTGACCTGGAGTAATGAGCACCCACATGCATATGCACACGCACAGAAATAAGCAATGACACTCAGGATCAGGAACTTGCAAAGGAACTAGATAGTAACAACCATATGTCCTTTAACATCTTAGAGCAGAAACAATTGATGCCCAAACAGAGATGAGTCCTCAGTAGTTAGTTACATTATGGTCAAAAGCGCCAATGCATCTTAACTATGCACAACCTGTGTACCAAACCACTCTTGGATCCGGGAATGAAAGAAGCAACAAGAAAACATTGTCCGAACCAAGTGTCCCATAACTTGAGGGCTAGCTTGTTCTGGACTCCAGGGATGTCTGGAATTAATCTCAGATAATAGATGCTTGTCCAGGACTTACTGCTATTGATCTCAGATAGAAGAAAATATGTCGATATTTATGTAGTGAAATTACAATTTTACATATGTAAAGGACACAGAGTCAACCAAAAAAGAGAAGAAAAATACATGTGCGTTAATCATTTGATACAACACTTGAAGTGATCCTCAAAACATTCCCATAGAGTAGCACCCTTGCACTCACACCCTCACACCTATGGCCACTAGATGACTAGATGAAGGGGAGTGCCAAGTTAAAGGGAGAACAGAAAATATGGGGATGGCCATGGTGAACTAATTTGGTCGCAATTTCACAACTGATTATCATCCTTTGAGCCTCTCTAAAGAGGTTGCCCCCGAAGAACTTACAAAGGCGGAAGTTATTCCGCAAATCAAACTAGCTATAGGAAAGGGAAATTTGTGTGGAAACTTCTCTTTCATTCGAAACAAGATGCAAGCACAAATGCTCTGTTAACTGTGTTGTAAGACATGTACTGTTCTTTTATGAGCAAACCATACAGGTCTATTTTCCAGTAAAAATTGTGGTTTCACCTTTTAAGAAATAGCCCCGGCCCATTGAAGAGAAAAACAAATGCAAATGTCGAAACCAGGGTAATGAAAGCAGTGAGAATCATAGAGAATGACAGAAAGTCAAGTTATCAGACGGAACAATGTAGGCATCAAGTTTTGGAGTGAGAATGTAAAGAATAATCATTTGTGTGGTATTCTCGGTACAAACATGGTAAACGAGCTGAATCAATTTAGATTTCCACAGAAAGCCTTGCAAATGAAATGCTTCCATATTTAAACTCTACCACGAGAGTAGGAACCCATCTGGGTCAGTCAATAGATTACTATCACTTTCCAAAAAGAAGAAATGAAAATTAGACAGAACAAGGATCGCCTTTTGACATTTACAATTTACAAAAATACAAACTACTGAACCTTAGCTTGGATATCTTATGCCTTGTTACTGGTGTTTGTCTACTTTTCCGAAAGATTATGATCCTCAGAATGACAGCTCCTCACCATCACTCTGATCCGGAAACGTGACACATTTGAAGACTTTACACTTTGAGCATAAGATATATCCGCACTGCAAGCAACAGTTTAAATTCCTTTGTTACATATTTACAGGGAACTCGTGGGGAGACAAGATGCATTGACTACAGATTACACCTATGCCACAATGGCTCCCACCTGTGGCAAGGTAAAGGGCACAACTTTACCGCTGTGCTGTTAAACAGACAGACTGTGCTTCCATACGACATATAATGAAGATTGTCGTGATATATGAGCCCATATACTTAATATGACCTTGGATACATACACAGAACAGATCGAACAAAGAGGATAATGATGTATTATCTGCAGAGCATATGATAACTGACTCAAAAATTTGGTGACTTTATTAGGACACAATAAGAAAAACTTCTCCGAATTCTATGCTATAAAATTGCCTGAAAGCGTGTTTTTATAAAGAACAGGTTGCAAGATGCAGGGCATTTATGTAAAGGAGAATAAATTGCATTATACTCTTTAACTTATACTCCTTATCTGCAAGGTGTACTTCAGACGCACATAGGCACTTTAGCTAATGTCTTGCTAAGCCTTGGGCTCAAGCATGGCCGAAGTGCTTTCTAAACTTGGTGTGGCAAAAGCCTTTAACTCTCCAGATAGTGTGATGAGACATAAAAACTACTTTCAAGCAGAAAACAAGCAAAAAGTTAACATTTTAGCAAGAGAGCAATAGAGATAGCACGGTAGATTAGCATTCATTTATCAACCATTTTTCCAAATAAATCATCATAGACTTCAATTGGTTAATTTCATAATATGCCACAAGTGTAATGGTAAATTGGTAAGTAAATAATAATGATTATCCAGAACAACACACATTTGACAATACAACTATACACGCTAATATGGATGCTGAAAGCATGCTAAGAAGCTAACCATGAGTTTATTACTACTTACCGCTTTACATGATGGGCATCGGCGGTATATTCTATTAGTTGAGGACTTGACATTAATTTTCTGTCCATTGCAGAAATCACAAAGCAGCCATCCTGTACCATTGCAGGGCTCACACTGAATTCCAAGCTTTTCGTCCTATAAAACAGACAACAGGTCGTATGAGCCTTCGGAGTAGCACAATCAAGTAAAAGAATAGAGATGCTCGAGAATCATGTCCTCCCTTTTCCCTTCCTTCCTTTTCTCTCCCCTTCATTTCCATCATATTTAGAGGGGAAATCATGTCCTTCCCTTCCTTTTCCCTTCCCTCCTTTTCCCTTCCCTCCCTTTCTATCCTATTTTTGTATCCAAACCCACCTAAGCCCTTTGTTTGGATTGTAAATTAGGAGGGGAGGGGGAAGGAAGGAATGGAAAGGGAAAGAAGGGGAGGGAAGGGAAGGGAAATATTTCCTATGTTGGAGGGAAAATGTTTTGCCTATGAGGAGATACATTTTCCCTCCCCTCCAAACTCATCCGCTCCATTTTGCCAACCAAACAAAGGAATTTTACCTCCCTCCAAATCTCTACCCTCCCTTTTTTCCAAATCATGTATCCAAAGATTCCAAGCACATCTGAAAATTGAAAATATAGCACCATCGAATTGGTAGGAGCACTTGCTCAGGATCCATCCATTTATCCTTTGCGATAGTACTCCATACAAATTGCATAAACAGTACAAGTTAATTAACTAAGATCCCAATGTGCCAATATGAAACTTCCCTAAGGATCCCACATCTTCTAACCCAGGTTACTATCCTCCGCACCTTATCGCAGCATAAAATCACCATTACACTAAGCCAACATGAAGCAAATTCCTCAAAATCCTCACCTAGTGCACTTCAGTAGGAGAAGATACAACATGACATTATATCCCACTAAACAAGGATATAGATTAGCGACGGCATAACCAATTGCCTAAAGTCTATAACCACTCAAGACATGTATTAATACAAGCATCAATGAATTCAATCTAAAAAAAACAACACCTTTTCCACAAGGATAATATCATCATTCTGCTCGAAATATATGTATACCTGGGTTTGCACTTGCTGGAGTGCTGAACAAAAGTTGGGCATCAATATATTCCTGTTGAAAGTTTGCAAGGAAACTGGACATTTCTGCAAGAAATTCAGCTTCAATGTTGGAACAAGAGCTCCCATTCTTAGTTCTCACTTCTCAGTCAGGCAATAACAAATGAACAAAATTAGACCTTACAAACTCAAGGTCAAGGTCAAGGATAATATCATTACATTATACCACCCCTCAATATCTGTATGAATTACAATGTTGCCACTCCATCGCTTTACTTCCACCACACAATTCAAACCCTCAACTTAATCCACACTCAATCTCCCCTAATTCATACAGTATTAAATCACAAACTAACCCCCATTTCCCCAATCTAACCCTAATTTCCTAACGGCACCGTCATCAAATTCCAGCTTCCTCGCAAATTTACCCTGAAATTACATCATTTGCTACCTAATTTCCGATGGTAGCCCAAAAATTTACCGTCATTTTCACCGTAATTTGTTTCTTCACCGTCACGTTACCTTACTCCACTGCCGCTCTTCGTTCTCTCTCATCAAAATCAAACATTTGCGACGACAAAACCTTAATTAACTCCCGATATCTTCGCTCCGATCAACTAACGGTCATAATCAACGGGTATTCAGAGCTTCGTATCCCTCGATTGACCGAAATCGCTGCCGCGTACGCATCGTCGCCGGTGGTTTCAGCGGTGGCGGTGATTTGGGGGAATCCGGCGACGGCGGTGGGAACCCTAACATCGCTCGCAAGCAATCTGTCGATCATCTATACCTCAGGTGCACCTGTTACGGTGATCCCTCAAAAGTCAAGGAGTTTAAATTCGAGGTTTATTCCTGGCCGTTGGATCAAGACACGTGGCGTGCTGATATGCGATGATGATGTCGATGTGGATGCCAAGTCTGTGGAGTTCGCGTTTAAGGTGTGGGGAGTTAATCAGGACCGTCTGATCGGGTTGTTTGCGAGATCGCACGGCCTGGATTTAACGACGAAGACTTGGATTTATAGTGTTGATCCAGATAGGTATTCGATTGTGTTGACCAAGTTCATGATGGTCAATGTGGATTATTTGTATTTGTATACTTGTGGGGAGGAGTTTAGAAGGTTGAGGGGTGTGGTTGATAATATGCATAATTGTGAGGATGTGTTGATGAATTTTGTGGTGGCCGATGTGTGTGGTCGGGGTCCGATTCTAGTTGGAGCGAAGAGGGTTAGAGACTGGGGGGATGCGCGAAATGAGGTGGAGGAAGGAAAGAGAGTGAACGAGGTGGATGTGGGGTTAAGCGGACTTAAAAGAGGTCTTGGTGAGCACCGGAAAAGACGAGGGGATTGTATAACGGAGTTTCATAAGATTTTGAAGAGGATGCCCTTACGATATAGTTACGGAAAGATAATTGATTCGGTTGTTGAGCAAGGATTGTGTGAGAAGAAAGGAAAATTGATACCTTGTGATCAACAAATGTTTGTATGAATATATATAATGTATGGTGGTTGTATTGGGTAGTAATCTACGAAAAGTGAACTTAGTCGCATTACAATATAGATGAAGGAAATCCGAGCTTGAAACCTATTGTCAATGACAGTTATAACCATTGTGCTAAGATATCTACGGAGTAGTTTGTAATGTAACTACTCTGTATAACTTATAACTAGTTTTGATGCTTGTGCGATGCTAGGGTGTAACAATGACGTTACTAAATCAATCTTAATACTTTCTTTTATAATTATTGACTGCGATGGAATGATTATGATTATTTCAAATAATTGTCATTTTAGAAGATTAGCACTCCATGTTTGCATGTGTTTTACATGAAAAGTAGCAGACGCGGGTTATGATGCTACACTTAGACGGTTAGACTTGTCAAATTCGACTCGACTCATAAACCTGATCATAATTTAATACATACTATTTTTTTAACTTTAAAAGCCATAACAAAATTAGGCGTTCGATCAAAACTATTTCTAAGCATGACCCGTATATCCCGACCGAGCGACCAGTGACAGGTCTAGTGTGTACATTAACTACATGGCTAAAACAAACGATGTTCATCATAATACTTGGTCACTGTTAGCAATTTTAATGTTTATGACAACTCATTTGGAACATTGAGTCTATCTGTATCTTTTGTTCTCTAAACATTTGACTTTCGCATTGAATATATTTGTATGTATGTCATCATCTCGCTCTAAATTTGACCTGACCCACCTGACATATTTTTAGAGGCATGAATCCATTTTTTTAGAAGACAAGTACACTCACGTGCCTTTTCAAAACATTAATAAGGATACGAAATATCACACTAATATATAATCCCAACATATATTATACGAGTACATATTCAATTTTCTCAAGCAAAACATACATGATGTTCTTAAATTGATTAATGAATAATATTTAATATCATATATATTAAGTGCATGGAATAAATTTATAACGCCTATATAATAAATTTAAATATTGCACTCATTATTGATAAGAGCATATAATCTCCACATGGTCATCTTCCAAGACAACATAATTTGCACAAAAATCATTAATAATTAATTATTACTCCACTAGTAATCACAATAATTATTTTGATCGTAGGCATATACTATTCTCCATAAATACAGAAAAACATTCACCTTTTAGTTGTATACTAATACAAACATGTGTGCAAATTCATTATTCATCATGAAATATTGAGACTAACACATTCAACATATGTTCAGAAACAACATAACATCCTACTCTTATCAGATAATTTATCTTCCAATCAATGACGATAAATGATACTCATCTACCAAACGTAATTATTTTATCATCATGAATCACAAGAAGATAAGAAATAAAATGATAGATATCATACCTCATTCTCAAGAATGAATATTGATAATAAAATAAGATAATATCATTCACTCATAAACCTTCAAAAACTTTCAGCATACTACCACGACATTGTGTTCCATTTTACGAAGGGTAAATGGCAGAATCAGCTCACAACTTCAACTAAAGAGTTGTAGCCCTTCTTCTTATCTTTACAACGCCATATTACACGTCCCAATCGAAGGTCTAGAGACCGAGTTATTGTCATAATACCGAACTGCTGTCTCACCCTCGCTCAACGGGCTAAATCGTACACGCAAAAACACATATCTTTGCCAAAAGAAATCATTCCAATGACAAGAATGATGAACACAACAACAATAATAGTGACAAATTTCGTTTCTCAATTGTTGAAAATATTGGGTCACTATAGGGGCGATATATAACAAGAGAATATACGTTGTTGTGTCGTGGTGTGAAGGCCACTGAATGAGAAACGAAATCGCCCCGACTATGGTACAAATCGGAATGAGCGTCGTCCCCCAATCAGGTCACACAACACTCCTAAAAGGTTGTGTACTCAACCATTAGGAGTTGAAACTCGATGGTATACTCAGAATTTATCAAAGAGATTTGGATGATGACATTTGATGTATATGCTCATATGTCTTATCATTCTCATACTTATATAATAAGTGTCATATGAGACTAACCTCAAAAGGTATCCAAAGTCACTTTATGATGGAAAATGAATTGTCATTATTCTAAATATAATGACATTCATAACCATACTAATAAATTAGGTTTAATATGCTACTAATGGGAGATGCTCTTATTATGCAAGAATAATCAACAATTCTACTTTGCATTATTTCTAACAGTAAACAGTGAAAGAAAACTATTGTTGCAGTATTTATTCCTGTTTGTGGCGCATAAGGTTGCTGCTTTCCTCTTACAGGTATTAGGTAGTAAGTGGGGGAAGCACTTCAATTCTAGTTTGGAGCTATGTTCCATTAGAACCTTTCCACTTGGTGCTTTCTACTTTCACAAATGTCATTTACTGCCCATTTTGGTGAGATGTAGCGTGAACATCTTCCCAATTTGGTAACCTTAAGAGTAATTATTCAACATTTTATCGAAATAATAGTACATGCTTCTATATGCTTAGCCTTCTGAAAATTTATATAGATATAGAAGTTGACCTAGTTTATCTTTGAATTTAATTTTTGTACCTATTTACACCATAAAATCATTACTTTCCATTTTAACCAAAGTCGAAATTTGATTATGCTATGTAATAATTCTCCAAAGCGGATATAAGTAACTTAGTGACTGGACTCTTGTGATTCCGGTATTTAGTGATTGGACTCCTATGCCTTAGTTTTTTTTAGGATTGGAGTTTGCGTTGTTGAATATGACACCATCCGGTCCTTGTACCTACATAGTATATTTGAAAGATCAATATATGCTGTAGAAATGTCGTTGTTGGACAGAGATTTATGATCTTTATACTATTCATGTCAGATTATTCAGCGGTTCGTGATCGTTGATCTGTCCATTTTCTATTTTGATGTCGCTAAGAATCGTTTATATGTGGGGTAAGCGAATCTTTATCAAACTTACACACGGGTTTGTATAACCTTTTTTTACCTCGTAACTTTCCATGTGACTTGGCTTTCAAATTTTTGATAAAGGATAACTTTTTTTTTACTTTTTATTTTTTTCATTTGGAGAATCTTTATTTTTAGTTTGCGGGATAATACATGGTGCCGACATTCATTGAAGGTTTTATCATCTAGTAGGTATGCTAAGGTTAAATCTATATGGAGCTGTGCAACTTGATTGACATTCCTTTGTATTCAGCCTGGTAACCTGTGTTACTTTGACTTCATGTTATAACTTGTGTACCTGTCCAACACATGAAAGGTGTTGACACTCGGATATGTATTTGACACTTGGACACTTCATTCTAAATAAAGAACACGTTTTTTTCCCATAAAATACCCGAGCCTGACACTTGAGCATGGCACCCACATCGGATACTTCTGAGCGAGCATGAGTGACACAAGCACACAACTTGTTAGCACTTGGAGTGTAAAGATTATCTGCGGAACTGATTGCTGTTTGGAGTTGTGTAAATAGGTTCTGTTGCTCTCCTTCAGTTGCACATTTTGTAGGTTTGACATGAGGTCAACATAATACCATGTGGGTGACTAACAGTGCTCAGCAACTGGCCTTTCCATTAAGATTCCCCTTTTCCCTGGATTTGCTTCTTCACAATGAAATTTTTGGAGTATTATTCTTCAACTAATGCCCTCTTACAAATAAAACCATGCGCTTGCATCCTTAGAACATACACTTCTTGAGCACGTATTTGTTTACAGAGCACGTTGACACTTTGATGGCTCATACTCGTATTTGTTTACAGAGCCTCTTATAGACAGCGCTGGATCCTATTCGTCTGTTTCATTTGTTAACTGTCATTTTTTTAAAAGAATTGCATAGCTGATTTACAGATGACAATGCTTCTCCATTGCTCCACCTCAAATCTACTATGCTCATAACAGAACAGATGCTAAATAGGCTTTCTTTTGCATTACAGGAGAACTAAAAGCTTTACAAGAAATAGTTGCCAGACAGTCCTTGCAGCTCATCTCCTATCAATTGCGAAAGTAATTGCTCCAATATTGCCACATTTAGCAGAGGATGTTTGCCAGAACTTGCCATTCCAGATTGCCGCAGCAGATGGATCTGTTGCAGAATTCATATTCGAGTCTGGATGGCCTGCGGTCAATGAGAGGTGGCTAGCTTTCCCTGATGACGAAGTGCATTTTTGGGCTAAGGTCCTTGAGGTAATCACCCAAGCCACACAAGGGGCCAGAAACTGTTTTTTGCATGCTAATAATTTAACTTGATGATGTTTTACTCACTTTTACATCATATCCCAACCAATCAAGGGCTCCCAAATGGTGGGGTCGAGGGTGATGCTTGCAGTGTTGCCTCTTTGTTAACAACACAATATGGCTGTTTCTAATCCCACAAGGCGAAAATTATGTCGAGAATTTCAGAAGATAACTGTCATTCCACAATATAACAAAGTGCGGCCGATTTAGTGAGCCATCGTACTTTGTCTATGCAGAAATCTTGGATATCCTAGATACGAAGTATCAAATATTATCGAGCATATTGATTTGTCTTGCAACTTTTATACTGTGAAGATGTGAACCCTTGCACATGAATTTGCACTAAGAGTTCCAGTAATGTTGTATTGTTTCTTTGTAATTACTTGAATGTTATTGATTCCTTCTTCTCCTAAAACCGTGACAACCTTAATTGCAATCTATCTGCAGTTAAGGACTGAGGTGAACAAGGTTCTAGAGCTTGCTCGAGGTGGGAAATTAATTGGATCAAGCTTAGAACCTAAGGTGTATCTTTACACATCAGATGAAAGCCTTGCCAAGAAATTGGGTCGGATGAGTGAAACAGAGAATGATGCTGATACACTACATCGTATCTTTATTACTTCTCAGGTATAACTACAACTCTCATTTACCTTGTGCTAAAAATCTTGTTTTAGACCCTTTAACTCTAACAAATGTGTCTATAAAAATAGATTTTCAGTAACTATTATGGGGATATTTTGGCAATATAACTGTTTGTGTTTGTGCATGCACCATTTATACAACAGGCAGAGATAGTGTCATCTTTAGACAGCATCTCAAACCAAAATATAGCATACATCGGGGAATATGTGAGTGAAGGAGATAATAAGGTATGGATCGGGGTAACAAAAGCGGATGGTTTGAAATGCGAAAGATGTTGGAATTACTCGACCCAAGTAGGGTCCTTATCTAGGCATCCTACGCTATGTGGCCGATGCTTTGATGTTGTTGAGGTTCAATTGATTCCTAATCTGGCTGCCGCTGTCAGCTGAAGGAACAAGTTTTGAAGACCCGTCGTCCTTCCAGATTAGTTAATGGTGCTTATTGAAGTCGTTTCCCATGTCACACTGATATTCATGCAAGTGCAAATCTACAGGATTCATCGTGGGAGACTGGATAAACATGTGTCGTGGGTTCGTCGATATATTTGAATTAAAAGTCAGTTTGATTATGTACTGTTATTTACGAGTAGTTCAATTATTTCAGTGCATGTATGTTTACAGTGCCCTACTTACTACACCAAAAGGACCAAATGTATTGGAATGCTCATTTGTCTTTGTCTACTCTTCTAAGTCCATCTTAATTTTGCTCATTTGAAATCCAAGTCACCAATGATCTATGCAAAGGACTTCAATCCTTACAACATCACAAATTGTAGCGTTCATGGGATTTTATCTACTGCACTTTTCATTCAACTTAAATATTCAAAATCCTCTATATTAGAGAAATTAGTCACGTGAATTTAATTTTATTTGATCGGTGAACATCAATATCAATATCATAATAATATAAAAAAAAAAGCAAGGGTAGTTTTTTTTGTCAGATATCTAGCATTTAAGTCTTTAGTAGATAAGTCACCCATACCTTTTTCCGTCAAAAACTTCAAACATACGTTAGTTTTTAATGGAGCTTCCTTTATCCAATAGTCATCTTTGATTGCTACAATATCATCAATTTGAAGTTGTCAAGTACGGAGTAATTTTTGGGGTCAAATCACCGGTGATCATTGGGTTGGTTCATGTCAAAACAGATCAGACCGGATATAGTTGCGTCACTCATCAGGTGGATGTGGATGTGGATCCAGATCCAAATTAAGGACCTGAGCCGGACCTAGACCCGTCAATTGAAACAAAGACGGAAACTTACGAGTATACACTATACACTTCTGACTCCTCCCATGGAAGCTTTACACAATCAAAACTCAAAACTCAAAACTCAAAAGTCCCTACCGCCACAGCCACAGCCACAGCCACAGCCACAGCAGAGGTAGGTAAATCAACGGGTCCACCATTATTCAAAATTTTGAAATCAATTTTGCTGAAATAATTCCGTATGTTTGTTTTTATACTCGTATTGTTGCTATTGCTAGAATTTTTTGGTGGTTGTTGATGGTATTGGTGAAATAATTTGGTTATAGGTTTTGAATTTTTCTGCTGTAATACTCGTAGTAGTTTTGGGTTTCTATTTACTGTCAAGAATTAACCATGAATACGGCCTTTTATTTGTAGAACAGAACATAATGTGAATTTAACCTGGTTCAGTGACTAGATTCTATCACAAATTCTCGAGATGGTTACATTGGTTTCACAGCAGATCTTCTATTGATACATGATGTTGTATGTTGTAAAATTAGTCAGACGCCAAAGAAATAATTAACTGTTTTGAGTATTATTATTTTTTCCTACTTGAGCTGCCCACCAGTTGTTTGATGAAATGTCTCAATCACAGAGCCGAGAGATGGGGAAGCGAGGAAACAAGGGAGGAGGAAATAATGGGATTCACACATCAATGTCCATAAGAGAAGAAGCTAGCGGAAAAAGACAATCACACAATCCTAAATCTGTGCTTAAACTAAATCACCTTCGAAATCTGGCTGTATGGGCGACCGGGAACTCCCAACCTCCTGCTTTGGGCGCCTTCTTTTGTCGTTCTTTTGCTGAATTTGGTGAATCATTGGGGATTCCACCTGACCCTTCTCTTTTTTCTTGCCAAAGGTCTTTCATTTTCTTGTTTTCCATACTCACTTCATCTATTTAATGTCTCTCTAGTTGTTCAATTGCATTGCAAGTGGCTCCCTTTGGTGGGGTCCTGGGGGTGTCTTCAACGTCGAACACATCTCCCGAGAATGTTAGCTAACCCCAATAATCCCTTCTCTGCAAAGTTTTATCATCACGATGAAAAAATGAATTGGGGGATTTTAGTAAGACCAGTTTCTCGTGCTTGTTTTATACGACCTGAAATCAAGTGCTCTTACTACTAGGATGTGATTCTGAGTTTTGATGGGGTTGAACACTTGTATGCAATTATTTGCATTATTGTTTAGGCAAATTCAACTCCGTCTGTCACTCCCAAGTCCGGACAAAATGAGGAGGGTTGCAGTAGGTTGGTGGCAACAAGCATAAAATTTGATCACATTGGATTTTTTTAAGTTCGCTTTGAACTTAAAGTCCACTATATTTGCGGGGTTGCATCGGCTGATATGCGCTTTTGATTCGTCAATGTAACACTGGTGGTCCTGTTAATTTAATTTGTTCTAGTTAGAAGATCATTTTTTTCCTTGACCAATACTGGTTACTTCTTAAATGTGCAGGTGTGAAACAATTCTTCAACCGGGTGTCAACTGCACCATCCGAATTGAAAAAAATCAAGCAAAGAGGCAAAGACGCACCAAACTTAAGGCGTTTGCACAGAATAATGTTGTTTACACCTGCCATTTTTGTACGCATCGTAATTTAAAACGTGGGACCCCTAAAGGATATGTGAAAGAAATAGCTCCTTCAAAGTTCATCCTTTCAAAAAATGACTCCGTAAGCTCTGCAATACAAAAAGCCATTACAACGGAAAGAACCAATACAAGCAGTGTCACAACGGACAAGTCAAATTCAATGCCCTTGCCATCAGTAAGTAATGATGTTGATGTCTCAATCGGCAGTCCTCCAGCAAATCCAACAGCCACAACCAGTGTCAAATTGTTGGATAGTAAGAGGAAAAGGAAAAAAGCATCACATAAGAAATCGGGTGATGAAGCCTTGGTCAGCTCAGGTCCTGCAGAAATAGAAAAAGGCGGTGGCACCTCGAAGAGGAGGAGGAAATCTTGGAGTAGCCTTAAAGAAATAGCTGAAAAGGAAGAAAATGAGAGAAAGAAGAGGTTCACAAACTTTTCTATCCCATTTGTATTGACCTGAAGTGAACAACTGAAGAAATTTTGACGCTGATGTTTTCCTTGTTCTAGTAAGTGACGACTAGGCATCTCCGAGTCAGGATGACTTATTGTCTGGCTTGGGTTAGTTTTGGTTTGGGGGCAGCACATCATAGTGAAGTTTTAGATGTGAAAATGATAAAAAGGCCACTTATGCTTGTGGTTGGATACATGGGTCATCGATATCAATGTTGGGATGATAGCAAAGTAGTAAAATATTTGTCATCTTACTGTTGTTGTTAGATAGAGTAAAATGATTCAGCAATGGCTTTGGAGGAGGAGGATAGACTAGACCAAAATGATTGATTATTGTTTAATTAGAGGTTGGACAAGTTCACCACCAGTTAACAGAAAAACTACAACTAACTCAATTTCACCCGGGGAATATGCAAGTCATTCCTACAGTCTACCACCTATGCCCAAACCCTAGCGCATAATTAGTATTCGCAGTATTGCTGCCGCTTGCAACTTTGCAGTGACTCGTGTTTGGTCTTTTTTCTTAAGCAATTAAGATCAAACTCTTTACTTTCAAAATAACTTCTACAATCTATACAGGGAAGTTTATCATTGATAGACTGCGTCACATATTCATGTAAAAAATGAATCATATGGAGTACAAAAAAAACTAAGGGGCCGTTTGGTTTAAGGTATTCAGGAAAGGGGAAGGGAATCAAAGTTCATGATTCCCTTTGTTTGTATTTGTTTACCCAATTCAATCATTCTCTTTCCTCCAAACTCCTCTAATTTCTTACCCCACCCCCAGGGAATGGGATTCCTTTCTCATTCACCAACCTAGTCATCACCCACCACCGCCACCATCACCACCACCACCACCTTGGGTCAAAATAATTTTTGATGCCTTAATTCATCAATTAAAAAGAAAACGCATTTTTTAAAATTTATTGTATAGTAGTAATTATTACTCTGTATATTTACCGTATTTACAACTGAAAAAGTGTAAAAATAATACTCCTTATATTACAGGTATTTTATTATTAAAAAATACTACAAAATTTATTTTTTTATTATTTTTATACTTTAGATATTAATTTATTTATTTTATAATTTTTTATTTTACATAATTATAAATAATATGATACACACCGCTAATGTTGAGGTTGAAACTCATTATCTTTCATTGAAACCAAACAATAACCTAAATTTGAGGTAATTCCATTTCTTTTCCTTTGTTAATTTCATTTGCTTTTCCTTTGATGAACCAAACACCCCTAAGTGAGCAGTTGACCAAACAAATGAGACTGAAGCGAATAGTAGGACTAATGAGTAATGACTAGGGTGTAGGGTCTCGGGAGGGGAGAGGGGTTCATATTCACTGGGCTGTTAATTCATACTCCAGTACTCTACTACTCCAACTACACCGGTTTAATATTTTCCTTGATTGATTGATTTCAACTTCCAGTAGCTTCAAACACCAGGCACCATTCCGCCTTCGCCGCCGCCGCTCCTCCTTGACGTCGGTACTGTAGTTTCTTTTATTTCCGTTTTCTTCTTTCTTTCTAAATGTCGTTTGATTAGGGTTTAATCAAATTCATATGTATTTCAGTTGCAGTGATATATATATATATATATATATACATAGAGAGAGAGTGTGTGTGTGATGGAGACAAAGTCAGGGAGGAGTTCGTCGACATATTCCCCATATAATACCCAGAAGAAGAAGAAGAAGAAACAGCAAAACCCTACTAGCGCCAATGATTTCGATGGGGTTCGACCTGATGGTCGTTCCCTTTACCAGTGTCGCCCTGCTTGTATCTATCTCTATCTCACTTCCTTCCCCTTTCCTTTATTTCTTTTTTTACCACTTTCGAAGAATGATTTAGGTTACCCCACCCCAAATCATTTTGGGACTTGTTTTCCTTTGCTTTCAGTCTTAAAGACGAGTGCTGTCAATGCCGCCGCTGGTTCTGCCTATGCCGAGTTTGGTAATACCAAGGTCATCGTCTCCGTGTGAGTACACTATTTCTTTTATCCTTCCAAGAATCCACACTAGTATTTACCACTCTACTTGCAAGTGTAATGTGTACTGTGTAGTCAACATGGGAGCCTTTTTTTGCTTTCGTATCAAATTATATTTCATGGCTTTCTGAATGATTTCAGTACATCTTGATCTTGTTACAGTGTCTTATCATTGTCATATTTTGTTTATCGTGTTGATTTGCGTTAATCCTCAGATTTGGGCCGAGGGAAAGTAAGAAGGCGATGCTGTACAGTGACACAGGCAGGCTGAATTGCAGCGTCACCTATGCACCTTTCGCGACTCCTGTCCGAGGACAGGTCACATATCTTCTTTGAATACCACCTCCATCTTTTATTTTATTTTTCATTTGATTTAATCCTATTACTAAGTTATCGGCTGATGCTCTCCCCCTTCTATCTCTAGGTTTCAGAACACAAAGAGTTTTCGTCTGTGCTTCATAAATCTTTGGAAGGTTCCATAATAATGGAGTCCTTCCCCAAGACAACCGTTGATGTTTTTGCTCTAGTTATAGAATCCGGTGGGAGTAAGTCGTCTAATTTGTACCTTTTCGGTGTAACACTGTCTTGGGTTTTGATGTATACTTGCATCCTGTCGTATCAGTTTCTGGAACTATTGTTGTTAGGCTGTATATGTTTGAACTTTGAACTGCCCCAGATGCCCCCCTTATCAACAAGTTTTACTGTGTTATCATTCTTTGCATGCATCGTCTCACTGCTTTTCTCTTAGGAGCTATTGATCAACGTCTTATTGGGTTATTGTTCTTTACATGTATACTTGCATTGTACGGAGTATCACATTGGTTTCAGGGAATTGGTGGAGAATGCTTCTCTTATTGTTTTTAAAATTGCAATAATACGAGTAGTTTTTAACGGTGAGCTGATTGTCAATGATATGGAGAACGATTTCTTTTTATATCACCTGTTTTTAGGGTCCATGCAAGTAGGTATGGTCCTTCTGGTGCTGATAATCGAATTCAATTTGCTATGTTAATGATCATGGTGAATGTCTAACAGATGTTTATGTCCGCTTACAAAATTTTTTACACGAGGGACTGAGATGATCTTTTATCTCTGAAATTTGTTTCCCACAATCTTTTATTGGTTGACTCATTGAGATTCCGGAATTCTCAACCACAATAATCTATTTATCATAATATCATACCCTTCAATGTTTAATGTTATTGATTTTGAATCCTGACGTGGGAATCTAGAGTGCCAAGGTTTTAAACAACATTGGTTACTGAAGGCAGCTGATGAAAAAGTAATTTAAGTTGGATGTATTTGTTTCCTTGCATACGTTTATCGCTGCCCTTTGCCTGATTTCAGTTATCCACTATTTGGCCGCAGGTGATCTTCCAGTTATTATATCATGCGCCAGTCTTGCTCTAGCTGATGCAGGGATCATGATGTATGACCTGGTCACAGCAGTTTCTATGGTTTGTTTCTGTGCCATCATCTTTATGTCTCAGTTTCCATGTGATGTAGTACGGGGAATATCATTGTTGATATGGTCTCTCCAATTTAGATTTAAGAAAAAAAATCCCTTAAGTATTGAGCGTCGATGTAGTACCATGTTGAAGGTTTCAAATTTTAGTGGACCTCAAGTATAAAAATTTACAGCATCAAGATTCAGGATTGTAATCTAATTTTTTTAAAGAGTATGTATTTAATTTTGTGGTTGAAATTGAAAGGTTAATCTATTTTTGTGATCAACTATAATAAGAGCAGTCATGATGTTCTTAATAATGACAGATATTATTCCACTAATTGTGGATGCTAGCTTTGAATACTAGTACAGGATAACAGGAAATAAGCTTGTTAGAAAAGTACTTGGTGTACACTGAATCGACTTTGTTCTGTTTTTTTGTTTTGTAGACTCTGTTTTTTTTCTTTATTTGTATAGACTGAAGACTTGTTTCAGTATGTGAACTGCGGTTTATTTAGGTCTCAGTCTCCTCTACATTTTTAGCTCCCTTGACTTTTACAGTTTACTGGCCACACATTCTGCTTAGTTGATACGTTTTTTTGTCTTATACTCCGATTGCTGGGCTTTTGATAATCAAATTTCACTTGGACACTTCTATGTCTGTTTTGTCCCTCTTATATGTCTTTGATAAACTTGATATGTTATGAATGTTTTTGCCAATTTCCGATGCTGCCGTGGTTACTGCTCTTTTAAAGGCGATGCTTCAATATTCCTCTTAAAATGTTACGAGGATGTGATATATTGTTTTCCATCCTTAAAATTTCATGTCCCTATTATTTTTTCATCTCTCTCTGGGTTACTTCGTTTAAATTTCTTTTGGCCACATGTTATAAGACTCCATTTTTTCTTTATTTGAGTTGTTAGGTCATATCTTATTTGTATTCCTGTTAGTAAGGACTACGAAAGAGTTTTTCCGTTCTTTCATGTATGAGGTGGGTGCAGTATTTGATGTTATCATATAAAGGCGTATACCATTTTGATTCAGTTTTTGTGGCATTTGTAGTCTTCCCTTGGCACCAACTTAATCATTGATCCACTTCTAGAGGAGGAAAGCTGCCAAGATGGGAGCTTAATGCTTACCTATATGCCTTCTCGTTCGGAGGTCACCCAGCTGTCTATAACGGGAGAATGGACTACGTCAAAGGTTCACGAGGTATGCCACCCTCTTAGTTTCTTGCACTTGTCTTAGTCTCACCTGCTAATATAAGAGTTTCAACTTGGTTTGCTTTCTTACCTCTGAATTATTTGAAAACATTCGGACGGGCAGCTCCAGAAATGTTTGGTTTCATACTGAATTCTGTTTTCCGACCCAATTCCCTCTGGTTACCTGATATAGATATAGACCCGCATTGTGTTTAGACTTTAGAGCGTATGAGCAAGGGTGTGTATATCCATCCGAGTTGGGACTAATAGTAATGTAATGAATGAAAACGTAGGGAATGAAGGTATGCGTTGACGCGTGCAGAAAGCTAGGGGAGATCATGAGATTGTGCCTCAAGGAAGCTGCTTCGCCTTCAGATGACTAATATGTCTTCCCAATTATTCTAATGCTTCCCTCAGTTTTGCTCAGCAATGCTGCTAGTATATACGGAGTAGTATTTGAGTACTTTCTATTTATTTCTATAGATTAGCTCCTTCAGCGCTCTCTCTCTCAGTATTATGCTTTGTTTCTATTTTCTTCTGTTGAGTTGCAATTTTTTTTTGTTTGGCCTTTATGAGACAGACAAAGGGCATTCTTTTTGGTTTTCCATTTGAGATGGAGCAAGGATTTGAACTATGAGTGCATGTGTATTTAGGGGATTCGTTTATTTTATACTATGTATATGATGTCAATTGTCAAAAATGAGTCGGGGTCATATAAAAAACTTATGATATTGGTTTGGGCCTTTGAGGTACTTGTTCAGACCCATGTTACCCCGTACAGGAAATTAAACCATAATTTTGTACTCGTAACACTGATGAACAGAACCTGCTTAATCTTCATTTACTCCAGATCTGGCTTAGAAAAAAAATCCGATTATCCGATCCAATTCAATATCCGTTCCAAATTTGATCCAAAATCATATTTTTCTGTTATTTACTGGAGTACTTATTTTTCTATTTTATTATTATTATTATTATTATTATTATTATTATTATTATTATTATTATTTCTTTTGTTCCTTTCATTTATTTACCTTTGAGACAAAGGGAGTAAGAGTTTTTCATTATAACATGGGTTCTCTACTATCTTGACAATGTGACTTTTTTTCATTTCGTAAAATTTTGCCGTTATTTTAGGTATACTTATTAATTACTTTGTACGAGTATAGCAAAATAACTTAGGAAAATATGAATAAAATATAAGAACAATTGATGTAAGTATTATGTCTAGATCATTGGTGATTAGTACTCCCTCCGTATCATATTGTTCTTTCTTTTTGAGGGGTATTTTAATGAAAAAAATGAACCCTTCGACGTCACGTGGAGGGAGTAGTGAAATACGTAGTAGTAAATCATTATGCTAGAGGGTGAATATGGAGTATAGTTTTAATTTTTAAACTTGATTGTTAAATTGAATTCCGAAATATGAATATTTGATTATTACTCCCTCCGTTTCAACCATTTGTATACGTTTGTTTTATGCACGTATGTCGATACTCGTTGTCTTTTGTCTATATCTTTAGTTACGTGTTACTAAAAATTATAAAAATTTGATATTCATAATGTATTTTATTAGACGATTTAAACAAGATCCCACATGACTATCTTTTATCTTATATATCATAAGTTATATTGAAAATTCTCATCACGTGTTAAAAAACCAAATGTATACAATTCGTTGGAACGGAGGGAGTATTATTAGATATCCGAAATATTTGGAACAAATATGGACATGTGAATTTAAAATTTTCTATTTTAAATATCCAATTTGAATTAACGTTTTTTAGATCTGATATCCGAACTGTGGGTCTACCGTAGATATCAAGTTCTGGACTCCGACAACTGAAAATACTACTCCTACAGTCCTACGTATTTCATTCATATCTTAGATATTTTCGGTGAGTCTCTACTCTCTCATCTGCTCCTCCATTGTTCCAACTTCTCTATTTCGCCCATTTATATTCATTCTATTTTTTTTATCGAATTTTAGTTGATACCGTGTGTCTTTCGTTATTTTTTAGGGTTTACGATTACCAACCTTCCCCCAAATTGATAGTCGATTGGGTTAATTATTCTGTTTCACCCACGAGTATCATCAATTCGATTCAATTTTTGCTGATCAAATTCATCTGATTTTGACGTGCTACAGTGATCTGAAAACCGTATCAAGATGTACAACGGGATAGGGTTGCAGACGGCAAGGGGTTCAGGAACGAATGGTTATGTGCAAACGAACAAGTTCTTCGTGAGGGCGAAGACCTCGAATGTAGGGTTTGATGGAAACAGAGGGTATGCCCCTGATCAGGGCACTGCTGGGCTTAGCAAGAAACCTAATTTGGAGATATTGGAACATGATCGAAAGCGCCAAATCGAACTCAAGCTCGTCACTCTCGAAGACGAGCTTAGCCAACAGGGTTTTACTGATTCCCAAATTGATGCCAGGGTTGCCGATTTAAGGAAGAAACTTGAAGCTGAGGCCGCTCTTGCTGCTGCTGCTGATGATGCATCTGCTCCCATGCTTTTGTCCAATGCAAAGTAGTTTTCCACCCACTCTTTTTTTTTAACTATATTTGTTGTTTTGCTATTTGAATATGGTATGATATGTTTGCGTAAACTGAAGTGGTTCATGCTCTTCTCTTTTTGTGTGAGGTAGCCGGTCGTTTTGATGAGGTTTAGTGTGATGTAGCAGTCATTCTCGTTAAAATAATATACGGTTTTATCTGAGTCATTTTTATGAAATTCCTGTGTAGAGGTTTAGTGTGATGTAGCGGGCATTCTCGATGAAATGATGGATGGTTTTATCTCGGTCATTTTAATTCCTGTGGAGAGGTTTAGTGTGAGGTAGCAGTCATTCTCGATGAAATAATGGGCGGTTTTATTGCCGTCATTTTGATGAAATTCCTGTGTAGAGGTTTAGTGTGATGTAGCAGTCATTCTCGATGAAATAATGGATTGTTTTATTGCCGTCATTTTGATGAAATTCCTGTGTAGAGAGGTCTAGTGTGATGTAGCAGTTATTCTCGATGAAATAATGGATTGTTTTATTTCCGTTATTTTGATGAAATTCCTGTCTAGAGGTTTAGTGTGATGTAGCAGTCATTTCCGATGAAATAAATGGTTCGTCTTATTTTGGTCATTCTGATGAAATTCCTGAGGAGAGGTTTAGTGTGATGTAGTAGCAGTCATTCTCGATGAAATAACAGTCAGTTTTATTTATTTCCCAAAAGCAAAGTGTTTCATATTCCTTTTAGTGTGACATATCAGTAATTCTCATTGAATTGTTGGATTTTTTATTTCCCTAAGATGTACCAATAATAAGATGATATTTCTATGGCATTTTTTACTTTTTATCTTGGGTTTCATTTCGAAACAACCTTCTAAGAGGACTTTAACCCCCCAGCCCAATTACCTAATAAGCGTCATTCGCTGGAGTCTGATTTTTTGAAGCCTTTTTGAGCTGTTGTTTGATATAGTGAATAGCATAGCTACATGGCTCAAATTCAGACAATTGTTTCACAGTAAACTAAATGTATGCAGCTGAAAGTTGGAAAGTCCCTGCAATCTTATATGAAATCAGTACCATACTTAGAAGTTCATTGCAAGATTACCCCATAATTATTTTACCTACAAAAAGTAGGTAAAATGTGTAAACAAATTCAACATTTGACTGAGGGCCCTGGTATCATGTTTAGCTAGTTGCAAGATAGCATTGGCATCTTTTCTGGTCCCTTAAACTTATGTTTATTTACACTTTTTTATTTGGGCTTGGCAATAGGTAAGAGGATATTGTTCAGAAGCTCCTGCTACTGTTGTCTGTTTATGGCACTTATTCACTTAACTTCTACGCTATGTTACCTAAGCACTTCACTTTGGATGTCCGTCAAATGTCAGTAATATCACACTACTTTTGCCGGTTCTGACCATCAGTGCATATCATACTCAATAATTGCTCTCTTGCGTAGTCTTTGAATTTGTAAACCAGATTGCCAGTTGCAATATTTCCGTCACCAACGAGTCTATCATTGATACCAATGAACGGTGTAACAATATGTTCTGTCAAATCTCATTTTATGTGTGAATCTTACGTTATTGTTTGTGTAATTGTGTGTTATTTCAAAATCCTGTCAACATATATTGATTCACAGTATGTCAGTGATATCACACTACTTTTGCCGGTTCTAGCCATCAGTGCATATTATACTCAATAATTGCTCTCTTATATTATTGGTAAACCCGATTGCCAGTTGCAATATTTCCGTCACCAACAATTTTATCATTGATACCCATGAACGGTGTGACAATATGTTCTATCAGATCTCATTTTATGTGTGAATCTTATGTTATTGTTTGTGTAATTGTGTGATATTTCAACGTCCTGTCATTATATGTTGATTCACATTATGGTTACATTTTGTGCTTCAGGATGTCAGATACTCAAACTCATCAAGTTGCAGCTAGGAAGGAAAAGCAAATGGAAAAAATGAGAGCTGCTCTTGGGATTACTACATCTGATGCTGATGCAACGAAGCAGGGCAAAGGGACTGAGTTAGATGTGGATGGTCCTAGAAGCTTGAGAAAAGATAACGATGACTCTGAACGTGAAGAAGGTGAATTTTTTAGTGGAGATGAAGACATGAAGACTGATAAGCATCCTCAAGATGAAGTTAAAACGAAGCATAAAGGGAGTCAGAGGAAACAAAAAAGTAAAAAGAAAGGAAGGCGCGGCTCTCCGACTTCTGACTCAGAAAGTATGGAGGAGACAAGTGATTCGGAATTCGATTCTGATCGAAACTCAAAGAAAAAACGGAAGTCTACCAAGATCTCTAAAAAAGTTGTTCCTGATTATAGTTCCAATTCCAGTTCTGAAAGTGATGAGTCTGGCAGAGGGCGCATTAAGGAGGTCAAGAAAGCTTCTAGAGCATCAAAGAGGCATGATTCAGGGAGCGAATCAGAAAGCAGCAGGTCTTCTGATCATAAAACCATGAACTCCAAGCGCCATTTCACAAAGCATAGAAATGATTCTGACAGTGATAATGACAGATGGAAGAGTAAGAGGACCCCTGACAGAGAGCTGCCTACTGATAGCTACAGAAGTAAGACAAAAGGAGGTGATTATGCTAGGAAACCTATGGGTAGACATGATGATGACCTTGATGATGATGATAGATGGAAGGCGACATCTTCACCTGATAGAGTGGTGGTGGCTGATAGATACAAAGTCACCACAAAAAGAGACGCTTATGATGGGAAACATGAGGATAGATACTCCAATCTCCCTAGTAAGTCTCATACTGATATTCGGTCTGATTCCGGTAGAGGTAAGAAGTCGGAGAAAGTAGCTGATGACAGAAATGGAAGGAGTCATAGGTTTGGTAAAAATGAGTTTGATGTAGAGGAAAAAGAGCCAACTGTCCGAAGAGGGAGACATGATTCTGAAGATGAAGATTCTGATATAGAAGAACGGATGGTAAGAAAGGATAAAGAAGTCTCCAAATGGAGGCATAATGGAGTTGATGATGAGCCCAGTTACAAAAAGAGTGATGGGGAGAAAGATGGTCGTGATGTTGGCAGACGAGAGAAAAAGGAAGAAAATGAGCTCAAAGGAGGAAAACGTGAAGGTATGGAGGAGGATGTATCACACAAGAGACTGCTAGAGATGGGTGACGACAAAAACAAAAAACGTGACAGGAAAGAGGAAATTGATGTTAGAGATGTGAAGCGAGGGAGGAAGGAAGAAGACAAAGATGGTGGTAGGAGGAGGGAAAAGATGGAGGATGAGGAGCAACGTGGAACGAGAGTGAGAGAAGTGAGAGAAGTACATGAGCGAAGGGATGTTATGCGAGAGAAGAGAGAGGAAGACAGGGATATAGGTAGGAGGGGGAGAAAGAGAGAGGATGATCTGCAAGGTAAAACTAAGGAACTTACAGGGGGAGGTGAGAGGCATGACAGGAGGGAGGAAGATAAAGATGGGAGCTATAGGATGGAAAAGAGGGAGGAAATCAAGGATAGGGATAAAAAAGAAAAAAGATTTGAAGAGGGGCATGTAGGGAAAATGAGAGAAACAGAAGTGGGATATACAAGTCGGGCCACGAAGCCGGAGAACAAAGAAGAAGATGAACATATTAGAAAAAAGCGGGAAAGGCAAGATGATGACGAGGAAAGAGGTAAAAAGCGAGAGAGAAGAGATCATGATGATCAACATGGAAATAGAAACCGGGAAAAGAGAAAAGAAAGTGAAGGATTTGACAGGAAGATTAGGAAGGAGGATGAGCATGGAAGCAGAAGGTCCGAGGACAAAGTATCTTCTCATAGGGGTACATCTGACGATGCTAGAAGGAGGTGCTAGATGGAATTATATTTTTGACAGGTGGGTTTAAACTAAAACCCCTCTCGTTTATGATTGATCGTGTTTTCTTTTTTAAATGATAATCGATAATATTGAACGATTTCCTTTTCTATATTTGGTTGGGTGTATTATTGCGAAATGGGTAAGTATAGCCGATGTTCTTGTGAGAAGCGGAATGCTTTTGAATCTGGAAAGCTAAAATATTGTTTGTTTTTCATATTTTGTTATCAGTGGGTGCCTGTGTCTGTCGACTATCGGCGTGGCTGCTGGCTGGACCTTTGGACAAGCATGAGTTTTTCTAAGTTTGCGAGTACTACTTGTTGCTGTATCTTTACTTGCATGATAAAGATTGTTCCTGGATGGTGTGTATTCTTTCTTGACATTTGTTGTCTTTGGGTTTCTGTAGACTGCAGTAGTAAACTACTCCATTTTGTTGTTTTGTTGGGATGTAGTTGCTGTAAGTTGATGGTTTGTTACTGTTTGTGGGAAGTTGAATTTTTTTGGATTCATAGGCCACATCTTCTGGTTTAGTTGACTTACGTAATCAGTCCGAAAAACGTAGATATAACCTTTAAATTCGTTTGTTTCAAGTGATTTTTCTAAATGAGTGATTATTTTGCTGACCATCTAATAGGATCCGTATAATATAAAATGATTAACGGCGGTTAAAAAAACTTTAAAATAGTTCCATTTCGAAATTACTTTTTGCTAATGCAAGTTTACTCAAATTCTAACGATTTTTCTTAAAATATTTCGACTTTATCCTTCACAAAAAAATTCACCAATCTAACTAATTTTCACGAAATTATTATCTCTTTTAACGTTCTACATCCATTTTGTTTAATTTACCTCTTTAAATCGTTTATCAATCATCAAACAATTATGGATGTTGATTCAATTATCTTCATAATATTTATGTTGATTCAATTTACTAAATTGAATTGTTTAGGGTTTCATTAGTGTTTAACAATAACACCAATAATACTAAACTAGTGTAATACCCGTGACACGTCACGGGGTTGGGAGTGGAGCGTGTTCCGACAGAAAAGGGACGACAGATTGGGGAAAATAATATAGATCAAATGTTATATGCATGAACAATATATACGTAAACTGAATTTGTATTCTATAAGAGCAAAGTAAGTCGAATATACCACAAATAACTTGAAAGAAGAAGATGTACGTAAAAGCAAGAAAGAGAAGGCAGCGTAACAAAAAACACTGTAAATAACACCTTAACTACCACGTTGATTAAAGTTGTTCCAGCTTCTTATTATAGAAAAAGGATAGGGTAGTAATCATATAATTGTCGGTACAAATGTGGTGAATATAGTGTACAAAATATACGGGAAAGATAAAACCGTAAAGACGTACAGGAATTTCTAATATAGTAAATCATAATTTTTTTTCAACCATGTAATGTTATCGTAGATAAAGTGGAGATGAGATTTATATATAAATATATTCGTACTACGTTGCTGTCGTAGTACGTTAGTCGGTGAAAACCATAAGAACACGAAGGAACGAATGTTACAAATGAAATATACTGAGATATAAACAGTAGTTAACACAAATGTTCCACTACAAAAGCGAGTACTTGACTACATGTCTCAAAATTAAACATGAATTACGGTTGACACGCAAATGTTATGCTTAGTTTGACAAAAAAAATAAAATAAATCAAAGAACACAATTTCGCCTTACAGGTCAGTCATCACATTCAACTCTACTGCTTCTGTCAGTCGAGAAAAATATTCAGAAAACGTGAGATCAATTTACGCATATGACGAACGAAAACCTACTTCCGAAGATAAAGGTGACATTAGACTATTGCACTTGAATTGAGCGGTCATTTGGCCAGTGATGATTTACACACATTTTCGTCTGAGAAACAATGGAATCTGGAGAAATTAGGGAAGAAAAACTGGGATAGAGTGTATCTTGAAAAGCTAATTTACATTTGCTCCATGTTTTCTCGCAGCAATAAGTATTGAAATTGATGTCTTGCTTGCCATAATAACCTTCCCCCAACACTTGGCGAGATTCATGTATTTAGTTTGACAATTGCATACCCCTTTCTTCAAATCTGCAAGCAATTGAGTTTCCTTTTTACTGTTTGTGGATAGGCTTATGAACATCTGGCAATCATAGAAAAGCGTGGTAAATGCATAGTAAATTTTTAGACTATATAAATTGGGTGTGATATGCAATCAGCACATAAGCAAACCCTCTGTAAAACTAAAGTTCTATTAAGAAAAAATGCCTACTAGGTATTCCTACCCTCCTATGGTTATAATCCACAATCTGCCTTATGAAACGAAGTGTAATCGAGTGACTGGAAGAAGTTTCAGTTCCCTCCGTGATGAGTTGAGAGTCTTGGGTACCTCGTTAGACAGCAACGACCAATTTGGAATGGTCAGACAGACTGTTTCATGAGAGCAGTAGTGATGGAGTTTGAGTCCGGCATGGACATGTACAGGTAGGCCTTCAAGCTGCAGCGAGCGTTCGAGAGGGCTGGGAAAGGGAAGGCAGACTATGAAAATCAACTGTATTCGACATCGGGGCCGCACGCCTGGGTTGTGACTGCTGCTGACTACGTGTACACGAAAGAGAAAACATTTTACACGGTGGTACCAAATGATATCATAGTTGGTGGATACTCTGACTCTGACGAAGATCCAGTGTCGACGTATGCATCTGTGATGACCCTGCTTGCAAATAAGTACCCAAGGTTCTATAACCGAGGTTCTATGGAAAGAATGTCTAGTAACTTTTAATTTTAGACTGCAAGAATTAGTTCTCAATGATTGGTATATATATGTATGTTTTTAATTTTCATGGGTATTCTCTGTGTGGGTAGTAACTTTTTCAAGTCGGTTGTTGTAGGTTGTAACGAATTAGTAAGAAACGTTAGTACTTTAAGTCTATGTTCGTGGAAATATTTTCGGGGTGTTGTTTATTATACCTATGATGTAATGTAACCACGGAATGTTATCGGAATGCAATTTAATCTTCGCAGCTTATATTGTCCCACACGGTCTAAGACCTGAGTCTGTGATTTGCCATTTCTAATATTTCGTAGTTCGAAGATCGTACATAAACAACTAATTAAATCGTGCATCCATGAGAGGATATATAGATAAAGAAGTGTGACTACAATTATACGTCCTTTTACTACAAAAGTGTGTATTCAGACATACGTATGGAATGTTATTAAAATGCAATTTAACGTTTGAACCCCTGGTGATTAGACGCGGAATAATTCTTGATTTATGGGTTTCCACTTCTCTCAGAGTTCGTACTGTCACAATAGTAATTAGGTACTATTACAAATTGTAGTGGAAGGATGGTAAGTGAAATAAGTCCGAGTTCTATTTGTGTAATTCGATTACCAAATTTTATTTGTGTAATTCCAATTTATTTAAAAAAACATTTCATTTTACCCTACCCAAGCTTTATGGTCATAACAAAAAGGTTTCATTTCAGTAGACAAAATAGTACTGCAAAATTACAATAAAGACATGGGGTACTAATTCATTATAACGTACTGATATTCAACAAATATCGTACTAACATGAGGCCAGATCTTAACCAACAGTACATATTGTTGACTAAAGCTTGCTTAACCAAAACAGTGCTACAACTATTTCCCTTTTCCAGAAAAATACTCCCCTGTAATTGTTTGAAGATTTTCAGCAGCTGAGGGAAAAGAACTCACGTTCGATCATGGCATTGCACATGAAATCTGCAACTTAGATTGAGTGGTCAATCAGCCAATAGTGATTTCAACACTTATTTCCCTGGGAATAAATGGGCATCTCGGTAAAATAGGGAAGAACAATTGGGGAAGAGTGCACATTGGAAAGGTAATATTCTTTTACTCAATGTTTTCTCGCAGCAATAAGACTGATTTTGATAGCTTGCTTGACATGGTATCCTTCCCCAAACACCTGTCGAGATGAGGGGCTTAGGAATTGACCATTGCAAACCAATTTCGTCAAATTTGCAATCAATTAGAGTTCACTTTTACTGTTTTTGAATGGGTTAGATTACAATTGTCAAGAATAGGTAATGGTTGAAATTGCATGGTAGATTTCGAGACTCTATAAATAGGATGTTATCTTCAAGCAGTAGATAAGCAAAACCAGCAGAAAAAAAAAAGTTCCATTAAGTGAAAATGCCTACAAAATACTCTTACCCTCCCATGGTGATAGTGCACAACTTGCCCTATGAAACACAGGGTAACTTGGTTACAGGAAGGAGTTTTAGTTCCCTCCGTGATGAGTTCAGGCGCCTCGGTTACCTTATCAGGCAGCACAGACCAATCTAGAATGGTAAGACAAAATGTTTCATGAGGTCAGTTGTGCTTGAGTTTGAGAGTGGTATGGACACCTACAGGCAAGCCTTCAAGCTACAGTGCGCATTCGAGAGGGCCGGGAAGGGGAAGGCCAGCTATGAGAATCAGACTCATTCCACAGCAGGTCCGCATGCCTGGGTGCTCACTGAAGACGACTACGATTACATAAAATACAGAACAGTATACCGTGTGGTTCCAGATGATGTGGTGGCAGCTGGTTACTCTGACAACGATCCAGTATCGACGTATGTGTCTGTGATGAACCTACTCGCCGGTCAGTACCCAGGGTTCTATCGAAGGAATGCCTAGAACGCCAGTCAGTACCCAAGATTGCAGAAATAGTGACCCATGTTTGTGGTTTGTTGCAGAAGTCGGTGATCCCTGCTCAGAATATATATATGTGTGTGTGTGTGTGTGTGTGTGTGTGTGTGTGTAATATGTTTTTAACTTTCATGCTATTCCTCCATGTTCGTAGTAAGTTTGTGGTCTTGGTGTTTGTCGGTCGTAAGAAATAACTAATAGTTGTTATCACCTGTCGTCCATATAGATGGGCAAATTTTCATGGTGTAATATATTACACCTTACAATATGTACGGAACCTTATCGGAATGCTAAGTAATGTTTGAAACTAAAATGATCCTAACCTATCTAAGTTGACGGTCACGGATATTCAACTTCCTCATCTTTAGTACATCGGACAACAGTAATCATATTATTAGTTAACTTTGGAAACAAACACTACAAGAATTAAAGTCAGTGGCGACTGATCTTAGCTACTGACATCAGTCGCTAAAAGAGACACGCGACTGTCAACAGTCGCTAAGTGACAGTGGCTACAGTTAGTCGCTTCTAGCGACTGATTTCAGTCGCTAAAAAAGCGCGCGACTGAAATCAGTCGCTAAATTTAGCGACTGAAATCAGTAACTAAGGCCTCATTTTAGCGACTGAAATCAGTCGCTATGGCCTCATTTTAGCGACTGAAATCAGTCGCTAAGAGCGTCAATTAGCGACTGATTTCAGTCGCTAAGAGCGTCAGTTAGCGACTGAAATCAGTCGCTAAATGGTGCGACATGGCGTCCTACCGCGACTGATTTCAGTCGCTAAATAGACAATTTAGCTACTGATCAGTCGCTATCGTGCCAAAAATAGGCCGGTTATATTTATTAATTTTCTAGCCAAAATCTGCACAATAAAACAAACCAACAACCACAATACATCCCAAACATCATTCCAAACGTTGTTCCAAACGTTACGCAAGCTTCACACTCCAAAATTGTCAACCAAGTACGCAAACGTCGTGAATACAGTAAATTAAAAGTATTGTTACAAACTGTTTTTTCAACAAGCATTCAGAAACTACAAATTGTTTTCATTCAATCAACTCAGCCAACAGGGAAACTAGCTGACGCACCACTACCACCATCACCGAAGGGGTCTCTAGGATCCGGGAATCGGGGAGTGGGGCCGGAGTTGCAGTTATACTGCCGCGTGTTCCTAAGACGCCGTATCTCTTCCAGAATTTGCAGGTTAATGGACTCCTGCGTCTTCAGCCTCTCATTCTGCTACTTCATCTGCTCGACCATAGCTGCCCGTTGCGCCCTCTCCCCTCGAATTTCCGCCCTCATCTCAGCCATCTCGGATGGTACACACTCGGTCGTGGTAGCATGGGCCCCCCGAACATTGGGTGGTATCCAGTACAGGGAATGAGCGTTCCCCGTACCGTACACCGCTCGCTTGCGGTATCCCTCCGCGACTCTAAACCAAATCGTGCTCGGGTCCACACCTTCATTCTCGGGCGCTCTAGTGGCCGCCAAATACGATCTCTGAAAGAAATAGAAGTCATGATTAGGTTGATTGTTTGAAGAAAAAAAAGTAACAAAGTATTGTGTTTGAAACTTACCCAAGTGTCCAAATCCTTCTTCGTGGCGAATGATCGACCGGTGGCATCGTCCCCCTTACTCTTCGCTTCGAGAAATAGCTGCACAGGAGGAGGGAATTCTCCGGTTTTCTTCTTCACCTATTGACCGTACATGTAGATTTTTCATTTATTTTTATAATGAAAACATTAAATAAGAATCCAATATAAAAATCAAAGGAACGGAAATACTAACGTTCATGGCCCGCTGGTGCATCGACTGCGACCCACCGTAGTGGGTGCACTCCGCCTCCGCCTCGGGGTCCCCTCCCCGCCTCTTGTTCTTTTTCGCCTGGACGGATCTTTTAAAGAACTTCGGGTCGGAGCGCGCTGTTTGGAACTGTTGGATGGCGTCACCTACAATTTATACACTTTGAGATCAATAAATGTTTTGAATATATATACAACTTTCTGTTCAGGTACTAACACCAATTTAGTAATCGAACCTCTAAGGTGTTTCTGTAACTTTGCATCGCTCGCCATCTTATACATCATGTCTTTGTATCTCTCCTTCGCGACATCCATGTATCTGTGTGGACATGACATAGGTCCACCCCGACGCGGCGAAGCGCGGGTTTTGGGGAGGCGATAAAATTTCCATATGAGATGGATCGAATAGAAATTTAAATCGAAGTAGGAGTCGCCACCGAATTTTATGGTTATTCGGAACCGTTCGAACCCACTCTATGTCGTAGTGGGCCATACTTAAAGCCTGGCCCATTTCCGATGTCAGAGTTTATCGGGTTCGTCCCTTTGCATTACGATACCGATGCCGACTGAAGCGGTTAATCGTATATTGAATGACTCTCGTTGCCAATGGATTCGGACATCCGGAAACCATGGTTCTGAGTAAGGGGTGAGGGTACGTGTTGGGAAGTTCAGCGAGAACACCCAACCCCGCCCGCACTTAGCGGCCTTTACTAAGATATCGTTCGATTTTATGTACACGTGTTAGTTCGACGGTGAAATGATATGCAGAGATTATTTTCCTAAGACATGTGAGGAAAAAAATAAATAAATGGGTTGCTAAGTCGTTTAATGCATGTTAAACTAATAACGTCAAAGTTATTTTAGCATGTGAGTTCGTTTTAGTCTAATAAAACGATAAAAAGAATATGAGAAAAATAAATTGCTACAAACACGAGAAAACGAGTTAGTAACGATTGAAATAATAATATAGAAAAGAAATATGAAATCGAGAAAATAAATCGAAATCCGAAAAATATATTTTAAAACGTTGTTTTGCATAAAAACGATGTTCGAGAAAAATAAATAAAAAAACAAAAAAAAGATGTGTTTGGGCCGAGAGCCGCGCGACTCGCCCGAGACTCATGCGGGTCGCGTGGCGGCCTGATTTCGACAATGGTTTTTGGAAATTTTTTGATTAAATCGCGTACGAATATCGCATAACTCGTACTCGACTTAATATTCTCGATATTCGCTATATTCGATAGTTGATTATCAAATATTTAGAATAGTTTTGGAAAAGATGTAAATTTAAAAATCGTTTCGTAAAATAATAAAAATAAACGAACGAAAAACTAAGAAATGAGAACCGGGTCAGACTCGTGCGCGAGTCGCCTGGACTGGGCGCGACTCGCGTACGGGTCTGATTTTTTATTACTTTTTGTGTTCGAAAATCGTTAATTCCATAAATCGCGTACAAATATGAATTAATTTGTACTCGGTTTATATTTTCGATATTCGTCGTATTCGATATTCGATTATGAAATCGATATCGAATAGTCGGAATGACTTTAGAAAAGGTTTTGAAAAAAAGTTTGTTTTTGAACGAAAAATGGGAAAAAGGAATTTTGAACGAAAAATTGTAAAAAGGATTTTTGAACGAATAAAATGAGGTCGTCGAAACCTTAATATAATTCTTTTCGATACGATATTCGATTATATAGAATCGATATCGCATTTTAAGAATATTCGAAAATAGTTTTTTTTAGTAGTATCGATATTAGAAAATAAAAGAAAAAGACCGACGAGAGACCCATAAAAAAACGAGAGAAAGGGAAGAGAAAAGAGAAGAGACGGGTTTGATTTACATCCTCAACCTACATGCTTTGTATTCTCGGGATAAGGCTCGTCGGAAAGTGGCTTAGGCACGGGAGCGTCGAGATGATGCGGGTGAGTTAAGGTGTCGGTTTTTGGAGTGTTTTCGTGTGTGTATGGGGCGTGGATTCGGCCGGTTTGGACGGGATCGGTTTCGTCAGACTTTTGGATTTATTTCAGGATTATGTCGGGACTTTGAATGTAGCTTTTGGCTGCTGAAGATTTGTGATTTTTCCGGTATTTTTTGATGTATTATCGATCTGTTTCAGATGTATGATTGATGTGAATTGTGTTGGACGGGAGGTCCTATTTATAGGGAGTTTCCGACCTTAGTTTAGGAGAGTTTGAATACCGCTTAGGATAGGAAACGTAGGAATTTGAGGAGCATGGGAATTCCGTATACTTGGCCAAGAAGAGAGGAATTTCGGCTGGTTTGTGCTGTCAAAGCACGTTTACGTCCGATCATCATCGGGTGTTTGGCGGGAACTACTATAGACACCTAGCGGTCAAAATGTGGGTGTCTACAGAGCCCCCACTCTGACTGAGGCTTGGACAAGGCAAAAGTCAGAGTAGCTACCAGGTCAATCAAGGATTAAAACCTGGCAGGCTTCCGATCGGGTCGTTTAGGGTCCATTAGACCTGCGTGAAGGGCTCGCCAGCCACAGAATAGAAATCATACCTGAATTGATGTTGATAATGTCGCGGGAGCTTGCCTAGGAAGCTATGGGTATACCTGTTTGCAGATATATCCTGTCTTAGAATTGCGCGGGAGCTTGCCTTGGAAGCTAAAAAGTTGCCTGAGCTTTTACAATGGGGAACTTAGAATTTTCTGGGAGTCTTGGGTGTACCTGTATGCTGACATAATTTGTATGTAACACTTAGGCGAAACACTGACTCATGCTGGGGAAGAAATGATTTTTGATCGATTCTTTGGAAAAATTTTGAAAAGAAAAATGCTGATTTTTTGAAAAGCTTGGAAATAAGGATGCTTGGGATGACTTGTGATAAAAATTCCTATTCCCGTGGTGACTAGGAAAAAGATTTTCTCAAATGGCTAAGTTTTGGCAAAAAATGAGAATTTGAAGAGAGAGATATACCGACAGACTCGACTCTGGACGCGAGAGGACGAGTTGACAGACACGACTGGACTCTCTAAGGGTTGGACCGTGACTCGGTAGGGGGTGGGCCACCTAAGATGACAAGACTCTTAAGTTGCGCTATTCCGTAGCCTAGGCGAGTGACAACACAGTCGAACATCGAAATCGGAACGATCTGCTATAGGGGAATTGCAGTAGTCTGTAATGAGACTGTTTTAACAGTAGCAATGCTGTAGTCTAGTGCCCCTTTTGAATTTTTGACTTTTGGGACATTTCCAAAGTGGGTATTGCTCCGAGTCCTGACAGATTCTCGTCTTGACTAAGCCGAGTACTAGGACACACTATAGAAAGAAGGCTAGATTTTTTGAATTTATCTGGATTTTGCGAGTAGATGGAGGTTTTCTGCCTAAGAGAAGCCCCCAGGACGACAAAGCTAGCTGTTGAGAACATGATGGTGTCGTGACCGGAATGATGGCGCTTTTTGAATGTGTGTCAATGTGGGTGGTTGTGCCCTTGTCGAAAGGCTGCCTACGTATTCACGTGTAGTGAAATCAAACCAAGCCGTAGTTCAGTGGATTGAAAGATATATAATGGTGCCTAGTTTACTATGGCTTTGTGTGTAACTAGCCACAGTGATGGTGTAGGCTAGGTGCATTCCCAATGATGTCTTGATCAAAGGGCTAGAATAGTTAGGATGTTGATCCTGTGACTGTGAGCGTTCTCCGGGATAGCCCCCAGAGGTGGTGTGAACTATTTGGGCATGTTCTATGCCGACTGCAAGTTGAATTCCCGTGTTTGGGGCTGGTAACTGGTTTAAATGAGAAGAATTGGGATGAGATTTTAACGAGTTCTGTTCTCGGGGATTTGATGAGTTTTGCTCTCGGGGATTTTAACGAGTTTTGCTCTCGGGGATTTGACTAGTTTTGCTCTCGGGGATTTGATGAGTTTTGCTCTCGGGGATTTGATGAGTTTTGCTCTCGGGGATTTGATGAGTTTTGCTCTCGGGTTTGCATATGGTGATTGTGAATTCTGTTATGTAAAGGAGAAGTCGAGTAGAATGGCTCGAACTTCGATTGGGCAGGTTTGATAATGCGGGATCTGATTTCCATGTCTGGCCCTAAAGGTTAGGGTGTATCCTATGGAGCTTGAATCCTCAAAATTCTGGGTTGTCTCTAGCCTAGGTCTCGAGAAGGTCTTGAGGGTTGTAATGTGGGAAGGCTAGATGTGGTGTTAGCTGACCAGCTTGACTGTCTCTCCCCTATTGGATGGTATGGGTATTGATAATTTTTGAATTGACCGTTTCACGGTCATGGGTTTTTGAATTCTTTGGGTTGACCTCTTAGCCCCGGTCATGGGATTCTTCATTTGAGTTGACCGTGTCTGGTCGACAGATGTTGATAATTCTTTTTTGATCATGGCCAGCTTTTTTTGTTTTGGCCTTTTGCTTTTTTTTTCTTGGACTTTTGATTTTTTTGTCCAGCTTTTTTTTTCCGGTCAGACTAACACCTAAGGTAGGGACTGGCTAGTCTTATTGGATGGATGTTTATTGTGGGAAGTGGGCTTGCCTCCCGTCTTGAACCCAAACTAGAAGACTACCCAGATTTGTCATAGGATTCGATATGCTCCTGCTACGGGTAGTTATGTGGCTTTCTATACCAGACATGGAATAGGTAAAAGGAAAACACAGGCTCGGTTTCCTACAGTCATTATAGATGTGCCTATAATAGTCACGTGCGTGTGCTCACAGTGTATGATGGTGTTCATCATGTTCTCGGAAACACATAAGGAAAGCATATATGAGAAAGAATATTGAAAGATGATCTTATTGAATTTTCGAAAAGAGGACAGAATACAAATGACTCTGACGCTGATTTGGAAATGAGGATGTAGGGTATCCTAGACTCGAACTCAGACTTAGACTCGAATCAAATCCGGACTCGGATGCTCGGTTGGTTGTTTTTTTTTTGGTAAGGTACGGGTGTCACGACTCGCCTAAACTCGGCTTTGCGCAAGTGCAAGAGAGGGAGTCAAACTAGACATGGCCCGGGGTGACGGGTCGACAAAGACTCTTGGACCGGGATACTCGAACGTTGATCTAGACGAGGTAACGACCCTGGCTTGGACTCGACCATGAGACTCGGACGGGGTATGAGGGCGAGTCCGAAAATGAGACAACCGTGTTTGACCGCGTCGCGTGCTCGGACCAACCGTGGTGACCTAACCCTTGATGACTCGAGTATTTGTAGCATAGGTACGACTCGAAGAAGGCATCATAAGGACGCCAGTGTATGATGAACGTGGGGTGCCCTTAGAATGACCGTGGTTGACTGCTCGGTGGGGGATAGCCCCCGAGTGAGGCTAAAGAATCTGATAGGACTCAGATGGTGTGACACCTAAGTGACTCGGAAGTGGGATACGTGAGACAACACGTGTAAGACAAGACCCTTAGAGCAACCGTGATTGATCGCTCTACTGAAGGGTAGCCCCCGAGTGGGACTGAAGATTTTGTTAAGACTCGAGTGTCGGACGAGTGACCCTTAGATGTAAGGATCACGAACCTTTTGTTATAAGGCTATGCCTTGTAAAAGGTTGACTCGGAAAAGACACCTAGACGGGTGACTCGTGGACGGTGGGCTTTCCTTAGGATTCGGCAAAGTGGGCCTAGTCCCGTTCGAAGGAAGGTCTACGTGAGAATTCCCCAGACTTTGGACTCGAGTGTGTAAACGGGCTTTCCTTTGTAGGAGTTAGTCCTACGAAGGTGGGCCGTGCCTTGACAAGTAAGGCGGACTGGGATGGGGTGGAAACTCGTGATATAAGATCGACGGAGTTTCGACGCTATAGACTCTTACAACCTATGACAAGACCCGACACTGCTAAATACGGGAAGTCCTAAGAAGAAGAGGGTTTTGAAAAGGGAATTTGGATTTGAAAACCGAGCAAAGGTCGGATTGGAAGACCCGATTTTTTTGAAAACCGAGAAAAAAGGGATATCGGGCCGAGATTTCGGGCTTTTTTTTTGAAAGGTTTGGACAGCATACCGGCTAAAAATAGGCTATTTTGAGTCAAAATCATAAGTCCTAAATTCGGCAGCTTTCCGGGTTTTGAAAAAAGTAGATGGGTTTGAAAAGATGCGAATTTTTGAAAAATGACGGTTTTTTGAAAAGACTAAAGGAGATCAAGTAGCATGTAGTCATAGAATCAGTATAACGACGCCATGTATGCTCTTAGTCTAAGTCTCGGTCGGTCTAATAGGGTCTATACCAACAACGATGGCTTTCTCGTACTGAGGACGGACTCCCTAAGCCGAGTTGGTCTTAGGACATGCCGCAAAACCTAAACGAGTTCCGCCATTGAAGTCTTTAGTGCATCCAAGTGGGAATGCACCGTGGTATAGTGGGACGTCGGTCACAAGTAACCGGCCCGGGATAGAACGGGGTTATGCATGAACCATTGAACTAAAACGTGTAGATTACTAATCGAACGATTTCTTTTCGAGTCTCACCCTGAGGATGCCGATGGTAAGTGACACATCAGTTAATCCCCAGCGGAGTCGCCAAATTGTGGACATGACATAGGTCCACCCCGACGCGGCGAAACGCGGGTTTTGGGGAGGCGATAGAATTTCCATATGAGATGGATCGAATAGAAATTTAAATCGAAGTAGGAGTCGCCACCGAATTTTATGGTTATTCGGAACCGTTCGAACCCACTCTATGTCGTAGTGGGCCATACTTAAAGCCTGGCCCATTTCCGATGTCAGAGTTTATCGGGTTCGTCCCTTTGCATTACGATACCGATGCCGACTGAAGCGGTTAATCGTATATTGAATGACTCTCGTTGCCAATGGATTCGGACATCCGGAAACCATGGTTCTGAGTAAGGGGTGAGGGTACGTGTTGGGAAGTTCAGCGAGAACACCCAACCCCGCCCGCACTTAGCGGCCTTTACTAAGATATCGTTCGATTTTATGTACACGTGTTAGTTCGACGGTGAAATGATATGCAGAGATTATTTTCCTAAGACATGTGAGGAAAAAAATAAATAAATGGGTTGCTAAGTCGTTTAATGCATGTTAAACTAATAACGTCAAAGTTATTTTAGCATGTGAGTTCGTTTTAGTCTAATAAAACGATAAAAAGAATATGAGAAAAATAAATTGCTACAAACACGAGAAAACGAGTTAGTAACGATTGAAATAATAATATAGAAAAGAAATATGAAATCGAGAAAATAAATCGAAATCCGAAAAATATATTTTAAAACGTTGTTTTGCATAAAAACGATGTTCGAGAAAAATAAATAAAAAAACAAAAAAAAGATGTGTTTGGGCCGAGAGCCGCGCGACTCGCCCGAGACTCATGCGGGTCGCGTGGCGGCCTGATTTCGACAACGGTTTTTGGAAATTTTTTGATTAAATCGCGTACGAATATCGCATAACTCGTACTCGACTTAATATTCTCGATATTCGCTATATTCGATAGTTGATTATCAAATATTTAGAATAGTTTTGGAAAAGATGTAAATTTAAAAATCGTTTCGTAAAATAATAAAAATAAACGAACGAAAAACTAAGAAAAGAGAACCGGGTCAGACTCGTGCGCGAGTCGCCTGGACCGGGCGCGACTCGCGTACGGGTCTGCTTTTTTATTACTTTTTGTGTTCGAAAATCGTTAATTCCATAAATCGCGTACAAATATGAATTAATTTGTACTCGGTTTATATTTTCGATATTCGTCGTATTCGATATTCGATTATGAAATCGATATCGAATAGTCGGAATGACTTTAGAAAAGGTTTTGAAAAAAAATTTGTTTTTGAACGAAAAATGGGAAAAAGGAATTTTGAACGAAAAATTGTAAAAAGGATTTTTGAACGAATAAAATGAGGTCGTCGAAACCTTAATATAATTCTTTTCAATACGATATTCGATTATATAGAATCGATATCGCATTTTAAGAATATTCGAAAATAGTTTTTTTTAGTAGTATCGATATTAGAAAATAAAAGAAAAAGACCGACGAGAGACCCATAAAAAAACGAGAGAAAGGGAAGAGAAAAGAGAAGAGACGGGTTTGATTTACACCCTCAACCTACATGCTTTGTATTCTCGGGATAAAGCTCGTCGGAAAGTGGCTTAGGCACGGGAGCGTCGAGATGATGCGGGTGAGTTAAGGTGTCGGATTTTGGAGTGTTTTCGTGTGTGTATGGGGCGTGGATTCGGCCGGTTTGGACGGGATCGGTTTCGTCAGATTTTTGGATTTATTTCAGGATTATGTCGGGACTTTGAATGTAGCTTTTGGCTGCTGAAGATTTGTGATTTTTCCGGTATTTTTTGATGTATTATCGATCTGTTTCAGATGTATGATTGATGTGAATTGTGTTGGACGGGAGGTCCTATTTATAGGGAGTTTCCGACCTTAGTTTAGGAGAGTTTGAATACCGCTTAGGATAGGAAACGTAGGAATTTGAGGAGCATGGGAATTCCGTATACTTGGCCAAGAAGAGAGGAATTTCGGCTGGTTTGTGCTGTTTTGGCCGAGTGTTTTACACTCGGTCAATGTCTAAATCGGTCTCCGGATAGAATTCCTACTTGAGATCGAATTCTACCTTAAACGGAATTGTTTATTATTTTGTATGGCTGATTTTTGTAGTATCTGAATTCAATCTGGATTGATGGGGGTGACACGGCAGATCTTATGCCTCGGGAAATATCTTTGACCGGGTTTTGACTCGGTCGCTAAAAGACGGTTTTACCCCTGGTGACGGTTTCGACCCAAATTAGTGTTATTTGACTCGAAACGACCCACTGGGCCTGGATTAGAGGTTGGTTTTGTGAGATTTGTACTCCTTAAAATGTCTAAACCAAATGTCCATGATTACAAGCCCGTATCCGAGTCTGTCAAAGCACGTTTACGTCCGATCATCATCGGGTGTTTGGCGGGAACTACTATAGACACCTAGCGGTCAAAATGTGGGTGTCTACAATCTGTCTCTCACAGCCACCTCGAGACCATCGTTGTAAAAGTGTTTGTACTGCAAGGTAGTTTGTTGTCATTGTATTAGTAATCTGTAAACAGTAACAGATAATTAATAAAAATCAGAAATTGGTGTACCTTGAAGTTGGCAAACCACTTCTCCCGTTGCCACAGAGGCAACTTGGTCCAACTCGTACAGTAAGTAGTCAAATCATTCATGAAGCTGTCCTTGACACCAGTCAGCGTCGCACGAGTACGAAACCTACACCAAAGAGTGAAATAAGATGATGTCTCACAAAAAAAGGAAATACAATGTCTCACCATGTGGACTCGGGCCCAATTATTAGGCGCCCGTCGTCTGTGTATCGAAGCACTTCGTCCTGTTGTGGTTGCGGTTGTTCTGGTTGCTCTTCATTGCCCTGCAGCTCCTCCTCGTTCTCCACTTGTTCGTCCTCTCGCCTGTTTTCTTCTTGGTCTTCCTGTTGTACCCGGTCCCTGCTGCTGCTGCTGCTGCTCGAACTACCAAACCTCAACCTACTGCCCAACGTCATATCTGCAGACATGTAATAGTTGAAAGTTAGGAACTGACATCATAATATTGAAATAATCTCGAAAAAAAAATATGTAATGCAGATTACTATGTACAAATAATATAACTTACTAAAACTATACCCTACTAAAAATCATCGTCACTGTCGTTGTCATCTTCCACTTGCGTACTCGAACCAACGACATCCTCTTCCTCGACGTCATCTTCGTCCTCCTCGTCATTGACCTCTAAATCATTGGTGTCATCCTTCTCCTCGACCATATCACTAGAAGCACCTTCCTCCTCCTCACTGCCTTCATCGTCTTCAAAATCTTCCCCCACATCCACCTCATTATTGTCATCATCATCATCATTTGCAAAAAGATTCTCATCAACTGGAGACAATGTTGTACCACTAGAAATGACGTCCTCTAGGAAGAGGTCAGAGTCATAGTGCCCCCGTGGTTTAGTTTTGAACACCGCCCACCACTGGTTTACAGTTCTGTCGTTCTTTGTGGTTGGGTAAGGCGCAAAGTACACTTGGTGTGCTTGATGTGCAAGTATAAACGGATCGTACTTGGAGTATTTTTTGGTATGATTAACTTCAACTAGTTTGTACCTTTCATGTACTCTAGTACCTTGCACAGAGTTGTCCTTCCATTCGCATTTAAATACCACAGCTCTATACCCACGATCATTTCCAACATAGCACAGCTCGAAGATGTCCTCCAATAGACCGTAGTAATCTTCACCCTCAAGTGACGACACACTCACACCGAAATTACATCTACTCCTACTGCTACCATGGGCAAATGTATGGAAATTGTAACCATTAACCGAATACCGGTTCCAAGTTCTAACATTCCATAAAGGACCTAATGCTAGACTCCTAACCAAATCATCCTGAATATTCTCAGAAATTACATGCTCCTTAAGCCATGTAGGAAACTGTTCCTCATGCTTATTCCAAATGTCATCAGCATTTAAATGTGGATTAGCAGCTACAAATTCAGTTACAAATTTCTTCTCGTACGGCTCCAAAACTTCACAATTTGATAGCAAATACAGGTGAGCACGATTGTACTCCTTCTCATCTAATGTCCTCCACCCGCCAGCTGATGACGATCCCTCACCTTCCTTACTTTGAAAAAAGTCTGGTATGTTGGGGTCAATCGTCGTCTCGGGTGTTTCTAGGTTTAGATTCTTGGTTTTGGTGTTCACTTCTTTCTCGAAATACAGAGAACAGAAGTTGGCTATCTTCTCTGTTAAGTAAGCATTACATATGGAGCCCTCAACCCTCGCCTTGTTACCAATTTTTTTCTTCAAATGGTTGAGAAATCTATGACAATCATCAAGCAATTATGTTATTATCAAATTACAGTGTCTAACGTTAGTTAGTGGGTAAAATAAGTAAGTAGTTGAAAGTTCTCACCTCTCAAACGGGTACATCCATCTAAACTGTACCGGTCCTCCCACTTTAGCTTCGTAGGGCAAGTAGACCGGTAGATGCTCCATTGAGTTAAAGAAGGAGGGTGGGAAGATCATCTCAAGTTTGCATAGTATCTGAGGAATTTGATCCTCCAAACGAGTCATGTCGTCATTTGTAACTGTCGACGAACACAAATCTCGAAAAAACTGAGATATCTCAGTGATAGGATTCCAAACACTTTCCGGCAGCAGGTGCTTCAACGCCACAGGTAGTAACCGCTCCATGAACACGTGGCAGTCATGACTCTTCAAGCCTTGGAGCTTCAGGTTCTTAATGTCCACACACCGACTAAAATCGGATGCATACCCATCAGGGAACTTCAGTTTCCCTACCCACTCTAACACGGCCTTTCTCTGAGCCTTATCAAGGCTAAACAAGGCCCTAGGCTTGGACCCATCCCGCTTGATATGCAGTTTCGGACGGTCACAAATTTTTTTCAAATCTTTTCGGGATCCTACTGTGTCACATGTCTTACCCTCTACATCCATGACGGTGTGAATCAGTTGCTCAAAGAAATTCTTCTCAATATGCATCACGTCCAGATTATGTCGGAGTAATAAAGTACTCCAATATGGAAGGTCGAAGAAGATGCTTCTTTTAAACCCACCATTTTTCAATTTCTTAAGATCTTTGAACTCTTGATCGGTCCCGTCAACAGTAGATGGGAACTCTGAAATCACCTCCCAAATCTCATCACCTTGGAGACGAATCGGTGCCTCATCTAGCACCACCTCACCCTTCTTGAAAGCTCTCCTATTCTTCCTGTACATGTGACCCTCGGGTAGAAACTGTCTATGACAGTCAAACCAACTAATTTTGCTTGAATTACGTAGGTAGAATGCTTTACTTTCACTCATGCAACAAGGACACGCTTTTTGGCCCGCCGTAGACGCAGGAAAATCGTTTATAGTCCACAAAAGCGATGCTCTAAGCTGGAAATTTTGTTTCAACGACACATCAAATGTCTCCACCCCTACTTCCCACAAGTGTTTCAATTCCTCTATCACTGGTTGTAAGTAAACATCCAAGTGGTTTTTGGGATTTTTGGGGCTGGGAGCAATGAGAGAAAGGAAGATGAACGGTGGTTTCAGACAAAGCCATGGGGGTAAGTTGTACGGTGTGACCATGACAGGCCAGCATGAGTATGACTTACCGAACTGACCGAAAGGGGCGAACCCATCGGTACACAACCCAAGTCTCACGTTACGGGGTTCCTCAGCAAATTCAGGGTAAATCCTATCAAACCGTTTCCACTCTTCCCCGTCACTAGGATGACACATCTTCCCCTCTACACGAGTTTCTTCTTGATGCCACCTCATTTGTTCGGCAATGGTTTTGGTTGCGTATAATTTTTGAAATCTAGGGGCGATGGGAAAGTAGGTAAGTCGACTAAGTGGTATAGGTTTTTTATGCCTCGCAACACTCTTTCCCTTCTTACCCCTCAAAACAATATTTTCATCTACAGTTTTGTATCTACCCTTCCCACATATCTTACATTCCTCAAGCATGACATCGTCCTTCCAAAAGAGCATACATCCATCGGGACAAGCATCGATCTTTTGATGCGGAAGTTCAAGACCTTTAACTATTTTTTTGGTGTTGTAGAATGTTTTGGTCATAATGTTGTCTTTTGGGATGAGTTTCTCAATCAACGCAGCGATACCGTCTACGCACCCAAAAGGTAGGTTATACTCACATTTAAGGGTCACTACCATAGACGCGACTTCTAACAATGTCACATCACACCCTCCATATAATGGCTTCTCCGCAGCCTCTAACATATCAAAAAAAGCTTTCGCTCGTGGGTTTGGCTCTTGTGAGGTTGGTTGGTCATCGTCGTTAGTGTACATGCTCTCATCATTAAACAAATTGCACTCAACCACATCAACAATCATTCCTCTCACCCCGCCCTCATTCTGATCCACCTTAGATTCCTCAAAAGCAGACTTCTCACCATGACAAATCCAATAATAGTAATTTGGGCTAAACCCATCTGAGATAATATGTTCCTTAATCAAAATATTATCCAAGAATTTGATGTTCTTACATTTCACACAAGGACACCTAAATCTACCCTCTGACGCGTATTCGGGATGGGTTTCAGCGAACTCAAGAAAGCGATTAACACCCTCTAAAAATTCCTTTGTGGGACGTCGTTTCTTATCGAATCTTTCCCCATACATCCATTTTCGTTCCTGTCTCTTCATTTTTTTATCTAAAAAATTTAAGACAATAACCACATACAAATTATTTTCTCTAAAGTAATTTACTAATATATATACACTAGTCAAATATTATGTAAAATTCTCAATTCACCTAAACATAGTACTATTTCCACCCAATTCGTCATAATTACATCACCAAATCGGCATAATTGTATTTTAATTCCAAATTCCTAACACATCAAAACAACCCAATTCAATCAACTACTTAACCGCAAACCCTAATTTTATACTAACAATCTACCTAATTCAAATTGGGGAACCTATTGAGCGATTAAAATTCTAACTACACTAAATATTCCAACAACTAAGAAACTATCCAACCCAATAACTAATTTATTTAAATCGATAAAAACAGAAATTAACAAATAATTGAAACTAAATAAAGATAGATAAACATACCTTAATGAAAATGGGATTATTGAAGATGGAATGAAGAGGAAAGGAGGAGGGGCGATTTTTAGAGAGAGGGGGGAGGGTTTTTAGAGAGATAGAGTGAAATAGGTGAATGAGCCGGGGGAGGGGGGGTGTTCGTTAATTTTAAAAAAATTAACAACTTTAGCGACCGAAATCGGTCGCGCGCCACTTTCATTAGCGACCGATTTCAATCGCTAATTCTGTCGCCATTTCACTAATTTAGCGACCGAAATCGGTCGCGCGTCGATTATTTTAGCGACTGATTTCGGTCGTTAAATTTAATTAATTTTTTAAAATTCCGTCTCCTCGTCCAGCGACTAATATCGGTCGCGCGTTGAACTTTCAGTCGCTAAATTAGCCACTGAATTTATCAGTCGCGCGTGATTAGTAGCTACATGCAGTATTTCTTGTAGTGAAATACAGGGTGAATTAATAGATAAAAGAAGTTGGAATTAAGTACAAAGTGTTTGTACTGCAAAACAGAGTTTCATTTTAAGGGTAGCAAAAGTACGAATAAAAAGTGTCTATGTTCCAATTATTATTTGTACGGTACGATAGAATTTGTGTCTAAGAACAGACTTCTGAGCAGGGGGCTGTACTTCATGTAAGAAATGACGATGTAAAAATATAAAATTGGAGTGAGGAAGTGAGTACAGAAATGCGTTCCTGGATTATGAGATATGAGAGGGAGAATGTTGTACATTAAACACGATGTTGCTGCAAAGTAGTACACCCAGATTAAACTTTGAGAACAAATACATAGTGTATAAATGACAGTAGAGTACTTCCCATCTGAAATATTAAGGGGACATACAAACGACAATCTATTCTGTAGAGTACTTCACAGAATAGCAATGACAGTAGAATACGTCCACTACTTCACAGAATACCTAGAAGCAACTGAAAATAAAAAAAATGGTTTGACAATGTCCTTGTTGCAGAACAAAAAGAAAATGATGTAAAGTACAACGTGCAAGACGAAGTAGAAAATTGTGGAATACTAACCAATAATTTTTTTCTTCTTCTTTGTGTTGCCTTCTTTTATAACGGACGGATCAGATTCAGCACTTGCTGTAATGTCGATATGGGACGTCCTCCTCTTTGCTTTTTTTGTGACACTGTTTTCGTTTTCCTTACTACAACTATCCATGATAGTTTAGTGTCGAACCTGCACTTTAGGGGACTAATTTCAGAATTGGTGTGACTGAAGACAATGTGTTATGGAATATACAGGTATATTTATGCTCCATGGTTGTCAATGAAAAGGAGTCGAAAGGACATGCAGTTGAGTAGTTGCATCAGAAAACTATGTGGTGTGTTCCCAATGGGATGAAGATTTAATATATTGTTATGATAACCAAGCTGAAGTAATGTGTAAAATTCGGGACTTGGTTCGTATGAGTAGTGTCGTAGACGGTGATGTTACAAATAATCTTAATTCATTCGAGAAATCATTCTACGACCGCGTAAGCAACAAATCAATTTGGTGATATCAACTTGATGAGAGTCGATTATCATGAAATTCAATTTGATCTCTTAAGGGTATTATGTGCAAGACCTAAAAGGGGAAATCAGATGAAGAGGAGGGGTACATTCAACAGCTAAGTAGAATTTCATGATAAACGTGGACAATAACTTGTGAATGTTGTATTATTTTGATCAAGTATAACCATGATAGTAAATCCACTCATAATTGTGAAGGTTGTTCAGGGTTTTAATTGGGTTTCTAAGTACAGGGATTCAGAAACCAATAAATTAAGATACGAATTGTTGTTAAGGTTGTTAAGGTTGTAAATACAGGGATTCAGGGTTGTTAAGGTTGTATATAATTCCCATGAAATTAGTTGTCCTGTATATTATTTTCATTGCAGTTGTCCATGATAGTGAGCAAACTCCAAATTGTGAAGGTTGTTCGGGTTTGTAGTTAAGGTTCGAAGTACATGAATTTTAAAAATAAATTAATATTCAAATTGAGATGTCGTGAAGCAATGTGTGAAATAAACTGTAAATGTAAATTGAGTTAAACAGAATTGGAAACTAAATCGGGAATTCGGTTCTCATCAATTGCATCAAAGCAGGAGATAAAATGTCAAGATACAGTAGATGAAATAAAATGCTAATGGACTAATAATTGCATAAATCCGGTTATTGCATTTCATATGGTTCTCGTCCTAGCCACTCTTTTCTTTTTTGGTAGCTGCATTGAGGTCTTTGGTGGCGGAACCGAAGTCAGGTGTCGCGTCATTTCCTGAAGTGGAGTCAAGAAAAATTCCAGTACTGGTCCTCTTAATAGGAGTGATACGGGATGAAGTAGATGACGTTTCACAGTCGGTAACCTGGAACGTCGAGAAAAATATTGTATGGTCAAAATATAAACATAAATGCAGGCAATAACGGATCTACAGCAACTGAAGTTACAGTTTATAAACCTCTATAGCACTGGCGGCGGTTGTTGGCTCCTTGGAAGTGGCTCCTGCAGAAGAACTTTCGCCCACAGCCAGAAATTGGTCGGTAATCTTGACACCACTCGAGGAGGATCCACCATTCTTCAGGAGAATAAAGATTATTGTAATCAATTGGGTATGGGAAAGAAATTAAACTCTGTAATGTGGAACGGAAGGGAGCTATACATTTTTTTTTACCACCATCCGTTCAAGGTTCGTTGTTGTCAGTCTGTACTCCTCAAGTTCAAGTTGTGTGTACGGTAGAGGAAAAAGATTTTTTCGTAAATTGACGCAACTAAAGTAGGAATTAGAAAGTTGAACAGTGTATAAAAATATTCATTTAAAGGTGCGTCTTCGTAAATAGTACCTTAAGAGCTTCTTCGTATTTCATGGTAAAATGAAAAATCTTGTCTGCGTCATCAGACATCCATTGAACGGTGTAGGATTTTGAAGATTGCTCAACGTTGAATTTTTCATGTATAAAGATCTTGAACAGATAACGATTGTCGAGAAAAGTCGAAAGCTCTTCTGGAAATGAATCACCGTCACCATCCTGCGGAATATAGTTTAAGACAGCCAATCTTGAAATGATTAAGTTGAAATAGAGTGGAGGACACAGGCAAGGGATAGTCTAGAATTTACCTTCTCCATTTTGGAAAGCAAAGCTTATGCTGTGATAAGTGTAGTTTGTAGTGCCTAATTTGTTGTGTATTGGTCCCATTTTCCTTGTGGAATCGCTCCTTGGGAGTGGTTTATGGGCTACTTATGCTTCCTCTAGTTCGTTTTAGGTTCCCGAGACCATTTATGAAGAATTGGAACGATTCCGACTCGTTTCATACACTTTTTGGAGCCAACGAAGTGAAGGAACGATCACTCGATGCCTTGGATTCGACCCCGAGACCTTGGGACCCAATTCCGAGCCCCTAGGACTCGATCACGAGCCCCGAGAATCGATGAGAATCCCATGAGAAGTAAGAAGGGACCTTAAAGATCATATTGGAGGCCTACAAGACCCATCCCCGTCGGGAAGGACCTCATCCCGTCCGGGAAAAGGTGCACAAATTGAACAACGCCTGTTTTGGGGTCGTCCCCTACGGGACCATTTCGTCCCCGACGGGACCATTTCGTCCCGGACGGGATGGGCTGTGCTGTAGCCGCGTGACTTTCCTTTCCTCTCCTTCACTCTTGTAACCCTATAAATACCCCCCTCTTGTAATCTTAGCTTATGTTCTTCATTACCCACTAAACCCTAGATTACTTTAGACTAGATTAGCTTAGATTAGTGTAGATTAGTCTTTAGTTTATCGTTAATCTTAGTAATTAGTCTTGTATTAAGGGAATTCTTCAAGATTCAACCAAGATTGACAACCTTGGGAGATTGTTTTGGGTTTTTCTTATTAGTACAAGTTTCAATCTTTCATCCTCTTGTTAGTAGGTATAATCTTCCTTCTTCTTTACTCTTATCTTTGTTTATTCATTCAAGTTTTAATCTTTGTTCATTGTATTGTTCTTTGTTCATAGTTTTCACTAGTTTCATTATGTATGTTTTGTTGTTTGTGTTGATTTCTCTTGTTTATGTTAATGTTTGTTTAGATATGTGTGAGTAGACTTTTTGTGGGGTTAGTAGGGTGATTAAGTGTTGATTATGGATGATTAGGGTTTGATTGAGGGTAAAGGTTGATTCTTTGTTACTAGTCACATATTATGCACACTATGTGTTTGTTGAAATGCTTGTTAGAGTAGTAGTTGCAAATACTTCTCTTGCTTGTCTTCCTCTTCTCATTGTCTGATTGATTTGTGGTTGAATCCTTGTGTATTGGGTAACATCTTGCATAAGTATTCGGGTTTTGTCCTTGACACGAGAGTGCGGACATAGGCTTTGACGCGAGAGCGCGGACCAACCTTAGTAACTAAGTGAACCTTGCACCATCGATCTCCCAATTATCCTACTACACTTATGAACCCGACCTAACCCTATTCTTTCCTTATTATTTGTCCTTAGCTTAGTCCTAGTCTTAGTTTACCCCCCTTCCTAACGTCCTAGATTAGCTGAGTCCCGAGACCTAGTCTTGTATTTGGGTGACCTTAGTCTAGACACCTCTTTACCGTCCCCGTGGACTCGACCCGACTTGCCCTATCTACGTGTTAGGAATAGTTGGTTTTTTATTGATCGGTGGGGATCCACGAAAAATCCCTCCCATCATGCTGTATCACCAACATAATGCTGTATTTGGGTGTCGAAAACGACGAAATGACACTCAATATCTGAGAAATCTTTGACAGCAAACTTCAGTTGGTATCTTCAACGAAAATCGGAGGACGAATCAGCCGAAATGGTCATGTAATTTGGTACTCACCATAGACAACAACTATTGAACTACCAAATTAATTCTGATTGCGATTGAATAATACTTACCTCGGAATTGAACCTGGAAAACCGGAAGTATTACCAGTGCAGTCGTGGCGACTGCAAATCCACCTTCCATGTTCATTCCTTGCAGCCTTCGACCAACAGGACTTGCAACTGTGATAGTACCAACCGGCGGTAGCCTCCAAGTCAACTAGGGTTGCAACGGTGTAGAAATATCCACTTTGTTTGGATACATCTTCAGTGATTATTCACTTTCTAATGGAAAAGAAGACAAAGAACATGAAAAGAAATTGTATACTATAAAAAATGAAATGTAGAACCTTCTCATTCTTGATAATCTGACTTATTGATAGCACTTCGTGGACACTAAGTTCAAAGCTTTCCTGCTCCGTACCCTCCTCTACGTATTGGAGAGAATTACTTGGGGCCTGCGATGAAAGACTGCAGGAACTCTATTGAGAACATGACAACTATTGTATAACTTCCGTTGGACTAATTTCTAAATGGACTAATTTCTAAACTTTTGTTCATACATAACATTATATAGAGTATAACTGCGAAATACAACTACGTACCTCTCTTGGAACGCGTCAACTTCGGGTATATTTGGATTAACCTCGAATTTGGTGGCGTTGAAGGTTGTTTGCACGCGCCAGGAAGCTGTTAATTTGTGGTGTGAAATAGGTATCATAGGATGTCACGCAAATAAAACTGTGCAAAAGAAAATAAGGTAGCAGAAGATGTAGGACTGAAGACAGTACATTCAAAAATTTTGGCCTCAACGCATCGACAAACAATGACTTTGGAATGATCCAGATTTGGTAGACTCTTCAAAACTTCAGGGAGCTCCGTGAAGTGTGGTGCCCATAGAGTGCACTGGAGCACTACACCTCTGATGCAGAGCGATTATGATGAAATAATATGACAGCTACATTAGTGCGGCAGAATAGAAGGGATGTGTAACGTAAGAAATAACAGTGAAAGCAGGAGTTTAAACTTGAGAATAGATGACTGTACTTTGTGTTTTCCAATTTGATACTCCTACATTTGAAACCATTCTTCGTCTCGATTATTGGTCCAATCTCATATAGCTTGCCGACAATGTCTGCGCAGGAGAAGAACTCTAAATCGTATTTAAATGAAATACATATTTAAATGGAATGAAATACAGATTTAAATGGAATTCGAGATGGGTAGGTTGCAGAAATAATGAAAGGAATGCTAACGATACTCACCGATATACTGCGTAGTTGGTGCTTTGCCATTGATAATATCATCGAAACTAACGAAATGATAACAATCAGATGGTATGGATTTGTCATTCGGCAAATGTGTAATTCTCGATGAGAACTCAACATTGAGTCTAGGGATGGCAACGGACCGGATCCGGACCGGATCCGCATGGATCCAAATCCAGATCCGCACTCCTAGTAGCGGATCCGGATCCGGTCCGGATCCGACGGATCCCAAAAATGTAGATCCAGATCCGGATCCGCGGATCCAATTTCTTACTTAAATTCTACAAAAATTTTAATTAATATGTATTTGCGACCATATTAATTATCATAATTTTACAAATAAAATTGAATATAAAGATTCATAATCAAAGATTAATAAACTAAAAGAAAAGAGTCTTAGAAATAACCAAAAAAAACACAAATTAAAGTTCTAAGTTTTTTTATTATTGTTAATTTTTTAATAAAACGGATTTGCGGATCCGAATCCGGATTTATTTATTAAGATCCAGATCCGGATCCGGATCCATATCCAACGGATCTCAAAATTTAGGATCCATATCCGATCCGTGCGGACCGGACCTTGCGGATCCGGATCGGATCTCGGATCCGTTGCCATCCCTAATTGAGTCTGCAGGCATGAGATGTAGCCTTGTCATATCCTCCGTTCTTGGATACAGTTAGACTCTTGATGTTGTACACTTCTCCAACAACAAATTTGTCCTTAAACCTCTTAATAAGAGGCTTCTTGATTGTAGCTTGGACACAATCATTCTGAGAAGCATAGTATAAGAAGAAGGAGTCAGACATAGCAGTCTACATAAACTGGATTTAGAAACAGTATGGTACATACCTTGGCATCAATTAGGAGCATTTCAACTGATTCAGTCTTGGACTTATCCTTGAATTCCGGTCTCTCCCACATGTATATGACCCTCAGGTTCATCTCTCGCAGCCTAACACCCTGGGTAAGAGTCGCAATGGAGACAGTGTTGGAGGTCGACATTGCAGTGACAGTAATGGAGATCGAAAAACCTTTGAATGGTGATGATCTTTGAATGCACAGAGCAATTTGAAAGTGTTTGAGATGAGTTAAAACATTATGAGATATAGGAAGTAAATATATAAGCGATGCATTGAGTGTGGTGGTGTGGATGCACTGTAAGCGTGGGGAATATACGTCAAACTTGATAACAGCAGCCAATGAATGTGTGCAATTCCCATGGCAGATGTTGCGTTCACCCATGAGAACATACAGTTCACGAAACAGGGGCCATTAATTGCTTAGGGGATTACTTGTCCCCTAAAAAATCTGATTTCAATTACTAACCCTAATATAAGCTACTATTCCAAAAGATGAAAAAAATGGACTAATTTTAGAATGGTGCTTCCACGTTGCGCCACGTAGCTGTTAGCGGTGCCTTCTTTTATAGTAAGAGGATTTTTTTGAAGTAAATTGATAATATACCTCTAATCCTATGACTCAAAGTATCAATTTTAATTCAATTATTGATTAAGTAATATTCCGTATCATTTTACTTATGATTGTTAAAAAACTCTAAAATAGTACCTCTCTCATCTATTCAATTCTTTAACTTACTATAAATGGACAATCCATTCAATTACTTACCTTCCTTTTTTGGCAAAACACTTCACCTTATAATCCTCATATCTTTTCTCTATTTCCACAAAATAACACCTTTTTCTTCACTTTAAAGTTTGGTGAGCCCGTAAGGGTGTTACCTAGTGGTTAAAACTTGTGTTAACCAACCCAAGGGTCTCAGGTTCAAGTCCCTGCAAGCGCGAACTTGTGGGAGTTGTATGGCTTGAGACTATGCCTTCTAGGTTTCGAGCCTGTCGACTGTCCCCTACGGGCGGTTTACATGATGTGCGTGGTTTGCAGGCTATGCGTACACCCGAGGGTTTACCCAGAGCGTACAAAATGTAGCGGCTGCGGGTTCCCTCGTCATAAAAATAAATAAATTTGGTGGACCCATAACACCATCTGATAATAAGGGCAATAGCAATGGTATAAGATAAGAAGTTTTATACTCTTTAAGGAGCTCCTCACCCATTGTTCCACACAATAAGGAGCTCCTTATATGAAACCGGTTTCTAAAGTAAGAAACTGGTTTCATGTAGGAAAAAGAGAGAAAAAGCGGGGACAACAAAGACAATAAGGAACTTTTACCATTGAGGAGAATTTAAAAGTTTCATATTAAAAATTTAGGTTGATGTGTCGGTGAAAAAATTTAGTACGAAACTTTAACCATTGCTATTGCCCTAATACCCTTACTTTTACCACCTTTATTAAAAGTTGTGAATTGAATGAATGAGAGGGAGTAATTATTAATGAATGTGTTTCAACTTTAAATAAAAAGAGAGTTACATAATAAACATCTCCCAATAATCAAAATAAACTACACACCATTTGAAGTTGTGGGGAGTTACATAAATGAAGGGAGTTACTGGAAGACGGGAAGTTAGTGGCAGTTGAGGGCCCTTAATTCCCGGAAAAGAGAAAATTGAGGCGGTTAACACCTTTTTTAACCACTTTAGAGTGGTTGCACTTGTACACATAATGGGTCAGCAAGGCGTCACGTATGCTTCACATTGGATCCATGTAGGCTTAATAAATGATGACGTGACATTGTAGCGTAATATGAAGACTTAAAATGTTTCAGCTTTATATAATACTAGTTTTATCCCGTGCAAATTGCACGGATGACGTTATAAAAAAGATAAATAAAGTGGTGGACAAAAAAATTGTGTTGTAGTAAATGCAAAGTACAATTTAAGTCTACTTAGATAATTCAGAAAGACGAAATATGCATGATTAGTGTAGTTTGTAATGCCTATTTCGTAGTATTTTGGTCCCATTTTCCTTGTGGAATCGCTCCTTGGGAGCAATTTATGAGCTACTTATGCTTCCTCTAGTTCGTTTCAGGTCCCCGAGACCATTCATGAAGAGTTGGAGCGATTCCGACTCAATACATACACTTTTCGGAGCCAACGAAGCGGAGGAACGATCACTCGATGCCTTGGATTCGACCCCGAGACCTTGGGACCCAATCCCGAGCCTCCGAGACCCGATCCCGAGTCCCGAGAATCGACGAGAAGTCCATGCGAAGCAAGGAGGGACCTTAAAGATCATATTGGAGGCCTACAAGACTCATCCCCGACGGGTATGACCTCAACCCGTCCGGGATGAGGTGCACAAAAGAGGATGCTCCTGTTTTGGGTCCATCCCGACCGGGACCAGCTCCTCCCGGCCGGGACCGACACCCTCCCGACCGGAACCACCTCCTCTCGGCCGGGAAGGGCTGCTGCTGCTCCGCATTTCTTTTCTTTCATCTCCCTTCCATTTGGAACCCTATAAATACTTTCCTCTTGTATTGTTTATGTATCCTACCTTATCCTAGACTCTCTTAGGCCTCTCTTAAGATTTGTAAACCCTAATTAATCCCTATTAATCTTTAGTTAATCTTTAGTTAATCTTAGTTTAATCTAGTTATAGTCATAGTTAGTTCTTGTATTAAGAAGTGACTTGAAGACTCATCCAAGATTGACAACCTTGGAGATTATTTGGGTTCCTTATTTATACAAGATTTCATCTTTTCCTTCATCTTGTGTTGGTATAATCCTTCTTTACTCTTGTTCTTTGTTATTAATCCAAGTTTGAATCTTTATTTAGTGTTGATTGTTATTTCTCATATTGTTCTTGATGATGAATGTTAGGGTTATGGTGATGTTTTCTCTTTTTATTGTTGTAGTTAGTTTGAGCATGAGTGAGTAGTTTACTTGTGGGTTAGTAGGGGGATTAAGGGTAGATTATGGGTGATTAGGGTTTGATTGGGGGTAAAGGGTGAATCTTTGTTGTTAGTCACATATTTGGCACACCATGTGTTTGTTGATATGCTTGTATGAGTTGTAGTGGTCATGCTTCTCATGCTAGTCTTCTTCTACTCATTGTTTGCTTGTGTGTGGACATGTTGAGCATAGTCATCGACATCGGTTTAAGTTGCGATTGCCCGGACCGAGCCTAGCAATTAGGAGGCACCTACATCCCTAACTACCCAAGTCACCCTACTACACTTATGAACCCGACCTAACCCACTCCTTTCCTTCCATATTTGATTCATCTTATTAGTTAGTCATCATTTCCTTTAGTTTGCTAGTTAGTTTGATTATTAGCATTGTTTAGCATTTAGTAGTCTAGTTCATCATAGTTCATCATTAGTCTAGTTCCTACTACCCCTCTCATCATAATTCATCTAGTAGTAGTTCTTTGTGTTTGTTTGGTAGCGTAGTCTAGTTCTAGGCCGACATAATCTAAACATTGCGATACCGTCATCGTGGACACGACCCGACTTACCCTAACTACTGTTAGGTGCTAGTTGGCTATTTATTTGGCGGTGGGATCCACGACAAATCCTACCATCAATTTGGCGCCGTTGCCGGGGACGGTGCATTGTTTAGACTTTGTTTGCTTATTTCTAGACTTAGTTACCCTCCTTTGTGCCCTTCTATCATCTCTTGTGAATATTCTCTAGTTCTTCTTGCTTTCTTAGCTTTCTTCTCTCTTTGTCTCTAGTTGTGCTTGCTTATTGTCGTTGCCTAGTGCCCATAAAGCACTAGGTATTCTCACGTTTGTTCTAGTGTGTAGTGTATGCCTAGGCGGGGAGGCGAATCCTTTCTCTTTAATCCAGAGCCGGAGAGGCTTTTTCGAGCTTTTCGCCAACGGACGATTAATCGGGTTAGGATCTCTCAACCAAGTGCAAGCAATACCCATCAAGAGCAAGCTCAAGGAAGCGATATTGAGGAAGCATATCGAGAGACGGCCGAAGGGAATTTCACCAATCCCTTTGGAGATTCTAGTCCTAGCTCCCCTTCTACATCTACATCAACTCCGTCTACACCATCTTCTCCCTTACATCCAATAATACCGAAATTATCCTCCCACTCTACATTTACGGAAGATGTCTTGCCGGGACCCAATGCTCTACCGGCCGCTTATGCCGGAAATTTTACGGCCAAGACCCACTTCATTCAACTTGTGGAAAGGAATCAATTTAGTGGTATGCCCACCGAAGACCCGCACCAACATATGGAGACCTTCTCCGATTATTGCGACGCTATCTCTCAACCTGGGGTTACACAAGATCAAATCCGATGGGTTTTATTTCCATTTTCTCTTATTGGAAAAGCGAAGCAGTGGATAAAGAGTCTAGATAGGGCAACCATGGGCATCGACACTTGGAAGAAGCTTGCATTGGCGTTCTACCAAACTTTCTACCCTCCGGAGAAGACTAACTTGCTTAGGGCCCCCATCACCGGTTTCCAACAACGGGATGAAGAGAGCTTGTATGAAGCTTGGGAGCGGTTTAAGTCTTTGGTTAGATCGTGCCCCCATCATGGACTTTCACAATGGTTCTTAGTCCAACAATTTTGGAACGGTCTTTATGAGGACTCAAGAACTATACTTAACATGGGCTCCAATGGTAGGTTCACCGAGGTCGATGATGACCAAACTTGGGCGAGAATCGAAGAGATGGCGGTGCATAATTCGCAATACTCTAGGCCTAGGAAGACAAATCGAGGAGGTAGGCATGAGGTTGATGCTATAACTCAATTAAGCATTGACCTTGGGGCTCAATTGAGGACACACATGGAATCCATTGACAAGAAGCTTCAAGGTCACCTTACTCAAGTCCAAAGCATCGGTTCTTCCAACCAAGCCTCAATTCATGAAGTGAATGCTTTGGGATTTGCACCTCCTTTGTCTTATTATGGCATGTGTGACACTTGTGGAATCGTTGGTCATGACCCTATGAATTGTAGAGGGAGTATTGAGCAAGTGAATGCCTTTCAAGCATTCAAGCAAGGTGCTTCCTACTCTAATCAATACCAAGCTTCCAATCAAGTCCCTCAACAACAAGCTTTTCAACACCAACAACAACATCGTCCTTATGTTCCACCTCCCTTAAGGGACAACAACCAAGGTTACCAAGGCAACTCAAGGCCTTTCAACAACTTCAAGCAAGGTAACCAAGGTTCATTCAACAACAATCAAGGGTTCCAACAAGGGAACTTCAACCAAGGTTATCAAAACCACAACCATGGCAACAACCAAGGCCTTAATCAAGACAATTCTCATGGGTTCCAAGGGAACCGTCAACAACAAGCAACTCAAGGCAATCAACAACAAAGCAAGCCTAGGAGCCGATCTCCTACTCATGACTATGGTACTCCCTTAGCCCTCACCAATACTCCGCATAATCCATCATCACCACCACGGGATTTCGACATGCAAAGGCAAATGGTGGATATCCATAGGGATACTCAAGAAATGCAAAAGAGGCAATTGGATGCACAAATGTCACAACAAGGAGCCATTAATCAAATTTTAATGGAAAACAAGGAAATGAAAACTCACATGAAGATGATTGAGAATCAAGTGGCACAACTTGCATCGGGAAGTTCCTCAAGACAAAGAGGGCAATTACCCCCTCAAGGTGTAACTCCGACTTTTGAGCATGTCAATGCCATCACCACAAGGAGAGGTACATCTTATGAATCCCCTCAATTTCCTAGTGAGCAAGAGCCAATCCAAGAGCCGACAAGGAAAACGACACCTCCAACTCAAGAGAGCTCAAGCTTTGATAATCCAACGGAGGAGCAAGTCTTATGGGAGGTTGAGAAACCTCAACAAGACAAGCTTCCCCCACTTCAAGCTAAAGATAAGGGTAAAAAGAAAGTGTCATTTGAAGAGTCTACCCCGATTGAGCAAAATAAATACCAAGTCAAGTTGCCTTACCCAACAAGGCAAATGAAGACCAAGATAGACTCTCAATATGACAAGTTCCTTAACATTGTGAAGAAGTTGGATGTGAGTGTCCCATTCACCGAGCTACTTACCCAAATCCCGGCATACGGAAAATTTATGCGAGAAATATTGGCTAGGAAGAGATCCGTCGACAAGGAAGAGACCATCGTGTTCACAAGGGTGGTGAGCGAGCTCATTCAAGGTTCTACGCTTCCAAAGTTGAAGGATCCGGGTAGGTTCTCGATCCCTTGCACCATAGGGCACTACAAGATCGAAAGAGCTTTATGTGATTTGGGTGCGAGTGTAAGCATCATTCCCTACTCCATTTGTTGCCGACTTGGGATGAAGGAGCTTAAAAGTACCTCTATCACGCTCCAAATGGCCGATAGTTCATTCAACCGACCATTGGGGATGCTAGAGGATGTGCCGGTGAGAATCGGTAAGTTCTTCATTCCGGTTGACTTCATCGTGCTTGATATGCGGGAAGATGAAATCACTCCCATTATCCTTGGGCGCCCATTTTTACATACCGCCGGTGCTATGATCGATGTGAAGAACGGTAGGATCACATTCGAGTTAGGCGAGGAGAAGCTAGTGTTTGACCTTCAAGGTAACACTTCGCCTACTAATGATGAGTCATGCAATATGATCCAAGCCAAGGAAAACATCGAAGTAGGGGGAGAACCGGGACAAAGCTTGAAGAAGTACTCGTATGTACTTGAGGATGATGACTCCGATTTGGAGGAGGATGAGAGCCCAATTCATGGGTTTAATGACAAGTTGAAGAGCAAAAAGGATGAAGATGAGCCTCCCTTGGGGCCACATGAGGATAGATGGACGTTTGGGTATATACCGAAGGATCGAAAGTACAAGTTCAAGCCATTGAACTTAGTAGATCGGGATGCCCCGGGAACGTCGAGACAAGGTCATGAAGAGCCTTGGTTTGTGGATGCTTATGTTACTAGCTTGATTGAAGACTTTGCTAGGGCCTTCGACTTGTTTCTTCGTGCCCTTGATGGAGATGGAACTAGTTTTGATTGTTGAAAAAGATTGAAGAAAGTACCACCTTGGTTTGACGGAGTTCCACAAGAACCGTCTCTTTGTATATATCTTTTTCCCTTATAGTTTGTTTGCTTTTGTGAAATTCTTGATTATTTGGATGATTGATGAGCGTTGTGAGGGAGGGAATTTGATGTGTTGTTTGAGTTTATTGTGATAGGTGTGAAGTGGAAGTGATTCTTAGGGAAGAGCGGTCATTGTTGGAGCTTGGATTGTGTGAAGGGAAGTCGGTTTTTGAAGCTCGGTACGAGCTTTTGGGAGCTATAGAGGGTTTGGAGACTCTTCCCGGCCTAGAAGAGGTCATCCCGACCGGGATGGAAGGCCCATCCCGATCGGGAAGGATGCCATCCCGACCGGGATGAGGTGCACAAAAGTTGGGTTCACTGACAGCCCATCCCGACCGGGACGAGACGGCCACCCCGACCGGGACCACCCATCCCGACCGGGATGGACCCCCTGTCCTCCGTTGGCTCTTTTCTTCGTTGTTTGAGACCACCCAACCACTTTATACCCCCTCCCAACCTCCCTGCATGTCTTTAATCTCATTGTATGACCCTTACACCTCACATACACGTTTCCACCTCACTTTCTATTCACTCCAAACCGACTTTCGCATCAAAAACCCGCCTTATTTTGCATTTCTGCCCCAACCATGGAACCGGATTGCAATTGGAGAGGAATAACGACAACATGGACAAGCTAAGTGCCTATATTGACTTATGAGACGATGGAGCGAGTGAATTGGTAATCGTATGGTACGGCAACTATCCTCTCTTTTCCGTTTTTATAGCTTGTATTCTTTGTTTATTCCCTTTCCCTCTTATCCTTTGTGTCATGGTGGCCTTCGAGGCCTTAGTGTGCTTGCTCCCGACTCTCGATGACGTGACTACATCGAGAGTCTTTTCAAAATCCAAATTTCTCAAGATTTTCACCCCTTTTTTAGGAATTAGTCGGATTTAGGCGGAATCCGGGCTAGGTGACTTGATTACACCTAGCCCTCCCCTCCCATTTCCTTTTATTTCCTTCTTTTTATTTCTTCCCCCATCCATATCTTTTTCTTGTCTCGGCCCATGGTGACTTGACTACACCCCGGCCGGACACATTCTACCATTTTCTCCTCTTTTTGATTTTTAGCTTTATTTTCGTAGTTTCTTTTGTACTCCCATGCACTACGGTCGAGCATGAGGACATGGCTCGACTTAAGTGTGGGGGAGTGGTATTCTAGCATAGTTAGCTTTATTTTTGTAGTCTTTCGAAAAAAATCTTTAAAAACCCTAAAAATTTGAAAAAAATTCACAAAAATCAAAAAAAATTTCTTTTGTGTGTTTTCCCTTTTTGTCGTTATGTCGTGTATTTGTTGTATTGTGTGTGTTTTGCCTCCTCTTTCCTTATAGGTTGCTTAAATCACCGCTAGCTTTGGAGAGTTTTCAAGACTACCGGTAACATCTTATCCCTTTTTCTTCTTTATCTCTCGCGGAGTTTGGAGGAGAATGTGATGTGGTGTGCTCGGAAGGAGCTTTGTAATGCTCGAGGTTGATTTGGTTGCTCATTTGGAAGATAGGGGTGGTGTTTGTGTTTTCTATGTGTTTGTTTTGTGTTGTTCTTGTTTTGTTACTTTTGTTTCTTTTTCTTTCATTTTCGTTGAGTCTTTGTTTTGTGTTTTGTTGTGTGTCTTGTGCGTAATTGGTTTTCGAAAACCCGGTTTAGAGGCTAGTGTGTGAGTGCTTACTTTCCCTTTCTAGTAGTATAAATCGAGTCTTGGACTTTAGTCTAGTAGAATGACCCTAAATCAATGAAATCGTTGGTCCTTTACCTTGAGTCCACCTAGCTTACTAGGGATTTACTACGGGATTTGCATTTTGACCATTATGACCACCCATGGTGTGAAAAGGCCTTGGTTACCGAGTCTCGTCCCTTAGGTGACCATGTTTAGGATTGTTTGATTAGTCCAAGTTTTCCCCTTTTTTGTGGGTTTGAAGAGGGATCGCGAACCCCGACTTACCCATTTACCTACCTCCCACACATATCCACACAATAAGTTGCAATTTGTTGAATTCTCCCTTTCTTGTCATACAAAGAAATGCCAAAAAGCTAAATCAAGGCCAAAAAGGGCAAAGAAAAGAAAATGAAAGAAAATGAAAGAAAGAAAAGAATGAAGAAAAAGAAAAGGCACAAAAGCCAAAAAGAAAATAGAAAAGAAGAAAAAGAATGGCATGGCAAAACAAGGCAAAAATGCAAAAGAAAAGAGAAAATGCCAAAAGAAAACACGTTTCACAAAAATAACCCCTACCTCTCAAAATAAGCCTTTTTCCGACTTTTGCCGTGAAGAGCCTACCAAAGGACCGAGTCCCTAGGAAGGATGATAGCGGCATTAGTCGGTCTTCCCTCATTTTGCATGTTTTCCACCTTTTTACTTGGACTAGTTAGGCGGTTTTGGACACGATACGACCCTCTTGGCTCACGCTAAAGGGGGCGGGGTCTCACTTACCTACAGTGTCGACTAACACCGTGGATCATCACTTCCCACTCCGCCGATCGTCCCGTAGTACGTTCTTAGAAGGTTAGGAGGAACCGAGGTAAGTTACCAACGTTTTTATTGCTTTGTCGTCATACTATTAGGTTTTAGTCCATCTTGGTTTGTATTGCTAGCTTGGGAACGTTGTCACTTGCCTTGAGTCCTAAACCGGTGCTTCTTTCACCGCTTGTTTGAGGGAAGCGGTATTTCTTTTCTTTTGGGTGCAACCTTTTTGTGTGTTTGTTTGTATGTTTGTTTGTTTATGTGTTTTAGTGTCCGGTTGCATCCACAGTTTTGTCGCAAGACCCCACTTGCCTTGCGGAGTGCACTTTTCCTCTAAGTGCACTCGCGTGAGTTGAAAGGGCGTAGGGTGCGCTAATACCCATTCGGCTAGTATAGTAGTTAGTATGTGCTTACTCGAGGGCGAGTAAGGGTTAAGTGTGGGGGAGTTGATTAGTGTAGTTTGTAGTGCCTATTTCGTAGTATTTTGGTCCCATTTTCCTTGTGGAATCGCTCCTTGGGAGCGATTTATGGGCTACTTATGCTTCCTCTAGTTTGTTTCAGGTCCCCGAGACCATTCATGAAGAGTTGGAGCGATTCCGACTCAATACATACACTTTTCGGAGCCAACGAAGCGGAGGAACGATCACTCGATGCCTTGGATTCGACCCCGAGACCTTGGGACCCAATCTCGAGCCTCCGAGACCCGATCCCGAGTCCCGAGAATCGACGAGAAGTCCATGCAAAGCAAGGAGGGACCTTAAAGATCATATTGGAGGCCTACAAGACTCATCCCCGATGGGTATGACCTCAACCCGTCCGGGATGAGGTGCACAAAAGAGGATGCTCCTGTTTTGGGTCCATCCCGACCGGGACCAGCTCCTCCCGGCCGGGACCGACACCCTCCCGACCGGGACCACCTCCTCCCGGCCGGGAAGGGCTGCTGCTGCTCCGCATTTCTTTTCTTTCATCTCCCTTCCATTTGGAACCCTATAAATACTTTCCTCTTGTATTGTTTATGTATCCTACCTTACCCTAGACTCTCTTAGGCCTCTCTTAAGATTTGTAAACCCTAATTAATCCCTATTAATCTTTAGTTAATCTTTAGTTAATCTTAGTTTAATCTAGTTATAGTCATAGTTAGTTCTTGTATTAAGAAGTGGCTTGAATACTCATCCAAGATTGACAACCTTGGAGATTATTTGGGTTCCTTATTTATACAAGATTTCATCTTTTCCTTCATCTTGTGTTGGTATAATCCTTCTTTACTCTTGTTCTTTGTTATTAATCCAAATTTGAATCTTTATTTAGTGTTGATTGTTATTTCTCATATTGTTCTTGATGATGAATGTTAGGGTTATGGTGATGTTTTCTCTTTTTATTGTTGTAGTTAGTTTGAGCATGAGTGAGTAGTTTACTTGTGGGTTAGTAGGGGGATTAAGGGTAGATTATGGGTGATTAGGGTTTGATTGGGGGTAAAGGGTGAATCTTTGTTGTTAGTCACATATTTGGCACACCATGTGTTTGTTGATATGCTTGTATGAGTTGTAGTGGCCATGCTTCTCATGCTAGTCTTCTTCTACTCATTGTTGCTTGTGTGTGGACATGTTGAGCATAGTCATCGACATCGGTTTAAGTTGCGATTGCCCGGACCGAGCCTAGCAATTAGGAGGCACCTACATCCCTAACTACCCAAGTCACCCTACTACACTTATGAACCCGACCTAACCCACTCCTTTCCTTCCATATTTGATTCATCTTATTAGTTAGTCATCATTTCCTTTAGTTTGCTAGTTAGTTTGATTATTAGCATTGTTTAGCATTTAGTAGTCTAGTTCTTCATAGTTCATCATTAGTCTAGTTCCTACTACCCCTCTCATCATAATTGTAGCGTAGTCTAGTTCTAGGCCGACATAATCTAAACATTGCGATACCGTCTCCGTGGACACGACCCGACTTACCCTAACTACCGTTAGGTGCTAGTTGGCTATTTATTTGGCGGTGGGATCCACGACAAATCCTACCATCAATGCATCAGCTATTCTGAATATAGTATTGACCCGTGCACAATTGCATGAATGGTGTTAAAGCGGTAAATAAAGTGGTGTTAAAAAAGAGATTCGTTTTTTTTGCCATCAAAAAGGGATTTGTTTTAGTAAATGCAAATCGCATGGTGCCATTAAACACGTCATGACAAAGATAATGACTAAATTTTGAAAAGTTTGCATCAACCCAAACCGGAATTGTTGGACTAAAAATAAGTAATTCAAAACATATACATTTTTTTTTGAGAATGACATGTACATGAAAATGTAAACTAATATTTAGGCAAGTATACAAATTTGATTACACATATTGGAAAACTTTTTGATACACCACATTAGTAGTTGGGATTGGAAGTGCAATTATTGCTATCAAAAATAAGAATTTTCAATCCACTCACATTGGCGACCCTGGATTAAGCAACGTATAATCATCCTTGTGTGAATGCGGGCTTGGGGAGATAAAGACCAATGTACGTCAACAGTTGCCCTTGAATTTTTTTAATCGTCATGGCGAAGCATATAGAAACGGGAAACTACTGTCGAGTAAACCGAACGGGGAATTTGCTTGAGTCAGATGGCGAAAGGGTCAGGCGCGGGATATTATCTTAGCCATGACCTACCATTTTTTAGTCCACAAATTTGTCGTTACTTACTCTATTACTACTATTTAATCCATGTTTCGCTTGACATTAACAAAATGTATAAAAAATCGAATAAAGAAGTCGGGGAAAATGTTTAATCCAAACTATAAAAAAGAAAGGTCAAAGAAAACGTATAAATAAATTAATTGATGCTGATAAATATTCAACTGAAAGAGGAATTTTCAACAAAATATGTAAATACAGAGTAGCAAATAGGATACAGGGGTATTAATCAATATTTAGGAAAATGTTTAAAATACAACCTCGCAAATGTTTTCAGGAATTGCATTTACTGGAGAAAAGCGACGTGACATAACAAATTAAACGTTAATCCTTAATTACTATCGGAAAAAGTGTTGTCTAGGAAGATTCCCAAGATCAGAATCCAATATTACGATAAAAAAGGGTACAAATATTGACTTAACTTAATGGGTTGGGTACAATAATGATCGCAATAAATTAACTCATGCAATGGGTGATTGGCCAATTGCAATGGGCCGAGCTGAACAACTCACAAAACAATGTACTAATACGTTTGAATTGAGTCAATGAATAACCCAGAAATTATCTAACCCAAATGTTACACTCCACAATAAGGAGTCAGACTCTAGCTCCGCCTCACCCTAAACTGTTAAACACTCCTCCCACTCCTCTCTAATCCCTTTTGTCACTCCTAATCTCTCACTCTAAATATCTGGCCATATCAATGGCAGCCTCCAAAAAAAGATACAACATGAATCAGAAGCCTCAACTCGGTAACAAAAACCTCAAGATCTTATACTTCAATCATGTGCCAGACCAAGACTACATCGTTCTACTTGTCGATGACACGGAGAAATGGTCATTGTACTGGCGACGGATACCAAACGACAGGGATTAAGGACTCATCAAGGTTCATATTCATGGAAAATCAGATCCGACATTTCTTTAACACAGGTCACAGAAGAAGGTATATTACTCATAAACCCCATTTTTGTAGTATGAAGTTATAAATCTCAAACAATATATGCATGGTTATCTATAAAACTTCGAAATAGAGATGATATTAGGGAAAAAAAGGCGAAAATTAATTAAGACGACTTTATCTAAAAATATAAATTATTTTGTAAGTGATTATTGGATTACTTTGACCGGGTCTCGTTGAATTAATTGTTGCATGTTGATAATCTGACAATTTTTTGGTGGTATTTTTAATCAAGATGTTAAAAGAATAATTTATAGGGTTGCACATTGTCTCGTACCATTTTTTTGATTTTTTTCGGACAATGTATTCAACTAAATCATAATTTGCTTATAATTCTAATCTATTTGAGCAATGAGGAATAATTAGTACTCTGGATATCTTTATTTAAAACATTCCAACATTAAATTATTGGTGTTTTTTGATGAATTTTTTCACATAATTTATAAATTATTAATTTTCCTTTGCTGCATATTGAATAAGATCCGAAATCTGTTTGTAATGTTATTTCATTGAATATTAAACTAAAATATATTTTGGTCTCATACTTAATCAATTATTTGATGTTGATATTTTTAAATAATACATTAGAATCTATTTGTAACATCAATGGTCTGATGTACAATGGTCTGAGACGATGTGTTTAATGATTTGTAAGATGGCTAATTACTATTAAGTTAAAAAGTATTACTCCTGAATTAATCCTAATCCGGAATGTTCTGTAATTAATTTTGAACTAATCGTAATCCCCCTGAATGCAAATTGGGCCTAATTCTAAAGGCGCAATGTCATAAGATGATGGCACAGTCCAACCTGGACCGGTCGGGGTCAGATTAGAAATAACAGAACAGGTCTGAAACTGTCTAAACCGGCTTGAATATGTGTACATCTATCTAAACCGGTCTGAGCATACCCTGGACTGAGTTTTAAATTGAAATCATTTTTCAAAGTTAATGTGTTTTTTCCTAATTACCTTTGAATTCTACAGATAACACTTACTTACTAAGCATGAAAAATATCAGGTTATACAACTAAATATCTATAGAAATATACTGATATTGAATGTGGATCATTAATGAACTCACTTGTGTCTATGATACCACTTGGAGCATCATCCCTTCTAGTTCTCTTTCCTGATCTTGATGAAGATGAATGATCCATAATACTATTAAATGTGATATTCACTTAAACTTAATTGCTTGCAACTTGATTTTATGTCTACGGATTGCTTTATTTCTTCTGATTTTTTAATACTACTTTCATTGCTGATTACTGGTCTAGAGTTGTTGAATGAAATATTGCTTTCGTTGTTGATTCCTGGTCTAGAGTTATTGAAGTTGATCCACTTGACTCACAAATGGTTGAATATAGTCTTTTCCTTGGGTGCTTGCTCATTGGTGTAACATCCTCCAAAATGAAATACCTTACAACATTAATAAAAAAAATAAAAAAAATCTGATGTACATATATAGTGATTAATAAATTAAAATTTATTTTCTTACAAATTTTTTTCTTCACTTGTGATCTCGAATGAAACTGTTAATGCGTTGCTATGTTCCTCTTTTTTAAAAAGAAAGAAACATTGTGAATATATATACTGTCTTATGATTAAAAAAATCTAAGATAATAAGTACGGAGTAATATTTAATTACTCAACTTTTCTTGATTTATCTAACATATTATTCATTTTTGCTAAAAAAATGATTTTTGCTATAAAATACTTATTATGTTTATGAAATAGTAACTAATATTTCACCTTGGCTGCGCATAACGTCCTCATCTTAAGAATCTCATATTTATCGTGACTTAGATTTATCATCATGTAGCAATTAGTGTCCATCACGACAATAAAATGTTGACAAATTCTTTGTCTAACAACGTCATCAATGCAAGTAAGATCTCTTTTGTAGGAACCTTTTTCTGTCATCAAAATAATACGGACATTAGAGACTTCAGATATCAAAAATAAATAAATGAATGCACCTGAAATTATGCTTCTGTTTTACCTCCCTTAGCATTTCAAGGAATTAAATGCATTAAATAAATTGACCTTGTAACTGAACATACAAAAATAAATGTATGAGATAAAACAACATTAACATAAAACAGTATGTAATACAATTAAATTAATCTTTTGTTACTGATATTATGTCTCTTTCTATTGCTCCAACTTCATGTGCAGGACAGAATTCCATTGTGTTATACCCCTGACCATCCTTCTTCTGTCCATCAATATCTCGACATATTTTGCATATATTACGATACTAATTTTTGGTACATATGTAGATATTATCATCAGGATCATGAACATCGGTGGAAGTGTTTAAAATTACGATTATAGAGACTTGAGGAGGGATTTAAAAAAAAGCATACCGAAGCATCAAGCAAGATCATTTCAACGTCGTATATGATATCTTTTTTCGATGAATGCTGATCAACTTGTCTATCTGTCTTCTTCGGCTGCTTTACTTCCCACTTGTGGATCACCCAATAATTGTCACTATGTTAATGTTTTCTTTGATTTCTGAAATGAACTTATGTTGAAATTTGAAATCCATGGCAATTTGGAATTGTGGAGAGGTTGAGAAATGCATGTTGTAAAGTCTCTTATTTAATGAGGCTGAAAAAAAGTTGTAAAGTAACTTCTCCTCCCCACTATGTTGTAACCTCTGTGCAGTTGAAGTGCTTGTATATGTGTAGGTTGCAGAAATCGAACAGTTTTTAAACTGTTGTAATTTATTTATTTTTAATACTGTCAACTCATTGTCACGTCAAATCCAAATAAGCACTTAGTTAGATGCTGAGGTGGGTGATTCTAAGGCCTCCATTTTCTTAGGCTTTAATATATAAAAGATAATAAATAATAATACAGTAATAATAAAAGATGTACAATAGTCAGTCCCGTTGTGAAGCAGTACATCAACTAAACCGTAAATTAGATCCGCAACTACTTTTTACCGTCGGTGTTAATTACGTAAAATGACGACTTTGCCCTTACCATCTATTCTCAAAATAATATTACTTTTACATTTTATAGATTATCGATTTATTAAAACTCGATAACCAAACCGTCTTTTTCGATTATCGTAATAAACCAAAACCGACTCCCTATATAGTTAATTACGCAAAATGACGAGTTCTTCTTTGCAATTAATTCTCGAAATATTATCACATTTACATTTTATAGAGTATCGGTTTATTAGAACTCGATAATAAAACCGTTTTTTCGATTATTGTTATGCCTCCGATTTTAAACAGTTAATTAGATTAATTAACGACTTAATACAATTTAATAAACGTAATTAACAAATACGAGTAATATGCAAATTAAATCCTAATTAATCTACGACAAGTCGACAATCAAGATTTATCATACAGATGCAAATTAAAATAAAAAAATCCGGAAATGGGTCAGGTCAAGTGGGTTTTTCGACCCACCTAAGGGTCGTATTATTTTCTCTATAATACTTGAAAGTTTTGAGAAATAATTTAAGTATAATATATATCTTCCAATGGTATGAGACATGAAGTATAAGGTGGTGAAATTGGTTACATTGATAAGATTTCATACAAATGGCTCGGGTTCGAATCCTCTTGTTCGCACATTTGGATCGAACCCCAGACCTAGTGAATAGGAGGCAAATGACCAAACCATTAACCCACCATCAACAAACTAATATTTTAAATGGCTGAAAGAATTTCTTCGACTCGCAGATGGGAGATTTTTCGACTCCCCCATCCGCGAGTCGAAGAAATTCTTCGACTCAATTTCACTACCTTATACCAAGTATTATAGAGAAAATAATACGACCCTTAGGTGGGTCGAAAAACCCACTTGACCTGACCCACTTCCGTATTTTTTTATTTTAATTTGCATCGATCTGTATAATAAATCTTGATTGTCGACTTGTCGTAGATTAATTAGGATTTAATTTGCATATTACTCGTATGTGTTAATTACGTTTATTAAATTGTATTAAGTCGTTAATTAATCTAATTAACTGTTTAAAATCGGAGGCGTAATAATAATCGAAAAAACGGTTTTATTATCGAGTTCTAATAAACCGATACTCTATAAAATGTAAATGTGATAATATTTCGAGAATTAATTGCAAAGAAAAACTCGTCATTTTGCGTAATTAACTATATAGGGAGTCGGTTTTGGTTTATTACGATAATCGAAAAAGACGGTTTTGTTATCGAGTTTTAATAAATCGATAATCTATAAAATGTAAAAGTAATATTATTTTAAGAATAATAGCAAGGACAAAGTCGTCATTTCACGTAATTAACACCGGCGGTAAGAAATAAAGCGCCGACGGTAAAAAGTATTCCCCATTAAATCATGTGAGCTATTTGGGAAAAGAAAATGCCAAACTAATTTTCACCAGCAGGCCACGCATTAAGGGGTACAGTTTTTTTCACAAGTATATATCAAGGAAGACCGTGGTCAATTTGGATTCTTCCCATTACTTTTCCTCTCCATTATTTATCAACGGTCAAGATATTACCTCGAAACGATCCAACGGTCTCAACATTAAGCAATGTATGGTGAGGTGTAGATGAAATAATATATTTAAATGGATCTATTAGAGGAAATGGATAGTCCATTACTTTTGAGATAATGGAGAGGATCCTCGCTCGACGGTGGCACCCATGTAAATGTAATGTACTCCGTACTTAAGATATACGTATCATAGAGGTGATGGTACCCAATTACCCATGTTCCTCCATGTACAGTTCATGCAGGTAACTAACACCCATTAACAGAATTTACACCTTAAAATTTACCTCTGTCATGCATAATCTTGTCTATAATACATTGAAAAATTAAGTTTTAAAAGCCTTAAACAATGAAACTTCAGATTTTTTTTTGCCGAGGGTAAAAGAGGATGAATTACTGTTCGGGGCTCGGAGTCCATTTATTGTTGTTTTTATTTTTAAACTTCAAATCTTGGTATGATGGTATCATCCAAATTTCAGTACCAAAATACCCAAAATTCAGCAAACCCACTTTTTTTCATTCCTTTCCTTCCAACAAGGTTCTATCTATATATTATACTCCGTACTATTCTCTATTCTCGATCGGTCACCGGTCACACAAAAAACCCTGAATGTGGTGTGTGCATCGGATATTTTCAAATGAAGTTTCTCACTGGCTTAATAACTCGAGAAATCAAGCATGAAGAATGAGGCGTAGTGAAAATATCGTTTTAAGAAAGACATGGCGTTTAAGCTGGAAATTTAATACAGAAGCAAGTGTGCGTGTGTGTAATCTAATACTGCTAGAATCCTGATACAAATCTTCAGATGAGGTACAATTGAAAAAATGAGAGGCTAATTCTGTATGCTCATTTAAAAGCAGCAACAATCCTTGACTGAGGAGGAGAAGGATTCTTCAATATACACTATGCAGTTCACATGCCCTGCTAGTCTGTCGTTGACAGCATAACGCCCAAAAATGGTACAAATGTACATAATTAAACTCAACTACGAAATTCACTACTACTCTCCGCAATTTCTTCTCTTCCTGGAAACCATCCTAGTCGACAGATACATAACTAATACTGATTGGGGCCTGGAAGAGCCCGGTCTGCTCCTTCCGACGATACTCTATTGGGAAACATGTTGGGCATAACTCTAATATTTTTCTCAGCATCTGTAATTGTATTTACACAAGGCAAAACAGACTTATCACTGTCCATCAAATTCAAACAACTTGGGGTACCACCACCACCACCACTACTTCTAGCCTCCGTCCTCAGACCCGAGCTTTCAGTAGGAACTACTTTAGTAGGAGTGCCTAAACCATTACTGCCTTCACCTTTAAGATTTGGTACTACGCCATTGCTTACTCCTGAACTGCTTGAGGCTACCGGAACACTGCCATTTCTAATCACTTTAGCCCTCCTGCACAAAAATATACACACTTAATCTCACAGCGAAAAAGTAGCAACATGGTTTTCCAGTTACGGTCAATCACTCAAAAAACCCCAGGAAAATAGACCCAAGTCAGATCCGACAATAACCCAAAACTTGAATACACTCGATTTAATTCGTAGCTGGCCCAATTCAAAATTCCCGGACTAAACCACCAACACTGGCATGATCCAAATGACCACCCAAATTGACCCTGAATGTCTAATTTGAAATAACCATGTTTATCTATACAAGTAATGCCAAAAGGAACTTAAATAAACACAGCCCAATTGGCCAAACACAAATCCAAAATGGTCTGACAGCATTGCACTTGTAATAGACCAGCACCCAAAACAACCCATGTGATCGATGCAAATCACATAATATACCCGAAAGGGCGTGTCACAAAATGTCCAAACCCGAACAACCCATTCCCTATATCTACTCAAATGTCCCGCTTCATTGCATCATATGAAAATGGTAAAATTATACCTAATCATCTTTCCTTTTGCAGCAGCCCCTCTGGGTCTTAACGTCCCTACTCAAGAGAAACATAAAAATGTTAAAACACACCAGCAGTTCAACAAAAGAGATTTGATTTGGTAAAACAACAGATACCCGTGGAGCTAAGGCCTCGAAAATACCTGATTTAACAGCAACAGATGTTGAAGTAGATTTGCGATTACCCCTTTCTGCTTTGATTGAAGCAATCAGAGTATCTGCTGAGGGTCCCAGACCTTTTCTTCCCACTAATTTCACCCCGAGTGTTTCAGTAAGATAATGCAACCTTTTATCGTCACCCCCTCTAACCTCTCTTAGTTCAAGTGCCTGCTGTCTTGATATCAATGTGTATACTTGAATTTGTTGCCTCTCATTGAAATGCGACTGAAGTTGTTGGAAGAGCAACTTCTTAGAATGCTGCATATCTGATCTTGAAGCCTCATTACCCTTTTTTCGAGGGTCAGTGAAAGTTACTCTGAGAATAGCAGCTGACTTGGGATCACTGTTATTGTCATTCTTCTCGAATATAAGGGAAAAGCTCCCAAATTCTAAATCAGGCTCCCTAAAAAGATCTGCAAGAAGTGAAGCACAAGTATGTGCATTTTTCGAGTGGCTCTTCTCAATTTTAAAGTTCAAAGCTCGTGCACTAGCATAATGTGCCATGTTGGCAGCCTCGCGAAGTCCACTAAGAAATGCTCCATGCATGGTTGCAGGATATCTTCTGTTTGTTGCTTCTCCCGCAAAAAAAAGTCTTCCATCTCCTACACTCTCTGCTAATATATCGTAGTCATCACCAGAAGCACCAACAGCCACATTAGAGTAGGAGCCTAAGCAAAAGGGATCACTTCCCCATCTAGTACAGACAGTTTGGATAGGTTCTGGAACAGTTATTCCTTGCGGTTCATATATACCTGTATAAATTCCAGACCAAATGTCACTATCAGGAAATATGCACAATAACAAACATGAAAGGGTCCAGAAATAAAATCAAGAATTTTTTTTTATAACACTCATTGAGCATCAATTGACTATCAAATGAGTTAGCGTGGAAGAATTCTCTTCTTTCATTACTTCTAATATTCCAGATTCTTTTTTCAGTGATGACTCAGCATTTCTCTTACAATCTCATGTTGCAAACTAAGTACATACAAAAATTGCTTGTCAAGAACCTAAAGTCTTCTGTTAAAAGTTGGAAGAAAGTGACTTCTAATGATCCCAGCACCTAACAGCCCAAAATAATATGGTTTCCCCTAAGGGCCGAGCTATATTGAAGCAAAAAAGGACCAAGGCTTTAGTGAAGAATGGTAATGCGTGTGATATGGGGATCAATACTGTGCAGCTGTTCAAATTTTCAACCACGCGAGAAATCCATTTGCTGATTTATTTTCCAGTTCCTTTTGCTCCTTAAAAAGCGTTGGTGGCAGAATGGCTCTCAATAATGGAGCCCTTTCTTTTGCTTATTGAATGGATACCTTTTCTTGTTTCATTCTTTGATTTTCGTTGTTTTTTCAATTCTTTTTAATTGCCTACTTTTTTCATTTCTTCAATCTAATCTTTGGCGGTTGTTGGGTTGTTCACCAACCAAAATTTAGAATTCCATTTGCCATGTATTTCTATGAAGCTTAGCGTACTCTTTTGAAACATCCTAATTCTTAAGACATCATAATAATAGTAAACAAAATATATTTTTACAATCATTAACCTTTGATATGAAACCTTATAACAGCAAATGAGCAAAGGTACAAATTTAAACTTGCTGACTTAGACTTTGCCCCTTGTATTTTATTCCAGCTCCAAACCCTGCGTTCCCCACACCTCCCATTATATCTGTATTTGTGGACTGTCACAGCGGCACTTAAATTTTTTTTGTAGCAAAAAACATAAATCTCAAGAGTTTTTAACATTACAGAGCATATATATATAAATTTTAAGATGAAAGAACCGAAATAATGATCAAACATGCATTCCCATATGCGTAGGTCTTTTTAAAACTGTAGAACTGAGAGCATGAAAATTGAAAACCATCTAACATGCATTCATGCACAAACCAGTGCCTTAAGACATTGTAATTCCTACTCAGGTGGCAAGTTCTCTGGTTAGAAAGTGGAAATAAAAAAAGCTATGATAAAAAAAAGCATACCCCTGAGGATTTGAAGAACATGGGTGACAGCATCAGTAGGAGGCATTGATTCAAAACTGTGAGCAGCTTCTCCAGCAACTAAAGCTATCAGGAGAGGACCACCAGCAACAGTCGCATAACTATAGAAAAGAAAGAATTCTCCTCGACGAATAGGATTATCTGAGAGATGTCCGAATGTATCAAGATCCAATCCCCAGAAGACATGAGGGAACAGCATTGCAACTTTGTTTAACAGCCCAAAACCCAACCTCTTTATTCCATCAATCTTTCTCTGAGGCAGCTCCGGAATGAACTTAATAGACCCGCTTTTCAGAACGCCTAAGGGGACGGTGCATAGCACCATTTCACCTTTATAAACTTGATTCCCAGCAACTACTTGCACCCCATCACCACCATAGCGAACAGAAGTTACCGTCTTTTCATACAAAATAGGGACGTTTTCTGCCAAAGCCTGCACCAGCTTGCCATTTCCACCCGTTAGAAAGCAGTGATCCCCACCCATATCAAATGGGTCATCCTGGTCCCAGAATGCAAGAGACAGCTTAGAAAGCAGGCCAGCATTTGCATACTCCAAATTCGCGAGATGCCAATTGAACAAATTTATTTCTTCAGCAGTTACAGCATCATCCCCACACCCTTGGTGAAAGGTGTCCAATGCAGCCCCTAAAGAAACATCCTGTGAAACTTCCCCCATCATCTGTCTTAGACGGCTTGCTTTATCAAGTAGCTTATTGAAAGCAGTCTCAACCTTAGAATCCAAAACAGAGTCAACAGGTGATCCATCAACCCTATAAAGAGGACACTTATCCCTAACCTTATGAAGGGAGTAAGACAATTGTCGAGCCAAAATCCCAAGAGGATTTCCCAAAGTACCGGTCAAGACGCTCCCACCTAAATCGGCAGCAGCAATCTTATTCGAGCCCTCCATCTTCTTCGTATAAACTCTCCCTCCAGCACGCTTCCTTCCCTCCAAAACCGTCACCTTAAACCCAAACCGCATCAGCTGTCTTGCGCAAGCTAAACCCGCCAACCCCGCCCCAATAATAATGACAACCCCCTTATTGGGCTCCGCTGGAAACCTATCCTTAATCGCGGGGGCTACCCCAAAATTTACATACCCATGAGACACCAAGAAATCATAAGCAGTATCCAGCATCCAATGACAATGCTTAGGAACGACATTAAGCAGCATTTCCTTTGAAACCCAACTCGACACGTTCTCCCGCCACTTAGTGATTATATGATTCCTTATAAGAATATAATTAACCTGCTCAATCCCACCAACAACTGGCAACACCCCAGCATCAATCTCCTCATCAGTCAATGAATCAGCAGGAAACCCGGCTGTAAGCGCAGTGAGCGCCTCAGCCGTGGCATCCCTATTAATTACAATGATCTCCTCAGACAAATCTTGGCTCAATTGCACATTATTCTGCTTCGCAAAATTGGCACTAAAACTAGCATTACTACTACTCGCAGAAGGAACATTATACTGAGGAATCGAAAATACCTGCTTGTAAGAAGGAATCGAGGAAGAATTAGCGCTTCGGGGGCGGCCTCGGCGCCGCTTTCTGGGGATTGTAAGAGTGAACAGATTGGTTGACGAAGAGGGTTCCGAGCTGCTGACATCGAAGGTAGAAATGGGTTGCGAGGAGAAACTTGAGGGGTCAGTTGGATTAGTAGGGTTGACAGACGAAACAGAATTAAAATTTGGGGTGGGAGTAGGGGTGGGGGTGGGGGTAGGGTTTACGTAACGGTCGAATTCAAGAAGGGTGTCATTGAAAGCGGAAAAGGAGGAGACATTGTTACTGCTGTGGCTGTGGCTGTGGCTGTGGCTGTGGCTGTCTGACATTGGCGTTCAATTGGAGAAGTGAAGAAGAAAGAAGAAAGAAGAAAGATTAGGGATTCGGAATTGGGGATTTCTGGAGGAAAGGGCAAGTGGGGGAGGAGAGAGAAAGAGAAGGAGGTTGGAGGAAGGGAGTCGGTTGGTGGTTGATACGGCGGTGGCACGCCACCATTCGTAATCTGATTTCGGCGATTGTTTTGATCTCACACAGACACCTACCGGAGTTGGTTCAATTTACGACTCTAGTTTCGTTAAAGTTCGGTTAACTACGGTCCAATGTCTTCCATTTTTATTTTATTTTTTTTGTATCTCCGGAGTCGGACTAACAATTACTCGGTATCAATGAGTCAAGAGCACTCCAAGTGCCAAATGCTCGATACATGAGGAAGAGATCCCTCCCAAACGCTATAAAACAGAACAAGACTAGAATTAAAATGTGTTATCTCGTGAGGTACTCTATTATAAAGTCGTTTCACATAAGACCAAATTAAGCCCTCAAAGCTTGTCTCCTAAGCACGGATATCATCAAGTATGGCATTGATCTCGCTCCGACCCTTCTTGTGCATCTTCAAAAATGACACTTCTAATATAAGCCTAGCCGCCTTCGTGATAGTCACAAGTATCGCTTCCGCTTCCACCTAACTCACTTCCCAATTTGCTCTCACCCTCTTCTTACCCATCACCCACAACACTTCGCCCTCTGCATTACGACAAAACCACCCTAAGCTACTCCTCCATCCCTCTTTCGCTCCAGTATCGCAGTTGATTTTGAACCACCATTGTGGATGCCTCCGCCATCTCATCTCATCACCTTCATTCGGGTTCTTTCTACTACCCCACTCTTCACTCCATCACGTCCCTCAACCGCCATCTCCCTCATAATGTCTCAAACACGTTGCACCACCTTTACTCTCGCCACCCATATGTTTTGGAATACCCATTTATTATGTGGTAAGAAAATCAGCTTGTTTCGAAATGTGACCCGTTATGACCTCTCGAGCAACTCGATTTATAGTGTATAATACACGTTTTCAGAGCTTTTGGGGACCCAAAATAAAAATAACTAAAAATTGTACGAGGTTTGCTTCGGGTTGGTAGGAATATCCCCACAAAATATGAGGAGCAACGGAGAACGTTTGGGTTCTGCTATGTGTTAAACTACCCCATCTGAAAATTCATTAATCGTGTAAAAGCAACTTATACTTGTCGTTTGGTCGTGAAATCGGGTAGGGAACATCATGAAGACGCACTAGCCACGTGTTATGAAAATCAGGTTGTTTCAAAACGGGACCCGATAAGTCCTCTCGAATAGCTCGATTTTAAGTGTGTAAAACACGTTTTTCAGAGATTTGGGCTCCGAAATAAAAATAGCTAAAAATTGTATATAGTTTGCATTAGATTGGTAGGAATGTCCCAAAAATATGAGGAGCAACGAAGAAGGTTTGGGGGTTCCGGTGTGGGTTAAACCACCCCTCCATGAAAACTCGCTCGTTTATCATGTAAAAGCAACTTATACGTGTTGTTTTAGCGTGAAATCGGGCAGAGAACATCCTGAATACACCCTAGTGACGTGGAATGAAAGTCAAGTTGTTGCGAAATAGGATCTGATATGACCGCTCGATAAGCTTGATTTGAAGAGCATAAATCATAATACACGTTTTTCCAGAGATTTTGGGGTCTGAAATAAAAATGGCTGAAAATTGTTCGACTTTTAGATCGGGTCGGTAGTAATGTCCACACCAAAATATGAGGAGCAATGGAGAACGTCTGGGGGTTACGGTGTGTGTTAGTCCACCCCTACTTGAAAACTCGTTTATCATGTAAAAGCAACTTATACTTGTTATTTGAATGTGAAATCGTGAAGTTAACATCCACAAAAACACCATAGTCACGTGGTATAAAATATCAAGTTGATTTAAAACGGGACCCGATATAACCTACTGAGCAGCTCCATTTGTAATGTATAATACACGATTTTCACAAATTTTGGGGTCCAAAATAAAATGACTGAAAAATGTACGGGATTTTTATCGAGTCGGTATAAATGTCTACACAAAATATGAGGAACAACGGAAAGTAATTGGGGTTGCGTTGTGTGTTAAATCACCCCTATCTGAATACTCGTTTATTGTGTAAAAGCAACTTATACTCGTCGGTTTGGCATGAAATCGGGTAGGGAATATCATGAAGACATCCTAGTCACGTGCTATGGAAATAAGCTTGTTTCGAAACGTGACTCGTTATGACCTCCCGAGCAGCTCAACGTGTAGTGTATATGGTACACGTTTTTAAGAGATTTTGGGGTCCGAAATAAAAATGGCTAAAAATCGTACAAGTTTTGCATCGGGTCGGTATGTAAGAATATTCTCACAAAATATGAGGAGCAATTGAGAACGTTTGGGGATTCCGGTGTGTAAAAGCTATCTAAATACTCGTTTATCACCGAAGATGTCTTAGCCTAGTGGTTACTGGTTAGGACTAGGTGCTCTGGGTAGGGGTGTTCAAAAAGTGACCCGAACCGGCAAACTCGATCGACCCGGACTGTACGGTCCGGTCCGGTCCGGACCGGCTACATACCGGTCCGGTCCGCGGGTCTCCAAAAACTTGGTTGCCGGTCCGCGGTCCGGTCCGGTCCGGTCCACACTTAAAAAAATTAATCAAATTTAGTGTATTTTGCCGGTCCGGTCCGGTCCGGCTTTCTTTGTAACCGGTCCGGTCCGCGGATTTGGATTTTTTGGGTTGCCGGTCCGCGGGTCAAGCCGGTCCGGTCCGGGTTTGGACTGGTGAACACCCCTAGCTCAGGGACAGTAAGTCTCAGGTTCGAATTCCCCCTCCCCCTATATTGTAATGCGAGTAAGTGCGTTCTTCGTTGAACCAAAAAAAAAAACTCGTTTATCGTGTAAAAGCAACTTATACTCGTCGGTTTGGCATGAAATCGGGTAGGGAACATCACGAAGACATTCTAGTCACGTGGTATGAAAATAAGCTTGTTTCGAAACGGGACTCGTTATGACTCTTTTGACCTTCTGAGCAACTCGATTTAGAGTGTATAATACACGTTTTTCAGAGATTTTGGGGTCCAAAATAAAAATGTCTGAAAATTGTACGGGCATTGCAGCGGATCGGTAGGAATGTCTCCACAAAATATGAGTAGCAACGGAGAACTTTTGGAGGTTACGTTGTGTGCTAAACCACCGCTACCTGAAAACTCATTTTTCGTGAAAAAAACAACTTATATTTGTCATTTCGGTGTGAAATCAGGTAGGGAACCTCCTGCCTACACCCTAGTAACGTGGTATAAAAATTAGGTTATTTCCTATTATTTTGAATTGAAATAGGCTGAATTGAATTCAAGTGAACTTAGAGCCTAAAATATTTGAGACAAAATGAGTTAAATTGGGTTAACCTGAATTGAAATGAAAGGAGGAAAAAAAGAAGTTAGAAAATACTGTAACCTGTACTAAAACCAGCGCAGCTAGTTGAGTTGGGAGTGGAGAGTGAGAGAAGCAATAATGGCAAGAATGGCAGCACTGAAACTCTACAAACCCTTGAACATCTCCTCCCCTCAATTCCTCACTTCCACCTCACCAACTACAATTACAACAACAACAACAACAATAGCTATCTCCTTCAGCACCTTCCATTGCAGAACAACTCTTCCTCCTCCTCCTCCTTCTAAGAAAACCCAGAATCTCAAGAGCCTAACACCATTATCAGCCAAGTCCAAATCGGGGTTGGAGGGGGAGAAGAGGAGAACAAGGTCTGATAAACTCTTTAATGCTGATATTATTCATCAATTTGGAATTGATAAGGATAGTCACTTCCCTGTTCTTCTTGGTGAAGTTCTTGATGTTTTCTCTTCTTCCTTTCGCCTTCCTTCTTTCGTTGATTCTACCCTTGGTGCTGCTGGTCACTCTTCCGCTGTGAGTCTTTTGCTTCCCCTTTCGCCGAATTTGTTCATTTTTGTTAATACCCAGTTTGTGAAATGGCATTTTTCTGGTGTTGTTTTAATTGGTTAAGTGTTTGTTGTTGAATGATGAATTGATATATTTTTGGTTATAGTTTGTGTGTATATTATATGCTGAATTTAGATGAAAGTTTAGAACTTTTCGAATACCCAACTTGTTTTTTTGAAGCTTTGATGTTTGAAGTTAAAGTAGGTGTAAAATTTGATGCAGCCTGCTTCCAACTGACAGATAATTCAAGCTCATCCGGAGCTTCGAACATACATAGGGTTAGATGTTGATCCCGTAGCGCATGGGAAGGCTCGAGCTCGAATTGATCATTTGCTGAAAAACATAGATCCCGAATCTAATTTGAAAGCTCATGTACTTTTGAAGAACTTCAAACACATTAGAAAAGTAATTGGTCAAGTTGACGATGAACTTTTGGCGTCTGGTGTTCATGGTATTCTGATGGACCTGGGAATGTCTTCCATGCAGGTTAGCTTTTGAACTTACACTTATTTGAGACCTTTGTATGCATACAACAGCCTCATTTCATGTTTGTTACCAATTTAACACTGGGGGTAATAGTTTGATTGTATGCGTACAACAGTTTCCTAAATGACCAACTATTCGAAGCTCTCACGATATCAAAAGGGCAATATGGAGATGTGTTCAAAGTTTGCACAAAGTGGGTTTTGTTTCCTCTTTGCTATCTTAGTTTTGACTGTCGCGCAACTTACCTATCTGGCATGATGTGGAACAAAAAATGCTGCTTTAGTATTGACTTGAGATATAAGTAGCACCAATGCAGGCCAAACAATATGTAGACATTCTTGAATAGTTTGATTGAATGCATACAAAGGTTGGAGAGAAAACCCAAAAGAGAAGGTCCTTAGAATTGCTTTCTTGAATACTTGGAAATAGTGAAATGCACTTGTAAGTAGAAACTGGTTGCATCACTGTGGTAGCCATAAGCTATTGATTCTATATGGTCTTAAATCTCTGATTGTTGGGCGTCGAATCACATACCATATACAATTTCAGAGAATGTTCTGTATTGTTTTAGGTGAAACTGTGGAGGCCTTCTTTCAGCTCTGGCCCCGTATAAATGTGTGGTGTGATGTTCGTTACTTTTTCCTGCCAGATATATTTTCTCTCTTACTTCTGATGTAGTTTTACCTCACTTCACTGCGATTTGTGTCATGTGCGATGTAATAGAATATGTATGCCACAAACTTGACAGTTTATTGAATATACCTAATTGTCATCATTAGGGTTCATTTCCATGTAAATCATTGTCTGAAAACCCTGTAATGATTGCTCCCAGGTCACAAGTTTAAAATTTTTTGTTGAATCATTTGAGAATAATGCGATGTAGGCATACTAGAAAAATTAACTGGTTTTTGTTGTCATTGTTTAGATCCCGCTCTTTCTGACTTCTGAGAAAGTACCATTTTACTGCAGGTTGATGATGCTCGGAGGGGATTTAGCATACTTAATAATGGGCCTTTAGATATGCGGATGGATCCAGAGGTATGTGCACCACATTCTGCCACCCGATCTTCACTATTTGCCTGGATGTAGATATTAAGCTAGTCAAGGAAAATGAGCTGCAAGTTTTATATATATATATATAGATAGATTTAGGTTCATGTGAGAACCACCCTTTCAATGAGAACTGTGAGAACTATAATATGAGCCATTGGATCATAGTGTTCAATCTCATCGTTGGATTCTTCAAAATTCTTCAATCAAATTAATTCATCACAATTGCTTCAACCTTCAACCCGTAACTCCTTATCTTTCTACAAAATTCTTCGACCCATAATCCTTTAATCGGTAAATTCTTCAATCGACCATTGAATCCGATTCTTCAAGCCATCAATTTTTCAATCGGCTTTTCTTCAATCCATTAATTTATCATAATTGGGTATTGAACTCCAATAACCTAAGTTGTTTTAATTTTTTTTTAATTAATCATTTTATGATTAACTTATTCAATTAAATTTATTAATTCATTACAATAGTAACAATATTATCGTCGACAAATATAATTGCAATAATTGCAATAATCTCAGCAATGATGTGTTATCGTTTTTTTTTTCAAATTTCCTGATTGATTTAAGAGTTCATCTAAAATATTGTCCTTTAATTTCCTTTTGTACGGATTTTATATGAAATACAAACTCTTCTTTTTCTAGCCCTACTCGATTTAATTTTCTTTTTAAATTGTGTACCCCTTTTAAATTTTAGCGTACCCTTTTTCACTTTTAGTGTACCCTTTTTTCAATTTTAACGTACTCTTTTTCAATTTCAATTTTACCGTACCCTTTTTCACTTTTAGCGTACCCTTTTTCAATTCAATTTTAGTGTATCATTTTTAAATTTTAGCGTATCATTTTTCACTTTTAGCATACCCTTTTTTCAATTTTAGCTACTTACCATTTTTCAATTTCAATTTTAGCGTACCTTTTTTTAATTTCAGTTTTAGCGTACCCTTTTTAAATTTTAGCGTACCCTTTTTCACTTTTAACGTACCCTTTTTAAATTGTAATGTGACCACAACTACTACTGTATAATTATAGGGGAATGAAGCATTGAATAATTCCACGATAGATGTTCAGAGAAAACAAGAACCCTTAATTTGATATACAAGAACCCTAATTACACAAAAATCTGTAATCAAGTGGACTTATTTAATGATTTTAACGAAAATATAAATCCTAATTTAAAGAAATCCTCAATTGTTTATAATTCCCCAATTTTATGAACACCGGAACCCTAATTTATTAAGATTAGGCAACAAATCTCCTGAATTTGCATTGATGAACAAAGCTTCATCTGCCTTTTCTTGATTTTTGGTGAATTTTGTAGAATTTTTTTCTTCAATTTCAGACATGGTTGATGAAGGGAATGAGAAGGAAGAGAGAAAGAAAGAGAAGGGAGAGAGAAAAAAAAAAACGGATTTGGTTTATTTGTTAAAGGAAGAGGGGATGTTTTTAAGAATAATGTCAAACATGTGAATAAGATCTAATGGCTCATACGGAGTATTATAGTTCTCACAGTTCTCATTGAGAGATAGGTTCTCACCCGATCTCAACTATATATATATATATATATATATTTCTATTGGGGTCTTACTGTATAATATTTTTTAATTTAGTTCAGCTTGCAACAGGTTGAATCTCTGTAGTTGACACATGCGATACTTGAGTCATATACTCATACCAAATGGATTAGAGAAGTAAACATATAACCGTAGAAGCAGTTTTGCTGTATACAGTCAATGTGCTGCATTAGTAAGAGATTGTAGAGATAGATTTATCTAAAGTAAAAAATATGAACCATGCAAGATGCACTAATGCAACTTTAGACAAGATGTAAGTCATGTAACAGCTAAGGAGCTTGACAATTTGACATTGAGTTATAACTTGTAAGAGGGAAGACTCTGACACGGCTGTATTTCATCTCAATCTAATTTCGATATGCATCTATGCAAAAGCGGATCTATTTATAGCATTAGGGATACTGGGACACTAGATAATTTTTTAGAAAAGAAAAAAGGTGCATTGCTCAATTTTATACTAAAATAATTAATTAAATCTATACTAGTTTGTATCTTTGTAAGGGGACAGCGGACATAAAACTTCTAGGTTCCGCCACTGATCCGTGAACCTTCAAAGCCTTAATGGGATATACTCGTATTATATGGAGTCTTAAATGTCTGTTTCCTCAACTATTAGCACATGATGTCATTTCCTTGTGTGCAATTCTGTTAGTTTCGGCCTTTTATATGAAAAATATTACTCCCTTAGTTCCAGTGAATAATTTACTTTCTTTATTTTGTGAGGGGAAAATAAAGCAAAGCTTAAACTATTGAGTGAGACAGAGGGAGTATGTGATTAACTGAATGAAACAGGTGTATGGCAGGCTAGTTTAACTGCAGATGATATTCTGAATTCTTGGCCAGCAACTGAAGTCGGGAAGATCCTTCGGGATTATGGAGAAGAAAGCAACTGGTATTTTCTCCAGAATAAGATTGTCAAGGCTCGTGTGGGAGGTGGCCTACATTCGACAGCTGATTTAGTCAATCTTATTCGCAGTACAACTTCTTCTAAAGATAAAGGTATGCAAATAATAATCACGGTCACAGTTGTTTCCCAAATGCTTTTGTTGAACCAATGTCTTAGAAATATATCCGTGGAATTGAAAGTGTATAGGAGTATTCCAAAGTTAGGGACCTTATATGGGTATTTTTGAATATGAGTATTATTCTCCTGCGCACATTCTGTTGGCATGTTTCGAATTTGAGAACTATGACACAAGTACCAGGCTTGGCCTTTGAATTTAAAATCATTTGAACAAGTTGTATAATACGATACAGATTAGGTCATTTTGATGTTTTAATATTATAAAAATCAGATAGATTCTTAGATACACGAGGTGTAGCAAGTCATCCTCAAAACTTAACAAAATAATGTAACTGATTATCTATGGGATATTAGTTCCCAATATTCAGCATGTTATTGTTGGCATTTTGCAACAAGCCGATAATTCATAAAGAAGAGCTTGGATTACTGAGAATTTATTTAAAACGGGAACAGGAGGAAGACAAGGTTGGATAAAGACAGCTTCACGGGTATTTCAAGCTCTAAGGATAGCAGTCAATGATGAACTCAAAACATTGGAGCAATCTCTGTATTGTTGCTTTGAATGCCTCGCTCCTGGTGGAAGACTTGCTGTAATTTCCTTTCATAGTTTAGAGGACAGAATCGTGAAACAAACGTTCCTGGATATCGTCAATAAACCTCGTGCGGGGGAAGTGGAAGTTGAGGCGACAGAGATTGGTGAAAAAGAGCATTGGATAAAACAGGTAATTAAAGGGCCAGCTGGAATAATTCTTACAAAGAGACCTATAACAGCTTCCATGGAGGAAGAAAGTTTCAACTCCAGGTGTAGAAGTGCAAAGCTCAGAGTTATTCAGAAATATTAGTGGTAAGAGTTTACTCCCAGCATTTACTCCATCATCAACCATGTTTAGTTAGCGGTGAACATGAACATGAACATGAACATGCCGGAAATTTTGATAAATTGATGAAGCCGGTTTTTCTGCTAATGCAATTTCCATTGATAATGATCCCTTTTTTTTTTTTGAGCTTAACTGTTGGTAATAATATCTTGGGAGTTTGAGCATCTAGATTTGTTACACTTAGTTTCCACACATTTTTACTCTTTAAGCACTACTTTTGTGGATACAAGTATATCTCACTCCGTATATATTTATCATAGATTGTTGGTAGTTTCCATATTTTTGATGGGAGCCGAAGTCTCGTTACTCTTTGGTTTTGGATTAGAATGGAATAAATCAAAATGGCTTAGGAAAGTGGCTGTCCTTCTTTCTCTTTGGCTGTGAAGGTAGCGGTCATTAAATGATGTTCTTGACCCAATTTTCATCTTGGGTCATTCGGAAGCAATCTCTTAGTGTTGCTAACACAAGGGTAAGGTTACATACATCGGACCCCCTCACCTCCCCTTAAAATACGGGGTATTACCCGATCCCTTTCCTTTCCTTTCCTGTAACATTCTAGGAAGTTTTGCTGTTCAACCTTTTATCTTTCCATTCAACTGTTTGCGAGTTTGTAACTTAAAATAGATTAAATGTGACAAAAGTAAAATGTTAGGGAGTATCAAAAGTTTTGTTCCAGTAACATAAATGGGTATCATTTTAAGTGTTTTAATTTTGAAACGCATATGTTTATCATGTAAAGGAAGGAAGACCGACTCCATACACAACAGGAACATTAAAGATAGACGGAGTATACATGTTCTAAGACATTTTATTACTCGTACTAAACAACTACTCTAATCCTTCAAAGTACAGTCCAAAAAACATACTCCTACATGGGCCAAGTATTTGCAGAGTAACAATACCTTAAGTATTGAATAATGATTTTAAACTACTCTTTATGTCTCCATTATTCGTTTACTTTTTACTGTATATACTAGATTAAAGCCCGTGCGTTGCACGGGTTAGTTCGCTTTGGATTAATTGGCTTAATTACATTGATGATGTATATTCGTTAAATACAGTAAGAAACTTGATCAATCTATATCATTATAATAAATAAGATAATCACATGATATTAGTAATCAAACTTAATTTCAACTAAGTTTATAGTCTTAAAGAGCTTATTCTAAAACTCAAAAGAATGCATGCGAATAATTTTTTTGATTGATAATATAAGATTCTATCGCCTCATCATAATTTTTCGATATAGGATAATTTACTCAAGGTTTATAATTTTAAGATATGCTTTAAAGACCCAGAAAAACGCACGATTACTCTTATTTATTTGTTGGTTGATATTTAAAACCATAAGATTACTCACTAAGTTTATGTTAGATGAGAGACGATTACTCTTTATTTATATAATCGAATTTGATCATCTTGTTGGAGTATATAGTTTTGATGAATGATTACTCTTATTTATATAATAAAAAAATCCACTTTTATTTATAGACGGATGCATGATTACTATTATTTACGTAGACCTGATAATTTTAATTTGACTTTATTTGTAGTCATATTAATAGCTTTTTTTAAAGAATTTCATCGTCTTATTATGGTCTTAAGAGTTTTTTTGAAGATTCAAAAGATTTTGATTGATATCATATCTAAGAACAAATAATTATCATAACCATATTATAATTTGTCGATATGGGATAATTTAAGTAAAATTTGTAGTCTTATTTATAATATAAAATCATCACCGTACCTTATTTTAATTGTTTCAATGTGGGATAATTTTAATTTTGTAGTCTTATTAAGACTTTTTTAAACTCAAAATATTGTTGGTTGATGTCTAAGGAAAAAATTATAAATTAGTCTTTTGTGTATAGTCTTAAGAACATTTTTGTTTGATAAAACTTTATAATTTTTCGGATGTGGGATACTTTTATTTAAGTTTCACCTTATTATAATGTTTCGATGTGAGATTATTTTAGTTAAGTTTGTAGTCTTATTAAGAGAGTTTTTAAGACTTAGAATTTTTTATTGATATTTAAGAACGAATGATTAGTCTTAGTTATACTATAAAGTTTCATCACCTTATCATAACTTTTCGATGTGGGATGATTTATTTAAGTTTATAGTCTTCCATCAGCTCGTCAATTTTTTTTTCAATGTGAGATAATTTACTTAAGCTTAGTCTTAAAAGTTGTATAGAATTTCATCACAATTTTCAATCTGGGATGATTTTAAGTTTGTAGTGTTGACGTGTTGTATATTAAAAGCTTTTTTAAGATTCAAAAGTTTTTTTGTCGGTATTTAACCCATAGTGTTGTATTTAAGCATTTAAAATATTCCAATTTTAGTATAAACATATGGAGTATTTTGGATGAATGATTACTCTTATTTATACAATAATAAAAATTCACCTTATTATAATTTTTCGATGTGGGATAATTTTACTTAAATTTATTTAAGTTTAGATATATAGTCTAATTAAAAACTTTTATTCATAGACGAATGATTACACTTATTTATAATATATAGAATTCCATCAATCCATATTCATTTTTCGATGCGAGATAATTATACTTTAACTATATAGTCTTAGTCCTAGAATTTTTTTTTTGTGTCAAAAGATTTTTGGTTAATATCTAAGAACGAAAGATTACGTAGAATTCTATCACCTCGTTAAGAACTTTTTTTAGGACGAATGATTAATCTTATTTATAATATAGAATTGAATCACCTCATCATAATTTGGAGAAATGACTACTTTTATTTATATAATAGAATTTCATCATAGAATTTTTTGATGTGGGATATAATTTACTTAAGTTTATAGCCTTAAGAGTGTTTTAAAACTCAAAAGAGAGGGGTATAATTTTTCGATGTGAGATAATTTACTCAAGTTTATAGTTTCTTTAAGACTCAAAAGATTTTGATTGATATCTAAGAATCTAAGAACAAATAATTAGTCTTATTTATAATATAAAAATTCATCAACCTTATTATAATTTGTCGATGTGGGATAAATTTAACTAAAATTTGTAGTCTTATTTATAATATAGAATCATTACCGTAACTTATTTTAATTGTTTCGATGTGGGATAATTTTAAGTTTGTAGTCTTATTAAGATCCTTTATAAACTCAAGACTAAAAATTCATGACTTCATCATAATTTAAAAAACAATGACATAGAATTTTGTCATAGTTTTTTTTCAAAAAACAAAAGTTTTTTTGTTGGTTGATATTTAAAAACGATGATTACTCTTCTTTAGTACAAATTCATAAGCTCATCATAAGTTTTCGATGTGGTACAATTACTTAACTTCGTTGAAATCTAAAGAATTTTTTTTAGTTTTATTTATAATATAAAATTTCATCACCTTATTATAATTTCTTTATTTAAGTGTATAGACTTGACAACCTTTTTAAGAATCAAAAGATTTATGTTTGATGAAACTTTATAATTTTTCAAATGTGAGATAGTTTTAGTTAAGTTTATAGTCTTAATATATATTTTAAGACTCAATATTTTTGGTTAATATCTAAGAGCACATGGTTACTACGGAGTATTATTTATAATACTTCGTATAAAGTTTCATCACCTTATTATAATTTTTCGATGTGAGATTATTTTTACTTAAGTTTGTAGTCTTATTAAGAGATTTTTTAAGACTTAAAAGTTTTTTTTTGATTGATATTTAATAACGAATGATTATTCTTATTTATAATATAAAATTTCATTATCTCGATGTAGGATAATTACTGAAGTTTATAGTCTTAGAAACTCTTTTTGAGATTCAAAATACTTTTAGTAGATATCAAAGAACGAATTATTACTCTTTATTTATAATATAGAATTTCATTATCATATTGTAATTTGTTGATGTGGGATAATTTTAAAACTGTTATATGTTATAAATTCATCACATAATGTGAAACAAATTATATGAAATTTATACTCTAATGAAAGCATTTTTTAACACGAATCTAATTATTTCATTTTTATAATTTATTTTGCGATAATGTTTTTAAAAAAATGAACTATAAAGGTTTTCACGTCAGAATTGTAAAATATCACATTAATATAATCAATCAATCAATCAATCAATATATATATATATATATATATATATATATATATATATATTTTAGACTTTTTTCGAGCGATCTCATTGGTCCGTTCAATCAAACCTCAAATTAGGAAAATATCATTAAATAATAAAAAAAATCAATTAGAAAATCTTTTGATTATTACAATATATATTTAATTTATCGATGTTTTACCATTCTTAGTTAAAAACCTTTAGAGTTCATTTTTTAAAAACATTATTATTTGTGGTAAAAAATGCTTTCATTAGAGTATAAATTTCATATTATTTGTTTCACGGTACATTATGTAATGAATTTATTACATATGACAGTTTTAAAATTATCCCACATCGACAAATTATAATATGATGATGAAATTCTACGCTATAAATAAAGAGTAATAATTCGACAAATTATAATATGACATAAGAGTAATTATGTGCTCTTAGATATTAACCAAAAAATTTTGAGTCTTAAAACTATATAAAGACTATAAGCTTATAAAACTATCCCACATTCGAAAAATTATAAAGTTTCATAAAAAATAATCTTTTGAGTTTTAAAAAGTTTCTTATTAAGACTCAAAAGATTGTTGGTTGATATTTATGATATAAAATTTCATCACCTCATCATAATTTTTCTATATTATAAATAAGACATAATAATTCTTCCTTAAACATCAGTCAACTTAAGTAATTCGCTCACATTGAAAAATTATGATAAAATTATGAATTTCTACTAAATAAGAGTAATCATTGTTTTTAAATATTAACCAATAATATTTTGAGTTTAAAAGAGGTCTTAATAAGATTACAAACTTAAAATTATCCCGCATCGAAATAATTAAAATAAGGTACGGTGATGATTCTATATTATAAATGAGAAAACAAATTTTAGTTAAATTATCCCACATCGACAAATTATAATAAAACGATGAATTTCTATATTATAAATAGACTAAGCTAATTATTTGTTCTTAGATATCAATCAAAATCTTTAAAAGTTGTTAGATGAGGAAATATGCCGATCGTTTATGCATAGTAAATTTTGTGCAGTAAGAAGAGGGAAAAGAAATCGAAGCGCAGGTCTCATAAAAGTTCACAAGATATTCAAACAACCTTGTCTGCTGCTACCGAGTATGGGTTCTTTCTATTTTGTAAACCTGTGTGTGATCTTTCCCATTGAGTGAGTTGTCTGTGGATGACATGTCTTTGTTGCAATTTTCCATGGGACCTCAACATTGAGTGAGTTAAGAACTCGAATGATTAATCTTATTTATAATATAGAATTTAATCACCTCATCATAATGAGATTTGTGAGGGACCTTAATATTTGTGAGGGGTACTTACCGAAGGGAGTATAATTTTTTGATGTGGGATATAATTTACTTAAGTTTATAGGGTATAATTTTTCGATGTAGGATAATTTACTTAAGTTTATAGTCTTAATAGTTTCTTTAAGGCTCAAAAGATTTTGATGGATATCTAAGAATCTAAGAGCAAATAATTAGTCTTATTTATAATATAAAAATCCATCACCTTATTATAATTTGTCGATGTGGGATAAATTTAACTAAAATTTGTAGTCTTATTTATAATATAGAATCATTACCGTAACTTATTTTAATTGTTTCGATGTGGGATAATTTTAAGTTTGTAGTCTAATTAAGACCCTTTATAAACTCAAGACTACAAATTCATGAATTCATCATAATTTAAAAAACAATGACATAGAATTCCATCATAATTTAAAAAAAAAAGTTTTTTTGTTGGTTGATATTTAAAAACGATGATTACTCTTCTTTAGTACAAATTCATAAGCTCATCATAATTTTTCGATGTGGGAGAATTACTTAACTTCGTTGATGTCTAAAGAATTTTTTTTAGTTTTATTTATAATATAGAATTTTATCACCTTATTATAATCTTGACAATTTTAAGACTCAAATGATTTAAGCGTATAGTCTTGACAACTTTTTTAAGACTCAAAAGATTTATGTTTGATGAAACTTTATAAATTTTCAAATGTGAGATAGTTTTAGTTAAGTTTATAGTCTTAATATATATTTTAAGACTCAAAATATTTTTGGTTAATATCTAAGAGCACATGGTTACTACGGAGTATTATTTATAATATTTATAATATAAAGTTTCATCACCTTATTATAATTTTTCGATGTGAAATTATTTTTACTTAAGTTTGTAGTCTTATTAAGAGACTTTTTAAGATTTAAAAGTTTTTAATATAAAATTTCTTATTTACTCTTATTTATAATATAAAATTTCACCATCTTGATGTAGATAATTACTTAAGTTTATAGTCTTAGAAACTCTTTTTGAGATTCAAAAGACTTTTGTTAGATATCGAAGAACGAATTATTACTCTTTATTTATAATATAGAATTTCATTATCATATTGTAATTTGTCGATGTGGGATAATTTTAAAACTGTTATATGTTATAAATTCATCACATAATGTGAAACAATCTATATGAAACTTATACTCTAATGAAAGCATTTTTTAACACGAATCTAATTATTTCATTTTTATAATTTATTTTATGATAATGTTTTAAAAAAATGAACTCTAAAGGTTTTCACGTCAGAATTGTAAAATATCACATTAATATAATAAATTAAATATATATTGTAATAATCAAAAGATATTTTTTTATTATTTATGATACTTTCCTAATTTGAGGTTTGATTGAACGGACCAATGAGATCGCTCGAAAAAAGCCTAGAATATATATATATATATATATATATATATATATATATATTGATTTCATCACCATAGAATTTTATCGTCTTATTATGGTCTTAAGAGTTTTTTGACGACTCAAAAGATTTTGATTGATATGAACAAATAATTAGTTTTATTTATAATATAGAACCATAATCATATTATAATTTATCGATGTGAGATAATTTAAGTAAAATTTGTAGTTTTATTTATAATATAGAATCATCACCGTACCTTATTTTAATTGTTTCAATGTGGGATAATTTTAATTTTGTAGTCTTATTAAGTCTTTTCTAAACTCAAAATATTATTGGTTGATATTTAAAAACAATGATTACTCGTAGAAATTCATAACCTTATCATTATTTTTTAATGTGGGAGAATTACTTAAGTTGGTTGATGCCTAAGGAAAAAATTATAATTACTCTTTTGTGTACAGTCTTAAGAACCTTTTTAAGACTCAAAAGATTTTTGTTTGATAAAACATTATAATTTTTCGGATGTGGGATAGTTTTACTTAAGTTTCACCTTATTATAATTTTTCGATGTTAGATTATTTTAGTTAAGTTTGTAGTCTTATTAAGAGATTAAGACATAGAATTTTTTATTGATATTTAAGAACGAATGACTAATTGTATTTATACTACTTCCTCTGTTTTTTTATATCTTCCCATGACCTCAATATATAGATGTTGTATTATATTAAGATGGGAAGATATAAAAAAAATGAAGGAAGTATAAAGTTTCATCACCTTATGTGAGATTATTTTTATTTAACTTTGTAGTCTTATTAAGAGACTTAAATGTATTTTTATTGATATTTAAGAACGAATGATTTGTCTTATTTATAATATAGAATTCATCAACTTATCATAACTTTTCGAAGTTTATAGTCTTAGAAATTCCTTTTGAGATTCAAAAGACTTTTGGTAGATATCGAAGAACGAATTATTACTCTTTATTTATAATATAGAATTTCATTATCATACTGTAATTTGTCGATGTGGGATAATTTTAAAACTGTTATGTGTTATAAATTCATCACATAATGTGAAACAAATGATATGAAATTTATACTCTAATGAAAGCATTTTTTAACACGAATCTAATTATTTCATTTTTATAATTTATTTTACGATAATGTTTTAAAAAATTGAACTCTAAAGGTTTTCACCTCAGAATTGTAAAACATCACATTAATATAATAAATTAAATATATATTGTAATAATCAAAAGATTCTCTAATTGATTTTTTTTATTATTTATGATACTTTCCTAATTTGAGATTTGATTGAACGGACCAATGAGATCGCTCGAAAAAAGCCTAAAATATATATATACTAGATTAAAGCCCGTGCGCTGCACGGGTTAATGGGCTTAATTACATTGATGATGTACATTCTTTAAATAAGAAACTTAATCAATCTATATCATTATAATAATAAATAAGATGATGACGTGATATTAGTAATCAAACTTAATTTCAGTTAAGTTTACGGTCTTAATAGCTTATTTTAAAACTTAAAATAATACATGACAACTCTTATTTATAATATAAAATTTCATCAACTTATTATAATTTTTGGATGTGGAAATAATTTTACGTTCGTTGTCTTATTAAGAGATTTTTTAAGACTCAAATTTTTTTTTATTGATATCTAAGAACGAATGAAATTTTTGGTTGATATCAAAAAATGAAAGATTAATCTTATTTATAATATAAGATTCTATCGCCTCATTATAATTTTTCGATATAGGATAATTTACTCAAGGTTTATGGTTTTAAAATCCGCTTTTAAGACCCAGAAAAACGCACGATTACTCTTATTTATAATATAAAATCATCACCTTATTTTAATTTTTTCGATGTGAGATAATTTTAGGTTTGTAGTCTTTTTAAAAGTTTTTTAAGACTCAAAAGATTGTTGGTTGATATTTAAAACCGAAAGATTACTCATTTATGATACAAAATTCCATCACCTCATCATAATTTTTCGATGTGGTATAATTTACTTAATTAAGTTTATAGTTTTAAGAGCTATTTTTAAGATTTAAAAGAGTTTATTTTTATATCTAAGTTAAAGGATAGATAATTACTTTTTATTTATATAATCGAATTTGATCATCTTATTGGAGTATATGTTTTTGATGAATGATTAGTCTTATTTAATTTGATCATCTTATTTATCGAAAACTTCCTCCTTTATATATATATATATATTGATTTTACGATAATGTTTTTAAAAAATGAATTCTAAAGATTTTTACCTTAGAATTGTAAAACATCATATTAATATAATAAATTAAATATATATTATAATAATTAAAAGATTCTCTAATTGATTTTTTATTTACTTATGATACTTTCCTAAGTTAAGGTTTGATGGAACGGACCAATGAGATCGCTCGAAAAAAGCCTAAAATATATATATATATATTGATTAGTATGTGCGACAGGACGAGTAGAACAATAAGATATCCGCCCGCAAGTTGTGGAGTGGAGTATGACATTAACAAAATCCTTCAGTATTAGACGCCTAGATTACGAGTCAGGATCCTCTCCATTGATTTCTTTCCATTACCTCTCACGATTCATTATAATACAGAGTATTTTTTAGGTAATGGAGACGATTTCATTCCCTAGATTAACACCTAAATCTTGGTCATGATCCACTCATATATGCATTTTATTTTTGACAAGTTGTTCACATATGCAATGAACATGACATTTTTTACTTTTCATTTCTCCTATAATTTTGTACACTCTTTTAGTCTTGATTATGTGCCTTTTCACTCACGGGATGAAAAATTATTTTGTGTTTAGTTACGAGTAAAATATTTCCTTGCTTTATATTTTTCTCACGAAGTGTAAATAGTTTTTTTTAAAAAAATAAAAAAGAGAGTAGTATCTTAGTTTTGTTTAAATGTGATTGGTTGTATGGTTAAATGACGCTTATGTACATCGAATTCATTCATTTAGCATTTTTTCAATAGGGTATGCCTCTATTTTCACAATCGTAAAACTTAAAGTGGATTATGAGTTACTCCCTCCATCCTTTATGTTTATTTCCGTTTCAATAAAATACTCCTCACAAATCTTAAAAAAGTGGGAAGAAACATAAATAACGGAGGGAGTATTTGTTTTTGTAAAAAAGTAAGATGAGTAGTTATTTTTAAAAAATACTCCGTAATATTGTAAATGTTTTGTGAAAATAGAGAAATGAGAGGGACAAAAAGATAAAGAATGGATGGAGAGGTTATTTTGTTAGCAAGTGATGGGCATTGGGGGGTGGGATTGTATTTTTAATTTTTAATGAAAGGATGGGATAATATGAGAATTGGCGCAATGGGGTTTGACCATACACACTTAGGAAGGAGAGGACCAGAAGGGTGAGGGTGAGGGTGAGGGTGAGGGTGGCCGTGGCCGTCTCCCTTTTTATAAACACAAATATAAACAAACATAAACGCACGCCTCAAAATCTATCTATTTCACTTTCACCTTCCTTCCATCTCTCTCTCTCTCTGGAACTTGGAAAACAGACCAATTCGGCCAAATACGAGGCTAATTCATCATCATCTTTGATCTTAGTTTGTATGTTTAGTTGTGAAATGAAGAAGGCAGATGGTGATGGTGATGAGACTACTGCTCCTCCAAATCTAAATCCAAATCCAAATCCAAATCCAAATCCAAGTCGGAATCCGAGTACGAAAAGGGCGTGTAATTTCATAGGCAGGCATCGTTTGCAAGCTGCTATTTCCCATCTTGATCAACAAATCCAGATGTTCCAGGTTAGGTTACATCCCATCCCATCCCATCCCATCCCATCCCATTCAGGGATTAGATTAATGATGATTACTGCTTGCTTATTTGGTTGTAGGATGAATTAGATGAGCTTGATTCCGTTGATGGCCCCTCTACAGTTTGCAATGAGTACCTTGCTTCTTCATTTCATTTACCTTGCTTGCTTGCTTAATTCCCCTCTAATCTAATCTAATCTGATGCTGCAGGTTAATATCAGGAGTTGAATCCACCCCCGACCCTCTTCTCCCCGTGTAACTTTCATTATCACTCCTCCTCCTCCTCCTTATATCCTCCTCCTAGTATGTATAATACTCCTATCATTAGATTAATTGGGTGTGGGTAATGTGAAATGTGCAGGACAAAGGGACCAGTGGATGTAAGGTGGGAGAGGTGGTTTGGAGGAAACACCAGCTCCAGGACTCACAGGCGATGGATCTGATCTCAACTTCGACTTCAACTTCTTCAAAACACACTTAACTCTCAACCTACCAAACCCACTAAGACGGGGTAAATTCTACTTTGTCACGAAAATATCCATCAAAAGCTCGTAACAGGTCAAATAATATCCATTTGGGTTCTAGGCTTACTTTATCTAAGTATGTGTTAGTATTTGATCCTGAGACACACACAGACAGACAAGACACATATATACCACCGCCCACTACTGTTTATTGTTTTAATTACACTGGAGTATTATTATTACTACTACTACTATTCCTGTTGGTTTCTGCACTTATTGGATTAATAATAATGTGCACAAACTGCCCACTTACGTACGTAGAGTAGTACTCTTCTCAGATTTCTTGGCTTGGGCTGAATAGTGAATACAATGCAATGCTGCTTCTTTACTTTTGAGTTTTGAGTTTACTGTGTGTGGTTTTTATTTGATTCGATTCGATTCGATTCAATGCAACACCTAAGCTAACTACATAATCCATCAACAATGCAACACAAGTGTGATATCATTCATATACCAACCTACTTTCCCAGATGAGGAATCGTCACTGATTTTGAATTATCTAAAACACAACTTCACATGAAAGATGAGCCCCCACATAAACACTACCAACACAAATTGATGTGGGAAGGAAAGAGATTGTTTGGATAACAACATTTGGAAGGGAGGGATGATATTTGTCTATTAGTTGTATTAGGAAGAGAGATGTTGAATAAATAAAATATACAATGACAACTTCTATCTGCTTGAGACTTGAGTAATGAGGATTTGGGTAAAAAAAAGCTTGACTCGCTTATTAATTTTTGGAAGAGTAGGTCTCCTGAGGGACGGTCTCTCATTAACAATAGAAGTAGTACGATTAACATACATAAAAGAGTATATAAATATAAGGAGGGTACGCTTCTTATAAAAACAGGTACAAAACAAAGTTGTTGTTTAAGGTTACGAATAGGAAATAGAGTGGTACTGAAGAGTAGTCTCTCCCAAAGAATTTGTGTTTTCAGAATTACTTTTTCCTAACAATGTTACTCAATCCTAACGAATTTACCCTAACTTTCCCAACTTTACCCTTCCCATAATTTACCCTAACTTGTAACTAGGGGTGTTCACCGGTCCAAACCCGGACCGGATCGGTTTGACCCGCGGACCGGAAACCCAAAAAACCCAAACCCGCGGATCGGACCGGTTAACAAAGAAACCCGGACCGGACTGGACCGGACCCTCTTAAGACCGGACCGGACCGGACCGTGAAAATACACTAAATTTGATATTTTTTTAAAGTCTGGACCGGACCGGACCGGACCAGGGACCGGTTACCAACTTTTTTGGGACCCGGAGACCGGACCGGTACGTGCCCCGGTCTGGACCGACCCGGACCTTACGGTCCGGTCCGGTTTGCCGGTCCGGGTCAATTTTTGAACACCCCTACTTGTAACTAGCTACCACTTTTCCTCTTTACCTAACGATTTGAACCGAATTGCGAAGGAAGTAGGATCAATATTAGCATCATTTCAATTCTCAATCAATCTTCATATGAAGTTTCTACGGCTCTAACAATTTCTAGCATTCCGTCAACATTTTTGTTGATTAGGTTCTTTCGATTTTGCCCCAAATTTGAGGAATAAAATACTTGAATTCTAAACCCTAGAAATTAAATTATTCAACTAATATCAACATACCTTGGCTATATTGGACTATATTTAAGGATCAATTTATTGAATTATGAAGACATTGGTACAAGGCAATCGAATTAAAGAAAAAACCCTTTACGGTTTGGATGTTTGTGGTGTTTCATGCGTTTATGGGTGGTTGAATTTTGAGATGTATTTAGAGAGAGAGAAAAAAATTGATGAGATGAAATGATAGGGGTCAAGTGGTAAAATGTCGTTAAGATTGAGGGAAAGTCTCGTTAAGTAAAAGTACGACCCTTAATTTTTGAAACCTACGATTCTTGTAATTGCAATGAATATAAAAAAACAAACAAATGAACGAGACGAAGGAAGTATATATATTTTTACTTAAAAATTGGTAAAAAAAAAACAAAACGTAATACTTTTTCACTTTCTTATCCTAACTCGATTCACCCATGACAGAAAAAAAACAAAGCATAAAAGAACTGAACTAAAAGTAGCAAAAATATAAGTAAAAAAAACAAATCTTGTCTCAATTTGACTCAAATCTTGGACGTAGAGACTAACCCATCAGCTAACTACTCTGAATAAAATATCATCTAGTGGAAGTTACAAACACTGCTGCTGCTCAGTGCTCACATTCCTCACGTTTTACACACTTGACAGCTGAGTCGCTACATTTTTGTTATCGAATCAAAATTAGATGGTAAATACACACTTGAAAACTTTACCACAAATTATATTTAGACAGTAGTTCCCTTCAATTCTAACCTACGTTTAGGTACAAGTTTTAAGAAAATCGTGGTTTATCATTACAGATACGATGATTAATGAGTATTTGTTTAATATTAAATGTATGATAAATAATGACATTTGTTGTAAATACTTAATATTTTAAGTATTTGTTTAATATTCTATTGAAACAATGATTAAAATGAAAATGATAAAAGTTTAAATGAAATGTCCCAAAAAAAAATAAGGGAAGATTGAAGTTGAACGGAGGGAGCAGTATATAAAAAAATTTAATTGCACTTAGCTCTTAGACAACCTCCAAGGCTACAATTTATAGGACACCACCGTGTGACGTGATATCTTTTATCTTGTTGCTATTTTATAGGAGTACTCCCTACTTTATTTTTGATTGCAAATGTTTTATTTGGTTCGATGCAACACACCCACACCCACACACACACCCACACCTAAGCTAACTACAGAAGCGCCAAGTTATTAGTCAAGGACGGACGGACAGACGGACACAGCTGTGATATACTTTTCCATCCTTGGTCTTAGAGCTACCGTCCCCAAGACCTCTACTTCCCTTCACACCATTTTGTGTACTCAGCGATTGACCACATACATACAAGGGAAACATGAGATGAAGGAAATTAGGAAAAAGCTGAAAGTGGCTGCATTTGGCACATCACAGGGGGCTAGACTTGGGGAAGGTGATCGACTGATCGCTGAGAATAATGTACTCATACTTACCAAGTCAAAGACATAGCCTCTTCCGCTTCTTCCATCTACGAGTATTAGATTTGCAATGCAAAAGAATCCACACAATCATCAAATGCAAGTACAGGGAATAACTTGCTGTACGTTTCAACACGTGAATTTATGCTGCATTTTTTAATCATACTGTATTATGACAAACAAGCAATCGATCTCCGAAGAAAAGAGGACTCTTCAATAACTCATCCAGAAGGAAAACAGGGATATTAATATTCACACATGGCACAGTTATGATACATACAGCCCCATTTGCGAAAAAATGGAGCGACTAACATTCAGAGACAAAAAATCCCTGTTGCGGATTGTACGGGATTCTGCAGCACCACAATCGTACCACCGCATCTCATTCAACCCTTACTATAGTCCTCATCAAGCAAAGACCACCCCAAAATCCACCAACCAGATGCCCTTTATATGGCCAAAATACTGGTACACTATATTCCCCTGTATCACAAAAAATGTTGGATTTAGCCAACAATTGCTATCAGGAAGAAAAAAGGGGAAGTGAAATCCATCTAGGTTTTATGTGATAGTTGCATTAATGCAATCATATTAACATCACAGAACACGGGAATAGTTAAAATATTTGGATACTTCTTGCAGGTTATACCTCAAGATAAATCATGTAGCGTTTTCTTTCACCTGACACCCGACTCAATTACTACAACAAAGTTATACCTCAAGATAAATTCCTCAAGATACTTCTTGGATTGATAACAAAGAAACAAACAGAAGCACACCTTTACATCAGAACCAAAAGAACCTCGTTACTTTCCATGATCCTGTTGGATGACACCACAACACCGTTTCTAATCATATACGAGTATATCTGTACTTACATGTGGCTAAACTGGCATGAATCCGTTAGCCTCACTCACACGGAAAGAACAACCAGAATAAGGCCACAACCCAGAAGTGACTCGACCCGAACATTGTTGGACTAAACCCAGGATGACTCAATAACACATTCGAATTAGACCAGGACCCAGAACAACGCGACCCTGAGTGTTTGATACGCCTGAAATGACCCAGGCCAACCGACCTGTTTACCATGTCTATTCTACTCCACATAACTGGTAAGTCAGAATAGGAATGCCAAAGTGGCAGCCAACGCATGAGACGTAAACTTAGATAAGCAATAAAGAACAGAGATAGGGGTTCAGGATCAACTTTCTTACCTTACAAAAATGAAAGGTGGACGTCATCACCGAGCTACACAAAATGGGATAAGAGGCAACACTCAATTTGTTAAACAGTTTGTGAAGTGGAGTTGGATGTCAATAGCGTCCCGCGAAACCCTTCTTCAGTCAGTTGCATTTCAACCTTCTGGTCAGAAAGTTCATCTGTAGAACAGCAGATTAGAGAAATAGAATCACAGTTGGAAAGGACTGGTAAACTTATTTACAAAAGCTACTTCTAAAACAGAAGAGACGGGAAAGAAGGAATTGAGGGGTGTCAATCTGATAGTTTACTCTCGTGTCACGATTAGCTTCAGTTCCTTGACCATAGAGAGACTTCCACAACAGAACTACTGAACTAATAGTAGGTTTTCCATCTTTCATCATCCTACACCCCGTTCTACCTCACATCAGAGAATACCTTTATCCAGCCTCACTTTGACAATCTAAAACCTTTCAAGTGCACGGCTAATGATATGGATTAGCAGCACCAGTGGTACTGATAAGTCGACTTCCAACAAAGATAAAAAGGGCAGACATTTTTTCAGCTAGTAGTCTGCTAAAATCATAGCTATTGTAAATTTGTTATTTCAAATTGATGATTCAAAATGAAGACATTACCAGCTATGTCACGGTAATCATGAATTTCTGAATCAGTAATCCATAGCAAATCTCCAGGGAACACGTTGCTATCAGACAGAGTATCCAACTCCCCTTCAATTACCTTGGAACCTTTATGAAGTATCTGGTTTTCTTTAACAACCTGCAAAATAGAAACCTTTCCTCATCAGTACATCAGCTTCTAATCAAACAGAGAAAACACATTTAACACTACGCATAAGACAACCATTTGGCCAGTGAGCAGTGAGCTCCTATTTCAAAAAGTAGCACACGACGTATTGATTATAGATATGACAATGGCACTAATGAAGAGGGGACACCATCTATACGGATAACTAAATCTCGTACATAAATTGTCTACAATCACACAAACAAAAATGTTTCCAACATAAACGAACATATATGTTCAAGCATCAATGGAAGTCAGGCAGAAGATGATTTCAAGTATTCCAATAAGATGACAGAATAAAGATGAACATCAGAAAGTAACCCACCCCAAATGATTCACAAATCACTCATTCGAGTGGCCCCAAACTAGAAACAAACTCTTCTGCTTGAGCAAGTTCAATAAATATCAAAGGAAAACAAATAGTGAAGTCAAACAGAAGATAATTTCATATAGTCAATAAAGATGACAAATGAACATCAGAAACCATCCAACTTACCCCAAATGATTCCCATATCATCATCTTAAGCTCATATAATGTCGTCGACCCTGAAACATTCAAGATCTTTGAGTTCCCGAAGGATGTCTTCCGGGAACGTTTAGAAGTCCGGCGATCAGCCTCAACATTGTTCCCAGAAGCTTCTATAATCGATTTCGGAGCTTCCTTCCCCCGTACAAAGCAAACACAGATATCCTCGTTACAATAGTTAAGCTTCTGCATTAGTTCACAGCTTTCTCTTTCGCCAATGCACATATCGCATACCTTGAGGATATAAAAATAGTCTACATTCAGAACAGGCATAAAAACAAAATCGACATTGTTTGCTATGTTAAAATAAATCACTGTAAGCTTGTGTAAAGACAGAAAACCAGAAATTCTTCCGCCAGATACGTGGAAACTCCTTTACAATTTTACTATATGAAACAAGATTAAATGGAGGGGAGCAGGAGATGACAAGAAGTTACTCCAATAAAAGATGCTTATAATCTATTAATGGCTTATAAATTTATACGGAATAACTTATAAGAGCTCCACCTCTCAGCCAGTGGGGGTGGGAGGAATAATATCAAATCACAATGAAACCTTTTGTAAAAGTATAAATCCAACTTATATCAACTTAAAGATCTAAAAAACTGAGATATTGTAATGATTACAAGTTACAACGATCAATTATACAAACCGGATATGATGTTAAGCAACAATACGTCGGGGGAAGTAATTGAGGTACTAACTAGAGAGATGTAAAAGATATGTCACACAATAATACAAATGTCAGCCAACCTTTCCACACAAACTAGATATTCCTAGAGCAGTAAAATGATTCCCGCAGAAAGAAAACACTCCTTCCCTTCAACTTCAACTTACCCATTTACATTTTGGACATTATTCATAAGTAAAAAAGAAGTAAAAAGAATTTGTTTACAATGTATAAGAAAAAATATTACGATGGGGGATCTTGTTTGATTTGTCTTAATGAGTACATTAAGAATATCCGACTTTTATAATTTTCACTAATGGGTGGTGAAAATATTAACAAAGTAAAACACGCCTTGGCATAGGTGTAAAAAGCAACTGGGTAACTTGGAGTTGAATAGGAGTAGATATGAATACCAGTAAGGAACCCCAGCCTCCCACCTATAAAAAATAACTATAATAATCTAATAAAACAAAGAAATTACAATACGACAGTAATTTGAGGCCATCTGCAGCCAATGACAGTGATGACACAGATAGACTTAACAGTCAAAGATTGGCAAGATCCAATCACGTAATATTACCTCAGGAGTTGTCTTGATCACAGGCTCACACGACTCAAGTTCATTATTTACACTGGTGTTTAAATTCTTTTCTGTGATTGACATAGCTTCGGAAGATTCAATCTCATAACTCTCAGCAGTCTTTTTAAGTTCCACCTCAGCTAGTATGCCAGTATCCTCTCTTCCACCCCACTCCACGCAGAAATTTTTCCAATCACTTTCAGTTATTATCATGAGGCCATCCGGCTAACCTTATAAACAAGTAACACAATGAGCACGGTATGACATTTAACGAAATGAAAAACTACAGGAATGAAGCATTATTTCCAGAACACGAAGCAGATGTATGTATTGCAGCTAACACTAACCATGGAACCCCTTTGTGTTATGACCCCACGTTTACACAGCAAGTCCGGAGGCCTTTGCAGAAGACGTGAATGCTAAACAAGGATCAGAAAGACAACTATCAGGATAAAGATAATTAAACATAATCAAGAGTTCAAGGCCACCAATCCATTTTAAACACCAATCCATTATCTTTCTAGAACACCAACTATATGGCTGCTTTGGGCAGAAAACTTCATTTCTTGAGATCTTGTGATAAAGTTTGCGACAGCTATACAGTCATAACCTCTCTTTGCCAAGAACTGTCCTTATCGTTGTAAGATGATCTTAGTGAGCAAAAAGAGTGGAGTTTATTTGTGTTCAATCATCCAGGGTCTTAAAACACATCCTCCTTGTCATAGTGGACTACAAATAAAGGAGCTCTAAAACGCAAAAAAAGTAACTGCTAAGTTTACCTTTTCACATATAAGTGAACTCATGACCTCATCCAAAGTCTCAGGCTTAATAACGGAAGAAGCATTTTTACCACTTGCGCTGATGTAGATCCTCCATTTTGAAAGCCAAGAAGAAGGTAACAAGTAATACTTTAAATCAGGAGAAAGTGGAACGCTTTTTCCCAGAGCCAATTTCTCATGATTCTGACGCTGTTTCAACTTAATTTCCCTATAGAATATAGAAATAATCCATAATCAGCCCACCACAACTATCGTTTCAAACAAGGAAATATTATTTTTTTTAATTAAAGAAAATTCCCTTTAACTAACAATCGTGGCTGACAATCAAACACAAGGTCAACAAAACAGAGGTATTCAAACTTATCACCTTAATGTATCCTCCAAAGAAGCCACGGCAGTAAGCTCCATACAGCACTCACTACATATCTCCGCATCTGATGGAAAAGTTGAGCATCCTAACTCGTCATCTGGTTTCACCAAGTTAGAATTTTCATGCAGAAAATTCCATAGAGTCTCAGGAACCAATACTCGCTTAGCCCCAAGAGCGTGCTCAGGCATGAGTAGACCATGAGGACACCTTATCGAAGCTGTAGGTCCTGTATCAGCCTCCGTTGGATTGTCACTAGCTTTTCTCCGCAACCACTGATGTAACCTATGAAATAGTTGCTAGTTATTTGTGGGGTAAAAAAATTACAACCCACTAATAATGAAATAAACTGTGAAAACATGAACTAACACACAGGGAATGAAAGAGAGGAGCTTAGGTAAGACAAATGACATTTCTTTATGGTCACACCCGGTTAGATAGAAGGTACGTGATTTAAAAATTTAAAGGAACATAAAATCTTCACAAATACACCTCACCTATATGAGAATTTAACCAAGGAACAAAGCCAATGGTCTTATAAAAAATAGACATAGTTAACATAAGCTATTGGGGGCATATATTCAACATGCAAACAGATACTTGACAGGAAAATCGTATAAAAGTCAAATTTCAACGCACTAGTGGATGTAAGCTTAAAATCAGACACGGGTTTGTATTAGCACAACATGAAAACATTAAATAAATTGTAGATGATGGTGACTAGTTGGAGACTCCAAAGGTGGAAAACTTTACATTTTAATTTGTCTGAAAACTATAAAATAAGCATTGAAGTCCCAACATATAAACAAACCAAAGCAAAAAGCTCAGATAGCACAAGGTATATACCAATTTTTGGATACATGGTAAAGTTTATCATCTGGACATTTCCCAGCTAAAGCAGCTTCAGCAAGCTCTTTCATGACTGCCCTCCTATCTCTGTAGCTGTCGGCATTAACTGTTGCATGTGCTGAATCAATCAAACAATCGGTGCAGTTGCTGTCCTGGCCCAGACAAGGGCCTCCACTATACTGCCATGCACAACAATCATAAGAGCACATATCAAATAATGTCATGGCCAGCAGAATTTATCTAGAACACAAATCCAAATCACTTTCGAAACAATTTCAAAATGTGTTTGGATCAGAAACCGTAGACGAATGGCTGTGCCAAAAGTATAATCATTCATATTGTTTGTTTTGAAAGGAAAAAATAATAATATTAATGAAGTAAGAACATAGGAAATGTGGATAAGGTATCCTCATTAGAGAGCAAATTTGTCCACTCATAGTTGGTCATGCCATATGTTCAAAACAATTAGGTAATCAGGTCCAGTTAAGCAGATTAATGCCAAGACACTGCCAGCATTTCCGGGCCCTGTCTCTCTTTTCTTTATATAACAGAATACACAACGCTACTTTGAGTACAATCTATTCTGTATTTAATTTTTGGCAAGATAATTTTGACAATTTAACTTATGAAGTATTTCTCTATTTGATGTCCAGCTCGAATAAACTTATCTTTTAAATAAATGCTACAACTTGCCAAGGCATACACTTCTGAGCTTGTCCAAATTCTACCAGAGAAGTAATAGACGATATATCATACACAACTAGAAACAGACGTGCATTGTCAGCCTCTTCAATAAAATTCTCCAAGCTTTCTTAAATTCCATAACTCAAATAAAACACCTAGGTGGGGGTACTTCAGAGGAGTAGCTCACAGATACAGTATAACCAATCACAATATAACATGTTCAGTCAACTCACACTGCGCTGTCACTGAAGAGGCTTAGAATATAGAGAGCTAAAGTTATAAAGTGGCCAAACAAATTGGTGAAAAGTGAGGATGAGATAGAAGATTGGAATAACCATAAATGATATGCAACACGCAGATACTTAAATTCTAGAGGCTATTTGACAAGTGGAGGAAAGGCAAGAATATGTTTAGGGTTGTAATGAGGCTAATTTCAGGTGACAAACTAATTCTTACTGAGAAAAGACAACTAGAATCACGTGAAAAGTGGGATCAAGTTGAATAAATTTGGGCAGCATTCATGGTTTTCCATGCATACATATAGGCCAAGGCCCCAGGTTCTTATATGAATCCCAAATGAATTCCCCAGTGAAATGGGCCTAAACTTACATCCTACGCTAGGATTCTGAATCCGCAGACACTTCTTAGATTAATGGCAATATATTTCCTTTTTAGAATATTATAGAAATAATTACTAAATCAAATACATTAACGGGCAAATAATCCAACCGACAATATGCAAAGAGACAAAATACCAATGACAAGCACAAGTAGAATCTAGAGAAAGCAGTTATAAAACAATCACAACAGTGCATGGCTCATTCTACATGCATTCTGATGAAGTGTAATTATCTTCAATAAATATGTGGATTTTATGTGTGGACTGTATTCATTTTATCAAAAAAATTACCATTTCAAGAAATTGACTGCTATATATGTACAGTAGTTATTACGCAATCAAGATCAGGCCATGACCGCAGACTCCAAAATCAAATCTCAAAACAAGTTTTAGGTTACTATGCCGATTCTGATATGAAGATTTTATCCTTAGGTTCCACCTATAATTTAACAGCAGATGATGACCCCATAGCCAAAACCCCAATTCAATAAGGAAGACAAAAAAGGGAGCCATGTAGGTCTATAGCTTTATGCCAGAGATCCTCTCCATTTTCTAAAAAGCAATTAAAAGTCAATTTCCTGTGGATGGTTTAGATCGTATTCTAGTAACAATTTAACAGTTCTAATTATATGTATAGAAAAAAAAAGGAAGAATAGAGTTTAGAGGGGGAATATTATTAATTGATTTTGAGAGAGGAAATGGACTCCCCTTTCCTAAAAGAAATGGAGAGAATCCTGATGCTTGCATGTGATATGTAGGTGATATTCGTGATAACTTCACATGACTGTACCTTGGAATGCAACAACACCCAAGCATTAGCTGATATCCGCTTCATAGAGGGAATCTTTGACACTGGTATTTTCCCATGCGAGCATTGAATACTGCTGTTGTCAATAGCACTGCATGCACCCGTGAACCATGTCAGATAATTGTCCACATCATTCATTGATTGTTTTACGGGAGAGGGGAAAATAGGCTACCAAGAAGCGGGAAAAAAATGGGCATTCATATAAGCCGACTTGTGCAAGAAGATCAGCAGCTAAGTTATAAACCATGCAGAAATGGTCATAGTTTCTCCCTAGTAAAAAAATATAACCAAAAGCCAAACTCGCAAAGTAAAGCACGATGAGATTTGTTTTCTTCATGGCAAAACCTCACTATGACAACCAAATATCAACGCATCAGACTTTGATCTGTGCTCTCCTGAAAAGTGATTTCACGGTAGGTAGATGTTGATGCCTTTTGGACAAGGTACTAGAAGTAGTAAAATTAAACTCATAATGAAATATAATTATCTGTAATGACCATGAAGGCAAAAAAAATGTCTGTCTAATCTCTCTTAGCAAAATTTATCTCAGAAGCTTTTCCATAATCCTTTATTGAACTGATATACTAGATTTGTATAATGTTGAGCATCTTTCAGAAATCAACAGTATGGTTGTTCCACTTGTTTTAAATTGCTCAGCTGATAAAGTATATAAAAGAGAATATCTCCCCTACAGGACCATCCTATATAGTATAAGACAAGCCCAAAGGGAGTAAACAACTTAAAAGAGGGGGTAATCACTTATAAACATGGAGGTTGTCAAATTATTATTAGGCTATTGTTGTAATGGGTCAGTCCTATCATGTAGGACTGTCTCATACAATGATTTGCCTTTTTCTATTCAATCTTCCAAAATGTTTCACCAGAAAACTATTTATCTGGTTCAGAACAGGACTGGAGGAAAGAGGTATAAAAAGGGAAAGATTATAAGGATACGAAGATACAATTTCCACTTACGATGGAGTCACATTGTCGGCCCATTGCCGAAGCCAATCCGTAGATATCCAGAAGTAGGGTTCCTCAAGAGAAAGAACAGGAGCTTCAGACAGAATAGATCGAACTTCCTGCCTCCGCTCTGTGATGAAATTTATCTCTCGTTCTTTTCTGGATCTGTATTTTTCACATGCATCAACATATGATGCATTCAGTGCTCTTATTTCTTCAGCAAGATGGGATGGAAGTGAAACACCACTATTGGCCGTAACAAAACCCACACCATTATTAACATTTGATTCCAAACACCCATTGTGGTTACGCTTTCTTGATCTACGAGTGTACATCAGCATGTATGCATCGCTTGACGTATAAGTCTCAACATGACCATTTACACATGGAGGCTGAGGGTGATCAACATTAACGTGATTATTATCAGAAATGGCATTATTTAACTCCACTATAGATGTGTCAGCCTTTGAGGTAGGATTTGATGACCCTTCTCCAAACGGATGACTACCTAAACTTGAGACATGTTCATCATCGAACTCCCACCATTGCCCACTGCTTTCATTTTTTATGTGAGCAACATAATGGCCACTATTTACGGCAGCCCCCTTGTGAACCAGTACAGCAGATAAACCATAAATTAGATCTGATTCCGGTCCCTCTGTCAGTTTTTGCCCCATGTCCAGCTCTTCGGGAAAAGAAAATGCCGAAGTAATTTTCTTCTTTGTTGTTGTCTAGACAGTTTTTTAGAAGGGAAAAATATCATTGACAGAGGCAGAAAAAACTAAAACAGTGAACTATCACTGCATCAATCGCTGGCTTAATAACAAAATACAATATGATGAATGAGGCGTTGTGAATACCTTTTGAAGAAAGACATAACGTTTAAGCTGGAAGTTTAACACAGGAGGAAGTGTGCGTAAGATAATACTGCGTGTGGCATCAACTCTTGTCCCACATGATTCGCAATGATACTGATTTTCCCCTTCAAGTTTTTCCTCACAGAGATAATTACTCAGACTTGCATCCAGGCTCTTTAAACCTTTCACATTCAATTCAAGCTCGTAAAAATCCTCCACATTTGAAGAAGCTTCAGAAGTTTGCTTACATTTTGAACATCTACAAATAACAAATCAAACACATAAACCTCGTGGTAAAAATAAAACCTTGAATTACTGACCTGGGTTTATGAACTTTGAAGGCAACAAGAGATCTTTAACAGATAAAACCAGAGGAGGAAACTGAGCCAAGTATGACATGATGCTTTAGAATTACTACGAACACCATCTGGAAACAATTGGTAACTTAGGACAACAATAGAAACAGAATTCTCTAAATTTTCCAGACGGAAGAGGAGAGGAATGGTGGTGAAAACAGAAAAGAACAAACATGCTCACCTTGGTCCAGCCTCCTAGGTGCATCCCTATTTTCATAATTGTCAGTCACTAGGGATGGGAGTAGTCTCTATCAAATACAATTGTCAAACAAAGGGTCTTTCTGTTTTCTTTACTCACTACTCGATAAAAATCTGATCAGTCAAGAAGGTTATGTCAATTTATCTTACTTTATGTCTCCCAAAAGAAGAGCATCCGTAAATACATATATTAGTCGCTGGTGGAGCGAGGGCGGGGCACCACTCTTGACTTAACCACCCCACCAAAACTACCTCCTCCCCAAGGACCCCTACTCGCTCAATCCCAAAAAAACACTTAATTTTTTGGATCCTCCGCTGCTTTTAGGCATATGTCTCCTCTATAGATGAACAATCAGCTCCAACTGATGCTGCCCGGTAAAAACACAGGTAAAACAAAAGTGGCAAAATTCTAGGATTAAGCTGTGATTTAATTTTAAGTATTCAAATACCAGAACAAGCTAATTGAACTAAGCTCTTACCCTCACTATGACTTAGCACTATCATGCAACATAGGTAAAGAACGTGGGTTCATTTGCCGTGAGGAAAAAAAAGAATCACATGAATCAAATTATCCAGCTATACCTAGTGACGTGGGACATGCTACCCCGGAATAGGTCAGGAACTATTGTTCTCGCTTCAGCTCCAGAGTGACTCAGGCATTGTTCAAGTAAAGACAGAAGCAAAGTAAGGAACTCGTGGCTATCTTGTTGAACACCATTATCTAACTCTAGAGCTTTTATAAGTGGAGCAGAGTCAATAAAAGCCTTTTTGCTGCCGTGCAACTGTGCAAAAAGGCGTGACAACTGATCCAACACTGGCTGTTGCTTTAAGATCTCTGGTTCAACAGAAAAAAGGCCCTCGCGAAAAGCCCTGTTCATGTAAAGGAATTGAAGAATGCTGTTGGCGTAGCATGTGGCACCCAGATTGGTCAAACCTGCAGGGGCATCATCAGCAGACCGGATATCATTAGCTGGATCAGGACCAAACGAACATATTATGTCCGACAACTTTTGCCATAAACCAGTTTTGCGACTTCCATTTGCTGGTGGGATCAGCCCACAGAAACAATTGGGATTGTCCTTTGTGTTAATACGGCAGCCGGAGCACGTTGTCCTTCTGATATTGTAAAGCTGCCCTAGATCATCATCTGTAACTTGTTTTGTTGAATGAATTCTCCTAAACAATATTTAATGAGAAAAATAAGATTTCAACCAAAACAAATTCAAATCACTCTTATAAGAGAAGATAGGTTACCTCAATATTTTTGTTTTCTCATCAACTTCATCCTCTGATCTATTTCGTTTATTTTTATTGCGCGTTGCAGGGCGGCTCATTGTAACCACCAACAACGTAATCGCAGGACTGCAACAAAAACTAGGTCATACATTTGCTGAGATATTAGAGATGACTAACATAAAAAAAAAAACCTTCATTAAAACTTAACCGGGCATCTAGAAGCCTACCTCACCACCAGAAATTTTTTGACCCCTTCCCTCCCCCCTTATTGTATCTTAAAAAAGCCACTTGCTTCTCTCGATTTTCCGGTTTGAAGTAAGAGAAACAAGACCAAAGTAGAATTCAATATTTATTGTGTTTTCAACAAACAAACAGGTGGAGGGGTAAAGATGTGTGTCTGAGCCCCTTGTCATCTTTGTGACACTAATGCTTCATTTAAACTAAATGACTTAGAGAGAAAGGGGGTGAGGGAAAAGAGGGGCATAAATTCCCTTGTTTGGAAAGCAAAATACATCGGAGAGACAAATATGGAGGGATCCATTTTCCTTCCTCCAACGCAAATCAAACCCACTCTCTGTCCAACTCCTTTCAATGTGTATCCAAACAAGTTTGTATGAATACCTGATACCCCCAAGGCAATGTAACCTTCATTCCCCTTCCCTAACATACCATCATTTCCTCTTTCTTTTTTCCAAGCAAGGTGTAAGGGTTTATTTTGATTAAAGAGGAAAAAAGGAGGGATTGGAGCAAGTGACTTCTCCAAACCAGAGGTCCATTTCCTCCCCTCTAACATAACGAAAACAATCCTCCCCTCTCGTCTCCTCCATACCTCTACAAAGTAGAAACCCCATGGAAATTAGAATGAAGACTACGAGTATTTTTCACCCTCAAAAAGGATTTTGACCAAAAGTTGATGCATCAAAACCTAACAAATGAAACAAGTTAAACTATGGAGTATGTGGTAATTAGGTTGCTGAAATTCCAATTACGTAATAACGAGTGTTAAACCATGAAAACGGGTATGGGCCAACACCCAAAACGGGGGGAGAAAGCAGACTTACAAGTTACAAGCCCTAGCTAGTTCCATACTAAAATCAATTGGCAACAGGATTAGCCGCCCTTGGTTTGGCTCTTAACAACATTGGATAGATAAAAAGAACAAGAATCCAACATCCCGAAAAAAAATAAGCACAATTCGATTATTGTAGATGATATTGAACAAAAGTGATGATATATTACCAAAAATGCTAAAAAGAAACGAGAAAAGATACCTAGCAGTAAGAGTTGAAAAGCAGGTGAACGATGAGCTGGGAAATGGATCGAAACTTGGAATAAGGAAGAAACGAAGGGTGAAGTAGAGCAATTGAAGATAGGGGGGAGAAAGCAGGGGAATGGAATGGAATGGAATGGAATTGAATTTGAGGATGAAATCAGGGGTGGGTTGATTGAATAAACAAGAGTGCAGGTAACAACAGTTAAGAAAGAAGAGAAAGAAGAAGCGATGGACGAGAAGGCGAAGGAAGAGGTGTCCCCAAATAGACCAAGATCATAGTCCAAATCTCCCTTTTTCTTCCTTCCCTTTCCTTTCTTCTGGATATTATTCCCTACCTCCTATTTTTTTCATTTTCTATATTACTCGTATTTCGTCTACTTTCGTAAATAATACTCCTAGTATTTTGATTAACCACATCTCTATGCTACGAGTTTTGGAAGCGCAAACTTTTATTTTAAACGGAACATCTCCTATAATCACTTACAAAACTCATGACAAAGAGTATCATCGCCCAATGTTTTTTCGATTAACCGTTACAACTTACAAGTTTTGAAAGTAACGCTTTTTTTCCAAACCCAAGAAAGGATAAGGAAAATGAATTTGAAAAAAAAAGACATTGTTTTCAATTCTCATGACATTTCCATGAGTTATCGTAAATCAAAGTTAAAATGAGGGTATATCATATAATATGTAAACAGACATGGGTACTGTGTATAATGTTCCTCTTTTATGTTATGTTATAGTACAATCCAATAATTTATTATCGATCATATTATTTTGACACAAAGTATTACAAAATGGGGCGGTGAAAAATGCGTCGAGTGGGCAAGGATTAAATGCACGACAAATGGAGCCTAGATGTTGCAGAAACAAAAGCAATGGAATTCGATAGTATGATGTGGCAACGGATGAGGTTTTGAAAGATATCGAAGAGTCAGTTTCAATGGAGTGGATTTCCATGCCAAAAAGGGATAATTCAACAGCTTAGGTGGAAAGTATAATTATAAATTTGTTGTTTTCTTACGATGATGTCGATTTTAGTCTTGTTGAACGAGATGGAAATAGAGACGCTCATAACATAACTCATCTCCATCCCATTTTTTCTGCGTTTTGAAACATCCCACATTTCAATAGTGCTAGATTCTTTTCTGAAAGGTAATGGACTAAATTAGTTCCTCTCCATCTCCTCGAAAGAAATAAAGGGTCCAAATCCTATAGACGGACAAGATTTTATGTCGCGATAATTTAATGATCCACGTTTCACCACTGATAAGCAGATCGTATAACTATCAAAGATAATCGACTACAGTCGAACTAAAATATAGCTAGGGAAGTCAGGATCGATTCCCCAGGGAGACAAGTAAATCTACTTGCAATTAAAGTTTATCTATGCAACCAATCGGGGAGTTTTAATTTGTTTGTTTGACTAGTCTAAAAGTAGTGAAGGAAAGAGAAGTAAAGAGAAGAAATAACTAACGTAAACAGAATGAATTAGAGCGAATTTATAAGGAGAGAAAACTAGGATTGTCAGTTCACCACGAATTTCATATGGTAACGATCTAGGTCACAGGTCTATCGCAGATATTTGTCTAAGGGGTAGTGAAAAGGTCCTCCTGGTCCACTATTCACCCTAGTATGTGATCTCTGCCTATCTAGGATCGGTCCTTAACGATTGGATAGAGGATCAAACAATATTTATAAGACTCGAAAAAACACAAAACAAATAAATGTAGATGTGGTATGTCGAGGTCGGTCCACAGGGATGGCGGTGAGTTGATTGAGAAAAAGCGAATGCGTTTGGGATCTTAATGGGGGGTTTTGAGTCGAATCTATACTAATGATGCGATTAATGACGAATAGTAATCAATAAGGAAAAGACGTTAATTAGGGGGAGTCGGAAAGGAATTACGGGGTCAGTCACAAAGTCGAAAAAAGGAGAAAATCACCTTTCGATTTCTTCACCCAACTTAACTAAATCCCGCTTTCGCGGTGAAAATGATAAGTCTCAAGTCAAGGTAACTCCTACCCCGAGTTTTTCCATATTAATAGGAGTGAGTTAACGTCGATCTAGTTGGCCAAGCTAAGTCAACAACGTCGTCAACAACGACACAATAACCTTAAACAAGATAGATCAACAAACATGCAACCAAACCACAACTCCTCAATTTATATTACCCAAAATCTTCCTCCCTTAACCCCCTAACAAGAATCTACTCACACTTCATGAAGAACATAGCAAAAACAATAACAATGGTGATGATACCAACAACATGCATAATGATGAAAACTAGAGGAATTAAAACTAAAACACCAACAACATGCATAATTGATACGGGTTAGTCGCGTCACCGTAATCAAAATAATCCTAGATTACTACTAACGGGTAGCTAGCGGTAAGCATGGTCGATTCCACAGGGAGGCAGGTTGAAAATTATAAGTTAGTCAATTAAATTATCGGGTCACGATTTTATGGTTTGGTGAGCTGACGGTCTAATAAAATCTAAATAATAAAAATAATGAATTAATCAAAATAAGAAAAGCACCAGAGTCTTCGGATCACCACGAATTAAAACAAGCATACATACGATTTCCAAATAATCAGTTAAGACGGGTTAAAGGATATCGACACGGTCCTCTCGGATCACTAGTCATCCTAGAAGTCACCTAACGGGCTCTCGCTACTTATTAGGGAATTCTATCGATTACAACGAGTCTAATCCGTTCCAGGCTTTCGGTCTTAGGTCGGGATTTACAAGATACAAACAATCAATTACGGCCTATAATTAATTATTCGTCGTTATAATGTTGCAAGAGCGATTTAACTCGTAAAGGTCGATTATTCAGTTATCACATGTAAACTCAATTCAATTCGCAGTTCACCTAAACTCTGACGAAAGATTAGCTAAACATATTTACAGTTATCCTAACAAAATAAAACATGATGAAGGATGAAGGAGAATGAGAAAAAGCTAAAAATAAAAGAGGATAAAAGTTACAGGAAACAAACGGAAGGAAGAAAAAAATAAAAGTTACAGTAAACTAAGACAGAGAGAGGTTAGGGAAGAAGAAGGAATTACCGAAATTGGAATAACTAATTAGAACGAAGACGGAGAATAATAATGAAAACCGAGTCTTGATTGAAAATAATAAATACTGAAATTGTGCGAAATACTAAATATTTACAGTAAACTACAAACTAAAACTAAACTAAAGATGAAGATGAATGATGAGAGGATTACTGAGGAAGAAGATAGATGAAAGAGATGAGATCCTAAGAAGTTAAAATTAAAGCCCTATTTATACTGCTCAAGCCCTTCCTAACTGTTGCTTAATTCCTGCTTCCACCACCCCATTAACTAGGTAGTGGGAAGAACTGAAGAGCGTAAGAGGGAGAAAGGTGGGTAGCTTCAGAAAAATATCTGTTCTGAATTGGTGGCAGTATCCTATTCTGCAGACTTGGATTTTAGGTTGGTAGACTTGAGATCCAAGTCTGCCCATTAAGTTCTTCAGTCTAGGCCTCCAACGGACTTCTCCTTAGTCTACGGACTGTTTGCTGCACTTTCTCAGTCTATAGACTTGTTTCCCAGTCTATAGACTTGTGTTTTAGTCTACAGCTCCCTTACTTCCTTCTTCTCAGTCTATAGACCCACAGTCTAGTCTATAGACTTGCTTCCTTCTTCTTGGTCTACAACGAATCGGTTTCAGAGCTTTAAGATTTTTGATGCAATTTTTAGCTCTTTTAACTACTCGGTCTCGATTATCTGCAAAACAACAAAAGAATACCCGAGTAGCACATATGGGAGAAAATAGCGTAATCCGACTCCTAAAAATAATAAAACGACACGAAAATGCGTGCCAAAATAGGTGAAAAATCGAATAGGAACGGCACGCATCAATAATGATGAAAACTAGAGGAATTAAAACTAAAACAATGAAGGAAACTAAGATCAACAAATAAAACTACCAATCAATCCAAAAACAATGCAAAAAAAATCAAAGAAAACGATGCAATAAAGAGAGAGTAAGAGTAAAAACTAATATAGAGAAAAGGGAGAAGAAGAAAGTTATACCAACAATGGAAGAAAAGTAGAAATAAAGAAGATGAAGATACATGTAAATAAAGGTGAAACCTTGATGAAGAAAACAATGGATTTGTCAGTAATCCTTTGATGATCTCCAAAGAACTTCTTGATTAAATTTAGAATTCCTTACAATGACTTGAATCTAAAGCTAGATGAAGAAGATGAAGATTGATTAAAAACTATCTAGCCTCCTAAGCCCAAATCTGATTTTTGCACTTTGAGTGAAACTTTTGCATTATGGATCTTCAAAAGGTGAAACTTTGCCCTGCGGATTACTGACTTTTACGAACCATTTTCGTCAGGTGAAACTTCACCCGGTGGACTTTTCTTCCTGATTTTGTATTTGGGAGCCTCGCTACTGTCGGGTGAAACTTCACCCGGTGAGTGAAAGTTTTGTTCGGTGGTTTCGTCCGGTGGGTTCAATTCCCTGAAGATCTTCGGGGAGGTCGAAATGTCGTCGGACGTCGGGCGAAACTTCGCCCGGTGATTCCTCATCGGGTGAAACTTCATCCGATGGGTTCCTTGATCTCTTTTCGGGTTTTGCTATTTGTCGTTTGAGTGTTTGGACTTTAGGCTTCGTGTGTTGCTTTTGGACGGTAATTCACTCTGTTGTGCTCGTATAAGCTTGGACATGCTATTGGCGACGGATACTATCAAAATAGATAAAAAAAAAACTACCAAAAACATGTGAAATGCACAAGAGAGATGCTAATACAAAAACGACTAAGAATAGGGCGATAATCGTATTCTAATCTCACAAAAACGAAGGAAAACGCGTGTCTAAATGGAAGGAAAATTGCTGCCAGAAGAAGACGACATGAGTAAGTTGAAATGGATTACTTGAAGAGGGATGGAACAATGATGCCAAAAATGGCAAAAAAGGAAGACCTTATATAGGAGGGACAAAGCCATGCATGCACCATTAAATGCATACAACCACCCAAGCAACCTAGGAAAACCAAAAGCCATCATTACCTCTACACAACCTAGACTAGTAGGGAAGATGAATGGATTGCACGCAAAACAAGACCGACCCTGCGGCACCTCGCCCAGGGACTATTCACTGAGAAGCGGCCCACCGCGACCCCGGGCAGACATCCAGCGAGGGGCAATTGATGGGGGTCGGCACCACTGGCTCGGTCGGTAGCCGGCGTCATCATGACTGGTCGCTGCTCCACAAATTGGAGCCTACCGGTCCCCTCCAGCCGGAGAGATATCTTCGGTCTGGCTTGGGGTCCGGCGGCCGTCTCCATGCCTCGAGTCCTATAAATACATGGAAGACATCCACCTCGAAAAGGGGGCAAGAAAAACACATACACATCATCTCTCTAAAAAGCAAAGTAATATCCTCCCGAAAACTAACCTACGCACCCCAATCCACACTACTGACTTGAGCGTCGGAGAGGCAACCTCGGAACCCCTCCGAGGTCCTTGTTCATTCCCTGTGCAGGTCAGAGTTCAGGTCACGTAAGGAGAGGAGCGGAAGGTTGCCGGTCATATCCGGCGGGAGGCCTTCGATTGTTTGACACCCAAACAAATTTATTTCATATTACTCTATTCCCTTTCACATACTCGGTGTACGGATCACTAAACGTCATTAATGTCCCCCGCCTTCCTCTTCCTTCAACCTCACCAAATCTAGCTAACAACACAATCCTATACAAAAATCAACACGTTAATCTAAACGAAACCTATAGAAAACAACAACTAAATTAATTAGAAAACATTGAGAGAATCAGAAACTTTCTTGAGCTCAATCTCAAGCTCCATCATAGTCGTAGCCATACTAAATCCAATAAGTAATACGGATGTCAAAGCTCGTATCGCAGCCACCGCCGCCTCCGTCAAATCCGGTTGTTTCCTCCAGTTATTGAACTCATCGACAACACTCCCCCCTTCCTCCTCCTCACCGACAACACCATGGTGGATATGCCGATTGAAGCGCAATTTTGAAGCCTAGAAATTTTTAGATTTTTTTGGAGATGCACATCTGTCATTAATGAAAATGAGAAGGGTGATGGAGAGAGAGTACGAAGGAAAACTAAGAAGAACTAGTGGACTTGCCAAAACTGACCCGACCCGAATAAGCCAACCCCAATCCGACCCGACACCCGAATTGAAGACTCAATTTTGGCCCGTAACCCAAATTGACCCGAGCTAACCCGACTATTATTATAGAAAACGAGTCGATATCCCTAAAAAAAGTTGAATATAGCAAACAAAATGACCAGAACCAAAAATGATCCGACCCGACTCAAAGTCAACCCGATTATTATAACCCGAAAGTGCCCGACTCGAAGTTGATCCGATTTGAAGCCGACCCGGTTACCCGTTATCCAGGTCTAAGAAGGAGGATGTAGTATAAGTAGTCGGTTAAATATTAATTAGGTTACCTGATACAGCAGGTTATAATGTCAGATATACTACTCTGGTTTAACTAATCCAATAATACGTATTATTCTTAGATTTATTGAAATCTATATATATATATATATATATATATATATATATATATATATATATATATATATTAGGCTTTTTTTGAGCGATCTCATTGGTCCGTTCAATCAAACCTCAAATTAAGAAAGTATTATAAATAATAAAAAAATCAATTAGAGAATCTTTTGATTATTACAATATATATTTAATCTATTATATTAATGTGATATTTTACAATTCTGACGTAAAAACCTTTAGAGTTCATTTTTTTAAAACATTATCGCAAAATAAATTATAAAAATGAAATAATTAGATTCGTGTTAAAAAATGCTTTCATTAGAGTATAAATTTCATATCATTTGTTTCACATTATGTGATGAATTTATAACATATACCAGTTTTAAAATTATCCCAGATTGACAAATTACAGTATGATAATGAAATTCTATATTATAAATAAAGAGTAATAATTCGTTCTTCGATATCTACCAAAAGTCTTTTGAATCTCAAAAAGTCTTTCTAAGACTATAAACTTAAGTAATTATCTTACATCGAGATGATGAAATTTTATATTATAAATAAGAATAATCATTCGTTTTAAATATCGACCAAGAATTTTTTTTAAATTATCTCACATCAAAAAATTATGATGGGATACTAAGTTAACTTTTAAGTCTTAAAAAATCTCTTAATAAGACTACAAACTTTAAGTAAAAAATAATCTCACATCAAAAAATTATAATTCTATATTATAAATAAGATTAATCATTCGTCCTAAAAAAAGTTCTTAACGAGGTAATAGAAAATTCTATGTAACCAAAAATCTTTTGAGACAAAAAAAATTCTAGGACTAACACTATATAGTTAAAGTATAATTATCTCGCATCGAAAAATGAAAAGATGGATTGATGGAATTCTATATATTATAAATAAGTGTAATCATTCGTCTATGAATAAAATTTCTTAATTAAACTATATATCTAAACTTAAATAAATTTAAGTAAAATTATCCCACATCGAAAAATTATAATAAGGTGAATTTTTATTATTATATAAATAAGAGTAATCATTCATCCAAAATATATAATAAGATAATCCATATGTTTATACTAAAAGTGGAATATTTTAAATGCTTAAATACAACACTATGGGTTAAATACCGACAAAAAAACTTTTGAATCTTAAAAAAACTTTTAATATACAAGACTACAAACTTAAAATCATCCCACATTGAAAATTGTGATGAAATTCTATATTTCGTATTATAATAATCAAGACTTAAAAAGAACTTTTAAGACTATAAGTTTAATTAAATTATCTCACATCGAAAAAAAATTGACGAGCTGATGGAAGACTATAAACTTAAATAAATCATCCCTCATCGAAAAGTTATGATAAGGTGATGAAACTTTATAGTATAAATAAGACTAATCATTTGTTCTTAAATATCAATAAAAAATTCTAAGTCTTAAAAACTCTCTTAATAAGACTACAAACTTAACTAAAATAATCTCACATCGAAACATTATAATAAGGTGAAACTTAAGTAAAACTATCCCACATCCGAAAAATTATAAAGTTTTATCAAACAAAAATCTTTTGAGTCTTAAAAGGGTTCTTAAGACTATACATAAAAGACTAATTATAATTTTTTACTTAGACATCAACCAACAATATTTTGAGTTTAAAAAAGTCTTAATAATACTACAAAATTAAAATTATCCCACATTGAAACAATTAAAATAAGGTACGGTGATGATTTTATATTATAAATAAGACTACAAATTTTATTTAAATTATCCCACATCGACAAATTATAATATGATTATGGTTCTATATTATAAATAAGACTAATTATTTGTTCTTAGATATGATATCAATAAAAATCTTTTGAGTCTTCAAAAAACTCTTAAGACCATAATAAAACGATGAAATTCTATGGTGATGAAATTCTATATTATAAACAAGACTAATCATTCATCCTTAGATGTCAACAAAAAAACTTTTAGTCTTAATAAAAGCTATTAATAAGACTACAAATAAAGTTAAATTAAAATTATCAGATGATATAATTCTACGTAATCTTTCGTTCTTAGATATTAACCAACAATCTTTTGAACTTAAAAAAAAAGGTATAATTAAAGTATATAGTTATATAATTATCACGCATCGAAATTAAGATGGTGCATGTGATGGAATTCTATGTATTATAAATAAGAGTAATCATGCATCCGTCTATAAATTAAAGTTCTTAATTAGACTATATTTAAACTTAAATAAACTTAATTAAAATTATCCCACATCAAAAAATTATAATAAGGTGGATTTTTTTATTATATAAATAAGAGTAATCATTCATCAAAAGTATATACTCCAACAAGATGATCAAATTCGATTATATAAATAAAGAGTAATCGTCTATTTATGAGTAATCTTATGATTTTAAATATCAACCAACAAATTTTGAGTCTCAAAAAGCTTTTAAAAGAACTAAAAACCTAAAATTATCCCACATCGGAAAAATTAAAATAAGATGATGATTCTATATTATAAATAAGAGTAATTGTGCGTTATTTTGGGTCTTTAAAGCATATCTCAAAACTATAAACCTTGAGTAAATTATCCTATATCGAAAAATTATGATGAAGCGATAAAATCTTATATTACCAATCAAAAAAATTATTCGCATGTATTCTTTTGAGTTTTAGAATAAGCTTTTAAAACTATAAACTTAGTTGAAATTAAGTTTGATTACTAATATCATATGATTATCTTATTTATTATAATGATATAGATTGATCAAGTTTCTTACGAGTATTTAACGAATATACATCATCAATGTAATTAAGCCAATTAACCTGAAGCCAACTAATCCGTGCAACGCACGAGCTTTAATCTAGTTTGTATTATTTTGGGAATACACCTTATAGTTGATATTATTGTCGTTAAATAACCCTACTTATCATTAGCATTAATATTCACCAAAATCCATTTTCAGGGGTTATTGCTGAAGAGAACGAAGTTCATTCCTCAAATCCTTCTGCGTCGGCAATGGCACTAGTGAGTAGGGGTGTTCAAAAAGTGACCCGGACCGGTAAACTTGTAGACACCCACATTTTGACCGCCAGATGTCTATAGTAGTTCCCGCCAAACACCCGATGATGATAGGACGTAAACGTGCTTTGATAGACTCGGATATGGGCTTGTAATCATGGACATGTGGTTTAGACATTTTAAGGAGTACAAATCTCACAAAACTGACCTCAAATCCAGGCCCAGTGGATCGTTTCGAGTCAAATAACGCTAATTTGGGTCGAAACCGTCACCAGGGGTAAAACCGTCTTTTAGCGACCGAGTCAAACCCGGTCAAAGATATTTTTTCTCGAGTCACACGAGCTGGCCGTGACACTACACGGTTGATTCGGACTCAAACACCAAAAAATCAGCCTTCACAAATATTAAACAAATCTGTTTAAGGATAGAATTCGATCTTAAGTAGGAATTCTATCCGGAAACCGAATCAGACATCGACCGAGTATCGAAATACTCGGTCGAGATATCCCAGGACAGCCGAAATACCTCCCCCACCAGCTGAGATTTTTGGCTTCTTCCCTAAGAAACGAGAAGTTTATTCCCTTACGAACTCTCGTATTTCCTATCCAAACCGGTGTTTCTTGTCACACAAGCAAGACCACCTCGGTTCCTATAAATAGGACCCTCCCTTCAACATCCAAAGGACCGAAAAATCAGACCAAAAAATACCATCAGCAATACATTAAAAATACCGAGAAAGTCAGCTAGAAAGCAACATCCAAAATCCCGACGTAATCCTGAAATAATTTCAAAAACCGACGAAACCGATCCTGTCCGAACCGGCCGAGTCCCCACGTTACACACACATACACACCAAAAATCGACACCTTAACTCACCCACATCATCTCGACGCTCCCGAGTCTAAGCCACCGTCCGACGAGCCTTATACCGAGAACACAAAGCATGTAGGTTGAGGGTGCAAATCAAACCCGTCTCTTCCCTTTTCTCTCTCCTTCATCTCGTTTTTTTATGGGTCTTGCGTCGGTCCTTCTTTTATTTTCTAATATCGATACTACTAAAAACTATTTTCCTATATCGAATATTCTTAAAATATGATATCGATTCTATATAATCGAATATCATATCAGAAAGGATTATATTAAGTTTTCGACGAAATCGTTACATCTTTTTACAACTTTTCGTTCAAAATCTCTTTTTTACTTTTTCGTTCAAAAAACAAACTTTTTCAAAAGCTTTTCTAAAGCCATTCCGAATATTCGATATCGATTTCATAATCGAATATCGAATACGACGAATATCGAAAATATAAACCGGGTATAAATTAATCCATATTTGTACGCGATTTATAACAATTTTCGACAAAAGAAAATAAAAACGGACAGACTCGCGTGCGAGTCGCGCCCGGTCCAGGCGACTCGCGCCCGAGTCTGACCCGACTCTATTTTTTTAAGTTTTCGCTCGTTTATTTTTTATTATTTCACGAAACGATTTCTAAATTTATATCTTTTCCAAAACTATTCTAAATATTTGATAATCAACTATCGAATATGACGAATATCGAGAATATTAAGTCGAGTACGAGTTATGCGATATTCGTACGCGATTTAATCAAAATTTTCCGAAAACCGTTGTCGATTTCAGGCCACCACGCGACCCGCATTGGTCTCGGGCGAGTCGCGCGGCTCTCGGCCGAGACCCACCTTTTTTTCCTTTTTTTTACTCTTTCTCGAACATCGTTTTTTTATACAAAACAACGTTTTAAATTATAATTTTCAGATTTCGATTTATTCTATATTTCTTTTATATGTATATTTCCTATTCATCGTTACTAACCCGTTTTCTCGTGTTTGTAGCAACTTTTTCTCATTTTCTTTTTATCATTTTATTAGACTAAAACGAACTCACAAGCTAAAATAACTTTGACGTTATTAGTTTAAACATGCATTAAACGACTTAGCAACCCATTTATTTATTTTTCCTCACATGTCTTAGGAAAACAATCTCTGCATATCATTTCATCGTCGAACTAACGCGTGTACACAAAACCGAACGATATCTTAGTAAAGGCCGCTAAGTGCGGGCGGGGTTGGGTGTTCTCACTGAACTTCCCAACACGTACCCTCACCCCTTACTCAGAACCGTGGTTTCCGGATGTCCGAAACCATTGGCAACGAGAGTCATTCAATATACGATTAACCGCCCAGTCGGCATCGGTATCGATATGCTAAGGGACGAACCCAATAAACTCTGACATCGGAAATGGGCCAGGCTTTAAGTATGGCCCACTACGACATAGAGCGGGTTCGAACGGTTCCGAATTACCATAAAATTCGGTGGCGACTCCTACTTCGATTTAAAATTCTATTCGATCCATCTCATATGGAAATTCTATCGCCTCCCCAAAACCCGCGCTTCGCCGCGTCGGGGTGGACCTATGTCATGTCCACAATTTGGCGACTCCGCTGGGGATTAACTGATGTGTCACTTACCATCGGCATCCTCAGGGTGAGACTCGAAAAGAAATCGTTCGATTAGTAATGTACACGTTTTAGTTCAATGATTCATGCATAACCCCGTTCTATCCCGGGCCGGTTACTTGTGACCGACGTCCCACTATACCACGGTGCACTCCCACTTGGATGCACTAAAGACTTCAATGGCGGAACTCGTTTAGACTTTGCGGCATGTCCTAAGACCAACTCGGCTTAGGGAGTCCGTCCTTAGTACGAGAATGCCATCGTTGTTGGTATAGACCCTTTTAGACCGACCGAGACTTAGACTAAGAGCATACATGGCGTCGTTATACTGATTTTATGACTACATGCTACTTGATTTTCTTTGGTCTTTTCAAAAAACCGTCATTTTTTCAAAAACTTACATCTTTTCAAACCCATCATCTTTTTTTCAAAACCCGGAAAGCTGCCGAATTTAGGACTTATGATTTTGACTCAAAATAGCCTATTTTTAGCCGGTATGCTGTCCAAACCTTTTCAAAAAAAAAAACCCGAAATCTCGGCCCGATAGCCCCTTTCTCGGTTTTCAAAAAAAATCGGGTCTTCCAATCCGACTTTGCTCGGTTTTCAAATTCAAATTCCCTTTTCAAAACCCTCTTCTTCTTAGGACTTCCCGTTTTTAGCAGTGTCGGGTCTTGTCATAGGTTGTAAGAGTCTATAGCGTCGAAACTCCGTCGATCTTATATCACGGGTTTCCACCCCATCCCAGTCCGCCTTACTTGTCAAGGCACGGCCCACCTTCGTAGGACTAACTCCTACAAAGGGAAGCCCGTTTACACACTCGAGTTTAAAGTCTGGGGATTTCTCACGTAGACCTTCCTTCGAACAGGACTAGGCCCACTCTGCCGAATCCTAAGGAAGGCCCACCACTCACGCGTCATCCATTTAGAAGTCAGTCTCCGGTCTTTTTTCTTTCTAGTCTAGTCTTTTTCTTGCTCGAGATGTACTTTTGATTCTAAGATCTGGGTCAGTTACTGATTACGCGGTGCCCTTACAGACAGGTCACCCCACACTCGAGCCATGACGCAAAAAGCCATAGATGAACTAACCGCCTCGTTGGCCCAAATCCAAGACCAACTGAGGAAGATGCGGGAAGACCAGATCGCCATCATTACTCGGGTTAGTGCCGTAGAACAGGGAACCCCCAACGCTTCGATCGACGATGACGGGCCTTTAGCCGCATTGGCCAGTGCAGTCCTCAAACTGCAAGAACAGGTCCACCTCACAACCCAAACCTCCATCCATACGGAGAATGCTAGGACTTATACCCCACTGACCGATGAACTACCCACCAATCTCAATCTGACGGGTATGCCAATGTTCGAGGGTACTGAAGACCCGGTCCACCATATCCGGGCTTTCAAGGAATTCATGGCCCTTAAAGGGGTTAAGTCCAACATGTTCAAGCACCTATTCGCTTCTTCTCTCGAGAAGCACCCAAGAGCCTGGTACTACCGGCTCGATCCCAAGAAATACAAAACTTGGGATGACGTGGCAACGGAATTCGCTCGGAATTACGCCGACAACACGGAAATCCAGACCACTATGCGCACCCTGGAGGTAATGGCCCAGGAACCTAAGGAAGGATTCACAAAATACCTTCAACGCTGGAGGGCTGAAAGTGTCAAAATGATCGATAAGCCCAGTGAAAAGGTGCTGGTTGAAGCCTTTGTCAAGAACCTACTTCCAGCTTACCGGGTCCATCTCCGGTACGCCATCATACCTAGCTTCGCAGTCCTAACTGAAATGGGAACAAGAATCGAGGATGATCTAAGATTGGAAAGCCTCACTAAGGCCTCCACTAAGGGATATCAAGGGGCCAGTTCATCAACGAGCAAGCCTGCTACTACTGCGGCCACTCGTAGCATTTTCGACGAGGTAAATGCACTCGATACCTCGTCTCAGAAGACTACCACTCCCCGGGTGTTCACTGACATAGGCACTACCTATGAAAATGCCCTTTAGAGGTTATCATCGAAAGGTCTGATCACCCCGATAGGCCCAACACCTGATATCCCGGTCGAACGTCGCTCTAAGGCCTACAACCTACAGGCCTACTGTCACTATCATCGTGGTAAGGGGCACGATGCCGAGAAATGTTGGAAGCTCAAGCACCTTATCCAAGACCTCATTGAAAGCGGGAAAATCCCTTTACCCGGGGGTAAGCCCAACAACAAAGACAACCCATTGGCCACTCATGCCATCTTTTCCGGAGAAGTAGTGGATTGCTCACACCTCGTTTCTCCATTTATCCCACAAATAAACGGGATTTGGTGCGATGACGAAGACGATGTCTACCTCACCAAAGGGGAAGCTGTCCCCATCACGTCCGAGGAGATTCAAAAGGTTAAATCCAAGGCTTTAGCCACCAGTCAAGCCCTTATCATCGTTGAACCACTTAGGGTAGAGCCCGCCCCGGAAGAGCCGACTGCTGAAAAGGCTCTTGTGAAACAGCTAAGCAAAACTCGAGTTGACCTCTCTATATGGCAACTCCTAGTTAGCTCTCAGGAACATCGAGAGGCACTCACTAAGGCCCTCGATCAGGTCAAAATCGACTCTATGGCTACTCCAGCCGAAATGGTAGCCACAGTCCTACCTCACCTAAAAGGCAGATCCATAGAGGAAGGCCCACTAATCACCTTCTCCAATGCCGATCTACCACCATTTGGGCCAGCCCACAACATGGCCCTCTACATCACGGTTATCTGCCGTGGAAAGTACTTACCCATGACCCTAATTGACGACGGGTCAGCAGTCAATGTCCTCCCTTTGAGAACCGCCAAAGCCCTCGGTATCACCGAGGCCGACTATATTCCAACAGCTCAAACCATTCAGGCTTTTGACGGAAGTCCAAAGTCAGTAGCCGGAGCCACAAAACTCACTATCATAACCGGCCCGATAGAGAAAGAGCTGGAATTTCAAGTGATCGACGTGACTTCTTCCTTCAACCTTCTTCTAGGAAGACCTTGGATTCATGCAACCAGGGCTGTGTCCTCCACTTTGCATCGGAAAATCAAGCTGCCTTTGCGTGACACCGTCATCACTATAGAAGCCACACCTATGACTGTGGCTAATTGCAACACCTCGGGCCGCACTGATCTATGGGGGTTCGACTTTGTAGGAGCCATCGAAGAAGATCACCTCTTCCGCCCCTATTTCACGGTCCACCTTGACCGGATGCTACAAAATTTGGGCTTTCTACCAGGGGTTACATCAAGGCCCGATCTTCCGGCAGGAAAAATTCTTGAAGTTCTGGACAATGGGAGGACTCAAACAGGCTTGGGCTACACCCTAACTCCAGAAAACATGGGTCAGACTGAAACCGGTAAGGTTACTTTCGTCACTCCAGTATTCGAGACTGCTCAGACCGGCCTATATCGGCCCACACGCCCTGGGACCCACTTGGTCCAGGATTGCAACTACATACCAGACGACATCTTCGCTCTCATCCAATCTGAAGATGCTAAGAATGCTGAGCCCGCACTAGGGCTACTTTTTGGAGAAGAACTCGCGGTTCCAACACCGAAAGAAGAGCTAGTCAGCCTCATTCTCCGCAGTCGCACCTTTGACCCGTCTAAGCTAATCTCGGAAGTCGGGTCCGGAACCAGAACTTGGAGGAAGACTGTCAAATGGACTGACAGTCAAGGAAAAACTTACAAGCTGATCACAGGAGAAGGAGAGATGCCAGAATCTGAGTCTAAGTCTGAGTCGGAGTCCGAGTCAGAGTCTAAGATTGAGTCTAGTGAGTCTGGTGCTAGGGTCAATCCTGTAACTCCCCCTCTTCCTTTAGCCATTCCAGGTGCCTCGGGGTCTGTCCCGGGCACCCTACCTATCCCGCCACTGACTAGTGATCAGATGACCGCTCTTTTCGAGCTCTTTTCTCAATTTATGATCAATAATAACAACCGTTCTGCTTACGACTTGTCTCATTTTCAAAATTTCAAAAATTTTATGTGCAATGACATTGAGAAGCCCGACGAACAGGTATCTTTACCCCCACATCTGATCGAGCAACTAGAGCAAAGGGAATCCCGCAATCCGGTAATCGAAGACACCGAATCCATCAACGTGGAAACAACCTTAGAACCTCAGATGCTTAGGATAGGGTTATCCTTAGATCCCGAGGAGAAACAACAATTCATAGTTCTCCTTCAAGAATTCAAAGACGTCTTCGCATGGTCCTACAAGGACATGCCGGGGATTGATCGCGAAATAGCCGAGCACCATATACCGATCAAGGAAGAGTTCAAGCCGGTTAAACAAAAACTCCGACGCATGAGACCCGAATGGTCCCTCAAAGTCAAGGAGGAAGTCGACAAACAATTCAAGGCTGGGTTCATACGAGTCTCCGAGTATCCAGATTGGGTTGCAAACATAGTGCCAGTCCCTAAAAAGGATGGTAAGGTTCGTGTCTGTGTAGACTTTCGGGATCTTAACAAAGCAAGCCCGAAAGACGATTTTCCATTGCCACACATCGATATACTAGTGGACAACACAGCAGATCATGCCCTTCTATCATTTATGGACGGGTATGCGGGGTATAATCAAATAAAAATGGCAGAAGAAGATATGGATAAGACCACCTTCATCACACCTTGGGGTACTTATTGCTATACAGTTATGCCATTTGGTCTCATCAATGCCGGGGCCACCTACCAACGAACCGCCACAACCTTATTGCATGACATGATGCATAAGGAAGTGGAAGTCTATGTGGACGACATGATCGTCAAATCTAAAGACAGGGACGGTCACATCACCGCCCTGAGAAAGTTCTTCACCCGACTTCGCAAATACAACATGAGGCTAAACCCTCAGAAATGCAGTTTCGGGGTAACATCTGGCAAATTACTGGGTCATATCGTCAGCCAACGAGGTATAGAAGTCGATCCAGCCAAAATCAAGGCCATCACCAAGATGCAGCCCCCTAAAACTGAAAAAGAGATAAGAGGGTTTCTCGGAAAAGTCCAATACATCAGTAGGTTCATCTCAAAGCTAACCATGGTATGTGAACCGATCTTCAAGAAGCTGAAAATAGGAGAACGGTTACTATGGGACGACAAATGTCAAGCAGCCTTCGATAGAATCAAGGAAATTTTGGCCTCACCACCGGTCCTAATGCCACCTCAGCACGGCTTGCCTTTGTCACTATACCTAACCACGACAGAGACGGCCATGGGGGCTATGCTAGCTCAAACGGTCAATTCCGAAGAACGAGCCATTTACTACATCAGTAAGAAGTTTTTAGAGTACGAGTGTAAGTACACCATGCTCGAAAAGACATGTTTAGCTTTGGTCTGGGCCACTAAAAAGCTTCGACATTACATGCTCAGCCACGAGGTGCAAGTGCTATCCAGAATGGATCCAATCAAATACCTCTTCGAAAAGCCCATCCTCAACGGCAGGATATCAAGATGGACCCTCATGTTAGCAGAGTTCGATCTAAAATTCGTACCACTGAAAGCCATTAAAGGACGAGTAGTAGCCGAGTTTCTCGCTGACAGTCCCGTAACCGAAGAAGGACACACCGACACTTGGTCCTTCCCAGACGAAGACATTTTCCACACTGACACCGAAGCATGGGATTTGTACTTTGACGGGGCATCTAATTTCCGAGGATTTGGGGTCGGAATTCTTCTAATCTCACCGAAAGGGGAACATACCCCCGTATCCATCAAACTAGACTTTGACGTCACCAACAACGCCGCTGAGTATGAAGCATGTATCCACGGGCTACAAGCCGCCGCCGACTTAGGGGTCACAAACCTCCGAGTACACGGTGATTCATCACTGGTCATCAATCAAGCGCTCCAAAAATGGAAAACTCGAAATGCAAATCTCGTGGCCTACCAGGCACGAGTACGGGATCTCGAGAAACAATTCCACAAGGTAGAATACATATACCTACCTCGGGAAGAAAATCAATTCGCAGATGCACTCTCAAAACTGGCATCTTTGCTAAACATTCCCGACCATATGACCAGTATGCCAATCTGCGTCGAAAGACGATCCGAGCCAGCATATATCCACGACATCGAAGAAGTCGAGATACCTGATCCTGAGCCATGGTATCAAGCTGTGCTGACATACCTAACAACCGGGGAATATCCACCTGGAACTGACAACCGAGCCAAAAAGGCCCTGCGAAGACTGGCAACCCAGTTCATCCGCACCGACGATGGGCAACTTTACAAAAAGACGGCACAGGGGGCTCTCCTTCGATGTGTCGACAAGACCAACGCCGAAAAAGTTATGGCAGAAGTACATGATGGCGAATGCGGTCCACACATGAATGCCCAAATGTTAGTCCGAAAAATCATGAGGCTCGGTTACTACTGGAATAGCATGGAAACCGACTGCCAGCTATATGTTAGACATTGCCATAATTGTCAAAATTTTGCCAATATACAACATATGCCACCATCCTTGCTATACACCATGACATCACCATGGCCATTTTCAACATGGGGAATCGACATAATCGGAAAAATAAACCCCTCGGGAACCGGAGGACACTGCTTCATTTTGGTAGCAATCGACTATTTCACCAAATGGGTCGAAGCTGAATCCTATCGTATTCTCAACGCTAGCCATGTTGCCAAGTTCATTCAAAATAAGATAATATGCCGGTATGGAATCCCCCATGAGTTTATTAGTGACCACGGGACCCATTTTCAAGCCGAAACAGCAGCCTTGCTAACCAAGTACAAGATTCAAAGGCATGCATCTTCACCCTACCGACCCCAAACCAATGGAGCGGTAGAAGCGGCTAATAAAACAATTGTCACCATACTCAAAAAGATGGCTGATAATTACCGGGACTGGCCCGACAAAATACCATTTGCACTTTGGGGATATCAGACCTCGATTCGTACTACGACCGGGGCAACGCCTTATTACCTTACATACGGCATGGAAGCAGTCCAACCTGTTGAGTTAGAAGTGCCATCACTCAGAATCCTACTTGAAAGCCAAGTACCTGAAGCTGATTGGGTTCGAGCACGATATGACTCGCTAGTCCTTTTAGATGAACGACGATCTCGTGCCCTCAATAATATTCAAATCTATCAAAAAAGAATCCAACGGGCTTTCAACAAAAGGGTGAGGCCCAGAAACATCAGAGAAGGAGATTTGGTTCTCAAATCAGTTCGAGCTTTATTGCCAGTGGACCCAAGGGGGAAATTCAAACCTAACTGGGCTGGGCCATATCTGGTAAAGAAGATTCTATTAGGTGGAGCGGTAATGCTAACGGATCTGGACGGGAACGAGTTTGTCAACCCAACTAACCTGGACCAGCTGAAGCGCTACTACCCTTAACCCACCTTTCTCAATGTCATCTGCAAAAAGTTTATTAAAAACATCTTTTTTTCAAACTTTTAAAGACGAGTCAAAAGCTAGAATTATTTATTCTACTGTTTCAAACATCTTGAACCAATAGTCTTGATGTATTTCGAAATTGCAATTTAATTCAGTCTGAACTACGTTTGGTTTGATTCCATTTATTGTGGATACGTAGGCAGCCCCTCAAAAGGGCACAACCACTGCAATCGAAAAAAAACAGGAACGGTTCTTTAATAAACCTTTCTTTATTTAAAATAATAAAATTACAAAAAAAATCAAAAAACCATCACAAAAAAAATAATACTAATACTTAAATAATAAAAAACTAAGGCATTTTTCCCTTTCCTTTGCCTTTAGCCTCCTTTTCGGTCCATCGGCGTCGAGGTGGAGGTGAACGCTCCCTGATCACCAAGGGAACCTCTTTAGCCCGGGCTCGTTTTTTCAAACTTGACTCCCCGGTCACCTCGTCATCGCGCGGGCCTAGCCTGTCTCGGACCGCCAGCCTCGGTCCGAGTCTTCCCTCCATATCACTAGCACCAGTCTCATTAGTCTGAGTCTTAGGTTTTGACTTGGAATCCGACCCTGACTCAACAAAGGTAATGGGAGTCTCTTCGAAGAACCGCCTATTATTTCTGGCCGATTCTCGGCGGGCCAAATCAAGAGCTTCTTCGGTCTTCAAAGCTTTACGGGCCTCCTGGGATTCTTTAGAAGTCCATTTGCGATATGATTCAGAAACCCAAGTGGTTTGACAAGGGCGAGGTATAGTCCATATGACACGGGTGAACCAACGCTGTAGCCACGTGTCACACATAGCGTCCGTCAATTGAATCGAAACGCTAATTGTTGCCTCAGTCTCAGGGATCTCCTGAAACGAACCGAACTGTCTTAAGATACGGTCCGGATAAATATGGACAGTCCAGTTCAAAGACAAAATCACCAGGTAACGGGCTTTGTCTCTCCTAGCTAATCCCGTCAGTCTTGAAAGGAACCACCAAATCACGTTCCATCTGATCAAAGGCCCGCCATGAAATACTAACTCCTCATCCCAATATTTTTGAGTTACGGGATGACTTGGTCTTATTCGACGAGACCTTGAACCGATCTGGTTGCTGCGGTATTTGGGTATATTCACCGGGGGCTCCATGATCGACAGACGCTCGAATAACCAGGTCTGCAAAATTTTCGAAAAGTCAAAAACTTTTGAAAAATCGAAAAAATCGGAAAAATTAAGAATTTTCGTAAAAATTCAAAAAATCGAAAAAAATTAAGAATTTTCGTAAAAATTCAAAAATTCGGCAAAATCGGGAATTTCGAAAAAAAAAAACCGGAAAATTGAAGATTTTGAAAAAAAAACGGAAAATCCGGGATTACCGAAAAAAGAAAGAAAAAATCGGAAATCGAGTATTTTATCGAAAAATGATTAAAATACCTGCAAAAGACGAATGCCTCCTGTCAATTGTTGATTTGGTTCAAGCCTCCTAGCGTCAAGGCCCATAATAATCTCCCCAGTTATCAGCCAAGCTGGGCTATGACCCGTCTCCATTTGATCAACTATGCTGATTAGCCTGATCTCACCTAAGCATGAATCAGCATCCATTCGGCCTTCGAAGGCGTACCTATGCAGCATACAAAAGGCAAAGGTCCTACGCCTATGGGTAGAAGTAATTCTTTCACCCACTGGGTTCATAAATTTATCAGCCAAGTCAAATAAGGAAACTGAATTTCCTTTCACCATACGGGCTGTCTCAGCATGCGATAACCCTAGAAAATCCCTCAACCTCCTCCTTGGATCGGGATAAAATGGGGGAATAGCAGGACGAGCGTTAGGGCACCACCCTCCAATAGCTGCTATCTCTTCAGGAAGAGGACATATTTATCCTCGAGGAAATGCAAAAATATGAAAGGTAGTATCCCAAAAGGATAAGCAAGCATCAAGAAGGTGTGAATCTACTCTAAGTCGCTGAAGTGGGAATAAAGCCACAATTCCCATTTGAGTTAACCGGACTCTATCTTCATCTCGAAAGTCCTGGGCCCACGCATGAAGCATTGCGGTCAAATGGTCAATACTCATCGCGAGAATAGTTTCTTTTATCCTAAAGAGTCTAAGGGATTTTTAGATAAAAGAAAGGATTTGGGTGGGAATATGAAAAATAAGAAACCAAGCTCTCTATTTATAATAGAGAATATCCCTCTTCCTAGCCATCACAGGAATAGGATTTTTACCACTTCCCCTGTTTCATCTAGGCATGTAGGCCTAACCAAGAAAATCCTAGGAATCCGTGTCAGAATCCGATTAGGAATCAAAGTCATCCCAAGCATCCTTATTTCCAAACTTTTCAAAAAAAAATTCAGCCTTTTTATTTTCAAAATTTTCGAAAAAGTCATCTTTTTCCCCAGCACGAGTCAGTGTTTCGCCTAAATGTTACATACAAATTATGTCAGCATACAGGTCCCCGAGAATTCTAAGTTCCCTAATGGGAAAGCTCCTGCGCAATTCTAAGACAGGATATATCTGCACACAGGTATACCCATAGCTTCCTAAGCAAGCTCCCGCGACATTATCAGCATCAACTCAAGTATGATTTCTATTCTATGGCTGGCGAGCCCTTCACGCAGGTCTAATGGACCCTAAACGACCCGATCGGAAGTCTGCCAGGTTTTAATCCTTGATTGACCTGGTAGCTACTCTGACTTTTGCCTTGTCCAAGCCTCAGTCAGAGTGGGGGCTCTGTAGACACCCACATTTTGACCGCCAGGTGTCTATAGTAGTTCCCGCCAAACACCCGATGATGATAGGACGTAAACGTGCTTTGATAGACTCGGATATGGGCTTGTAATCATGGACATGTGGTTTAGACATTTTAAGGAGTACAAATCTCACAAAACTGACCTCAAATCCAGGCCCAGTGGATCGTTTCGAGTCAAATAACGCTAATTTGGGTCGAAACCGTCACCAGGGGTAAAACCGTCTTTTAGCGACCGAGTCAAACCCGGTCAAAGATATTTTTTCTCGAGTCACACGAGCTGGCCGTGACACTACACGGTTGATTCGGACTCAAACACCAAAAAATCAGCCTTCACAAATATTAAACAAATCTGTTTAAGGATAGAATTCGATCTCAAGTAGGAATTCTATCCGGAAACCGAATCAGACATCGACCGAGTATCGAAATACTCGGTCGAGATATCCCAGGACAGCCGAAATACCTCCCCCACCAGCTGAGATTTTTGGCTTCTTCCCTAAGAAACGAGAAGTTTATTCCCTTACGAACTCTCGTATTTTCTATCCAAACCGGTGTTTCTTGTCACACAAGCAAGACCACCTCGGTTCCTATAAATAGGACCCTCCCTTCAACATCCAAAGGACCGAAAAATCAGACCAAAAAATACCATCAGCAATACATTAAAAATACCGAGAAAGTCAGCTAGAAAGCAACATCCAAAATCCCGACGTAATCCTGAAATAATTTCAAAAACCGACGAAACCGATCCTGTCCGAACCGGCCGAGTCCCCACGTTACACACACATACACACCAAAAATCGACACCTTAACTCACCCACATCATCTCGACGCTCCCGAGTCTAAGCCACCGTCCGACGAGCCTTATACCGAGAACACAAAGCATGTAGGTTGAGGGTGCAAATCAAACCCGTCTCTTCCCTTTTCTCTCTCCTTCATCTCGTTTTTTTATGGGTCTTGCGTCGGTCCTTCTTTTATTTTCTAATATCGATACTACTAAAAACTATTTTCCTATATCGAATATTCTTAAAATATGATATCGATTCTATATAATCGAATATCATATCAGAAAGGATTATATTAAGTTTTCGACGAAATCGTTACATCTTTTTACAACTTTTCGTTCAAAATCTCTTTTTTACTTTTTCGTTCAAAAAACAAACTTTTTCAAAAGCTTTTCTAAAGCCATTCCGAATATTCGATATCGATTTCATAATCGAATATCGAATACGACGAATATCGAAAATATAAACCGGGTATAAATTAATCCATATTTGTACGCAATTTATAACAATTTTCGACAAAAGAAAATAAAAACGGACAGACTCGCGTGCGAGTCGCGCCCGGTCCAGGCGACTCGCGCCCGAGTCTGACCCGACTCTATTTTTTTAAGTTTTCGCTCGTTTATTTTTTATTATTTCACGAAACGATTTCTAAATTTATATCTTTTCCAAAACTATTCTAAATATTTGATAATCAACTATCGAATATGACGAATATCGAGAATATTAAGTCGAGTACGAGTTATGCGATATTCGTACGCGATTTAATCAAAATTTTCCGAAAACCGTTGTCGATTTCAGGCCACCACGCGACCCGCATTGGTCTCGGGCGAGTCGCGCGGCTCTCGGCCGAGACCCACCTTTTTTCCTTTTTTTACTCTTTCTCGAACATCGCTTTTTTATACAAAACAACGTTTTAAATTATATTTTTCAGATTTCGATTTATTCTATATTTCTTTTATATGTATATTTCCTATTCATCGTTACTAACCCGTTTTCTCGTGTTTGTAGCAACTTTTTCTCATTTTCTTTTTATCATTTTATTAGACTAAAACGAACTCACATGCTAAAATAACTTTGACGTTATTAGTTTAAACATGCATTAAACGACTTAGCAACCCATTTATTTATTTTTCCTCACATGTCTTAGGAAAACAATCTCTGCATATCATTTCATCGTCGAACTAACGCGTGTACACAAAACCGAACGATATCTTAGTAAAGGCCGCTAAGTGCGGGCGGGGTTGGGTGTTCTCACTGAACTTCCCAACACGTACCCTCACCCCTTACTCAGAACCGTGGTTTCCGGATGTCCGAAACCATTGGCAACGAGAGTCATTCAATATACGATTAACCGCCCAGTCGGCATCGGTATCGATATGCTAAGGGACGAACCCAATAAACTCTGACATCGGAAATGGGCCAGGCTTTAAGTATGGCCCACTACGACATAGAGCGGGTTCGAACGGTTCCGAATAACCATAAAATTCGGTGGCGACTCCTACTTCGATTTAAAATTCTATTCGATCCATCTCATATGGAAATTCTATCGCCTCCCCAAAACCCGTGCTTCGCCGCGTCGGGGTGGACCTATGTCATGTCCACAAAACTCGACCAACCCGGACCATCCGGTCCGGTCCGGTCCGGTCCGGCTACATACCGGTCCGGTCCGCGGGTCTCCAAAAACTTGGTTGCCAGTCCGCGGTCCGGTTCGGTCCTGTCCACACTTAAAAAAATTAATCAAATTTAGTGTATTTTAATGGTCCGGTTCGGTCTTAAGAGGGTCCGGTCCGATCCGGGTTTCTTTGTAACCGGTCCAGTCCGCGGGTTTGAATATTTTGGGTTGCCGGTCCGCGGGTCAAGCCGGTTCGGTCCGGTCCGGGTTTGGACCGGTGAACACCCCTACTGGTGAGTATTGTTTTCATTTACCCCTAATCGATTTTTCTGGATTTCCTTTAGTATTTTAGGGTTTTAGTATTTCTGAGTTTAATTTAGGGTTTAACTGTCCTATTAGTATTGTGTTCTTTTTAATTGATTTGATTGAAAATGTAGGTTGATCCATGGAGTATTATGACTTTAAAGTTTTGTTATGGGGTTTATTTATCAGACATGATGTGGGTTTAGGGGAAGAATCGACATTGGTGTGGGAATGAAGAAAATGGAGTTATGTTAATTGTAGACACCCGCATTTCGACTGCCAGGTGTCTATGGCAGTTTCCAAAAAACACCCGATGATGATCGGACGCTAACGTGCTTCTATGCGCTCGGATACGGGCTCAAATCCATTAATCGCAGGCTAACACACTTACAGAGTACAAATCTCACAAAATCAACCTCGAATCCAGGCCCAGCGGACCGTTACGAGCCAAACAAGACTAATTTGGGCCAAAACCGACACCGGAATTAAAACCGACTTTTTTGCGATTGGGTCAACCCTGGTCAAGGTCGTTTCCGAGACATACAAAACAACCATTCACAACATCAAAAGTCCAACTCAAGAAGCAAAACCAACAGTCCATCTTCAGACGGGCCATCAGGTCAAGTCCGTCAAGGCAAAACCCTAGACACCAAAGTGCATGACCATGCCTATATAAACACCCCCATGCAACACACTTTCAGACATTGAAAAAAAATCCTAGAGCAACCCTACACACACATACAACATCTATTACAAACCCTAATCAAACCCTAGCAATTCTAGACTAGCAAAAAAACCCTAAACCTAGTTTTAGGAATCAATCCCGAGCCACCATAACTTAACCTCCATAAAACCTCGAAGACTCTTGTGTTAAAGCCACGGTTACGAGTTCGATCCGAGACAAGAACATGTAGGTTGAGGGTGTCAAAACCCCGTTCTCTCCTTCTTCTCTTCCTCTCGTCATCTTCTTCGCTTTTTCTTACTTTTTTTTATTTTATTTTTTTTTCCTTTATTGCATCATAATATCGATAATACTAATACAAAACATTAAAATACTTATCGATTTGTGTCGAATAAGAGGGGTATCGGAATAAGGAAACACGAATATACAAGTGTACTGCACACAGCGTTGACGGTCGCTTGTTCCAATACCCCGATTATTTGATTATTGAGATAAGTTAACTTAAACAATTTTTTTTTTATTTCGTTTGCATCATTATCTTTAGTCGTATATTTACATTATTTTTCAAAAACAAGCATTATATTTAATAAGGGTCAAAACCCGTTGATGTGGATCCGACATCAAACAATTCGCAAGAATTAATTATGATGTCGGGATGCGGAGGGAATCAAGTCGAGTTTTTTTATTAAAGTATCGATCTATTAGATTCGATACCAATTCCATAATTGGATGTCGAATCTAATGATTTAGTCAAATAAATTAATTAACACGATTTTCGTTGATGCTAATATAGATGTCCTCTAATTCAATTGGATTAATTACGACATTAATAAACGCGGAGAAATTTATATCGTGCTAGTTAATTTAAAACGACTTATATTATTTTCTTTATTTTTTCACTCTAGTATTCCATATCGATTCCATAATCGGATATGGGATATAACGAGCATCAAAATCAAAATCGAGTATAAATTATTCCAAGTATTTAATATCGATTTCATAATCGAATATTGAATACGACGAATATCGAAAATATTAAGTCGAGTGCAAATTATGCAATATTTGTACGCGATTTAATAAAATCATCAATTTTCCGAAGAAAACAATTTCGCTCTTTTTTTATTATTATTCTTCGAACATCATTTTTTTAGACAAAACATTTTTTTTAGATCTCGATATATTTTTCCTTGACCTCGGTCAACACGTGTTAATCCATCACGTGACCTACTATTCTTTCCAAAATCATGCATTCATCACATCTATATCTTTATTCAATTTATTATTCGTTACATCGTTACTAACGGTTTGATTGTTTCTTTTGTCGATTTTTGTCGTTTATTTTATTTTACTAAAATGAACCCACATGCTAAAATTCCACTTTGACGTAGAATTAATTGCATTAAATCGACATAGAAACCCTTTTCAATTCCATTCACATGTTTAGGGAAAATAATCTTTGCATATCTTTTTCCCGTTCAATTAACGCGCGTATTGGAAAGTCATTCGAATTCTTAGTAGAGGCCGCTAATGTGCGGGCGGTGTTGGGTGTCCTTTGTGGGCTTCCCAACACGTACCCTCACCCCTTACTCAGAACCTTGGTTTCCGGATGCCCGAAACCGTTGGCGCACGAGAGTCATTCAATACACAATATCCGATAATGTCGGTATTGGTATCAAATGTAAAGGGACGAGCCCAATAAACTCTGACATCGGAAATGGGCCGTATTTTGTATACGGACCACTACGACATAGAGTGGGCTCGAATGGTTCCGAATAACCACAAAATTCGGTGGCGACTCCACATAGACCTAAATTTCAATTCGATCCGTTTCATATGGAGATTCATTCGCCTACCCAAACCTGCGCGTGGCCGCGTCGGGGTGGACCTATGTCATGTCCACAATTTGGCGACTCCGCTGGGGATTAACTGATGCGTGACTTACCATCGGCATCCTCAGGGTGAGACTCGAATAGAAATCGTTTGACAAATACAATGCGCGTGTTAGTTCTACGGTTCATGAATAACCCATGTTTTCCCGGGCCGGTACTGGTGACCGACGTCCCACTATACCATTGATGTACTCCAACATGGATATGTCAAAAGGTGTCCATAGTCGATTCGAGTGGGTTTCGCGGCATGTTCTAAGCTCAATTCGACTTAGAGAGTCCGTCCCGATCAACGTCTAGACTATGTACACTGGTATAGACCCTTTCAGACCGACCGAGACTTAGTGTAGAGCATACATAGCGTCGTTATAATGCTTGTGTGACTACGTGCTACTTGGTTTCCGAGTCATTTTTCAAAAATGTCAACTTTTCAAAAATTACATCCTCCTTTTCAAGATATTCGATTTTCAAAACCCGGGACATACCGAATTTAGGACTTATGATTTTACTCAAAATAGCCTATTTTCTAGCCGGTATGCTGCCCAAATCAAAACTCGAACTTTCAAAACTCGTGGCCCAATGACTTTTCGTCCTCTTTTTTCGGAAATTTGGGCCATTCACCGAGTCCACTCGGTCCTTTTTCAAAAATCATCAATTTTCAAAACCTTCCACTTCTAGAACTTCCCGTATTTAGCAGTGTCGGGTCGAGTCTTAAGTTGTCAAGGTCTTTAGCGTCGAAACTCTGTCGATCTTACATCACGAGTTTCTTCCCTATCCCAGTCCGCCTTATTAGACTAAGGCAAGGCCTACCTACGTAGGACATACTCCTACAAAGGAAGGCCCGTCTACACACTCGAGTCTAAAAGTTTGGGGATGTCTCACGTGAACCTTCCTTCGGACGGGACTCGGCCCACATAGCCAAATCCTAAGGAAGGCCCACCTTTCGCGAGTCACCCGTCTAGGTGTCTTTTCCGAGTCAACCTTTTACAAGGAATAGCCCTATAACAAAAGGTTCACGGTCCTTACGTCTAAGGGTCACTCGTCCCACACTCGAGTCTTAACAAAATCTTCAATCCCACTCGGGGATTACCCCTTAGCAGGGCGATCAATCACGGTTGCTCTAAGGGTCATGTCTTACACGTGTCTCACATAACCCACTTTCGAGTCACTCAGATGCCACACCATCTGAGTCCCTAGCCTCACTTGGGGGCTATTCTCCGACGGAATGACTAATCACAGTCACTCCGAGAATCGTACCCTACACATTTGTCTTAGGGGAGTATAACCCGAGTCAAACTGAGGTCGTCCCTCCTCTTACACTATTTCCCATGCCTTGGTGAGTTTGAGTTCCGAAGCAACCTCTCTGATTACGTGGTGCTCTTACAGACAGGCCACCCGCAACCCGATATCAACGCAAGATGGAAGAATTGAAAGATGCCCTAACCAAAATCGAGACTCAACTGACCTCCATCCTTGCTAACCAAGCAACTTTGGACACTCGCCTGAGCACTGTAGAGAAGACGGTCCCAGTTGAAGGAGCTGAGTCCACTGGGCCCATAGCCGAATTGGTCAGTGTTGTTCGCAGGCTCGAGGAGCAAGTTCACTTATCAACAAGCAACTCAATCCACTCCGAAAATGCTCGCATTTATTCACCTTTGAGTAACGAGCTACTGGTCAACCTCAACTTGACGGGAATTCCTATGTTTGAGGGTACCGAAGAGCCGGTCCATCATATCCGGGCCTTCAAAGACTTCATGGCAGTCAAAGGGGTAAAGTCCACCATGTTTAAGCACTTATTCCCTTCCTCCCTCCAGAAGCACCCCAAAGCCTGGTACTACAGGCTCGATTCCAAGAAATACCCGACTTGGGATGATGTGGCAACAGAGTTCGCTCGGAACTACGCCGATAATATCGAGATCCAGACTACAATGCGTACTCTGGAAGTCATCGCCCAAGAGCCCAAAGAAGGGTTCACTAAATATCTTCAAAGATGGAGGGCCGAGAGTGTAAAGTTGGTAAACAAGCCCAACGAGAAGACGCTAGTGGAGGCCTTCGTCAACAACCTCCTGCCTTCTTACCGCGTCCATCTTAGGTATGCCGGCATTTCAAACTTTGCCGTACTTACCGAAATGGGCATTAGGATTGAAGACGATCTTCGACATAATGAAGATCTGGGTGAAGTTGATACTAAAGGCTATACTGGACATCAACTCGAGTCCTTAGAAGCCGACGACTAATGACAACATTATCCGAGAGTCCGGATCCGATTTGAGTCCGAGTCTGAGTCCGAGTCTAGGATGTACTATTCCCTTCAAAGTCGAAGTCAAAGTCAAAATCAGAGTCAGAGTCAGTTGTATTCTGTCCTCTTTTTCAAAATTCAATAAAATCAGCTTTCAATATTCTTTCTCATATATATTCCTTATGTGTTTCCGAGAACATGATGAACACCATCATACACTGTGAGCACACGCACGTGACTATTATGGGCACATCTATAATGACTGCAGGAAACCGAGCCCGTGTTTTCTTTTTTTACCTATTCCGTGTCTGGTATAGAAAAACCACATAACTACCCGTAGTAGGAGCGGTACCGAATCCTATGACAAATCTAGGTAATCTCCTAGTTTGGGTTCAAGACGGGAGGCAAGCCCATTTCCCACAATAAAATACCCCTCCAATAAGACTGACCAATTCCTACCTTAGGTGTTAGTCTGACCGACAAAAAAAAAACAAAAAAACACTGGACAAAAAAAAAATCAAAAGTAAAAAAAAACAAAAGAAGGCCATCAAAAAAAGAAAGGGCCAAAACAAAAAGAAGACCATCAAAAAAAGAAAACTGGACAAAAAAAAAAATCGAAAGTCCATGAGGAAAAAAAGCAAAAGGCCAAAAAAAAAAGCAGGCCATCATCAAAAAAAAATTCAGAATACCCATGACCACGGTCAATTCAAGTGAAAGCCCCACGACCAGGGTACGGTCAAAATTATCAAAAACCCATGACCGGGGCTAAGAGGTCAATCATCAAAAAATTCAGAATACCCATGACCATGGTCAACGGTCAATTCAAGTGAAAGCCCCACGACCATGGTACGGTCAAAATTATCAAAACCCATGACCGCGGCTAAGAGGTCAATCAAAAAAATCAAATACCCATGACCGTGGTCAACGGTCAACTCAAGTGAAAATCCTTTGACCGTGGTACGGTCAAATTCAAAATTATCAATACCATCCGATAGGGGAGTAACAATCAAGCTGGTCAGCTAACACCACACTCAGCCTTCCCACATTACAACCCTCAAGACCTCCTCGAGACCTAGGCCAGAGACAGCCCGGAATTTTGAGGATTCAAGCTCCATAGGATACCCCTAAACATTAGGGCCAGACATGGAAACCAGATCCCGCATTATCAAACCAGCTCTCGAAGCCTTAGCTCCACAGAACCGAGCTCCAGATTTCGAGTCATCAAAACCAGATCCCACATTATCAAACCAGCCCTCGAAGCCTTAGCTCCACAGAACCGAGCTCCAGATTTCGAGTCATCAAAGCCATTTACTTCCTAGCACCACATTTCCAAAAACATCAAATTTCCCGAGAGCAGAACTCGTTAAAAATCCCGAGAACAAAACTCGTTAAAATTTCCCGAGAGCAGAACTCGTTAAAAATCCCGAGAACAAAACTCGTTAAAATTCCCGAGAGCAGAACTCGTTAAAAATCCCGAGAACAACACTCGTTAAAATCCCATCCAAACCAGTTACCAACTCCAAACACGGGAACTCAACTTGCAGTCGGCATAGAACATGCCCAAATAGTTCACACCACCTCTGGGGGCTACCCCGAAGAACGCTCGCAGTCACAGGATTAACATCCTAACAATTCTAGCCCTTTGATCAAGACATCATTGGGAATGCACCTAGCCTTCACCATCGCTCTGGCTAGTTACACACAAAGCCCTAATAAACTAGGCGCCATAATACATCTTCCAGTCCACTGAACTACGGCTTGGTTTGATTTCACCACACGTGAATACGTAGGCAGCCTTTCAACAGAGGCACAACCACCCACATTGACACAAATTCAAGAAGCGTCATCCTTCCGGTCACGACACCGTCATGTTCTCAAGAGCTAGCTTTGTCATCCTGGGGGCTTCTCCTAGGCAGAAGTTCTCCTTCCACTCACAAAATCCAACAAAAAATCTAGCCTCCTTTTTGTAGTGTGTCCTAGTACTCGGCTCAGTCGAAGACAAGAATCTGTCAGGATTCGAGGCGATACCCACTTTGGAAATGTATCCTAAAATAGGAAATCCAGAAGGACACCAGACTAAAACAGTCTCATTACAAGCTACTGCAATCCCCCCATGGCATATCTATCCCATTTCGATGTATGACCGTGTTGCCACTCGCCTAGGCTACGGGATAGCGCAACTTTAAGAGTCTTGTTAGGCGGCCCACACCCCTATCGAGTCACGGTCCAACCCTTAGAGAGTCCAGTCCGTGTCAGTCAACTCGTCCTGTCGTGTTCAGAGTCGAGTCTGTCGGTAGGCCCATCTCTTCAAATTCCACTTTGAAATTTGCAAAATTTAGCCATTTGAAAAAAGATCTTTTTCGACAAGGTCAGATTTCAGTCTATTTAAACAGCAAATTTCTTTTCTACCCCTTTCCATTTTGAAAACCTAGCTCGTGTTTGCTTTCAGGATTTCAAATTCAAAACTTCAAAAAATCATTTCTCCCCAGCGCGAGTCATTTTACTGCCTACGTGTTGCATGCATTTTATGTGACTCATACAGGTACGACTAAAACAGGAACATGCAAACCGCTATACCTCCCCAGCATTTTCACGGGATGGGCCAACATACAGGCGCACCCAGGACTTATGCGACAAGTCCAAATGCCCCACGGAGTATCGACATCAGCTCAGGTATGACTTCTAACTTTTGGCTGGCGAGCCCTTCACGCAAGTCTAATGGACTATAAACGACCCGGCCGGAAGTCCGCCAGGTTTCAATCCTCGATTGGCCTGGTGGATACTCTGACTTTCGCCCTGTCCAAGCCTCAGTCAGAGTGGGGGCTCTGTAGACACCCACATTTCGACTGCCAGGTGTCTATGGCAGTTTCCAAAAAACACCCGATGATGATCGGACGCTAACGTGCTTCTATGCGCTCGGATACGGGCTCAAATCCATTAATCGCAGGCTAACACACTTACAGAGTACAAATCTCACAAAATCAACCTCGAATCCAGGCCCAGCGGACCGTTCCGAGCCAAACAAGACTAATTTGGGCCAAAACCGACACCGGAATTAAAACCGACTTTTTTGCGATTGGGTCAACCCTGGTCAAGGTCGTTTCCGAGACATACAAAACAACCATTCACAACATCAAAAGTCCAACTCAAGAAGCAAAACCAACAGTCCATCTTCAGACGGGCCATCAGGTCAAGTCCGTCAAGGCAAAACCCTAGACACCAAAGTGCATGACCATGCCTATATAAACACCCCCATGCAACACACTTTCAGACATTGAAAAAAAACCCTAGAGCAACCCTACACACACATACAACATCTATTACAAACCCTAATCAAACCCTAGCAATTCTAGACTAGCAAAAAAACCCTAAACCTAGTTTTAGGAATCAATCCCGAGCCACCATAACTTAACCTCCATAAAACCTCGAAGACTCTTGTGTTAAAGCCACGGTTACGAGTTCGATCCGAGACAAGAACATGTAGGTTGAGGGTGTCAAAACCCCGTTCTCTCCTTCTTCTCTTCCTCTCGTCATCTTCTTCGCTTTTTCTTACTTTATTTTATTTTATTTTTTTTTCCTTTATTGCATCATAATATCGATAATACTAATACAAAACATTAAAATACTTATCGATTTGTGTCGAATAAGAGGGGTATCGGAATAAGGAAACACGAATATACAAGTGTACTGCACACAGCGTTGACGGTCGCTTGTTCCAATACCCCGATTATTTGATTATTGAGATAAGTTAACTTAAACAATTTTTTTTTTTATTTCGTTTGCATCATTATCTTTAGTCGTATATTTACATTATTTTTCAAAAACAAGCATTATATTTAATAAGGGTCAAAACCCGTTGATGTGGATCCGACATCAAACAATTCGCAAGAATTAATTATGATGTCGGGATGCGGAGGGAATCAAGTCGAGTTTTTTTATTAAAGTATCGATCTATTAGATTCGATACCAATTCCATAATTGGATGTCGAATCTAATGATTTAGTCAAATAAATTAATTAACACGATTTTCGTTGATGCTAATATAGATGTCCTCTAATTCAATTGGATTAATTACGACATTAATAAACGCGGAGAAATTTATATCGTGCTAGTTAATTTAAAACGACTTATATTATTTTCTTTATTTTTTCACTCTAGTATTCCATATCGATTCCATAATCGGATATGGGATATAACGAGCATCAAAATCAAAATCGAGTATAAATTATTCCAAGTATTTAATATCGATTTCATAATCGAATATTGAATACGACGAATATCGAAAATATTAAGTCGAGTGCAAATTACGCAATATTTGTACGCGATTTAATAAAATCATCAATTTTCCGAAGAAAACAATTTCGCTCTTTTTTTATTATTATTCTTCGAACATCATTTTTTTAGACAAAACATTTTTTTTAGATCTCGATATATTTTTCCTTGACCTCGGTCAACACGTGTTAATCCATCACGTGACCTACTATTCTTTCCAAAATCATGCATTCATCACATCTATATCTTTATTCAATTTATTACTCGTTACATCGTTACTAACGGTTTGATTGTTTCTTTTGTCGATTTTTGTCGTTTATTTTATTTTACTAAAATGAACCCACATGCTAAAATTCCACTTTGACGTAGAATTAATTGCATTAAATCGACATAGAAACCCTTTTCAATTTCATTCACATGTTTAGGGAAAATAATCTTTGCATATCTTTTTCCCGTTCAATTAACGCGCGTATTGGAAAGTCATTCGAATTCTTAGTAGAGGCCGCTAATGTGCGGGCGGGGTTGGGTGTCCTTTGTGGGCTTCCCAACACGTACCCTCACCCCTTACTCAGAACCTCGGTTTCCGGATGCCCGAAACCGTTGGCGCACGAGAGTCATTCAATACACAATATCCGATAATGTCGGTATTGGTATCAAATGCAAAGGGACGAGCCCAATAAACTCTGACATCGGAAATGGGCCGTATTTTGTATACGGACCACTACGACATAGAGTGGGCTCGAATGGTTCCGAATAACCACAAAATTCGGTGGCGACTCCACATAGACCTAAATTTCAATTCGATCCGTTTCATATGGAGATTCATTCGCCTACCCAAACCTGCGCGTGGCCGCGTCGGGGTGGACCTATGTCATGTCCACATTAATTAATGACTATGAGACCCACGTAAACCTACTGCATTCGGTCATTAATGAGATAATTTCGTTCATGTTTGATGTGTCTCATACATGGATTTATTATCAAATTAATTAAAATTGATTTTATTTATGGAATATAATCCAAAGTTGAGATTATTTCTGTTAAATAAACTTAAAATAAAGGGTTTTTCTACATGACGCCCCTGAACTTTTCACTTTTCTACATGGTACCGGCCATACTTTTTCTATGTGTATACATGTTACCCTTGAACTTTACTATTAATTTAATTTGTACCTTTAAAGTTTTTTTTCATCAAGTTTTGTCATTAAATTATGTTTAAAGCTTAGATTAACACTCCAATATCTTTTAACTTAAATAATTAAGTAGTAATTGAGTTTTTTTTTTTTTTGAGCGAAGTAGTAATTGAGTTTTAAATTAAGTGTTATCATTTGATTTGACAATATAACGTCAAAAATATACTCTTTAGATTTGGTGCATAACTGCAAAAAAAAGTACAAGAATGTTAGTTTAAGTTCAATTATAGGTTAATTAGGCATGTTAAATGACGTTTAAGTTTTAATCTTGAACAAAAAAAATGTAATTTAGTGGTAAAGCCTAGCGGGAAAAAAAGTTTAGGAGTACCAATAAGGTACGGAGTAATACGTAATAAAGTTTAGGGGTACCAACAAAGTTTTATAGTACGGAGAAACTATAAGGGTATCATGTAGACACGTAAAAATGGTAAGGGTACTTGTAGAAAAGTGAAATGTTTAGGGGTATCGCGTAGAAAAAGTTACTTTAAATATACAAAATACTTGTGACACTAATATTACTTTAGAAACAAGAAAAAAGTCAAGTTATTTTGTTTATTTCAAGGTACGAGGGACGTGCTATTTCATATACGAATTTTACTAAGTTGTACACGCAATTTTCGTCTTTACCCTTCTCATTTGCCCTCTTCCCCCATCTCATTCCACAAAGAATAAATACACGTAAAAGCCAACAAAATTCACACCCCAACCCTTGACTTTAGCCCACCCCTCCGATCGCCCACCACCCTATTTACCACCCTCACCCCCTACACCACCTCGACCCACCAACGCCATCCACCATCTCATCGCCACTCCCTTAACCTCCTTGTCGATCGACCGCTTCCCTCCCCAGCAACCCGTCGGCCTCGCTTCCGGAGACTTGTCGTTTTGTTGTCAGGCTTCCCACTATTCATGTCTGATCTATACGTAAATTAAAGAAAAGAAGATAGTAACTTACTCCATCCAATGTCATTCGATTTTGAGACAAGAGAAAAAAAAACTGTCTAAATAATTTCAATTTCATCTTTGAAATTGCACCGGTTGGTATTATGGATGACAACGGACCGGATCCGCATGGATCCAGATCCAGATCCGCACCCCTAGTAGTGGATCCGGATCCGGTCTGGATCCGACGGATCCCAAAAATGTAGATCCAGATCCGGATCCGCGGATCCAATTTCTTACTTAAATTCTACAAAATTTTTAATTAATACGTATTTGCAACCATATTAATTTTCATAATTTTACAAATAAAATCGAATATAAAGATTAATAATCAAAGATTAATAAACTAAAAGAAAAAAGTCTTAGAAATAACAAAAAAAAAACAAATTAAAGTTCTAAGTTTTTTATTATTGTTATTTTTTTATTAAAACGGATTTGCGGATCCGGATTTACATATTAAGATCCAGATCCATATCCGTTTAAAGATAGCGGATCCGGATCCGGATCCATATCCAACGGATCTCAAAATTTAGGATCCATATTCGATCCGTGCGGACCGGATCTGGATAAGATCCCGGATCCGTTGCCATCCCTAGTTGGTATAGCAAAGGTTAATTTTACAATAATTTTAGTTTCATCGTTTTTAATCAGCTTAATCCGATGCAATTATTGTTTCTAACGACGAGATTTCACCTTAATCTGATTGTTTTTTATTCAATGTTGTTTCTAATTCATTGTTTAATGGTCAATTTTTTTTACTAAACCCTAATTAGACGTAACTAACAATATAATTAAACTATTAATGACAAGTTAACAAGTTAAATAACAAAATAATTAACGAAATCCAAATTATTACTTGTTCCATGTTGAATTGTTTTGAATAATTGTAAAAAGGTTGATTAATTTGTTTAGATTTAATGGAAGAGAGAAACTATAGAGATTTTTTTAAAAGAGAAGGGCGAACAAGGAAAAATAAATGACAAAATGGATACAACGTCGTAAAAACCGTGTATGATTTAGCAATTCCATGATTCATTGGTTTCAATACGTTTGAAACTATAGACCCAATACATGGTGCAATGTACATTAAAAATTCTGATTGGAGTAACAAATTCTCCTACACGAGAGTCTTTTAATTCTCCGCATACCTCTTCTCCGTCCCTTCTTACATTAAGAATGAAAATTATTGTATGTGCATAGTAAAATTACTCCCTCCATTCAAAGAACAACCTTACCATCTTCTCTCTAAACCCTTACTCCTTCAAAGAAAACTCTAGCCTTCAAAAAAAAAATTTGGGGCTACCACCATTAATTGGTGGTAAGCCCCCCAATTTCAATTAATTATATAGCTATTAGTATAAGTATTATTATTATAATTATATTTACAATAATTGTCCTCTCCTTTTGGAGAGATTCGTCCCCATTAATTGATGGGTTTCGCTCTCTCTTTTAGGAGAGATGGTAAGTCTTTGATAGAGGAGAGGGCGCGGAAGATCAGTACTTCAACGGTTCATTATACGGTATCTCAATTTATGTCAGACTGTCGGCTACAATCTATCAATTTAGATAAAATGGATTCTCTTCAAAACATTGAAAGATCCGAAGACCCTCTTGTGAAAGTTGTATCATTAAACAGCGATATGTTGAAAGAGGATGTGCAGAAGCGGAGAACAAAATCTTAGTGAGAGATCTTTGTTTTATTGAGAATTTATTTTACTCAAATCTTATAGTATTGTATCATTTCAGTTTCGATATTATTTGCAGATGTTGTATGAGTTTTCATTAATGAAATGATCTTTTCGCTCGAAAGAATGGAAATTATTAAACATTTTTTTCGTTGGGCCAAATACTTTAAGTAGGCTAATCTCATGAATGTCATGATACAAGAAGTTCTAGTAAAAAAAATTGAGTAACTTTAATGTACTCTATGTGAATATAGTATGAGGCCTTTTTGCTCTTTGTTGGGCCTCTTCCTGGAATCGATAAGCTTCATTCATTCAGGCCCCAACAGTGTGAGTGAGTCCACAGTCCACAGCCGACAGAAGGATGCGCAAGACTCCGAATCTAAGAAAACAAGAGGAAAAAAAAAAAAAAAAAAAAGTTACTCTTCGCAGTACTAACTTTACTTGACGCAATACTTTTTGTATATATTTTTTCATTATATGATATTCACTGAAAAATAAAAATATTCTTTCTTACTCTCTATCCCTCTCTAATCTCTATTGTTTATTCATCTTAAACAACGTATAATACGCGTACATTCGACAACATTTCGCATAAGAACTCTGACAGACCGTCTCCTATGAGAATTTGTGAAACATCGTAATGGACAAGTAGCGCTCATAACTTCCCTAATGGGGTTTACCATCGAGAAGCTAGTAGTTCAGTTCAGGAAGGGTTTTTTTAAATTGGGCTTCTTTGTGAATCTTCAAGCCTAGATCAGAGTTGGCTGGCTTATCCATCGCATCTTCTTCACTTGGGCTTAGTTCAAATTTGCCCCAACATTTATTCAACGTAAATAGGAGTACATATAAATTGTGGACTTGTTACGGAGTAGTCCGTATTTTATAATATCAATGGTCCAACTTATTACCTAAAATCCTAACTAATCAGTTTAATAACTCCCATTTTTTTATAATATCCTTTCGATCTCAGTCATTTGTTATTAGTGATTGATTGAGACAGACGAATAACATCTCCTTTTAATTTGGATAATTATCGTCCAACCCGGTAAGAGAGTGGCTCGTAATATTATAATCGTAAATTAGTTATATACTATAAACCCAAAAAGGTTGTAACTTTAGGATGATCATATAGTCAGCCATGCATATATGATAAATTAATATACCCCATATATAATCCATAACTTCTTACTACTTTAAAGTTAATTAAGTGGCATGTTCTTTTCTTGATGTAGTGGCTTGTTTTGTTATGTCAAATTGTAGTAGTCTAGTAGATATAATCATACACACATGGTCAAACTATGAACTACATCCACAAGACTAGTAGGCTAAGCAAAAGAAAAGGAAAAGATAGCCACCATCAAATGATATGTACTGTATATGAGTTGGTTTACTTGGTTAGGATCGGTATATCCGTTAGAAAGTTAGAAAGTTAGAATTAGTTAACTATCATTTATTTGGTTAGATAAAATAATTTTTCAAATCAGAATAACTTTGTCTTTATCTACTCACGTGCGTGATATTTGACCTGTCATAGTTTATAACAGATATGCGTGTGCCAAATGATAGTCAGTAGGTTTTCCTTGTGAGAGAATTATCCAACTTATAAATAAAACGGGTCAATTAAATTCTCATGTAGTTAGATAAGACAAACATTTTGTTAATACCTAAACATCTGAGTTTTATCTTTTATAGTACATTATACTTCACCCGTCATAAGTTGATGACGAATAGTCGAATATACTCATATTAAACAAGAAATTATGTATGTATATATGCACTACCTAACTTTCGAAACTATAGTTCACCAGCTGCCCCTTTAAAAGAGCTTAAAGGTGCACTATAATTTGATTAATTAGGACAATACATGTGGTTTCTTTCTCAATCTTAAAAAAAAAAGCAGATAGAGCAAAAGAAAGAGAGGAGAAAGACAGAATTCGTAAAGGAAACCAAAGTGGATATCTTTATTTTTTTGGCTGTCTTTCCATCTTTTCTCTCCATTTCTTTTGGCTTTAACAGACTTCATTTTTTAGGGCATAAATAGTTTGCACCAAGTTTCTCAACACCTCAAAATTCATAATTTAAACCACTTTAATTATAGGGTTATTTAACGACAATAATACCAATTATAGGGCGTCCTACCAAAATAAAATCAATTTCAATAAATCTGAGAATAATACATAGTATTGAAGTAGTTAAACCACAATAATATAACTGACTTTATAACTTCATGCATCAGGTCACCTCATTAATATTTAACCTACTACTTATCCTCCATCCTCCTCCTTAGACCTGGATAACGGGTGAACCGAGTCGGGTTTGGGTCGGGTCAACTTCAGGTTGTGCCACTTTCGTGTTATAATAATCGGGTCGACTTCGGGTCGGGTCGGATAATTTCGGGTTCGGGTGATTCTTGGAATCTCGGGTTTGCTGTTTTCAACTTTTTTTAGGGATATCGACTCGTTTTCTATAATAATAATTTGATCAGTTTTGGGTTAGCTCGGGTTAACTCGGATTACAGGTCAAAATCAGGTCTTCAGTTCGGGTGTCGGGTCGGGTTCGGTTTGACTTATTTGGATCAGGTCAGTTTTGCCAGGTCTAGTCCTCCTTACTTCTCTCCTTCATCCTCTGTCTCCCTCACCTTCATCCTTCTTCAGTTCTTTTCTATACGTTTCATTTGGATGAACGTGTTGATTTTGGTGTAATTTTTTTTATACGTTTCGTTTGGATTAATGTGTTGATTTTAGTATAGTATTTTGTTATTAACTAGATTTGGTGAGGTTGAAGGAAGATGAAGGCGGAGGACGACGTTTAATGCTCCGTACACTGAGTAAGTGAAAAGGGGTGAAGTAATATGAAATAAATTAAAAGTGAAAAAGAAAGGTGAACGGGTTCTACCGGTAGTTGGTCACCTATACTTATCCGGTTTAACTACTCCAAAAATACGTATTATTCTCAGATTTATTAAAATTGGAATTATTTTTGTAAGACGCTCTATAGTTGGTATTATTGTCGTTAAATAAAATTAAAGGTGAAAAAGAAAGGTGGATGAGTTCTATAGGTAACCGGTCACCTATGCTACCCTAGTTTAACTATTGCAATAATACGTATTATTCTCAGATTTATTAAAATTGATATTATTGTGGGAAGACACCCTATAGTTAGTATTATTGTCGTTTAATAACCCTTAATTATTATATCATAGACAAATTAGTAATTAATTTCTCATCTTGATCATTTGTTTACATTTTACATTAGTTGTGAGGAATATTTTGTATATCGTAATTGATCACTGAATTGATCCTTAGCTTATTAGAATACGTGTTAAAAGGATTAAGGATATTTGGGTCGAGTAGGTGTGATTTGCTCATTTGCGTGAAAAATGTACTTCCTCCATTTTATTTGATTATTTACGTTTTTTTTATATACATACATCAATGCTTGTTTTCTTTATTTTGTTAATATTTTTAAATTAGTTACATAGTACCACAAAATACAAAAAATTGATATTCATAGTCCTCTCGGTTAGACAATTTAAACAAGATTTAACATTACTATCTCGGTTAGAAGTTATTTTGAGGATTCTTATTTTGAATTTGTTTAAGGGAGCGTCCAACGACGACTCTACTAGTACGTATATGATATACATAAGACTACAAATATGATAGTTTTAGTTTTAAAGTTGTTTAACGTGGTATACATACCAACAATCATATTTGAGATTTTTTTGCGGCAAGTTGGCATTATGGAGGAGGAATCTACCTAGTAGCAAGGGGTAGCACTCGGGATCACAAATTTAAAAAAAATGATTAAGATTATAGACTTTCGCTATCAAAGTTCATATATATAAGACCTTAACATAAATACTTGTATAATAAAATAGTATAAAGAGACTCGCTACTCCAAATATTTCAGTTGAGATCACGTATTTCTTACTCGTATTACGTACATTTGATATTATGTTTGAGATAATAAACTAAAGTTTCAGTCCATTTATCCACTAAAGATTAAAAGAGAGCATTAAAAAAAACTGAATTATTAATACGAAGTAAATTATTATTTCCAAAATTTGTGTAAGCATACATCAGAAATCAGCATTAAGTAAACCAAAAGAAGAAAAGGTAGGTACGGTGATGATACAAGCAACTTGTGGTTACAATATAATCACAAAAGGTGCACTACCACTACCAGTCTACCACGCAATCTTTGTTTACTTACCTACGGTCAATAACATAATAATAATAATGCATTATCATCTTTTCTAATGCATCAAAAGTTACAATTCCACATTCTATTTTGTACTCTCACTCTCCCTTATTTAAAGATTGTTCCACTTAATTAAAATACTCTTCGGTTCTCACATATAATGAGAGAATGAAGCAATTTTTAAGGGACAACGAAGTCACGAAGGTGGTATTATATACTTGATCGTACAATTATGTATTTAAAGAATCCGTATTTCAAGTAAATGAAACTCAATATAAAGTTTTTATGTTTTATTATCCTTTCTCATCATGCAAAAGTTTTTCGACTATAAAATAAAGAGTTATTTAACAGGAATAATCCCAACTTTTGGTGATATTCTATAAATAAAATCAACTTTAATAAATTTGGGAATAAATCTAGACACACATCAAACGCGAATGGATTCAGGTTACTTGCTACCTACTATGCCTGTACACTATTCCATTATAGTTATTAAATTGATGTTACTAAACTAACTGATAACAATCATAATCGTAATTATTGAGCTTACCGGTCATAATGGACATCCACACAACTTCTTCCCAGTGTTTTCTCTCTTCTTGGTTGCAGAAAACATCTTTCGAGATGTTAGATCTCCATGAATTCGAAGAACATGAATTTGATAGATTATCCATGTATTTCGAGAATTGTTGCGCAAAATTAGGGTTTGAAATTTGGGTTTAGGGGAAGAATCGACATTGATGTGCAAAGGAAGAAAATGAAGTTGTATGTGTTAATTAACGACTATGAGACCCACATAAACCTACTGCATCCGGTCATTAATGAATCAATTCCATTCGTATTTGATGTGTCTCATAGAGTTTATTCCTAGATTAATTAAAGTTAGTTTATTTACGGAATACCACCCAAAGTTTGGATTATTCATGTTAAATAACCCTAAAATAAATAGGGCATAATTTTAGAATTCTTTTTTTTCTAAATAGGCTCAACTGTAACTTTATTACAAAAATAGGCTTGGTATCAAACTAATTACGAAAAATGGGACCCACGTGTGGACATGACATAGGTCCACCCCGACGCGGCCACGCGCGGGTTTGGGGAGGCGAATGAATCTCCATGTGAGATGGGTCGAATTGAAATTTAGATCGAATTTGGAGTCGCCACCGAACTTTGTGGGAGTTCGGGCCCGTTCGAACTCACTCTATGTCGTAGTGGGCTATGCACAAAGTATGGCCCATTCCGATGTCAGAGTTTACTGGGTTCGTCCCTTTGCATTTGATACCGATACCGACATTATCGGATACCGATACCGACATTATCGGATACCGTGTATTGAATGACTCTCATGTGCCAATGGATTCGGACATCCGGAAACCATGGTTCTGAGTAAGGGGTGAGGGTACGTGTTGGGAAGTTCACAAAGAACACCCAACCCCGCCCGCACATTAGCGGCCTCTACTAAGATATCGTTTGATTTTGAAATACGCGCGTTAGTAGAACGATGAATGATATGCAAACATTGTTTTCCCTAAACATGCGAGAATTTGAATGAGTTGCTAAGTCGATTTAATGCATCTAAATTTAACGTTAAAGTTGTTTTAGCATGCGAGGTTTGTTTTAGTATAATAAGACAAACGATGAATAATAAGAAAACAAAGACAAAGAACAAACGGGTTAGTAACAGTTTGTAAATTGAATAAAAGATGTAAATATGATGACATGAATGATTTTGAAAATTTTATGACACGTGATGGGTTAAACACGTGTTGACCGAGGTCGAGAAAATATTTATCGAAGCTTTAAAATATGCCGAGAAAACCCGCTGTTTCGTTAAAGAAACGATATTCGAAAATTTAAAACGAAATTTTTGTGTCGCGTTTTCAGGAGTTCGCGCGCCTCGCTCGGGAAGGGCGCGACTCGCGCGGGTCAGGTGACTCGCCCGGGATGCGTGCGGGTTGCGTGACGGGCTGCTTTCAAGATCGTTTTTTAGATAATCGATAGTTTTATTAAATCGCGTACAAAAATAAGGCATAATTTATACTTGACTTAATTTTGCGATATTTGTTATATTTGATATTCGATTATGAAATCGATATCAAATATTCGGAATGATTTTTTAGAAAAGGTGAAAAAAAAAGAGTTTTGTAAATTACTTTGAAAATCGAAATAAAAAAAGCAATGTTGATTCTCTCCGCGTTAAAATCATCGTATTTTGTTTTTAAAATTATGTGACAATTTTTTAGCATCAACGAGATTAATTTAGTTCTTTTTAGATACGATATTTGACTATAGAGTCAATATCGTATTTTAAGAACGTTTGTTTTGTATGAAAATAGTTTATAGTATCGATATTATAGAAAATAAAAGATGCGACGATGACCCATAAAAAAAAACGGACCGACGACCAAAATAAAAAACGAGAGGAAGAGAAAGAGAAAGGAGAAGACGAGATTGATTTTACACCCTCAACCTACATGCTTTCTATTCTCGGAACGGGGCTCGTCAGAATGTGGCTTAGACATGGGAGCGTCGAGATAATGTCGGTGAGTTGTGGTGGTTTTGTTTTGGACGTGTAGGGTGTCGGGTGAGGTGGCCGGTTCCTTCGGGCTTAGGCGGCGTGATCTCGGGTTGTAATATCGGTCTTTCGATGCTACGTGTATGAGTTGAATGTATGTATTGTGTATTGATTGTTGATGTTTTTCTGTAGTTATGATCGATGTATCAGGTGTGTAAATTGTGTTGTGCAAGGGGCCTATTTATAGGAGAGTTCCCGACCTTGGCTAGGAGAGGTAGTTAGATGAGAATTACCGCTTTGGATAGGAAATGTAAGAAGTCGAGAGGAACGAGAACTCCGTTTCTTGGTGGAGAAGTCACGGAATTCGGCTGAAACAAGGCTGCTCGGCCGAGTATCCTTATGCTCGGTCGAGTGTTTGATCGGGTGTTCGGATAGGATTCCTATTGGAGATCGAATTCTACCCTTAACGGAATTGTTTAATATTTTTTGTAGCTGATTTTTGTAGTGTTAGAGTTCAAGCCGGATTGGCGGGATGACACGGCAGATTTTATGCCTCAAAAAATATCTTTGACCGGGTTTTGACTCGGTCGCTAAAAGACGATTCTGCCCCTGGTGTCAGATTCGACCCAAATTAGTCCTATTTGACTCGAAATGACCCACAGGGCCTGGTTTTGAGGTTGATTTTGTGAGATTTGTACTCCGCAAAAAGCCCAAGCCAAATGCCAATGATTTCGAGTCCATATTCGAGTATGTTAAAGCATGCTGGCGTCCGATCATCATCGGGTGCTTGTCGAAAACTACTATAGACACCTAACGGCCAAATGTGGGTGTCTACACCACGATATCACTTTCGAGCTCGGGTCTGGAGTCGACTACCCCCTTTGTCTCGGATAGACCCCAGACAATGATGACGAGAGTGACCAAAATAAAACTCACTCATCTCTATTTAGGTTGTATCAAGCAGCCTTAGCCTGGCCTGGGCATTGGCGATTCTAGGATTTACACAAGGGGGTCTGGAAAATGTTTTTTAAATTATCTATGTCAAATTGGATCTCTAACTTTACATAGATACATAAATATTACTTATTTGTCATTTTATTTATCAGTTATTACATTTATAATAATAATACTACTCCGTAGATAATATTGTTGAATGCAAAACTGATAGAGTAATACAGAGTAGTAATAATATAAATATAAAAGAATATTGGAAGGAGGTACTTCCTTCATTTTTTTATTTTCTTCCTATTTATTTTTTCACACTCTCCAAGACGGTACAATTTCAAGCACATCTAGGAGTTATAACCCGGATAGCCGAGACGAGAACATAAGTCGAGGAAGAAAACAAGAAACCGAGATACAAAGGAGGAACCCACTGCTGAGTTTCAACATGTCCACTCGATCGAGTGCCTCATATATACGCCAACTGGACTACATCGAAGAATTGGGCCGATTCCTCTTTTTAGACCCAGAACAATCGAAGTTGGAGCATTTCATTGGGCCACTCGATCGAGTACCATCAGCTGCACTCGATCGAGTGCACCCAAACCGGACCGCGCGTCATTTCTTATTTCGTCATAGATTTTTGACATGTTTGGAGTCCAACTGATTCTCTTTAAATCAATTTACTGACTCATATGTCAGAGACTTTTTTTTGCTTTTGCTTTGGCTTTTAATTCATTCACACATTCATAGTTTTACGATATATTTGCGAGATACATTGAACCTAGTTCTCCGTCTCAGATCTCGAATTCTTTGGTATTGATATATTCTTAATTTCAATTCCAATTTCAGTTTTCAACTTTAATTTCCGTCTTAATACATTCTTCCCATTCATAGTAATTGTTATTTTCGTAATTCATATTATTTTATCGTTTTCTAGCGTAGAATTATTATTGATTTCCATAGATCAATTTCTGTCGTGTTCGATCGTTATGTTTAATTGCAATTAGTCTTTTGTTAGTTTGATTGTTCTTAATATGAGTAACTAAATTCTACCTAGGGTTTAAGGGGATCGATGCGTATTATGAGGGTTATAGTCAGTTGACCTATTTCTAATCGTATGAACTATCGTCTGAATATCGTTTTAATTCTGATTGACTGATTAATGGGCATGATTGATTAATTAGGATCACAATTAGGACTTTTCGCCGATCGGGTTAAAGACTGATTAGGTCACAATAGTGGGTAGACTAGCTTAATTCTAGTGATCGCAGGTTAAGTTTAGTTCCAAAGGTTGTAGAAGTACCGACAGGACCTACATCTTAGATAGTTCGATTATTGACCTGTTAGTTGACTCCCTGACCCGAGTAATCTTCATAGTGAACCTGAGACCCTAGACTTTTCTCTTATTGATTTACCCATTAGTAATTAGTCCTTAGCCTACTAAAATAACCAGAAAAACAGTGATCTGTAGTTTAAGTTTAGACATTAGAACAAGTAATTGAGTCTCGTCTCCTTGTGGTTCTACCCCTACTTCACTATCTGCATTAGTTAGTGGACGTTAGGGTATTTGTGATTAAGGATACGACTAACCCCTGTCAGTGAAACAGAAGGTACGTTATATTTCAAATAAACAAATTTAAAAGACATTCTACTACGTACCTTTTGAGTAACGTCGGATAAGGACGAAATCTTCGATATATATACACTCGAAATTGAACTATTTTAGATTTTTTTAACAACCGACAGTCATTTTATGTCATACGTCTCCTATTTAGATGGCCAACAAAATATCTCCCAATTTGCGAAAAATCCTCTGAAACGAGCGAATTTGAAGGTATTATTATCCATGTTTTTTCAGGGTGATTTGGTCCTGAAATCAAACAACTTAAAATTCGCATAGTAACTAATCCGTACATTCTAGAAAGATCTCGGAATAACAAAAGGTACGTACGGTTTTAAATAAACACATTTAAAAGTCATTCGACTATCTTTCTAGTAACGTCGCCGGATTAGGTTGAAATCTTTGATATATACTCGAAACTGGATTATTTTAGTGTTTGTTTAACAACCGACAGTCATTTCATGTTATACAGGTCATACTTAGATGACCAATAGAATATCTCACATTTTTTTTGGAAAATCACCTGAAACGGCCGAATTTGAAGATTATTATTCATGTTTTTCGGGTTGATTTGGTCCAAAAATTAAATGTCTCAAAATTTACACGGTAATTATATCAAACATTTTAGAAGTAACAAAAGTTACAAATAAACACATTTAAAAGATAATCGACTATCTTTCGAGTAACGTCGAAGTATGACGAAAACTTTAATATACATACACTCGAAGCCGAACTATTTTAAAGTGTTTTTAACAAACGTCAGTGATTTTATGTTATACGGGTCATATTTAGATGGCCAACAAAAATATCACACATTTTTCGAAAAATATTCACGCTTTTCGGGCTGATTTAGTCCCGAAATTAAATGTCTCCAAATTTCCACAGTAGGTACTCCATATATAATAGAAATGTCTCGGGGAAACATATCCAAATTCCCACAGTAGCTACTCCATATATAATAGAAATGTCTCGGGGAAACATAAGGTATTATGTTTCAAATAAACTCATTTAAAAGACATTCAAGTAAGTACCTTTCGAGTAACACGTCATATAAGGGCGAAATCTTTGATATATATACACACTCGAAACTGAACTATTCTAGAGTTTTGTAACAACCATCATCAGTCATTTTATGTTATACGTGATCTATTTAGATGACCAACAAAATATCTCACAATTTTCGAAAAATCTTCTAAAATGGGCGAATTTGAAGATATTATTATACCCGTTTTTCGTGGTGATTTGGTCCCGAAATTAAACGTCTTAAAATTCGCATAGTAACTAATCCGTACATTGTAGAAATATCTCGGAATAACAGAAGGTACTTACAGTTTCAAATAAACACATTTAAAAGATATTCGACTATCTTTCGAGTAACGTCGTCGGATTAGGGCGAAATCTTCGATATATATACTCAAAACTGAATTATTTTAGTGCTTTTTTAACAACCGACAATCATTTTATGTTGTACAGGTCCTACTTAGATGGTCAGCAGAATATCTCACATTTTTCGAAACATCACCTAAAACAGCCGAATTTGAAGATTATTGTAGACACCCACATTTGGCCGCCAGGTGTCTATAGCAGTTTCCAAAAAACACCCGATGATGATCGGACGTAAACATGACTTAATACGCTCAATTTTGGACTCAGAATCAATAGTATTTGGCGCGAGCTTTTAGCGGAGTGAAAATCTCACCAAACCGACCTCAAATCCAGGCCCAGTGAGTCATTTCCAATCAAATAAGACTAATTTGGGTCAAAACCGACACCAAGGGCAAAATCGTCTTTTAGCGACCGGGTCAAACCCCGGTCAAAGGCATTTCCGAGACATAAAAATCTGTCACGCCACTTCAAAAATCTGACTCAAAGTCAAATACCACAAAAAAAGCAGCAATGAAGAAGATTTAAGCAACTAAACCTCTCCGCTAGAGATAAAACTCGATCTCTAAAAAGAGTCTTCCACCCGACCAGACCCACTCGATCGAGTGGACCAGCCCACTTGGTCGAGTAGGCTTGCAAAACCACATAAAACCGGCATCAGACCGGGCACTCGATCGAGTGCTATGCACCACTCGATCGAGTGGCCTCTTTTCCAGGTGAAACTGGATTCCTTTTTTCTATCCACAATCGGAATCCTTCTTCATCTCAAACCGGGTGTTTCCCTTCACCCAAGCCGGTGTTTCTTCCCATCCAAGCAAAGTCTTTCCTATCCAAAACCGGGGTACCTCTCCTATAAATACACCCCTTTGCACACACACAATGAGAACACACGATACACACACTTCACAGCTCAAAAACTTTAGCAAATCTAGGCAACACAATCCCGACTTTCCTCTAGAAATCCTATAGGAAACCCAAGCCAAAATACAACACCTTAACTCCTCCTATATCCTCGTTACTCCCACGCAAGCGCCGTTACTACGAGTTCCGAATCGAGGTCGAAATTAGCATGTAGGTTGAGGGTGTTACAAATCCCGTCTTCTCTCCTCTTCTCTTCTCTTTCTCGTTCTTCTCGTCTTCCATGTCGTCCTAGTCATGTTTTTTTTCTTCTTCTTATTTTTCTTTTCTCGTTTCTAATATCGATATTATCATACTATTTTCAAAAAGCATTATTTCCTAGGATACGATATCGACTCTATAGTCGAATATCGGATCTGAAGGAATCATTCTATAAAACCATATTAAACGCGATTCCGTTGATGCCGAGGTAATGATCACATGGTCCAAAAAGACTAATTACGATATTACAACGCGGAGGGATTTATTTCATCTTAATTCAGTTTAAAACGATTTATGAACGTCTTTTACAAAATTCACTCTAATTATTAGATATTAATTCTATAATTAAGTGTCGAATATAACGAGTATCGAAAGCCGGATCGAGTGTAAATCATATTATATTTACACGTGATCTAGCAAAACTACTAATTTTAAAATTAAAAGCAAATTCACGAACTATTGTTCGCACAGGGGGCACTCGATCGAGTGGCACCCCTAAATCGAGGCAGAATGCTTTTTGAGGACCACTCGATCAAGTGGCACCCCTAAATCGAGGCAGAATGCTTTTTGAGGACCACTCGATCGAGTCCGCCCTATGACTCGATCGACTGGTCCCTGGTACATCGAAATCACGAGCCTTTCAACATATTTCGAGTCCCGACAAAATTCTTTTAACGACTTCGGTCACCACGTGTCAAGCCTATCACGTGATTTACTCTTTTCAAAACCATGCATCGTACCATTCTAATCTATTTTTTATTTCATTATTATCGTTACTAACCCATTTATTTTTATTTTCGCGCTTTATTTTTATTGTTTGTTTTATTATACTAAAACGAACCTCACATGTTAAATACAACTTCGACTTATTTCAAAGATGCATTAAACGATGTAGATCAAACATAATTCACATGTTTAGTCAAAACGCTGTTTGCATATCATTTAACCGTCAAACTAACGCGCGTACACAAAAAACGAATGATATCTAAGTAGAGGCCGCTAAGTGCGGGCGGGGTTGGGTGTTCTTTGTGAACTTCCCAACACGTACCCTCACCTCTTACTCAGAACTATAATTTCCGGATGTCCGAAACCATTGGCATACGAGAGTCATTCAATACACGATTATCGATAATGTCGGTATCGGTATCGCAATGCAAAGAGACGAACCCCATAAACTCTGAAATCGGAATGGGTCGTACTCTGTGCGCGGCCCACTACGATATAGAGTGGGTTCGAACGGGCCCGAACTCCCACAAAGTTCGGTGGCGACTCCATTTAGATATAAATTTCAATTCGAGATCCATCTCACATAAGATTCATTCGCCTCCCCAAACCCGCGCGTGGCCGCGTCGGGGTGGACCTATGTCATGTCCACAATTTGGCGACTCCGCTGGGGATACTTGATGTACCACTTGTCATCGGGGTTCCTAGGCTGAGACTCGAAAAGAAATCGTTCAGTAATGTACGCGTTTTAGTTCAATGGTTCATGCATAACCCAAATTTTTCCCGGGCCGGTTACTTGTGACCGACGTCCCACTATACCACGGTGCATTCCTAAATGGGTGTGCTAAAAACTTCTATGGCCGAACTCGTATGGGTTTCACGGCATGTTCTAAGACCAATTCGGCTTAGGAAGTTCGTCCTGATTTACGAGAAAGCCGTCGTTGTTGGTATAGACCCGATTTCGACCGACCGAGACTTAGTTTAAGAGCATACATGGTGTCGATATATTGCTTCCGTGACTACATGCTACTTGATTTACATCTCACCTTTTTTTTTTTCAAAAAACGGTTATTTTTTTAAAAAATGCATCTTTTCATAAATACATCCAATTTCAAAACCCGGGATGCTACCGAATTTAGAACTTATGATTTTACTCAAAATAGCCTATCTCTAGCCGGTATGCTGCCCATTTTAAAGTTCAAAATATTTTCAAATCTTCAAAATTGCGGCCCGATGGCATTTCGCCGGTTTCAAAAAATTGAGCCATCCACCTATTTTCTCGGATTTTTCTAAAAAAAACTTCCTTTTCAAAATTTTCCTCTTCTTAGGATTTCCCGTATTTAGTAGTGTCGGGTCTTGTCATAAGTCGTCGAAGGTCTTTAGCGTCGAAACTCCGTCGATCTTACATCACGGGTTTCCTCCCTATCCCAGTCTGCCTTATTTGTCAAGGCAAGGCCCACCTACGTAGGACATACTCCTACAAAGGCAGGCCCGTTTACACTTTCGAGTCCAAAGTCTGGGGAAATCTCACGTGGACCTTCCTTTGAACGGGACTAGGCCCACTCAGTCGAATCTTAAGGAAGTTACACCACCCACGAGTCACCCGTCTAGGTGTCGGTCTCGAGTCATTTTCTCGTCTAGTCTTTTCCTTGCTCGGGATTTACTATTTTGATTCCAAGATCTGGGTCAGTTTCTGATTACGCGGTATTCTTACAGACAGGCCACCGGTAACCAGACACCAACACAAGATGCAAGAAGCTTTGGACAAGTTGACAGCCTCCCTGGCTCAGATTGAAGCCCAGCTGGCAGCTATCAAATCCGACCAGATAGCTATTGTTACCCGTGTAAGCGCCGTGGAACAAGGGACTCCTAGCGGTGGGGTTGAGACTACTGGTCCTCTGGCTGAATTGGTCAGCGCGGTCCGCAAGCTGGAAGAACAGGTCCACCTATCAATCAACAACACTATCCACACGGAGAATGCCCGTGTCTACTCACCCCTGAATGATGAACTGCCCGCTAACCTCAACCTTACGGGCCTACCGATGTTTGACGGGACCGAAGACCCGGTACTCCATATCCGGGCCTTCAAGGATTTCATGGCCGTTAAGGGAGTCAAGTCGACCATGTTCAAGCACCTGTTTGCTTCCTCCCTCGAGAAGCATCCGAAAGCCTGGTACTACAGGCTTGATTCCAAGAAATACAAAACCTGGGATGACGTGGCAACGGAGTTTGCTCGGAACTATGCCGACAACACCGAAATCCAGACCACGATGCGCACCCTGGAAGTTATGGCCCAAGAACCCAAGGAAGGATTTACGAAATACCTTCAACGCTGGAGGGCCGAGAGTGTGAAGTTGGTCGACAAGCCCAACGAAAAAGTGTTAGTGGAGGCCTTCGTCAAGAACCTCCTCCCCTCTTACCGGGTCCATCTCCGGTATGCTGTCATACCCAACTTCGCCACCTTAACTGAAATGGGGATAAGGATTGAAGATGATTTAAGGCTAGAGGGCCTTACTAAGGCCTCTAGCGAAGGGTATCAAGGGGCCAGCTCATCCACCAGCAAGCCCACATCTGCAGTTGCAACCCGCAGCATTTTCGACGAGGTTAATCTACTAGATACCCCGTCCAAAAAGAATACTACTCCACGGGTGTTCACTGATATAGGTACTACCTATACATATGCCTTACAAAGGCTATCATCAAAGGGCCTGATCCAACCAATAGGCCCAACACCTGAAGTCCCGGTCGAGCGACGATCCAAGGCCTACAATGTCCAGGCCTATTGCCAATACCACCGAGGCAATGGGCATGACACCGAGAAATGTTGGAAGCTAAAACACTTGATCCAGGATCTCATCGAGAGCGGTAAGATCCTCTTACTCGGAGACAAGCCGAGTAACAAGGACAATCCCTAAGCTGCTCACGTCATTTTTTCCGGAGAAGTAATTGACTGCTCACACCTCATTTTTCCATTTATCCCGCAAATAAACGGGATCTGGTTCGACGACGAGGACGATGTGTACCTCACCAAAAGGGAAACTGTCTCCATCACCCCGGAGGAGATCCGGGAGGCTAAGTCCAAAGCCTTAGCCAGTAATCACCTTAGCCGTCCCTATCAAGCCACTAGCTCTAGGGACGCCCCTACTTCAATAACCGTCACTGAACCAATCAGGGCAGAAATTGCCCCTAAAGAGCCAACAACCGAAAAGTCTCTTTTGAAGCAACTAAAGAAGACCCGAGTTGACCTCTCTATATGGCAACTCCTAGTTAGCTCACAAGAACATCGAGAGGCACTCACTAAGGCCCTCGATCAAGTCAAGATCGACTCCTCGACTACTCCTGCTGAAATGGCCTGGTAGCCACGGTCCTGCCCCACTTAAAGGGCAAAGCTGGAAAAGAAGGCCCAATAATCATCTTCTCTGAAGCCGATCTACCACCATTCGGGGCTACCCACAACATGGCCCTCTAAATCAAGGTAATCTGTCGTGGAAAGTACCTTTCGATGACCCTAATCAACGATGGGTCCGCGGTCAACGTCCTCCCCTTGAGGACTGCCAAAGCCCTGGGCATTACCGAGGCCGAATATATTCCGACTACTCAAACTATACAGGCTTTCGATGGGAGCCCAAAGTCGGTAGCTGGGGCCGTGAAACTAACCATCATAACAGGCCCGATAGAAAAGGAGCTAGAGTTTCAAGTAATTGATGTCACCTCTTCCTTCAACCTGCTCCTAGAGAGGCCATGGATCCACGCAGTCAAGGCGGTATCCTCCACCCTGCACCGGAAAATCAAGTTGCCTTTACACGATAGTGTCATCACCTTGGAGGCAACCCCTATGACTGTGGCTAACTGTAACACCGCGGGCTGCACGGACCTCTGGGGGTTCGATTTCATAGGAATGATCGAAGAAGAGTATATTTTCCGACCCTATTTCACAACTAGCATCGACACGATGCTACAAAATCTAAGGTATCTGTCGAGGGCTACATCCTGACCCGATCTTCCAGCTGGGAAGATTATCGAGGTCCTTAAAAATGAAGACTCGCATCTAGGCCTCGGTTATGCTACAACTCCGGGCAACATTGTCCGAACAGGTATTGAAAGAGCCTGCAACCTCATTAAGGGTATCTACTTGAGCCCTTATAGCCCACGACTAACTGACTACTTCGTCACACCGGTATTCGGGGCTGTCCAGGTTGGTCTATACCAACCCAATGCTGTGCACCCTAGGACCCACTTGGCCCAGGACTGTAACTATATCCCAGATGATGTCTTCGCCCTCGTCCAGTCAGAAGATTTCAACGATGCTGAGCCCGTGCTAGGGCTACTTTTCGGGGAAAAAACCATGACCCCAACTCCAAAGGAAGACCTGGTCAACCTTATTCTTCGCAGCAACAGGTTTGACCCGACTAAGCTGATCTCGGATGTAGGCTCCGAGACGGGAAGCAGAGCCTAGAGGAAGACTGTCAAATGGACTGACAGTCAAGGAAGGACTTACAAGCTGATCGCCGGAGAGGGAGCCTGAGTCTAAGTCTGAGTCCGAGTCGGAGTCCGAGTCAGAGTCTGAGGTCGAGTCTAGTAGGTCCGGTGCTAGAGTCACTCCTGTAATCACCCCCTCCCTTTAGTTACTCCTGGTGCTGGTGCTTCGGGGTCTGTCCCAAGCGCCTTACCTATCCCACCACTGACCAATGATCAGATGGCAGCTCTCTTCGAGCTATTTTCAAAATTTACAATCAATAATTGATGTGGGTTATATCGTCTCACCCAATCAAGATAAACCTAATGCTACTAACAAGAAGATAGCGGCAAGTAAGCTATCGAATCCACAGGGAAATAGTCAATTTTCGTTTATTAGCTATGGCGATTCTAAAATGCTCTAAACGGTTGATTTATTGAAAAAATATAAAAGACTACTAAAAGATGATAATAAAAATCGAATCTAACAATGGGATGAAAACTAAGGTCACGGGTTCACGATAGATGCTCAACAATTATGCCACAATAATAATAAACACATAGACATGCTAGTCGGCTATAACACGTTCTCTCGAACCGTGTCAACCTAGGAATGATCTAACGGGCTCTCGCAACTTATTAGACTTCCTACCAAATCGCGCGTTGTCTAATCCTAATTCGGCTTTCGCACGAGAACTAGAATTTCCCAAACAGATTAACATGTTGTGGCCTTTAACAAATTAATCGACAAATAAAGCACGCAAAAGTGGTACTAGCATAATTATACATTTAGTATCAAAGTAGCATAATCGCAAAATAATCCATCGATCCCCCTCGACCCTAGCGAGAAAATTAGCTACACATGATAATTACGGAACAACAATACGCATACATGGAATTCATGATTGAAAGTGAAGCAAACAAATCTAGCAATAAACGAACGGAAATCTAACGAACTAAACGGAACAACAAATTGCAACTAGAGAAAATTACGACGAACTAAATAATTTGCGATCAATATTGAAACATCAAACTGAAATTTGCATAAAACGAAATTACCGAAATCGAATCCGAGTGAAAACCGAGTGCTAGAATCCTAAGGGTCACGAGTTTTCTAAAGTAAAAATAAGCTATAAGCTAAGTATGAAAAGTCATAGTTGGGAAATGATACAACTCTTAGTTATACAAAATGAGGCAGAAATGGGCTGCGTGTCACGCCGGCCGGCTGGCAGGCCGCCTGCCACATGCAGGGGCCGACGCACACCTAAAAATGAAGCTAAAATTGGCCTTGTGTCATGTCGGCTGGCCAGCAGGCCGCCGGTCACATGCAGGCTGGCGTGCACGCACTAATAAAAGAAGTAATGGACCGCTTCTCATGGCCCAATGAATCGTCACTTCCCATTTCTTCTTCGCCTAAACATCTTGAGGCACGGGTTTTGTCTCGGGATCGTTCTTCTAACCGGATATGAGTGTAAATGCACATAAAGACCTGAAAACGTGTAGAATCTACAAAAACACTCACTCAAAGCAAAATGTTAGAAGAAACGGCTCTAAAGAGCGCGATCCGACCATAAAAGACAACGGAATCGAGGGAATAAAGATATATAAATACGACACATCAAACTCCCCCGAACCGAACCCTTGCTTGTCCTCAAGCAAAACCCGTAAGAAAACAACTAATGTAATACCGAAACAGCTCAAAGCAAATAATAGGCAACCAAATACTCAAGTCCGTCGTAGCAAACATCTAACCAAGTCTAAGAAACGAATTCCAAGACGGGAAATAGGAAAAATAATCCATCAACAAATGCACAATTTTACCAAGCATAATATGTAGAAACCACATTTTCAACCAAAGCTCTTGCATAGGCTACTCACGGAGCCACTCATTGCTCAATTAGGAAGGGTGTGTATATGTGAAATATATATGAAAACGCTCAACTACTCCAACTCATGGAAATATGCCCGCAATCTAGTATGGTATCGACCTCTAAATTTTTACAAAACATGCTAAGATCACAAAGGAAGGCAAGGATGGTGATAACAAGGTAGAAGGTGGAAATCGATATGGTCATGTGAGGTTAAAGCCAAGCTAGTGAACTAACTAGTGCGATAATGCTTAACTCAAAAATTCTTCCACTTCCATAAACAAATCATACAAATCACCAACCAACGACAACGAGTCCGGGGTCAAAAAAGAGGGCGCTCAAATTTCATCAAGTAAACAGAAAATAAAAGTAACGAGAATAACATATTTTTGTTGTTTTGATTTTTTTTTCTTTTTTTCCTTTTCGATTTTTTTTTTCTTTTTTTTGATTTGATTTCTTTTTTTTTCTTTTTTTTTTTTTCTTTTTGAACTATTTTTTCCTTCAGCTTGATGAAATTAGAAGCAAATATATACAATAACCCAAATTGACCCGGACAAGATCTAAAAACTCCCTTGAAACAGAGTCAACCACATCCAAACGTCCATCAAAATTCTCCATATTCACACAATAACGAGCATAGAACGCACTAGGTGACCTACTTCATCAAGCTTGGCTGGGTAGGCAAATTTGATTTTGTAGTTCATTTTGTGAATTCTTTAACATTTTAGCCAAGGAGAAAATGGATAGAAATAGATGAAAATGAAAATGAACCAAAAAATGATCACTAGGCAAGTTAGTCAAAATGAAGGGGCAAACACCATACTTATGCGTATCGACATAACATATTCCAGGAGGAGACCTACACACACAACCTAAGTGGTAGCCAGGTATGAATGTACTGGCTACAGGAGGCTCTAAATCTCACCAATTTTGTAGCTAAAGCCTGGATGCAAGGTCGGTTTAAATGGGAACCACAAATTATAGCTCGGTTGGTTGCAAACTTGTCGATTAATTATTATTCCACATAACAAGGGTCAAATTAATGCCAATTAAGAATGAGTAGGTAGCCTAAAGAGTGCAAATTATCATCATTGCTGCATAATCGGTATCATAGACAACCACTAAGACTCAAGGAAATAAAACTAGAAATACTAGAAATTCCCCCACGCTAGACTCGACATTGTCCTCAATGTCCATATCATACAAACCCAAAATTGGTGGGGGGACACAAATAAAATCCGAGGAAAGAGAAAAGACATACCAAATATACACATGGAGAGGTAGCGGAGTCAGCAATCCGCTACTGATCATCATCATCATCATCACCGAAATCATCATCTGCAGCGGTCCCAGAACCTGACGCACCACCTGTATACCAACCACCTCCCTGATAATCACTAGCGGCTCCAAAAGCAGGGCCCGTCGGGGCACTGAAATAGTCAGTGTGAAGATGGAAGCCGCCATGAATCGAAGGATCAGTATAACCACCCACGGGCCACGAAAAGTACGAGGGGTAAGGGCCCTGTGGTGGCACAGCCGCACGCCTAGCATAGTCATCATAAACGGGATACATCCCGAGACACTGATCAGCATATAACCTGTCTAGACGAGCGTGAGTAGCAGCGGTGTCGGCACGAGTCTCCGTGCGAAAAGTATCAAAGTCAGAACGTGACGAACCGGCACTCAACTTCATGCGCTCCATCCATGAAATCAGATCAGGATGGAGGGGAGCATGCTGGGGTGGTGGAGGAGGCTGCTCAAAAGTAGTAGTGGTGGTGGTCTCGGGAGCAGGCTGAGATGGGCCGGGCTCAGAAGCGGGCTGGAAGGTACTAGGCTCGCTCGTCGGGCGACGAGTATAGGTAACAGCATGCGACGAAGGAAGAGAGCTAGGGGCAGCGACGGGTAATAAAAAATTGGCTGATCAGCCTCAAGTGACAAAACCGACCCGGCTTGCAAAATAATAGTCGCTTGCTCATGAATAAGCCAAGCCCAACGATTCTGATGCCTAGAAGAAATCCAGTTAAGAGAAACCAAATAACGGAGGCTAAGGGTAATCTCGCCCTGGACCCGATCATGAACCGCTTCGTTAAAAGCGGTCAACCGAAGAGCTAATTGCGTGACTAACCCGCCTATATAAATAGGAACATCGGCAACGACCGTAGCTATTCTCCTAAACTGGAGGACGAGGTGATAGGTAATATTAATATGCCACACCTTCGGCTTACGCCGCAAATACGAGCCCAAAATAGACACCTCCTCGGTGCGCACATTATGTGGCTCCTTCCTAGCAAAAATCGTCCATCCCATAAACCTCTGCCAAACCTTAATAACAGGATTATGAATATTGTTTGAACTCATATGCCCCGCGGTAGTGTACGGGGCATCAGCGATACATTCCCAAAAATCACCCACCCTAAAATTAGCATGCTCGGGTGGTGTACGATCATCATAATCCTTAAGGTCAAAACAATCCCCAAACTGCTTCAGGCTCAGCGCAAAACTAGTATTCAATAAACGGAACTCAACAGAAATATCACCAGACCGTCTATTCTTATGTACCTCAAACGAACTCAGAAATTCCAACGTAAGCTGGGTATACGTGTTACGACGCATCGTAAAAAATGTACCCATACCAACACCCTTAAACAATAGTTCCAAAGCAGAATCTAAGCCTGCATAAAACGAAATTACCGAAATCAAATCCGAGTGAAAACCGAGTGCTAGAATCCTAAGGGTCACGAGTTTTCTAAAGTAAAAATAAGCTAAGTATGAAAAGTCATAGTTGGGAAATGATACAACTCTTAGTTATACAAAATGAGGCGGAAATGGGCTGCGTGTCACGCCGGCCGGCTGGCAGGCCGCCAGCCACATGCAGGGGCCGACGCACACCTAAAAATAAAGCTAAAATTGGCCTTGTGTCATGCCGGCCGGCCAGCAGGCCGCCGGTCACATGCAGGCTGGCGTGCACGCATTAATAAAAGAAGTAATGGACCGCTTCTCATGGCCCAATGAATCGTCACTTCCCATTTCTTCTTCGCCTAAACGTCTTGAGGCACGGGTTTTGTCTCGGGATCGTTCTTCTAATCGGATATGAGTGTAAATGCACATAAAGACCTGAATACGTGTAGAATCTACAAAAACACTCACTCAAAGCAAAATGTTAGAAGAAACGGCTCTAAAGAGCGCGTTCCGACCATAAAAGACAACGGAATCGAGGGAATAAAGCTATATAAATACGACACATCAATAATAACAATCGTTCTTCTTACGACTTGTCTTATTTTCAAAATGCTTTCAATTTCAAAAATGTTTTTTGCATTGACATTGAGAAACCCGACGAACAGGTACCCCTACCTCCACATCTGATCAAGCAACTAGAGCAGAGCGAGTCCCGGAACCCGGTAATCAAGGAAACCGAGCCCATTAATGTGGGAACAACCTTAGAACCTCAGATGCTTAAGATAGGGTTATCCTTAGATCCTGAAGAGAGACAACAATTCACAAGCCTCCTTCAAGAGTTCAAAGACGTCTTCGCATGGTCCTTCAAGGACATGCCGGGGATAGATCGGTAAATAGCCGAGCACAACATACCGATCAAGGACGGGTTCAAGCCGATTAAACAGAAGCTTCGCCGAATGAGGCCCAAATGGTCCCTTAAAGTCAAGGAAGAAGTCGACAAACAATTCAAAGCCGGCCTCATACAAGTGTCCGAATATCCAGACTGGGTTGCGAATATCGTGCTGGTTCCTAAAAAGGACGGTAAGGTGCGCGTCTGCGTAGATTTTTGGGATCTTAACAAGGCAAGCCCGAAAGAAGATTTTCTGTTGCCACACATCGACATACTGGTGGACAACACAGCTGAACATGCCCTTCAATCATTTATGGACGGGTATGTCGGGTATTGTGGACATGACATAGATCCACCCCGACGCGGCCACGCGCGGGTTTGGGGAGGCGAATGAATCTCCATATGAGATGGGTCGAATTGAAATTTAAATCGAAGTGGAGTCGCCACCGAACTTTGTGGGAGTTTGGGCCCGTTCAAACCCACTCTATATCTTAGTGGGCCATGCACAAAGTATGGCCCATTCGGATGTCAGAGTTTATTGGGCTCGTCCCTTTGCATTTGATACCGATACCGACATTATCGGATACCGTGTATTGAATGACTCTCGTGCGCCAATGGTTTCGGGCATCCGGAAACCGAGGTTCTGAGTAAGGGGTGAGGGTACATATTGGGAAGTTCACAAAGAACACCCAACCCCGCCCGCACATTAGCGGCCTCTACTAAGATATCGTTTGATGTTTTAATACGCGCGTTAGTAATACGATGAAATGATATGCAAACATTGATTTAACTAAACACGCGAAAATTTGAATGGGTTGCTAAGTCGATTTAATGCATCTAAAATTAACGTCGAAGTTATATTCAGTATGTGAGATTCATTTTAGTACAATAAAACGAATAACGGAAATAGATTGAAAAGACATGAGCAAACAAGTTAGTAACGGTATAACGATAATAACGGTTTGCAAGAAATATAGAATGATGTTAATAACATGATGCATGATTTTAGAAAGCAATAAATCACGTGATAGACTTGACACGTGTTGACCGAAGTCGTTGAAAATATTTTATTGGGACTTAAAGGGTGTTAAAAGACTCACGGTTTTGATGAACCAGGAGCCACTCGATCGAGCCATTGAAGGACTCGGCCAAGTGGTCTCGAAAAAAGGGTTCTGCCCGACTTTTAGGGTGCCACTCGATCGAGTGGGCTAGACACTCGGTCGAGTGGTACCTGTACGAATCATGATTCGTTTCGATTTTGTTTGAAAGTTGCTTTCGTATTTGAAAATCAACGATTTTGCTAAGCCGGGTAAAAATATGATACGATTTATACTCGACTTAAATTTTTGATACTCGTCATATTCGATATTTGATTATGAAATCGATATCTAATATTTAGAGTGAATTTTAGAAAAGATGTTATAGGTCGTTTTAAAATTGAACTAGGACAAAATAATTCCTTTTGTGTCGCAATTTCCAGGCAACCGCGCGACTTGCGCAGGCGCGCGACTCGCATGACCTCCGCGTGACTCGCATGGCGTCCGTGCGACTTGCATGGAGGGCTGTTTCGGCTTTTTTGATTGATTCCATTAGATTTGATATTCGACTATAGAGTCGGTATCGCATCCTTAGAATGATTATTTTTACTACTTGCTTGATTTATTGACTAATTCGTTTAGATACGACATCCAACTATTGAGTTGGTATCGTATCTAAAGAACGACGCTTTATTTTTGCTTGAATTAATAAAACTTGATTAATCCATTTAGATACGACATCCAATTATTGAATTGGTATCGAATCTAAAGAATGACGCTTGAATTAAAGATTTAATTTGATTCCCTTCGCATCCCGACATCGTAATAAATCCTTACGGATTGTGTGATGTCGGATCCGCATCAACGGGTTTCGACTCTAAATTAAAAAAGATGTTTTACTTGAAATAGTTAGGAAAATCGATGAATATGCGATGAATAATAAAATAAGAAAATTATTGTTGATGTTAACTCGCCTCAACAATCAAGCGATCGGGGTGTCGGGATAAGCGACCGTCAACATCGGGTGCGTTACCCTCGTATATTCGGATTTCCTTATCCCGTCATCACTCACGCTCGACACGAATCGACGAGTAATTTAATGTTTTATACTAATAATATTATGGATATTAGATGCGAAAAGAAAGATAAAAAAACGAGAAAAAGAAGATGGCGCGAGAGAGAGGAGAAGAGAGAAGAACGGGATTTTGCACCCTCAACCTACATGTTTCTTAGTCTCGAATATAACTCGCTAGTTGTGGCTTTGGCACGGGAGTATCGAGGTCGATGTAGGTTAAGTTATGGTGGTTTAGGGTTCCTATATGCTAGGGTTTAAGGTTGAAGATGATGAGTTGTGATGGGGAGAGATTAGGGTTGTAAAAAGATGTGTAAAGTTGTAGGTAAAAAAAAGTGTCTGAAAGGGTTGCAAAGGAGATGTATATATAGGCATGCTCCATCACCCTCGTCTAGGGTTACTCGACCGAGTAACCTGCTCACTCGGTCGAGTGGCCCAAAGCAACGCAGTCGGGCCTGTTTGAGGGCCCACTCGATCGAGTGGGCTAACACTCGATCGGGTGGATCAGCTGAAACGCAAGGCCCAGTTTTTTGGACCTTGGGTTGGGTGTCTTGTATTTTAGTTGGACTTTTGATGTTTGAATGGTTAATTTTGTGTCTCGGAAACGTCTTTGACAAGGTTTGACCCGATCGCTAGAAGACGGTTTTATTTCCGGTGTCGGTTTTGATCCAAATTAGTCTTATTTGATTGGAAACGACCCACTGGGCTTGAATTTGAGGTCGGTTTTGTGAGATTTGTACTCCGTAAAAAGCCCAAGCTAGAAACTAATGGTTTCGAGCCCGTATCCGAGAGCGTAAAAACACGTTTGCGTCCGATCATCATCGGGTGTTTTTCAGGAACCGCTATAGACACCTAGCGGCCAAATGTGGGTGTCTACAGGTAACCCGATAAAAATGGCAGAAGAAGATATGAATAAGACCACCTTCATTACACCTTGGGGTACTTACAGCTATACTGTCATGTCATTCGGTCTTATCAATGCCGGTGCCACATATAAACGAACCGCTACGACTTTATTACACGACATGATACATAAAGAAGTAGAAGTTTACGTGGATGACATGATCGTCAAGTATAAAAACAAGGACGGTCACATCACCGCTCTGAGAAAATTCTTCACCCGACTACGCAAATACAACATGAGGTTAAACCCTCAAAAATGCAGTTTCGGGGTAACATCGGGCAAATTACTGGGTCATATCGTCAGTCAACGTGGCATCGAAGTCGATCCAGCTAAAATCAAGGCCATTACCGAGATGCAACCTCCTAAAACCGAAAAAGAAATAAGGGGGTTTCTCGGGAAAGTCCAGTACATCAGCAGGTTCATTTCAAAACTAACCATGGTATGTGAACCGATTTTCAAGAAACTGAAGATAGGAGAACGAATACTGTGGGACGATAAATGTCAAGCAGCCTTCGATGAAATCAAGGAAATCTTGTCTGCTCCACCAGTTTTGATGCCACCTCAACCCGGTTTGCCTTTGTCGTTATACCTAACAACGACCGAGACAACCATGGGGGCTATGCTAGCTCAGACGGTCAACTCCGAAGAACGAGCTATCTACTACATCAGCAAAAAGTTTTTAGAGTATGAATGCAAATACACCATGCTCGAAAAGACATGTTTAGCTCTGGTTTGGGCCACTAAGAAGCTTCGACATTATATGCCCAGCTACGAGGTGCAGGTACTATCTAAAATGGATCCAATCAAGTACCTCTTCAAAAAGCCCATCCTCAACGGCAGGATGTCAAGATGGACCCTAATGTTGGCAGAGTTCGACTTAAAGTTTGTGTCGTTAAAAGCTATAAAAGGTCGGGTGGTAGCCGAGTTTCTCGCCGACAGTCCCGTATCCGAGGAAGGACTCATCGACACTTGGTCCTTCCCAGATGAAGATATTTTCCATACCGATACCGAAACGTGGGACTTATACTTCGACGGGGCATCCAATTTCCAAGGGTTCGGAGTCGGGATTCTTTTGATCTCGCCAAAAGGGGAACATACCCCCGTGTCCATCAAATTGGACTTTGATGTTACTAATAATGCCGTTGAGTACGAAGGATGTATCCATGGGCTACAAGCTGCCTCCGACTTGGGGGTCACAAACCTCCGGGTACACGGTGACTCTTCCCTGGTCATTAATCAAGCACTTCAAAAATGGAAAACTCGGAACGTCAATCTCGTGGCCTATTAGGCACGGGTAAGGGATCTCGAGAAGCAATTCCAAAAGGTGGAGTACATATACTTGCCTCGGGAAGAAAATCAATTTGCAGATGCACTCTCAAAACTGACATCTTTACTGAATATTCCCGATCATGTGACCAGTATGCCAATTTGTGTCGAAAGACGGTCTGAGCCGGCGTACATCCACAACATTGAAGATATTGAGATACCTGACCCCGAGCCATGGTATCAAACGGTGCTAACGTACCTGACAAACGGAGAGTATCCTCCCGGGACCGACAGTCGAGCCAAGAAAGCCTTACGAAGGCTAGCAACCCAGTTTGTCTGTACCGATGACGGGCAACTATACAAGAAGACGGCACAGGGAGTTCTTCTCCTATGTGTTGAGAAAGTCATGGCTGAGGTGCATGATGGTGAGTGCGGTCCGCATATGAATGCCTAGATGTTAGCCCGAAAAATCATGAGGCTCGGATACTACTGGAATAATATGGAAACCGACTGCCAGATATACGTCAACCATTGCCATAACTGTCAATTTTTCGCCAATGTGCAACATATGCCGTCATCCTTGTTGTATACCATGACGTCGCCTTAGCCATTTTCAACGTGGGGTATTGACATAATCGGAAAGATAAATCCTTTGGGTACTGGCGGACACTGTTTCATTCTGGTAGCTATCAACTATTTCACCAAATGGGTCGAGGCTGAATCTTACCGCATTCTTAACGCCAAGCATGTTGCTAAGTTTATCCAAAACAAGATAATATGCCGATATGGAATCCTGCACGAATTTATCAGTGACCATAGGACCCATTTTCAAGCTGAAACAGCAGCCCTGCTAACCAAATATAAGATTCAAAGGCATACATCTTCGCCCTACGGACCCCAAACAAATGGAGTGGTAGAAGCGGCTAATAAAACGATTGTCACCATACTCAAAAGATGGCTGATAATTACCAGGACTGGCCCGATAAAATACCTTTTGCACTATGGGGATACCGGACGTCAATCTGCACCGTAACCGGTTCAACGCCGTATTACCTAACATACGGGATGGAAGCGGTCCAGCCGGTCGAGTTGGAGGTGACATCCCTCAGGATCTTGCTCGAAAGTCAAGTACCTGAAGCTGATTGGGTTTGAGCACGGTATGACTCGCTAGTCCTATTGGATGAACGACGATCTCGTGCCCTTAATAACATCCAGATATATAAAAAGAGGATCCAGCGGGCCTTCAACAAAAGGGTAAGGCCCAAAAACATTAAAGAAGGGGATATGGTTCTCAAGTCTGTTCGAGCCTTATTGCCAGTAGATCCGAGAGGGAAATTCAAACCCAATTGGGTCGGGCCATATTTGGTAAAAAAAGATTATATCAGGCGGAGCTATAATGCTGACGGACCTGGACGGGAACGAGTTTGTCAACCCAACCAACCTGGACCAGCTGAAGCGTTACTACCCTTAAGCCCTTTCTCAATGTCATTAGCAAAGTTTATTAAAATCATTTTTTATATAAACTTTCAAAAGCAAGTCAAAAGCTAGAATTATTTATTCTACTGTTATAAGCATCTTGAACCAATAGTCTTGGTGTATTCGAGATTGCAAATTTATAAAAAGTTGAACTACGTTTGGTTTGATTCCGCTAATTGTGGATACGTAGGCAGCCCCTCAAAAGGGCACAACCGCTGCAATCGAGAAAAAAACAGGAGCGGTTTAAATAATAAACTTCCTTTATTTATTACTAAAAAAATCCGATAAACTCGGAAAATTACAAATTGCAAAAAAAATCCAAAATCCAAAAAAAGCACACGACACTAAATAAATAATAGTAATACTTAAATAATAAAAACTAAGGGCTCGCTCTTTAGGGCATCTTGCCCTTTCCCTTGTCCTTGGCTTCTTTTGCCGTCCACTGGCAACGACGCGGAGGCGAGCGCTCCCGGATCACCACGGGAATCTCCTTGGCCCGGAATTGTTTCTTTGAACTCGAGTCCTCAATCACTTCAGTCGGCCCAAGTCAGTCTCTTACCCGTTCCGGCAATCAGCCATGTGGGCCCAGTCGGTCTCGGGCCACCAATCTCGGCCCAAGTCTTTTCTCCAAGTCAGTCTGGGGGCTTAGCCGTTCCCGTAAGCCGCTAGCACCGGCCTCTTTAGAGTCTTAGTTCTTGACTTAAGACCTGACTCCAATCGGGCGAGGGTAGCAGGAGTCTCCCCTTCGTCAAAGAAACCCCTATTATCTTTCACCGTCTCCCGACGAACTAAGTCAAAAGCATCGTCAGTCTTCAGGGCTTTACGGGCCTCCTCTGACTCCTCAGAAGTCCATTTTTGGTATGATTCTGAAACCCAAACAGATTGGCAGGGGCGGGGTATGGTCCATATGGCACGGGTAAACCAGCGTTGTACCCACGTGTCACACATAGCATTCGTTAGTTGGAGCGAGACGCTAATAATTGCTTCAGTTTCAGGGATTTGCTGAGACGAACCGAACTGCCTCAGAATGCGGTTCGGGTAGATATGGACGGTCCAGTCCAGGGACAGGATCACCAGGTAGCGAGCTTTGTCTCTCTTGGCTAGCCCCCTCAAATTCGAAAGGAACCACCAAACAATGGTCCACCTAATCAAGGGTCCACCATGGAATTTTAGCTCTTCGTCCCAATAAGCTCGCTTTATGTAATGACTCGAGCTTATCTGTCGTCTTCTTGAGCTAATTTGGCTACTACGATAGTTGGTTACATTCATCGGGGGCTCTATGATCGACAAACGCTCGGATAGCCAAATCTAAAAGAAAAAAAAATGCAAATTTCCGTAAGCAAATTTTGGCTCCGCTGGCAGGCACTCGGTCGAGTGTCACGCCTGACTCTATCGAGTGGACTGGCTGAAACCAGGCAGACGGGTTTTATCGAGGTCACTCGATCGAGTGACGGGTCCACTCGATCGAGTGGCCCCTGTACGTCAGAATTTCGCATTAAAAAAAAAGAGAGGAAAAGCGCAAAGGTATACCTGCAAAAGACGGGTACTTCCCGTCAATTGTCGGTCCGGGTCAAGTCTTCTAGCATCAAAGCCCATAATGATATCTCCGGTTGCCAGCCAAGTCGGGCTGTAACCCGTCTCCATCTGATCAACTATGCCGATCAGCCTGATCTAACCCAAGCACGAGTCAACATCCATTTTTCCCTCAAAAATGTATCGATGAAGCATGCAAAAAGCAAAAGCCCTACGCCTATGGGTGGGAGTAACTCGTACGCCGCCAGAATTCATGAATTTATCGGCTAAGTCAAACAAAGAAACAGAATCTCTCTGTACCATGCGATCCATCTCAGCATGGGACAAGCCAAGAAAATACCTTAATCTTCTCCTTGGGTCAGGATAAAACGAGGGAATAGCAGGACGAGCGTTAGGACACAAACCGCCAATAGCTGCAATTTCTTCAGAGAGAGGACATAATTCTCCTAGAGGGAACGCGAGGACGTGGTGGGTAGTATCCCAAAAGGTTAGGCAGGCATCCAGATCTACCCTAAGTCGTTGAAGCGGGAATAAAGCCGTAATTCCCATCTGGGTCAGCTGAACTTTTGTTTCGTCCCGAAAGTACTGGGACCACGCCTGAAGCATTGCTATCAAATTCTCGATACCCATAGCAGGAACTTTTTTCTCGAAAGTCTAAAAGATTTTGAGAAAAGAAGAAAGAAACTTGAGTCGAGATGTAGAAAATTGAAACAGGGAGTCCTCTATTTATAATAAAGAGAACCCCTTCAGCATCCCTAATTGCTTTAGAAATAGGAATTCTTGTCATACTTCCTAATCCGCATAGGCGTGGGCTCAACCCAAGGCTTCAAAAGTCCTTTTCGTAATCTGATACAGGAATCGAGTCATCCCGAGCATTCCTATTGTAAAATTTCAAATTTTCGAAATTTTCAAAAAAATCAATTTTTACTTCCCCAGCGTGAGTCGGTGTTTCGCCTAAATGTTACATACGAATTGCTATGTGTCAGCATACAGGTACACCTAGACTTCAGAAGAAAGTCTCTGCGCAGCCCATCTACTCCCCACGGAGCTATCCCAGATAATAGAACTTAGGTATGATTTCTATCTTCTGGCTGGCGAGCCCTTTCACGCATGTCTAATGGACTATAAACGACCCGACCGGAAGTCTGTCAGGTCTTAATCCTCGATTGGCCTGGTAGCTACTCTGACTTTCGCCTTGTCCAAGCCTCAGTCAGAGTGGGGGCTCTATAGACACTCACATTTGGCCGCCACGTGTCAACAGCAGTTTCCGAAAAAACACCCGATGATGATCGGACGTAAACATGACTTAATACGCTCAATTTTGGACTCGGAATCAATAGTATTTGGCGCGAGCTTTTAGCGGAGTGAAAATATCACCAAACCGACCTCAAATTCAGGCCCAGTAAGTCATTTCCAATCAAATGAGACTAATTTGAGTCAAAACCGACACCAAGGGCAAAACCGTCTTTTAGCGACTGGGTCAAACCCCGGTCAAAGGCATTTCCGAGACATAAAAATCTGTCACGCCACTTCGAAAATCTGACTCGAAGTCAAATACCACCAAAAAATCAGCAATGAAGAAGATTTAAGCAACTAAACCTCTCCGCTAGAGATAAAACTCGATCTCTAAAAAGAGTCTTCCACCCGACCAGACCCACTCGATCGAGTGGACCGGCCCACTTGGTCGAGTAGGCTCGCAAAACCACATAAAACCAGCGTCAGACCGGGCACTCGATCGAGTGGCCTCTTTTCCAACTGAAACCGAATTCCTTTTTTCTATCCACAATCGGAATCCTTCTTCATCTCAAACCAGGTGTTTCCCTTCACCCAAGCCGGTGTTTCTTCCCATCCAAGCAAAGCCTTTCCTATCAAAAATCGAGGTACCTCTCCTATAAATACACCCCCTTGCACACACACAATGAGAACACACGATACACACAATTCACAGCTCAAAAACTTTAGCAATTCTAGGCAACACAATCCCGACTTTCCTCTAGAAATCCTATAGGAAACCCAAGCCAAAATACAACACCTTAACTCCTTCTATATCCTCGTTACTCCCATGCAAGCGCCATTACTACGAGTTCTGAATCGAGGTCGAAATTAGCGTGTAGGTTGAGGGTGTTACAAATCCCGTCTTCTCTCCTCTTTTCTTCCCTTTCTCGTTCTTCTCGTCTTCCATGTCGTCCTAGTCACGTTTTTTTTCTTCTTCTTATTTTTCTTTTCTCGTTTCTAATATCGATATTATCATACTATTTTCAAAAAGCATTATTTCCTAGGATACGATATCGACTCTATAGTCGAATATCGGATCTGAAGGAATCATTCAATAAAACCATATTAAACGCGATTCCGTTGATGCCAAGGTAATGATCACATGGTCCAAAAAGACTAATTACGATATTACAACGCGGAGGGATTTATTTCATCTTAATTCGGTTTAAAACGATTCATGAACATCTTTTACAAAATTCACTCTAATTATTAGATATTGATTCTATAATCAAGTATCGAATATAACGAGTATCGAAAGCCGGATCGAGTGTAAATCATATTATATTTACACATGATCTAGCAAAAACTACTAATTTTAAAATTAAAAGCAAATTCACGAACTATTGTTCGCACAGGGGGCACTCGATCGAGTGCCTAGCCCACTCGATCGAGTGGCACCCCTAAATCGGGGCAGAATGCTTTTTGAGGACCACTCGATCGAGTCCTCCCTATGACTCGATCGAGTGGCCCCTGGTACATCGAAACCGCGAGCCTTTCAACATATTTCGACTCCCGACAAAATTCTTTTAACGACTTCGGTCACCACGTGTCAAGCCTATCACGCGATTTACTTTTTTCAAAACCATGCATTGTACCATTCTAATCTATTTTTTATTTCATTATTATCGTTACTAACCCGTTTATTTTTATTTTGGCGCTTTATTTTTATTGTTTGTTTTATTATAGTAAAACGAACCTCACATGTTAAATACAACTTTGACTTAGTTCAAAGATGCTTTAAACGACGTAGATCAAACATAATTCACATGTTTAGTCAAAACGCTGTTTGCATATCATTTAACCGTCAAACTAACGCGCGTACACGAAAAACGAACGATATCTAAGTAGAGGCCGCTAAGTGCGGGCGGGGTTGGGTGTTCTTTGTGAACTTCCCAACACGTACCCTCACCCCTTACTCAGAACCATAGTTTCCGGATGTCTGAAACCGTTGGCATACGAGAGTCATTCAATACATGATTACCGATAATGTTGGTATCGGCATCGCAGTGCAAAGGGACGAACCCCATAAACTCTGAAATCGGAATGGGCGTACTATGTGCGCGGGTTCGAACGGGCCCGAACTCCCACAAAGTTCGGTGGCGACTCCATTTAGATATAAATTTCAATTCGAGATCCATCTCACATGAGATTCATTCGCCTCCCCAAACCCGTGCCTGGCCGCGTCGGGGTGGACCTATGTCATGTCCACAATTATTATCTATGTTTTTCGGGTTGATTTTGGTCCCCAAATTAAATGTCTACAAATTGGAAAGAATATGGGTCCCCCCTATCAATTGGCGAGGCCCGGATGCTTGAAGGCCCCGCTGACCAGAAGTCGGAGGTCATATAGATCGGAACCCGTGGCGATAAGAACGAAAGCCCTACCCCTACAGTAATTACTCCAGTAATAGAAGTTAGAAATAAACACAATTAAAATTTATTTGAGTATTTGCCGAGTAACGTCGGAGTAGGGCAAAATCTTCGATATATATACACTCGAAGGCGAACTATTTTAAAGTTTTTTTAACAACCGTCAGTCATTTTATGTTATACGAGTCATATTTAGATGATCACCAAAATATATCACGTTTTCGATAAATCACCTGAAACAAATGAATTTGAAGGTTATTATTCTCGTTTTTCGGGCTTATTTACTCCCGAAATTAAATGTCTCCAAATTACCACAGTAACTATTCCATACAATATAAAAATGTCTTGGTGAAACAGAAGGTTTGTTATATTTCAAATAAACACATTTAAAAGGCACTTGACTACGTACCTTTCAAGTAACGTCGGGTAAGAGCGGAATCTTCGATCAATATATATATATATACACTCAAAAGTGAACTATTTTAGAGTTTTTTAACAACCGTCAGTCATTTTATGTCATACGTATCCTATTTAGATGGCCCCCAAAATTAAACATCTGAAAATTCGTATAGTAAGTAATCCGTACATTGTAGAAATGTCTCCGAGTAGTAAAAGAAGGTACGTACGGTTTCAAATAAACACATTTAAAAGACATTCGACTATCTTTCGAGTACGTTGAATTAGAGCGGATTCTTCGATATCCTCTATATATAATAGCAACAACATTAAGAGATCTATGAGTAAGCCACGTAGCAGTCCGAGTAGTTTTCTCAACAAAAATATACTACTCTGTATTTGTATATAATGGTAAAATAAAGCTACTAACAATGTTGAATCCCTTGATCATTCAATCTAATGTTAACACTCGATTGAGCCACTAATGTCTGTCTATTTGATGCTAAATTTAGTACGTTTAAATTTTATTTACTCCGTAGAACATAGGTAATATTAATCAATACAAATAAATTTATTTCAAATATAACGTATTTTTAGAAAAAATTCAAATTAAAATAAAGGATTCTATTTTATTTTTAGATATGTTTATTTTATTTTATTTTTGATTATTTGTGTTTTTAGAAAAACAGTAAATGTTATTGTGAAAAAAATTGTAGTTCTGAATAGTAATATCCTAGGCAGGTCATTGCCCAACAAGGCCAAAGCAAACTATATAAATAATTTGATCATTCTAAATAAAATTTAGTATAACAAGGTAAAAAAAGTGGCAATTACAAAAAAAAACTTTATTGCATACTATGTCACACGAGTCAAACGAGTTGGTTCATGGATTGAGTTATATCGGTTGAGTTAAAATGGACTAAGAAGGTAGTCAAGGCAATTATGAGTTGTGTTATACATTTATACGGTCAGGTTAGAATATGAATCAAAAATAGATTCCGTCACCTCATTTTTGAAGGCACGTTCGCACAATTTGCATGAGATTAAAACTAATACTCCCTTTCATCTATTCAATTCTTTACGTGGGGGACTGTTTTTTATAAAGAGAGTATTACATGAGATTAAAAGTAATACTCCCTTCATTCCATTCATACAAAAATGATGTCGGAGAATGAAGATGGTGAAACACAAGATGTGATATATAAATAGGATAATTAAGTGCAATATTTTTTTTGGTATAACGAGTCGCAAATGAGAATCGAACCCCTGACCTCTCAACCAGGATAAGGGAGCTCTAACCACGTGAGCTGAACCTTCTTCTCAATTAAGTGCAATCTTAAACCTAGACATAAAATGAAGTTATTGTAAAGTGGAGGGAGATGGATTGATTGATTGAGGAATCGTTTGGTTCAAACAATAGAAATGGAATAGATCGGAATCTAAAACCAGGGAGGTATGAAGTTAGAACTCAATACTTGTTGAATACCACTTGGGTTGATCTTGGGATTGAGTGTAAATGTGAATGAGGAGGGATGAAGTTAAAATCATGGACATATAGTATGAGACTGTTTGGTTCACTCAATTTAGATATGAGGTATGGTTTTAGAATGAACCAAACTCATACCTCGTGTTTGGTTGACAAGTTTTTCATTTCGATACCCATACCTCAAACCCTCATGGTATGGGTTTCTCATACCCAAGAGAGGAGGTGGGTATGAGATTCATACCCTTGGAATCAAACTTTGTTTGATTTTCCGAAAGAATTTGTTCCAAATTTTTTGTTGAAATATTACAACTGAAATATTTTATTGAAAAACACTAATTTAAAATACTAAAAAAAAAATATTTTAAAATTTTATTAATGTAACTCCGTGTTTTATATCGCTAAAAAGAGTTGTTTTTAATGAAATTTATTTAATTTTTCTTTCAGGCTAAATTATATAGTTAGTGATATAAGTTTTTATATATTTAAAATATAATTAATAAATATAATTTTAAAAAAAAATAGAATTTCGGATTTGAATCTCAATCATCTAAAAAATGAACCAAACACCAAGTTTCAGGAATCAAGTTCTAAACTCATACCACCCTGGTTTGATTCATGATTGCATTTCCATACCTTTTTACGAACCAAACGGCCTCTCAAAAAGTTAGGGAGGAATTAGAACCCTTGAATTTCTAAATCCATTCCAAAATGAATGATCATTCCTTTCCAAAATTGCCAACCAAACAACCGTGATTGAATTACAGGGTTTGATCGGGGCCGGCACATACATGAATCAAGTAAGTATGTAGGACCCACAAATCAACATCCAAGTTAGGTGTAAGCATTTGTTTCCATCTCCATCTCCATCTCCATCTCCATCTCCTACTTTATTTTGTGTTCGGGTTTACTACTTCCACTTGCACACCCACTCTCTCACTCAATGACTACGCACTCGACTCACAACTCAAGTATCTTTGACACCGACTCACCTTTAATAAAATAAATGCAACACCATGCCATAAATTGTTAGTTCTAATTATACTCCGTAAATACGTAGAATCGAAAAATAATACTCCTTGCCAAATGTTAAAATAAATATGTAATTCATTTATTTCAATTGGCTTGATTTTTTTTCTTCTAAATTAATAATTTTTTTCTATTTTAAGTTTGGAAAATAATATGCTTTTAATAGTATTAATTTGTTTTTCATAGTCATTTCTTAAATTCTTGTCAAAATAAAAAGTTAGAGAATTAAAATAAAGAGAGAAAGACGCACAATCTAAGGAGTCTAAGCACCACTATTCACAGATTGTTTATGTTTGTGAGGGCAGAGGCTAAATAGAGGTGAAATTAGTAGATAAAATCACGTGACTTGTTAGGCTATGAGTAGGTAGGAGTATTTATTTATGTAGGTTGATGAGTGATATTTGAGTCGTCACCAATTTGTAAAGGATACAATATAATTATTGCTATGCGTAGGCATGAGTGAGTTATTGAGAAGGCAGGGGAGGGGAGGCAGGCAGGAGAGGGGAGGCTATAAGAATGGGAGAACCAAGTGACCTCTTTCCCCTTTTCCCTCTTTCTCCTCTCAACACCCCCCTCTTGAGCTTTCTCTCTCTACACTTCCTTAGCCCCTAAGTTACCCATTTCACTACTCGATCAAATGAATCCTCACCACCAAAAGCCCATCACCCCCAATAATAACAATAACAATAACAATAACAATCATCTGCTGAAACGCAGCCCATCAGAGCTAACCGTCGACCCCCTTTACCATCATCATCAAAACATCAACCCATCAACGGCGGCTGCTGCTGCTGCTGTGATTGATGGATTCTTTTACCAGGATCATCATCCTCATGTCGGCTTCTCTTATCCAACGCCTCCTCTTCTTAATACCGATTTCGGCTTCGACTTTAAGAATCACCAGCAGCAGCAGCAGCAGGTATATATATACTCTATATATATTTCACTCACTCCTTTATTTTTCTCTAAATTTGTTAATTGTATAATATCACCAGAGTTTTTGTTATTGCGTGCATGCTTACGCACTGCTCCGTTTGTACCAAAAATATCTTCTCATTCTCATTCTGGATATAAATGAGAATAGCTTCATGGTATGTATGTAGGGAGTACCATACAAGTCAAGTCAAGTCATTTTTTGTTTCATTTATTTTAAGTTTTATATGGGATAATAATAGCTATGATTATATTCATGCTAATTTCTCCTCGTGTGAGACGCTCCCATGTATATCATTATTATTATTATTATTATTATTATTATTATTATTATTATTAGATCCGGTCATACAAGAGATTTTAATTTGTATGAACATGTTGGGTAAAGTATACTAACTTATTCATACTTCTTTTTTTTTTTGAGAGAAAGCATAATAAAATTGTTGTAACCAATTAGGGAGCAACTATTTATGGTTATGATGGCTTATGAGTTATGACTATATTGTTTTAATATATACATATTATCTATTTATTTGTTTATTTTTGATTAAAAATTACACACAATAAAAATCTATCGGTATTATAAATAAATCTAACGATGATTGATGAGGAAAGGGAGTAGAATAATAATAATAGGGGCCGGGGAGGGAGGGAGGGTAGGGTAGGGTAGGGTGTACCCAATCATTAGGGACTGATTGATTGATTGATCACTCAACTCATTTAGTAACGTACGTACTCCTCATGTTGCACGTGTGCCTCACGTGATATGAACAGAACAGAACACAACAGGACAGGACATCTAATCTTCAGTTAACTTTCATATAGTAGTAATATGATATGGACGTCTTTTAATTTGTAGCACTCCCTAATGGTCGAACCTGGTGCATGCGTCGACGCCTACTTTCTACTTTTATTAAGTTACCCACTAATATACAACGTCGAATCCAATCTTTATCACTCCTCACGATTTCATCAACCATTTTAACTTATATTTGAACTGGAAATTTTTAGAAGCATATCTCATGAAAACTTGAAATTTAAATTCATAATGATCATATACGAGTAAAAAATTATGAATATGAATCTCTCCTTCCCATTGATCATATTTTAGAAAAAAAATCTATCTATTGTTAAATAAATTATCCAAATTTGCATGTAAAATATCCGTTGTTCTAAATATTTTAATTTAATGATTAAAAGAGACTTATTATGATAATACTCTGTACCTAGCTCAATAGACCATGAGTTTGATTTTTCTCATTCTCTCTATTATAATGTGGATCATGTTGTAATCAATTTACGCTTCATAGCTTTGGACTTTGGAGTAGTGTTGTTTTCTCCGTGTATATCAGTACAACTTGGTTTTATTGAATACGCGTATGATTCTCTTACTTCTAGATATGTATGTATGTGTACTCATACTCTACATGTATCATTTGCAGGTTTATAAAGTTGTAGAGTGATGTAAATGATATATAGAGGGAGTAGCTCTCATCATAAACTCTCATATTTCATCATCCTTACTTAAAAAAAAAAAAAGGCATAGATGATTTGGATCATTTTGTAATCAAATATCATACTCCTTAGTCCTTACTCCTCAATTGGTTTTGAGATGTAATAACATATGGACCTTATACACTTATGCATTTTAATTGAGAAATAAAGATAGTCACTAGCCACGTAAATACATACACAAAAATTTCAAAGACACGATCTCTCAATATCGTTATTAAGATACCTTTAACAGTTTAACACGATAAGGAGATTGAGTTTTAGTTCTCATTTATTGTGACCTTAGCGTTATTATAAATGAAAAGAATAGAAGTTATTAAAAAAAAAGTCATACACCGTAGGGAAATTTTAAGTGGGACATAGTAAAATATACTTTATACATTTATTTTGTAATTTTTTTTTTGAAAACAGAAGATCAAAGCCACCATTCACTATCTTTTGTCTCATTTTGGGGCAATAACTCATTAAATCAATTAATTGTAACAAAAAATTAAAACTATGATGAATCACGTCATAGAATAATATCCCTTCGTTCACTATCTTTTGTCTCGTTTCATTAAAATATTCTTCACAAATAATATGATGAAACGAGGCAAAAAAAATTATAAAAAGAGAGTAGGAGCAGGAGTAGTTGTATGGGAATTTTCAGTTATTGAAAAAGTAAAAGGTGAATGAATCTTATTAGCTAAGTAATAACCTCTCCTATCTTTTTCTTTGTTTCTTTCTTTTTGTTGAACATGTTATGTTATGTTGTGTGTATTGAATGATTAAAATATAATAATGTTAAAAACAATAATGTCTTAATCTTCTTTTTCCTTTTTTTGGTGGCATTGTAGTAGCTAGTGGTACCAAAAAGTTTAGTAGCCAAGAGTAGCATTCATTCATATCATGACTACGATTAGGATTACGATTACGATTAGGATTACTCATGTTAAGTTAAGTTAAGGGTTATCCTTAGCTAGTAGGTAGAAGGTAGTGCCCTAGGCTTAAAGGTAAGGTCATTATTTACGTATGTATGTAGATCAGATACTTGTAAATACGTGTCTATTTAAATTAAAGAGCATTTCCATAAGTGAGTGGTTAGTGGCAGCTGAACACTGAACACTGAACACTGAACAGCCTACCCTAGCTAGCTTTGCTTTTTTGTTCTGCCTTACCTTCTTCATTCATTCATTAACACCCTTGCTTATTATACTACGACCAGTAGTATTATCTTTATCTTAATTAGTACTCATCATTCTAGTACCTCCTTCTCTCTTCTATCTTCTATCTTCTATCTTCGTTTCCTTCTTTCTCCACACTATCTATCTATCTATCTATCTATCTAGCTTAGCTACATACTTTCATCATCCAATGGCTTTAGGTATCTCCATCCTAGATACTCTACTACGAGTATTAGTTTATGCTTTTAACTCTTACTTAATTACTCATATTCTACATACATTATTTATCTCACATCTATCTATCTATCTATCTATCTATCTTGTCTCCTTCCTTACGACTTTATTTGTTACCTACTCCGTATTATGTATGTGGTCTTTAACAAATACTCATACTCCGTAGTAATCAATTTGTGAATATATATACATATATGTTTGATAATTAGTTATACTTGTATCTACTTAATTACCTTCATTCATTAGTTATGATCGACTTGTAATTGTACTGTGTCCACTTCAACATTTGTAGGTCACGTATGTACCTCTTTAGCTATTGAAGTTTAAATAATGGAAGTAGATCAGAGTAGTAATGTAATGTTTTGCATTTGATTTGTAAATGAAACAGGAATTAATGAATGGAGTTCCAAATTGTGGAGGATTTGAGCAGAACCAGAACCAGAACCCTTCGTGGTACAAGACCTTGACTCCAAAACAGCCCACCATTTCAACTCTTGATTCACAATCTTCAATCATCTGTGGTACGTACCTACATAACAAAAATAGAATTGTATCAGGGTCGGCCCAAAGGATGTTTTTTTCTGGAGGCCAAGTAGTGAAATTTATTAAAAGCGTGTGTGTATGTAGCTGGAAGTCCAACCTCAACTCTAAAGCCCAAAGCAGGGGATAATCAGGGGAGTGGCTCATCTGAGGACGACGATGGTGATGGTGATGGTGATGGTGAGACGGAAGCAGGGCAATGTGACCTCAGTGATGACGGTGTTGATGTAAAACGTCGTAGAAGGTCCGTCTCTATATATACTTAATACTTTGCTTATACATACATACATACATTCATACATATCATCATATCATGTACGGAGTACATGTTATCACTCCGATATATTATGTAACCTGTGGAAATGTAACAGGATGGTATCAAATAGGGAGTCTGCTCGGCGTTCGAGAAAGAGAAAGCAAGCACAACTTCAAGAGTTGGAACAACAGGTACGTACTGTCACAAACTAACAATTACAATTGCAATTGCAATTGCAAGTGAAACGTACAGATGTTACTTAGATCGATCTGCCTGCGACCTAGCTACTTAATTATGACTTGGGTTCAAAACTCGTCACTTTTCAGGTAGAGCAACTTGGTGGAGAGAATGTGACTTTGTTTAAGCAGCTAACAGATGCAACACAGCAGCTCAAAGACGCGTCAACCAACAACAGAGTGCTTAAGTCAGATGTCGAAGCTTTGAGGGCCAAGGTAAATATCGCTTCAAATATTTAGTCAAAACAAAACAAAACATAGATGATCGATGGTTTTGTGTTAATTCAGGTGAAATTGGCTGAAGACATGGTTACACGAGGATCCTTATCATGTAGTCTGAACCATCTCATTCAGACTCAACTCAACTCGCCTCAGATGATGAATGCTCACAACTTATCAAGAGTGACCAATAATGTCTCCCCAACAATCATGATCCCTGGACAAGACACTTCTCTTGGAGCGACTTTTCCAGGGCAGACTTCTGGTGTAGTGAATGATGGTCTGAACCATATGCTCAATGGGATTGGCAGGACTGAAAGTGGGAGTGACAATGCTAGTTGTGTCACCGGGATTTGGCATTGATCCATCCGACTACAACTCAACTCTACGACTCCTCTGTTTGTGCTTATATGATAATATCAAGTATCTTCTATGTAGAGTATATCTTTTTGAAAACTGGCCTGGGTTAAAACTTAAAAGAAGAGGATTGAATAAAGTTTGTAAGTAGATGGAGTATTATTATTAAGGTGATGTTCATTAGCTCTTGTATGTTTTCTTTTGCTGTTGTATGATCCGAAGCCTTATAATTGTTGAACAATCACGGAGGCAGACACTTATTAGTGATTAAATATCGATTTCAGTCGTGATCTCAAGTCCACTCTCAAATCGTGATATCAGATTCCAAGTTTTATAGAGTACACAGCTAAATCAGCATGAAACCACAATGTGTGCAAATCTTGAAGATCTTCACAATGATATCGCACTGTAAGTTATAATGGTAACAAGTCAATAGCTCAATTAGTAATAAAATCATACTCCAGTTTTCACCCCTCAGTGACAAACACTAATATGTTGTCGCGTTTATAACACTTTTACTCCAAGTTAAATTGCGAGTATGCATTACCTGGCTTCAGCTATTACATGAAGACGATACGGTTCATTTGTTAAACTCGCTACACGCATGGAATACCGAATGGAGAAACATGAGGTTGGTCATTTTACAAACTATGGAGTATTTCTCAACAAATAAATATAATGTAATTGCATAGCATAGACTTGAGGCCTTGAGGTTGAGGGTGGTGTGCCTCATCTCTCTTATAGAAAAGATACAAATAAATAAATACGAGTATATAATTGTGGAAAAAGAGCAAGACCCTATATGCTAGTTTAGCTTAATAAACAAAATTACAGACCCCAAAGGAGTGGGACGACTAAAACAGGAACGAACATTCATACGAAACAATCTGTAAACTGAAATCAAAAGCTTCTACTGTTTAGTTTAATCCTCAAGATTTTACACACAAAAGGGAGGAAGATCATGTATAGCAAGAATTCCTACAAAGGGAGATCAATCCAAAAGATGAAAGACTCCGATATATATCTGTGGGCTTCATTTCTACCTGCATTATTACACAAAAGGACAAAAATCAACAAAAGGACAACCCGAATATATGAAGGAAAAAAAAAACATATACGGAGTATCAGTCAACTGGAATTGCAAGTAAGGTTACGGTGTGAGAGTTCTGATGGGAACCAGTTTACGAGTCAGATAGAGTAGACAAATAATACGCCCCATAGCCAGCATTTAGATCATATAATGAAACTATCAGAAGAAAAATATCGCTGTTCTTACAAGCTGCATGCTTTATCTTACGAGTGTCTTGTATCGTTAAGAAATTTTTATTGTCACCCAAAAACAATACAGTATATTTCTGCTTTACACAAACAGACAAGTTTCGGGTACATACATGCAACCAGGGGCGGATTTAGCCCAAGTAGATTGTAAGGTAAACAAAAATTCATGTGCAGACATATGCAGGAAAACAAACAGACAGTTGGTAGAGTGAAAGGAAAGGGGGCATTTTGTATTGGACTGCCTGTGTTCGAATCTCAGGCAGAGCACTTCTTTATTTATTTTTAGTTCTTCAGAAAATTAATTACGGTATACTTATTACTTGCTATATCATTAACTTAGTATCAAAAAATAGAGATCTTTATATCATTAACATGATATCAAAAAATGGAGATCTTCGTTTATTTAACACATCTTAAAAGGGGAACCTTATGCGGCGTTTTTTGTTTCACGATGATATTTATAGTTACTAATGAATTATTTTTAAAACTTGAGTAATACCGTTGATTTTATTTAATTTTTTATGACAATATTTAAAGTGATATATACTCCGTAAAATACATTATTATAGAATATCTATTTGTTATTTTTAGAAAATAATCTAGACATCGTATGATCGACAATTTTTTTTTGTCTTTGCGACTAAACCATCGTCATAAATTTAGCCCTGCATACTTTTCATTTCTGGATCCACCCATTCATGCAACCCACTACTTTAGGCATTGTAGACATGCAGTTCAGCAAGGATATAGACATTGCCCTCTTGGCCTTTTCTAATAGCCAAACCTCAAGGCTGGAAGCATCCAGCTCAATAGCTCTAAAATAATCAAGCTCGTATCTAGGCTCTTTCTCTAGACTAAATAATGACTTAATCCAAATATCACAAAGGTTCTCCCCTATGATACCAAGTATTTTGCAACATTTCATAATGTCCCAAAGCCGACTAATAGTGTCTTTGGTTGCCTTTAAAACAAACGAAGAATGAGGAAGGAGAAAATAAAACAAAGCCAACTGGAAAGTATGCGAGAAAAGAAGAAAACTAGACACAGGATACTCTGAATCTGAAGGGGGCGGGACTGCAGTAAGAGAATGGAAAAACAAGTGGCAATATAGAGCCACTTAATGGCAGGCGGAGTACACTGTACCTTAAACATCCCAGGAAGCCAAGGTGGATCAGATATCAATCTATTTTTCTGAATGTCCTCTTTTACCCTTGCGACGTGCATGCGCGTGCGCATGTGCATGTGAGTTACGAGAAGGTTTCTTCGAGTTTTTGCTGTACCAAGCAAGTGAGTTTTTTTATAAGATCAGCCATGATTGAAGACAGGCACAAGGTGTGCATTACGTGGGAAATATATTGCTTTGAACTAATGACTCGATAAAATAAATAAGGGTTATTTCATGAGAATAATCCCAACCATTGTTGTCCTTAAATTAATCCATACTTTAAGTAGTCCCAAATTAATTTGATTAATGTCTTCATTAACCTCGCTTCAATATAGGCGGAATTATGACTGGCTGTTACCAGTCACTATGACTGGTTGTTTAGCTTTCTAGGGTTTTATACCATCTTCATCTTCTTCCTTTCTTCAACCCACGTCCCCATTTTTCACCAATAAAGCTACAATCAACTATACACCATTTTTTCATCATCACTTACCTCCCAACTCCTATCAAACTGCACCATTGAAACCACTTGGCTAACTATCAGATTTCAACAAAAAAAAAACAATTTCCCCAATTTTGGGGAAGTAAGAACTACCCAGATAATTAATTCAGCTTTTCAAAGTTCAAACTATCAAACTTCATCAAAATAACCGATTTTTTCCCTAATTTGAAATAAGAACTACCCAGATAATTAATTCAGCTTTTCAAAGTTCAAACTATCAAACATAAAAAAGAACAAATTTTTCCTGAAGTTTGAAAAAAAAATAACAACTACCCAGATAACTAAATCACTTTGCTAACTATAAACTGATTAAAAATCCAAAATTATGACCTAAATTCAGTAAAATTCAAGAAACCCCCAAGGGGGTGTGAATTATACTGAAACTTAATCAATCAAAATCTAATAAATCAACATTACAAAACCAAAACAAAGATAAACCCAGAAAAATGCAAGCATGAATGAAGGTAAAAGAAAGGGAGTGGGGTAACTGATGAGATGGTCGTTGATTAGATTAGCAAGGGGAGAAGCGTGGTGGTGTTGACGGTGGTCGACTGTAGGGGGTGTGACCGGGATGTAGATGGTTACACCATCAATGGCCTCAATGAGTGTGTAGAGTAGTGTGAAGAGGGAGGGAAGTAATGGTGAAGGTTGATGCTGGAGGCGTCGTGGGTGGAGAGTGGTGGCTATTTTGGTGGTCAAATTGAAATGGTGAATAAGGGTGAGAAATCGTGGGATCAGGATGATTGTGAATAAGAATTAATGGGTGATCAATGATGTGTCGAATTGAAATGGGGGTTTGATTTAAGGTCACTAATAGTTCGGATTATTCACCTGAAATAACCCAATAAATAAAAAGTAAACCTAAAATTAAGGGAATTTGTAACTCACCTGAACGTTGCAGAGCAAATTCTAGACAAAAGTATAACTGGAAGGGCCAAAACGGCAGAGGCCTGAAATGGCAGGGGCGCAACTCAATTTTAGATTAATGATTATCTAGAAACTCAGAAAACAACATGCTCTGATGGAACTTACAGCAAACCAAACCAGCTCCTTTGTTGCAAAAGCTTTAGTAAACTCATGTTGATGCAGCTTTTCATGAATTCCAGCTTGGACCTAGCCATTAAATGATAGAATCGTGTAAGAGAAATACTTTTATTCGTTAAAACTAAAAGGCAGTAACAGTATATTAGCTTGCCACACTTCCCAACAGCTCCAGATTTTCATAATGTTATCTAGTGTTTTCTGAATTAGGCCTCCTCCAACCAAAATTATTAGCCTAGGGCTAGACCAAGCAAAACTGACCGCATCTAAATAACCGAACCCGAACCTGGAACTGACCCGAAAGTTATCATAGCAAACTACGTCGATATCCCTAAAAAAGTTGAATATACCAAACCTGAAAATAACCCGAAACCGAAATGACCCGGCCCAACTCGAATTAGACTATATGGGAATGGATTACCCACTTACCTTGGGGGCGGGGAAATGGGTGTAAAGGAGTCGAGGAGAATGGAAAAATGGTAAACAAACACCAACAAAGAAAATGATTGCTTTTTATTTCCTTAACCTTTCTTGTATGCCCCACACCAAACAGCCCAAGAATGAACTGGTTTTGTCACAAGTGAAGCAGCCGGAGACAGAGTAAATGAAAAATATGGACTAATAACCTGGTCATGATACACGGTCGCTGTTTCAAGAAATTTGCCATACACATGCAATGCCTTCTTAGTGTATGGCTTCAACACTGTCCTTGCTTTCTCAACATGAGGCTTTGCCACAGTGGCAACCTGATCAATATATGGCTTGCTAGCTCTTTTGACTTCCTGTCATCATAAAAAAATGAACTTGTCATAAGCATGTGTATACTATTGTTCATTTGCTTGCCCACAGGGTAACTAGATTGGCAGAATACCTGGTAGTAAGGATCTGCCAATTCATGCACTTTAGTGATGTGCGGTTTAACAGCAGTCTTAGATGCTTCAAATGCCACAACAGTCTTAGCTGTCAACGATTGAACATGAGGTTCAACATATTCTGTCACCACTACCCACTGCTCCTTCATAGCTGGGACCAATTTCTTCATATCCAAGCAAAGATATCAGTGTAAGATAAATATAAGCAAACAGGACAGACAGTGTGTAAAAAAATGATGCAAGGGTGTTAGCTCACACCAATTACTCAAACTACAGTAACGTAATTTGATGACATGGACAACATTTTACGTAAATCCCCAACATGAAAATCCTCCATATTCTTTAAGAAAATTATCATTCTTATTTCTCAGTTGATTCTTTGGATATCATTTCCTAGTTTTGGCAACCTGAGCATTGCAACTGTGAATATCCCTTTAAACCATGGATTTGCTACTCGACCTACTTTCAAGTATACAAGGAAATTTATGCCTTAATTATCAGATACCATGCTCACACGCATCTCCTGGTTTCTTTCCCAAAAGTAAATAATAACTCAAAAAGAATCACAAGGAGTACAAACCGATCAACGAACAAGTACGTGTGCTTACGGTTTTAACTTTTTCAATGTGAGGTGCGGCCCATTTTTCGGCTTCAGCCTTCTTCTCTAGAGACTGGCACAAGGAGTCACAAACAATTCAACATTTGTAAAAAATTGTAACAAACCAATAACTTGCAAAGTGATGCAACAGCATATAAGAGTTCCTCAAAGGACACATGGGAGGTAGGAATGATGACTGAATATAAATGACTATATATGGAAGTACTACCTTCTGTTTCAAAGTCTCCATAACAGGTTTTCCATGCTCACTCCACCGATCTTCTACAAATGACTGCATCAGGAAAAGCACCGACGTCAGAGTCCAGACTCCAAGAGATAAGCAATGTACAATGCGGGTAAGTGAGAAGAAAATATGAGTAAAATGTATGCCATTTACCCATGAACGAAGGAGATGATCCAATAGCCAGGGTGGAAACCATGCACCATGTACCTAACAATTATTCCATATGACATCAGTGAGAATTGCTTCAGCCTTAAACATACAACGCACTACGAAGTATAACTTACAGCAAACTAATATAAAGAGAGATTCTGCAGTGGCATAATGGAGGATTAAGGTCTCAAAAACGCTTCTTACTCAAAAGTCAAGGAAATGGAATCTATCATAACTGTGACTTAAAAAGAATGGATTTAGAGGGCCATTAAAGTATTGGTTTTATAGGCCAATTCATGACTGCAGTTCACACGATAATATACAATGATGGCAAACAAAATCAAATTTTACAACATATTAAGTGAAGCATTTCAGTGCTCAGTACCCGACATTCAAAACGTGGAAAACATACGCAGTTCAAAGAATTGTTTCTCTCAACTGTTATCGTGTGAGAGATCGAGAAGATTAATTACTATCAGAAGTTCAGAACTGAAGCTAGAGCAAACTACCCTCCTCAACCTAAACACAAACACGCATTTTCAAACTTCAAGATACTGAATCATCTTACCTCCATTAACTCCCTACTTCTCGAGGTTGCCTCCAACTTTGCTTTCATCATTTCTTCCTATATAGCATAAAGATTGGTATGATTAATACTCCAGAAAGATGATATGGCTATTGTGTAAGAGGCATGTGAAAGCACATAGAAAAAACAAATCACCTCTGCCACTTGAAGAGCTCGCTCAGTCTTATGGATTCTGCTCTTCTGTTCATCGTTGATCTTTTGAAGCTGTAGATTTTAGGTATACAAAATAAATGAAAATTATTGGAAACTGCAAATCCGTAGTTCAAGACTAATATAGTAAATCAACAAATTGAACAGCCAGTCATTGCTTAGAAATACAACAAAAATAAAAAATTCAGACCGACCTGCAAACTTCAAATATAAAGCAATGCGAAGATGAGCTACATCTATAAGATTTAGGAATAAGCATCTAAAATACAAGAAATAGGTGGACTGTTTGAATATCAAGTTAACACCAACGTCACACCAGGGTAAAGTATGCTTCAAAATAAATCACAATAGAAAATGGAAGTGAAAGAAAATTGTTGTTGATTAATACTCCGTAGTACGTAATTAAGTATACAACAACTTCACTAGGTCATGATAAGGATAAAAAAACAATAGTTCATGATTACATCATGGCGATTATAGACAGGGTAGGGTAAGTGAGGGAGATAACTAAAACTTAAGAATGCTAATAAATAACCATACATTTTAATAGCCACAATTATGTTCATAATCAATAGAACTTGATCCATGATCCATCTTCTGCCACAGGCCATTATGATAAGCATTGGAACAAGTGAACAACCCATAGTGTATTTGGATGTGTGTCGCTTTCTTCATTGAAGCTTTGTTGTTTGTCCCGTCATCTCGCTTAATTGTTCACATTTTTCTTTTTTAGACGTTCTATTTTGATTGTTTGCGTTTTGGCTTCTTGCATGTGTTAGGACCTGACTTTTTTAGAAACCATCCTGAGTACAATTGGGGCCTCATCTCAACCCCCAGGCCCCAACAAATGTTACATGGGTATAATCCGAATCTACTTGCTCAAAAGTCCCACAACACCACTTACACGGGACTCTTAAGAAAGTTACTCTTAAAACAAAGGTAAAAATCAAATGAGTGGAGAGGTAGTCATTTAGAGTTAAATTTAACAGAAGATTATGATGTAGAATTGTAGATTAACGATCCTTTAGGTATGAGGTCATAAGATGAACGATTGAACCTATACTTGGTTGAATTGGCCCACTGTTATGCACCTCAATCTTTATCCAATATTTTTCATCTTCTGTTTCCCTTAAAATGAAGCATTTTAACTAAGGTATGGACAAAACCGTTGTTGATTCTTCATTTTGTGACACCATCCCAAATGAATCGTAAAGGTGCAAAATAATTGACACATTACCACATCATTGAGATAACTCTATTTAAACCATCATCCACAACATTACCTTTTCTAGTTTAGAGCTCAGATCCTCAATTCTTTTCTGTGATTCTTCGGCTCGAATTTCCAATGCCTTCTTTTCTTTATTTTGGTTCTCAATTTCATTCTTCAATTTCTCAACCTAGAAACATCAATCAGGCAAATACCTTAAGGAACAGAATCGAAGCTCAACCTTCAAAGCATACCACGTACTACAACAAGACACAACATACTTTCTTCTGCAACTCAGTAGCTCGTGCATGAGCTTTGCCAGCCCGCTCCTCAGCATCTGATGTTCCCTTTTTCTGCCGCACACCAACAAAACAACAACGAAGAATACATTAGTATTAGCAACCATCGTGCAGAAAAACAAGGTTTCTACTAACAATTCACTGAAAGCTTCTACTGAAGCCAAATAACGTACATAACATGGAAATACAAGATAAAATGCAAAAAACAAAAAAAGATCGTAAAAACATAAATACAAATAAAGTCACGGAGATCATATCAAACCTGTGCAGCCTCTACTTGACTCTGCAATGCAGCAACAATGTCCGACTTATCCTGAACGACCGCCTCTAACTGAGAGATTTTCTCATCCTTCGTTTTCAAATTCTGATTACTCTTGTCAAGACGAGTTTCTAAGACATGCAAAAGGAATATAGTTAACAATTTATCATAATGATGATCACCAACACATCATCGCTTACACACCTAAGACAATCATTATTCCGAATTTATTCTAACAATGCGTCATTTAAATACATATCGAACCCCGCCTTCACCAAATGAAGGTATAAACCTCAATGCTAATTGCTAAGTTGTTTCGTGAGAAATTTTCGAAATTTGGTCTAAAATAAAGCATCCAAGTATCTCCTTGTATTGGACACGATACGATATGCATAGGATAAGCTAGTAACATTAATTTATGTATCACTAAGTTCTTGGACAAAATCAAAATACTAAGCATATTTCCAGAAATAGATCGAAAATATCATCATTGAATACAAACAGCAATCATGAACCCAGTCCTAGCTTAAAATCATGCTAAGCCTCAAATACTAACAAGATGATGACATGCTTCCTAAAATTACACATAAAATCGAGAGACAAAGAGTCAACAAACTAAACAGTTACGTATCATAATTATCCAATCATATCAATACCACTCACAGTCAATTAACATAAGAAACTGCTTGATAACAACAAGATTAACGCAATTAGGATTTAAAAGAGGAGATGGAATACCTAAAAGTTCGATCTTGGACTTGAGTTGATCGAATTCGATCTTAAGCGCGGAAGAATCATCCGCGACTTGAGATCGAACTTCTTCAATAAATTGCGATTGATCGGATTCGGAGAGAACAACGCTGAAAATCAAGGAAGAGAGGAGAAAGATGGAGAGAAAGAGAGAAGAGAGATTGAAATCCGCCATTGGAGAGGAGAATAGAGAGAGAGAGAGAGAAAAAGAGAGAAGGGTGAGAAAGGGGGAACTTTGGAACCCCCGAGGCAGACGTGGTTGTATGTATAATGTCAGCTCTCCGGCTATGCCACACTATCTACCTACTTTCTTACGGTGTAATAATTTATTAATCACATAAATAAAACATGATAATGACTTCGTTTTTTTTACTATATATTACGTCATCGTATCTAGTGCACGGCTAGGTTGCACAAACACGAACACGGACATGGCGTTCGAAAATTTATAAGACACGGACACGACAGAAAAAAAAATCAATATACATATTTAAACAAAGAAAATTTGAAGATTTTTATAACTAAAATATAGTTTTGGTTGCTTAAACTATCGCAATTATCGTAAAATAACAAAACAAAAATTAAACTTCTATAAACTTAAAGTTAAAATCAAATCTTAAAAAGCTCTGACAGTTATACTACTGTAATATAGTAGTATAATGTTTATAGTAATCTTACCGTAATAATTAATTAACTATTTAATCTTTAAATAGAACGTTTATAGTATCAAATAACTCCTGTAAACATATAATATTGTTGTTTTATTAAAGTCCACAAATTCATAAACAACGCTAAGTGTGACCGATGAATCTCCAAATAGTACGAATCGTGGCCGACACGTCTCAAAATAACATGAAACGTGGCCGACACGTCTCTAAATAAATTTAAAAAATCGGACACGGTTTTTCAGGTGTCCAAGACGTATTGTCGTGTGTCTGACGTGTGTCGGTGTCCGACACGGGTGTCCGACATGACACGACGGTTTGGAGGAGTGTCCGTGCAACTAGGTGCACGGCATGTACGTATATTCTGATATTGTAATTCCAAAAATATAAAGATTTTGAGAAAAACATTGGTGAATTAAGGGCTCGTTTGGTTACTCATCTAATTATCGGGAAGTGCAAGATTTCAGGAAGTGCATTTCCAGGAAGTTATTTGGTGGTCCATTTCATGGGAATTGTCACTTCCCAGGAGTTGTCACTTCCTCCATAATGGGGGAAGTTGCTCACCAAGCCCCCTTGTAGAACTTCCCGCATGGGAGTCATTTCCCACATGGCAACCAGACAATATTTTTTAAATTCCATGAAATACAAATTCACGTGAATTTAAAGTTCCCGGTAACTTCATCTTCCCATGGTGAACCAAACGAGTCTTAAGTATTAAATCAATTTCCGGCAGGTTGAGAAAGACTTGCGGAAATTAAAGTTAAAACCAATTACAAGTTCATCCCTCACCGAGGGACAAAACCTAGCCATGAAATGAGCTACTGTATTGCCTTCACGTGTTACATGCACGCCATATACTATGAAAAAACAGACTTAACCGAGCTATAATACTATCAAGCCTAGAGCTGTGCACCGGGCCCGACCCGGACCGGACCCGGTTGGACCCGGAACCGGAATCATCAAATTCCTTGACCCTGGAGCCGGATTTGTTACCAAAATTTTGATCCTGGTCCAGCCCGAAAAAATATCGGGTCCGACCCGGACCGGACCGGTTTTTGCCCGGTTTGGACATTGCTGTGAAATTTGCATATTGTTTGTCTCACTGCCTATTGTTCTACACAACAACTGAACACGAAAAGTCCGTATATAATTGATCAACTTTAATCTGAAATCGTAAATCATACTGGAAACGAAAAAACTGAAAATAAGAACACGAAAACGAAATAATAGATCACAATCTGGAAAACGAACACCATAAACGAAAAAAATTAGAGTAGTAAAAAGAAACCATAAATCATACTTTAGGAAATCAAAAAAGAAAGTCTGGTGGGCCGGTGGAGGGAAGTGTGTCGGAGGGAAGGAGGAGCAGCAGTAGGTCGTTGGCCGGCGGAGGAACTGCAGCGGCGGCCGGCAAAGTCGGCGTGAGTGCTGGAGTGGAGGAGTGGAGGGTTAGGGACTTAGGGTTACTCTTAGGACTTAGGGTTAGGGGAAATGGGAAAGGCCAAAGGGGAATGACAAGTACTTCCTAAACAGCAGATGGGCCGAGATGCCAGAAGCCCGAAACCAAAAACCCAATTTAGGGTTTCCGGTCTAGACCGGAAAAATCCGGGTCTGACCCGGTCCGGACCGGAACCCGGAATCAGTAATTTTTATGACCCGAGGACCGGCCCAGTTTGGAATATTCTGGGTCCGGACCGTACTATTACGGTCCGGTCCGGTCCATTTTTCCGGTCCGACCCGGCTTTTGCACAGTCCTAATCAAGCCAAATACCGAGAGGACTCCTAAACACCGTGTATGGCATTAGTGTTCGTCAAAACATCATCATTCTCCACTATTATACTCTCCTCCCGTTCTCCACGCATCTAATGCAGCCCAAAGAGCGCATAGACTGACTTTTCGCAATCATCTCGATCAACCACCGTGCACCTCCCCAATCCCCACCAAAGTTTCTGCACACGAAGATCATCCATATACCTCGTCTTCACCAAAAAGAGCAATATCCATGTTCAATTTAATCTATCCTTCCATGGGTCATCTCCACCCACCCACCCCCACGCTCTGACTTCTATGCACAAATAGGCCCACCATCTCTGCATCGATAGTGTACTCACGTACTAATCATACGGGTCAATCCCAGTTTCACAATATGCAAAGGCGTCGAGGTCTCATTGAAAATCTGAGCATTCCGCCATGTATGTCTAGGTCATCCAAGCAAGGGTGGTCATAAAGAGTTGAATCTCGTCCTTGGTAATCCTCTGCAATACCCATTTGAAAGTCTCACGGCAGCTTCAGACCGGCAAAATAGAGAGAAGCTCCTCGAATTCACTAGCAACGTTAACATAGATATTCCCTGTTTCCGTGCAGCCGAAAAACGTATGCACATCTGATTCCTCCTCCATATTGCACAACCTGCATATTGGATCCTCAAATATGTCTCAAACACAAAGATTGTCGAACGGGCAGCATTCCTGTGGAGGCCCTCCACACAAAATGAGCAAGCTTTGGAGGAATTATTAAGCTCTAGATTTATTGCTAGCTTCCACAACTCAGCATCATCGACCCCGTTTGTTGTGCCACGTCGCTCGTACCCCTCATAGCCAACTTGTAAGCGAACCTAACCGAGTATATGCCATGACATTTTGGTCCCCAATAGAGTATATCATCCGACAGATCGTCACAATTGATGGGAAGAGAAAGCATGTCCCGAACTTCGTCAGTCCGCAACACCTCGTTCAGCTTCTTAAGCCACCACACACCATAGGACTGATCAATCTGCTCCCGCGACAGTCAAAAGCGAGTCAGCCTCAAGGTTAGGGCCAAGCCAATTACGAGTCGAGTTATACATTTATACGGTTTGGGTTAAGGTCAGAATACGAGTCAAAAATAGATTTCGACACCTCATTTTCTTACTTTAGGGTGTGTTTGGTTGGGACTTTTGGTATGGATTGGAATGGATTCCATCCATTCTAGTGTTTGGTTCATCACTTTTGGAATGGAGTTAGAAACCTAAGGAGTTCTAATTCCACCATAATTCATTGGAATCTCAATCCTTAGTTCTTAGGCATGATTCCAACTCCATCCCTCTCATGTGCATTTACAATCCATTCTTCATGTGCATTTACCGTCCATTCCAAGATCAAACCAAACGGGTATTAATAAGCATTGGGTTATAACTCCGTACTTCCCTGGTTTTAGAATCCAATCCATTCCATTCCTATTGTTTGAACCAAACGACCCCTTACAGGAGTAAGTTGAAACGAGGCAATCATTTAAAACCGGAGATCCTAATGTAATTATAATTTTTGTGTTCGTCCGTTACTATCTCCACCACTTTTGTGTTCGTCCATCACCACAACTTTAAATATCGTCAGAAAACATTACTATCTTCGGTTGATAGTATCAAAACATTATAAACCGGAAAACATTATAAACATTATAGGATGGTGATAGGACGCCACCCGGTGGCACCGAATTTGGGCGCCACCATAATAAAAAAATAAAAAAAATTGAAATTGAGATTTTTTTTGTGATAAAGACTTAAGGGTAAGTATGTAATTTTATATCTATTCAATAAAATTTGTGTCACATCCTCTTACCACTAAGAGATTAACTCTACTCCAATTTTTCTCGCCTAAAGTTATCCTCCATCAAAAATAAAAAGAATTAGAAAAATAAGTGAAATTAACTATATGCGTATCAAACCCTTGACCTTAGATATATAAGAGTAGTACTTATTCTTTACCACTATACTCTAATATTTCATTGATTCAGGCATCACTAAATTAACCCCAAAACTATACACTCCAATAATTTAATTAAAGAAAATTAAGAAAATAATCTGTTTCTAACGATATTAAATTATTAATTAACTAAAATGTAACGAAATTATAAACTATTAATCAATCCTCAAATTAGAATATTTTTGTTTAAAGCTTGACTATTTGGACTAAGATTGATTTTCATATTATAAAAATCATGACTATGATAAATTACAAGATTCCATCTTAAAATAAGACGATATCAAGTCATATTTGATGAGATTAAGATATATAAGATTAGTATATAAGATTGTAATTAGGTAATTGTAATTAGGGTCTATATTAAGGATATATATATATATATATATATATATATATATATATATATATATATATATATATGAGATTGTAGTATATATCCCTAATATACTAAGAGATTAACACCCCTATCATTTTTCTACCTATTCATATTGAGCTTTTGCTGCTTTGGTTATGTACTACTGAAATTTAGTTAACTTGACATGGCCAGACAATACTAATTAATCGAATTAACCAAACTATTAATCATTCGTGCAAATTAGATTGTTTTATTATAAATGAAAGACAACCATAATCCCCTATTAACTAAAAGGATAGAAACTACTAAAAAAGTGATGAGGTGTCATCCTCTCATCAATTATTTTCCCTCCAAACTCTAATTTTCAACTATGGAAACAATAGTTAATTAAGGAGACAATCAATAATAAACTTGTACTTATAAAATTGTAATTGTATAAATTAATTTTAAGATAAATAATAAATATTGATTAAAAAAACACATTAAAAAAATCGTGCAACTTTTAACTAAATACTACTCCTTCCGATTCATTGGAATCGCAACATTTACTATTCACACAAAAATAAGGAAAGTGAATTGGTGGACCACAATAGTGATGTCATGTAAGATTAAGTAATATAATAATATTAGATTGAATATTTTGGAATATAGTAATGAAAAGTGAAGGGTAGGTTAGTCATTTCATAAGAAAAATATAGCCCAAAATGGAAATGTTGCAAAGATGATGAATTTGTCAAAAACGGAATACGTTGCGAATCCAATGAATCGGAGGGAGTATTGACTTAGTTTAATTAGTTATGGTTCTCTATCAATCAATTATTTAATTATATTAATTACAATGTATTTTTTTCTACATTTTTTAATCTATTCATGTAATACAAATACTAATTAATAACATATAATAATTGGAGTACCAAATATTGGAGTATATGATTTACATTTTTTTTAATAAATATTACCAAATATATAATCCTAATAAGTATCACTGAATAATAGAAGCATATAATAGAGTATATTGCTAAAATTATTTTATCAGTTATTAATCACAATTTTACTCGAGATCCGTCGTTATAAATATACGACCTTCTAAAAACACTTTTTCAGAATGTAGGACGGCATAATACGATATTCTTTATTCTAAATATAGTGATTAAATCTTAGCAAGTGTTACTAATATTTAACCCTTATTAAAAATAATCATCGGAAATAACATTAAAATAACATGTTTATTCGCACCAATATCATTTATTAAAATAAGTGATTAAGAAAATTAAGAATAAAATTGTATTTATAACTGAAAAAAAAGTAAAGAAAATAACATTTTCAATATGTGTTAATAACCCGTATTTGACCCGGCCCGAAATCCGTGTAAACCTGACCTGTATTAAACCCGTATTTTCGAAACCCAATATACACCCAAGCCGTATTTTAGCCGAACCCGAAACCCAACCGCCCGACCCGTATGACATGTTTAAGTATACAGTATACTGTATATGTGAATACGTTTCAAGGGATTTCAGTTTTTTTTTTCTTTTTTAATGTGATGGTTATAAGTTTTTTTTTCTTTTTTTTTTTCGTAACGAAGAGTGGTTTAATGTAACCTGTTCAACAGGTAAATGATATTTGGGTCTACTAAAAGAATATGATGTTAAAAAGTGATATCATTTTGAGATTGTTGAAAGGTGGTATTGTTACTGAAAGATGTTAGAAAAGTGGGATTGTTCCATCAATTTTTCAAAAAACTAATTGTGTTTTAAACCGTTTAACTCAAAAACTGTGCATCTGCACGGGGGTCTATTCTAGTTTATGAATAATTGACTAAATTAACGTGAAATTTGGAATATTTAAGTATAAATGAAAGACAACCATAATTTAGGAATGATATATGCACGAAAATGACTAAATTAACGTCTAAATGTAGCCTCATGACTGATATGTTAAGTATATTTTACAACCTCTATGATTTGCGTTAGTGTATACTAAATACCGAGAGTTTATATACCAACGGAAATACATTTTATTAGATAAAAGAATAAAAATTCTCAAAACTTTTTCCCGCATAAATTTTAAGCACTTAATTTGGACAAAATCAATATGTAACAAATAAGGAAGGAATCACACTCAATTATCAATCATATCATATAAAGAATATTTACAGGTTAAATATTTAAAAACTAATAATGGGTGTATCGATGAAAATAAATTGTAGGAATATAGTTGCTTAAATTTCGAACAATAATTATGAACTATTTTTATGAACAAATGATATATACTGAGATTATAGAGAATAACTACTCCCTCCGTTCCATTCATTAATTCATTTGTTTGTTTTTTATATTAATTGTGAGAAATATTTTACTAAAGACAAACAAATGAACAAGACGGAGGGAGTATATCTAAACATCAGGAGTATAAAATTATATACTCTATTTGAAAATAAATTTAAACTGAATATACATTTAACAATTTATTCATATTATACACTAAAAAAATATTTAAAAGAAAAATGATTGGTTCGAAAAATATGAATGACAAATAAAATACAGAGGTAATAATTTTTTGGACTACATATTTCATGATATTAGTCGAGGTCGTTATCTTGATTAATCATGCAGTTTCAAATTATTTTATTATATCGAAAAACAAAGATAAAAGTAATGAAAAATATCGGGTTGCTAATTAAAATCTATTTTGTATAAATAATTAACTAAAAATAAATAAATTTTCTATAAATACCGTGCATAGATGCACGAGGTCTATACTAGTAATCATTACATGTAATATGACTACATGGATGGTAGTACGTACATATATGTCGTGTTGATAAATAGATCGAGTCGTGTCGGGTTCAGGTTTATGTCACATGTAAATGCGTTGCAAACATGCATGCAACCAAAACTCGACCAATTATATCTTGTGTTCTTTTCATGTTGAGGTTTCGATCTACTTACATAAATGAGTCAATAAGCCTCAATCTGAACCCGTTAATTTTGTGTCGAATTTTCATTTCATGACATTTTATGAAATGTGTAAGTATATATATTTTTGTATAGAGAAATTACGATAATTTAGACTAATTTGATAAATAGGTTATTCGTGTTGGATTCATATTCTGAGTCTCGACCCAAACCCAACTCAATTAAATCTTGTGTTTTGTTCTGTCGATCAACTTACATAATGAGTTTTTCAACTCAAGTCGTTAATTACTTGTCGAGCTCATACCATGTTATCAATTCGTGTCGTTATAAGCCGGCTATTAATCTACGATTCTTTGTTGTAGTATCAAAATAATAGCTCTACAAATATTTTATGTTTATATATGAAAATCAACCTAGACAAAAAGGTGAGAAATTCTTTGTTTTAATTTTGCATTTTTTTTCCTTAAAATAAAATCTCTTGGACTATTTCTTAATTTGTTGAATTTTTTTTATTTCAAATACATAGTTTATGAAATTTAAGTTAAGTTAATTAGACCCTACAAATTAGACTATTTTCAAGGAGAATCTAAGTATAGTTATTTTTATCAGGAATTTGAATTTCCGAAACTAACATTTTACAATTAATTAATTTTAAACTCAAAATTCTAAAAATAACAAAGTAAATTACTATAATAACCCGGGTGGCGTACAAATTAAGCGCCACCCGGTGACGCTAACTCATTTTCCTTATATTAATTTCAATGTCCTTGTTGTGTGCTAAATTTAGACCGTTTTTTCTCTCATTTAAACCCGTTTTTCCCTCGTTTTGCGAGTTTAGAGTGCGATTATCGCCATATTTTGAGTACTTCTCGCATTAGCGTCTCTCTTGTGCGTTTTACGTGTTTTTGGTAGTTTTTCTATCAATTTTGATAGGATTTGGCACCAAAATCATGATCGAGCTTCCACGATCACAAGATAAGGGAACATCGTCCAAAGAGCAAAGCGCACAACTTAAAGTTCAAGCCATCCAATCAATCGACGAAGAATGAGACAAGAAAAGAGGCAGAAATATGACCGGGTGAAATTTCACCCGATGAAGTACCACCGGGCGAAATTTTGCCTGACGTTAAATGTGCCTCCCCGAAGATTTTCCGAGCTTCTCCACCGGGCGAAATTTCGCCCACCGGGTGAAATTTCGCCCGATGGTGAAAGTGTCCAAAAATCGTGAAACTGGGAAAAGTTCACCGGGTGAAATTTCACCCGACGGTATTGGTCCGTGCACGACAGGGCAAAGTTCTACCTCATGAAGATTAAAGGGTGATTGTCTCACTAATTTGGGCTTTAGGTTAACAATCCATTAAGACATTACTATATATACAACTACTCTAGTTAGTTGCTCATTACCTCTCCATTAAGCTAAGGAGGGAAGAAGTGAAAGGCATCCATTAGTAAACAATTCTATAGTAATCTAAGTAAATCCTCCAGATTTCTAGTAGTTTACATAATAATTTAGTAGTAGATCTTCTTAGTTTCTCATCAACAATCTTCTAGATCTCAAGTTTGTAGAAGATTATTCCAAGTTTTATTTGAAGATTTGTGGGGATTATTGAAGGATTAGTGACAGTTCTTCATTTTCTTCATCAAAGATTCAATATTTATTTATGGAATCTTCTTATTTATTGTAGATCTTCATAGTTGGTACATTTCTTTTGATCTTATATTATTTTGTTAGATCATATAGTTTCCTTATTTACTCTAGATCTAGTTATTATGCATGTTTTAGTTAACTTCTTCTCTATTGATGTTATGTTGTCTTCCATCATGATTAGTGAGTAGATTTCTTGTTGGGGGTTTAGGGATGAGGACTTGGATTATTTGAATCAAGGGATGTTGGTGGGTTGCTTGCTTGTTGGTTTATTTTGTTTGTGGTTGTTGTGTCGTTGTTGTTTTAGTCCGGCCAATTAGACCAACTTTGACTCACTTATATCAATATGGGGAAACTCAGGGTAGAAATTACCTTAACTTGAGACTTACCCTTCTTCGCCGCGAAAACGGGTTTTTAGGTGAGTTGGGTGAAGAAACCGAAAAGTGGCATTCTCCCTTTATCAATGTTGTGACAAAAATCCGATCCCGACCTTCTTAGACTCCATTGTTCGAATCCCGACTTCCCCCTAACACCTTTTCCTAGATTGATTACCTCTAACTACCTCTATCGTTATTCCTCTAGTGTAGGCTCGACCCTTAAAAACCACCCTCCCCTCGAGATTCAAACACGCCGCTTTTAACTCGATACTACGTTCCGTTTCCTGTGGACCAACCTCGACTTACCACGATTACTCTAGTAGTTTTTGTGTTATTACGAGTCTACAAATATTGTTTAACCCTCCATCCTTCGCTAAACTACCGATCTGATTAGGGGAGCCATCAAAATGGCGCCGTTGCCGGGGAGCGGCTAGTAGTTATTATGTTTTTAGTATTGTGTTTGGTTCTTTTCTCTTCTCCCTCTTCCCTAGTACCGTTAGGTGCTAGGAGTCTCACCGTTTAATTGAGTTTTTATGCACAGGAACACGTCATTGCCCTTGTGGTTCGATCCGGAGTCGGAAAGGACTTTTATAGCATTGCGTTTTTGGGGAAATAACTCAACCACCATCATTCCACATCCTTCATTATCACCTTCTAACCTTAATCTCATCCTACCACATACACCTTCTACACCTTCTACATCACATAATCTCATTCCAAATAATCCTTCCATACCTTCCACTTCACAAAATTCACCACCATCACCAAAAACTCCACCACCCAATCAAAATTCATCCCCTCCAAATCATCCAAATTCAAATCCACCATTACCACCAATCCAACCAATGGCGACCTTAGCCTCTCATTCCCAACTCACACACGAAGAAACACCTTCTCCCGTCGATTTCGGAGAGATTCCCGAGAATTATGAATTGAAAGCCTCTTTGACAAATTCGGTTCAACAAGATACTTTTCATGGTTTCTCCCAAGAAGATGCTCAAGAGCACATCGCTTCATTTAAAGAAAAATTAGTAGGAGCCCGTCTCAATGGATTAACTTCATGCCAATTGCATCATTTATTATTTCCAAAGACCTTGAGAGATGGAGCTCGTAGATGGCTTCAAGGTCATCCCGCTAATACATTCACACCATGGGCTCATTTATCCAATGCCTTCTTGGAGAAATATTTTCCACCGTCAAAGACTAATCAATATCGCACGGAGATACAAACCTTCAAGCAAGATGAATTTGAAAACTTAAGTGAGGCTTGGGAAAGATTTACAGATCTATTGCGCAAATGTCCACACCATGGAATACCCGATTGGCTAACTACCAAAACATTTTATAACACTCTTTCATCGAGAACCAAGGAAAACCTGATCAATTCGATCGCCGGAGGAGACTTCTCTTCCCTTACCGATGAGGCATCTAAGAATCTTATTGAAAAGATGACAAAGAGTGATTCTAGAATGGGTCAATCGAGGGATTCTAGAAAGAAAGTTGAAGTGAACTCATCTAAGAGTTCTAATGAATTGAAACTTCAAGCGAAATTTGAAGAATTGAAAAAGAGAATGGATGCCATGAGTTCAAAGCACACTCCTAGATGTATGTACCAAATTCAAGGGAATGTTCCACCAAGGCAACCATCACCTCCAAAACAAATAACATGGGAAGTTCAATGTGATCATTGTGGCAATTATGGCCATGATTCTAGCTCTTGCATTCCTAATGAAGAAACTTATGTTGAAGAGCCAAATGAAGTCCAAGCTATACAAGTGTATGGGTAAGACCTCAATTTGATCCATTTTCTAATACTTACAATGCCGGCAAGGTATCATCCCAATTTTTCTTATGGCAATCAAAATGTCCAAAATCCTATGCCACGTACCCAAGGGAGTCAATCGAGGCCATTAAATCAAAGTCAACAAAGGCCCTTTAATCAAGGTCCTTCAAAGATGCCCCCATATATGTCTCCTCATCAAAGGAGCAACTTCAATAATAAGGTAGCAACTTCCATGTTCCCAACAATTACAACAATGACCAAAATCAACATGGTAATCATGGATATAATCAAGGGTTCCAAGGCAATTTTCTAGGAAATCAAGGTTACAACCAACAACCATCTAATCAACCCTCTCAATCTTATGGCCAATCAAGCAATTCTCAATTTGGTCAAGGAGGAGTTCCATGGAATAACATTAATGATTTGCAAAGAGCCGTTGGGCAACTATGGAATGAACATCAAGATACAAAAGCAAGACTAAAGGTTTGGGAATCACAAGAAGCCACAAAAGGCTTAGCCACCCCAATCCATTCACCCCATGGTTTGCCCGGGCAACCTCAAAACCCAAGAGACCCTTCACACCAAGCAAATGCCATCATTTTGAGAAGTGGCAAAGAACTTGAAGACCCGTATAAGAACTTGAGCTTGAATGCCAAAAGCACCCCATCGAAAGTCAATCAACCAAGTGCACCACAAGCAACATCTCCCAGTTCTCCCAAACAAAACCGAGGAATACAACGGAGTTTGATATCCTCCAAAATACGGAGATTGAACAAAGAGAACAAAGAAAGAAGAAAGAGCAAATGGAAGCGGAAGAAGCAAAAAGAAAAGAGGCAGAGTGATTAGCCGAAGAAGAAGAAGAATCCAATGTTCCACCGCCTCCCGCTTTTGTCCCACCATTGCCTTTTCCCGAACGAGCTAAGCCACATAAAGAAAACGCCCAATTTAGCCGTTTTGTGGATATGTTGAGAAAGGCGGAGGTAACTTTACCCTTCACCGAGGTAATTTCTCAAATGCCCCTCTATTCTAAGTTTTTGAAAGAAGTCTTGTCTAAAAGAAAACAATAGAGGACAATGAATGTGTACCTCTCACGGCACAATGTAGTGTCATTCTTATGAATCAAATGCCAAAGAAACTAGAGGATCCTGGTAGTTTTTTCATCCCTTGTCGGGTTGGAAATGTTGTTGTTAATCAAGCTTTATGTGACTTAAGAGCTAGTGTTAGTTTGTTACCTTATTCTATTGCCAAGAGACTTAGTGTGGGGGAGATGAGATCCACTAGCATGTCGATTCAACTTGCGGATAGGTCCGTCAAGTACCCACTTGGGATACTTGAGGATGTACCCGTTCAAGTTGGTAAGTTTTTCATCCCCTCCGACTTTGTTGTCATGGATATGCCCGAAGACACTATTACCCCCATTATTTTAAGTCGACCTTTTATGGCTACCGGAGGTACTATAGTTGATGTTAAGAATGGTAAGTTGTCTTTTAACATAGGGAACGAGTCGGTAGAGTTTTCCCTTTCTCAAGCTCTTAAACAACCTATGATTGAACAAATGCATTCCATTGAAGTTATTGATAGTTTGGTTGAGTATAGCTTGATAGATGATGATAATCAAGAAGATGAACCATTTGACTCTCCACCCTTTGAAGATGAATGCCTACATGAAGAAAAAGGTAGAACCACTACCGGTGAGTAAGAGTATGGTATCTTCTCCTCCTAATCTTGAACTTAAACCACTCCCCTCTTCCCTCAAATATGCTTTTCTTGAAGGAACTAATTATCCCGTTATCGTCAATGCCACACTTGATGTTCCTCAATTGGAAAAACTTTTGATTGTTTTGAGAAAGAACAAAAAGGCCATCGGGTATAGCATTGCCGACCTTCAAGGCATAAGCCCAAATGTTTGTATGCATAGGATCATCCTTGATGATGACTACCGTCCTTCGGTTGAGGGTCAACGTAGGTTGAACCCCACTATAAAAGAGGTTGTCATGAAGTAAGTCTTCAAGTTGTATGAGGCTAACATTATATACCCAATAACCGGAAGTAAATGGGTTAGCCCCGTACAAGTTGTGCCTAAAAAAGGAGGAATGACGGTTGTTAAAAGAGAAAAGGGTGAGTCAATTTCGACTAGGACCATTACCGGTTGGCGCATGTGTATAGACTATCGAAAATTGAACATGGCCACCATAAAAGACAATTTCTCCCTTCCCTTTATTGATCAAATGCTTGAAAGATTGGCACATCATTCTTATTTTTGTTTCCTTGATGGTCATTTCGGATTTCTTCAAATTCTCATTCTTCCCGATGACCAAGAGAAAACCACTTTACATGTCCCTATGACACCTATGCTTATAGAAGGATGTCATTCGGATTGTGCAATGCGCCAGGAACGTTTCAAAGATGTATGATGGCTATTTTCTCCGATTTTATTGAAAAATCCATGGAAGTTTTTATGGATGACTTTAGTGTCCATGGTACATCTTTTGATTCTTGTCTTGAAAATCTAGATCAAGTGTTAGCTCGATGTGAAGAGTATAGACTTGTTTTAAATTGGAAAAAATGTCATTTCATGGTTGAACAAGATGTTGTCCTAGGTCACATCATTTCTAATAGAGGAGTTGAAGTTGATAAGGCTAAAGTTTCCGTGATTGAGAACTTGCCACCATCTACAAATGTCAAAGGGGTGAGGAGTTTTCTAGGTCACGCCGGCTTTTATAGGCGTTTCATTAAAGATTTTTCTAAGATGGCCAAGCCTTTAACTTCTTTGCTTATGAAAGATGCACCTTTTGTTTCGATGACTCGTGTCTTGAGGCCTTTTGCAGGATAAAGACCGCTCTCACTACCACTCCAATTATCAAAGCTCCCGATTGGAATCTTCCATTTGAGATCATGTGCGATGCCTCCGATTTTGCCGTTGGTGCCGTCTTTGGTCAATAGGTTGATAAGAAGCTACATGTGATATACTATGCAAGCAAAACACTAGATGAAGCCCAATCGAGGTACACAACAACCGAAAAAGAGATGCTTGCCGTTGTCTATGCCATGAAGAAATTCCGAAATTATGTTACCGGTTCCAAAGTCATTATTCATACCAATCATGCGGCCATTCGATATATTATGTCCAAAAAGGAGACCAAGTCCCGACTCTTTCGGTGGGTCCTCCTTCTACAAGAATTTGACATCGAGATTAAAGACAAAGCCGGAACAGAAAACTTGGTAGCCGATCACCTTAGTAGACTAACGATTGGTAAAGGAAGCAATGAAGAAGATGATATACTCATCATTGAAGCTATGAGAGATGAGGCCGATGGCCATTGAAACTATTACACCTTGGTATGCAGATATCGTCAATTTCTTAGTATCTCATTATATTCCTGACGATTATTCCAAGCAAGAGAGGAAGAAACTACGTTATGAAGCCCAACACTATTATTGGGACGAGCCTTATTTATTCCGCCGTTGTGTAGATGAATTTACCGACGATGTGTTACGGCCGATGAAGGATATAATATTGTGAAACACCTTCACATGACATCTTATGGTGGACACTTGGCCAACCAAAAGACAATTGTCAAGGTTCTCCAAAGTGGATTTTGGTGGCCTTCCATGTTCAAGGACATTCGAGCTTTCATTCTCACATGCGATGCTTGTCAAAGAAGCGACAATATTACAAGAAGAAATGAGATGCCCCTTCAACCCATCTTAGAAATTGAATTGTTCGATGTTTGGGGCATTGATTTCATGGGTTCGTTTACATCCTCTTACATTCTAGTAGCGGTTGATTATGTCTCAAAATGGATCAAGGCCGTATCTTTCCCCACCAATGACTCCAAGGTTGTAATTAAGCTCTTCAAGAATGTCATTTTCCCGAGATTCGGTATGCCTAGAGCCATAATTAGTGATGGAGGCTCTCATTTTAGGAAAGATACCTTTGAACACCTTCTTAGGAAATACGGTATCACTCACAAGATGTCCCTAGCCTACCACCCTCAATCAAATGGGCAAGGCGAGATCTCCAACCGTCAAATCAAAGGAATTTTAGAGAAAGTTGTAAATACACACCGAAAGGATTGGTCATTGAAGTTGAATGACGCCCTTTGGGCTTTAAGAACGGCTTATAAAGTGCCGATTGGAACCACTCCCTATCGTCTTGTGTATGGTAAAGCTTGTCATTTACCGGTGGAATTAGAACACAAAACCAAATGGGCAATCAAAGAGTTAAACTTCAATGAGAGTGTTGTAGGAGATAATCGCCTTCTCCAACTACAAGAATTGGAAGAATTAAAACTTGAAGCCTATGAAAATTCGAAGATCTACAAAGAACGAACTCGCCAATGGCACGATTCTCGAATACTTCGTAAGGACTTCTCCGTTGGTGATAAGGTTGGTATTACTCTTCAACTCTCGTTTTAAGCTCTTCCCCGGTAAGTTGAAATCAAAATGGTCGGGTCCATTCGAAGTGACCAAGGTGCAACCATATGGATCAATAGAGATATCAAGCCTGGAAATTGGGAAATTTATGGACAATGGACAACGTTTGAAGATTTATCACCTCGGTCACGTTCGTGAGACCTTTGCTACTGTGAAGTTTGGTGAGCTCCCGTTGGGGAGCGTTGTTTAACCCCCTCTCAAAATTGAAATAGGTTTGGTGGTATCCTCAACAACCACCTTGTACATATGTATCATATTTCTTTGTGTTTGTTAGCTTTGTTAGCTTGAGAAGAATGGTTAAACTTGGATTTCGCCATGGAGCATTTATTTGGATGAAGATCAAGCTTTTGGAGAAGTTATGGAGCTTAATTCGAAGACCACAAGCATGTTTGTGGGAGATATTGATTATGTAATGTGAGTCGAGTTGAACCTCTAGGTGATTATTGAAGAGCCATGGAATGACAAGGCGGAAAACGAAGTAAACAAGACTGCCGTGCGAAATTTCGCCCGGTGAGACCTGACCGGGCAAAATTTCGCCCTACGAAAAATTTCTCAGAATTGCCAGATTTGCCAGGATTGACGAAAATACCGTCGGGCAAAATTTCACCCGATGAGATTTTCACCGGGTGAAATTTTGCCCGGTGAGAAAAAGTTAGCAAAATAATTTTCACGACGAAAATTCTGTCGGGTGAAATTTCACCCTATGGTGCTCGACCGGGTGAAATTTCACCCGACGACGTGGGCACGTGGCTGATCATCTCTATCCTATTTATTCACTACAATTTCAATTCTCTCCTTCACATTTACCACACATAATATTTTCCCTCCAAAGTTTTTACACCAAAATTTTACCACCACTTTAAAACTTTCACTTTCCCTCCTCAACCACCTTTATTTATATCACCTTCACCTCACAATTCACTCCACATTTTCACCATTCATAAAAACATCAAACCACCACCTTCCATACCCCAACCACATTTAAACCTCCATTCATAATTTCATCTCCATCCTTGGTGATTTATTTTTGGGTTTTGAAGAAGGTAAAGCTAAAGTTTTGAGATCATTCTTGCAAATTATTATTATGGAGACAAGAGCTAAGCGAGCCTCTCGAAAACAAGGTATGGCTTCAACCTCTACACTTTCTAAATGTTCTAAGCCTAAACTTCTACCTTGTCCTAACACCCCTTTGGCTCAAACCTTCTTTGTGACCTTTCAGAGTACTAGTGTGGACATGACATAGGTCCACCCCGACGCGGCGAAGCGCGGGTTTTGGAGAGGCGATAGAATTTCCATATGAGATGGATCGAATAGAATTTTAAATCGAAGTAGGAGTCGCCACCGAATTTTATGGTTATTCGGAACCGTTCGAACCCACTCTATGTCGTAGTGGGCCATACTTAAAGCCTGGCCCATTTCCGATGTCAGAGTTTATTGGGTTCGTCCCTTAGCATATCGATACCGATGCTGACTGAGCGGTTAATCGTATATTGAATGACTCTCGTTGCCAATGGATTCGGACATCCGGAAACCATGGTTCTGAGTAAGGGGTGAGGGTACGTGTTGGGAAGTTCAGCGAGAACACCCAACCCCGCCCGCACTTAGCGGCCTTTACTAAGATATCGTTCGGTTTTGTATACACGCGTTAGTTCGACGATGAAATGATATGCAAAGATTATTTTCCCAAGACATGTGAGGAAAAATAAATAAATGGGTTGCTAAGTCGTTTAATGCATGTTAAACTAATAACGTCAAATTTATTTTAGCATGTGAAGTTCGTTTTAGTCTAATAAAACGATAAAAAGAATATGAGAGAATAAATTGCTACAAACACGAGAAAACGGGTTAGTAACGATTGAAATAATAATATATGAAATCGAGAAAATAAATATTAATCGAAATCTGAAAAATATAGTTTAAAACGTTGTTTTGTATAAAAAACGATGTTCGAGAAAGAAAAAAAAAGAACGAAAAAGACGCGTTTGGGCCGAGAGCCGCGCGGCTCGCCCGAGACTCATGCGGGTCGCGTGGCGGCCTGATTTCGACAACGGTTTTCGGAAATTTTTTGATTAAATCGCGTACGAATATCGCATAATTCGTACTCGACTTAATATTCTCGATATTCGTTATATTTGATAGTTGATTATCAAATATTTGGAATAGTTTTGGAAAAGATATAAATTTAGAAATCGTTTCGTAAAATAATAAAAATAAACGAACGAAAAACTAAAAAAATAGAACCGGATCAGACTCGTGCGCGAGTCGCCTGGACCGGGCGCGACTCGCGTACGGGTCTGATTTTTTATATTTTTTTGTTCGAAAATCGTTAATCGCGTACAAACATGAATTAATTCATACTCGGTCTATATTTTCGATATTCGATTATGAAATCGATATCGAATATTCGGAATGACTTTAGAAAAAGTTTTGAAAAAGTTTGTTTTTGAACGAAAAACGGGAAAAAGGAATTTTGAACGAAAAATTGTAAAAAAGAATTTTTGAACGAATAAAATGAGGTTGTCGAAACCTTAATATAATTCTTTTCGATACGATATTCGATTATAATGAATCGATATCATATTTTAAGAATATTTGATATATGAAAATAGTTTTTTTAGTAATATTGATATTAGAAAAATAGAAAAAGACCGACGAAAAGACCCATAAATAAACGAGAAGAAGAGAAGAGAAGAGAGAAGAGTCGGGTTTGATTTACACCCTCAACCTACATGCTTTGTATTCTCGGTGTAAGGCTCGTCAGACGGTGGCTTAGACACGGGAGCGTCGAGATGATGTGGGTGAGTTAATGTGTCGGTTTTTGGAGTGTTTTAACGTGTGTATGGGGCGTGGATTCGGCCGGTTTGGACGGGATCGGTCTCGCTAGATCTTCGGAATTATTTCAGGATTACGTCGGGATTTTGGATGTCGTTTTTTGGCTGCTGAAAGTTTGTGATTTTTTCGGTATTTTTTGATGTATCGTTCATGTATCATTCATGTCCATTGTGTTTGGACGGAAGGTCCTATTTATAGGGAATTCCCGACCTTGGTTTAGGAGAGTTTGAATACCGCCTAGGATAGGAAACGTAGGAGTTCGAGGGAAATAAGAATTCCGCTTTCTTGGCCAAGAAGAAAGAGAAACACGGCTGGTTTGAGGGTGTTTTGGCCGAGTGTTTTACACTCGGTCAAGTGTTCGAATCGGTTTTTGAATAGGATTCCTGTTCGAGCTAGAATTACCGCTTGAGTAAGAAGCTGAGGAGAACGAGGATTCCGTTTTCTTGTGAGGGAAGAAAAGAGAGGAAAACCGGCTGGGTAGGGTGTATTGGCCGAGTATTTGGTACTCGGTCAATGTCTGAATCGGTTTCCGGATAGAATTCCTACTCGAGATCGAATTCTACCTTAAACGGAATTGTTTATTATTTTCGTATGGCTGATTTTTGTGGAGTTATGGTCCGAGCTGGACACGTGAATTATCACGGTTGGTCCGCAAGTCTCGGGGAATAATTTTGACCGGGTTTTGACTCGGTCTCAAAAAGACGGTTTTGCCCCTGGTGACGGTTTCGACCCAAATTAGTGTTATTTAACTCGAAACGACCCACTGGGCCTGGTTTTGAGGTTGGTTTTATGAGATTTGTACTCCTTAAAATGTCTAAACCAAATGTCCACGATTACAAGCCCATATCCGAGTCCGTCAAAGCACGTTTACGTCCTATCATCATCGGGTGTTTGGCGGGAACTACTATAGACACCTAGCGGTCAAAATGTGGGTGTCTACAGAGCCCCCACTCTGACTGAGGCTTGGACACGGCAAAAGTCAGAGTAGCTACCAGGTCAATCAAGGATTAAAACCTGGCAGCCTTCCGATCGGGTCGTTTTAGGGTCCATTAGACCTGCGTGAAGGGCTCGCCAGCCATAGAATCGGAATCATACCTGGGTTGATGCTGATAATGTCGCGGGAGCTTGCCTAGGAAGCTATGGGTATACCTGTTTGCAGATATATCCTGTCTTAGAATTGCGCAGGAGCTTTTCCACTAGGGAACTTAGAGTTCTAGGGGAGTCTTGAGTGTACCTGTATGCTGACATAATTTGTATGTAACATTTAGGCGAAACACTGACTCGTGCTGGGGAAAAAGATGACTTTTTCGAAAATTTTGAAAATAAAAAGGCTGAATTTTTTTGAAAAGTTTGGAAATAAGGATGCTTGGGATGACTTTGATTCCTAATCGGATTCTGACACGGATTTCTGAATTTTCTTGGTTAGGCCTATATGCCTAGATGAAACAGTGGAAGCGGTAAAAATCCTATTCCTGTAATGGGCAGGAAGAGGGATACCTTCTATTATAAATAGAGGGCTTTGGTTTCTTATTTTCATATTCCCACCCAAATCTTTTTCTTCTATCTCAAAATCCCTTAGACTTTTTAGGATAAAATAAAAGAAACTATTCTTGCGATGGGCATTGACCATTTGACCGCGATGCTTTATGCGTGGGCCCAGGATTTTCGAGATGAAGACAGAGTCCAGTTAACCCAAATGGGAATTGTGGCTTTATTCCCACTTCAGCGACTTAGGGTAGATTCGCACTTTCTTGATGCTTGCTTATCCTTTTGGGATACTACCTTTCATGTTTTCGCATTTCCTCGAGGAGAAATATGTCCTCTTCCTGAAGAGATAGCAGCTATTGGAGGGTGGTGTCCTAACGCTCGTCCTGCTATTCCCCCATTTTATCCCGATCCAAGGAGGAGGCTGAGGGATTTTCTAGGGTTGTCGCATGCTGAGACAGCCCGTATGGTGAAGGGGAATTCGGTTTCCCTATTTGACTTGACTGATAAATTTATGAACCCAGTTGGTGAAAGAATTACTTCTACCCATAGGCGTAGGGCCTTTGCCTTTTGTATGCTCCATAGATATGCATTCGAAGGTCGAATGGATGCTGACTCATGCTTAGGTGAGATTAGGCTAATCAGCATAGTTGATCAAATGGAGACGGGTCACAGTCCAGCTTGGCTGATAACTGGGGAGATTATTATGGGTCTTGACGCTAGAAGGCTCGAACCAAATCAGCAATTGACAGGAGGCATTCGTCTTTTGCAGGTATTTTAATCATTTTTCGATAAGATACTCGATTTCCGATTTTTTTCCTTCTTTTTTTTTTGCGGTAATCCCGAATTTTCCGGATTTTTTCGAATTTTTCGATTTTGCCGAAATTTTTGAATTTTTACGAAAATTCTTAATTTTTTGAATTTTTTCGAATTTTCCGAATTTTTCGAAAATTCCAATTTTTTGATTTTTCGAAAGTTTTTTACTTTTCGAAAATTTTGCAGACCTGGCTATTCGAGCGTCTGTCGATCATGGAGCCCCCGGTGAATATACCCAAATACCGCAGCAATCAGATTGGTTTAAGGTCTCGCCGAATAAGACCAAGTCATCCCGTAACTCAAAAATATTGGGATGAAGAGCTAATATTTCATGGTGGGCCTTTGATCAGATGGAACGTCATTTGGTGGTTCCTTTCAAGGCTGACGGGATTAGCTAGGAGAGACAAAGCCCGTTACCTGGTGATTTTGTCTTTGGACTGGACTGTCCATATTTATCCGGACCGTATCCTAAGACAGTTCGGTTCGTTTCAGGAGATCCCTGAGACTGAGGCAATAATTAGCGTTTCGATCCAATTGACGGACGCTATGTGTGACACGTGGCTACAGCGCTGGTTCACCCGTGTCATATGGACTATACCTCGCCCTTGTCAAACCACTTGGGTTTCTGAATCATATCGCAAATGGACTTCTGAAGAATCCCAGGAGGCCCGTAAAGCTTTGAAGACCGAAGAAGCTCTTGACTTGGCCCGCCGAGAATCGGCCAAAAATAACAGACGGTTCTTCGAGGAGACTCCCATTACCTTTGTTGAATCAGGGTCGGATTCCAAGTCAAAACCTAAAACTCAGACTAATGAGACTGGTGCTAGTGATTTGGAGGGAAGACTCGGACCGAAGCTGGCGGTCCGAGACAAGCTAGGCCCGCGTGACTACGAGGTGACCGGGGGGTCGAGTTTGAAGAAACGAGCCCGGGTTAAAGAGGTTCCCTTGGTGATCAGGGAGCGTTCACCCCCACCTCGACGCCGATGGACCGAAAAGGAGGCTAAAGGCAAAGGAAAGGGAAAAATGCCTTAGTTTTTATTATTTAAGTATTAGTATTATTTATTTTGTGATGATTTTTTTTTATTTTTTTTTTTTGTAATTTTATTATAAATAAAGAAAGGTTTATTAAAGAACCGTTCCTGTTTTCCTTTTCGATTGCAGTGGTTGTGCCCTTTTGAGGGGCTGCCTACGTATCCACAATAAATGAAATCAAACCAAACGTAGTTCAGACTGAATTAATTTGCAATTTCGAAATACATCAAGACTATTGGTTCAAGATGTTTGAAACAGTAGAATAAATAATTCTAGCTTTTGACTTGTCTTTAAAAGTTTTTTTTTTTTTTTAAAAAAAAAGATGTTTTTAATAAACTTTTGCAAATGACATTGAGAGAGGTGGGTTAAGGGTAGTAGCGCTTCAACTGGTCCAGGTTAGTTGGGTTGACAAACTCGTTCCCGTCCAGATCCGTTAGCATTACCGCTCCACCTGATAGAATCTTCTTTACCAGATATGGCCCAGCCCAGTTAGGTTTAAACTTTCCCCTTGGGTCCACTGGCAATAAAGCTCGAACTGATTTGAGGACCAGATCTCCTTCTTTGATGTTTCTGGGCCTCACCCTTTTGTTGAAAGCCCGCTGGATTCTCTTCTGATAGATTTGAATATTATTGAGGGCACGAGATCTTCGTTCATCTAAAAGGACTAGCGAGTCATATCGTGCTCGAATCCAATCAGCTTCAGGTACTTGACTCTCAAGTAGGATTCTGAGTGATGGCACTTCTAACTCAACGGGTTGGACTGCTTCCATGCCGTATGTAAGGTAATACGGTGTTGCCCCGGTCGCAGTACGAATCAAGGTTCGATATCCCCAAAGTGCAAATGGTATTTTGTCGGGCCAGTCCCGGTAATTATCAGCCATCTTTTTGAGTATGGTGACAATTGTTTTATTAGCCGCTTCTACCGCTCCATTGGTTTGGGGTCGGTAGGGTGAAGATGTATGCCTTTGAATTTTGTATTTGGTCAGCAGGGCTGCTGTTTCGGCTTGAAAATGGGTCCCGTGGTCACTAATGAATTCATGAGGGATCCCATATCGGCATATTATCTTATTTTGAATGAACTTGGCAACATGGCTAGCGTTGAGAATACGATAGGATTCAGCTTCGACCCATTTGGTGAAATAGTCGATTGCTACCAAAATGAAACAGTGTCCTCCGGTTCCCGAGGGGTTTATCTTTCCAATTATATCGATTCCTCATGTTGAAAATGGCCATGGTGATGTCATGGTGTATAGCAAGGATGGCGGCATATGCTGTACATTGGCAAAAATTTGACAATTATGGCAATGTCTGACATATAGCTGGCAGTCAGTTTCCATGCTATTCCAGTAGTAACCGAGCCTCATGATTTTTCGGACTAACATTTGGGCATTCATGTGTGGACCGCATTCGCCATCATGTACTTCAGCCATAACTTTTTCGGCGTTGGTCTTGTCGACACATCGAAGGAGAGCCCCCTGTGCTGTCTTTTTGTAGAGTTGCCCGTCGTCGGTGCGGATAAACTGGGTTGCCAGTCTTCGCAGGGCCTTTTTGGCTCGGTTGTCAGCTCCGGGTGGATATTCCCCGGTTGCTAGATATGTCAACACGGCTTGATACCACGGCTCGGGATCCGGTATCTCGACCTCTTCGATGTCGTGGATATATGATGGCTTGGATCGTCTTTCGACACAGATCGGCATACTGGTCATATGATCGGGAATGTTTAGCAAAGATGCCAGTTTTGAGAGCGCATCTGCGAATTGATTTTCTTCCCGAGGTAGGTATGTGTATTCTACCTTGTGGAATTGTTTCTCGAGATCCCGTACTCGTGCCTGGTAGGCCACGAGATTAGCATTTCGAGTCTTCCATTTTTGGAGCGCTTGGTTAATGACCAGAGATGAATCACCGTGTACTCGGAGGTTCGTGACCCCTAAGTCGGCGGCGGCTTGTAGCCCGTGGATACATGCTTCATACTCAGCGGCGTTGTTAGTGACGTCAAAGTCTAGTTTGATTGATACTGGGGTATGTTCTCCTTTTGGTGAGATTAGGAGGATCCCGACTCCAAATCCTCGGAAATTGGATGCCCCGTCAAAGTACAAATCCCATGCTTCGGTATCAGTGTGGAAAATGTCTTCGTCTGGGAAGGACCAAGTGTCGGTGTGCCCTTCCTCGGTTACGGGACTGTCAGCGAGAAATTCGGCTACTACTCGTCCTTTGATGGCTTTCAGTGGTACGAATTTTAGGTCGAATTCTGCCAACATCAGAGTCCATCTTAATATCCTGCCGTTGAGGATGGGCTTATCGAAGAGGTATTTGATTGGATCCATTCTGGATAACACCTGCACCTCGTGACTGAGCATGTAATGTCGGAGCTTCTTAGTGGCCCAGACCAAGGCTAAGCACGTCTTTTCGAGCATGGTGTACTTACACTCGTACTCTAAAAACTTCTTGCTGATGTAGTATATGGCTCGTTCTTCGGAGTTAACCGTTTGAGCTAACATAGCCCCCATGGCTGTCTCTGTCGTAGTTAGGTATAGTGACAAAGGCAGACCGTGCTGAGGTGGCATTAGGACCGGTGGTGAGGTCAAAATTTCCTTGATTTTATCGAAGGCTGCTTGACATTTGTCATCCCATAGTAACCGTTCTCCTATTTTCAGCTTCTTGAAGATCGGTTCACACACCATGGTTAGCTTTGAGATGAACCTACTGATGTATTGGACTTTTCCGAGAAACCCTCTTATCTCTTTTTCAGTTTTAGGGGGCTGCATCTCGGTGATGGCCTTGATTTTGGCTGGATCGACTTCTATACCTCGTTGGCTGACGATATGACCCAGTAATTTGCCAGACGTTACCCCGAAACTGCATTTCTGAGGGTTTAGCCTCATGTTGTATTTGCGTAGTCGGGTGAAGAACTTTCTCAGGGCGGTGATGTGACCGTCCCTGTCTTTGGATTTGACGATCATGTCGTCCACGTAGACTTCCACTTCCTTATGCATCATATCGTGCAATAAGGTTGTGGCGGTTCGTTGGTAGGTGGCCCCGGCATTGATGAGACCAAATGGCATAACTGTATAGCAATAAGTACCCCAAGGTGTGATGAAGGTGGTCTTATCCATATCTTCTTCTGCCATTTTTATCTGATTATATCCCGCATACCCGTCCATAAATGATAGAAGGGCATGATCTGCTGTGTTGTCCACCAGTATATCGATGTGTGGCAATGGAAAATCGTCTTTCGGGCTTGCTTTGTTAAGATCCCGAAAGTCTACACAGACACGAACCTTACCATCCTTTTTAGGGACTGGTACTATGTTTGCAATCCAATTTGGATACTCGGAGACTCGTATAAACCCAGCTTTGAATTGTTTGTCGACTTCCTCCTTGACTTTGAGGGACCATTCGGGCCTCATGCGTCGGAGTTTTTGTTTAACCGGCTTGAACCCTTCCTTGATCGGTATATGGTGCTCGGCTATTTCGTGATCGATCCTCGGCATGTCCTTGTAGGACCATGCGAAGACGTCTTTGAATTCTTGAAGGAGAACTATGAATTGTTGTTTCTCCTCGGGATCTAAGGATAATCCTATCTTAAGCGTCTGAGGTTCTAAGGTTGTTCCCACGTTGATGGATTCGGTATCTTCGATTACCGGATTGCGGGATTCCCTTTGCTCTAGTTGCTCGATCAGATGTGGAGGTAAAGATACCTGTTCGTCGGGCTTCTCAATGTCATTGCACATAAAATTTTTGAAATTTTGAAAATGAGACAAGTCGTAAGCAGAACGGTTGTTATTATTGATCATAAATTGAGAAAAGAGCTCGAAAAGAGCGGCCATCTGATCACTAGTCAGTGGCGGGATAGGTAGGGTGCCCGGGACAGACCCCGAGGCACCAGGAATGGCTAAAGGAAGAGGGGGAGTTACAGGATTGACCCTAGCACCAGACTCACTAGACTCAATCTTAGACTCTGACTCGGACTCTGACTCAGACTCAGATTCTGGCATCTCTCGTTCTCCTGTGATCAGCTTGTAAGTTTTTCCTTGACTGTCAGTCCATTTGACAGTCTTCCTCCAAGCTCTGGTTCCGGACCCGACCTCCGAGATTAGTTTAGATGGGTCAAAGGTGCGACTGCGGAGAATGAGGCTGACTAGCTCTTCTTTCGGTGTTGGAACCGCGAGTTCTTCTCCAAAAAGTAGCCCTAGTGCGGGCTCAGCATTCTTAGCATCTTCGGATTGGATGAGAGCGAAGATGTCGTCCGGTATGTAGTTGCAGTCCTGGGCCAAGTGGGTCCCAGGGCGTGTGGGCCGATATAGGCCGGTCTGAGCAGTCTCGAATACTGGAGTGACGAAGGTAACCTTACCGGTTTCAGTCTGACCCATGTTTTCCGGAGTTAGGGTGTAGCCCAAGCCTGTTTGAGTCCTCCCATTGTCCAGAACTTCAAGAATTTTTCCTGCCGGGAGATCGGGCCTCGATGTAACCCCTGGTAGAAAGCCCAGATTCTGCAACATCCGGTCTAGGGGGACGGTGAAATAAGGACGGAAGAGATGATCTTCTTCGATGGCTCCTACGAAGTCGAAACCCCATAGATCGGTGCGGCCCGAGGTGTTGCAATTAGCCACAGTCATAGGTGTGGCTTTTATAGTGATGACGGTGTCACGCAAAGGCAGCTTGATTTTCCGATGCAAAGTGGAAGACACGGCCCTGGTTGCATGGATCCAGGGTCTTCCTAGAAGAAGGTTGAAGGAAGAAGTCACGTCGATCACTTGAAATTCCAGCTCTTTCTCTATCGGGCCTGTTATGATAGTGAGTTTTGTGGCTCCGGCTACTGACTTTGGACTTCCGTCAAAAGCCTGAATGGTTTGAGCTGTTGGAATATAGTCGGCCTCGGTAATGCCGAGGGCTCTGGCGGTCCTCAAGGGGAGGACATTGACTGCTGACCCGTCGTCAATTAGGGTCATGGGTAGGTACTTTCCGCGACAGATAACCGTGATGTAGAGGGCCATGTTGTGGGCTGGCCCAAATGGTGGTAGATCGGCATTGGAGAAGGTGATCAGTGGGCCTTCTTCTATGGATCTGCCTTTTAGGTGGGGTAGGACTGTGGCTACCATTTCAGCTGGAGTAGCCATGGAGTCGATTTTGACTTGATCGAGGGCCTTAGTGAGTGCCTCTCGATGTTCCTGGGAGCTAACTAGGAGTTGCCATATGGAAAGGTCAACTCGAGTCTTGTTTAGCTGCTTCACAAGAGCCTTTTCAGCAGTTGGTTCTTCCGGAGCGGGCTCCACTTTGAGTGGCTCGGCAATGATGAGGGCTTGACTAGTGGCTAAGGCCTTGGACTTAACCTTCTGAATCTCCTCGGGTATGATGGGGACAGCTTCCCCTTTGGTGAGGTAGACATCATCTTCGTCATCGCACCAGATCCCGTTTATTTGTGGGGTAAACGGAGAAATGAGGTGTGAGCAATCCATTACTTCTCCGGTGAAGATGGCGTGAGTGGCCAACGGGTTGTCCTTGTTGTTGGGCTTACCCCCGGGCAAAGGGATTTTCCCGCTTTCAATGAGATCTTGGATAAGGTGCTTGAGTTTCCAACATTTCTCGGTATCGTGTCCCTTACCACGATGATAGTGACAGTAGGCCTGGAGGTTGTAGGCCTTAGAGCGACGTTCGACCGGGATATCAGGTGTTGGGCCTATCGGGGTGATCAGGCCTTTTGATGATAACCTCTGAAGGGCGTTTTCATAGGTAGTGCCTATGTCGGTGAATACCCGGGGAGTGGTAGTCTTCTGGGATGAGGTATCGAGTGCATTTACCTCGTCGAAAATGCTACGAGTAGCAGCAGTAGTAGCGGGCTTGCTCGTTGATGAACTGGCCCCTTGGTATCCCTTAGTGGAGGCCTTAGTGAGGCTTTCCAATCTTAAATCATCCTCGATTCTTGTTCCCATTTCAGTTAGGACCGCGAAGCTAGGTATGATGGCGTACCGGAGATGGACCCGGTAGGCCGGAAGTAGGTTCTTGACAAAGGCTTCAACCAGCACCTTTTCACTGGGCTTATCGACCATTTTGACGCTTTCAGCCCTCCAGCGTTGAAGGTATTTTGTGAATCCTTCCTTAGGTTCCTGGGCCATTACTTCCAGGGTGCGCATAGTGGTCTGGATTTCCATATTGTCGGCGTAGTTCCGAGCGAATTCCGTTGCCACGTCATCCCAAGTTTTGTATTTCTTGGGATCGAGCCGGTAGTACCAGGCCCTTGGGTGCTTCTCGAGGGAAGAAGCGAATAAATGTTTGAACATGTTGGACTTAACCCCTTTAAGGGCCATGAACTCTTTGAAAGCCCGGATATGGTGAACTGGGTCTTCAGTACCCTCGAACATTGGCAGACCCGTCAGATTGAGATTGGTGGGTAGTTCATCGGTCAATGGGGTGTAAATCCTAGCATTCTCCGTATGGATGGAGCTTTGGGTGGTCAGGTGGACCTGTTCTTGCAGTTTGAGGACTGCACTGGCCAATGTGGCTAAAGGCCCGTCATCTTCGATCGAAGCATTGGGGGTCCCCTGTTCTACGGCACTAACCCGAGTAATGATGGCGATCTGGTCTTCCCGCATCTTCCTCAATTGGTCTTGGATTTGGGCCAACGAGGTGGTCAATTCATCTATGGCTTTTTGCGTCATGGCTCGAGTGTGGGGTGACCTGTCTGTAAGGGCACCGCGTAATCAGTAACTGACCCAGATCTTAGAATCAAAAGTACATCCCGAGCAAGAAAAAAGACTAGACTAGAAAGAAGACCAGAGACTGACTTCTAAATGGATGACGCATGAGTGGTGGGCCTTCCTTAGGATTCGGCAGAGTGGGCCTAGTCCTGTTCGAAGGAAGGTCTACGTGAGAAATTCCCAGACTTTAGACTCGAGTGTGTAAACGGGCTTCCCTTTGTAGGAGTTAGTCCTACGAAGGTGGGCCGTGCCTTGACAAGTAAGGCGGACTGGGATGGGGTGGAAACCCGTGATATAAGATCAACGGAGTTTCGACGCTATAGACTCTTACAACCTATGACAAGACCCGACACTGCTAAATACGGGAAGTCCTAAGCGGAAGAGGGTTTTGAAAAGAGAGTTTGGATTTGAAAACCGAGCAAAGGTCGGATTGGAAGACCCGATTTTTTTTTGAAAATCGAGAAAAAGGGTTATCGGGCCGAGATTTCGGGCTTTTTTTTTGAAAGGTTTGGACAACATACCGGCTAAAAATAGGCTATTTTGAGTCAAAATCATAAGTCCTAAATTCGGCAGCTTTCCGGGTTTTGAAAAAAAGAATGGGTTTGAAAAGGTATAAATTTTTTGAAAGATGACGGTTTTTGAAAAGACCAAAGGAGATCAAGTAGCATGTAGTCATAGAATCAGTATAACGACGCCATGTATGCTCTTAATCTAAGTCTCGGTCGGTCTAAAAGGGTCTATACCAACAACGATGGCTTTCTCGTACTGAGGACGGACTCCCTAAGCCGAGTTGGTCTTAGGACATGCCGCAAAGTCTAAACGAGTTCCGCCATTGAAGTCTTTAGTGCATCCAAGTGGGAATGCACCGTGGTATAGTGGGACGTCGGTCACAAGTAACCGGCCCGGGATAGAACGGGGTTATGCATGAACCATCGAACTAAAACGTGTACATTACTAATCGAACGATTTCTTTTCGAGTCTCACCCTGAGGATGCCGATGGTAAGTGACACATCAGTTAATCCCCAGCGGAGTCGCCAAATTGTGGACATGACATAGGTCCACCCCGACGCGGCAAAGCGCGGGTTTTGGGGAGGCGATAGAATTTCCATATGAGATGGATCGAATAGAATTTTAAATCGAAGTAGGAGTCGCCACCGAATTTTATGGTTATTCGGAACCGTTCGAACCCACTCTATGTCGTAGTGGGCCATACTTAAAGCCTGGCCCATTTCCGATGTCAGAGTTTATTGGGTTCGTCCCTTAGCATATCGATACCGATGCCGACTGAGCGGTTAATCGTATATTGAATGACTCTCGTTGCCAATGGATTCGGACATCCGGAAACCATGGTTCTGAGTAAGGGGTGAGGGTACGTGTTGGGAAGTTCAGCGAGAACACCCAACCCCGCCCGCACTTAGCGGCCTTTAATAAGATATCGTTCGATTTTGTGTACACGCGTTAGTTCGACGATGAAATGATATGCAAAGATTATTTTCCTAAGACATGTGAGGAAAAATAAATAAATGGGTTGCTAAGTCGTTTAATGCATGTTAAACTAATAACGTCAAAGTTATTTTAGCATGTGAAGTTCGTTTTAGTCTAATAAAACGATAAAAAGAATATGAGAGAATAAATTGCTACAAACACGAGAAAACGGGTTAGTAACGATTGAAATAATAATATATGAAATCGAGAAAATAAATATTAATCGAAATCTGAAAAATATAGTTTAAAACGTTGTTTTGTATAAAAAACGATGTTCAAGAAAGAAAAAAAAAGAACGAAAAAGACGCGTTTGGGCCGAGAGCCGCGCGACTCGCCCGAGACTCATGCGGGTCGCGTGGCGGCCTGATTTCGACAACGGTTTTCGGAAAATTTTTGATTAAATCGCGTACAAATATCGCATAATTCGTACTCGACTTAATATTCTCGATATTCGTTATATTTGATAGTTGATTATCAAATATTTGGAATAGTTTTGGAAAAGATATAAATTTAGAAATCGTTTCGTAAAATAATAAAAATAAACGAACGAAAAACTAAAAAAATAGAACCGGATCAGACTCGTGCGCGAGTCGCCTGGACCGGGCGCGACTCGCGTACGGGTCTGATTTTTTATATTTTTTTGTTCGAAAATCGTTAATCGCGTACAAACATGAATTAATTCATACTCGGTCTATATTTTCGATATTCGTCGTATTCGATATTCGATTATGAAATCGATATCGAATATTCGGAATGACTTTAGAAAAGGTTTTGAAAAAGTTTGTTTTTGAACGAAAAACGGGAAAAAGGAATTTTGAACGAAAAATTGTAAAAAAGAATTTTTGAACGAATAAAATGAGGTTGTCGAAACCTTAATATAATTCTTTTCGATACGATATTCGATTATAATGAATCGATATCATATTTTAAGAATATTTGATATATGAAAATAGTTTTTTTAGTAATATTGATATTAGAAAAATAGAAAAAGACCGACGAAAAGACCCATAAATAAACGAGAAGAAGAGAAGAGAAGAGAGAAGAGTCGGGTTTGATTTACACCCTCAACCTACATGCTTTGTATTCTCGGTATAAGGCTCGTCAGACGGTGGCTTAGACACGGGAGCGTCGAGATGATGTGGGTGAGTTAAGGTGTCGGTTTTTGGAGTGTTTTAACGTGTGTATGGGGCGTAGATTCGGCCGGTTTGGACGGGATCGGTCTCGCTAGATCTTCGGAATTATTTCAGGATTACGTCGGGATTTTGGATGTCGTTTTTTGGCTGCTGAAAGTTTGTGATTTTTTCGGTATTTTTTGATGTATCGTTCATGTATCATTCATGTCCATTGTGTTTGGACGGAAGGTCCTATTTATAGGGAATTCCCGACCTTGGTTTAGGAGAGTTTGAATACCGCCTAGGATAGGAAACGTAGGAGTTCGAGGGAAATAAGAATTCCGCTTTCTTGGCCAAGAAGAAAGAGAAACACGGCTGGTTTGAGGGTGTTTTGGCCGAGTGTTTTACACTCGGTCAAGTGTTCGAATCGGTTTTTGAATAGGATTCCTGTTCGAGCTAGAATTACCGCTTGAGTAAGAAGCTGAGGAGAACGAGGATTCCGTTTTCTTGTGAGGGAAGAAAAGAGAGGAAAACCGGCTGGGTAGGGTGTATTGGCCGAGTATTTGGTACTCGGTCAATGTCTGAATCGGTTTCCGGATAGAATTCCTACTCGAGATCGAATTCTACCTTAAACGGAATTGTTTATTATTTTCGTATGGCTGATTTTTGTGGAGTTATGGTCCGAGCTGGACACGTGAATTATCACGGTTGGTCCGCAAGTCTCGGGGAATAATTTTGACCGGGTTTTGACTCGGTCTCAAAAAGACGGTTTTGCCCCTGGTGACGGTTTCGACCCAAATTAGTGTTATTTAACTCGAAACGACCCACTGGGCCTGGTTTTGAGGTTGGTTTTATGAGATTTGTACTCCTTAAAATGTCTAAACCAAATGTCCACGATTACAAGCCCATATCCGAGTCCGTCAAAGCACGTTTACGTCCTATCATCGTCGGGTGTTTGGCGGGAACTACTATAGACACCTAGCGGTCAAAATGTGGGTGTCTACAACTAGCTGACCTTGTCCCTTCACAATGGAAAATTTAGGAATAGAGGACGATATTAAAGAATTATCGTCTAGGAACGGAACTAGCGGACTTCTTAGTTTCACGGCATCTACATATAAAGACTTGACTTGTGAGTTCCTAGGAACCTTTACTATTGATAATCTGACCACACCAAGAGTGTTTAAATTTAAATTATTCGGTAAACCCCATTGTTTGACTATATCCGAGTTTGGCTTAGCTTTAGGCTTACCCTCATCGGGTACCAGACTTAGTGAACCTCTGAGCAATTTACAAGATAGTGCGTCTAGAAGAGACCTTTAGAAGTGCATATCACGTGGTCAACGGGATTATGAGACTGCTTCAAACTTTACCTCTTAAATCCGTAACCCCGCAATTCGTTACTTCTCTGAGATACTCTCCCACTGCTTGTTACCCTCGACCGATAATATTATTAATCTTGATGTGTGTGTCTTGCAATTGATTTGTGACTCTTTGCTTGGTAACCCTAACCCCTTAGACCTACCACTTGTCGTTGTGTTGCATTTTCACCGTATTATTGTTGCCCAACGCCCCTTTGTAGACTGTGGAGGTCTTGTGACCTTAATTGCGAAAAACTTAGGTTATGCGACCAACCGTCTTATCCCACTAGACAATTTTGTCTGGCTTGACGAGGCGTATCTCCCCACTTGGATCTTTCATGTACAAGATCATCACCTCGTCTCCATTAGCCATGATCGTGCTTTAATAGTCCCCAACGCACACCGAACCAATATCTTTAATTGCCACAATTGGGACCTACCTTTAGGTCCCGGTGAATTCCGACTGAACGAAACTGAGTCGGGAGCAAGGGAAGGTTGGGAGTATGCGCACTACACGTTACCCGAAGGTCGTATAATCTACGACCTTTGTGAGTTAGAACCCACCGGGGGCATACAACCCTATCCCGGGACTCCGACGACTTCTTGCGCGTCGAACGATTACCCAATTTAGACCTTCTCCCGGAGTCGGTAGGTAGTGGTGTGTGTGTGTGTTGTGTTGGTGAGTCTTTAATCATCTATAATTACATGTCTTTGGATTCATTTCGCTCCTTGTTCCTTGTTCCCTTGTCATTGTTATAATAATTGTGATTGTTCTAACTTTAATCAAACTTGCAAGCTGTTCCACATTTCCACTATCCGATTGTTGTGGCCAAAGCGGCCGTGGTTTTGCTCCCGGTCTTTTGGCGATGTGATTACGCCATTGACCCTTTTGAAAATCCAAATTTTACTCATTTTCTCACATTTTTCTTAATCCGGGCTAGGTGACATGACTACACCTACGCCCAATTTTTCACCCTTTAGTTTTAATTTTCCTTTCTTTCCATTTATTTCATTTTCATTTTCTTAATCACTTGACTAGAGTCTAGGTGATATGATTGCACTTAGGGGTGAGCAAAAAAAATCGAACCGGTTTTAAAAACCAAAATCGAACCGAAATCCGGTTTAAAAAACCCGTAAATCGGGGTTTTTGAAGTTGAAAACTGGTTCGGGTCACCGAACTGGTTTTTTTAGTGAAAAACCGGGTCGGGTTCGGTTCACAAATTTTAAAAACCGGTTTACACTTTCAAACGAAAATAAAATAAAATTTGAAATGCAAATTTGTGAAACCGAGTCAAAAACCGGTTCGGAAACCGGTTCAACAAACCTATTTATAACAAAGATAACCATATTTTAAAAAAATCGGGTCAAAACCGGTTCGGAAACCGGTTCAAAAACCGGTTTATAACAAAGTTGGCCATATTTTTTAAAAATCGGGTCATAAAAACCGGTTCGGCTTCGGTTTACAATATGAAAAAAAATCGGGTACCCGGTTTAAATCGGGTCGGTTTGGGTTCGAGAAAAAATGGTTTTTAAAAACCGGGTACCCAAACCGGTTTTGAAAACCGGTTCGGGTACCCGGTTTTGCTTACCCCTAATTGCACTTAGGCCCGCCACCATTTTATCGCTTTCTTTATTTTCTTTTCCATTTTCTTTTCTCAAAAATTTCGAAAAATCCAAAAACATTTTTAAAAAAAAAATTAAAAAAGATTTTCTTTTCCGTCTTTTTCAATCTTCCCCTACTTGTCAATTGAGGACAATGTACAGTTTTAGTGTGGGGGAGGGATCTACTATCTTTTATTTTTCAAAAATGTTTTCAAAAACCATAAAAAATTGAAAAATTCGAAAAACAAAAAACATTTTCTTTTTATTTTCCTTTTCTTTTTCCCTTTTTCCTTTCTCGTTTTCGTTATGTTTTCATGTCCCGTGTATGGTTTTGTTCTCTACTCTTACAGGTAACCACCACCTCGATAGCACATTTTGAAGAGATTACGAAAGCACCCTGCTTGGTAACTTTCTTCCTTCTTTCTTCTTTAATTTTGTAGAGGAGTTAGGTTGTTGCTATTGGAGGCTCTCGAAGTTGAACATTTGGGTGTTGTGGTTGATTGTGTGCTTTAATGTTGATGGAGTATGGAGTACATGACCTTACTTGTGTTTTCTTTTATTTGTCTTTTCCTTTTTCGTATGTTTCTTTTGTTTTTGTATAGTGTGTCTAGGACTAAACTTTTTGAAAACTCGATTACAAACTTATTACAAAAGCTTACATTCCATTGTAGATAACCCATTGTAGATTTTGGACCTTTATCTAGTATAATGACTCTAAGGCAATGAATTTGTTGATCCTTTAGCTTGAGTCCACCTTTTCTACTAGAGGTTTACTTTGGGGTTTGCATTTGACCACCTTGACGACCCATGGAGGAGTTAGGCCTTGGTTCTAGCATCCGTTTTCTAGGTGACCTTGCTCGAGTGACCATTGCACCTTTAGTCCAAATCTCTTCCATCTTTTTATGGGTTATCCGGGAATGGCGCGCGTTCTCGATTACCTATTTTCCTCCACCTATACATCACCACAATAAGTTTACACAAAAATAACCTCCAAGCTTGGTTTCAAACCACATCAAAAAGCCAAAAAAGGGCAAACCAAATCAAGAGAAAAGAGTACAAAAACATGAAAAACAAAGGAGAGAAAAGGAATTTCAAATGAAAATCGTATCATCGAAAAACGTCTCCTTTAAAAAAAAAATCTTTGATTAATTCATCCCCGTTAAGTGCCCACTAGAGGACCAAGTCCCGAGGTAGAAAGATAGCGGTGATTAGTTGATCCACCCCAATAATTGTAAACACTCACCCTCTTTATTTGGGCTAATTTAGAAAATTCGAGTTTGGAACGACCCACTTGGCTTAGCCAAAGAGAGCGGGATTGCACCTATCTACAGTGTCGAACGAATCCATGGTTCACTTTTTCCACTCCGTTTATCGCCCCGTAGTACCCCTTTATAAGATTAGGAGGACCCGGCTAAATTATCAACATCTTTTATTGCTTAATTGTCATAGTATTAGGCTTTGATCCTTATTTACGTGGGTGATTTATCTTGAAAATTTATTGTTGTTTTAGGAAAGTAATCGGTGTCTTCCCCGCCGTCTCGATGAAGGATTCAGTGTTTTATTTTTGCTTTGGATGCGTCCACTCTTTTGTGTTATGTGTTTTTGTGTGTTTAGTCGCATCCATCATTTTGAGCAAGCCCCAATTTGCCTTGCATGGGAGTACTCTACCTCATGGGTATTTCGATGTGAGTTGAAGGGACGGAACGGGCCCGTTAATTGTCCCGTATCGGCTTAGCATAGTCTAGCTAGTAGTAGTAAATTGTAATTTCTTTTTGGGTCTTTGCTCGAGAACGAGCAACGGTTTAGTGTGGGGGAATTGTTGTGTGCTAAATTTAGACCGTTTTCCCCCTCATTTAAACCCGTTTTTCTCTCGTTTTGCGAGTTTAGAGTGCGATTATCGCCATATTTTGAGTATTTCTTGAATTAGCGTCCCTCTTGTGCGTTTTACGTGTTTTTGGTAGTTTTTCTATCAATTTTGATAGGATTTGGCACCAAAATCACGATCGAGCTTTCACGAGCACATGAGAAGGGAACACCGTCCAAAGAGCAAAGCACACAACTTAAAATTCAAGCCATCCAATCAATCAACGAAAAATGAGATAAGAAAAGAGGCCAGAAATATGACCGGGTGAAATTTCACCCGATGAAGTACCACCGGGCCAAAATTTTCCCGACGGTAAATGTGCCTCCCCAAAAAATTTCCGAGCTTCTCCACCGGGCGAAAATGACCGGGCAAAATTTCGCCCGATGGTGAAAGTGTCCAAAAATCGCGAAACTGGAAAAAGTTCACCGGGTGAAACCACCGGGTGAAATTTCACCCGACGGTATTGGTCCGTGCACGACAGGGCAAAGTTCCACCTCATGAAGATTAAAGGGTGATTGTCTCATTAATGGAGCAAAAAGTTGGATTTGGACTTTAGGTTAACAATCCATTAAGACATTACTATATATACAAATACCCTAGTTAGTTGCCTATTACCTCTCCATTAAGCTAAAGAAGGAAGAAGTGAAAGGCATCCATTAGTAAACAATTCTATAGTAATCTTAGTAAATCCTCCATAATTCTAGTAGTTTAAATAGTAATTTAGTAGTAGATCTTCTTAGTTTCTCATCAACAATTCTCTAGATCTCAAGTTTGTAGAAGATTATTCCAAGTTTTATTTATTTGAAGATTTGTGGGGATTATTGAAGGATTAGTGACAAGTTCTTCATTTTCTTCATCAAAGATTCAATATTTATTTATGGAATCTTTTTATTTATTGTAGATCTTCATAGTTGGTACATTTCTCTTCTACTCCCTAATTTCTAGATTTCATCTATGTTGTTCTATATTATTCTCTAGTTTATTTTGTTAGATCATAGTTTCCTTATTTACTCTAGATCTAGTTATTATGCATGTTTTAGTTAACTTCTCCTCTATTGATGTTATGTTGTCTTCCATCATGATTAGTGTGTGGATTTATTGTTGGGAGTTTAGGGATGAGGACTTGGATTATTTGAATCAAGGGATGTTGGTGGGTTGCTTGCTTGTTGGTTTATCTTGTTTATGGTTGTTGTGTCATTGTTGTTTTAGTCCGGCCAACTAGACCGACCTTGACTCATTTCTATCAATATGGGGAAACTCGGGGTAGAAATTACCTTAACTTGAGACTTACCCTTCTTCGCCGCGAAAGCGGGTTTTTAGGTGGGTTAGGTGAAGAAACCGAAAGGTGGCATTCTCCCTTTATCAATGTTGTGACAAAAACCCGATCCCGACCTTCTTAGACTCCATTGTCTGAATTCCGACTTCCCCCTAACACCTTTTCCTAGATTGACTACCTCTGGCTACCTCCATCGTTATTCCTCTAGTGTAGGCTCGACCCTTAGAAACCACCCCCCTCTAGATTCCAAACACGCCGCTTTTAACTCGATACTACGTTCCGTTCCCTGTGGACCGACCTCGACTTACCACGATTACTCTAGTAGTTTTTGTGTTATTACGAGTCTACAAATATTGTTTGACCCTCCATCCTTCGCTAAATGACCGATCCGATTTGGGGAGTCGTCAATCCTTATATCAAAACATTATGCAGTAGACAATAGTAACCGGTTAATAGTTCATATTAATTCTGTTATTATATTATACATATATTTAACATCAAACTCGTACTACCTGTGTCTTTATCTACGTTTGTAATTGAATAATATCGGATATTAATTTTAGAAGAACAAAAAAGTTTTATTATAGGTTGAAATGATTACTTTTAAATAAGTTTTATAATTAATGTTCTATAATAAAAAAATTGTATCACAAGAGATAAGTCATATAAATAATAAAATGATTATCAATATTAGCAAAATTTGACGACAAAAATAATGATAATGACGACGACAACAACGGCGACAACATTATAATTAAAATTATAGTATAATACTAATTCTATTTTTGAATAAAATGCATAAATATTTTTATAAAATACATAAATTTAATTTTTAATATCAACTATTTGCATTTAATACTACACATTCAATACACAAATTAATTATTACGGAGTATTTTTTTTTTTAAAAATGAAAAAATTAACCAATGAGAAGAGGGTGACATGGTCTCCTCAAATACTCTCAAAATAAAATGAAGAAATATGATGATTTTGTTTGTGTTTTAATAGTATATATAGATCATTATATTTGAAATATGAACTTATTTTGAACTATCAAGCGGTTACTATTGTTTGTAATGTTTTGACCTAAGGATATTAAAACTAACTTTGTTCAAACAAATATTTTTTGTATTTCACATTTCTCAAAATACGTGAGGAGAATTAGTATATGTAAATGTTTTTTTTGATAAAATAACATAATTTGCGCTAGGTTAAAAGTTCAAAATAGTTTTATGAAAATGTGTAACCCACGGCCTGACGACCATGAGGACGAGTCCATGAATAATGAGACGCTGATAAAATCATGAATTCAATTCACTTAGGGGCCGTTTGGTTCGCAAGAAGGTATGAAGTTGGAATCAGGAATCAAACCAGGGTGGTATGGGGTTGAAATTTGATACCTGATATATGGTGTTTGGTTCATTTCTGGAATCAATTTCATCTTCTTACCTTGTGCTGGATAAAAAAAATAGTGGAATCAGGAATCAATTTTTTTACGACTTTATTTTCTTTTGAGATCTAATATGACTTTATTAGAACAATCCATATATTAATTAAAAATAAAATAACAAATTGGAGTATTAATGTAAGTATTGAGAAAATAAAATATAAAATTCAAATTATAAATTTTTTAAAATAATATAAAAAACAATTCAGATAAAGATTCAATATAAAACGAATTTGGAGTGTAATTCAATAAAGATCCACAACAAGGATACAATAGAAATTTTAATTATTTAGAAGAAAAAAAAGCTACTGTAATGAAAAAATATATTACAAATTTTTTACATGGATTAAACGATGAAATAAGGAGATGAAGGTGGAGATAAAGATGATTTTCATGGGAGTGTGATACTATGACTTGCAATTGACGGTAGAAAAGAGAATGAGAATGATTTAAGTATATTTTTTTTGATACCTAAGAGTTTGGCATGACTCATACCCACCTCCACCCAAGGGTTTCCAAAACCCATACCTTGTGGGTTTGAGGTATGGGTATCAACATACCAAAAGTGCTAACCAAACACAAGGTATAAGTTTAAACACTTTCATACACATACCTTATACCTTAATTTATCCAATCAAACAGTCCCTTAAAATGGAGGGTTTAATTGGAGTAGTGTATTATTTAGCTTACCGTTGGACTTTAGTAGTGGTTAATAAAGTGTAAAACCATGATAAACATACTATACTATACTTAAAATTTCATCTCCATCATAATCTTTTGATGTGGGATACTTTAAAAGTTTTTCTTGATCGATATTTGAAACTGAATGATTACTCTTATTTATAAAAAAAATTCATCACCTCATCATAATTTTTTGATATAATATAAAATTTCATCACATCATCTTAATTAATATAAGATAATTAATTAAAAACTTTTTGGTAGATATCGAAGAACGAATGATTACTCTTATTTATAATATAGAATTTCATCATCATATTATAATTTGTCAATGTGGATAATCTTACAACTGTTAAATGTAATAAATTCATCACATGTGAAACAAATAATATGAAGTTTATACTCTAATGAAAGGATTTTTTACCACGAATCTAATTATTTCATTTTTATAATTTATTTTACGATGATGTTTTTAAAAAACGAATTCTAAAGGTTTTTACCTCAGAATGGTGAAACATCATATTAATATAATAAATTAAATATAGAGTAGGTCTCGAGAGACGGTCTCTCATTAACTTTACTGAGAGACCAAGTACAAAGGAAAGTAACGGTGGTACCAAACCTAATAGAAGTAGGTACGATTAGCATAAAAGAGTATACAAATATAATGAGGGTACGTTTCTAATAAAAACAAGTACAAAACAAAGTTGTCATTTAAGGGTACGAATAGAAGATAGAGTGGTACTGAAGAGTGATCTCTCAATAAGTTATTGAGAGACCGTCTCTCCCAAGAATTTATGTTAAATATATATTATAATAATTAAAATGTTCTCTAATTGATTTTTTTTTTTATGATACTTTTCTAATTTGAGGTTTGATGGAACGGATCAATGAGATCGCTCGAAAAAAGCCTAAAATATATATATATATATATATATATATATATATATATATATATATATATATATATATATATATATATATATATATATAGAGAGAGAGAGAGAGAGAGAGAGAGAGAGAGAGAGAGTAAGGCTCTTATGAGTCCTTTACTCTAGATGAGTCCCTAAGTCCTCATCTCATCCATTGGATGGGATGAGGATGGATGGACAAGATTCATCATAGTATTTGCATTAAAAAAAAAAGATTTACGTTCCTAAAATAGCTCCCATGAATTTAGGAAACAATAACTCGCTTAATCACATTCATTCATCATTCATGTTCATTCATCATTCACGTTCATTCAAACCTGAAAAAAAACCCTTTCTTCATCACGTTCGTTCATTCATTCATTCAATCAATCAATTCTGTGCTCGAAATCCCGTTACAATGGATTCAATGACCGCGTCATCTTCTTCAACTGTTGATAAGCAATTGATCGAGTATAACAATGGTGAGTTTCAATATTTCTTTCACGTTTTGATTCAATTTTTATCCATGGATACATCGTGCGTCAATTTGCGTTCTTTTTTTACGTCAATTTTCATGTTGATATTGCTTTCATTGTCATTTCATTCATCATAGTTTTGTATCAATGGTTAATTGCTCTCTCGATCTTTATAGATTTTAGGGTTTTATGTTTGTTATTTAGATTTTTCATTATAGATTTTAGGGTTTTATGTTTGTTATTTAGATTTTTCATTATATCCACTGATACTATTGTTTTGATTTCTATTAACGCAGAAACGTCGTTGAAATAACATATCTTCTGAGTTAAAGTAACACTTAATTTTAATTACAGTAACACAAATGAACGTTGAGAAAAGGGTTTTGATGATGATGTTAAAGTAACGTATTGTACTCGTTAGAGTAACACAACTTAGGAATTGAAGTAACACATTATTTGCATGGGTGTAACGCTGTTCAATTTTGTGCAGGTGGTATTGGCAAAGATGCGAACGCACGGGACAACACTGGAAAAGGTGGAATTTTATTCATTTGATTAATCATGGATTAATAACAACGGTTCATTCATTGCTCTCGTTTTAATATAGATTCCAGGTTTAACGTATTCTTCACTGATATTATATATTGTTTTGTTTTATGTTGAAGCAGATGAGGAAACTGAAGAAGACACTGATTTTATTGTTTTGTTTTATGTTGACGAAGATGAGGAAACTGAAGAAGACACTGAGGAAGATGAGAAGGAGAAACAAGTGTTTTGAGAATAGTTGTGTTTTTGGTCATTCTAAGGATTTTTTTTTGGTTTACAAGAATAACTGATTTTGTACACATTTTTTTTACACATATCGCTGTGCTACGTTGCAATTAACTCTATATTTTATTTAATACATGTGTATTTGGTTAGAGTAACATCTCATATCTATTGGAGTAACACCTTTCTTGAGTTACAGTAACAGACATAATCCATGAAAGTAACATCACATATCTATTGGAGTAAGGTCAGTTACAGTAACAGACATAATCCAAAATTAACTCTATTTTATTTAATACATGTGTATTTGGTTAGAGTAACATCCCATATCTATTGGAGTAACACCTTTCTTGAGTTACAGTAACAGACATAATCCATGAAAGTAACTGAGCACATCAGCGTTGTTTAAACAAATGATTACCAAAGTAACTGAGGATAACTTGGATTAGAATCATTCATTAGGAAATTAACAACTTTCGTTCTTTAAAGAACCATATATAATGCGTCATAGTGATTGATGATAATATCAATGAAAGTGATTATGAGACCACACCATTAATACCAATGAAACTTAATCATGAGACGTAGAATAACATCATTAATCAATTAGAGTAACATCATTTGTTCATTACAGTAACAGTTACAATGCGTCAGTGTAAAACACTGATTATGAGACCACATTTGTATCTTGGGTAAACTCCATTCATTCCCATAGTAACATCAGTCGTTACTTAGAGTAACAGGTACAGTCAATCACTGTAACAGAATGAACAAATTCGTAACCAGAAGAAGAAGGTGACATAATTCATAATATTTCATAATCAGAAGAAGGTGACATAATTCATTAGACACATCATTTTTTTCAACCCTTTGTTGGCTTGGTCTTGGGACCGTCGATGATCTGTCTCGCGTCTGGGACTGTCTGTTCTTGTCTGCCAATACGAATATGAAGATTACCTTTGCTTGAGTTGAAGATGAAGTTGAAGGGTTTTTGTTAGGCGGGTGTGTTTGAATGAAAAAATTGAATGGGATGAAAGATAACGTTTATTAGTTGGAGGTAATTAAGGGAGGAGAGAAGATTTTATTATTTTTTTTCCAAGATATGGTAGTTATTACCTTAATTACAACACTCAATCACCACCATCCATCTCTTTTAGATCAATGACTCTAAATAGAACTTATGGACTCAAAAAAAAAAGGAACTCATTTGATCTTCACTCTATATATATATATATATATATATATATATATATATATATGTATATATGTATATATATATGTATATATGTATATATATATATATGTATATATATACTCCCTCCGTTCCAATGAATTGTGACATGTGGAGCCAAAGATCAAGTTACATATAAAAAGCATTCCTAAAATAGAAAGACAAACCATTCATTGGAACGGAGGGAGTATATTTTGATTGTACTCGGTATATATCATCGTAGATTTCAAAAATCAAACCTCAGCTCCTAAGATTGTAACAATATGATAAGATATATAGCTAAAAACATGGGGAGAATTCAAACTTCAAAATCTCTTAGTAATATCCAGTAATACGTACACTACATACTGAATTGCATCGTCATCAGATTATGGAAGAATATAGAGGTGATGAAGAAAGCAAGGCAACAAAAACAACATCATCATCATCATCATCACAAAAACTACTCCATCACAAGTTTAAAACCCTTGAAAAAGATTATCAAGTTTTCAAAAAATCATCATCATCATCCCTCAAAAACATCCACAAAAAATATCCAACAAAAACTTCTTCATCATCATCATCATCAAATTATAATTCTTGCTATTATTCTACTACTCCATTAACCTACAACACAAGTAGTGGTGAAGTATGGAGAGTGAGAACCAATGAACTTGCAACGGAAGAGATGATGAAGAGAGATCGAAAACTCGATTTCAAGAGTGGGATGTTAAAAGGAAGGAAGCTTTTTGAAGAAGAAGAAGAAGAAAAAGAGATTGGAAGTGGTGTTATTGAAGAGGTTATTAATGTTGAAAAGGGTGAATTAATAAGTTCATATTTGGGTAAGTATGGCAGTTATAATAATGCATTTGGCCAAGTAGGACAAGTAGAGGAAGAAGAAGTGAATCACATTGGAGTAGTGAACAATGTCGTCTGTAGTAGTGGTGGTGGTGGTGGTGTAATTATTAGTACGAGTATTAGAGATTTTAGGATTTTAATTGGTTTCCTTTTGATGTCATTTGTTGTTGGCATCATGTATTTAGGGTTTAAAGGATACAATAGTGGTGTGGATGTGGAGGAGGTCATCCTACTACTCCCAACTTAATAAACGAAACCAGTCTCTATTTTTATTTTTTATTTTTGAAGTGAAGATCAATACTCCCTCCGTTTTAATGAATGATATACATTTGCTTTTTTAACACTATTTTTAAGTTATGAGAATTTTCAATATTACTTCTAATATATAAGATAAAAGAGAGTCATGTGGGATCTTGTTTAAATCGTCTAATAAAATACATTATGAATATCCAAATTTTATAATTTTTAGTAACAGGTAACTAAAGATATAGACAAAAGAAAACGAGTATCGACATATGTGCATAAAGCAAACGTATACAATTCGTTGGAACGGAGGGAGTATCATTAATAATAAGTCATCCGAAATCTACAAATGATGTCAAAATAAACTGAATACATATTTGTAAAAATAAATAAATAACACCTTTGAGACAAATATCACTATTAGAGTAACGCGCTTCTTCATAGCCTTCTATATATCGTTGTTTATTGACACAGCCTTTCGCGAATGAATCTATAGATCTGATGAAATAATCTCCAAAAGGATGAACTTTCTCTATTTTGACAAATAGTAGACCGAGATCCGACCTCAATTGTATCACCGTACGTAGAAATTCCATTGCCCTCAAAATAAAGGAAAAAACCTCGAAGTAAAGGCGAAAAAACAACTCTCATAAAAAGAGAGACTTTTATTGAAGAGTTCGATTATCGAGAATTGAAAATTAAACAATTTTTGGGGCTTACCATCGATTAATTATTGATGGAGCCTCGAATGAAGGAGGAAAGCTAGGTTTTTAGAGGAGGAGGAGGAAAACTAGGGTTTGAGGTGTCTTACAAACCCAGTCTCTATTGCTTGCTTGCTTGCTTATTTCTTACTCAAAATTAAGTACTCGTGCTTGCTTAGGATATGTAGTTGAAAAACGAAGTAGCTACATAAATTGATATGACAAGTCAAATTACAAGTATTTGTAGCTTGATGGATGTTGGACTTGCTCGAAGCTTGAACCGTGATGGATACTACATACTAAAAAGATAGATATATATATATATTGCAGTAGCATGCATGGCAATGCCATTATGGCTAGGATGGGTTTGTTACAATATTTTTGTCATATGCCTCCCTCCTACGTACAGTCCTACTCCTACAGTACATCTTTTGATCTTTAGATAGGTTACATTTAGCTTAGTACATGGTGTGGAAGCTAATGATGAGGATGTGCAAGTGCAACATACAGTAACAGTACAGTACAACTTTGCTCTATCTTTTGTCTTACCAGCCCAGCAGCCCAGCCCAAATCATCTTCTACACGTACAGCTGCAATCTTCTGTAATGCTGCTACGTCCTACGTTACATACCAGGCCATTAGGCCAATACTTGCTAGCTTTCTGTTTCCCTTCTTGATGTTGTTAGATATACGGAGTAGAATATAGATAGATAGGTCTCTTTCTTTGTCTCATCTTCTTCTATTGGGCTCTTGTATTCAATTGGGCCTTATAGCTTCTTTTACTCTACACCCTCAACTTTTTCTCCATTCAAATCACCCTCAACTTCAATATGTTTTGTCCTATCCTAATAGACTAGATTTGCTGCAATGGAGAAAGCTGCTTTGTTGTCGCACTTCAATGCTACCGTTTCAAGTTTGTGCCCTCCTAATTAACTTCAAGTTCATAATAAATATTACGAGAATTGAATATAAATTAAAAAAACGATATCACGATGGATCGGTTTTGGTTGATGTAATTAAAGTCGGGAATTATTATCCCTCCTACTTTACCCTATACAATATACTCCGTATAAGTCATCTTTTACAAAACGGTACGATTAGATTTGATTGTGCGAAACATACGTAACCCATTTCATATATACGGAATAACTATATACAGAGTACTCCGTATATGATAAGGAAATAGTATGTGATACTTTCATCATTTTGACAAAAGAAAAAGTTACGTACCTAAGAAAGTACATAAGAGACAAAGAAAACAGTTTATTCTCCATCATCATGGAACATCAAAGAAGTAGTTAAGGAGGATAATCAATCATTAATCCTTCTTATTATTGAGTTTGATTGAAAAGCTAGTCGATCTTTTACTCCTTCTATTAATTATATTAGGGTTAAATTAATTCAAATCTATATTGATTCTGGGAATCACAAAATTCTTGTTAATTACATTTTCTTCTGCAACTATTACCGAAAAAAGAAGGGGGAAATTTAAGACCCTATCATCCTCCATCTAACTACGTACGCACCAAACTAATGATTCATTCTATCATTTAGACACATGGCACATATATACATTTGCTTAATTTTTATGAGTAGTCCATATCACATGATCACATCATTCATTCTGAGATTATATTGTACGTACCCTCGCACATTATACAGTATCGTGGGGGCTGCAGATGATATTATTGTCCGATCTTGTTCGTTGTGCTTTAACAAAAATAGCATTAACAGTAGTAGTAGTAGTAGTTTCTGTTACTTCAAAGTATTAATTTCAGCATCACAAAGTTTGTGTCCGCTAAAAGTAAAACTATCATATCCCGTGCTTATTATATCTTGCTTTGCACCCTCTTTTGTGGACTCTAGCTGAATTTTTTCTTTAAATGGGTGGTTTTCATAATCAGTCACGTCGGTGACAATGGCTTAGGCTTAATTTAAGGAGAATTTAACCCAAATACTTCTATCACACGCTCTCACATAACAGGATTACTTTTTATTTTTCCTTTTTTGTTATTAATATATTTTGGTATGTTTCACAATAATTTTGCGTATGAAACCGTCTCACAAACGACTATCACATAATCACAAAGTATATATCACAAAATTCTTTTTGGGAAATTGTAAAGTCTTCCGCAGCGGGATAATAGAACAAGTGCACAAAGGAGGTTTAATCGTAAAATCAATTGGTGATAGCCACTGATAAGACTCATAGGAGCAGTAGCCCACTAAATCTCCTCATCATAATTCTATCGACGTGGGACAATATCTCATCACACGCGAACCCTAAAAAAACACACACTTTTTTAATAAAGTAAGTCTTGTAAGATATATGAGTCTAATACAATATACGTGGACAATATAATTTGGACCTATTGTATTTATTTGCTTTCATTAAAGTTAGCTCAAATATGTAATCCGTCATAATAATAATAATAATAATAATAATACGGTCTTATTTATATGTCTTATAAAATATGAGTCTGATATTAGTAGAGACCCATTAGGACTTTAATTAAGTGATACATGATGGACGTATACTAAAGGCGACTGATATAGGTCATTAGGTTTAACCACCTCTCTATATATAGTCAGGATTAGGGTCCCTGACAGTACACTTTAACTTAATCTCATCAGTAGAGAGAACGGTGAGTGTGTCTGCTAGAAGACTGTAATCCGGTGAATCATGTTCCACCTCCATTCTCCAATGGAGTCAAGTACGCTTCCGTTATTCGGTATACCAATTAATTTGATTAAATCTAACAAGTCTTGCTTGTGACAAAATACATTAGCATTTTCAAGGCATTTTGCTTTTGTCTTATCTTCCTACATGAATAATATTCTATCCATCACATACTTACGACGGATATGATCTAATAACGTGTTGTTTTAAATAACTTTATTTTGCTAAGTATGTAGTCGACCTGAAACGAGGGAGTGTCACATGCATGCATGTACACAAGTTACACAACCCTATTACATACGGAGTATTATTTACATACCACCAAATCACTTTATTACCTAAACTCCACAAAAAAATTCTTGCATACCTTAAATAATTTAGTCCTTAATAGCCTGTACTTCCTCTAGGCAATATAATATTTTATCGGCCTTCAGATCCATTCTACTCAATATTATACGGATATCATTGTTTACATTTTTAATTTACCTCCCAATAAAAGATAGATAGACATTATTAAGATATGAATAAAAGATAGATAGAGACATGATATGAATGTTTGTTTCATAGCAAAAGATACCACTCCGTACTACGGTACTAGCTAGTGTATGTACCACGTATAATATAATTTGAGCTTGAAGATATCTTGAATCTTGATGTATGTACGTGCATTACTCGTATACTTTCACGTATATATTATCACAACTTAATTAACATGCAGGCCAGCATCAATGCATCATGCATTCATGCGCATGCTTAGTTATTGATTGATAATGATCATCACATACATTTCCTAGCTAAGAACAATATTGCATGATATGATAAGATATATGTGACCTTTTATTCTGATCGCGTAGACTCACCTCGCTCGCGTGATACATTTTCCTAATTAGGAGCACCTTTTACCCATTAATTCACAAAAAAAAAATCCTTACATGAAAGTGGTTTCTAAAATAGAGAACTCGTTTCGTAAGTAAATGAAGAATAATCCCAATAAAAAAGGTGTATGCAACTTATAGTAATGAGTAAAATATAAGAAGTTATGATGATATGTGTTGATGTGACGGTATGAAAATGGAAAGATAGTACTTACTCAACTTTCTAAGATCGTCCATCACATATTCATTTAGGTTAATATGAAATAATCAAATGGAAATTAAAGATCATACAAGCTCAGAGGAAGTATGAAACTACTCCTATTGCATGCCCTCACAATTGTAATCAAACATTATTAAGGGATCGGAGAAGATTAAGAACTTATTAACAACCATAAAAACTTTTTTTGAAGCATCATACTCCCTCCATTCGGTCATTGGTTTACTTTTAATTAAAGCATTTTTCATAAATAATACTCGTATTAGTATAAAAGATAAACGAAGAAATTATCCAACAATAATAACCGACAATAATTTACCATTAACAACCGAAAATAAATACTAGTGTACATAGTGACAAGATTAGCACTCACTACTCGTTTGCCCTAAATTGCAACAAAGAAGAAATATAAGATATTGAACGTTGCATCCTGAAAATACCAAGCATGAGAACTTAGCTAGAAAAATTATACGAGTAATATAAAATTATGAACTACTCTGTATATAAGAATGAAGAAAGTTGTTACCTAGATCGAATTTCTATATCTTAACTCCATCCAATTCAGTCCTTGTTAACGTACAACCAAGTGAGGCCATACATGAGAAGAAGAGAACTCAATGTAGCCAAGGACAACTTGCCGATTTAGAATACTTGATATTTACCCAAATATAATTAAGACGGTAAATTATACTCCGTAATAAAGTATATATGACCGGCAAGTCATCCTTGGCTGCATTGAGAGCTCAGACATCTCCATGAATGATCTCCATGGCAATGCAATGCACCATTCATCTTCTCAATTATATTATTCCTACACATTTGGAATAGATACTACATACTTTTTCTAATAATTCTGTGTGTATTTATTTAATAAAAATGATAACATTATTTAGACAGGAGACAATGAGACATGAACATATATATTCATATGGGTGGGAGAATATTTTGGAAGATGTATTTTGAATTTAATATAGAAATTAATTAGATTTATAGGACATATCATGTACATACGTATAGTATAATGTATTGGTGGTGTAAGGAAGAGTATCTAAGATGGATGGGTATGGGGACAAAGGTGACTATAGTGAATGTCGAAGGGCCAAAGTTAAGGTACAACTACAAGTAAGAAAGGTGGGTGGGTAAATTGGGCATCCTTTAAAATCCTGCTTTATCAGTAATACACAGGATTTTGCTTCTTTTGGCTACATTACGTGGCCCCATCAAATATTATTTGGTCCCATACTCCCTTACAAACCACCTTTAATATTTCAATCCTAATTATTACACCCCAAATTCTTTCTTATTCTTCGCAAATAATTCTTTCTTATTCTTCGCAAATTTATGATGGATCAAATGAAAAATATTTACAAAGACAAAGAGACAATACTTGGGAAATACGAGTAATTAATTACTCCTTAGTTGATTTTATTCACCAATGTGGAAGATATTTGACCCATCATAAAATTCGTAACAAATATACCCACCACAAGAAAAACTTAATCTATATGGAACACTGAGCATAAGATAGATAAATGGATAGATTAGAAAAGAAAGATAGTCTTAAGTAGCTTAAAGTTTGAGTAATTACACCAACAAATGAAGGATTAACTTTCAATAATTAATTACCCAAATACTCCGTACTAAAATTACTAGATCTAGGATTCTTAGGACAGAAAAAAAGGAGAAATGAGAAAGAAAGACGAAGGGCAATAACAATGGGGGAGATCATAAATACTGTACATGAAACTTTTACTATTGACCTACAACCTAAGGAGTTTCTTGCCTGAAACTAATTTTTAAAGTAAGAAACAATTTCACGTAAGAAAAAGTGAGAAGCATATACAGACTAGAAAATACTCCCTCCATCCAACTTTAAACTTCATGGGGGGAGTACACAAAAATTAAGGGTGGGGTGGATTATGTGGTGGAAAATGAAAGTTGAGAGAAAATGTGGGGTCAGAAATGATATTGACCACAAAAATCAACCAAAAGAGGAAATATTGTAAGTAAGAAATTTAAAGATGGACAACCCTTTAAGGAAAGTAGGAAGATTAAAATTGGATGGAGGTAGTATGGAACTATGGTTAATGTGTCAATGCGTGAGTGTGAGTGTGAGTGTGAGTGTGTGTGATGAGTGTCTGGACTCTGGAATTAGTAATGGGTTCTTCCAAAACCTACAGCTGCTGCCAGCTAACCGCCCAACATGAGTGTCCTTTCCTTTTGCCAAAACACGGACTAAAGATCATCCTTCCTCCGACCTTCTGAGATCTTCCCGTTATATATTTATTTAGGTGAAAATAAAATAATGAAATGAGAATATCTTAGAAGGCCAGAGGAAGCACTTAATGAAAGCACGGCCTGCAGTATAAGTCAGCAGCGTACTAGCATTCAACAACCAACGGATTGAACTGCAGCTCGATGCTCGTAACAAAAAGCCTGCATTTCCCCTACAAATGCTCCAGTATTGTGCTACGGAGTATATTCGCAACAGCATCACCAAACCATAGCGCAGACTTCATTCAGCCGTAACTAAAGCCTGAGTTGCATCTCGACCCACAAACCACTGATCATATAACATTGCCACGAAATCGCAGTTTCTAACATCTCAAAATGCAGTCCACGTTCTTCTTCATAACGCGCAGCCTGCTTCAAGGAGACCCACAGCCAGCAACTTCTTGCATTGATCAACAGAGCAACCTGCGTCGGGTTCTAGTGCAGCCTGCACCATTAGAAGTCCAGCTTGCATTCTCGATTTGCATAAATAAAATGGCAGACTTGAATGTTGAAATGTGCAGCCTGTGCAAACTGAAATGCAGCCCGAAACGAGTCAAATACAATCTGATTTGCACCATACTGCAGCCTGGACTAATTCAGTCGAGTGCAGCCTCTTTGACAAAACCGCAACCCGCAGTCCAGCATTACCACAGCCTGCATCAAGTCACAACTCACAGCTTGCAGATGGTATAGATTAGCCTGATTTTCAGTTCTTAAACGCACTAGAATAACTCAAAAATGCAGCTCTCGAACACACGCAAATGCAGCCTGAAACGTGATCTGGCAGCCCAATTCACGACGAGTGAAAGAGAGCAGCCTGTCTTGACACTAACTGCAGCCCCGAACATACTCCAATACAGCCTGCATTGATGTGAAAATTGCAGCAGCCCCTTGCACTTGTTATTAGCCTTGAATGCTACTTGAGTCACTAAGAATGCACACCATCTTCTTTCTTAGTATTTCAGGTTTGTAACAGCACATTTCTATCTTGCATTCGTCAAGTCTTCATCTTCTTGCATCATGTTAAAAAGCACATGCATATCAGCTATAATACAGTTGAATGCAGCCTGATTCTGTAGCCTGTTCTTTCTCTTAGTATCTCAGTCTTTCCTGATAAGTGTGAAACTCGAGCTTGGAAATAGAGTCATTAAAGACCGATGCCTCCAAAATTAACATAAATGCAATCCTAAGTAGAGGTGGCAATCGGGCGTGCGGGTCGGGTTCAAGTCGGGTCACCGTCGGGTCGGGTCATTATCGGCTCAGTTTAGGGTCGCTTACGGGTCGGGTTAGTCGGGTCAACTTTTGTGTCGGGTTCGGGACATATCATTTTCGGGTCACTTCCGTGTCGGGTCATTCGGGTTGAGCAGTCGGGTCAGCCGGGTTCAGGTCGGGCTCGGGTCATTTTCGGGTCAGCCGGGTTCAGGTCGGGCTCGGGTCATTTTCGGGTCAGGCTAGGTTTTGTTAGGTCTGGTCTAATTTAAACCATCAATTCATTATATGTTTTTTTTTATTATTTATTACAAGAATCTGGTTGTTTATTATCTATGGAGTACATGAATATATAAACTGATACAAATTATTTTCAATTTTCATTGTGTTTTTCAATAGTTTTGGTAGACATAGAAGAATTTTATATGAAACCGTATGTAACAATAATTAATTGTGATTGAAGATTAAAACCGCAAATACTACAAATGATGAATTTTATAAAATATGTCTTGGCGTAGAAATTGAATGAGTAAGGTCGAGTTTGGGTCAGGTCGAGCTAGGTCTTGTCGGATCAATTATTAGCGAGTTGACTTAGGTGTGGTTAAGAATATCTGGAAATAAAAACTAAATAATATTTTAATTTAAAATTATTTTTTTATCTACATTGGATCACATCAGGTCAACTTTTGGGTCGGGTCAGCTTTCGGGTCGAGCCGGGTCGGATAATTTACGAGTCATTTCAGGTTACAGGTCGGGTCAGGTCTAGGTTCTGATCGGCCTGAAGCGGGTCGTATCGGGTTACGGGTTAGCATCGGGTCGGATCGGGTCATGTCACTACATTTTCGGGTCAATTTTACCCGGGTTTCGGGTCGGGTCAGGCTTACCAGCTCTAATCCTAAGCCTAAAATCTCAGGATTACGAGCTTAGGTGAAATCCAGCATAAGTCGATACAATACCTCTAAACCCGACATTATGACATGAAAAATGATAAAATGAACCAAATAGCACGGTATAAGATAGGCTTACAATGTACCATGAAAAGTTGCCTCAAGACAACACAACAGAAAGTCCGAGAGCATGTCCTTTTGACGGTGAATACACCCTACTCAACTTCTTTATTGTCTCATCGAGGTCCTTTAGCTTGTCCACTTCACCCACTTCTTGCAAAAACCTCTCTAACAAGTGAAACACTGGTACACTCATATGTCTCCCTCGGCTCAACATCTGTTTGGCACATTGAAGACCTTCCTCCCCCCTCCCACGTGCACATAACCCTGTCACTAATAGGGCCAAGGCATGATCATGAGGACAACAACCTTTCTCCATAAGGTATTCCCACAGCTTCAATCCTAGATCAACACGGTCATTTCCACAAAAGAATTTCATCAGCATCACTATTGTACGCGTCTTTGGAACAAACTTGTTTTCAATCATCTTTTGGTAGAGACTTGAAACACCTTCAATGCCTTTTGACTTCATCAAGCCATGAAATAAAGTATGATAGGTTAGACCGTCAGGAGCAATGTGTTGCTCTTCCATTTGATTCATCAAACTTACTGCAGATTCTATATCCCTACACCTCACAAGAACACTTATCATTGCATTATAAGCCCCAACATCAGGGTTTAAATTTCTTGAAGGTAGTTCATTAAACAATTCCCATGCCTTGGTCACATTTTTGGCAATGCCTGCCCCATGAACCAGCGTCGTAATTGTTTGTAATGTTGGTAACTGGCTCATAGATTTCATCTCTTGAAGAAGCCGTAGTCCATCACCTAAGCACCCTCTTTTGCAGTAAGCGTCAATTCTGATGTTATAAGTGATACCATTCGGCTTGAAGCCTCTTTTCACCATTTCATGGTAGAATAGTTCAACTGAAGTTATATCACCAGATTCTCTGAAACCCAAGAGCAAAATATTCATGGTTTTGGTGTTTGATGGGAATCGGTGATACATCTTGCTGAAAACAGATTTTGCCTCCTTCATCTGCCTTTGAGTGCAAAATACACGAAGCAAAACATTAAATTCATCAGTACCAAATTTTCTTCCGGCAAATATGCTCCTCTCCATCCTCTCAAATGCCTCAAGGGTATCTTCATAAGTCTGGAACTTAGCAAGTTTTGACAAAAAAATACTCATTGATTTAAGCGTTAGCAATGAAGAATCCAAATTGCTGACTTCCTCCATCAACTCCCATGCCTTTTCAAAATATCGCATTCTTGTAAGAATGTGTAATGTCTTCTCAAATGCATCTGCAGTGGGGGGTATACCTGAATAACGAAGAGCGAATTTGAAAAACTCATAGGCTTTAACACCATTGGCATGTGCCGCAAATAAGTGTCCAAGAACATCCTCAACAAATGTAGATGAAAGGTCAGAAGGGGAAATATGGTTGAGGAGAGTAGGTTGAAGCGGAACATCAGGAAATGGATGATCATTTATGATTCTAGTGATCCCCTCGACTTTTGATTTGTTTTCCACTAAGAGACATGATTGGCTGGTTGAATTGAAAGCGGCAGGAATAAACGCTGTTTTCAGGTGACATCCAATCAGTTGCCTAACACTTCTTGAACAAAAGTTAAGAATCATTCTTCCCAGAACGAATTGAGTTGAAGGTGTGCGGTAAAAACAAGGCTACCCTACTTCCATGAGAAGTACTCCAAATGTAATACTTGCAGCTAAGACGCCCTGAGCAAGAAAGTAGACAGCCATCAGTATATCACAGAAAATCAATAGGGATGAGTCCAGCAATCAAGTTCACGCAAAAATTCAGTTGCAGATCATTCAAAACTAAACTCGAAACTTCTTATACTTCATACCTATGTCGCTTACTGCTTATCACATACTACAACATTGGCTACTTCAGATCTTGAGCCTCATGGAAGGAATAAAACCGACTGTCAAGATGAACAATCAAATTGTAGCAAAGAAGTAACGGAACAATGATTGATTTCATTTAACCGATCAAATTTGGTTGAGAGTATCAGATATGCTTTCATTTAACTTCCGCAGCAAGTGTGTTTCAGAACAACCAGACTGATGTACCCTGACATGAAACAGAAGAATATTACAGCGTAAACACTAAGATAGGGCGATCAAGGATAAAAACAATATTATATGAGTTGATTGGCTGGCCTAGAGAGATCCAACATTCGGTATCCAACCGGATTTGAAAGAGATGTTTTGGAGACAGCCAATACTTGTAAGCTATAGAAAAGAAGCATAACTTATGGATGGGATGGTCTCAGCTGAATCACAGTCTACTACTGAGTATCGCTTATTTGGGACTCTTCCTTTACTTTTTAGTGTGTACGCATAGCTTTCCTAAGGTCTTAAACGACAAGACTTTCCAAATTTTGAGATAATTTGGTGTCAAATGTGATAATTAATTTCAAACAAAACAATAGAGAGAGGGGTTATCATGTCATCACATTTGAGCAATGAATTGGAGAGTGAAAGAAGACAAGTGAGTGATGATTAAAGAAAGGAAAGATGGTATGACATATGAAGACTAGAGAATCTGTTTTGAAGTGAATACCAGTCGAATAGACAAAGTTGAGAGGTATTGGAGAGGGGTGATTTGTGTGGTACGGACCCATGTCTGATGGTCAAGTGGGAGTGGCGGATACTGGTGGTTTTGGGAAAGTTAAGATTTGTGTGGTGAGGGAGGTTGGGAGGGACACCAAGTCCAAGTGTTGGATGAAATGCCCCAAAGAAACCAACCAACCAACCAACCAACCAACCAATTATGATTTATGAAGCAGCGCAATTGGGTTCATCGAAAAACAAGGTGCAAAAGAGAGTACAGGGTATACGTATACATACCTGAGAAGTGAGATGGGTAAATGAGGGTTAACTGGATTATTGTGTTGGGCGGGAGGGAGGGAGGTTGGACGCTGGCAATGGCAATGGTATTCACCACAATCACAATCACAATCACAATCACAATCAGGTCGAGGTCGGACCTCTCATCATCCAACAAATAGTATACTACTCGCCTCAATGTAATCGACTCGCTCTCGCTCTCGCTCACGCTCATTACTCATGACCTAGCTTTCAAACTTTGGGAGGCGAGAAGTTCCGACTTCGGACAACATTGACAATCTGGTCTCAGATGCTATTTTAGTATTTTCAATGAAATAATCCTAAGTCCTAACTCATGGGTTCCGGAATTCTAAAATCTAAAACAAAACAAATGGAGTACTAGTAATTATGGTCACTACTACTTGCTAGACCCGACTGACCCGACCCGAAATCCGAATAAAATTGACCCGATCTGACCCAAAAATGTAGTGACATGACCTGACCCGTAACCCGATACGACCCGCTTCAGGCCGACCCGAACCCCGACCCGTAACCCGAAATGACCCGATAAATCATCTGACCCGACCCGACTCGACCCGAAAGCTGACCCGACCCAAAAGCTGACCTGATGTGATCCAATGAAGATAAAAAAATAATTTTAAATTAAAATATTATTTATTATTGTTCTCCAGATATTCTTAATTAAACATCGTTAAAAAAACAAATAAATAACTTTTAAATATTAAATAAATATTGTTTTAAAATGTATTAATCAGACTTAAGTCAACTCGCTAATTATTGATCCGACAAGACCTGACCCGATTCGACCCTGACCCGACCCAAACTCGACCTGACTCGTCCAATTTTCACTCCAAGACATATTTTATAAAATTCATCGTTCGCAGTATTTACGGTTTTAATCGTCAATCACAACTTATTTTTGTTACATATGATTTTCATATAAAATACTCCGTGTCTACCAAAATTATTGAAAAACACAGGAAAAATTGAAAATAATTTGTATCAGATGACATACACTCTATAGATAATAAACAACCAAATTCTCGTAATAAATGATAAATAATCAAAAAAAATAAAACCGTATAATGAATTGATGTTTTAAACTAGACCAGACCTAACAAAACCTAGTCTGACCCGAACATGACCCCGATAATGACCTGAACCCGATAGTGACCCGACCCGAGAATGACCCGAACCCGACCCAAACCCGGATGACCCAACATCTCAACCCGAATGATCCGACCCGGAAGTGACCCGAAACCGACCCGACCCCGATCCCGACACAAAAGTTGACCTGACTGACCCGAACCCGACCCAACGATAGTCATGACCCAATAATGACCCGACCCAATATGACCCGACCCGAACCCGACCCGCCCGCCCGATTGCCACCTCTATGTGTTGCTCTCAGAGTTTTTAATCCGTTATTTTAAACTTATATTCGGATAGATACTTTGATTCAGTTCAGTTCAGTTCAGACGCATTCAATTCAGTTTAGTTTGAACTCATTCAGGTTAGTTCAATTCAATTTAGAAACTTAAATAATAATAATAATAATAATAAGGGTTATTTAACAACAATAATACCAACTATATGACGTCTTCCCAAAATAATATCAATTTTAATAAATCTGAGAATAATACGTATTATTGGAGTAGTTAAACAAGAGTAGTATAGGTGACCGGTTACCTGTAGAACCCTTCCACCTTCCTTTTTCATCTTTAATTTTATTTAACGACAATAATATCAACTATAGAACGTCTTCCAAAAATAATTCCAATTTTAATAAATCAGAGAATAATACATATTTTTGAAGTAGTTAAACTAGAATAGTATAGATGATTAGTTAGCGGTAAAACTCGTTCAGCTGCCTTTTTTGCCTTTAATTTATTTCATATTATTTCACTCCTTTTCACTTAGTGTACGGGGCATTAAATGTCATTCATGTCCTCCATCTTCCTCTTACTTCAAGTTTTCAACCTCACTAAATCTAGCTAACAATACAATCCTACAGCAAAATCAACACGTTAATCTAAACGAAACATATAGGAAAAAAAACTAAAGAAGGATGAAGAGTAATGGAGAGAGAGAATGATGGAGAGAACTAAGGAGAGGTAGACTTGACAAAATTGACCCGACCCGAATAAGCCAAACTGAACCCGACCCGACACCTGAATTGAAGACTTGATTTTGACCCGTAATTCGAATTAACCCGAGATAACTCGAAACTAACCCGACTATTATTATAGAAAACGAGTCGATATCCCTAAAAAAGTTGAAAACAACAAACCCGAGAATGACTCGAGTCCGAAATTATCCGACCCGACCCGAAGTTAAGCCGATTATTATAACACAAAAGTGGTCCGACCCGAAACTGACCCAACATGGTTCACCCGTTATCCAGGTCTAAGTAGGAAGGATGGAGGATAGGTAGCAGGTTAAATATTAATTAGGTGACCTGATGTAACAGGTTATAAAGTCACTTATACTACTCTTGTTTAACTACTCTAATAATACGTATTATTCTCAAATTTATTGAAATTGGTATTATTTTGGGAAGACGCCCTATAGTTGGTATTATTGTCGTTAAATAACCCTAATAATAATCCTTTATTTATTAAAACAAAGACCAAGGCAGTTGAGGTGGCACAGTTCATTGATCTTCATTCTGAAATACTCAGCCCACGTTAATCCAGAGTTATTTTAGTCAATTATGGAAATCTTCCTAATCAAGCTATAAGAATTATTCTTTTATTCTTTAATACGTAGTAAATAAATAAACACTCAATCCACCCATTCTCATCATTTATAAATATTATAAGATACTTCTACCAGAATTATGTGGATATATATCCATTTATCATTATAGTATTCATAATAATCTTCAAAAAATTATGTTACTTGAAACAGTCTGTATTCTTTTATACTGAAATTTTAACCGGAAAGTAAACTAATATTTACCGGATATTATATTTTCATTTTACAAAATATGACCTCAGGTTACCCCCAATAACTTAACTTGGTATGTAACTAAATCTTTTAAATAAAAAATCACTCAATCCACTTATTTTCATCCGTGCAGCCTGTGCTGGATGTATATTCATTTATAAATATTATAAGATACATCTACCAAAATTATGTGGATATATATCCATTTACCATTATAGTATCCTTTACTTATTAAAACAGAGACCAAGGGAGGTGAAGTGACAGCTCATTAAGGGGTCGTTTGGTTCGCAAAAATGTATGAAAATGAAATCAAGAATCAAATCAAGGTGGTATGGAGTTGTAACTTGATTTGAGACGGATAAGTTATATCGAGTAATTTTTGCTTTATTAAAACGAATTAGTAATTGTTAAGCTTATTATAATGTTGTGGACATGACATAGGTCCACCCCGACGCGGCCACGCGCGGGTTTGGGTAGGCGAATGAATCTCCATATGAGAATGGATCGAATTGAAATTTAGGTCTATGTGGAGTCGCCACTGAATTTTGTGGTTATTCGGAACCATTCGAGCCCACTCTATGTCGTAGTGGTCCGTATACAAAGTACGGCCCATTTCCGATGTCAGAGTTTATTGGGCTCGTCCCTTTGCATTTGATACCAATACCGACATTATCGGATATTGTGTATTAAATGATTCTCGTGCGCCAACGGTTTCGGGCATCCGGAAACCGAGGTTCTGAGTAAGGGGTGAGGGTACGTGTTGGGAAGCCCACAAAGGACACCCAACCCCGCCCGCACATTAGCGGCCTCTACTAAGAATTCGAATGACTTTCCAATACGCGCGTTAGTTGAACGGGAGAAAAAAAATGCTTATGCAAACATTGTTTTCCTAGGCATGTGAGGAATTGAAAAGCGGGTTTCTATGTCAATTTAATGCAATTAATTCTACGTCAAAATGGAATTTTAGGATGTGGGTTCATTTTAGTAAAATAAAACAAACGACAAAAATTGACAAAAGAAACAAGCAAACTGTTAGTAACGACATAACGAATAATAACGGTTTGTGCAAATATTGAATGGAATTGAATGGTACAGACGAGATGATGCATGGTTTGAAAAGATAGTATACACGTGATTAATTGGACACATGTTGACCTAAGTCGTAAAATACCATCGGATTTAGAAAGAAGAAGAATGTTCGACTCACGGTTTTGGTCGTGCTGAGGCCACTCGATCGAGTGGTCGATGGACTCGATCGAGTAAACCTCTAAAAAAGGTTTCTGTTGCGTTTCAGACCATACTCGGCCGAGTTATTGGCCAACTCGGTCGAGTACATGGTCACTCGACCGAGTCACTGTGAGACTCGACCGAGTGGGGGGTCGTAGTAAGCATTCTGATCCGATTTTGGGGTGCCACTCGACCGAGTGGGCTAGGCACTCGGTCGAGTGCCCCCTGTACGAATTGTAATTCGCTTGCAAATTGAATTGATTTCGAAATTGCTTTTGATTTTTGATAATTCGACAGTTTTACCGAATTGAGCATAAATATTGTATGACTTATGCTCGATTTGGATTTTTTATAAATCATAGATTTGGTTGAACCGAATATAAATATTGTTTGAATTTATACCCGATTCTAAATTTGAATGCTCGTCGTATCTCATATTCGATTATTGAATCGATATGGAATACTAAAGCGGAAAAAATAAAGAAAATTGATTTGAGTCGTTTTAAGTCAATCAAAACGACATAAATTTCTCTCCGCGTTCGTAGTGTCATAATTATAACGTGACATCTACGTTAGCATCAACGAAAAATCGAATTGATTGAATTAAATTGACTAGATTTGCTAGATTCGACATCCAATTATGAAATTGGTATCGAATCTACGAAATCGACGCTTTGCTTAAATTAGAGGACTTGATTCCCTCGGCTTTTCCGACATCGAAATAAATCCCGAGGGATTGTGATGTCGGATCCGCGTCAACGGGTTTCGACCCTTATTGAAAATTGATTTTAAAAGTTGATGAATGCAAGATTAATGATGATGACGACAAAAATACTAACGAATTATTGTTTAAGTTGACTTATCTCAATAATCAAATAGTCGGGGTACCGGAATAAGCGACCGTCAACGCTGTGTGCAGTACACTTGTATATTCGTGTTTTCTTATTCCGATATCCTTCTTATTCGACACAAATCGATAAGTATTTTAATGCTTTGGTATTAATAGTATTATCGATATTAAGATGCAATGAACAAAATAAAAAAATGAAAAAAAAAGGATGCGAGAAGAAGATGAAGACGACGTGAGGAAGAGAAGGAGAAAAGAAAGGGTTTTGACACCCTGAACCTACATGTTCTTGTCTCGGATCGAACTTGTAACCGTGGCTTTAACACAAGAGTCTTCGAGGTGAATGAAGGTTAAGTTATGGTGGCTCGGGATTGATTCCTAAAACTAGGTTTAGGGTTTTCGCTAGTGTATTGCTTAGGGTTGTACGTGTATGATTGCTCAAAGGTGTGTAGAGATTAGGGTTTTTTTGAAGTGATAAAAAAGTTGTATAATGTATTGCATGAGGGTTGCTTATATAGGCAAGGCTAGGGCACCCGGTTTAGGGTTACTCGACCGAGTAGGTGGCTAAATCGGTCGAGTGGCCCGTCGCGCCTGCAGCCGGGCTCGAAACAGGCCCACTCGATCGAGTGGGTCGGGCACTCGATCGAGTGGGTCGGGCACTCGATCGAGTGGCCCAACGGGTTGCACGGGTCCATTGACTTGGACCTTGACTTTGGATGTTTGATGGGTTTTGTGTTTGACTTGGACTTTTTGATGATGTGAGGGGTTGTTTTGTGTGTCTCGGAAACGACTTTGACCGGGGTTGACCCAATCGCAAAAAGTCGGTTTTAATTCCGGTGTCGGTTTCGGCCCAAATTAGTATTATTTGATTGGAAACGGCTCACTGGACCTGGATTCGAGGTTGATTTTGTGAGATTTGTACTCTGTAAGTGTGTTAGCCAGCGATTAATGGATTTGACCCCGTATCCGAGCGCATAGAAGCACGTTAGCGTCCGATCATCATCGGGTGTTTTTTTGGAAACTGCCATAGACACCTGGCAGTCAAAATGCGGGTGTCTACAAATGTAGTGCCTCACTAATGTTTAATATACCACTCGAGTGTGTGTCAAATTTTCGAAGCAAAATGTTTAATAATACCACTCAAGTGTACAGTGATCTCTATCAATTTAACTTATTACAATCTCATAACAACTAAAGTAAAAATGTTGTCTACTACACAAAAAAAATCATCATCACACACGTTAAGCTTTTGTAGTTTAATAGTCCACTAATAAAATATTAAAATTGAAAATTATTGTTGAGCCCATCTCATATCAGAACCACTAAGGAATGATACCACATGTCACACTGATACCTTAGACAGAAGAAGCGGACACGTTGTGGCACTTGATCCAACGTGATACATTCCTCACTACTAAGCCCACTTTCCTTATTTTAGGTCTCTTACTCTAGTTATATGTATATATAGTGTTGATCTTCCTACAGCAGCAATGTATCATTCATATTATTACATCATTCAATACAAACTAAGCATTAACTCTTCTATTCACATCAAACAATGGACTTTCATTATCATGGTATCAGAGCGGGTTAATACCCGTCATACGGTTCGGTTCCAACAACATTTAGGTGATATCTTCTCATATCCACCATCAAATTTCAACCTTTTGTCAATTTTTCATTATTTCTTTGCTCTCCCTGTTATTCTTGCTAGTCATATACTCCAAAGCTTGAGTCTTTATTTCTGTTTGTCCTTCCTCCATCATGCCTGATTCAGACAGCGGTAATAGTAAGGTAACCCAAACCATAGATTCTTCGGACTCACTCTATGTTCACCCTGGAGACAGTACAGGGCAACTTATTGTGTCCACACCCTTTGACGGAAATGGCTTCGGGGCGTGGAAAAGATTTATGCTCATAGCATTGTCGGCTAAAAACAAAATTGGGTTCATAAATGGGGATATTCCTAAGCCCAAACCAGGGGATGCTAAGCTTCGACATTGGGAGAGATGCAATGACATGGTCATATCATGGATTATCAGTTCTGTCCACAAAGATATCCGTGAATATGTCATGTATTCTGAAACCGCCAAGGAAATTTGGGAGGAATTAAAGGAGAGGTTTGAACAGTTCAATGGTATTAAGCTTTACCAGATACGACACCAACTCAATGACACTGTCCAAGGGTCTGATTCCATCTCTACTTATTTTGTCAAATTGAAGAAATTGTGGGAAGAACTAAAATGCATTTGGACACGACCAATCTGTACTTGTCATGCAAACAAAGAAACCATCAAACACGAGGAGAATGAAAGGCTTATCGAGTTCTTAATGGGGCTGAATGAATCTTACAACATCATAAGGGGAAATATCTTAATGATGGAACCTCTTCCAACCTTAAATACAGTCTATTCTCTTCTCATTCAAGAGGAAAAACAAAGGGAAATCACCTCTCAGAGTCCTCTTAATTTGGATGCTTCAGCCATGGCAGCGAGAACCTGGAATGGGCATCAGAATATTCAGAACAGAAATACTACAGCAACACAACAACCAGGCAGCTTCAAACCTAACAACAAGAATGGTGCACCTTACACCGGAAAAAGAAACTCTTATTTTTGTACCCACTGCAACATGGAAGGACACAGCAATTCCAGATGTTATCTTCTTCACCCTGAACTCAGGAAGAACAGAAATAGTAATGTCAACTAAGGTGTTGGACCTCAGAATGTGCATCAAACAGGAAGCTCAAGTATGGGTACAGCAAATCTGGTTGAATATATATGATCAAATGATGGTAGATTTGGGTAAGTTCAATGGCACTAATTCAGGAGAGACTCATGCTATGATGGCATGTAACCTTCTAACTTTTATTTCTCCTAACCACAACCATGAATGGATAATAGATAGTGGGGCTTCGAGTCACATTACACCGCACCTAAGCATGTTTACCACCTTCCATATCCTTGAATCTCCCTCTAACATCATCGTTCCCAATGGCAACAAAGCACAGGTCAAACACATAGGCACCATCACACTCACGCCTCACATCACTCTTTACAATGTTTTACTTGTCCCCGATTTTCAATTTAATCTCATGTCTGCTAGTAAACTTACCAAAGATCTTTCTTCTCAGGTCGTTTTCACATCGAACCACTGCATCCTTCAAGTTCCTTCCATGAACACATCCTTGATCCTTGGTAATCAAAAGAATGGACTATATTTTGCTGACCTCAAGCCTTTTCAAGCTCACAAAGAAGCTGCTTTTGTCAACCTCTCATCTCAAACTTGTGCTGTTGCTACCAATGTTGTCTCTATTGATAGATGGCATTGTAGATTAGGCCATATTCCTTTATCTATCATGAAACAACTCCCTGTAATTAGTAATTGCAAATAGCAACAACTTTCAGTTTGTCAAATTTGTCCCAAAGCAAAATTTCATAGACTTCCTTTTCCACTTAGTACTTCCACTTCTTCTTCTAATTTTGAAATATTACATGTCGATTTATGGGGACCTTATTTCCACCCTACCCATTCCGGACATAAATTTTTCTTAACCATAGTAGACGATCATTCCAGAACAACATGGACACATTTGTTGAGTCATAAAAGTAATACCTTAACCATCTTAAAAAGTTCCGTCCAATACATTGAGACACAATTTCAAACCGTTGTCAAAACTATTCGAAGTGATAATGGTGTAGAATTTTCTGAAAAACAAGCAAAAGAATTCTACACATCTAAAGGAATCACTCACCAAACCTCTTGTGTCGACACTCCGCAACAAAATGGTGTTGTGGAAAGGAAACACCGTCATCTACTAAACACGGCTAGGAGTCTCTTCTTTTAATCAATTTCCCTATCCAATTTTGGGGAGAATGCATTCTCACCTCCACCTATCTCGTTAACAGGATGTCATCTCCTCTCTTGAACCACAAAACACCTCTTGAAATCCTTCATAAACAAACACCATCATACACTCACCTTAGAAGCTTTGGATGTCTGTGTTTTGTTGCCACACCTAAACGGAATAGAACTAAATTTGACCCTAGAGCTAGCCCTTTGGGTTTTTTAGGATATCTCACTGGTAAAAAGGCTTACACAATTATGGACCTTCAAACCCACAAAATATTCCACTCAAGAGACGTAACTTTTCATGAAAACATTTTCCCCTTTCATACACACAACCTCTCCAAATACTTCCCAACCTCAACAACACCGACTCCTCCCGAAACAATGACTGACCCAATTTTCTTCAACCTCCCTGCCTCAGAACAGACCCCTAATCCTTTAGAGAATTCTGATACTCACTCAATACAGACACCAAGCAGCCCATTATCAGTTTCTCAACCAAGCCTACCCAGCCGACAAACCACTCCTCAGCCGAGCCCACACACAGAACCCTCACAAGCTACCCATACACTTCGTTCGGCTCCTCCTTCACCACCTGTATTTTCTTCTCCACCACAAAACCTCAACCTTCATCAAGCTAGTCCTTTTCCTCATTCTTCACCACCTCACGAAAGAAATAGAAGGTTACCATCGTATCTCCGGGATTATGAATTGGATTTACCCCCTTCACTTCAGCAAGATCAATTCACTGGTTATGCCACCTTGAACCATTGGTGCAATCTAGTTCGTTTTGATGCCTTCGCTGCCACTTCATCCTCTATTAATGCTGTCATGTCTTACTCTAAACCCAATTCTTATAAAGAAGCAGCTACTGATCCAAATTGGGTCCGTGCCATGGACAACGAGATCCAAGCTTTACGTGATAATCACACCTGGGTTGTTACCGACTTACCACCGGGTAAGAAAGCTCTTTCTTCTAAATGGGTCTAAAAAGTCAAACTGAATTCAGATGGCACCCTGGAATGACACAAAGCCAGATTAGTTACTCGTGGCTGTCATCAAAAACATTGATTATCAAGAAACCTTCTCCCCGGTTGTGAAGATGACCACGATTAGGTCTCTTATATGTGTCGCAGTGGACAACAAATGGGACCTCTATCAAATGGATGTGAACAACGCGTTCTTACACGGTGATATTACCGAAGATGTGTACATGAAAATGCCTGAAGGACTTTCCAATCTCACTTCTCAAGTATGCAAACTTCAAAAATCTCTTTATAGCCTGAAACAAGCCTCGAGGCAATGGTTTTCTACGCTCTGTGACTTCCTCAAAGGCCTTCAATACACACAATCCAAAAATGATTACTCTCTTTTTCTTAAAAAACAAAACGACCATATAACCATTGTGGCCATTTATGTCGATGATATCATTGTTACGGGATCACACCCCTCTGAAATTACCATTCTCAAGCAGCACCTTCATTTGGCTTTTGGAATCAAAGACCTAGGCAAATTGCACAATTTTCTTGGGATAGAGGTCACATATCTTCTCCAGGGGGTTGTTCTTAGTCAAAACAAATTCACTACTGATTTGTTATTTGAAGTCAGTACGCTCGGTTCTCGCACCTGTGCTACACCTTTGCCCGCTAATTGCAAACTTTCCGCTGATGATGAAACACCTTATCCTGAAGCAAGTCACTACAGAATGCTCATCGGAAAGCTCAATTTTTTAACCCATACTCGGCCTGATTTGTCCTTCGCCGTTCAACATCTCAGTCAATTTATGCAATCTCCCAAACAATCTCATTACCAAGTGTGGACATGACATAGGTCCACCCCGACGCGGCCACGCGCGAGTTTGGGGAGGCGAATGAATCTCCATATGAGATGGGTCGAATTGAATTTTAAATCGAAGTAGGAGTCGCCACCGAACTTTGTGGGAGTTCGGGCCCGTTCGAACCCACTCTATGTCGTAGTGGGCCGTGTACAAAATACGGCCCATTTCCGATGTCAGAGCTTATTGGGTTTGTCCCTTTGCATTTGATACCGATACCGACATTATCGGATATCGTGTAATGAATGACTCTCGTTGCCAATGGATTCGGACATCCGGAAACCATGGTTCAGAGTAAGGGGTGAGGGTACGTGTTGGGAAGTTCACTAAGAACACCCAACCCCGCCCGCACTTAGCGGCCTTTACTAAGATATCGTTCGTTTTTTAGGTACACGCGTTAGTTCGATAGTGGAATGATATGCAAACATTATTTTCCCTAAGCATGTGAGAGAAATTAAATGGGTTGCTAAGTCGTTTAATGCATGTTAAACTAATAACGTCAAAGTTATTTTAGCATGTGAGATTCGTTTTAGTCTAATAAAACAAAAGATGAAAATAAATTGTTACAAACACGAGAAAACGAGTTAGTAACGATTAAATAAATCGAATAAAGATGTAAATACGATAATATGCATGATTCGAAAAAGGTTCTATGACTTGTGAAAATACTTTGTCGAAATTTGAAAATATACCGAGAAAACCGCTGTTTTATATGAGAAAACGATGCTGGAAAAAAAATCGGAAAAACGTAAAAAAGAGCCGCGGCTTACAGCAGCCCGCGCGACTCGCGCGGGTGGCTGTCTCGGGTTCGGTTTTCGAAAATTTGCTAATTCTGATAAATCGCGTACGAATATGGATTAATTTATACTCGATTTATATTTTCGATATACGTCGTATTCGTTATTCGATTATGAAATCGATATCGAATATTCGGAATGATTTTAGAAAAGGTTTTGAAAAAAAGTTTGTTTTGAACGACAAAAAGGACTTTGAACGAAAAAAATGTTAATTCTCTCCGCGTTAGAATCGTCGTATTTGTGTAACGATTTTATTAGCATCAACGAGATTTAATTTAGTCCTTGTTTAATACGATATTCGATTAGAGAATCGATATCGTATTTTAAGAACGTTTATATATGAAAATAGTTTTTATAGTATCGATATTAGAAATATGTAAAATATGCAACGACAACCCATATTAAACGAGGACCGACGACACGACGTAAAAGAAAAAGACGACGAGAAAGGGAGAGGAGAAGGAGAAAGAATCGGGTTTGATTTACACCCTCAACCTACATGCTTTGTTTTCTCGGGATAGAGCTCGTCGGATAGTGGCTTAGGCACCGGAGCGTCGAGATGATGGGGATGAGTTTGGGCGTCGGTTTGGTCGTGTAAGATGATGTGGTTTTTTGGTCGGGCAAGGTGACGTGAGAGGGTCGGTTTTTGGTCGGGCGTGGTCTCGATATGCGTGTGTTTTTGACGATACTATCGGTCTTTCGATGCTATAAGTAGATGTGTATAATTGGTCGATGTGAATAATTGATTGCTCATTGATGTGTGACCGGAGGGTCCTATTTATAGGTGAGGAGGTTTAGGAGAAGTATCTTGCTTAGACAACAAAAAATACCGGTTTAGATAGGAAACGTAAGAGTTCGAATGGGAACGAGAGTCCCGTTTCTTGGTGAGGAAGCCGAGTATCTCGGCTGTTTTAGGACTGTTTTTGGCCGAGTGTTTGAGCTCGGTCGGTAATTTGATTTGGCTTTCGGATAAAATTCTTACTTGAGATCGAATTCTATCCTTAAATGGATTATTTAATATTTTCGAGGCCGATATTTTATAGTATTTGAGTCCAAACCGGACGTGTGGTGTCACGACTGGCCCGTGTGTCTCGGGAAAAAATATCTTTGACCCGGTCGCTAAAAGACGGTTTTGCCCCTGGTGCCGGATTCGACCCAAATTAGTCTTATTTGACTCGAAACGACCTACTGGCCTGAATTTGAGGTCGGTTTTGTAAGATTTGTACTCCGTAATAAGCCTAAACCAAATGTCCATGATTCCGAGCCCATATCCGAGTCCATTAAAGCATGTTTGCGTCCGATCATCATCGGGTGTTTGGCGGGAACTACTATAGACACCTGACGGTCAAAATATGGGTGTCTACACCAAGCCGTTTGTCATGTTCTTCAATATCTAAGAGGTACATGTGGACACGGGATTCTCCTCCAAGGCTCTCATAAACTCACTCTTGAAGCTTTCTCCGATTCCGATTGGGCCGCGTGTCCCATGTCCAGGAGGTCTATCACTGGATGGGCCATTCTCTTTGGACAATCTCCTCTCAGTTGGAAAAGTAAGAAACAGAGTACCATCTCGAGATCTTCCGCTGAAGCTGAGTATCGAGCCATGTCCTAAGCTATTGCTGAGGTTACTTGGTTAGTTCGTCTTCTTACTGAAATGGGTGTTCATAATCTCGCACCTGTCACTTTGCTTGTGACAACAAAAGCGCCTTACACATCGCCAAAAACCCTGTATTTCACGAGCGCACAAAGCATATTGAGCTCGATTGCCATTTCACTAGGGATAAAGTCATGGAAGGGTTACTTCAACTCAGCTACACACCCACTACGGACCAATTAGCAGATGTCTTTACCAAGATTCTTCCCTCTCAGCAGCATTGGCGTCTTCTTTCCAATCTGGGAATGTCTCCTTTGCCCCATCCTCCAGCTTGCGAGGGGATGTTGAGCCCATCTCATATCAGCCCACTAAGGAATGATACCACATGTCACACTGATACCTTAGACATCAGAAGCGGACACGTTGTGGCACTTGATCCAACGTGATACATTCCTCACTACTAAGCCCACTTTCCTTATTTTAGGTCTCTTACTCTAGTTATATGTATATATAGTGTTGATCTTCATATTATTACATCATTCAATACAAACTAAGCATTAACTCTTCTATTCACATCAAACAATGGACTTTCATTACAAAATTCATCAATTATCACCCGTAACAGATCAATTGTCGAGATGATATTTATTTGTGTTTATCGTGAAAATGAAAAAAACACCACGACATGAAATTGAAATAAATTTGCCAAAAACAGAAGTCCCAATCCGTGAATTTTCACGGTCATTACACTAGTTTATACCAAAGTTACCTATTTTTTTTTAAAGATTTGGTGGTGTACCTCAATCGGAATGACAAGTACTTGGAAGTCCGAATGAGTAAAGGTTGGCTTGTTTAGTCCCAAGTCAGTCTAGTGTCGCCCAAAATTAATGGCATTTTCAGTGTTGGCTCGTCAACCTCCCAACAATTACACTCCTTCTTCTTCAGGCTAGTTCCTCCCCAAATCAATTTGATTTCATTGTTTACTGGAGTGTAATCTTATTATTGTTGGTATTGATATACTCGTATTACAGATGGCCCAGATGGAAAGACATGCAAGTATACTGGCCAATCCCTGGTATTCAATTCAATTCTACTCTCCCAACTCCCTTCCGGCCTTCCTCCCTCCTTTTCATTCCTTGAAGCTGACCCGACTGCCCGTATTGCTTGCTCTACCCATATCTCACTTTTAGGTGACTGGTGGATAATGGACTAATGGTGTTCTTGTGCTTGTGCTTGCCTATTTAATTTAGTTGTACTAACATTAACATGAACATGAACATGAACATGAACATGGTAGTGTCCCTTTGGATTTCGTTCGGGATACTTAGGGCGGCTTTGTTTCCTTGGTTATTTTTTTGCTCAACTGAAATCGCACGCAGTTACCTCCATCTTAACCACTGCACTAACACATTTTCCCTTCAATGCACCATTGTTACAATTCAGTCATGCTATCTTGTAGTTCACCTATTTAATCAAGCTGATTAATTTATTATTGCGTCGGTCCGGAGTCATTATATTGTGCTGATAGACAGACCCTTGTTTGTTTGTGTGGGTTGGGGTTTGCAGAGAGCAGTTCCAATCAGAGTAATCACAGTAGGAAAGAAGCGGTTGCGTGGGGTTCAGCTCATCTTTGATGAATACAAACAGAAGCTTCACCATTATTGTACCATTGATGATGTCTTAATCCGCTCTAATCCAAGAAATGCTCGGTATGTATATATTATCTCCCCTTGCTTTCACTTTATTCTTTTCTGGATTGCTTTTTTTTCCCCTCCATTCGATTGGCTGTTATAATGTTAGTACTTTGTATTGCATTCAAATGTAACTTTATCTTGTTAGACTACGTTATTCAAGTAGTTGTTCTTCATTAATCGTCTGTCGGAATCTTTATGATCATTGGTGTACACTGTGGTTAGTCTACGTTTTTGGCTGAAAAGATTGACAACTTCTTTAGTTTAAACGTAGTTGAATTCGTCCATATTATCTTCGCTCTTAGTTCTTACATTCTTTGGATCATGGTTGGATAGGCAGCTTGACATGAACTAATTAAGTACTAGTATTAAGGTATATGAACCTATTATTGGGCTTCAACCATCCGCTCGGCCTTTCGGTTCAGATAGTTGTGTAATTTGGTATTGGAGCCTAAGTTGATTACTCTAGTTCTAATTAAGTACTCCGTAGTTCTTATACCCAGGTATTAAGAATAGAACAATGATAAATCTATTCTAGGATTAGTTTTTCGACTATCTCAAGATGTTTCATAATACCATCGTATAACTGAATAAGCAGTTCACAATTATTATCATAGGTATTTTAATTTTTACCTAGAGTAAATGTTTATGAGAAGTAATTGGCAACTTGACACATGTGTACATGACTTCACTTCAGTTATTCATCAATGATTTGGCCACCTGCACCCTGACTTTACGTCAAGTACTCATCGTTGATTCTTTATTCTGTAACATGGTATAGCACCTCGGCAGTTGACACTTCACTGTCGGCCAAAATATGCAAATTATTTCACAAAAGTCAGCCTGATAGTTGAAGGTGTACCCACGTCTGAACACTTTGTAGCTGTAGAATTATCTCACAAAGTGATCTTTTAGAAGTGCGCGAGAGTGTTTGGGCGTTTTAATTGTAGAATGATGACTGCACACGTCACAGTTGTATCCTGTGACATTTTATTCTAGTTGTTTTTATGCTTGCTGTCAATACTTCCATTTCTGCACCAAGTACAGCGGTTGCTCTAATCAAGCTCGGTTGCATTGATTATCAAAATTCGTGTTCCGTAAAAGAACCACATGCTGGAAAGTCATGACCACTAAGAGCTCGCTTGGGATGGAGGCAATTATTAGGGATGTAATAGAGCTAATATGAACTAGAAAACGGAGAGTGGTGATGGTGGTAGGTGGAGATGGAGATGGAGGAAAAGAGGATAATATGACCTCTTTAGAGGAGAATAATTACCTGCCTCCCCCGTAAGTAATGCTTGCTTGTCCCTCACCTCCTCTTGACACCTTAATCTACTAATAATTTCAAGCTCCTCTTGTCCCTCACCTCCTCTTGTCCCTCACCTCCTCTTATCATTTCAAGCTCCATTACCCCCCTAATAATTATCCCCATATCAAGCGAGCCGTAAGTGTGAAATTTGTAATCCATTGTCAGAATGAAACATTCCTAACAATTGGTACGTAGTATAATTTTATTATTCGTTTTGGCTAAATGTAGGGATGTCAAGGCTCAAATCGAGGATGAAGATATTGCTGTCATTAGCCTCTGTAAGACTGATGATTGGGTATGTTGTTCAACATGATCTTTTTTTTTTCTTTTTTTTTGTTTTAGATAGAAAGAGGTTTGTTAGAATTTTGTTGCATCACCGTATGTAGCAATTAACTTGTAACCTGGCATGAAGCCATATTTTCGTGATCGTGCTAGATGTCTTCCATGAAAACTACTCCATATTAAATAGTGGTTTGGGTTGGGTGTTCCAATTTTATTTACTACAAGCCTGCTATAATAGATTGATTTTTTTGGAAGAGGATGAGGATTTGAAAGTAGAATCCAATTTATTTATTTTTTGTTAATACTCAATACATAATTGCTTATAGGATTTATACAGTGTGGATATATATATTCACAAATTAAAAGTGTCCGTCTGTTGATGAGAATTAATTACTTTCTTAAGCCATCGGATATGATGTTATGGCAAACCGATTTGTGTTTGTAGAAACTGATCATCACAATGTTTCCTTTCTTTCTTACTTTCATATTCTCGAACTTATTATTTCTTGAATCCAAGTACTATATGTTAGTGACCATATTAACAAGCATGACACAATGTGTAGAGCATACTTCTCCTCTTTTTGGGACCCTCAGTTTTTTTTTTTGGAAAACAAAGGTGAACTTTTAGAAAGACTAACAATCGAGTGCACCGAGCCATAAGCTGGGCGTTGTGGCTTTTTTTTTTATCGATTTTGAATGTTACTAGGTTGTGATCTTGGATGAGGGTGGACAAGATGTGAGCTCAGAGCGGTTGGCCGAATTTATTGGCGACGCAGGATTTACGGTATGAATATATATAGGCGTTTGAATTTGAGTATTCTTATGTTCTTCAGAAATCTCTAGTTCACCATTGAAAATCAAATCATTAGATTTTTATCTGCAAAGTAAATGTGTAGCAATTGAAACAAATATATTGTACCGTCTTTTTTCATCTTCATGCATAGAACCACCTTACTCTAGTGCTCCACGAACTTCGCCTATCTTGCGTAATGTGGTTCTAATGTACTCAACCTTATCCTGGCATTAAATAGAGACCCCGCTTCAATATAATACCAACCACTTTTTCTCACAACGCTAGAAGCGCTCATAGTGTTGCTTTATTCTATTAGTATAATACAAGGCAAAAAAAATATTTGAACCATTTGTAATGGAAAGAATGAGACTGCATATACTCTTTGACTCTGTAACCACTCTAAACTTCGTACCTCATTTTTTTTTTGTTAACCATATTTAAACTTCTTATTTGGAATATTTGTGGTCGTTGTGATTCGTCCCCCCACATATTGCCTTACCTTACGTTTTCCATCGCAGTTGATATTCCCTCATTTTGTGTCTAAGGAAGCATGAGTCTATATGGGCCGTTGTAGTGAGTAAATGCTTACTAAAGGTTTACTTCCCCCACCCCAGTGATGGGATATCTGAAATAGTTAAGATGATGCAGGGAGCTTCGAGAATGTTGTTTTGCATTGGCGGACCATATGGTCATGGAAGGCAATTGAGAGAACGGGCTAATCTATCGATTAAGTTGTCATCTCTGATACTGAATCATCAGATTGCGTTAGTAGTGCTTATGGAGCAACTCTACAGGTATGCACCATCGACTACGGCAAGATATTCATTCTGAAATATGTGGTTTATAGATTTTGAAATATGTGGGGAATTTTGAAAAGTTGAAACAAATCTATAGGAATGGAAGAAGTACTTGATTCATCTAGTTCCAACATAATTAAACAAGTTTATCTGATTCTTGAATTACTCTTGATCTTGGATGTCTGAAACGTTTTTTTGTAAAAAATGATTTCGTTTTAACATATAGGTCATGGACGATCATCAAGGGTCAGAAGTATCATCACTAGCAATAATTTTTGGGCTACGAGAAAGTTGTTCAGTTGTTCAGTACTCGTACTTGAGTCTACAACAGAAGAACGAAAATGAGAACGAGTTGCATTTACTCATCAGTCAATCCTGTAATGTAATGAGCTCTGTTGATATGGGATTCGAGCATAAGGACAAGGTAAAGCATATGTTACTCTGACTCTTTACTACAGTATACTTATATATGCCTGAGACGGCACTCAAGGATATGAGGATCCAATTCGTACGTACCCAACCCTTACCAATTCAACGCATCTCCTTGTTTAAACAAAAATAGAGGAAGAGATGATTTGTGCTGGTTTGATTCTTCATTTCTACCAGCGACTGGACACCTACATTTTCAGTGACTACTGAGCAAGTCATTTGATAGATGAAAATTGTGAGTAGTACTCCATATTTAAGATCAGTATATATATTCATTTAAAGTTAAGAGTAAGACGGAAAATAAAACTCATATCTTCATGTATTACAGAGTAATAAAAATGCTTCGTAAAATGAAAGTTACCAATATTGTTTTGAGTTAACTAGTTCAATTCAATGATATATATTATTCTCATATTAAATGAAATTGATAAAGAGTACGAGTATTATTTTGAGAATGCGTCTTATAGTTGGTAATTAGATTATTCTCGTTAAATAACCTCTTTTTTTTATAGTTAAGATGGATATATTTGCAAGAAAGGTTGGTTGATTGGTGGTGTTTCCTATATTATGTAAAAAATAAAAGAGTAAGGTCTCTTGTGTCTTGTGAGTTGTGATGGATGTATATACGACGGGTAAAATAAGATTTTAGATAAGACAAATCTAGTGGAGTATAACAAATTGTTTATCTTTTATTCATTCAAGTAGATATTATTCGATGACGGATATGTTTGTGAGATGCAATAATTTGACAAAATGAAAAGGAGGAAAAGTGGGAGCGTGGCTTCATGTCGTCTATTACTACGACGCGGCTTCCAGTTCGAAGTGACGAGACTGAGAGAGTACATGTGAAGATTGTGAATAAACAAAACACCCCGCCGATTGATTATTCGATATCCTTTAAACAAACACAAAATGCAATTTTGGAAATCGCTATGTTTCACTCAATAAATTACGAGTATTTTCCTAATTCCGGATATTATCCGGACCGGGTAGTATTTTTCTCTTTCTCTAGTAAATAAATCAAAACACATAAAATCATGTCATTTTTAACGTTTAATTCACTTTAGTTTGACTCATTTTAAATCAATTCAGATTAAACCCATTAAATTTATCAACAACTAAAAATAAAAATTAGAAAAGGTATTCAGTTGCAAATAAAAGATGTCACAAGTCACGTTATGAACCTCTTATAGAAATAGAAATAGGGAGTACTCTGTAGTCCGCAGTGTATTGAGAAAATATGATGCGTAGTACTCTGTACATGTATATAGGAAGAATAATCCGAAGATAGAGCGAGCGATCATTGTTTCATTTCACCACCAACAGGCAACAGCTACCAGCTCAATGGATCATGTCTAGTCTACCACACAATACGGGAAAGCTCCATACACACACAATACAAATATGCTTTTATGAAAGGAAATACTTCCGTTCTTCCCCCTTCCCGTGTTAAATACACCAACAGTCCAACACATGCTTGATAATAATGGAGTCCAAAACTACCTAAACCAAATGTGTTATTACTTGATAAAATTACAAATTAATCTACGAACTCTTGCCAATAATATCAGCCTACTTCATACGGAGTATGATAATCTACCCCAAAGTGCATTGGCCGTTTAAAGAAAATCACTTTTATATACAGTATTTTTTTTCCGATAAAATGTAAGATGGTAGTCCGTATAAATTACTACGTATATGGAGTATCAAAATTTTACACAGGAGTTCATGAAAAACGTAAAGTCAGCTTACACATTCAAATCATTCAACCACCTACTTTCTAAGGGAAAAAGAGTTACTTGCACAAGCCAAGTAATTTTATAAATACTTTTTTAGTTCAATTACGGTATTTGTTTAATGTTTTTATTAAATATATTATCAAAAATAATAATAAAAAAATCAAACAAATAATTGAGACTAAGAAAACCATACAGATATGAGTATATGACAAGACCTTTTAAAAAGATATTGATATAACAAGCAAATGATGATTTCATTGAATGTGAATATGAGATATATACCGTGGAATCGTGGATATTGATACCACTACTCAAAAATCTCTTCTGCCACTTGATTTTGCGAGAGACACTCACAAATTGAAGAGAAGAATGAGATTTTCAAGCGGCGTTATCACTTTCATATATTGTCACTGTGACGACTAGGACCATAATATGAATTTAGCCCATTTGTTTTTCTCTTATTTTCAACTCATTTTAATTCAATTCAACAAACTTCATTCAATTCAATTGAGCTTCACTACGTTCGATTTATTTTTGATCCTCACTCGTATTAGATCAGCTGACTTCAATCACGCAATCAATTTCCTTAGAAAAACGGGAAAAAAAAAACTACACACTTACTAGTCTGACTTAACAAAAAAAATCTTAGTTGGGACAAGCAAATGTAGAAAGGTGTAGTTAGTAGAAAGCAGATACCGGGGGCAGGGGCAGGTCCATGAGACCATGACTTGAGTAAGGCAGGGCAGGGCCCCACACGGCAACGAAACACAAACATCCAACGTATATCGCCCCAATTACAGCTCACTCTTTCTTTATTTCCATTATATATTTATATCTTCGTCCTATGAAAATCATCACTATTTTATTCCGCTATAGGAGTATTTTTTAACTTTTAAATTTTGCATAAATAGTCTGCCCATTTACTAGTGCAATTATAAATGTGTGTGGGTGACTGGTTGTCAGGCACAAGACACTCCATTTAATTTTTTCAGTACATTTAGTTTTCTTTTATTAACTACAAGAGTACAATAATAATAATAATAATAATAATAATACACCTAAAAATCCAAGACAAGTGCATATATTTCATGTGAGTTTATGCTTTCCTTCCTCTCCATTCCCATTCCAAAATGACTCCATCCCCTCTCTTACTCCTCCTCCTAACAATCTTCACCCTTCCTCTCCTCCAATCCACATTGGCCTACAAAGATTACCACTATGATTCCTACAAACCCGAGTCTGAGTCTGAGTCCGAGTCCGAATATGGTCCGGAGGGTGTACAAGTTCCTCCAAACCTCGTGTTCGAGAACAACTACCTTCGACGGGCCTACATCGCCCTCCAAGCCTGGAAGGGAGCAATGCTGTCCGACCCTATGAACTTCACTGCTAATTGGGTTGGGTCGGACGTATGCTCCTACAACGGTATCTATTGTGCACCCCTCCCGGTGTCAACCTACCATCACTCATCCGTACGTGTTGTTGCCAGCGTCGATCTTAACCACGCTGACATAGCCGGCTACTTGCCCGACGAACTCGGTCTACTAACCGAACTAGCCGTATTCCACATCAACTCCAACCGCTTCTGCGGGACCGTCCCACACACTTTTGGCAAAATGAAGCTACTGTACGAGCTAGACATAAGTAACAACCGGTTCGTGGGCAAGTTCCCACCGGTCCTCCTTTCACTACCCTCCTTAAAATTCCTTGACATCCGGTTCAATGAATTCGAGGGACCCATTCCTCCAGCGGTTTTCGACAAACCACTGGACGCGTTATTCGTGAACAACAACCGGTTCAAAAACGGGATCCCCTCGAACCTGGGGAAATCCCCGGTGTCGGTCCTGGTGATGGCCAACAACGAGCTAGGCGGGTGCATTCCCTCCAGTATTGGTTACATGGGGAACACCCTCAACGAGATCATCCTCCTCAACGACAACCTCACCGGATGTTTACCCGAAGAAATCGGGATGTTGAAGCACGTGACGGTGTTTGACGTCAGCTTTAACAAGCTGAGTGGGTCCCTCCCATCAAGCATTGGCGGAATGAAGAGTGTGGAGCAACTAGATGTTGCGCATAACAGATTTACTGGAAAGATTCCGGCTACTGTTTGCACGCTTCCTAGCTTGCAAAACTTTACCTACTCTTTCAACTTTTTCACCGGCCAACCACCCTCTTGCCCCGCCGCCGCTGGTAAGGTGGTTAATGGTACGGACAACTGTTTTGCAGGAATGCCTCATCAGAGGTCCGCTGCTCTGTGTTCCTCCACATTTGCCCGTCCAGTTGATTGTAGTTCTTTCGGTTGCGGAGGTAGGAAGCCACCGGTTTACACTCCAAGACCGGCACACAAGCCGCCGGTTTATACTCCAAGACCGGCTCATAAGCCACCGGTTTACACACCCACTCCGGCTCATAAGCCGCCGGTTTACACGCCAACTCCGAGTGTGAAGCCGCCGACTCCATCGTCTCCCAGCGGTACGTCGTCGAAAGGATTCTATTCTCCACCACCGCCATCTCCATCGCAATCGCAAGGACCACCGCCGCCAGGTTGGGGAATGTCGTCGCGAAGCAAGTATCACTCACCTCCACCGCCATCGCCATATGCTTACTCCTCTCCTCCACCTCCGCCTTCCAAAGACGAATCGTCGAAAGGATTCCCAGAGTCTCCACCGCCGCCAGCATACTATTCACCGTCGTCACCTCCGCCGCCGCCGAGTGAAGATGAGTCATCGAAAGGATTTCCAGGATCGCCGCCACCAAGACAGGCGTCGCCTAGAGCACCTCGTCTGACGCCGGGGACGTATATGTACTCGTCGCCGCCTCCTCCCGTTAACCCTAATTACTGATGAATTATTTTATGCCACGTGTAATATTATTATTTTGTTTTTTTGTTTTTGTTGCTTTTTGGGGAGTAAATTATAAAGTGAAGAGATTCTTTGGATTATTGGTTGGGGGCATTTGGTCAATGGTTTCATACGAGATCTGGGAAAGCCAAATTAGTACGTACGGTCCATATAAAGTGTGACCGTCTTACACAAAATTAATTATTTTGTTATTATTACTTGGTGTTTAAGGAATTTAACATATGGTTAACAATTATTTAGACACTTGTATGATTTTCTTATACATAAAATAACGCTAAATAAATAGGGAGTCGTACAGGATAGATGTCACTCACATAAACTTGCTAGGTTTGGCATTCAATAGATTGAATGGAGGAAAGTTTGTGGAAGTGAGACCTGAATAAATTTGATATAGGAGTAGTATTCATCAATGGTCCAATGTCCAAAGCAACAAAGCATGATGGTTGGGCCTTCAGACCTTCGCAAGGAGCTTGTTCATCGTTGCTATCGTTATTTATCTATCAAACATTCAACTGAGATTTATTATGTACAGGTACAGCTTCGTTGGAACCAATAATGTTGAGACTCCAGATTAGTGATGAAAAGTGTCCAAGACACAAATACTAGTACTCGTATTTGCTTAAAACAGTCATAATTGTCCCATTTAAAATTTAAAACAAGGGAAATATAGGCCATTCACTCCGTCCAGGGCCTGCAAAAATTTATCTCACCTATCCAAGTGGGCACGTAATTTTTCTCAATTTACTTACTCTTTCAATGAACGGATCCTGATATTTGTTTTCATTTTACCAATAATAATACTGTAATAATTATTCATATTTCAAAATCCTTGAGCAATTTAGTACTCCCTCCGGTTCTTCGGAATCGCAACATTTGCTTTTTGCACATGGAATAAGGTCGTGAGTGTGGATGGTGGACCTCATTAATAAAGTAAAACATCTCCACTAACAAAAACATACCCATTATAGAAATGTGGCAATTCTAGTGAAACTACTCTAAAAGGAATATGTTGCAATTCCAAAGAACCGGAGGGAGTACTTGTAAAGACCCATGAGAAGATTATTTGTATATAGCTCTATTTATAACTAGTTTTATGATTTTGAGCTTTACACAAAGATTTCGAGTTTTACTATAAACTTTATGAAATTTAGTGCATAAATGTTTAAGGTCAAAAATTTACAACTCAGCTCAGAAACTTGTATAAGTTCAATAAATATATACAAAAGCTCAACACCTTTACCTAAATTGTACAACAAAGTGTATAATCTTATTTTCTTATAAAGATTAGTCTATATAAACACAAGACATATCGATTGAATCTACTAAAACGGTGGAGCAATAACTCAAGGAATTTTAGATGATGAGTGTGTCTAACCAAAGTCGGTAAACAGGGACTTTGGTGTGGAGGTAAAGAAATTATGAAGAAAAAGAAGCTAAATTAATTTTCAATAATGAGTTTCACATGAATTTCAATTATTTGGATCATTATTATTGGCATGAAGCCAGGCCATCTTAATCTTAATAATAAAAAAAGTCCTACATACATAGGCAGGCCATTCTCCTTAAGTGCCCCCACAAAACCTAATCCAGTATCACTGCCCACTGCCCACTGCCCACTGCCCACTGGGAGGATTGATTCAAATAAACGTCCGTCTACACCGCATTTGGGAGGAAATCACTAAATATTTTAATATAATTGTTATATAGAACTGTTTTATATTATAAAATCAGTCCATTGGTTAAAAATTCTAAAGTTCAAGTTATTTAATTGATAACCTCTATTTTTAAAGTAAATTTTTCTTTGTCTGAGTAATTGAGTATGTCAAAGTAATACAATATAGAATCGTTCCATAAATTCATTTTAATAATTGCATGTAGTGGAGTAACATGCAACGTAGCTAGCCTCGTACATGCTGGTTTTAGCTCAACTTTATTTCCTTAATCGACAAGACAATAACAGCTCAAACCCACCCCAATTTTTTAAAGGACCCCTTCATTTCAAGACTCTTTCTTTCTTTCTATGTCCACCACCAATAAATTGAGCCCCGGCTTAAAGTCGGTAACAAGTCGAACTCCGTATCCAGCGTATCAATGTCGACGATCAACAACTAGCGGACACACTTAGCTTGCAACCTCTACCCGGTTTATTCTTTTAGCTTCTAAGATTGGTCTTACTATTCGAATGACCGACCATCTTATAAAAGCATGTAAAACAGATACTCAATTCAGACAATCACGAGCATGATTCTCAACATCTCAAACACCTTTACCCTTCCTTGTATAACTTCTCCGTATCCATGTAACTTGTGTGCGTAAATTATCCTAACCGTTATTAGCTGCAACTTCATTTCCTAATTATAGCATTCCTGTGCCGCACTATAAATTGTGACCTTCAACATCAACAAAGTCAAGCATTCAAAAAAAAAAACGCGTGTAGGACTTAAACTTGACAGTCAACGCATGATCTCCATACAAATTCAACGGAGAAAGTAAAATTAAATTTGGAAGTGTGATCGAAAGTGTTGGAAATTTGTCCTGAATCTTCATTACTCTTCAAGCTGATTTATACAGAAAACACACAATCCTGTCCTTACACAAATATATGCAGTGTGACAGTGCCAATCTCGAGCACAGTCCAGGCGACATTACAATGCGTTCTCAGTTACGTCTTAGGAAAACAAACAACGAACCTCGAGATCCAACTCCTAATCGGATTTAGTCGTCTATGTATGTAATTTGCAACTTAACTTCACTCTGCCCACCATACTGAAAGTCCAGTCCCCCAACTTTCAGTTGAGGTGCCTCAAAAATCACTTGTATCCATCTCTCATCTAAAGCTATCAATTTCCCTACAGAGATGTCAAGAGTTTCAGGAACTAAATACCTCCTAATCGAACAAGTTATCTTAGCTCAACGAAAATTCGCCACATTTGATGTCAAATAGTAGCTTCGAGTACATGCATGAAGAACCAAAGCCTAATATGGTATCTTAATACAGTTGTTTATTACTTTATTACTATTGATCATTGTGATTGTGATCATGTAATGAGTAAGATGAATGGTTTAGGACTGATTACCTTTCAAAGATACTTCTCCATCAAGGAACCCAAACGCAGAGAAGGCTACCTTGTTCCTGATGATATCAGGAGCTTCGACGGCTTGAATCATCTCCTTTGTGTTAAATATTAGACGGCCAACTGCACTCCGATAGCCACCTCCCGGAGAGGTCGGGTTTGAACAGTACACCACATCCCACTCTGTGAAACACAAAATACCACTTGGATTATTCATGCCATTTTCCTATCTATATCATTCAAACATTGTTCAGACATGCACGGATATAGTTCTTTGGTGAAATGGCTGATAAAAGCACATTTGGGTTGTTTTGATTCTAGCGACTGACATGACACGGGCGCGTTTCCATTGTCACACTTGGGTGCTTCATGGAAAATCCTCATATTTTGGGCCTACGGTGAAGTGTCGAAGTGTCTTACCATGTCTGTCAGGCTACTAAAGGTAAGATGAAGAATACAAGCAACATACCCAAGTGATTGTAATTGATAAAATGGCCACGGTGTCGTTCCCACATCAAAATTTAATTGAAGATAGATTGGATTGGGTTATAAGATAGTACAGTACCTCCAAAAATGAGAGGGCATTTGACTGGGGAGTCGACACAATAATCCTGAAGTTGTGTAGCTATTTCACCAACTGCTCTATGCTCGTCTCTAGTTAATAGAACACCTCGGTCTGTTTGAATGACCTATACAAGAAACAAGATTTCAATTAATCACCTACTACAGTTGGGCAGTTGTAATGGTACATGGAATGAAGGGCTTAAAAACGGTGGCGACTCATTCCCAGAATTCCAGTAAAGGCCAGGACTCAATATATTTATGCTTTACAGTTTAAAAAGTGATAAAATAAAGCAAAATTACACAGTAAATAAATTAATTGCAGGTCTTAAATCATCACAGGTGTAATTTTCAACCCAATGTTTCCAGTGGAAAGAATCGTTGAACAAGTTTTGTGAGACGATGCGGGGTGTGAAGTAGCACTGAGTGAGGGGGGTTGCTGTTCACACGTGTGAAGGGGGAAGTCCCCCATGTTCAGTGGAATTAGAGAGAGGCACCAGTTAGTTAGTTTATCGCTCCTCCTCCTCGTATGACCAATTGGGTTTTAGGATTGTGTGCACATATTAATTCATATTTACCATATTTAGACAATATCATTGTTAATCTTTTCGTAATTAAGTTAATGTTAGAAAAAACTGAATATTGTATTAATCCACAGATAGGTGTTATTGTTAAATGAGGAATGCAGAAACAAACATTTTTGAGGTTAGTAGGTACAGTACTGTATTTGGCATTTGGGGTAGAATAACTTAAATCAGAATCAATGCATCATTATGAAATATAATCATCTATCTACAACTACTCCTACTTACTTGAGTCTTCACTCTTCAGCCAACAATTTCCAATTCACAATCAACATTCGAGCACAGTGACAGGACAGACTCCTACTACAGTTTAGGAGTATTGTACAGGTTCACTACAGAGAGAGAGAGAGAGGAGAATGACCTTGGAAAGAATGGAAGAGACGAGGTCATCGGGGGCAGTTTGAACGGCCGCAGACGATGCCGACAGTTTGAGGGGAAATCGGCGGGCAGGAGTGGAGAAATTAATTGGACAGCGTTGCCAAGTAGCAGGAAATAGAGCTGCTGTAGCCATAGCCATGGCGGATTGATTTGATTCACAGCAACCACCACGGTGTAGTGTGTAGAATGTAGTGTGTATTTGGGGGTACGTCTTTGTTTTTGGTCTTGCATCTGCCACGTCCGTCGTCCGATACAATTATCACCCAATCACTTGGGCAAACGTCCATCCCCCTACTTCACTTGGATTATGGATCATCATCCTAAATCCTAAATTACTAACTTACCCATTACTACCGGTTGCACCCTTCGAGTTCCTATAATCTTTCTACGGAGTATTTTTTGAGCTTCATCTTCTTTTTCGTTTCCTTTTTATGTTGTCAATGTGTGATTCACATCTAGACTCTCATTTATCTATCTTTCTCATTTTTTGAGTCACTCATCTCCCCGTTTTTCACCCAAAAATAAATAGGAAGAAGATAGGAACTCCGGGGAGTGTGAATTACCACCTTACTCATTACAATAAAAGGGAATGGTGAATTCGATCAAGAACCTAAGACTTGACTTTGTAAACATGTGGGATGAAAATCGTATTGGTCATGCTAGTATATGGAGATGTCTCTCGACCAATCACACTTGGATGATTGGACAACAGACGCTAATGTGACTAGTATTGCCCGACCCGACTTACAACCCATGGTGCCCAGTAAATGCACAATTCATAATACAAAACTTACTTCATATTCAAAATATCACGTTGTTTCGTGTAAAATAAGGTATTTTGAGCCGAAATCGCTTATGAGCCCAAAACTGACAAAAAAACGTCTTCAAAATATCTGAAAACCAAAAAGTATCCAAGTATATCTATCGAGTAGGTCTACTGAGAGACTGTCCCTCGTTAAATTTATTGAGCGACTAAGTATAAATGAGGGCAACAGTAATATCAAATCTAATAAAAGTAGGTACAACTAACCTAAAATAGCATACAAATATAAAAGAGTACGTTTGTTATAAAAACAGGTATAAACAAAGTTGTCATTTAAGGTTACGAATCGTACATAGAGTGGTACTGAAGAGTGGTCTATCAATAATATATATTACTGTCTTTTTCTAAATTTTGTGATATCTATCATGACCTCTTAAAAAACGTAATGATAATATTTCATTATCTCCTCTTCCAATATGCATTTGAGTATCCCGCGGGTTTAGAGAAATTAAGACTCTCACGTAGCCAAACGCCCAATAATCCACGTTTGATAATTGCAACGCATGTGGTTGATTTTGGCCAAGGTTTCGGCACATGTGGGGCACGCAGTGAGTATCATTTGTTTTACTTTTGCATCCCATTTGTATGTCACTTCATATTGTCTTCAACCCAATAAAAAAATTGTCAAAATGGAAGGGCACACAAAATAGGAAACAAAAGTGGGACAAAATATCCTCACACAAATTCAATCCAAGCTGATCTTTCTCTCTATAGTGCAACTACTCTACCGCGAAGTGTTTTATTCCAAAGTGATGTCTGGTTAATATAAAAGTACTCTAAATAATAGGTCTCAGATTCAATCCGTACAACCGCTATTGAAATATGATTCGTATAGGTAATCAAGTTGTCTAATTCTGATGCAATGAATTTTTAAACCTAGTCAAATAAAGTGATGATTTAAAAATGAATGAGACGTGCTAGTGAATATGCCGATAAATCCTACGAGTTATTATCTTCTTTCTATTAAAGAAGGGACCAAACCCAATGACGTGGCAGCCCCCATTAACTCAGGATTATATGGTAATGAAGGTTTAAGCAAATTCATTAATCAGTCATCTATCTATATATATATATATTAATTGAATGCATCATTTGCCACATGACAATGCATATAAACATCAATGATGACGTGTCAATAGTAGGTTCATTACTCATAATTAACAAGATGTTAAATGAAGAAAATTCTTTTACATTTAGATTTACTTCATTAAATAGGGTGTATTTATTTTTCCATAAAATTTTGTTTATATTTGCCGTCAAGATAATATATATAAATATTATTACAAAATTTCTCATTAACTCATTTACTCATAAAGTTATGAACTTATTATGATTGATAAAAATTGGATCGGTGTATAATTTTTTTATACAACAAGAATCATGATATTTTAAAAGAATTAATCAGTTACTGTACAACAGTTTTGGGTCATTGTATGTAACATATATTTGCAAGAAATAACATGAGTTTATTCATCGTTTTCACTTTTCAGTAGTTTTAATTTTTTTTAACACAATCGCCATCAACTACATACATCAAGCTAAACATCTTAAAAGTAGAATCTCTACACTATCACGTCATTAACGAAACACTTAATTCAATATATGAAATGATGAGATCACACAATCTGCCGTGATTTTTTTTACATTAATTATTATTATTATTATTATTATTATTAATGCTACATATGTTGGTATTATTAAATTATTTAATAATATTACCGATGAGTGTTACATAAACACTAATTCTCAAATGAGACGGTAACCGCCATCATGTGAGAGGTCTCACAATAAACTTATTGTGAGACCGTCTCATTTGAGAATTAGTGTTATTTAAATGGGTAACTACATGTGCGTTACAAATTAAATAAGAATGTATGATATTCAGTTATGTTAGTATATTATTAACATGACATAAATAAAACATAATTCCCATAAATCTTTGAACAACATGAAGGTCACAAAAGATTAATTAAGACGAGATTAAGACATACCTTGATCATTACGGAATAAGTCGAAATCTAATACGAACGATATTAGATCTCTATAAGACGACTTCATAAATAATAAGACGACTTGGAATGATAATAATACGTCTTCATATGATCTTCAAATAATAAAATAATAGGTACGGTTTCATAATTAATAGGTATGGTTTCTCTGTCTTGTCCTATATCGTAATAAGTGTTGTTTTACCACGTTTTTATTCATCATGGAGTTTCTGATGGGGAAGACTCCATTATATAGGCAGAGAGAGGACCGGTTCCTATTAGGGTTTTAGATTACGGTAATCTCGACCTTCCATCAAGGTTGAGTAAATATGGAAAAACTCCTTATTTAGTCCGATATTATTGTGATAGCATATCTCTATAAGATCTCGATTTCCAATAAGACCATAATTATGAGGAAGAAATATTAGCATAATAATAGGGAAGATATATTGCATATCCCGTAATATTATTATATGATAAAATATTCTTACAGTCTCCCACTTGCTCGATTGGAACATCTGTAATGTTCTTCAGAGAATATATAAGTTGCGCATACTATGCTAAAACATATATTTTAAATCGGTGTTCATAAGTACCTTGACTAATTCAATCATTAAAGAGAGTCATGGCGTGCACATGTCAATCTGCAACATGATTACTTCCATGTACCACTACATCAACGAAATGAACAGTTAGGCCATAAGTGGAGTTCTACGTAATGGTCCACATAATGTCTTAAAAAAGACTATATTTCCGTTATTATTCATCCAATAATAAGTGTATACACATTGGAAAACAGAAATAATATTATATATAGCAAGTGTAGAATCGTTAATGAGATCTCAATACTTTTCGTGATCTAACCTCTTGCTTCAGTAAAGATATTTAAGGTTCATGTGTTTTGATCCCTTAGATATCTTATCATTCATTGAGCTAGAAAAGATTGTAATTTCATTATTATCACGGTAATTACGCAATCATGCTCCTCATATTAAAGCCTCATAATAAGCCACATATTCATCTTCCATGGTGAAGATATAAAGCAACTGTGAGTACAATGCCTTGTGTCATAACATCCCCAAAATCTGAATCAGAATAACCAGTCACCTGTGGGTGATCTTATTTTCTATATGTGAGCATAAGTAATAATGTCAGGTTTACTTGAATATACATTAAGTTCCCAACCAGAGATGCATTAAAGATATTATTTAGCCATTTAAGACATAAATATTGGTTCTATTGTAATAAACCAAGATCGTTTCTGGCTAATAAAATATCATCATATAGAATCAAATATATGAACTTACTCCCACTGATCTTGAGATTTATACAAGGATCACGATAAGTTCTTTAAAAATCAGTAATGATTTTATCGAACCTTAGGATCATTGTCTCAATGTTTGTTTCAGTCCATACAATGAATTCTTAAGTCTTAATGTTGTTTACAATTATCCAACATAAGAATAAAATGCATAATCTGTCAGATCTCTACCAAGATTCATGGATAGATATTTAATTTGAGCATTACTTTCAGAAGTTAAGTCAGTCGGCTTGTCTTTGCGAAGACAAGTTTCCGGTTTGATCAACTTCAAGATGAACTTAAATTACTCTTTTCATTCAGAGTTGTTTGTTCCATTAATTAAGCTCAACAACAGAGTTATCATAAGATTGCACTTGATTAGGTAAATTTTAGTTGTGATAAAATGAGACAACATAAATAATATGAGACTTTAATATGTGAAACAACACATCTTTAATAATAGTGCTCCTGTGGGTAGTCACTAAAATATTTAAATAAATAGAATGTTACACATGGTAATATAATCTACTTGCGGGAGTGCGGGTAAATATATATTTTTATATGTGAACGATATAATAACTATAGAATGTTACACATGTCAATATAATCTACCTGTGGGTAAATATATATTTTTATATGTGTGAACGATATAATGACAATATTATGTCAAAATTGAACTTAAGTTGTAAATTCACTGCGGTGAAATTTAACCATAAGAATTTCATATTATCATTATATATCTAAAACCAAAATATGAAATTATAACTTAATAAATCATTATTCTTTATCAAACGATTGAATTATATCGAATGATCATAATCAATGCGGTGAAACCATGTTTCAGTAAAACATAATCATACGGAGTATATCATCATTCATTATCAAATTATCATGGAATTACTTCTCAAATAATAGAATTTTAATTCACTTCATATTAAAACTTTAATCTATATACTAATCAATATGCATATAGTAAATCATATAATCATGACAAAATCAGTTTAACAGAATAATCAAGACAATAATGATATCAATTTCAGGTTAAACTTTCATTAATTCCATATAAATAATAAGAACTTTGTCGTGGTAAGAAATTCAGGAGATAACTACTCATCATCAAACATTACATGATCGAATTGAATATGGAAAAATCACTCGAACTTAATATTACCAAATCCATAAAGACCATCAACAATTAAACCTAATTTACGTATATACACATAATATATACGAGTAGTACAAATCGATGAGGTAGTTAAACAAATTGCATGAATAACATAATGGAACTAGGAAAAGTATAAACCAATTTGACATGCATACTACAAACAATTACTTAGCATCATAGTTGTGTGATTTTGTAATCTACAATTGCTTTGCATACTATACATGTACACACATGAAGGAGATTTATTTGTGTAGACTACTCCGTATTATGGAGTAGTAACAAAAGGTGATTACATAAAATCAGTCGCAAAACGGAACACAAGTAATTTCACATACTATTATACTATAATGTATAATACGTCATTATTCTGTAATAACAATCTTAATTAATGGACAATCATGAGTTCAATAACCTAGGCTCTGATACCACATGTTAGTATATTATTAACATGACATAAATAAAACATAATTCTCATAAATCTTTGAACAACATGAAGGTCACAAAAGATTAATTAAGACGAGATTAAGACATACCTCGATCATTACGGAATAAGTCGAAATCTAATACGAACGATATTAGATCTCTATAAGACGACTTCATAAATAATAAGACGACTTCGAATGATAATAATACGTCTTCATATGATCTTCAAATAATAAAATAATAGGTACGGTTTCATAAGTAATAGGTATGGTTTCTTTGTCTTGTCCTATATCGTAATAAGTGTTGTTTTACCACGTTTTTATTCATCATGGAGTTTCGGATGGGGAAGACTCCATTATATAGGCAGAGAGAGGACCGGTTCCTATTAGAGTTTTAGATTACGGTAATCTCGACCTTCCATCAAGGTTGAGTAAATATGGAAAAACTCCTTATTTAGTCTGATATTATTGTGATAGTATATCTCTATAAGATCTCAATTTCCAATTAGACCATAATTATGAGGAAGAAATATTAGCATAATAATAGGGAAGATATATTGCATATCCCGTAATATTATTATATGATAAAATATTCTTACAAGTTAGTCTCATAAATAAGAAATAAACATATCTTTTATATATTAAAGCTGAAACATTTAAGAGCCTCTCATTCACCCACCTCAGCGTATGACATGACAGTGATGTGGACAATATTTGGCACATATGTGGCATGTATTATTTGACTTAAAAGCATTTTATTTTTTAAAATTAAATTAATAAGAGAAAATTGAAACTGTCATGGCAGTTAAACGTCAGTTATCCCATATCCCATTGAAGTTAACTGCCCCACCAACTCCTCTAATATTACCCGTCTCAACTCCTTCCCCAAACCAACTTCCTCATTTTACAACTCCCTAATTTGATTTTATCACCAGTTTCAGTGTGCAATTGTATCAAACATCACACAAAAAAAATCTGCACAATCCCACAAAACACAAAAAAACAAATCCCTCATCAATCAACATTAATCGAAATCAATCAATCAGAAGGGGAATCATCTCAATTTTTTTTTTGTCAACCAAATTTTTAAGAAATGCTGAAATATCTCAACTTTGAAGAGGAATTTGGTTAATAATTCAGAAATGAAATTATGAAAATCCGGCTTTTTTGGGCATCTGCAAGAGCCATCAAATCGATTATTTAGTTTCATGTATTCCTTCTCCATACCATCAAATTGAAACCACCGCAGCAAGGGCAGTTCGGAGCAGTTAAAGGGTGAGTTTCAGACACCTTTGAACTGAAGATTGAAGAACGGGAGTTACTGATTACAAAGTAACCGATTACTTAAGAAAGTGGGTTGGATATGAGGTAATTTACATCTCATCTATTTTTATAACAAAAAAAATTTCATTAGTATGATAAAAAGATTATTACCTGATTGATGATTTAGCCTGATTAGTAGCTTTGTTGGTTTTAATTTGTAATAATATTAGTATGTATGTGATTTTGTTTTTGTTTTTATTAGCTTACACGAAAATTTGGACAAAAATCAAAGACGAAATGCGAAAGAAACATGAAGAGTTGAAATGGGAAGTGAGATGACAGATAAGTGAGGGGCAACAATTTGGGTGTAATAAGGAGAGAAGAAGACAATGGAGGATATAGATGAAGGTGTTGAAGAAGAGACTCAGAGAACATCACGACTAATTGACTGTTCTTTCAGTAAGTTTGTTTTGTTGCTGTGACGACTCTCCACTCTTTTCTCACTTCTGATGATATAGATGAAGGTCTTGGAATATATTGCTTTCACAATTTTTTTCTTAGTTTGCTTTTGCCATCTTATTTCCTATGACGACATTGAGACATTAACTGAAGGAGTTATGTCCACTGTCCTACGGATTAACCCGCTTAAGTCTATGTATCTGATATACCTTGCTAGAGGTCGATGTCGGATTGACATGTAAATGAGTTACGTGTCTAGTAGTCTTAAGTGGGCCCATTGGGTCACACACAATATGTACGGGATGTTATTAATATATATCGATATATTAAATATATCGGGTCAGTAGTAATACGGACCCAACTGCGTTGTCGGGTTACGGTAATTAGAGTTATACTAATAATCTAATTATGGTAATTAGAGTTATAGTAATAACCTAATTCTAGTTTCCCATCTCCTATATAAGGAGGTTCATATGATGAACCAATATATGGAATTAAGAGTATTGACTCATAATATATATACGGAGTATTCTTCTTATAAGGAGTTATAAGAAAGATATATAGAGAAGTTGTGAGACGATCTCACATACCTTTATACTAGCATATACGTCGCAGTTCCGTACCCGTGTGGATACCAAAGGAAGCATCACGTTTGGGGTGCTTTATTCTGTCCGTGGGAATTATTTATTCTGTCCGTGGAGATTATTTATTCCGTCCGTGAAGATTATATATATTTCTGGGTTTACTATACTTCTTATTAATACGCTGTTTCGCTGCAAATAAGGTATAATTGTTATCCCTCTACTTTTGTCTTTTCGGTTAATACTCGTAACAGGTCCTTGGGTTTAAGGGTTGTAACCCTATAGTGGTATCAGAGCCTCTGTTACGTAGTATTAATCAGATTGACGTGAATCTTTGTCTCATAATTGATTATGAGGAATTCCACCCGCGTATTAATTCGATATACATTTTTTTTGGTCGAGAATTGTTCTCCTTGCTTTATTATTCCGTGAGATTAATAAGATGATGACCTCATGATGTTGTCGCATGCCTTATATTACTGCCGCTATTTTGAGTTGTTGGTTGGTTTAGTATTGTGATAATGTTGTATTGTTTTGCCTCTATGCCACTCCGTATGTTTGTATTTATTTACGATTATCTGATAATATTTTGCGTACGTTGGTTCGATTATTAGATAATCGTTTGCATGACAATATTTTATTTCATGTTTGAGTAATGATTTGTAAAGGTTACATTGATATTGCGGCTACTCTATCAGATTATCGTTCACGTTTAGGGTTTGTTTTAATTTGTGGATTTAAACGGTTAAATTCTGAAATTGAATTGTAAAATTAATTTAAGATCTAATATTGATTACTTTTAATTTAATTTTGCCCTAAATTGACCCATTATTATTCTCAATTTCCTTGTTGACGATGAGACTAATTAGATTAGTCAAGACTCGATTGAAATTGACAACGTAAAATTATTAGAATTTATTGTTGATGATGAGGCCTAATAAGATTAGGACAAGACTCGTTTTAAATATGGTGGAGACGGAACGAAACAAGGTCAACTCGGTCGGAACGGGTGTGACTCGGTTGACACAAGTATGACTCGGCAGGCACGAGTGTGTTCCGGTCGGAACGGGATGACCCGGGCGGCAAAGGTTTGACCAAGACGACACAATATTTACTCGGACGACATGGTGTCGGGTCGGGTGACGCTTTTAAGAAAAGTGGTTTTCTTGCGTTTGTGTATTGATTCTGAATCAAACATGGATTATATTTTATTTTTCCGAATCAATGAAAAATTCGTTTTCTAAATCGGTAATAATATTATGCATTTCAATTATCATATTATCATAAATAGATCCGAAAAAGAGTTTCTCGAGTCTTATTTGATTTTGATAAATTGTTTATCTATATGGCAATTATAAGTTGCAGATCGATTGTGAATCGAGTTTTGTATATCCGTTCAATTTTTCCGGGTGGGAAATTGTTCCTCGTAGTTGGAAAAATGAAAGATATTGGTGAAATTGTTCAAACCAAAAAGCAATTACGAATTGTGATATGATTACGAATCAAAATATGGGATCTTTTAACTTGTTTTATGCACAAATCACTAGTAACAATTGAATTATTATGTCGAATGATTTTTATTGTTTGAGACTTGTGACTTGTGTGTTTAGGTTGCCTTGTAAGTTGACCTAACAGCATGTTTAAGACCCATATGTATTTAATCCCTCACACAAATATTAAGTATTGCCTTTCCAGAATTGACCACTACAACAATTTCATATCATTGGTTGAAGTGACTGCCTAAGCGGTGCTTTGCCGATGTGTGTGGACCGAGTAGGTGGATAACGGTTACCCACAAGTTCGGTCTGGTTTGCTTAACAATGCTATCAAGTCGGACTTGGGCTTTGAGGCAAATAGTTGGTGTCATATGATGACTAATTCCGACGAACCAAGAATTATATATTGATGTAATTGACAATGTCGTTGTCTACCTTTACTTTTGGAGCTTGAGCAGTGAGCCCAAGTTCACTTGAGCGACAAAAGGTTTAAGATCTTGGAATATTATGAGAACTTGAGGGTAGTTTTCATGATTTTATCTTAAAATTGTTTAAGATTTTTAATTAATATTAATTATCGTTTTACCTTGCATATGCATAGTTGTAATTTAGTCACCATTATCACATTTAATTTATTAAAGATGAGTTTGAATTGTTCAACCTCATCGATTGGTATCTTGAGAATCGTTCTCAAAATTAGAGATACGGATTTTGTCATTGTGAAGGATAATTCCGACAAATTATTACCAATGTTAATGTACAGTATGGACTGTATATTTAGAGTCATGAAGATGATTATAAGTACCAAAATTAATTGTTTCAATAAAGGGAACCATTCCCATTAAATGAGAAAATGTTGAAGATGATCTAATTAATCCATGTCATATGATGACGTGATTATATTGATAATCAGGAAATTTTTGATGCCTCTTTCTAAAGAATTAGGAATTGAAATCGTTTCAATTAGTCCTAAGTTTAGGTCACTTTATTATGAATAAACATGTGACTTAATAAAGTTTCTCACCTTTTAGCCTGAGATGTTAAAAGACGATTGAACATTGTATCAAGAAGGCAAATAATACTAATGTTCTATGAGTTTATTAAGAAAATTGCTTGAGATAATGATTAATGAATCTAAGATGTTGGTTAAAGTAAGGGAAGAATAATTGTTATCATACCCAAACTTGTTGCCAAATTTAGATTAGGTACGATTTTATTAGTCATTAATGTAATGACAAATATTGGACATTGGTAGATAGTTTCTAGAAGTGTCTAGAAAATCTGCAAATCAATTGAAGTATGACTTCGGGTGTGTATGTTACTAGAGTCATTGTTACTTTCATTCTACTGTTTTGGTATAAGATACCAAATGCAACTAATACATTGTGGATGTGATGGTTCAAAGAGGGTGAAATAATGGTATATAAGTGAAGTGTTTTTTGATGAAATGAACAAATGTTGTTGTTTCATATATAAAAGGAAAATTACTTAATTTTACCATAAAGCTGAATACTGGAATTGAATAATTGTTATTCTTGTACTCGTCATAAGCAAGAATATTGATTCTGTTTCATGTATGGGCATGAAAAGTTTTGATAAAAGTAGAACAAATGTTGCTCTATACCTTGCAAGAATATGAGATACAATGAGACTAACATGATTGTTGAGCTCTACATTCCTAGTAGTGAATGCTTTTATTTATAACATAACGATCAAAAGGTTCAAGTCCCACGACTCAAGTTTTACCTATTATGGCATAGTCCTTAATCCATGAGACAAGAAACATAAGAATAAGTTTCATAATGATGAAATTATAAACCTTATTGATAAGGATCAAGTAAGGTAAATGGATCTTGTTTAGATGGATAAATGACATTACAAGTGACTCTTATTAATTGTAGTGGGAGTTTTAACTAGTGATGTTGCAAAATAGGTAACGTGTATGGTTTTGTTCATTTGATGAATTTTGAAGTTGAATGCTTTGAATTGTTCAAGGTACAAGATCAACTTGATAAGTTGATATGAGTTGTTCGATATGATTGAAACAGGGAGGAATTGAACTAAAAGATTGTGATCATTTTAGAAGTAGTGAAAAGTGTTTCAAACTACATCGAACCATATTTGATATGATTTGGTCTATGATGAGTTATGCAGATTTTATTGACTGTTTAGAAAGTTATGCACTATAAAAGTCTTTGTACAATGTTGATGAGATTGTCCATGTATGTCGAAGAATAGACACCATATGAGATATGGATTGAAATGTTCTAAAATAGTCTTTCCTTAATTATCAAGTCTTAAAGTTTAAAGAAAATTATTTTCTAGAACTTAGACTGAATTATGACATGTGTTTTATTAGGGGTATTATGTTAAATCTACGAACCATCCAAAGAACAAAATTGTTTTGTTGCATGGAGTAGTATGTTTCTTTTAAAGATATGTGATTTCTAATAGAAACAGTGGGAGTAGAATCGACCTTGAAAATGTTCAAGATTAACAGGTGTTCTCTACAACTGTTGAAGAGGATATTGATGCATCCATGAAAAGCCATGATCATCTTACCTGTAAAATATTACCCTACATAGGTTTGACCTATGATGAGACAATAATGGGCAAAGACTCCAAAAGTCATATAAAATCTAATAGATTCTATATACCATAACTACCAAGTATAGACTATGGTTAAATGGAGCTTATAGTGAAGAATAGTCTTCAATATAAAGACGATGTAGATTGATATAAGAATATCTATGAAGCATAGTTGGTAGTTAAGGATTGATCTCATAGTAATGACTATGGAAAAACCTTCTTACAACATTATGCTTAAGTCTATTAAGATTGATTTAGCATTTTGAATGTCATCACTCATTATGATGAGTTTTGGACATATATATGTGAAATACATTTCTTGAAAGGGATGAAATATGATGTGTGTGCGACGCATCGTATGAATTTCATAGTATTAAAGTTGCTAGACAAATGTGAATGATCCAATTTGATTGGAGCAAGTATTATGGAGCAAGTATCTTCGTTCTCAATGTGGTAATTCAAATATGTTTGTTTTCCATTGAGACGAAGAGAGACAAAGTGTGTACAAGAGGCTTGTGGGAGTGCATTTACCGTTATGATTTGGTATGTAAGTAACATACTTCTCTAACTAGATGACATTTGATTGCTTTAGTCTACGAGACTTTGCAAGAAATGTGTTTATTATGTGCTCGTGTGACGAGTAAATACTAATCTAGTGAGTGTCACTACAATGCTATCTAAGAATTGTTCCTTTGCGCTTAAGAAGCAAAAAAGGAATTGTTTAAGAAATGCGCATGATGTGATAAGCGAATTATTGTAAGCAAGTTACAACGATTCATATTTTCAAATAGACAAAGATGACGTGAGATTGTAATCTCAGTAAATTTTGTTTTGGATAAGAAGTTGTGTGTTGGAACGGTTCCAAAGGTCAACTTTATGACTAATATTATAACTAAAGTTAGTGTTCTATTGCTTTTGAAGCAAATAGACGTTTGATTACGAATCAAGCACACACTCAACTTTAAAGTTTGCCTTAATTAAGAGAAGGTAGATTGATCATATGCTTGTAAATAATCGATACAAATGTTGTATGTCCCGAAATCTCTTCTACATAAAGATCATATTGTTATGATTGGTATAAGACGCATGGGCGAGTGGTCTTAGTACTTTTAGAAGTGTTTGGTTTAGTGGGAGTTATTTCGATAATTGATTTATGTATGACATATTGTCATTTGGTTAATGTAAACCAAGTTTTGTCCCTAAATAATTTACATTGATGAAATAGATTATACGTGACTTAGTCTTGGAACTCTATTTGGATGATGTAATTATTTTGTCTCTAGTCAGGGTATTGTGTTGGGACATTTGAATACCTTTAAATGACTAGTGTGTGAGTTGGTTGATGACTAAGTTCCTTGAGTCATAGGTATTGAGATACTAAACCAGGCACACGGGTGTATGTTAAGAATATGCATTAGACAGACCCGCCGAAAAGGATTTTACTACGATTTCGCTTAGTGTCAGTAAAGTTCTTTGCAAGTTATGAACTTGTACGGTCTTTCGACCTGAGTCTTTGACTATCCTGTACATGTGATGTGTATGCTTTGATACTATTCCTTGTCAGTTGTGAAAGGGGGCTATGGATGGTTATTGGGCATGCATGGATCATGTGATAGTATGTGGTTAGACAAGAGGGGATTTGCTCTTCCTTTATTGAAGGGAATTTATTGTTTCTTGGCCACTCGAAGAGTGTGACTTGTGCAAATGCGTGGCCGCGCTCAGATAGGATGATTGTCATCTATCTGCTCTTTTAACAAGTCAACTCAAAGATTCGAGTAAAAGATTGAGACATGCGAGGATGACACTTCTTTTTACCTCATTCTCAATTGGAGACAATAGTAGCAAAGAGACTTAACGCTGTTCGTGAGAGGACATGTACAAGTGGGAGACTGAAGGAGTTATGTCCACTGTCCTAAGGATTAACCCGCTTAAGTCTATGTATCTGATATGCCTTGCTAGAGGTCGATGTCGGCTTGACATGTAAATGAGTAACGTGTCTGGTAGTCTTAAGTGGGCCAATTTAGTCACACACAATATGTACGGGATGTTATTAATATATATCGATATATTAAATATATCGGGTCAGTAGTAATACGGACCCAGCTGCGTTGTCGGGTTATGGTAATTAGAGTTATACTAATAATCTAATTATGGTAATTAGAGTTATAGTAATAACCTAATTCTAGTTTCTCATCTCCTATATAAGGAGGTTCATATGATGAACCAATATATGGAATTAAGAGTATTGACTCATAATATATATACGGAGTATTCTTCTTATAAGGAGTTGTAAGAAAGATATAGAGAAGTTGTGAGACGGTCTCACATACCTTTATACTAGCATATACGTCGCAGTTCCGTACCCGTGTGGATACCAAAGGAGGCATCACGTTTGGGGTGCTTTATTCTGTCCGTGGGAATTATTTATTCTGTCCGTGGAGATTATTTATTGCGTCCGTGGAGATTATATATATTTCTGGGTTTATTATACTTCTTATTAATACGATGTTTCGCTGCAAATAAGGTATAATTGTTATCCCTCTACTTTTGTCTTTCGGTTAATACTCGTAACAGGTCCTTGGGTTTAAGGGTTGTAACCCTACATTAACTTATTTGCGTCACTATTTTCAGGCTCAGTTTATGGAGGTGTGAAGATTTTATTTCAATTTTTTTTTGCAGATACGTCAACCACGGTTAGTCGATTACTCTTATTGTCGATATATTCAACTTAAATATTACTGTATTTGTTTGTTGGCTTTGTCGACAAGTCCTCAAATAACCAAATTTTGGACATTTAGTATGAAGTACCAAGTCTGTTTTTAGACTAGGTGTAACTAATGTATGCACCACAGTTTCTAGACATATTATTGGACAACGTTTTGAATACAAATGGAGCCCTTGATCCACTAATGTTTGTATGACTGAGATTGTTGTGTATAGTTGTTCATTGGTTTGGAGTTTTACTGTCATTTTTTATCCAGGAGCATTATTTTATTTTACATCAATTTCCATTGTCTAATTGTCTAATTGAGTTTTGTGTATTGAATTACCGTTGTTCTTTGTACATAAATTTGAAAGACTAGAGTCTGGAAATAGTTTAATATCTCGACATAGCTTCTTTTTCGAAAGTTTTTGTTCTGTTGCATTTTTGTGGTGTTGTCACTTTACTATTTATTACAATATTTGTTTTGATGACGATGATGGTGTTGTCTACCATTTCCAAAAGTTGAGTGGTAGACACTAATGAATTCTTATATGACAAATTATATCTTATGGCAGAGAGTATTTTTTTTCCATATTGTAATAAAGTTAAAATAGCTAAAGATCAAAATTCTTGGGAATCGAAACAACCGAGTTTCGTAATCTTCAAACTCACGATGTGTTGTCCGTCGAAACGGCTTTTAGGGATTTATTGTGTGTTGAAAAATACAGTGGCCGACATTATACATTCATTCACCCCAATTTCCTGCCACTTTTTAATGTCACATATAATTTTTAAGATTCGTGCGAGTCAATCTTTCAAATAATTTTGTTTTTTCTTACTGATCTTTCAAATAATGAGTTTGTGATTTGTTACTTAGTATTATTTTTTTGAAGGTTGAAGGAGGAGTTGGTATATCCCGCGAAATAGAAGCCGTCAACAAGATGGAAATCTTCACTATACTGATATAGTGGCAGGTAATTTTCTTTATATTTTTTGCATTTTTGCCCAATCATGTGTTCCGTCTTCGTAGTTTAGGAAGATTAGCTTTTCTACGATTAGCTAAGTTGTGGCCGATTAGTTGCTTTGTGAAGTGCAATTGTGCTTAAAATCTCATGGTTAAGTTACATTAGTTGGATTAGTTTGACAATAAAATAATTTAAATTATGTACTATCTTAACATGTTGAATGTAGATTCTATATGGTTTGCTTAATTATCAATTCAAGTTTACATAATTTTAGAAGATTAGCTTTCATAGGGTTTTTTGTGTGTATATTACGTTAAATTTCACTTTTAAACCGATGATTATGCTTCGTAGTTGAATTTTCATGTTTTTTGTTGTTGTTTTCAGCAGAGTTTTGGTTGATTTGTTTTGTGTAGGTTAGTTTCTCTTAATTTATTTTGAGTAATTAACACAAATAATCCAAACTGTCACGGATCTTCATAGTTAACTCAAAATAAACCTGATTTTGAGTACATACTTCTAAAAATGGAGTTCCTTTCACCAAGAATACCCGGTTAACAGTTTAACACCGACGAACTTTCCCACAAACCTATTAAAAGAATTTTGGATTGTAATGGTTTAATTTATACTTTCAAATGTTTGGTTATTTGAATTTGAAGATTTCTTATATGAAGGTAGATAACCATCATAAAATATATAATTGAGAAACAATATCATTGGACTAACTTTATAAACTAAGTGTTTGAAATACTAATCATTAATCAGTTACTCCATGCTATTTTTTAAAATGCTTGGATATACCAATATTAAAAATGAATTTTACATTTAAACAAAAAATTTCCATTTCACATTTCATATTTCATCAAATTTTTTGAGAAAAGTTAATATATGTAGACGTTGTTTTTTTAACTTTGTAAAATAAAACCATTTTTAGAGAAGGTCTCATGTGAGAGATCTTACAATAATCAAGATTTGTACAATTTTTGATGTAACAACCGCGCAATTTGCGCGGGGTCAAAACTAGTTTATAGTAATGTTATACTCCTCTTTTTAATGTTTGCCCCCAATTTATCATATATGAGCAATATGTTATTCAAACGAGACAAACAATAAAAAAACAGAGGGGTTATATGTTGATAATACTGAATTATGTATCAATAATAATATTTTATGTGATTAGGGGTACATAAATGATCTCATATATATTTTTTATAAGTGACCTATTATAAAAAATATGATACTCCATGCTTTGTTAAAATTTTGACTAATAGATATCACAATTAAAGTGACGTATTTTGTTAATAAAATAACAAGAATATCATTTAATAAAGTAAAAAAAATATACTTAGGGTTGTATAGTTGATGTGATCGAATATGTGAACGTTGCTCTAAAAGGGATTTACTAGAATTACTTATGAGTGAAAATGTGAAATATATGACATGAACGTGTATAATATCAAGTGACACTAATAATGAGTGATATATCCGATTCACTTTTAACTTGGTATCACAAGTACAACTGTTAAAAAGGTCGTGCGGGTCGGGTCATACAGGTCGGGTTATACGGGTCATGGACCAGGTTAGGCTCAGAATACAGGTCATAAATATTTTCGAAAGCTTAATTTTTTGTCAAAAAAATTCTCTATATATTCTGTTTTTTAATTTTTAATTTTAAAGTTTATTATTATTATTTTTATTATAAACCCATATGTACTCACTCCTCTTCTCAAAAAATTTCCAAATTTTCATTTTGAGTCACTCACAAAGATCTTCCACGTTTCTTTTCGGTATATGATTTGTGGTTCTCATTTTTTGTGATCCCACATTTTTACCCTACTTTGAATTTTTCCATATATTTTCATTCTTTTTATTTCCTCCCAAAAGTAATGTACAGGTTTCGACCCTAAATTAACAGGTTATTTAGGGTTTGGATCAAATGATTCTCGGGTAAAAAATCGTGTTCATGACCTTAAAAAATGGGTCGGGTTTGCGGGTCAGCTCAAATTTCGACAGGTCTAAGACTCATAAGTCATTTTTTTCTTAACCTGAGGAGACAACTAACTTTAACAGCGTCGCCTAACAACTAACTACTTCAGATATTATATACGAGTACATGTCGCAATTTGATATTGCTGATCCGTGAATTTTACGGGTTGTAAAACTAGTTTAGTCTTCAATTAAGGGCTCTAAGTGTGAACATCCTCTTGCGTTCACACTTGCATCGAGTAGGTGTACAAAAGAACAAAAAACAAAACAAAACAAATCGTTGGCTGATTCAAATCAACCCAAGACTTACAATTAATGGTGCCTCGGCAATTGATGACTACAATTAATCATTCCATATCAAATCACAATGCTAAACTAAGTTAATACTATGCACTTTACAATGTTAGTAAATAAATCTTCACATTCTCGAGAATATGCAATTTAACATTGGATTGGAATTGGAATAATCACCCGAGAATCAATGGACTCATCCTCCATATCATTTCTTTAAATATCATTTCCAATCATGTAATTCTCATCACCTTTATCAAGTCTATATCGTTATTTCACAAGCAATATTCGTGTTGAACGTGCTGGTATTCGCATCATGTCTTCCTCTAAAGTTGTATCCATAGCCGGTCTCGAACAAGGCGTCAGAGTACGCCAGATAAACGTGAGAGTTGTACATCAATGGAAGAGGCCGAACCTGAGAAACAAAACTAAGTTGGATGCGATCGAGTACTTACTCATAGATGCCAACGTTAGTTGGTCACTTTCTTTTTTACATTATTATATATGTGAAGCCGTATATTGTGTATACATAATATGTTTTGTAATATACTGTGTTTTGTGATGCATGCTCTTTTTTGTAGTATATAATTTGTACTAACTCCTATTCTTCCAACTCTTATAGAAAGATGTAGTACAAGCGACCCTTAAAAAAATGTTGGTTCAACGATTTAAGGACAAACTCATCGTTGGTGGAGCCTACAGTCTCACAGGCCTAACAGTCGGACCGAACACTGGTCTGGATCGAGCCACCTCCTACCCGTGTCGTCTCCAAATCGAGTTCTCATCCAAGGTCACACCATTGCAGAACGATGATGCAATACCAAAGAATTGTTTCCAGTTTGCAAGCTTCGAAGACATTATCAATGGAAGGATACCAACTACACATTACATAGGTACATAATTTAGTTTCAAGTTTGTTTCATAGATTATTTAGTTCAAATTTAGTCTTCGTCACAATTCAATTACTGTTCCTCCTACTATTTACCGTTCATTGTTTTCACTCTTACAGACGTTGTCGGTAAGTTATTCGACATTGGTCCATTGACTGAGACAAAAAACGGATTTCAGTGTCGTAACATCAATTTGGAGGACGTCAAGTAAGTACCACTTCTTTTTGCTCATAATAACTAATTTGATGTACTTTACTGTGAACTCTATAGTTACTCTGTACTTTCCTATTGTTTTATAACAGTGGCTGCGAGTTAACTTGCACTCTTTGGTCTCCACACGCCTCTGATTTACCCGAAATAATTAATAGACAACCCAACCCCAGCCAGTCAAAAATTATCATTCTACAATGTGTTGAGGCTAAGTACTATGAAGGTATCGCATTTTTTCCATTCCAATCTACTCCCCCTTATGTAATGTCTCATATTTTTCAAAGTTACGTACTTTTCATTTTTCAGCTACATGGAGAATTCAATCCACTTACAATGCAACAACTTACCATATTAATCCACCCATTCCCGAGGTTGCAGCATTTGAGTCAAGGTTTGTGTGCACTAATACATAAAAGAGCAGTGGTGTACCTGTTTCATTGCGACACTAGATAAATTCTTACTTTTACTGACAATATCCCTCTTCTTTTCAGCCTCTCATCACAGGCTCCAAGCAATTCCCTCCAAGTTATCAACACTGTAGCCACAAATGACGGCATGGATGATATAAGCAGTTTAGAAGTCATGACTATCAACGACATCATCAAGAATGAAAAGGTTACTGTGATTTATACTTTCAGGCTGAAACCCAAAAACCATTCTAATTTGATATATTCCTCCTCCCTTTTAATCTTATTCACTAATATTTTTAACATATTACAGCCTGGATTATTCTACACCGTCGCTAAAGTTGTCGAAATTGATAGCGACTCCGGTTGGTATTATGAAAGCTGTAAGTCATGTTGGACTAAAGCAACCAAAAATGCTAGAGGTCGGTGGATTTGCTCACGTCAGTCATGTGACGGCAGTAGCCACGGTTTCACTTCTAGGGTACCGAGGTAGTTTCACTTCATTACGTTCACTATGTAATAACAGTTTCCTTATTGCAGTTTTCTTTGAAATTATCAGCATTCTAATATGTGTTAAATGTAACAGATTTTAGGTAAAGTTGATCGTCACTGACTACAGCAAGGAGGAAGCTAAGTTTGTCGTGTTTGACACACAAGTTCATCAGTTTCTTAACGAGCCTGCTGCTGCACTCATTGGACAGCTTGAGCAGGTAAATTATTTCATATTTACATCAAATATCAAATTCACATACCTGGTGCTTATCAGTTTCTTAACGAGCACTTCACAACTGCAGGCCGGTATACCCGACTCGATTCCTGATCAGTTAAGCTTCTTTGTTGGTAAAAAGTTCTTGTTCAAGATACACATTCATGAGAGGTACAACATTGAAGGAGGATCAACATCATACACCGTAGTAAGCATGACTAGCGATGAGGAGAAAATGGATAAGTGGAACGCCACGTATGAGTGGAACATGAAGGTATATAAACAATAACAACTGGTTTAAAAATTGAATCATTAATCAGTCATTTAACTGATTTCTATCTTAATTTTTTGACCACTGAACTTACATTTTCCTGTTTCGAACACTTATGTTACAATTCTCTTTTAAAGTACGAGTTCGAATGCTACCTGGTGGCTGCAAGAGATGTTATAAACCTTGCTAACGAACTATCCGTACGTCCTTCCGATCCATCTGCAATTATCTGTTACAAATTTACATAATACCAAACTGCCCTCCATTCAATTTATGTATTTAAATTTTATTCCCAGTTGTGCGGCTTTCAATCTAAGCCAGTTCCGTTTACTGTTTTACACGTTTTCACTTCAGGAAAGCTACAGTAACCAACATTCTGACAAGGGAAAAGAGGTGCAATCACAAGAGGACAGTGTGGGGGTAATTTCCAGTCAACTCTAACTTCTCTAACGTATTCTCCATTTTCGTGATCGTAAACTACTTTGCACACACATTCATGGACTCACCTCTTTTCCACTCCACGCAGGCTCTTCAGGTGTCCGCCACTGGTGACACCTCACCGAAAATTACTCCTCTCAAGCGCAGTGGTACTCCTTTAATTGACTTGGACTCCATAGACGATGTTTCTCGTGGCATTGATGCAGGATCCACCACTAAGCAAATAGTCATGGTGAAGAAAGAAAAAATTGATTAGGAATCAGTTAAATTTATTTCATTGCTCTCATTGTGAAAGACGTTGATGGGCATTTGATCAAGCTTTCTCAGTACTCCTGTTTTATATTAATTTCTTCTACTATGATAGTACTTTATGTAGCAGTTACCTTTGAATCTTATATGATCAAGCACTTTACATGATCTCTCTTTGGATTACTTTACTTTTATTTATCAAGTTGTTTATATGATGACTTGAGATCATGATTACTTCACTATTTGTTCAATCTATCTCATGTATTTAGTCACTTCAAGAATTGCCCACCATACAATTTTTTAACTTGAATGTACTTTCAATTTTTCGACTTTCAAACTAAGTCAGCCCCGTCTAAAATTGGGCTATTTAATAGTCTCAAAACCCTATCTAAAACAGTCTAAATCATTCATAGGTGTGCAATACTATTTCCATATACAAAACCCAAGACATGCATACATTTACTAAGTTTAAATTATTCATCAAATAATTCCACTTAAACTGTTTCCAAGAAAGTTTCATAAAAGGAGATTTTTTCGTAATTAAACACTCATTCCTAAACATACAGTACTTGCGACTATCAATTTTTTTAGAGAGTTGGTTTGTATTTGTAACGTTACTATCAATTACTTTCCACTCATTTTTGCCAAAGTAGGGTTTTTTATATTAACTAAAACCCTTAGAACAATATAACGAATCCCACACATTTTCAAGTAAATATATGTCGCCATTATCTAATCCTAATATATACTCTCTCCTTCCATAATTTATTGCCTCATTGCTTTATGCACAAAAAATAAGAAAAATATTTATAATATTAAAGAAATGATGGTGGGCCATAATTAATGGTGAATGTATAAATTAATGAATGTAGATTAATGTAATCACTTTCATTAATTAAGTTGAAATTGGAGGGAGTGCCAAACTAACAGTGGGAATCAAAATTTCCCTCCAAGAACAGTCACCTCAGCAATTAATGCTTGAGCACTCCTTAAAAGCTGTCAATATACTAGACTAACACCTAATGAGTAAACTACTGGAAATCAGTTGATTCCCCATAAAAGATCTGCTGGAAGGATTTTTTTTGGGGGGGGGGGGGGGGGGGAAATTACCAACATTACATTTTAAACCTTATATACAACTTCATCACACAAAATCAAAATCTAAAAAAAAAACCCAGCAGTTAGAATAATCAGCCACTTATCATCATCTCATCTTCAAACCTTCTTCAGTTCTTCACTAAAAATAATCAGCCACTTCAAACTTCTTCTCATCTTATTGCTTGCAAATTCACTTCTTCTTTTTCCCATCCATTTCTTTCTTTCTTTGTTTCTCTCCATTGCTTCTAGACTTGAAGATGAGAGGACCCAACCTAACAAATGAAGAGAGACATCAAATAGTATGCATCTTACTAGAAAATTCAATTGACTACAAACCAAAGAAGGGATTAATGACCGAACTTGCCTCAAAATTCCAAGTTGACAGAAAAACGGTGTATCGTGTATGGCAAGAAGCGAAACAACAAAGAATGAATGGAGAACCAATTTGTGTCAACTCAAAAATGGTGGGTAACACGGGTAGGTTAAGCATGCCAATACCGACCGAACAAATTATGGGCTTGCACAAGTCCAAGAGATGTACCATAACAAAGTTGGCACAAGCGATTGGTGTATCAAAATCAACCGTCGGTAATTGGGTTAAGAAAGGCAATATAAAGAGTCACACTTCCTCCATCAAGCCGGACTTGACACTTGAGAACAAGCACCTTAGGTTAAATTTTGTTATTTCAAAGCTTTATGTTGATCATTTTTTAAATTCTCTAAAATTTAAGGAAATGTCACATGTAGTTCATATTGATGAGAAGTGGTTCTTCATGACACAATGTGATGCCCGTTACTACTTACTTGAGGATGAACCATTACCGTATTGCTCTTGTAAGAGCAAACGGTTCATCCCCAAAGTTATGTTTATGGCCACCGTCTCAAGGCCTATGTATGATGCAAATGGTGAATGTATTTTTGATGGTAAAGTGGGTTGTTTTCCATTCACCTATCAAGCACCTGCTCAAAGGTCGAGCAAGAACCGACCAGCCGGAACAATGGAGACAAAATCGGTAATTTCAGTAACTAAGGAAGTGACTAGGGCTATGTTAATAGAAAATGTGATTCCGGCAATTAAAAGTAAGTGGCCTACATCAGCATCGAAGACAATAGAGATACAACAAGACAATGCAAAGCCCCATCTAAGAGGCGACGACCCATTATTTATGCAACACGCCACATCAGATGGTTGAAATATTTCTTTACGAAATCAGCCAGCTAACTCACCCGACCTAAATGTATTGGACTTAGGCTTTTTTAGGTCAATTCAATCATTGCAGACAAGCAAACAAGCAAGCACGGTTGAAGAATTAGTGAAGAATGTGGAGGAGGCATGGGATGAAGAAGAGGCACAATGTTTGGACGACGTTTGGCTAAGTCTACAAGCGTGTATGCTAGAGATAATGAAAAGAAGAGGTCATAATGACTATAAACTGCCTCACTTACACAAGGATGCTCAACGAAGACAGGGAATTTTACCAAGAAACTTGAATGCATGTGTACACGAGGTAAAAAACTGCATTGAATATCTGCTAAGTGTCGGCAAAGCTCAAAATTTAGATGAATTGATCAGGGAACTTGAAGTATTTGTCCCAAACTAATTATGGATTAAGTGGTCAATTTAATCCATCAACGTATCTTTTGTAAGTAGCTGAAAACTAGAAGAACAAGTCTATATGTAAGTAGCTGCAAAAAAAGGTTGGCCGTGAAGTTAGTTTTTGTAAGGTCTGTACAATGCACCATTCGTATCGGACTAGATTTTGGAATAGGTTGTATTCTCTTACAACTTGTATAATGAAGGTTCTTATTGTTCTTCTTCAACCATGTCGTACTTCATAATGTCGTTTACTGACCATACAAGACCTTTATTCTTAAATTTAGATCTGGGTGAAGCCTTTGATTTTCATTATGAGTGTGGTGTATATTTGTCTGTTGCCTAATAAGGTGTTAATTGAACCACGAAAGCATGGTTGCTCCATAAAACCATCACAATACTCGTCGGTATCAACATCCCATTATTAGGCCATCCTTACAAAATGTCAACCACGCTCACTATTCGTGTAAGGCCGTCATCACTTGTGACTCACTAAAAACAACCTAAGACCGACACTAAGTTGACGCCCCACCAAGCATAAAGACGTAAACAAAATCATTGAAAATCAAAAGGTTACATTTTTCTTAATACGTAACCTTTAAAGATCCTGAGTCCTTGTGTTTCGTCAAATAGATCGTCAACTTAAATCCACACCCGACCAAACAGTTCATGTACAATGTGAATCAGACAATTTAACGCGATGAAAGACGGTTTCAAAAGTTTTAGGAGCATAGAAACAACAAACAATAATAAACCAAAGAATTGAAATTGGCCTACTGATGAAATGAAAAACAATGAAATAAGGTGAAATGAACAATAAAATGAAACACAATGAAATGAACAATGAAGACAATGAAATGAAACAATGAAACGTCCAAATCAATTTAAATTCATACCCCATCAAAAACATGAAAACCCAGATTCAAGCATTACTAATCAGGCCAGTAATCAAAAACGTATTTCTAAAATTCTCGAGACCATGATATGAAGTCAAAATGAATGGTGAACCAGATCAAAACATCCACCAATCTCAACAAAAATGACACAAAAAACATACTCCACATCGGTCTCATTAAACAACATAAACATAAACGACAAAACATAAACGACAATCAGATAAATGACCGAAAATACCATAGATCAGAGATCCAAGAAGCGGAAAACATAACGTAAGGAAAGGATTTGAGACAACCTCTCTCGTTGCGCTTTTTTGTACTCATCGGTCTCCTTAAAAGGAGGAAACTTTAACCCAGTAAACCACATCTCAGAATCAACTCCGTCGGGGACTCTCCTTATAGCCTTTTGGAAAGCCTCGTTCTCATTTAAACCCCTGAAAGGATCCAGACTCTCACTCCACATCGAGATATCACTTGTACCAGCCAAGTCGTCTTCCACCTTTGCTTCAACCTCCACGCTCGCCTCTGGTTCCTCCGTCGTCATCTCCGGCCAAGGGTACCCACTCTCTGACCAAATACTACCATCAATGTCGAAAGAAATTTCGATGGTAGATTGTGGAGTATCTTTAAACGGACGTCGTTTAAAGGTCGACGAAACCTCCTCTTCATCTTTGCTATCATCAATCCCAACAAACCCATCGACTGAATCAGGAACGGCATGACCATAAATTGGAGAATACCAACAAAGTACGGTGGAATCGACGGAATTAGAAGGATCACTCATGGGTTGACAAAGGATGACAAAAGAATAGTTAGTAGATCTGGAGATATTGTGACAGACAGTAGGCTTTCATGGAGGAGAATAGATCTGTCCAGAGAGAGGAAGAAGATGGAGGAGACTGGTTGAGGGGTGTAGAAATTAGGGTTGACGGTTAGGTTATGCTTTTGGGTCAGATTTTGGGTTGAAATTTGAGGGTAATGGGCTGAGAAATTTTGGGAGTATTTGGGTTTTGTGTTACTAAGTAAATATGATGTGTAGAGGGATTGAATGAGTTGTTTTACAGGATAGGAGTATTAAAAGCTTGAATTGAATGGGTGTATTCATTAATGGTGTTTTTAGTGAGAAAAAAAATTGGTGGGAAAAATTTGTACACTAATTATTATTAGTGAAATACATAAATAAAATATTAGAGGTTAAGTGTAGTATTGTAAGTTTAATTCAATGGTATTTTTGTAAATAAGAAAAAGCAACAAGGATAGTTTGGTAAAAAAGATAGGATGAAAAAGGAAAGTGAGGGGATGGGGCAATAAATAATAACCTACCCAAAAAGGAAAGCGGGGTGATAAATTATGGACGGAGGGAGTATATTCTTTCACATGTATACTTTCATATTTCTTATATCGGTTTTTCTAACATGTGCCCAGTGGGCACATGTTAACACATTAATGAAGGTAAGTTTATCAAATATATTCTCTAAGTATGGTAATTATAGGTTAATCTTTCAACTTCTCATGATAATTTGATTGATAAACCTACCTTAATTAAGGTATTAACATGTACCCAGTGGGCACATGTTAGAAAATCCGTTCTTATAACACATAAATTTAAGTCCATAAGTCCTATTGTTAGTCATTGGATTAACTTTAGATCAAGGGCTGAGATTAGCTTTGCAATTAAGTAATTAAGAGAGTAGTTGATTTGGCATTAAATGAAAAATACACCTAACCTATCACTAACAACTCCTCTCTCCAAAATAAACACTATACATTTTTTTCTCCACCACATCAATTAATCAACCAAGCCAAATCCCAATACTGAAATACTTCATCATTATTATTTTTCTTATTAACCCATTGTTGCTTCAAATTTATTATTTTCTTCTACATGTCACTATTTACTTGTTAATTTTAATTTATTCAAATATTTTTTCGTAAATATTATTTCAAATATTGAATACGAAATTTAAATCATTCTTTAAATAAAAGCGTCTTCATCAATAGTTCCGTAAAACTTAATTATGAATGATAGTGTCTTCTTCAAATATTGAATACGAAGTTTTTTGTGACAAAATATCCATCTGTACGCTTGAAACTTTAATTCAATTACTACATAACTTCAACTCTCACTTTCTGAAATTTTAGAACTCGTCTCCCACATACTTTCATCTTTAGTTCATAACGTCGAATACTACAGTATTTATAATTTCAACAAACTCACTTTATAACTTCAACTCATTCACTTTAGAACTTCAAAGCACAACAATTAAAACTTTATATATATATATATATATATATATATATATAATTGCTAGAAAGTTGAACATTATTTCTCTGTAAAAACATATAACGACATGCTTGGAACTTTAATTCAAATTCTTTACAACTACAACTCTCAATTCATGAAACTTCAACTCTAAGCTTCTAAGACTTCAAAACACATATACTTACATATTCAGTGCATGACTTTCAATATTTAAATAACAGTTTGTTTGGAACTTTAATTCAGCTGCAATGCAACTTTAGTACATTATATTTACAACATCATAGTTAACTGGTGTACATTCAAAACAATCTACCACACGCTTGCAACTTCAATTCGAAAACTTTACAACTTCAACCCTCTATTTCTGAAACTTCAACATCACGCCCCTTTGATTTGTAGAACATAACTTTGTAACTTTAAGTCATTCTCTTTACAACTTCAGTGCACAACGTCTACAACTTCAGTGCACAACGTCTACAACTTCATAATTAAATGGTGGAATGTTCATTTTTCTTCTGCCCATATATTCAACTATATGCTTGAAACTTCAATTCCAAGACCGTAAAACTTCAACTCTCATTGTAATGCCCTAGAAATTCCAACGCAATACAGTAGCGGAAACACTGTAGAGTTGGGATTAAAACACACTGACAAACTATATCTTATTAAAAGAAATGGTAAGTCAATACAAATGCCTCTTTTTACAAAAGGGTTAAAAAGAAAATTCACCAAACGGGTTATACAAATCCATAAATTACATGAATAAAGAAAGAGTAGGATCCACGCTACTCGCTAGCTCACACCCAAAACCCAGCAGCAAATACCTGTCATGTTATAAACATAACAGCCACGTCAGTGGGGAGTAACTCGGACGTTCTCCCAGCCATATTATATCGTATGGAAAAATAATAGTATTACTATATCAAAATAATTAAAATGAGAAAACATTAAAACGATATAATAAAAATAAGTTTTCAGCGAAACTTGAAGCATTTGCAACCCTGCAAGTCAATATCAATCGATAATAATTGTGGACATGACGTAGGTCCACCCCGACGCGGCGACGCGCGGGTTTGGGTAGGCGAATGAATCTCGTGGTGAGATTGTTCTCGGGTTCGAAATTTAAGTCAAAATGGAGTCGCCACCGAATTTTGTGGTTATTCGGAACCATACGAGCCCACTCTATGTCGTTATGGGCTATACACAAAGTAAGCCCACTCCGATTTCAGAGTTCATTGGGCTCGTCCCTTTGCATTGCGATACCGATACCATCTACACCGGTATCGTGTAAAGAATGACTCTCGTGCGCCAAGGGTTTCGGGCATCCGGAAACCAAAGGTTCTGAGTAAGGGGTGAGGGTACGTGTTGGGAAGCCCACTAAGGACACCCAACCCCGCCCGCACATGGCGGCCTCTACTAAGACATCGTTCGTGTTCGTGATACGCGCGCTAGTAAAATAATGAAATGATATGCAAACAGCGTTTTTAACTAAACATGCGAGTTTTGCGTTAACTACGTCATTTAATGCATCTTGAATGTGGTCGAAATAGTTTAGCATGCGAGGTTCATTTATATAAGCGTAAAAGCAACTAATAAACAAAGCTCGAAAGAAAGAAATGGAAAGCATACAAGCTACACGGGCGGAAATACAACCCGGATTTCACAATACGACATAAACGAAATAACGTAAAGATAAAAACGGACCCGTATGAAAGCTAGACCGCGAAATATGTAGATGGACCACCCCGCTTAAATACGTATTATGTCACGTATTAAGCGAAGGACGGAAATGTGAGATTGTGGCGTATTGCTAGCCTAGTCTTACATTCCGTAGTCTTGTCCCGACTTATCACGTAAGAGTGGTCAAAGTCGTTCTACGTGTCGTGATGTGTATAGTTTTGAAAAATAGGGAGGCCGGATGATGGTCTAAAGTCGATAAAGAACGGGGCTCGGAATATGCGTCTAAGCCCTCGGTATTGCGGGTTATGAGACCCACTCGATCGAGTCATTGACTGACTCGGTCGAGTGTGTCATTAGCGTGGCTACTGACCACTTTTGGGGGGGTTACTCGATCGAGTGCCCTATGGCACTCGGTCGAGTGCAGCATTAATGGGGCTACTGCCCAGTTTTTGGGGTGCAACTCGATCGAGTGGCCTATGGCACTCGGTCGAGTGCCCCCTGTACGAGCATGCTTTTGCTCGGTTTTATGACTTGAAATCGATGATCGGCCGAGTCAAATATAAATATCGCACGATTTGTATTCGACTCGGCCTCCGGTGTTATAATCGTGTATGAACGATTATAATACCGTCACCGGAGTTTTTATGAAAACGTTTGTGCTAGATTACGAAACTTTGAATTAGTAACGAGATGTATCCCTCTACGTCACGACATCGAAACTAACCCTTTCGAGTTATGTGATGTCGGTATTCGTGTCAACGGGTCTCGTACCAATTATGGAAAGGGAATTGAATTCGTTCAACTACGACCGATCACGGTCGCGTCACGCCCTTGAGTACATTGGGGCGGGGCTCCTCGAAAGGGCTCCACCTCCGTCGTTGCTCGTAAAGGGATTAGACGGACCAATAGTGATCATCGTAGTCCAACGTTTTAAAACCGGTTTTAGTATTAATATATATACACGGTATTAATAACATTAGTAAAAAAAGATAAAATAAAAAAAGATAAAAAAAAATAAAGATGAAAAATGTAAAGACGTTAGTGTTAGTGTTAGTGTTACTACGATGCAATAATGCAAAAATGTACATAAAACGATATAGAAAAGAGATAGAAAAAGGGTTTAGGACACCCTCAACCTACATGCTAGTATAGACCTCGGAAATGGACTCGTAAAATAGCGGCAAGGCTTGGGAGTATCGAGGATGTATGCGAGTTATGGTGTGTATGGATGTGTATGTGTATTACGTCGGTTTTTCGAGGGACGAAGGACTCGGTCTTTGTGTGTATTGCTTAGGATTTCTAAGGCTTTGATGTGTGATGAAGTAGGGTTGAAGTGGGGTGAAATGTGGCTGAAATTGTGGGGTAAAAGTGAGTGTCAAAAGTCTTCCCAAAAGGTCTCCAAAAAGGTTTCCCAAAAAGGTCTCCAAAAAAGGTCTCCAAAAAAGGTTTTTTTAAATGCATGGGAAAGAGTCGGTATTTATAGGCAGCCCCGACCCCGGGTCACTCGACCGAGTGGCGCGGGTGTACTCGGTCGAGTGCCCTCGTGAATGTATCTGGACGGGTTTGAAGAGGCTCCACTCGATCGAGTGGCCAATCCACTCGACCGAGTGGATCAATTAGACCGGGCTATTTTGGGCATGATTGCCCTTGATTTATGTTTAATTGATTATGTTTGATTTGGATTGATTTGTGAATGGATTTGGCTGATTTTGAACTTGGCGCAAATCTCGAGAATGCACTTGGCTGATTTCTGAGACGGTTTCGTCTTTGACCGGGTTTTGACCCGGTCGCTAAAAGACGGGAATTATTTTTGGTGCCGGTTCTGACCCAAATTAGTCTTGTTTGACTCGGAACGACCCACTGGGCCTGAATTTGAGGTCTGTTTTGTGAGATTTTACTCCGCTAAAAAGTCCATGTCGGATATTATGAATTCCGAGCCCAAATCCGAGTACACTAAGTCACGTTGACGTCCAATCATCATCGGGTGTTTTTCGGAGACTACCATAGACACGTGGCAGTCAAAATGCGGGTGTCTACAGAGCCCCCACTCTGACTGAGGCTTGGACAAGGCGAAAGTCAGAGTAGCTACCAAGCCCGTTAAGACCTGGTAGACTTCCGGTCGGGTCGTTTATAGTCCGGTAGACTCGCGTGAAGGGCTCGCCAGCCATAAGTAAAGGGTCATACCTGTCCTGATGATGATGGCTGTGCGGGGAGTCGGACTCGTAGCATGAGTTCTGGGCGCGCCTGTGTGGGCCCATCCCGTATTATTTTGGGACGATGCCGCCTTGGGCGTTCCGCTGGGGAAATAAAGGAGCTGCACGGGCTTGTTTCTGAAGCCTTGGGTCGCATTTGAGCTGATGATGATGCTCCGTGGGGAGTAAAGCCTGCCTCTTTTGGGGAGTAGGTGTACCCGTATGCCGACACATCGCACTTTGGATATAGCACACGGGGGAAAGCTGACTCCGTTGGGGAAATTAAATGGTTTCGCGGAGACTTGCCTTTTGAAGTCTGGGGTGTACCTGTATGCTGACACATAACAATTTGTATGTAACATGTAGGTAAAATGCTGACTCTCGCTGGGGAGGAAAAAAGAATTGAAAATTTTTGGAAAGACAAAAATTTTGACGCGAAGAAATTTTAGAAAATATTAGGAAAGCTCGGGACAGCTTGATTCCTATTCTGGGTTCAGGTTTGAAATCAGGCCTGCGCGCGCATAGGGCCCAGCTGGATGAGGAGGCAGCAGCAGTTAGGTTTCTGTTAGGTTTCTCCATTATAAATATGGGAGATTCCTACTTCAGTTCCTGCATCACAACCCAAATTCTCCTTCTCCTTTCTCAAAATCTTGTAGACTTTTAAGAAAGCTAAAAAAAATTCCTATCATGGGCATCGATCACTTGACTGCCATGCTTCTCGCCTGGTCCCAATACTTTCGGGACGAGGAGAAGGTTAGGCTAACCCAAATGGGAATAGTCAATCTGTTCCCCTTCCAACGGCTAATAGTGGATTCGCATTTTCTGGATGCCTGTCTGTCGTTTTGGGACACCACCCATCACGTGTTTGCATTCCCGAGGGGCGAGATGTGCCCCTTGCCCGAGGAGATTTCTGCTATTGGTGGTTGGAGCTTTTCTGCCCAGCCAGCTATCCCTCTGTTCTACCCGGATCCAAGGAGGCGGTTGAGGGAATTTTTGGGTCTGTCTCATGCTGAGACAAATCGGATGGTGCAGGGGGATAATGTCTCCCTATTCGACCTAGCTGATAAGTTTATGAACCCTCGAGATGTAAGGGCTACCCCTGCTCATAGGCGTAGGGCATTTGCCTTTTGCATGCTGCATTGTTACGTATTCGAAGGGTTGATGGATCTTGACTCATGCATGGGTCAAATCAGGCTGATCGGAGTGGTTGACCAGATGGAGACTGGTCATAGCCCTGCTTGGCTAGCCACGGGGGAAATCATTATGGGGCTGGATGCTCGACGGCTTGACCCAACTCGGCGGCTGATGGGAAGCACCCGTATCCTTCAAGTATGTAAATTGAAAAAATTTTCTTCTCTTTTTTTTTTTTACGTTTCACGCGTATTTTCTGGTCTTCGTAAGTCACTCGATCGAGTGGACCTGTCACTCGATCGAGTGACACTTTTGTCGTGCTACTGCCTGTTTTTGACAGGCTTACTCGATCGAGTCAGATGTTGCACTCGATCGAGTGGCGCTCGAACCTGACTACTGCTTGTTTTTGACAAGCTTACTCGATCGAGTCAGATTTTGTACTCGATCGAGTGGGCTGTAGCGAATTGCTCCGTTGCTTATGAAGTTTTGTATATGCCTTTCAGATATGGTTGTCGGAACGACTGTCAATCATAGAGACCCCTCCGAGCATTTCCAGTTATAGGAGTAGTCAAATCAGCTCTAGGAGGCGGAAGATAAGCTCGAGTCACCAGATAAACCGAGCTTACTGGGATGAAGAACTGGCATTCCATGGGGGTCCTTTGATCAGGTGGACCGTTGCTTGGTGGTTTCTTTCGAAGCTAACTGGATTGGCCAAGAGGGACCAAGCCCGATATCTGACGATTTTGTCCCTAGACTGGACGGTTCATATTTACCCGGACCGCCTCCTAAGGCAGTTCGGTTCATCTCAGCGCATCCCTGAGAGGGAAGCCATTATTAGCGTCCCGCTCCAGTTGACGGACGCTATGTGCGACACTTGGTTGCAACGATGGTTCACTCGTCCCACATGGACGATACCTAGCCCTTGCCAATCCGCTTGGGTATCGCGGGCTTACCAGAAGTGGACCACTGAAGAGTCTGAGGAAGCTCGAAAGGCCTTAAAAGTTGACGAGGCCATCGAATTGGTGCAGCGTGAGTCGGCGAAGGATAACAGAGAGCTCTTCGCCGGGGAAGACATTCCTGGAGCTAAAGTCCGGGAAGAATCGGGTCACAAGTCACATACTAGGACTCGATCTAGAGAAGTCGGTTCTAGCAGTACTCAAGGGCAGACCGACTTGGAACGACGACTTGGGCCGAGGTTGGCAGTCCGGGACCGACTTGGTCCGCGTGACCGGCTCCCTGAACCGGTCAGGGCTCGACTTGGGCCCATTGATATGACAGGGGAGTCGGGCTCAAACACTCGGGCCCGAGCTAGAGAGGTTCCCTTAGTAATTCGGGAACGCTCCCCTCCACGTCGTCGCCAGTGGACGACTAAGGATGCTAAGGACAAGGGGAAGGGCAAGATGCCCTAAATGCCGAGTCCTTAGATTTATTATTATTTAAGTATTATTATTATTTTTATTGTGTGCCCTTTTTTTGTTTTTGTTGTTTTTTTTTATTCCTGCACTTTGTAATTTCCCGAGTTTATCGGGATATATATTTTTTGAATTAATAAAAGAGATTTATTATTAAACCGTTCCTGTCTTTTCTTGATTGCATTGGTTGTACCCTTTTGAGGGGTTGCCTACGTATCCGCGATTAGCAGAATCAAACCAAACGTAGTTCAGGCATAGGAAATTTGCAATCTCGAATTACACCAAGACTATTGGTTCAAGATGTTTATGACAGTAGAATAGGTAATTCTAGCTCATTGACTTGCTTTTTGTAAAAAATGATTTTGATAAAATTTGCTAATGACATTGAGAAATGGCTAAGGGTAGTAACGCTTCAGCTGGTCCAGGTTGGTTGGGTTGACAAACTCGTTCCCGTCCAGGTCCGTCAGCATCACTGCTCCCCCTGATAGGATTTTCTTCACCAGGTATGGCCCAGCCCAATTGGGTTTGAATTTTCCCCTTGGGTCAACCGGTAGTAGAGCTCGAATAGACTTAAGGACTAGATCGCCCTCCTTGATGTGTCTGGGCCTTACTCTCTTGTTGAAGGCCCGTTGGATCCTCTTCTGGTAGATTTGGATATTATTGAGGGCACGAGACCGTCGTTCATCTAGTAGAACCAATGAGTCATATCGTGCTCGTACCCAGTCAGCTTCGGGTACTTGGCTTTCTAGCAGAATTCTGAGGGACGGTACTTCTAACTCGACGGGCTGGACAGCTTCCATCCCATAGGTTAGGTAATATGGCGTTGCCCCGGTTGCGGTGCGAATTGACGTCCGGTACCCCCATAGGGCAAAAGGTATTTTGTCGGGCCAGTCCCGGTAATTATCGGCCATCTTTTTGAGTATGGTGACAATTGTTTTATTAGCCGCCTCCACTGCTCCATTCGTTTGGGGACGGTAGGGCGAGGACGTGTGCCTTTGAATTTTATATTTAGTCAGCAGGGCCGCAGTCTCGGCTTGAAAATGAGTCCCGTGATCACTGATGAATTCATGCGGGATTCCATACCGACATATTATCTTGTTTTGGATAAATTTGGCGACATGCTTAGCATTGAGAATGCGATATGATTCAGCTTCGACCCATTTGGTGAAGTAGTCGATAGCTACCAAAATGAAGCAATGCCCACCGATACCCGAGGGATTTATTTTTCCGATTATGTCGATACCCCATGTTGAGAATGGCCAGGGTGACGTCATGGTATAGAGTAGCGATGACGGCATATGTTGCACATTGCCAAAGATTTGACAGTTATGACAATGTTTGACATATAGTTGACAGTCGGCCTCCATTGTATTCCAGTAATAACCGAGCCTCATGATCTTTCGGACCAACATGTGGGCATTCATATGTGGGCCGTTTTCACCGTCATGTACTTCGGTCATAACCTTTTCGGCCTTGTATTTGTCAACACAAAGGAGAAGAGCCCCTTGTGCCGTCTTTTTGTACAGTTGTCCGTCATCAGTGCGGATGAACTGGGTGGCTAGCCTTCGTAAGGCTTTCTTGGCTCGACCTTCCGTCCCGGGAGGATACTCTCCGTTTGTCAGGTACTTCAACACGGCTTGGTACCACGGGTTGGGATCGGTTAACTCAATGTCTTCGATGTCGCAGATGTATGCTGGCTCGGACCGTCTTTCGACGCAAATCGGCATACTAGTCACGTGGTCGGGAATATTTAGTAAAGATGCCAATTTTGAGAGCGCATCTGCGAACTGATTTTCTTCCCGGGGCAGATGTATGTATTCTACCTTTTGGAATTGTTTCTCGAGATCCCGTACTCGTGCCTGGTAGGCCATGAGATTAGCATTTCGAGTTTTCCATTTTTGAAGTGCCTGGTTAATGACCAAGGATGAATCACCATGTACCCGGAGATTTGTGATCCCCAGATTGGCGGCGGCTTGTAGCCCGTAAATGCATGCTTCGTACTCTGCTGCATTATTAGTAACATCAAAGTCCAGTTTGATGGAGACGGGAGTATGTTCCCCTTTTGGTGAAATTAGGAGGATCCCGACTCCGAACCCTCGAAAATTAGATGCACCATCGAAGTATAAATCCCAAGTTTCAGTATCAGTATGGAAAATATCTTCGTCTGGGAAGGACCAAGTGTCGGTGTGTCCTTCCTCGGTTATCGGGCTATTGGCGAGAAATTCAGCTACTACTCGACCCTTAATAGCCTTTAACGGCACAAATTTTAGGTCGAATTCTGCCAACATTAAGGTCCATCTAGAAATTCGGCCATTGAGGATTGGTTTTTCGAAGAGGTATTTGATCGGGTCCATCTTGGATAGCACATGGACCTCGTAACTGAGCATATAATGTCGGAGTTTCTTGGTGGCCCAGACTAGAGCCAAACACGTCTTTTCGAGCATGGTATATTTGCACTCATACTCTAAAAACTTTTTGCTGATGTAGTAAATGGCTCTTTCTTCGGAGTCAACTGTCTGAGCCAGCATAGCCCCCATGGCTGTCTCGGTCGTTGTTAGGTATAACGACAGAGGCAAACCGGGTTGAGGTGGCATCAAAACTGGCGGAGCAGACAGAATTTCCTTGATTTTGTCGAAAGCGGTTTGGCACTTGTCATCCCATAGCACCCGTTCTCCTATTTTCAGTTTCTTGAAAATTGGTTCACATACCATGGTTAGCTTGGAAATGAATCGACTAATGTACTGGACTTTCCCGAGAAATCCCCTTATTTCTTTTTCGGTTTTAGGAGCTTGCATCTCGGTAATGGCTTTGATTTTAGCTGGGTCGACTTCGATACCTCGTTGGCTAACGATATGACCCAGTAATTTGCCTGACGTTACTCCAAAACTGCATTTCTGAGGGTTTAGCCTCATGTTGTATTTGCGCAGTCGGGTGAAGAATTTTCTTAGAGCGGCGATGTGACCGTCCCGTTCTTTGGATTTGACGATCATGTCGTCTACGTAGACCTCTACCTCTTTATGCATCATGTCGTGTAGTAAAGTGGTAGCGGTCCTTTGGTATGTGGCCCCGGCATTAATGAGACCAAATGGCATGACGGTGTAGCAGTAAGTACCCCAAGGTGTAGTGAAGGTAGTCTTACTCATGTCTTCTTCCGCCATCTTGATTTGATTATACCCGGCATACCCGTCCATGAATGACAGAAGGGCATGATCGGCCGTGTTATCCACCAGTATGTCGATGTGTGGTAACGGAAAATCATCCTTCGGGCTTGCTTTGTTAAGATCCCGAAAGTCTACGCATACCCGCACCTTACCGTCCTTTTTAGGAACCGGCACGATGTTTGCAACCCAGTCCGGATATTCGGACACTTGTATGAAGCCGGCTTTGAATTGTTTGTCGACTTCTTCCTTTACTTTGAGGGACCACTCGGGCCTCATCCGACGGAGCTTTTGTTTGACCGGTTTGCACCCATCTTTGATAGGTATGTGGTGCTCGGCTATTTCCCGGTCTATCCCCGGCATGTCCTTGTAGGACCATGCGAAGACATCTTTGAACTCTTGGAGGAGGTTTATGAATTGTTGCTTCTCCTCAGGGTTTAAGGATAACCCTATCTTAAGTATCCGAGGCTCTAAGGTTGTTCCCACGTTTATGGATTCAGTCTCTTCGATTACCGGATTCTGGGATTCCCTTTGCTCGAGTTGCTCGATCAGATGTGGAGGCAAGGGTACCTGTTCGTCGGATTTCTCAATGTCATAGCATAAATTATTTTTGAAAATGGGATTTAAAAGAGACAAGTCGTAAGCAGAACGGTTGCTATTATTGATTGAAAATTTGGAAAACAGCTCAAAGAGAGCAGCCATCTGATCATTGGTCAGAGGCGGAATTGGCAAGGCACTCGGGACAGACCCCGAAGTGCCAGCAGCAGGAATGATAGAAGGGAGAGGGGTTACAGGAGTGACTCTAGCACCGAATTCCCTAGACTCGACCTCAGACTCTGACTCAGACTCCGACTCAGACTCGGACTCAGACTCAGGCATATCTCCCTCTCCGGTGACCAGCTTGTAGATCTTTCCTTGACTGTCAGTCCACTTGACAGTCTTCCTCCAGGCCCTTTTTCCCGTCTCGGAACCAACATCCGAGATCAGCTTGGTCGGGTTAAACCTGTTGCTGCGGAGAATCAGGTTGACCAGGTCTTCTTTTGGGGTCGGGGCTATGGTGTCTTCCCCGAAGAGCAGCCCTAGCGCGGGCTCAGCATCATTGGCTTCATCAGACTGGATGAGGGCGAACACATCATCCGGGATGTAGTTGCAATCTCGGGCCAAGTGGGCCCCGAGGTGCGTAGCATTGGGTTGGTATAGCCCAACCTGGACAGCCCCGAATACGGGTGTGACAAAGTAGTCAGACAACCGTGGGCTGTAAGGGCTCAAGTAGGTACCCTTCATAATGTTGCAGGCCTTCTCGATTCCTGCTCGGACAACGTTGTCCGGAGTGATGGCATAGCCAAGGCCGAAGTGAGAGTCTTCGTCCTTAAGGACCTCGATGATCTTCCCAGCTGGAAGGTCAGGTCGAGAGGTAGCCCCCGGAAGGTACCCTAGGTTTTGGAGCATTGTGTCAATGCTTGTGGTGAAGTAAGGTCGGAAAAGGTACTCTTCCTCAATCATCCCCACAAAGTCGAACCCCCAGAGGTCCGTGCGGCCCATGGCGTTACAGCTAGCCACGGTCATTGGGGTTGCCTCTAAGGTAATAACATTGTCGAGTAGAGGCATCTTGATCTTGCGGTGGAGGGTGGAGGATACAGCTTTCACCGCGTGAATCCACGGCCTTCCTAAGAGTAGGTTGAATGAGGAGGTGACATCAATCACCTGGAATTCAAGCTCCTTTTCTACTGGGCCCGTGATGATGGTCAGTTTTATGGCCCCAGCTACCGACTTTGGGCTCCCATCAAAGGCTTGGATGGTTTGAGCAGTCGGGATATAGTCGGCCTCGGTAATGCCGAGGGCTTTGGCGGTCCTTAGAGGAAGGACATTCACGGCCGACCCGTCATCAACTAGGGTCATCGGGAGGTACTTCCCCCGGCAAATCACCGTGATGTAAAGGGCTAGGTTGTGGGAGGTCCCGAATGGCGGTAGATCGGCTTCGGAAAATGTGATCATTGGGCCTCCTACTTTGGCCTTACCCTTTAGGTGGGGTAGGACCGTGGCTACCATTTCAGCGGGGGTAGCCAGAGAGTCGATCTTGACTTGATCGAGAGCCTTTGTAAGTGCTTCTCGGTGTTCTTGAGAGCTAACAAGGAGTTGCCATATAGTGAGGTCAACTCGGGTTCTCTTCAATTGCTTCACGACGGCCGTTTCAGCGGTCGGCTCTTCAGGGGCGACTTCCATCCCGAGTGGATCGGTGATGGTTGTCGGGATAGGAGTGTCCCTAGTGCTTGTGGCTAAATAGGGACGACCAAGGTTGTTGCTGGCTAAGACTCGAGTTTTGACTTCTCGAATCTGTTCAGGGGTGATGGGAACGGCTTCCCCTTTGGCGAGGTAGATATCATCCTCGTCATCGAACCAGATCCCGTCCACTTGCGGGATAAAGGGGGAGATAAGGTGAGAGCAATCGATCACCTCCCCGGCAAAGATGGCATGGGAGCTGAAAGGGTTCTCCTTGTTGCTGGGCTTATCTCCGGGTAGCGGGATTTTTCCGCTTTCAATTAAGTCCTGGATCAAGTGTTTCAGCTTCCAACACTTCTCGGTATCGTGCCCATTGCCTCGGTGGTATTGGCAATAGGCCTGAGCATTGTAGTTCTTGGAGCGTCGCTCGACCGGAACTTCAGGAGTTGGGCCTATCGGTTGGATTAGGCCTTTTGAGGATAGCCTTTGTAAGGCATAAGTATAGGTAGTACCTATATCAGTGAAGACCCGAGGTGGGGTGTTCTTCTTGGACGGGGCATCTAGTAGATTAACCGCGTCGAAAATGCTGCGGGTTGCAGCTTGAGGTTTGGTTGTGGAGGAAGAAGCCCCTTGGTAACCCTTAGCAGCGGCCTTGGTGAGGCCTTCTAGTCTCAAGTCATCTTCGATCCTCATACCCATTTCAGTGAGGGTGGTGAAGTTGGGTATGACAGCATATCGGAGGTGAACCCGGTAGGATGGGAGGAGGTTCTTAACAAAGGCCTCCACTAGAGTCTTCTCACTGGGCTTGTCGACCAGTTTCACGCTCTCGGCCCTCCAGCGTTGAAGGTATTTAGTAAAACCCTCCTTCGGCTCTTGGGCCATAACCTCCAGAGATCGCATTGTGGTTTGGATCTCGGTGTTGTCAGCATAGTTCCGAGCGAACTCGGTGGCCACATCATCCCAGGTAGGGAACTTCTTCGGGTCTAGTCTGTAGTACCAGGCCCGTGGGTGTTTCTCGAGAGATGCGGCAAAAAGGTTTTTGAACATGGATGAGTCCACTCCCTTAATGGCCATGAATTCCTTGAAGGCCCGCACATGTAGTAACGGGTCCTCAGTTCCTTCGAACATGGGCAGACCTGTGAGGTTCAGGTTTGCGGGCAGCTTGTCACTCACCGTGGAGTACTCTCGGCTATTCTCCCGGTGGATATTGTTACTCCCAGTCAAATGGACTTGTTCTTCTAGCCGGCGCACTGCGCTGACCAGTTCAGTTATGGGCCCAGTAGTCCCGACATTAGGGGTCCCTTGCTCCACCGTAGCTAGGCGAGCAACGATGGCCACTTGGCCAGCCCTCATTTCGGTCAGTTGGGCCTCGATGTCGGTTTGCTTTGCGACCATGGCGTCCAAAGCGGTTTGCAGACTGTTCAAAGTAGCCATTCTTCGAGCGTGTCTGGTTGCCGGTGGCCTGTCTGTAAGAACACCGCGTAATCAGAAACCGAACCCAGTCTTGGAATCAAAGGAAACAGCACATCCCGAGCGACCCAAAAAAGAAAGGACTAAGCGGACAAGACTCGAGAAAGACATCTAGACGGATGACTCGTGGGTGGTATAACTTCCTTAGGATTTCGGTTTTGTGGGCCTAATCCTGTTCGAAGGAAGGTCCACGTGAGATTACTCCCCAGACTTTTGACTCGAGTGTATGGACGGACCTTCCTTTGTAGGGGTATGCCCTACGCGGGTTGGTCGTGCCTTGACAGATAAGGCGGACTTGGGAAAAGGGGGGAAACTCGTGATATAAGATCGACGGAGTTTCGACGCTATAAACCTTCTACGTACTATGCAAAGACCTGACACATGGATAGACGGTAGGTCCTATAATAAGGAAGGTTTATTTTAGGAAAGTTGAAAGTTGAAGTTCGAATGCAAAATGAACGAATTTCCGAAAGTTTTGAAAACTGAAAACGGAATTTCGAAAACCGAGATTAGAATTTTGAAAAGGAAAATTCCGAAAATCAAGGTGATGGGGGTGGAAATTCGAGAATTGAAACGGACAGCATGCCGACTACAGAAAGGATGTTTTGAGTCAAATGATCCTAAATTTCGGCGGCATTCCGAGTTTTGAAATTTGGGTATTTTGAAAAGGATGAGTCCCAAAATGGGCAGCATTTCGGGTTTTTCGAAAGGTGGGTATTTTTGGAAAGATGCATTTTTGAAATGACGGTTTTTGAAAAATGACACGGAAACCAAGTAGCACGTAGTCAAACAAGCATTATAACGACGCTCATGTATGCTTTACGCTAAGTCTCGGTCGGTCAAAATAGGGTCTATACCAACAACGATGGCTTTCTCATGTGATGGACGGACTCCCTAAGCCGAGTTGGTCTTAGGACATGCCGCAAAACCGAGACGAGTTCCACCATCGATGTCTTTAGCGCACCCATGTAGGAATGCACCGTGGTATAGTGGGACGTCGGTCACAAGTAACCGGCCCGGGCAAAATTTGGGTTATGCATGAACCATTAAACTAATGCGCGCACACTAATATTCGAACGATTTCTCTTCGAGTCTCACCCTAGGAACCCCGATGACATGTGGTACATCAGGTATCCCCAGCGGAGCCCCAAATTGTGGACATGACGTAGGTCCACCCCGACGCGGCGACGCGCGGGTTTGGGTAGGCGAATGAATCTCGTGGTGAGATTGTTCTCGGGTTCGAAATTTAAGTCAAAATGGAGTCGCCACCGAATTTTGTGGTTATTCGGAACCATACGAGCCCACTCTATGTCGTTATGGGCTATACACAAAGTAAGCCCACTCCGATTTCAGAGTTCATTGGGCTCGTCCCTTTGCATTGCGATACCGATACCATCTACACCGGTATCGTGTAAAGAATGACTCTCGTGCGCCAAGGGTTTCGGGCATCCGGAAACCAAAGGTTCTGAGTAAGGGGTGAGGGTACGTGTTGGGAAGCCCACTAAGGACACCCAACCCCGCCCGCACATGGCGGCCTCTACTAAGACATCGTTCGTGTTCGTGATACGCGCGCTAGTAAAATAATGAAATGATATGCAAACAGCGTTTTTAACTAAACATGCGAGTTTTGCGTTAACTACGTCATTTAATGCATCTTGAATGTGGTCGAAATAGTTTAGCATGCGAGGTTCATTTATATAAGCGTAAAAGCAACTAATAAACAAAGCTCGAAAGAAAGAAATGGAAAGCGTACAAGCTACACGGGCGGAAATACAACCCGGATTTCACAATACGACATAAACGAAATAACGTAAAGATAAAAACGGACCCGTATGAAAGCTAGACCGCGAAATATGTAGATGGACCACCCCGCTTAAATACGTATTATGTCACGTATTAAGCGAAGGACGGAAATGCGAGATTGTGGCGTATTGCTAGCCTAGTCTTACATTCCGTAGTCTTGTCCCGACTTATCACGTAAGAGTGGTCAAAGTCGTTCTACGTGTCGTGATGTGTATAGTTTTGAAAAATAGGGAGGCCGGATGATGGTCTAAAGTCGATAAAGAACGGGGCTCGGAATATGCGTCTAAGCCCTCGGTATTGCGGGTTATGAGACCCACTCGATCGAGTCATTGACTGACTCGGTCGAGTGTGTCATTAACGTGGCTACTGACCACTTTTGGGGGGGTTACTCGATCGAGTGCCCTATGGCACTCGGTCGAGTGCAGCATTAATGGGGCTACTGCCCAGTTTTTGGGGTGCAACTCGATCGAGTGGCCTATGGCACTCGGTCGAGTGCCCCCTGTACGAGCATGCTTTTGCTCGGTTTTATGACTTGAAATCGATGATCGGCCGAGTCAAATATAAATATCGCACGATTTGTATTCGACTCGGCCTCCGGTGTTATAATCGTGTATGAACGATTATAATACCGTCACCGGAGTTTTTATGAAAACGTTTGTGCTAGATTACGAAACTTTGAATTAGTAACGAGATGTATCCCTCTACGTCACGACATCGAAACTAACCCTTTCGAGTTATGTGATGTCGGTATTCGTGTCAACGGGTCTCGTACCAATTATGGAAAGGGAATTGAATTCGTTCAACTACGACCGATCACGGTCGCGTCACGCCCTTGAGTACATTGGGGCGGGGCTCCTCGAAAGGGCTCCACCTCCGTCGTTGCTCGTAAAGGGATTAGACGGACCAATAGTGATCATCGTAGTCCAACGTTTTAAAACCGGTTTTAGTATTAATATATATACACGGTATTAATAACATTAGTAAAAAAAGATAAAAAAAAAAAAGATAAAAAAAAATAAAGATGAAAAATGTAAAGAAGTTAGTGTTAGTGTTAGTGTTACTACGATGCAATAATGCAAAAATGTACATAAAACGATATAGAAAAGAGATAGAAAAAGGGTTTAGGACACCCTCAACCTACATGCTAGTATAGACCTCGGAAATGGACTCGTAAAATAGCGGCAAGGCTTGGGAGTATCGAGGATGTATGCGAGTTATGGTGTGTATGGATGTGTATGTGTATTACGTCGGTTTTTCGAGGGACGAAGGACTCGGTCTTTGTGTGTATTGCTTAGGATTTCTAAGGCTTTGATGTGTGATGAAGTAGGGTTGAAGTGGGGTGAAATGTGGCTGAAATTGTGGGGTAAAAGTGAGTGTCAAAAGTCTTCCCAAAAGGTCTCCAAAAAGGTTTCCCAAAAAGGTCTCCAAAAAAGGTCTCCAAAAAAGGTTTTTTTAAATGCATGGGAAAGAGTCGGTATTTATAGGCAGCCCCGACCCCGGGTCACTCGACCGAGTGGCGCGGGTGTACTCGGTCGAGTGCCCTCGTGAATGTATCTGGACGGGTTTGAAGAGGCTCCACTCGATCGAGTGGCCAATCCACTCGACCGAGTGGATCAATTAGACCGGGCTATTTTGGGCATGATTGCCCTTGATTTATGTTTAATTGATTATGTTTGATTTGGATTGATTTGTGAATGGATTTGGCTGATTTTGAACTTGGCGCAAATCTCGAGAATGCACTTGGCTGATTTCTGAGACGGTTTCGTCTTTGACCGGGTTTTGACCCGGTCGCTAAAAGACGGGAATTATTTTTGGTGCCGGTTCTGACCCAAATTAGTCTTGTTTGACTCGGAACGACCCACTGGGCCTGAATTTGAGGTCTGTTTTGTGAGATTTTACTCCGCTAAAAAGTCCATGTCGGATATTATGAATTCCGAGCCCAAATCCGAGTACACTAAGTCACGTTGACGTCCAATCATCATCGGGTGTTTTTCGGAGACTACCATAGACACGTGGCAGTCAAAATGCGGGTGTCTACAATAATAATATTCAAAAATGGCGTTACGGAAATCAATCAGTGCAACGGAATAGACTTTCACTAGGATAATACTCAAACTAGCTTCGAGAACTTAGTCAAAACAAATTAGACTTCGGTCTCTAACTAGGCAACTCAACTATAACAGGACTGCGTGCAGCGAGGTCCTGGCTTAAGTAATGCACACCCCTCCTGGATACAAACCATATCCAGTTCAACCCGACGCGACTTACACGATGCGATATCTAAGTTTAAGGTCAAAATATACACACTCCTGAACACAAACCATGCTCAGTTCAACGACCAATGCGTCTCAACATAGACACACCAGCTTTATAGTTGATGGCAAAACGTATACCCTAGACTGTATTACTCTACCCATACACTTGTCCTCATTCCATAACTCCAAAACAGTCATTATCGATATTCAAAAGATAAATATAATCAATATAGATAATATGAGGATAAAAGAAATAAACATTTTATATAAAAGGGAAACTTTCTATAAATAGGAACTTACTAATTTTAGAAACTTACTTAAAATAAAAATGTCGTTATAGAAAATACGTAAGTTATCAAAAATATGTGAAATGTATAAAAATAGCATTTCTAACGAAATTAACATTTTATTATTATCGTTGTTATTGTAACTTTAATATATTTCTGAATTCGTTACTCAAAATCTAAATAAAATATAATAAGTCAATATATAGAATTTTATAAACCATTAGGAAATTGAGTTAAAACAATAAAATTTAGAAAAAAAATGTTTTAAGAAAAACGATATCAAAATTAATTGAGTCGACGAATTTTATTAATGAAATGAAATTTACAAAGATTTCAAATTATTATATTTCTTTGACGAATAGCTTTTATTAATAAATAATAGGGATTTTAATAAAAATAGGCAATCGGAAACATATAGGAAATTATTAGTGAAAATAGTCTCGACTAAAATATTTAAAACAAAATCGACTACTTTCTCATTTATTAGTATAAATCGTAAAACGTTAATTAATTTATTAAACAAGTGTACAGATCTCGATTATAATAGAAAAATACGAATTTTGAGTTAAAATTATAAATTAAAGAAAATATGAAATCGATATTATTTAGTTACTAATGTCACGATAAAGACCAAAATATTATAAACGATCACAAATAATAAAATTACTAACAATTTATAAAACGATATTGAAAGTCGTAAAATATTTATAAAGTACACGATTTATAAAATAATATTTTTAGCAAATAATAAATATCTAAAATATGAAGTTAAAATATTTACTACATACTACTACTCAAACATACGATATAAAATCGAGTAACGTCCTAAAGTTACCTTGAGTCGATATACGAATGCTATATACTTGCCCTTCCTGATGATTCCAAGCTCCAACTGCTTTGATAGTAACGTCTTTAAACTCCAGGTTGAAGAATCGATAGTCTTTCGAAGAATGATTCACCAAGACAATCGAGAAGACAAAATAAAATAATGAGATAAGGGTATTCAATACATGAAGGAAAGGGAGTTGATTTGTCAAATAGAGCACGAAGGCTGAATTGAATTGAGTCGATCCAATCAACGTAAAGACATGAGGCACACAAAGGAAATGAGTGAGTAAGGAATTACACACGTTGGATACAAAATAGGGGTTCGATAAGCATGAACCAGCAGGACACGGAGCAACATTAGCAACACTAAACAACAGCGATACGACGGATAGATCGAGGACGTCAAAAGCAATATAGATAGCAACAACACGACCATAATAGCGTGAACGAATAACATCGGAGTAACAAGAGTAGAGGAAACGGGCGATGAAGAAAAGATGACGGAAAGCGGCTGATTAGCGACCCACAAAAACAATGACGATCAGAAACCGAACATGCTAACAGCCTACAATGACAACAGCCGCAAAAAAAATAATGAAACCAGCAAACAGAACGGAGAAGAAGATAGAAAGCGAACAGCAATAGTACTGTAAAGGCAACAATAAACGTAGCAGCAAGAAAGACTGACACAAATAGCATCATACGACGAAGGACAGCGACATCGATCAACGGTAATGCGACAACGACGAAAAGCACGAAGAGGGGACGAGAAAAGCATAACGAAAAGAAAAAAAAACGGAAACCAGCAGCACGAAAAGTCGACCCATAATAGCAGTCGCGAAACCATATAGAAAATAGAGAAAAGAAGAAAAGGAAAAGAACGAAATACAGCCGCAGCGGTAGAATAAAACAAACAGCAGTAGTAGCAACAACACGCATTAGCAGGCCGCAAAACACAGCAACAAAACCAGAACGATGAAGAAAAAGAAAAGAAGATTAAGAAAAGAAGAAGGGAAAAGAAGAAGAAGAAGATGAAGGCAAAACAATAACAAAAGCAAGCGACAACAGGAGGTGCACGAACAGACCACGAACAAAATAAAACGCGAAACAGGACGGAGAACGGAAAAGAAACAAGGATCTACCTCTCGACTCGTAGCAGCACCAAGGAGCATGGAAAAAGAAGGAGAAGAAGTAGGGACTCAACCTCGCAACCTCAAAGACGTACAGCAACGACCCAGAACAGACACGGACAGCAGAGGAAACAGCAAAACAGAGGACGAAGAAAAAAAAAAAGGAAAGGAGATGCTCGAGATGATGGTGATCAAAGGATGATTGCTGAAAGTGAGAAGAAGAATGAAGAGTTGGAGGAAAACAAGAAAAGAAAAGGGGAAAAGAGCAAAGTAGGAAGCGTTGGATATGAGGGTAAGAGGGGGTGAACGTAAATGTTAGAGAAGGTGGAAGGAATTATTAAACAAGTGGGAAAAGCAAGAGGTGACCAAGGAAAAAGAATCGGCCAAAACGAAAATACGGATTAATTACATGAATCGGGTAGGAGACAAATTCCGTAACACGATAAGTTGGCTGACCCGCGAATCGAATTTAAAACGAGTTAATAAAATAATTGGGCCGACTAATAAAATTTATAAAATAAACGTCTCTCGAGACGTAAATAATTATTCGAGACGAAAATGAAGTTTATAGAAATAATTAATTAGACGTTGAAATAGTATCTCCCGATAAATAATAAATTTTCGATAAAGTGAATTAAATTGATTTCTCGAGGAAAGGAAATAAATATTTTGACGAAACTTAAAATAAATGAGCTTCGAGCCGAAAAATAAAAGTTCCAGCTTAAATATGAATAAATAAAAGAATTTAGAATTTAAATCGTCGAAATAGACTTTCGATAAGAATAAAATTAAATGTATAAAATGAATCGAAACAGAAATAAAAATATGTTTTAAATATAAGAAGAGTTTCCGAGCCAAATAGAATTCTAGGAGTTTAAAACGATAAATTCATTTTATTATAATTTTAAGAATTACGAGTTAAAACGTAAACAAAATAAAAAAAATAAAAAATATACGAATATAATTTTAAGTTAATTTATAAAATCAGGGGTGTTACACTCATCTTCATAAACTTCATAATACGTGTCTCATATATTCTCCTCAATTTCAACTATAACACTATCAACAACACAAAACACATTTCTTTTTTTCATGAGAGAATTGATGAGATAAATTTTAACAACCATCTACTTCTCTTTCCGAACACAGTTGACAAAAAAAAAGTGATTACAATAATAGAGTTAATGTCTTTTGCTTAAATTTTAAACTACATTTTTAAATTTGTAACGGAAACTAGTAACAGCTGGAAACTAGTAACAGCAATCAAAAGCACCATTACAGACATTTTTTTTTTGCGGCCTCAAACATTACTTCAGTTCATCGTATCCATTTTCCAAACTCAAACTCGATTGATCGAATTCAGTAATACTCCTATATGAATCCAATTTCCTCATGCAATAACATACTACTTGGTATACATATCTCCAATTTCCAATTAATCGTATACATTTTTCAAACTCGAACTCAAACTCAAACTTGATTGATCGAATTCAGTAGTATATGAATCCAATTTCCTCAGGCAGTAACATACTTAATCGTATACATTTTTCAAACTTGAACTCAAACTCGATTGATCGAATGAAAGTAGTACTATATGATTCAATAAATTGCAAGAAGAAACAAGAGTAAAAAATGTGATTCAAATTACCTGCATATTCACAGACGAATTGGGCAGAAGAAATGAAGTGATCAGCAAACAATCCCCATCCCTTATTACAAACCCTAACAACATTCAATCTGACAGAAACACCCGATTGAGTTCGCCGATTCGCACAACCCGACCCGCACCCGCAACCCGGATCACCCTCGAACCCTGAATCACCGAAACTGAAATCGGGAAGTGTGAATTGGGGGTTAGGCAAAAAGTTGAAAATCCTAAACCATAATCTCAGTAAGCGAAAACGAGTAAAACATGACTAATCGTTGAATAAAGAATCATAAACCCGAAACCCTGTGCGAAATTAACACTAAGATTTACCTGAAATGAAGAAGTGTAATGGAGATGAAGAACTCGAGGTGCTTCGACAGAGATTGAAGGGAAAACAGAGGGTGGAGATTGAAGAGCAGTAATGAATAACTAAGAGGATGGGTTTGGTGGAGTAGTAATGGATTTGTGGAGATGGGTTGGAGAGGGTATTGAATTTTGAACAGGGTAATCAATTGTGGTGGGAAAACAGAGGGTGGGAAAAAAGAGGAATGCATGAAAAACGTAAACATTGTTTTTTTTTTAATAATTATATATATCAACAAATCTAGGCCATCCATCTCTTTTTAATCTGACGGCTAAGATTGGAACTTAGGACCTTACATATATAATGAGAGCTTATATGATCTCCCCTATATATATATATATATATATATATATATATATAATTTCACGTTCGCAATGTCGATACTTTGACAATATTTCTTATTTTACCTCTTGGAGTTCTTTTGTTAGGTAATCGTACAACATTTATTACTTTTTAATGCCTTGATAGGGAATAGAGCTTCTCATTAACTTAGGTTTTTTGTTACCAAGTCATACACCAATTATCCATGTTCATTTTGAGTCTACTAATCTTCCTTAATTAGTTGTACTCATGTTGTTCATCTTAATCATCAAGTACATCTTTCAATATTTGTACGTTCTCCTCAAATCTTTGAATATTTTTATTCATGAAGCATGACACCATCTCCCGAAAATGTCAAGCGTTCAATGCCTGAAGATAATGCAAATCGAGCAGGTTTAGTTTACATTATTGAAAAGTAGTTTCGTTTTCTTTGTTTTCTACTACTTCATTATATTATTTTACCTATTGAAATTGCTATCTTATTTTATCATGTAATAGTATGAGGTCTATACGATCATATCAAACTAACACAATTAACTCAATCGAATTGCTCTTTATGCATCCTTTAGGAGAAGCTGGCAGTGCCAGATCAAAAAGGGGTAAGTGCATGTGTTAACATATGTATTGTAATAACTTTTAAATTTTGTTTATTATTAAGTAATTATACACATGCATTACCCTTTGTCCACACTAAGGTTGGTTGTACAAAATACGTGACCGTACTTTCAATTTTATTCCTGCAGCGGTTAGTAGGTCACCCTTTGCAGATATTACGAATGTCGCGTCTGGACGTAAAATAACTACCAATCAGTGCATTTCAGATGAACCATCATCAGATATTCGCTTTCCTCAACCTAAAGGAGTTACTCCCGCTAATACATACAACTTCATTTCAGGTTTTTTTTTTTTGATGAATGGTAAGTATATTAATAAAGAATGTGACTTGATACAAAAAGGTATCCAAATGACTACATCAATTTATGTAGCCATCTAGCATCGTTAGGTCTAAAGGGATATTTCAACTTACACATTATTCTACTTCTAACATCCTTCATAATCAGTTTGGCCGTGGCCCGAGGTAACGGAACAGATCCTTCAAGTCTACAAACATTTCGCTGCCTCCAAATGTGATAAATCGCAGCGTTAATCAAGGCACGAAGAACATTACATTGTAATTTCGACCCCCTCAGATGCGTCGCCCAAACCAGCCCGTCATCAGCCGGGATCCTCTTCATGACCCAATCTCCCAACAAGCCCATGACCCTCGTGCTCCAGCTACACCCAAAGAACAAATGATCAATATTCTCCGGGTGTGCTTCGCACAGAAAGCATTGATTCGAATCAGTTACCCCAAATCTCATGAGTTTAACCCTTGTGTTCAAAGCTCCCCGATAAACAAGCCACGCGAAGAAGCTATGTTTCGGGTTGCTCCAATTGCTCCAAACTAATCTCCACCACGAGACTACCGGTCTATGGACTCTCATCTCATCAAATGCCTTAGAAATCGAATAATGTGTATCCGATCCATGCCACTTACCATCCACAAACATATGTTTAATCTTTTCTTTAGCCTAACACACCTTTCTCCATGTCCACGTGACATCCGCTTGAGGCGTAAAGTCACGCCACGAGGAACCTTTCAGATACACACTATTCACCCATCTAACCCATAGGCGATCCGGTTGGTCAAAGACCCAAGATGCCAGTTTTGCCACCGCAGCCTCATTCCATACTGTCAGCTCCCTCAACCCTAGTCCACCCTCAGGCTTGGGACATCAAAGTTTCTCCCAACTCACTAACGCCCGGGTAGTGCCTTCCACGCCGCCCTCCCAAAGGAAGCTCCGACATAAAGCACCAATACGGGCCATAATAAATTTCGGGATAATAAAAATCATAGCCCAATAATTATGAAGCTGAGATAGCACGGACTGAACCAAAGTCAATCTTCCGGCATAGGACAGCTTGCGCGCTCCAATGCTCGCAACACGCGAAGTAATGCGAGCCAAAAGTTTCTCGCAATCAATTTTGCCCAACTTGGTACTTTGGATAGGAAGTCCAAGGTACCGAAAAGGCAAGGTATCCTCAACGCACCCCGAAAATTGGAGTATAGCCGCCTTCCTATCTTCATCCACTCCCGCAAAGTATGCGTGAGACTTTCCCACACCAATACTAAGACCAGAAGCCTTACTAAACGTTGCAAAAGCTCTCCACAGGACCTCCATCGACTCAGCCTCCCCTTTGCAAAAAAGGAGTAAATCATCTGCGAAGAGCAAATGACTCAGCTTCATCGCTCCACATTTCGGGTGAAACTTAAAATTCCTCTCCACCGTAACCCAATCCATGATACGAGTAAAGTACTCCATACAAACTGTAAACAAAAGCGGAGACATTGGATCACCCTGTCTCAACCCTCTTCTCCCTTTAAAAAAGCCAAAGTTGTCCCCATTAACACATAAGGAAAAAGATACATTTTGGACGCACTCCATGATTAAATTCCTAAAATGTTCCGGGAACTCCAACGCTCTCAACATTTGATCAACAAAGCTCCATTCGACACTATCATAGGCCTTATGGATATCAACTTTGAAAAGACATCTGGGCGAAATTCGACTTCTCTTGTAAATACGAATTAGATCCTGACAAATGAGCACATTCTCCACAATACTCCGACCTTCAATAAATCCGCCTTGTGAAGGGCTAATTAATTGAGGCAATACCCGAGCAAGTCTCCCACAAATAATTTTAGCAATACATTTGTAGACAACATTACAACAAGCAATCGGCCGGAACTCTTTCACAGTCTGGGGACGGTTCACTTTCGGAATCAACACAATATTAGCACAATTTATCTGTTTAAGAAGTTTACCTGAAGTGAAAAAGTCCTGGATAGCTGACGTGAAATCAGCTCCAATAACGTCCCAAGCGTCAATGAAAAACTGGCTCGAGAAGCCATCCGTGCCAGGCGCTTTATCCCGAGGTATACTGAAAAGGGCTGCCTTAATCTCATCCGCAGACACCGGCATCTCCAAAACTTCCTTATGTTCAGCAGTACACGTCTTACCCCGCTGTACAATATCAAAATCGACAGGCTCCACCTCTCGAGAATCACCCAACAAAGAGCCATAGTACCTCAGGAAGGCGTCCTCGATCGCATCCTTAGTCTCACATTCAATTCCTTCCGCGTCAGCCAGCTTAATAACCTGATTCCTCGCCCTTCGAGCTCGTAACAGCCCATGAAAGTAAGCGGAGTTAACGTCTCCTTCCCGAACCCATTTCTGCTTAGATTTCTGTGCCCAGAACTCCGCTCTCGCCTCCTGTAGCACTCGAACCTCATCATTTAACACCGCTTCAGCATTCAACGCGCTAGCACTACAGTCAGTCCGCAAGTTCACCTGCATCTGCTCCAATTTGATCTCCGCCTGACTACATCTATTCTCAATATCCGAGAAACTCGAAGAATTCAGTTCCTTCAAAGGCTTCTTAAGGCTTCTAAGCTTAGACACAAACTGAAACATTCTCGAGCCATTAACCTGCATACCCCAAGCTGTCGAGACACAGGTTAAGAACTCAGGTGCCTTACTCCACATATTCATATATTTGAAACTTCGATTCTTCCTCGTCGGTGGCTGCTCCAACTGTACAATACATGGACAGTGGTCAAACGTCCCCTCCGGCATGAAGTTCGCAAACCCATTAGGGAATAAGCCCATCATTCCATCATTGACCAAGCACCGATCAATTCGACTAAAAACTCTCGTTTCAGCCACCTTATGTTTATTATTCCATGTGTACCACGACCCACACGCCCTTATATCACCCACTTCACAATTTTCAAGACAATCCCGAAATTGGCTCATAGCGTCCTCCGCAGATGTCCCACCAAGCCGCTCCCGGGCATCAACCACACAATTAAAATCCCCCATGATTATTCAAGGCCCCACCGAAGCATAGGAACGAAGCTTCTGCCAAAGCTCCACTCGGTCCTCCGCAAAATTAAAGGCATAAACAATCGTGAGGAGATACTCCTTCCCAGAGCCCAATGTCACCTTAACATGGATACTCTGGTTACTATAATCCAAAATTGTCAAGTTAACCCTTTCATGTTTCCATAAAAGCCAAACTCGACCCCCAGAATGACAATGACTATTCGTCGTAATGCTCCATTCATAGAACAAGTTCTGATGAACTTTCGCGTACGATTTATTCTTTATTTTAGTTTCAAGAATACCAAAAATATCAACTTGCTGATTCCTCATAAAAACACTAACTGTTCGTTGCTTATTTATATTACACATGCCCCGAACATTCCAGCAGCCTATGTTATGTATCTCCATGAATCACCAATTCCAAACCGCCCCCTTCACTTTCCTCAACCCTCTCATTTCTCGGGATACCCATGATCACATCACTAAAGGTTACCCCTTTATTCACTACAGCATTAGTTCTCGTTCCCTTGTGACCGGAGCCTGATGCCTTATGCATAGGATTAGAAACTCCCCCTGCATTCGGCCTAGGTACTACAAGAGCCCCCTTATTCAGGCTTGGAGCAGCCTGCCGACTCCCTCCACCACCTTCAGCTTTCTTCTGTTTCATTTCCTGCCTAGCTTTCCTCAACTCATCGCTCCTACATTCCTTCACCTCATGCCCATACCCCTTGCATTTGGAACACCAAGTGGGCTTCCACTCATATTTGACAGACACTTCAACCAGATTTTCACGTTCATCCAGGAACTTAATTGAATTTTTGAACCTTTGTCCCACCTTAGCCATAACTAAAACCCTAGCATAGCCTAGCCTAGTACGTTCCTCCGTAGCTAAGTCAGACTTGACGTACGGACCTACTAGGGCAGCCAATCGGGGCAGACAACGACCCCAAAATTTCAAGGGTAGTTCGTGTAACTGAATCCATATAGGAACTTCAGACACATCCTCTTTATCCAATTTAGCATCAGGGGTCCATTCTTTAACAATCAGAGGTTTATTGTCAAACATAAAGCATCCATGATTAAGAATTTTTACCTTAGCTTCCTTATCCTTGAACCGGACTACGAATATTCCATTAGGCAAAAACGAGATTTTGTCGATACCATGTTCTTTCCAAATTCTTCTCACAAAACCTTCAATCACCTCCCATGGTGGGTTTGCACCCATAATGAAGCAGTACACTGCTGTACTCCAATACTCAATCTCATCATCCAGGTCATCCTCAGAGAACCTCAAAAGTTCGTCATCTTCCTCCATGTCCACAATTTTCTTGCCCTCTCTCTGTTTCCACCCATTTGTCTCCATATCGTTCGCTGTTTCGGGGACATACTCGGACCCTTCATCATCGTCGGACACATAATTCAATCCAGGAATTTCATTCAATTGCACGTTCGTCGAATTGGACGAAGCGTCATCAGCTTGAGAATGGTTACTCTCCAAATTCGAGTTCTTGACGAGTTTACGTAAGTGATCCTCCTTTGCCTTACGAGTGGTAGGTTTCATTGCCATTGGCCCTTTCGGGACCGCTCGTGACTTTTTTCGCATAGTGATGGTACTCAAATCGGCGCTGGCAGCCTAGTCGGAATCAGGGCCTGCCCACGCCGCACACACGCCGGAAATCGCCTGACAGTAATCGGAAATCTCCACGCCGGAAATCGCCTGACAGTAGTCAGGTTTGTTTGTAGTTTATTTCGTCCTTCTGTGCTAATACATAAACTCTTTATAGAAGACATAATTTCGACAAGATTTTTTTTTTCTAATACCTGATAAACTCTCTGTAGAGGACGATCCACATGGCAAATTATTCCCAGCTACTCCTATCGAAATGAACCTGCAATATCTGTCCATACTCTTGAGTCCAATCTTCAATTTTCAGGGACAGTTTTTACTTCAGAAACAGGTAATCCACAATTTACCAGTTTTTAATTTCAAACATTAAGTACTGTTTTGTAGATTAAAACATATTTGGTATGAGCCTTCCAGGTTTTTCCCTTGCTCACAACAGTACATTGTGTCTAATCTGACCGTATTCAGTCCAGTAAATACCTGAATTCTGTTTTGTAGACCTTAGTACTGCAAATCACGATGCTCTGCCGAACACCTTAGCTGTGCCACGACTTTTACCCGGTTCATCCTCTTCGAAACAACCTGCATCAGTATATCATACGTTAGAATCTAATCCTCAATGTATCGACAACACCTCATTGGTAGGTCAACTGATTCCCATCCACTCCTCTCCGGGTCAAATTGCAACAGGTTTTTACCTCTGATACACCACTTATAGTTTTCATGTACTAATCACAGTTTGTACATTTCCCGTTTATGATACACGATTGTCTCTTTGTATTTGTATGTACACCATTTCAGATGTGTCAGCTTCTCAACTTCACCGTCAGTCTCAGGAAAATTCATGCCATGCAGATCATCAGTCTTCAAATTATGCACACATAAATATAAAATTTCATATTCAACTTATTTTCTTATTCATTTATCTACTTAGTTCACCATTTAACTTAATTCCATTTATATTTTCAAGCATATTTTTTCGAATGCCAATCAGTTCGTTGTCTGACCGCTAAAATAGCACGTGCCGATCGGAGGTGCAAACTTGCTTGGATCAGGTCCCAGAACAGTAGTTCTGTAACTACAGACACTACTATAATTTTTGATGATTCCATCCCCAAGTCAGTTCGAGCTAAACTTGCTAGACGTAGAACGAAAATCGCCTTATATGACAGTCGTGTTAAGCAGAGGATCCCACCTCAGACAACGCAGTCAGCTGTATTGAGTACAGGTCTCTAACAATTATGTTCCTCTAATTTTCGATGATTCCATCCCCAAGTCAGTTCGAGCTAAACTTGCTAGACGTAGAACGAAAATCGCCTTATATGACAGTCGTGTTAAGCAGAGGATCCCACCTCAGACAACGCAGTCAGCTGTATTGAGTACAGGTCTCTAACAATTATGTTCCTCTAATTACTATGTAGCATGTCCATATTTCCTTCCTTACCGTACACCCTTTTATTTTTTCTTAATTTGTCAGGTCTTGACGTTATAGGTGTAGAAACAGATAATCGTACACCTAGCGAGGACCACACGCTGACGTCTGGACCAAGCAGCCCTATTCGTAATTTCTCATTTTATCATATTATTAGTCAACAGTCAGGGAATTCGCACCTCAACATTTCTGTTGAACATGGTATGTCCTATATTATTTAGTTATCTATTGTGTAGAAAATTATGTTCGTTGTGATTCAGTTGCAGATTTTATATTCTCTTAATCACCGTTCACCCTCAATTCTTTTTATTTAAATTGCCAGCTACCAATTCGCCCATTGAGGACCACACTTTGAGGTCTGGACCAAGTAGCCCTGTTCTAAATTTATCATCTCAGGAGATTATTGGTCTACAACCTGGTAATTCCAAACTCAACAATTCAGTTCAACATGGTATGTCTACTTTTATTTAGTTTATTACGTAACAGTAACTTCCGTTCGTTTTTTGAAATTACTTACTGCTGGGAATCTGTTGTACCAGTTAAACAAGGTGTACTTGATAAGTGTGTTTTGTAGTGCTTATTTGTTGTGTTTGGTCCCGGTTTCTCTTGTGAAATCGCTCTTTGGAGCGGTTTCTTGGCTACTTACGCTTCTTCTAGTTCATTTTAGGTTCCTAAGGCCATTCTTGGAGAGGTGGAACGATTTCGAATCGTTTCCGACACATTTGGAGCCAACGAAGAGAAGCAACGACCACCCGGTAGCTTAGACTCGATCCCGAGACCTTGGGACCCATTCCCGAGCACCGAGAATCGATGAGAAGCCCATGAGAAGCAAGTAGGGACCTTTGAGATCATATTTGAGGCCTACAAGACCCATCTCGGTCGAGATGAGGGCCTTCTCGCCTGAGATGAAGATTACAAGCAAAGACAACCACTGATGCTCAATCTCGCCCGAGATCACCTCATCTCGGCCGAGAAGAGTCTCATCTCGCCCGAGACCATCATCTCGGCCGAGAAGAGCATAACACCGCCTGGTGTTATGCATAACACCGGGCGGTGTTATGCACCATCTCGACCGAGATCATCTCATCTCGACCGAGATGGATCCCATCTCGATCGAGATCATCTCTTCTCGGCCGAGAAGGAGCAGCAGCAGCCCCGTGTTCTTCTTTTCTTCTCCTTTGCTCTTGAACCCTTATAAATACCCTTCCTTTGTATTGTTTAAGCACTTTTACATTATCTTACATTAGACTAAACCCTAGATAGAGTGCCTCCTCTCATTAGCTTAATCTTTCCTTAATCTTTAATTAAACTTAGCTTAATCTAGTTTGTAATCCTTGTATTAAGGAAATTCTTCAAGATTCAACCAAGATTGACATCCTTGGGAGATTTATTTGGGTTTTTCTTATTAATACAAGTTCTTATCTTTTCATCCTCTTGTTAGTAGGTATAATCTTCTTATACTCTTTACTCTTAATCTTTGTTTAATCTTTCAAGTTTTAATCTTTGATTATTGTTCTTGTTCTTACTAGTTCCATTATGAATGTTTTGTTGTTTGTGTTGATTTCTCTTGTTATGGTTAGGGTTAGTTTGATTATGTGTGAGTAGAATTTTTGTGGAGTTAGTAGGGGGATTAAGTGTTGATTATGGATGATTAGGGTTTGATTGTGGATAAAGGTGAATTCTTTGTTGCTTGTCACATATTGAGCACACTATGTGTTTGTTGAATTGCTTGTTTGAGTAGTAGTGGCCATGCTCCTCATACTTGTCTTCCGCTTCTCATTGTGTGATTGGTTTGTGGTTGAATCCTTGTGTATTGGGTAACTTCTTGCATGAGTATTCGGGTTTAGTCTTAGATACGAGAGTGCGGACTTTGGCCTTGACGCGAGAGCGCGGACCGACCTTAGTAATTGGGTGAAACCTACACCCTTGACTTCCCAATCATCCTACTACACTTATGAACCCGACCTAACCCTATTCCTTTCCATATTTGATTTACCCATCTTGTTAGTATTGTTTCTCTAGTTTGATAGTTTCATTTAGCTCTAGTTGTTCCAATTAGTTCTTGTTATATCTAGTCCATTGTTAGTCCACTTTCACCATCTCCAATCATCATAGTTAATCAATTCTTGGTAGTTAGTCTCCCCCTTTGTGTTGTGTTGGTAGCTTAGTCTTGTTTGTGAGTTGACCATAGTCTAGACACCTCTACCGTCCCCGTGGACTCGACCCGACTTACCCTAGCTACCCGTTAGGATTAGTTGGACTATACCTGTTGGTGGGGACCCACGGCAAAACCCTACCATCAATTTGGCGCTGTTGCCGGGGACGGTGCATGTTTAGACCTAGTTTGCTTATTAGCTTGACTTAGTTACCCCTCTTGTATTCTTCTTCTATCCATTGTGCATATTTAGGATTCTTTTTCTTGGTTTTTATTGTTTTCTTCCCTCTTTGTCTCCCGTTGTGCTCATTTATTATCTTTGCCTAGTGCCCATAAAGCACTAGGTGTTCTCACGTTTGTTCTAGTGTGTAGTGCATGCCTAGGGGGAGAGGCGATTTCTTTCTCTTCAATTTAGAGCCGGAAAGACTCTTTAGAGCCTTTCGCCAACGGATGATTTATCGGGTTAGAAACTCTCAACCGGGTCCAAGCAATACCATTGAAGAACAAGCTCAAGGTTCTGACTTGAATGAGACGCCCCGAGAGACGGCCGAAGGGAATTTCATCAATCCCTTTGGTACTTCTAGTCACTCTTCTCAACCTAGTTCTCCTTCTTCATCTACATCAACACCATCTACACCGTCCTCTCCCGCATATCCAATAATGCCTAAGTTCTCTTCGCACTCGACGTTCACGGAAGATGTCTTGCCCGGTCCCACTGCTTTACCGGAAACCTACACCGACAATTTTGTGGCTAAGACTCAATTCATCCAATTGGTCGAGCGGAGCCAATTTAGTGGCTTGCCTACGGAGGATCCACATCAACACATGGAAACTTTCTCAGATTATTGCGATGCTATATCACAAACGGGAATAACCCAAGACCAAATCCGGTGGGTATTATTTCCCTTCTCTTTGATCGGCAAGGCAAAGCAATGGTACAAAGGCCTAGATAAGGCGGCTCTCGGTATAGACACTTGGAAGAAGCTAGCCCTAGCATTCTACCAACAATTCTACCCACCGAAGAAGACTAATCTTTTAAGAGCTTCTCACGGGGTTTCAACAACGTGACGAAGAAAGTCTCTATGAGTCGTGGGAAAGGTTTAAGGCCTTGATCCGTTCTTGTCCCCGTCATGGGTTGGCCCACTGGTTCCTTGTACAACAATTTTGGAACGGTTTATATGAAGATTCTAGGGCTATACTCAACATGGGTTCCAATGGAAGGTTTACCGAGGTCGATGACGATCAAACATGGGCTAGAATTGAAGAAATGGCGGACCACAATTCCCAATATAGTAGGCCTAGGAAGGCGAATCGAGGGGGAAGGCACGAGATCGATGCCATAACACAACTTAGTGCCGATCTTGGAGCACAATTGAAGACCCACATGAATACTATTGATAAAAAGCTCCAAAGTCACCTCAATCAAGTTCAAAGCACAAGTTCTTCCCACCAACACTCGATTCATGAAGTTAATGCTTTGGGAGTTGCACCACCTACTTCTTACTATGGGATATGTGATATTTGTGGGATACATGGTCATGAACCTTCATATTGCCGAAGTAACATCGAGCAAGTGAATGCTTTCCAAGCATACAAGCAAGGTGTTCCATATTCTAACTTCAAAGCTCAAAATGTGCCAAATCCTCACATGTTCCAAGCTTCCCATCAAGCTTCTCAACAACAACACCGTCCTTATGTTCCTCCTCCCTTAAGGGACAACAACCAAGGCTTCCAAGGTTATCAAGGCAATCAAAGGCCTCTTAACAACTTCCAACAACATATAACCAAGGTGCCTTCAACAACAATCAAGGGTTCCAAAATCAAGGGAACTTCAATCATCAAGGTGGTTTCCAAGGAAACCAACACTCCCAAGGACATCAAAACTACAACCATGGTAACACTCAAGGCCTTAATCAAGGCAACTCTCAAGGTACTCAACAACAAAGCAAGCAAAGGAGCCGGTCTCCAACTCATGACTATGGCATTTCCCTAGCCATCACCAATACTCCACACAACCAAAAATCTCCCCCTCGGGATTTCGACATGCAAAAATCAATGTTGGAAATGCAAAGAAGTCAATTGGAGACGCAAAGATCCCAACAAGAACTTATTGCCCAACTTCTAATGGATAACAAGGAAACAAAAACTCATCTCAAGATGCTCGAAACCCAACTAACTCAAGTTGCTTCGGGTAGTTCTTCAAGACAAAAGGGTCAACTACCTCCTCAAGGTGAACCATCAAAATTTGAACATGTAAATGCTATCACCTTGAGGAGCGGTGCATCCTATGATTCTCCCTCGTTTCCTAGTGAGCAACAAGCCATGAAAGAAGTTGAATCTCCACCCCAAGACAATGCAAGTTTGAGAAATCCAATGGAGGAGCAAGTCTTGTGGGAGATTGAGAAATCCCATGAAGACAAGCTTCTCCCACGTCAAGGAAAAGAAAAAGGAAAGAGGAAAATGTCAATTGAAAAGTCCGACCCTAATGAGCAAGAAAAGATACATATCAAGTTGCCATTCCCTACAAGGCAAATGAAGACCATGATGGATGTTCAATATGACAAGTTCCTTAATATTGTGAAGAAGTTGGATGTGAGTGTCCCCTTTACCGAGCTACTTACCCAAATCCCGGCATATGGAAGATTCATGAGAGAAATCTTGGCTAGGAAGAGATCCATCGACAAGGAAGAGACCATAGCGTTCACAAGAGAGGTGACCGAGCTCATACAAGGCTCTACACTTCCTAAATTGAAGGATCCGGGTAGTTTCTCAATCCCGTGCACCATAGGGAACTTAAAGATTGAAAGGGCACTATGTGATTTTGGGGCGAGTGTGAGCATTCTTCCTTATTCTATTTGTGAGCAACTTGGAATGAGAGAGCTCAAGTGTACCTCTATTACACTCCAAATGGTCGATCGTTCACTAAATCGACCATTAGGGATGTTAGAGGATGTGCCATTAAGAATAGGGAAATTCTTCATTCCGGTCGACTTCCTCGTGCTTGATATGCCGGAAGATGCTATCACTCCCATTATCCTTGGGCGCCCATTTCTACATACCGCCGGTGCGATGATTGATGTGAAGAATGGTAGGATCACTTTTGAGCTAGGCGACGAGAAGCTCGTGTTTGACCTCCAAGGCAACACCTCGCCTACAAATGAAGAATCGTGTAATATGATCCACGCCATGAAGGGCATCGATCTAGGGGATGAGTCGAGTGAAAGCTTGAAAGATGACAACTTGTGGGGAATTGAAGATAGTGATTCCGAGCTTGGGGCGGATGAATGCCCATGTGATGTGTTTGATGACAAGTCGATTGGCAAGAAGAAAGTTGAGCCTCCCTTGAGGCCTTGTGAAGATGAGTGGACGTTTGGGTATATACCGAAGGATCGAAAGTACAAGTTCAAGCCGTTGAACTTAGTAGATCGGGATGCCTCGGGAACGTCAAGGCAAAGTTGCAATGACCCTTGGAGTAGAGGTTGGTATTCCACAAGCTTGATCGAAGATTCCTCGAGAGCCTTCGATTTGTTACTTCGTGCCCTTGAAGGCGATGGAATGATCTATGATGTTGTTGAAAAATGAATGAAGAACCCACCACCTTTGGTTTGACGGAGTTCCAAAAGAACCGTCTTATTGTATATATTCCTTTCTTATTCTTTTGTGTGTTTGTGGAATTCTTGTTATTTGGTTGTTTGATGAGCGATGTGAGGGAGGGATTATGATAGATGTTTTGAGCGTATTTGATAGGTGTGAAGTGAAGATGAAGTTTAGAGAGGAGTGGTTGATGATAGAAGCTCAGATCTTGGGCAAGGAAGTCGGTTTTTGAGCTTTTCGTGAGCTTTCGGGGACGGGATTCGAGATCCCGAGGTATTAGTTGACTTGTGGGTGGAGTTATCAAGAGGATTGAAGGCCTAGAAGAGTCATCCCGGCCGGGAAGGGTTTCATCTTGGCCGAGATGAAGTGTGCGCGGAATATGGAGCTACTGACTGCCCATCTCGACCGAGAAGAGGACCATCTCGGCCGAGAAGGGACCATCCCGACCGAGAAGGGACCATCTCGACCGGGATGGGTTTCAGCCTGCCCTTTTTGCCTTCTCTTCGTCACTTGAGCCCACCCAACCACTTTATACCCCCTCCCAACCTCCCTACCTACCCATGCAACTATCATGTGACCCCTACACTTCATATATACACCTTTATCATCACTACACACCGAGTTTCACCTCAAATCCCACCTCATTTACACCAATGCAAGCTTAGAACTTCAACCGTGCGACTATATTGAGCATGAAGAGGAATAATGATCTTTGAGACGATGGAGTTAGTAAGTTGCTAACCGGTTGGTAGGCGACTTTCCTTCTTTTCCGTCTTTTATTGCTAGTCTTTATTCGTTTGTTCCCCTTCCTTTTATGTATTTGGTGTCTTAGAGGCCCTCGGGGCCTTGGTAGTCTTTGCTCCCGACTCTCGATGACGTGACTACATCGAGAGTCGTTTCAAAAATCCAAATTGACAGGTAATTTCACTTTTTCTTTATTTTATTTTCTTTTGGTAGGATTTAGTCGGATTTAGGCGGAATCCGAGCTAGGTGACTTGATTACACCTAGCCCTCCCCTCCTATTTTCTTTTATTTTCTTCTTTTTATTTCTTCCCCCATCCATATCTTTTCTTGTTTCGGTCCTTGGTGACTTGACTACACCCCGGCTGGACACATTCTATCCTTTCTTCACCTTTATTTTTGATTTTTAGCTTCATTTTCGTAGTTTCCCTTCTTTTTAGTGTCTCCGCACACACTACGGATCGAGCATGAGGATATTGCTCGGTTTAAGTGTGGGGGAGCGATATATTAGTCTAGTTTAGTTTTATTTTCGTAGTTTTTTCGAAAAAATTCTTAAAAATCCCTAAAAATTTGAAAATTTTCATAACAAAAACCAAAAAGATTTTATTTTGTGTCTTTTCCTTTTGTGTCGTTGTGTCGTATTTTTGTTGTACTGTGTGTTTTGCCTCCCTATTACCTTGTAGGTTCCTTCATCGCCGTGAGTTTCGAAAGGCTCAAGACATCCAGTAATACCCCTTCAATTCTTTCCCCTTTTTCCCTTTTTTTGTGGAGCTTGGAGAAGATTTGTGATGGTGTGCTCGGGTGGAGCTTTGTGGAGATTTGTGGTTGATTGGTTGAATATTTTGATGTTTTGGGGTGGTGTATGTTTTGTTTGTGTGTTTGTTTTCTTTTCTCTTATTTTGTTTTATTTTGTTGTGTTTGTTTGTTTTTCCTTTTGTTTTCGTTGTGTCTTTGTTTTGTCTCGTGTAGTTTGTGTCTAGTGTGTAAAAAGGTTTTCGAAAACCCGGTTTTGAGGCTAGTGTGCAAGCGTTTACTTTCCCTTTCTAGTAATATGAGTCGAGTCTTGGACTTTAGTCTAGTAGAATGACTTTAAATCAATGATTTCGTTGCTTTCTTACCTTGAGTCCACCTAGTCTACTAGGGATTTACTACGGGATTTGCATTTTGACCATTATGACCACCCACGGAGTGAAAAGGCCTTGGTTGCCGGGTTTCATCTCTTAGGTGACCATGTCCGAAATTGTTTGATTAGTCCAAGTTCTCCACCTTTTTGTGGGTTTGAAGGGGGATCGCGACTCCCGACTTACCCATTTCCCTACCTTCTACACATTTCCCACCAATAAGTTGCAAATTGTTGAACTCCTCACTTGGTTGCAAGAAATGCTTACAAGACAAAATTTGGCCAAAAGGGCAAACCAAGAAAGAAAAAAAAAAAAAGAAAAAAAAAAAAAAAAAAAAAGGCACAACAAAAGAAAAACAAAATACAAAACAAGAAAAAGAAGTGGCATAGCAACTCAAAAGCCAAATGCAAAAGAAAAGAATGTCAAAGAAAATCATCTCACAAAAAGAACTCTCACCCTAAAAAATAAGCCTTTTTCCAACTATTACCGTGAAGAGCCTACCAAAGGACCGAGTCTCTAGGAAGGATGATAGCGGTAATGGTTGGTCTTCCCCACTTTGCAACCTTATCCACCTTTTAACTTGGACTAGTTGGGCGATTTTGGACATGGGACGACCCTCTTGGCTCATCGCTAAAGGAGGCGGGGCTTCACTTACCTACAGTGTCGACTAACTCCGTGGTTCATCCTTTTTCCATCCTGCCTATCGTCTCGTGGTACGTTCTTAGAAGGTTAGGAGGAACCTAGGTAAGTTACCAACGTCTTTATTGCTTTGTTGTCATACTATTAGGGTTTTGTCCATTTCGATTTGTGTTATTAGCTTGGGAACGTTGTCACTTGCCTTGAGTCCTTAACCGGTGTTTCTTCACCGCTTTGTGGAGGGAAGCGGTATTTGTTTCTTTTTTGATGCAACCGTTTGGTGTTTGTTTGTTTGTGTGTTTTCGTGTCCGGTTGCATCCACAGTTTTGTCGCAAGACCTCACTTGCCTTGCGGAGTGCACTTTTCCTCTAAGTGTACTCGCGTGAGTTGAAAGGGCGTAGGGTGCGCTAATACCCGCTCGATTAGTAGTCTAGTTTCTTTTAGTTTTTAGTTAGTAGGTGCTTACTCGAGGGCGAGTAAGGGTTAAGTGTGGGGGAGTTGATAAGTGTGTTTTGTAGTGCTTATTTGTTGTGTTTGGTCCTGGTTTCTCTTGTGAAATCGCTCTTTGGAGCGGTTTCTTGGCTACTTACGCTTCTTCTAGTTCATTTTAGGTTCCTAAGGCCATTCTTGGAGAGGTGGAACCATTTCGAATCGTTTCCGACACATTTGGAGCCAACGAAGAGAAGCAACGACCACCCGGTAGCTTAGACTCGATTCCGAGACCTTGGGACCCATTCCCGAGCACCGAGAATCGATAAGAAGCCCATGAGAAGCAAGTAGGGACCTTTGATATCATATTTGAGGCCTACAAGACCCATCTCGGCCTTCTCGCCCGAGATGAAGATTACAAGCAAAGACGAGCCACTGATGCTCAATCTCCCCGAGATCACCTCATCTCGGCCGAGAAGAGTCTCATCTCGCCCGAGACCATCATCTCGGCCGAGAAGAGCATAACACCGCCTGGTGTTATGCATAACACCGGGCGGTGTTATGCACCATCTCGACCGAGATCATCTCATCTCGACCAAGATGGATCTCATCTCGACCGAGATCATCTCTTCTCGGCCGAGAAGGAGCACCCGTGTTCTTCTTTTCTTCTCCTTTGCTCTTGAACCCTTATAAATACCCTTCCTTTGTATTGTCTAAGCACTTTTACATTATCTTACATTAGATTAAACCCTAGATAGAGTGCCTCCTCTCATTAGCTTAATCTTTCCTTAATCTTTAATTAAACTTAGCTTAATCTAGTTTGTAATCCTTGTATTAAGGAAATTCTTGAAGATTCAACCAAGATTGACATCCTTGGGAGATTTATTTCGGTTTTTCTTATTAATACAAGTTCTTATCTTTTCATCCTCTTGTTAGTAGGTATAATCTTCTTATACTCTTTACTCTTAATCTTTGTTTAATCTTTCAAGTTTTAATCTTTGATTATTGTTCTTGCATTGTTCTTACTAGTTCCATTATGAATGTTTTGTTGTTTGTGTTGATTTATCTTGTTATGGTTAGGGTTAGTTTGATTATGTGTGAGTAGAATTTTTGTGGGGTTAGTAGGGAGATTAAGTGTTGATTATGGATGATTAGGGTTTGATTGTGGATAAAGGTGAATTCTTTGTTGCTAGTCACATATTGAGCACACTATGTGTTTGTTGAATTGCTTGTTTGAGTAGTAGTGGCCATGCTCCTCATACTCGTCTTCCTCTTCTCATTGTGTGATTGGTTTGTGGTTGAATCCTTGTGTATTGGGTAACTTCTTGCATGAGTATTCGGGTTTAGTCTTAGACACGAGAGTGCGGACTTTGGCCTTGACGCGAGAGCGCGGACCGACCTTAGTAACTGGGTGAAACCTACAACCTTGACTTCCCAATCATCCTACTACACTTATGAACCCGACCCAACCCTACTCCTTTCCATATTTGATTTACCCATCTTGTTAGTATTGTTTCTCTAGTTTGATAGTTTCATTTAGCTCTAGTTGTTCCAATTAGTTCTTGTTATATCTAGTCCATTGTTAGTCCACTTTCATCATCTCCAATCATCATAGTTAATCAATTCTTGGTAGTTAGTCTCCCCCTTTGTGTTGTGTTGGTAGCTTAGTCTTGTTTGTGAGTTGACCATAGTCTAGACACCTCTACCGTCCCCGTCGACTCGACCCAACTTACCCTAGCTATCCGTTAGGACTAGTTGGACTTTACTTGTTGGTGGGGACCCACGACAAAACCCTACCATCATTACTTTTTTCCGTATCTTTATTCACCAGGGGAACTCTAAAAAATTAAAAGTTCTAATTTTCGTCCATGTTGTACTTACTTTCTCAGCTTACGATCTGGAGAGTGTGGTCCTCAAATATCTTTCTGCCAAACTTGCCCGTGCTGATCGTAAACGCTCTTTAACCATCCTGAGACAACAGAAAACAAATCAATGTCAGAATCCAGAATACCATGATCCCTACAGATGGTGGCGTGCAAAACTTGCTAGACGTAAACGGATGCTGTCACTTAACCAACTTCGTCTAAAGAACAATATACCTACTCTAGCTACAGGCTCTCCTGATTCTCAGGCCTCCGACCGAACTACAGGTATTTCAGATCTGGACCGCATTATTTTCAATTTGTATAATATTTTCTCAATCAAACTACTATTGCTGATGTTAATGTCATTACCTTAGTCGCCTTCATATATTTTGTATTTACCGATTATCCTTCTCATCGAACTTTTCAGCTTCTGTTAATCGAACCGTCGATGTGCTACGCACCGCCTCTAAACTTATTAGTAATATTTTTGTAAATTGGCGGCTAACGACTGCATCTGAAAGGAGTTCCATAATAGACAGCCTTGCTCGCGACATCTTTGGTGCTCTTGAAGACGATAATAATATTCCATCACCTGAAATAGATGACAAAGGTATATTAAGTTATATTATTAAAAAGAACCCCTGAGCAACCACCTCATTGTAATTGCCATAACATTTTATTATTAACAAACTTAACTTTCAGGTTGGGAGGGTTATTTGGACATCGGTGACCCTGAATACAATTGCCAAAGATGTTCCGCCCAGATGTGGTACGATGAGAGAGATAGGATGAACAGGCGACCAGTTGTTCCTTCATTTACCATGTGTTGTAAGGATGGAATTGTGGAACTTCCTTATCTTACAGATCCGCCACAGCCCCTCAAAGACTTACTTAGTGGAGTACACCCTAAGAGCAAACATTTCGTTGACAACATCAGACCATATAATTGTATGTATTCTTTCACATCATCAGGTGGTAAAATTGACTACTCAATTAATCAAACAAGGGGTCCTTATACCTATCGGATTAGTGGTGAGAACGTGCATCGTATTGGTAGTCTTCTCCCCGGTGAGGATGATATCCCCAAATTCTGTCAACTATACATATATGATACAGAGGCGGAGACTGTAAATCGAAAAAATGCACTTGGGTATCTAATCTACTTCTTATCAGCTTTGTTGTGAATGTTTCCTACATTATTTACATATAAATTCCACCCTCACTACTTATTCTTTTATGATATTCGTGCAGACGTAATTCGTCCTCCAGCTGCGTTTTTGATGATGACTTGATGGCTGAACTGCAGTCAATGCTTGATGAATTTAATCCATTAGTGCAGTCCTTTAGAATGGCAAGAGATAAGATTTACGATGTGACCCGTGGGGATGAAGTTAGGTTGAGACTTATTAGCGGACGGCTTACCGACGGTAGGACATATAATTTACCATCCGTGTCAGAAGTTGCTGCATTGATTAGGGGTGAGTTGGAAGAGGCAGTTCAGTCTAGAGATGTCGTTGTCGAGGAAAGGGATGGTAGGCTGAAACGAATAAATGAACTGCATCCCTCATTTTTGGCACTCCAGTATCCTATTTTTTTCCCACGTGGAGAAGATGGTTACCGACTGGGCATTAAGCACTCTGACGAATCAATTAAAGAATCCAGTAACCCAGAGACAGGCCGTAACCAACTGACATTGAGGGAGTTTTTTGCATTCCGTTTTCAAGATCGTTCACCAACCGTAGAGTCTGACACCATTCTTAGGGGTTGTAGGCTATTTCAGGAACTCTGCGTTGATGGATACACAATGGTCGAGGCTCAGAGGCTGACATATTTACGTTTTAACCAGCCAAGTTGAGGTCCGAGAACTTTAAAATGCTTTCAACTGCAGCTGCAGGTGGTCAGACAGATCTTGCTGCTACCGGTGTTAAGTACATAGTACCTTCAAGCTTTGTTGGGGGAAAAGGCTACATGCGTGAAAACTATCAGGATAGTATGACAATATGTAGATGGTGTGGCTACCCTGACTTATTCATCACATTCACATGTAACCCTAAGTGGCCCGAGATCACTAGATTCGTACAAAAAAGAGGTCTCAAGCCGGAGGATCGCCCCGACATTGTCACCCGAGTTTTCAAACAAAAACTTGAACAACTATTGAGGGATTTCAAGGATTTTCAAATTTTTGGTCGCACTAGAGCAGGTTACACTCATCTTTCACGTTACAATTTCATATTTACACTTTAGAGAAACCGCATTTGCTATCATATTGAAGTACGTGTATTTTTAATATGTTTCCCTTTTTTTGTGCAGTTGTTTGCACTATCGAATTTCAGAAGCGTGGTTTACCACATGCACACATTATTTTATTTCTCCATCGTGAAGATAAGTTCCCCGAGGCAGCTGACGTAGATAGAATTATTTCAGCAGAAATTCCATATCCTTCGGAGGAACCAATTTTGCACGAGGCTGTGAAGGAATTAATGATCCACGGACCGTGTGGTCTTGCCAACCCCAAGTCTCCGTGTATGGAGAAAGGTGTTTGCACTAAGAGGTTTCCTAAGTCCTTTTGTAAGCGTACTTTTGTCGATTCCGAAGGGTATCCAATGTACAGAAGACGCGACAGTGGCATTACTGTTGAAAAGAGTGGTGTCCCAATACACAATGGTTATGTTGTCCTCTATAGTCCAGAATTGCTTAGACGTTATCGTGCACACATCAATGTAGAGTGGTGCAATCAGGCTCGGTCAATTAAGTATTTATTCAAGTATATTAACAAGGGATACGATCGTGTTACAGTTGGAGCTTCGTCAGGCAGTAACACGGATGATATCGACCAAATTAAAGAATACTATGACTGTAGATATATTTCTCCCGCAGAAACTGTCTGGCGTATATTTGCATTTGATATCCACTACAGAACCCCCCCCCCCCCCCCCCCCCCCCCCCCCCCCCCCCCCCCCCCCCCCCCCCCCCCCCGCGTCATTCGTTTGGACTACCACTTGCCAAATGAGCAAAATGTTGTCTACAGTGAGGATAACCCTATTGAAGACATCATCAGCAGGTCCGGCAGTGCCCGCACTAAATTTAAGGGTTGGATGGAGTATAGTGCTAACAACACTGATGGCAGGGATCTTACTTATGGCGATTTCCTTACTAAGTTTTTTGGCATGCCGACAAGAAGTGTTGGACTCCTAGGAAACAAGGTTTTAGCCTTGGCAGAATGTACCACATGTCCCCACTTGGTGGTGAGAGATATTATATAAGAACTCTTTTGAATTTTGTCAAGGGTGCAAAATGTTACGAGGACATTAGAACAGTAACGGTGTTGTCCACCATTCCTTTCGAGAAGCTTGCTACCCTCTTGGCTTGCTCGGTGATGACAAAGAATATATCCAAGCAGTAGAGGAGGCAAGTGATTGGGGATCCAGTTATTACCTTAGAAAGTTATTTGCTACCCTTCTCTTCTCAGGTAGTTTGGTTATGCCAGAATATGTTTGGGAACAAACATGGCCTTTGTTGACTGAGGATATTTTACACATACGTAGGAGGGAGCTGCTGAATTTTGGTACCTTCTATTATCTTACCTTTAATTATTTATGTTAATTTGTGTCAAGTACTTTCTTAATTTTAAATTGTCAACTAAATGTTCTTTATTTCTCAACCCTTCTTAGTCACTAAGCTTATTAACTGTCCTTTTTATTCTATCGTAGACCTTCAGATGTCCGATGATCAGTTAAAGAACCACGCGTTGTCCGAGATAGAGGTTATTCTGCATAGCAATGGCAGTTCTCTTAGCAAGTTCCCTGAAATGCCGATGCCTGATTATGCTCTCAATTCCTTGCATTCTAATAGGCTTATTTCTGATGAACTTTCTTATGATAGGGCTGCTTTATCTCTTGAACTTGAGCAGTTCATGTCGTCTTTCACTGACGAACAGCGTTTAGTTTACGACACTATAATTGATGCAGTTCGTACTGGAAAAGGTGGTGTTTTTTTCTTATATGGGTATGGCGGTACAGGTAAGACATTTATTTGGAAGTCGTTATGCGCTTCACTAAAGAGCAAAGGGGATATTGTCCTCTCCGTAGCGTCTAGCGGCATTGCAGCTATTTTGCTGCCAGGAGGTAGAACCGCACATTCCAGATTCTCTATACCACTTAATGTTGACGAGAACTCAATTTGTCGTGGTATAAAGCCCGGGTCAGACCTCGCTGAACTCATTACTATGTCAAAGTTGATCATATGGGATGAGGCTCCAATGGTGAACCGCTATTGTTTCGAAGCTCTCGACAGAAGTCTTAAGGACATAATGCTGTTTTCTAATGAAATTTTGTCTGACAAACCATTCGGAGGGAAGGTTGTCGTTTTTGGTGGGGATTTTAGACAAATTCTTCCAGTTGTTCCCAAGAGTAGTAGGCAAGACATTGTCTACGCTTCTATTTGTTCTTCCCCCGTTTGGAAGCACTGTAAGGTATTAGCCCAATTTATATACACAACGAATCTACGCACGGAATTATATTCATTTAATTTCTTGCAGCTAATAAATAAAACTTTTCCTTTCGTCTAGGTTCTACGCCTTACTAAAAACATGAGACTAGAGGTTGGACGAGCCAATTCTGACGCAGATGAGATCAGGGAATTTTCTGAATGGCTACTGCAAGTCGGTGATGGTGTTGCTGGTGGTCCTAATGATGGATTAGCAAAAATTCAGATCCCTGAAGAAGTACTTCTTCATCCAGGTCATGATCCTATTGCAACTATAGTAGACAACACTTATCCAGACATTGAACATCATGTCGGCGATTACAACTACTTTCAGGAGAGGGCAGTTCTTGCACCAACTCATGATGTTGTACAGGACGTAAACGATTATATAATGTCTCTAATCCCTAATCCGGAGAAGGTCTACTTAAGTGCTGATGAGTTGAGCAAAGATGAAACAAGTATAATCGTCAAACAAATCGACTCTACTGAATATCTGAACTCCATTAGGTCGTTAGGTTTACCGAACCACAAGCTGACGTTGAAGGTTGGCGCTATTGTTATGCTCTTAAGGAATATTGACCAGGCTAACGGTCTGTGTAATGGTACCCGTATGGTCATAACAGGAATGGGTGAAAGGTCCTCGAGGCAGTAGTTATTTCGGGTAGGAATGTTGGTTCTAAAGTTTTCATTCCCCGAATTAAACTGTCTCCATCCGACGAGCGAGACTAAGTTCCCTATTAAGTTTGATAGAAGACAATTCCCAATTGCGGTATGTTTTGTCATGACCATTAACAAAAGTCAGGGTCAGTCATTGTCAACTGTTGGTTTGTACTTGCCAAAACCCGTGTTCACTCATGGCCAACTATACGTTGCCTTTTCTCGAGTGACAAGCAAGAAAGGGCTCAAGGTTTTGGTCATTCCAGAAGTTGATGATCTTGTTCCTAACAGAACCACAAATGTAGTTTACAAGGAGATATTTACCAATGTTCGTTAATTCTAAAAACTACCATCTTATTGGTTTCTTTTACGTTATCTTATTTTCTTCATTGTATGCACTATTTGTTTGTCGACATACAATCAATGTTTTACGCGATTTTTATTTTCCTTGAATTATTTCCCCACTTGGAATATATATTCCTATCTGCTTTCTATATTTCAATGATGTATATCAGTCTTTTAATTATTTTAGTAAACCTATTATAGATGGCATTTCCATTAACACAATTCATATATACAACTCAATGGAAGAGAATAATACAGTTCAGTGTTTCACAGTTATATCACTATTACAGTTAAATACTACAGAGCAGAATATATAATACTTCCATATGTATTCAACTTATATCAATAGTACATATGCTTAATTGTTATAGAGCGGAATACTAAGGTATGTGTTACAGTTATATCTACAACTAAATGAAAGAGATATTACATTTCAGTTTATACTTATAAGCTATTATTATCAATAGAAGTCAATAATCTCCAAGTTATTATGTACCAGGATCAATGCCATCATTTATACTTATTCACTGTAATTAGAACTGCATTAAGTATACCAATAATTCACCTCTGTTTTTTTTTTGGTAGCAGTCATCTCAACCTCATTTCCATTGTTGTCTACCGAGCACCTTTTTTCACTGCCAATTTTTTTACCGCCATTCCTTTCATTATTGAGTTTCCTTCTCATCTCGATTACTTCTTGTTCTATTGCATCATTTTTCATAGTTTATCAGTGTACTTTATTTTTTTTAAATGACTTAATACAGCCCGTTTTAGTGCCTTATATTAGTCAGCCCTATGGTTGTACAAAATACTGCAGCACCATAACTAATATCAGTAAATGCTATATGTCAGTAGATTCTGTAATATTATCATTTAATCATCTCACTTTCTTTAAAATCCAAATTAATACTCCGTAAAAATTAGCACTAATAATAATTTAATTTCCATTGATAATATAGTTAAACTAATACATTCCACATATAGCACTGGACATACATCCTGGCATACATATCATTCATTAAAATACATTAAAACTGATAATAACTTATAGTTAACTAATACCACCAACATACGTAGCATATTCTACCAACTAAACTTAAACTTAAACATGTCAACTGTGTTCAATACAATTCTGAAAATTTGTTGTTACCACAACAAATTGTGCTGTCTAAACAGTTTAGCATCGGCACACTTAATATATTAATTTTCCTAATATTTTTATTATTGATGATCAAGGTTCTCTTTTTCCGCCACTCCCACCAAATCGAACACATAAAAGTTTTTTAACTTCAATTGTTCACCACATGCACTCAACATCACTGAAGATGTCAATCAGTTTCTCTTCAATTTCATCATAAACTTCAGTGTTACCTTCTGACACTCCTGATACCCCCTTATACTTCGACTCCAAATCAACATCAGCGAACTGGCAGCCTTCTCCAAGTATATCAGTATCATTTCTTGATGCTATCCAGACATGTGCACCCTTCCCACGCTCACTCCTACCCACATAATTCACCCTTCCCTTTCCACAGACCTCGAAATTGCGCTCAAGTTTGAAAGCAAACCTATAATTCTTTTCCCCCCTTTCAAACTCTATCACCACTATCCTTCTGAAAGTATTACCCTGACCCCATAATCCCTTTGCCTTAGCTACAGGATATCCCATAGACCTAAGTTTATCCCTAAGGGAGTTGAAACTCTTCCCCGAAACCGTTCCCTTATTATCTAAGTGATATGGCATGTTAGCCATCATGCAGGTTGCAGGGTACATATATTCCCTCCTCTCATCTTTCTTAACCCTCTTATCTCTATGCATCTTTTTTTCTACTCTTTACTACTTTTTTTGTTTTGTTAGTTTTTCTGAATTTTTGAAAAAGTACCACATTCTAACCCCTATTTATAGTCCATATTTCAATAAGAACTGAGAAGACAGTATTGAATATAGAACAAGTGTCTAATTTTCCGGAAATTGCTATTAGCATTATATATTTTCAATTTTTCTTTGTTTGTTTATTCCCAACACACTTCCTCTTAGATTCTTTGAATGACCCTCATTTCTTTTTCAACACAAGCAATCAATTGCATTAAACAGTAGAAGATATTCCCCATAATCACTAATGCATATCTATAAATAAAGTTAAAAGGGTTGTTTATGCATTTAATTTTTTGCCACGTGGCGGGCATTAAATGCTTGAGCAACCTTTTATTATTATTATTATTATTATTATTATTATTATTATTATTATTATTATTATTATTATTATTATTATTATTATTATTATATAATTTCTTTTCTTTTGTCAATTTAGTCTTACTGAATTTTTCTCTCATATATGTATGTGTCACCAAGTTTTGCCTTTACACAGTTGCAAATTTTGGCTTCTTAAAAGATTTCCCGTTCTATTTTCAAAATATTCTCCTCAGTTGTATACTCGCTCTTTGTTCGTTCTAATTTTGGTGCTAATTTTTTTCGTGCATTTGTTGTTGTTTAGTGAACTTATGTGAAGCCACTAATCAAGTCTGGAATTCCTCGCTTTTCAGGTATAATAGTTTTATTTTAGTTGATTATTTATATAGATATATTTGAAGTTAACTTTAAATATAATGGATTTGGGGTTCATAAGAGTGTACTTTTATTTATATTCAAATTTAAAGAAATTTACACAATATGATTAAAAAGAGGTTACAACTGTTTTTGTTTTTCAGTTTCTTGCATTCGGCTTTGATGTATTCTTATTGCATTTTGTTTTGTTGCTTATATATGTATTGTTTTTTCATGATTATAGATAGATGCGTTTCCGTTCTGTTTTTAAAATATTCTCTTCAGTTGTACAATTGTTCTTCCTTGATTCTAATTTTAGTGCTGATTTAATCTTTTTGCATTTGTTTTTGTTTAGTAAAATCATGCGAAGCCAATAATCAAGTCTGCAATAATTTTTCATTTCTCAGGTATAATAATTTTATTCTAATTGATTATTTATATAAATATATTTCAAGTTCACTTTAAATATCACGGATATTGAGTTCATAAGAGTGTGCTTTTTTTTTTTATATTCAAGCTTGAAGAAATTTACAAAATATGATTAAGAAGCTGTTTGTCCTTTTACAATTTCTTGCATTCGGCTCTAATTTACTCTTATTGCATTTTGTTTGTTGCTTACATATATGTATTTTTTTCATAATTTTAGAGTTGTTATAAAGTTTTCGCTTTATTATTAAACTTATATATACATAGACAAAATATTAGATAAAATTTTTAGAAAGATTGTGATTAAAATAATGTACGTGATAATAAATGTACTAACAAAACGAATCATCTTTGTTGGAAAGTATAAAAATAAAATAAAATAATGGAGTAAGTTAAATCAAATGAAATTTCCATTCTTTATCAATGAATATTAATTTTCTACTCATTATTATAACAGATAATAATTAAATAAGGGTAAATGAAAAGGTTTTCGTCAATTACTAATGTAATTAATTACATTTAATAAAAAAAACTTAATATCACATATAAAAATACGGCAGCTTATTAAAAAAAGTTTTAGAAAAGAATGTGATTTTCGAAAATGTAGCTCGTAATAAATTTATCGGTTATGTTAAATACAACCCATAGGGTTGTATATAAGGCATTAAAAGCTTCCAAATTTAGTATAAACATAGAATTTGAAGCCCAAATTACACATGTATCGATGCAATTAATGCATGTATTGAAAAATTATTTCCTCTTATGGCCTTTTAAATACAACCCTAAGGGCTGTATTTATCATTTTCCTAAATTTATTAATGAAAACAATTTGCAGTGATTTTTACATTCACTAATGAAAATGTAACAACCCGGATTTTCCAGACTTTATAAATAAGTCTATAATAGGAAACAGCGGAAGACATGATACATATCCGAGTCATTACTATTCTCAACTAATTAGATTACTTTTTAATAATTATTAAAGTACTTAAATATTACATTTAATTATAACAATTTATGAAGAAATAGAAATACATTCGAGTCTCATCTTGATCAGCTATCTTCAACCTTGCCCGTCTGAGGAATGGTCAGTCTCCTTTAATCTGACGATTAAAATATTTTTAAAAATAATTTCATAGAAAAACAAATCGTCAGGTGGGTAAATTATCAAAATTTAATATGAATAAAATATTAAATCAAACATAGATCAAATAATAGTACATAATCGCACAACCGATAACACATAACTTTAGAATTCGTAAGAAATGTTTTAAGTGCCGTATTATTTTAGAAAAGTTTTATCACGATATACCGGCCAATTATTGTACAAGTTCCAAATAGGTTTTTATTTGATACTTGTACAATAATAATATACCGCCAATCACACCGATACCAGGGGGCTTACATTATTACCCCTGTTTACCGTGGTGACATAAACACGTTTAAAACAAAATTCGTCCTCTCATCTCCAGGGTCGAATGCCGGATACGTGGGGTTGTTACCCGCACCATGGACTACTCACCACCCGGCCGGTTATCCCCGCAGCCACGCTCCAATCGTCGACTCACGGGAACCCGGGTGCGATCCACCTAACACGTACGGGACTGATCAGGTCCCCACCTAAAGTATGGCCACACTCCCGCCTACTCTCGAGTCAATGACAAGGGCAGCCAAAGACCCTTCGTACGCTATGGACGGTTTTATACGGTTAAGCTAAGCACTATTCTTCCAAGTTATCTCGTACACAATAGAGACAACCTGCTTTCCCGCTCAAAGAGATTTCGAATAAAGTCCTAAAAATGCCCAATAAAATATAAAACCATTTGAATTATATTTTGAAAACATTATGTGTTATCCAACTCAAATTCGATAGAAATTCCTTCTCTTATAATTAGATACGAAGTAACAATAGCCAAATAGCACGTAGTCAAATAAAGGTCTCCTTACGGGTTGTCCCTATTTGTAGGCCGGGATTTGGCTAACGAACTTGGTTAATATGTCAAATGATTAGTATGACCATTTAACGGAGTTTAGCCAAGTTTAATCGATTTAACTAAGGGACGGTTTTCATTCCCCGGAGTAGTTTAATCGATGTAGATCGTCTTAGTTTAATGTGGTTAATTCCATTTTAAAAATATCGATTTGAAATAATTTTAAGAAAAGTTATTTTAAAAGGTTTCTGATTACGTTGTGTAATGTAAGCGAATGCGTTTTGATTTGAAAATTTTATTAAAAAGTTTGTTTATTTAAATACTTTGATTTTAAAAAGATTGTTTGTGGATTTAAGTATGTTTGAACGTTTTAATAAAGTCCAAAAAGGCTGATGCATATCTGTTTGCTAAAAACTCAATTTTGTCTTATAAGAAATTTTATTTTGAAAGCGTCAAAGTATACCAAAAGTTTGTTTAAATATATATTTTTAGGAAAATGTCGAGGTTTATTTAGGCGAATTTTAGTGATATCGTGAGTAAGGCCTAAACGCTTGCCAAGGTCCTAAAAATCTAACCTATTCGTAAGAATAACTAGGTCTTTTATATTACATAATTTGGGGTATCGTTTGGTCAAGTCTCGCCCTAATCTATTAAATTACATCGATTTTTGAAGTCTTTAAATAAAACAATAACAACAATAAAAATAAAAATACAAATACAAATTTACAACATTATTTTAAGGATAACAATTAAAGAAATCATTTAGCACGTAAATGGGTCCACGAAATTATTTCGGAAAAGTCCCTATGCCGTATTTTATGTTATCATACCTAAAGTGATTATTATTTTTTTTGTTCTTAACTATACGATTATTCTAAAATTTGATTAGAACTCTAAAATTTTATGAGACCCTAAATTTTATTATTATCTCCATTTCAACTCAAACTGTCACTTTAACTAATAAATTTCCCTTTTCATTATTTATGAGTTTAGACCAAAGTTTTATTTATACTATAAGTTATTATACTAATATTTCCCATAATTTAGTAGTAGTCTTACATGCAACCCCTTATTAACATAAAACTATGATTAAAATTAACATGCAAACAGTTATATGAAAAATTCATTCTGTAAAAATGAATTTTTCATCAGTTAATATAATTTACCCACCCTTGGTCCGATTTTTGATCTAAAAAAAACGAGATATGCAACTATGCTTTTTCGATCTCGGCCCCAAGGTCTTCTTCGGCCTCCTCGGCTTCTTCTTCTTCTTTGCCACCAAAACCCATATAATAAATTAAGTAATTAATTCCACCAAAATCTCAGAAAAATAAAATAAAAAAAAATGAAAATAAAATTAAGGAATTTATAAGTGAATATACTAGATCTACCGTTTTTAAGGACATGCAATGCCAAACTTAAAATTTAAAAAATAAGATAGTAACTATATAACTCAAATGTATTAGATCTGTAGATTTTAAGCACATGCAAGACTAAAAATGGTTAAATTTTCAAAAAGTTTAAAATAAACTGAAAAATAAAATTAAAAATGATGGATTATAAGTTTTAAAAGAAACATGCAAGATTTTACTTATATAAATTTTTGTTTCATTATTATTATTATTATTATTATTAGAATAAAAATATGAAGAAAATATATATACATAAATATGAAGAAAATATACCTTTTTACAGAAAAAGATGGGTTAATCTTATAAAATCAAGCTTGACTTAGTTCCTTTATTTTGATAAACACCTCATGATTTTTTCTAATTTGGTTGAAATATTATTATTATTATTATTATGTATTGTTTTATTATAGTATGTAGTGAAAAGTAGTGGGTTATTATGGTAGAGTAATATGGTGGAGTAAGAGTGAATGAGTGGAATGAAATTAGGAGGAAGGAGGAGTGTGGTGATTAAATGAATTTAGGAAAGAGGGAAGAAGGTGGATTGTAATGAGAGAGGGAGAAAGTGACGTGAAAGGTGAGAAAAAGAGGAGAGAGGGAAACAAAAAGGTAGGTAGGATTAATTTCAGCAGTTTTGGGACTCGTAATTGAGTCTGTTTTGAAATTAAATCAGTCTTTGTTTACGCTTGTTTTAAAACACGACATTATTTGAAATAGTTCAAAATAGTTTATTGGCGGAGAAATTAAATGTCTTAGCTTCTGGGGACTCATAGTACCCACTCTCATCTTCAAAATGTATATTGTAGTGTGCAAGTATGAGAATTAATGAAAGAGTTATGATCGACTTAAGTTGTCCTTAAGCTGAGCTGAAAAATCTAATATAAATAATAGTAAATTAATTTAAATAAATAAAATGACATGTTACAACTTTTGAAATAAAGAATAAAATGAGAAAATTTGTAGAAATCAAATATAAAATTTCTATCCATCCCACGGAAGGGGGTCTGGTAGTTTCTAAAATACGACAAAATATAACGTAAAGTAGAAAGTATTTCTAAAAGGATGTTAAAAATACGGGGTGTTACAGAAAATTCTTATTGCTATAAAAGGTAGTATTAGATTGTGATTAAAATGATGTACGTGATAATAAATGCACTAAGAAAATGACTCATCTTTGTTGAAAAACATAAAAATAAAATAAAATAATGGAGTAAGTTAGGTCAAATGAAACTTACATCATTATCAATGAATATTAATTTTCTCCTCATTATTATAACAAATAATAATTAAATAAGGGTAAATGAAAAGGTTTTGGTCAATTACTAATATAATTAATTACATTTAATGAAAAAAAACTTAATATCACATATAATAATACAGCAAATTATTAAATAAAAGTTTTAGAAAAGAGTGTGATTTCTGAAAATGTAGGTCATAATAAATTTTTTAATGAAAACAAATTGCATTGATTTTTACATTCACAAACGAAAATTCTTATTTTTATAAAAGGTAGTATTACACAATTTACTATTTTCGATTAAAAAAAAGGTACACTCTTATGAACACAAAACCCATGATAGATAAATTTAACTTGAAATATATTTATATAAATAATCAATGAATTATAACAAATAATAATTAAATAAGGGTAAATGAAAAGGTTTTGGTCAATTACTAATGTAATTAATTACATTTAATAAAAAAAACTTAATATCACATATAATACTACAACAAGTTATTAAATAAAAGTTTTAGAAAATATTGTGATTTCTGAAAATGTAGGTCATAGTAAATTTATTAATGAAAACAATTTGCATTGATTTTTACATACACAAATGAAAATTCTTATTGTTATAAAAGGTAGTATTACACAATTTACTATTTTCGATTAATAAAAAAAGTACACTCTTATGAACACAAAACCCATGATATTTAAAGTTAACTTGAAATATATTTATATAAATAATCAATGAAAATGAATGTATTATAACTGAAAAATGAGAAATTTCAGACTTGATTATTGGCTTTGCATAAGTTCACTAAACAAAAACAAAATCCGAAAAGTAATATCCGTAATACATTTATTATCGCTTAAATTTTTAAATTACATATTTTTCTACGCCTTTTTTTATATCTAATTCTTCGTCCGCGCTAAGTTGTTATGTTATTAGTATGTTGTATTAATTTATGCTTTTATTAGATTCCTTATTAATTTTATTACTATCTATCTATCTATATTCTATATATAAAGTTAAAATGGTTATTTTAGTATTTAATTTTCTGCCACGTGGCAGATATTAAATGCTCAAACAATCCTTTATTATTATTATTATTATTATTATTATTATTATTATTATTATTATTAATTTCTTCCCTTTGTCAATTTAGTCTTATTAAATTTTTCCCCCATATATATGTGTGTGTGTGTGTCATCAAGTTTTGGCTTTATACAATGGCACATTTTTTCTTATTAAAAAATTTTTCCTAGGTAACTATTGTCTGCTCTAATTACAACTTTAAGCACCATCATTATTGCAATCGAAGCTACATTTCAACTATGTTTAATTCCATTAAACACGAAATCGATCCACATGTAATTTCAGACAACTACTCTGTATATATATTCGCCAAACGACTTGGTGGATGATTTACAGAAACCAACGCACACAATTTTTAAGCGGATAATCCCGTGAATCCGGAAATACCTCATCCCACGCCATTTCATTTTCGATTCCCTCTTTCTGTCTCTGCTTTCTGAGTCTTCATTTCAATCCTTTCGACTGTAGTTGATAGGTTCAGTCTTTGTTCATCCCTTCACGCCATCCCCAATTTTTTCTCCTTGAGTTTTCCGTCATCAACAAAGCACGTGCAACACAAATATCGATGAGATTTCATACTTATATTCCAGATTTTATTTATTAAATGCATATATTAGATATACAAAGTTAAACCAAAAAAAATATTACAGATCTGACCTTTGATCGGTAATTCATTCATATTAAGAGTAGATCTTCAGTCGACCTTGAGTGAAACTCCATTGTTTTCAGCTTCCGCGCCGTTGATTTATCTTGATCGTCAATCTGTGGGTATGGAAAGAGATGAGGATGAGAATGGGGCTTTTACTTTTGCTCTAAACCTAAGAGCAAGTTTAACAATGGAGAAAAAACTTTCCATTGTGCATGATGGAGAGAAACGTGCCCTTATACAATGGAGAAGCTCTCCATCCTCATGGAGAATATGGGTTTTCTCCAACCTGGTGAAGAAAAGAATGGAGAGGTGTGAGCCTTTTTATGTCAGTGGAGAGAGAGTATATGGTGGATCAATTTGTTGCAACGGACCAATTTGTGTACAACGGATACTTTATATTTTCAAAGTTAACTGTTTCAACGACTCTTTTTTTTTCTACCCCATACAATTTACTATATATATATATATATATATATGATAATTTATCTACCTAATTTTCCACCACATCATAATTTTATCTACCTAATTTGTTACTACATACAAAATGAGTAATAATAATAATAACAATAATAGTAATAATAATCCTAATCCATTTTTATTTAATCAATATGATCAATCATATTTATAATTTCTTGCTTTTCAAAATATGTCAACTAATTATCATAATAATCGTCCCCCTAATATTCAGGCACCGAATATAACTCAGAACCCGCAGTCAAATTCACAATTTAACCTATCTTCTCGAAATTCTGGGGTGAACTCATCATATTTCGATTCACCAAATCCTCATTTTGGTGGTAATGAGCAAATGAGTTACGATAGTGATCGTGTCACTCGTTTGTCACACGATGAAAATATTAGTGTGGACAGGAACGAGTACGTGGACGAGTCGAACGTCATCAGGCCAGCCATTGACGGAGGCAATGGAAATGCAAAAAATGTTTGGTCAGACGATGAAGATAGAGCTCTCGTATCATCCTATATGCGAGTGTCAACAGATGGAGCAATTGGAACGGGTCAACGTGTTTCGAAATTTTGGTCGAGAGTGAGGAACTTGTTCAAAGAGGCCCGACAATCAAACCCCGGTGCAATCAAACAGCGTAATGTTGGCATGCTCACTAATCGGTGGTCCCGAATTTCAGCTGGAGTACAGAAATGGGTGGGTCAGTACGAGAGAGCTAAAAGGAGAAGTACCAGCGGAATGAATTTGAACGACATTCTATCTGAGGCTCATGTGTTTTCAAAAAAAGACGCGGTTTGGGAGAGGCAGTGGTATTTTCTTAAGCAATACCCGAGATGGGAAACGGTTATTTGTGAGCAAGAATCACCACAACAACTGGAGGGAAGAAATGTCGACACAACTGCTTCTGATAGTAGTGGGAAAAGGAGTCGTGCGAACGATGAAGACCGTCTCGAGACAGGAAGCGAAGGCCCAAGCAGCCGTCCACCGGGAATGAAGGCGCAAAAGCGAAGGAAGGGAAAATATAAAGTTCTTGATGAAGAAGATGATATTATTGTTAAGGAAATCCAGGAGATTGCTAATATAATGAAGAAGAAGATGCTAGACTCGGAGAGGAGAACCGACGCGGAAATAAGGAATCAAATATGGAACCAAAAGATAAAGTTATATGAACATTTATGTAATATGAGCAGCTTGACTGCAGTGGAGGAGGAGCACAAGAACAAACTGTTCCTAGAACTGTATGACATCTAGACGTGACCTTCATAAATAAATTAGATAATTAAGTTTAATTTAAAATTTAAGTATCGAGTAATGTCGTTGTTGAGCTAGGTTACAAAGTTAAGCAGCTCATTCATAATAATGTGCGTTTGATAAGTTTATGTTTTAGTTACTTTTTAATGTACGTTTAATGTTAGTGTCGGCAAATGAACCTAGATGAAATCCCCACCATTACCGTTAGGGTTGCTCTAACACACAACATTCAAATTAAATTACATAACATTATTTCAAACACACAGGTCTAGACAACACACAACTGGTCTATAAAAAAAATTACTTCGAAATATAAAAATAAACTGAAATGCCATACATATAAAGTACTTAAAATTGTTCTCAACCGCTATTTTCCTGACGCTCTTTATTCTTCTAAATGTGTTCGATTAAATCATTTCTGAGTGTCAAATTAACGGAGCTGTCTACCAAGTGCGTTCTTTTAGCGATATATTCCTCCACCCTATTGACATACCCTATAGAATGTTGAGATAATTCAACAGTTGTTACATCTTCATCTGATTCGTCATTGAACTCATTTGGATCATCGTACGACGGATATGAGTACCTCTCGTCTTCTACAATCATATTATGCAATATGATGCAAGTTTTCATAATCTTTGTCAACATTTCCTTATCCCAAGTCATAGCAGGATGTCGAATGATGGCCCACCTTGCTTGTAACACTCCAAAAGCACGCTCCACATCTTTTCGAACACTTTCTTGTTGCTCCGCAAATAGGCGTTCCTTAGGAGTTTGTGTTAGCGGAATTGATTTCATAAACGCGGACCAATTTGGATAAATATCGTCGGTCAAATAATACGGGGTGTCATATCGACGCCCGTTGACGACATACTCGACAACAGGGGCTCTTCCATTTAACAAATCATCGAATATGTGAGATCGGTAAAGTACTGTTAAGTCGTCCAGGGTACCTAGTAGGCCGAAAAAGCAGTGCCATATCCACAAATCTTTCGAAGCAACTGCTTCTAAAATCACAGAAGCAGTTCCATCCCTTCCTTGATATTGACCTTTCCATGCAGTAGGACAGTTTTTCCAAGTCCAATGCATACAATCGATTGAACCAATCATACCAGGGAATCCTCTTTTCTTATTAACTCGGAGTAGTTCTTTTAAGTCGTCTGTTGTCGGACTCCTCATGTAAACATCTCTGAACTGAGCTATTACTGCGTCCGTGGATTCATGAAGTGCGATCCTTGTCGTGCTTGAGCTGAGCCTCAGGTACTCGTCCACTCTATCGGCGGCCTCTCCATATGCTAGCAACCGGATTGCAGGAGTACATTTTTGTAAATCTGAAATGCTCAATCTCCCAGTAGCGTCTGGTAATTGGTGGAAATAAGGATTGTGCGCTTTCACGCCTTCCAACACACGTAGGAATACGTGTTTTCGCATTCGGAAACGACGGCGAAACACATTATCAGGATACGTGGGTTGAGGGGCGAAGTAGTCGTTGTAAAGTTGATTGTAGCCTTCTTCTCGGTTTCTTTCAATTCGACGCCTTTTATGCGGTCGATTTGAACGAGCTTTGCGCTTATTTCGCAAACGTCTCCATACTGCTATAAGAGATAGACAAGCGGCGGCATCGTTCTCTAAATCGTCAGATGAAGAAACCATTTTTTTGTAAAAGGTAGAGTAATTTGGTGTTACTGTTTTACGAAATGTAGAAGTGTGTTTCTGAGTGTATTCATTTTTGCACATTGTAAGGGATATTTGTAGTTGTTCGGAATATCGCCGTTGGAAATATGGTCGTTGGAAATATGGCCGTTTGAAATATAGCCGTTTGAAATATGGTCGTTGCAAATATAGCCGTTTTTTTAAATTCTATTTACGTGATATTTACGTGATCAAGATGTACCGGCAGACCGACTAAATTACGATTCAGACGAGTGGTTAGAAAGTGAATGTGATGACTCTGATTGATTTTAATTGTTGTAGTATGTTCATGTACCCAGTCATGTCTGTTTAGTAAATGTTTTTCGCTTAATGTAACGTTCGTTCTTATTAATGTATTTTTTTTACGTCTTTAAATTGAATGTTTGTGATTAATAAAGCATCGTAGTTTGCTAAAAAATGTGTACAATTCGTATTTTGCTTTAACCTTACGCCAATTTTATCTAGTAGAAATACCATAGAAATTGAGAAAATACGTAAAAAGTAAACAAAAACAAATCGTGAATTTTTAATTTCACAGTGTACTAAATTTAATTAATCGTCTAATTAGAATATAATCAAGAAGTTAATTGTAATTAGAGATAATTGAGAATGAGTGAGATAAATAGATAAAAATGAGTTGTGAAAGGTGTGGGTCCCATTATGCAGAGTTGATGGAGAAAAAATGTATCCATTGTAAATGATGATTTTTGGGTAGACAAAAAAAGATGGAGAATAGTGATGGAGAAAAAATATGGAGAAAAAAGTATCTATTTTAAACTTGCTCTAACATTTCTATGTGGACCCAAAGTCAATACCGTTTTGGAGATGTGAATCTCATTACCCGATTTTCTGGTATTTTGTGTGTTTACTACTTTGTATAAGTTGCTACACGTCTTTTCTAAATCCGTTTTTCTATTACAGATCACCTTTTTTTTTAAAAAAAAAACAGACACATTTGTTTAAAAATTTTTATTACGACAGCAACGTAGTACGAAGTACTAATATATTTATACCAAAACATCACGTTCATGTTATTTACGATAATATTAGTTGGAAAAAAAATAGGCTCTACATCCACGATGTCCGTATGTCTACACCATTATATTTCCCTGTTTACTCCGGAAGCTATATTTACTACATCTCCATACACTATTTTTTGTTCTATAGTAAGAAGTTGAAAGTAATTCAACTCAAAGTAATAGGTGAAGTTTTAGTTACACTATGTTTATTCACGTTGTCTTGCTTTATTTGCTTTCACACACACTTCCTTATTCTTTTTCGTAAGTTTTGTTATATGTTATTCTCATCCTTTACTTTTATAAAAGGCAATGTCAAGTTACGTACATACTGTTCATCCAATACTCTTTGATCTATATTATGTTGACAAGTGCGTCGTTTTTAAAATTTTATCGAACGTCCTCTTCTCTCAACCCCGTGACGTGTCACGGGTATAACACTAGTTTATTTAAAAAGGGAGCATTATGGACTAATGGCAGAGTAGCAGTATGGTCTCTCTACTGTCTTACTGAGTAAGGAAGAACAAGAGTCTTTTTTGAGTGGAGAGTGGATACACTCCAAAATACACTACTCCACTACATACGATTACGTCGTAGAGCTGCAACTATAATTGTTGTGTTGATTCATTATAGGAGTATACGCTACTGACTAATTTTCACCACTTCACTTTCCTTCATCATCTTTATTCTTTAGATCTTCATTTCTCACTCATCATTCTCTCCCCCTCCTTTCTCCCCCATCAGGTATCGGATTCTTACAATTCACTTCTTCTTTTTGTTTTTAATATCTCTAATTTGTCTGATTCTTGAACGTGAATTTGTTGCTGTTCCGTCCCAATCATTGGTTTCATTTCATTATAATATGGCTATGGATTGAGAGTGTATTGTGGTAGGGATTAAGTGATGAATTAACTGTCTACATTTTGAATGTGGCTCCTTTCATGGAAGATGAAGATGAAGATGAAGATGAAGATGAAGATGAAGATTCCGCCTTTTTGAATAGAATTAGGTTTCATTTGGAGGTTGTGGTTGTGAGCTATGTTCGTTGCTCCATCACTTCACTTGCTGCCACACCACACTCCAATGCTTCAATTTAGACCAAATAATTGAAAATTGTACCCCGAAATAGCCGTGTCCCACGCTCCAACACCGCACCTAGTAGAAGAGTCTATCTAAGTAACACAGACGGGAAGTTAGATTGATTCAAGCTTAACTCTATGATGTAGTATCACTTTCTGATTGAACATCTTGGCTGGGTATTATAAAAAGTGATTGCAGTTAAACATGAATGTTAGTCATGCTCACATGGTTTCCTTCAAAAACAAAACTTCACATGGTGGTCCAAAATAATTGGGGTTGCATTATCTAATACCCCTCCATCTCATTTTTATCTTCCTAAATTCTATTCCTCGATGATTTACGAAATAATGGTGGACAAGGGGACAAAGTTGAAAATCCTTTGCATTTCCTTACTAGAGATACAATGAACACGCTTATTAAGAAAAAATGAAAATAAAAATTAAGAGGGAGTAGTACATTGTTTAAGATTTGCTCCGGAGTTGTTGGAAAAATTTTAATACAATAATTCATCTGTAAATGTACCCTTGACTCCTCGCTGACCTGTCATTTGCGGGTGTATGGGAGACAATGGCATAATGTTGATGCTGATCAAATTTATAATGGATAATTACCCCAGTTGCTCTTCTGAATTCAAGCTGGCCTACAGAGGCTAAATCGGGACTTTTTGAGTCCCTTGAGTTTTTAATTATGCCAGACATGAAAGGCTTCTTTGTAACTCTTGATTTTTAAATGAAGACGACTCGTGCATGACAGTTTTGCTCTAGAGATCTGCTAAGCATGTCCGGTTACGTCAGCGGCCACATATGAAAAGGCCAGTGTGGATCATAGTTCTCGTTATGATGGTGTGTTTCTTTCTCATTGCTGCCTACATCAATCCACTTGGAGGCGCAGTAACCTGCAGTATCTTTTCCTCTAGAGGATGTAGAATTTATGCTGAGGATGAATTAACACCTTCCAGGGAGCTGACTGATGATGAGATTTTTAGCCGAGTTGTAATCAGAGAAGTTTTGAAAGTGCCTTTAGTGGAATCTAAAAACCCTAAAATAGCTTTCATGTTTCTAACTCCGGGTACCTTACCTTTTGAGTTACTTTGGGATAAGTTCTTCCAGGTAACTTTACTTTTCTTTAGAATTTACTAATTTAGAATTATTTTTTTCTTCTCCTGGCACATTATATATTTTTTTGGCTTCTGTTTGGTCAGGCCTGCATCTTGTTGGATACCCGGAAAGAATTCCACTTGTTATCTTATCTTTGTCTCCGCTAATATCATAAGATGAATCTTTTTTTAATCCTCAGGGTCATGAAGGTAGATTCTCTGTTATCATACATGCATCAAGGGAAAAACCGGTGCATTTAAGTCGTCATTTTGTTGGACGTGAAATTCGGAGTGAGAAGGTAATATTCGACTTTCCTTCAATGCCGTTGCCGCTCTTGATCTGCATCTTTTGTCCTGCTGTGTCGTGCGAGATTATGTGAACAAACCACCTGATATATTCTTGGCACAACCTGTGCTTTATCGTGTTTCCGCTAAAGTGCTTTACTCAAATATTTCATTGAAAAACAATGTAGCATATGGCCTTATTTAGTTTGTCTTTTCAATGTCGCCTTAGTGCTTTCTTGATCTTTAGTACATTTTTGTCGCGTACCCTTCTCTAGTTCTTAGAGTCACTGTAGCCTGAAGGAGAAGAAAAAACATTATCCACAGATGTGGCCCTGTAGCTATCTCATTAGTCTTCTTAAAACATATTATCATCCTTATGAAATCGCTCAATACTTTGTGTTATTTTGTACTATACGACATGTTTCTGAAACCAAGTTGTAAGGCAAATTGATCTCTTAGATAGTGTTGTGGAAATTAAAAGATAATTATGACTTTCAATTTACAGGTAGCCTGGGGAAAAATTTCCATGGTTGATGCAGAAAGGAGACTTCTTGCTCATGCGCTCCGAGACCCAGATAATCAGCATTTTATCTTGCTGTCAGACAGGCATGTCTCTTCGCGTGTTTTGGCATGTCTTTCATTTACTGGACAGATTGTTTCAAAGTCAATTTCACTTTAGACGATGACAGCATAACTAGACCTTCTTTCGTTGCAGTTGTGTACCACTTCATAATTTCGACTATGTTTACAACTATCTCATGTTCACAAATGTCAGCTTCATTGACTGGTAAGTTTCTTTTTTGTTTGAATTTATCCTAGCTTTTATATGATATTCCTTTTATATGTCTTTGTTCATAACCATAACTGCTAAAGGGACATGCACATGCCTGTCTTACAACCCACAATAAATGCAAAATCACATTTCCATACTTCTTGATGTTTTAATACTTCATGTATTCTGTAGCATGGCGTCTCCCAAGCCTTTCTGATTTTAATATTCTATTTTTCCATCAAGAAAAGAAAGAGTCACTGACTCACTATCTAGCATCTATGCTCTTTCGTAGCAATATGTTAGTTCCTGTAGGAAGCTGGTGGCAATGCATCATTTAGTACTATCAGACATTTTTGTGTTCCACCGAATGTCAATTTGACATCTTACTTTGGATGTGCATCATTTTTTCGATACTCCCACATTGAGGCACAACACGACTACACTATACTTGGACACTTCATTAGTTCATTTTATGCTTGAAAACATGGAACTCTTTTGCAAATAAGTGTGCTCAACAATCGTAGCTGAGTCTGAGACTCTGAGTGAGGCAGTAAAGTAGCTACATGTTGACATGTTGATATTTTTAAGTTTTGCTTGTTGTGTCGATATATTCTTCAACAAGTCCCATGGATCCATGCTGTTTGCTCTGCCTCTACTCATGCATTCTTCCTTAACTGCGAAATTTGAAATGAATCCAAAGTCTCTCTTTACAGTTTTTTGGATCCTGGGCCGCATGGCAACGGAAGATATTCAGACCACATGCTGCCTGAGATTGAGAAGACCGATTTCAGGAAGGGTTCACAGGTATAAAAAGACGCAGATACATTTATAACATGTCTAATAATCGGGCTACTTTGTATGAACATTGTTCGGTTTTGAAAACATGACTTGATGCCCTAATAGTCAAAACCACTACAATAGTTTTCTAAAGTTTTTTTTTTCAAGAAATAAAGTTCATCTTACGTCCCTTGAGATCTTTTACTAGTCGTCAAATGTTACTTGCTGACCGACAACTGTGATTTATTAAATGCCTTTCCATTTTCTCCCATTGTAATTGCTTATATTAAAGTACATTGCTTCATCAAATTGGATTAAAAAAACACATTTTTTCTGTTTGTTTCCAGTGGTTCAGCATTAAACGCCAGCATGCTTTAATATTGACGGCGGACAGCCTATATTACACAAAATTCAAGCTATATTGCAGGGTAATTTTGCTGTCATATTTTTGCTTATCCAATAATCTGAATTTATTTATGTGCACACTTGTTTAAAAACGTAATCGAGAATGGTTCTTCCAGTTTGTCTTGAATGTTTTTTGGAATGCTTCTACCATTATTGGATACTCCTTTTGGGTATATGATCATCTTCAACTGTCCTTCATTTTGCATGTTAGTGGATTTCTATCTTCTGTTCTCTTAGCCTTTGGAGAAAGATGTCACATATTTATGCATCTCTTGGCATCTGGCTTTTCAGTTTTCCAATAAATCTAGTATTATTATTAGACGTGCGGATTTACCAATAAATGGGTGGGTTTTTCAAACAAAAGGCGATTGCCATTTTAAGCTAAATATCATGGTCATTTGAAATCGCACTCTTTATTCTTTAACTTAAGCATTTCCAAGTTCGATCATAAGTTCATAACCTTGTGAAAATTGATATGACTGTTGCATAGGTTTGTCTGTTATGTACTTATGTAAGTATATTCGTTAAAATGACGGGTTTGCGCATTAAGTCGCTAACGAGAATCGAACTCCCAGCCTCATGTAGTGGAGTCATGGAGCGCCTACCACTTGTACTAACCCTTGCTCACGTGAAATTTATTTTGTGTTAAAAAACATTTCTTATTAGCACTATCTGGATTATTTTGAGACAGTTTTAGCCATGGCCAATAAATGATCTGGATCTTTAATAGTACACGCTATTCTTTCTCAAGATGTTAGATAATGAGGATTTATTGTCTTCCACAGCCAGGAATGGAGCATGGGAAAAACTGCTATGCTGATGAGCACTATATACCAACTTTCTTCCACGTTAGTAAATTAGAGACTTTACTTCAGTTTTATATTTATTTAGATTTTGAACCAAGTTAATGTCTTCCGTCTTAATATGATAATTTTAGATGATTGACCCTGGTGGAATAGCAAACTGGTCAGTGACATTTGTTGATTGGTCTGAGAGAAAATGGCATCCCAGGTCATTCAGAGCTAAAGATACTACTTATGAGCTTCTCAGAAACATAAGTGTACGTACTGCATTTTCCTGTTTTGGTGCCTGCCTACATATTGACATGGTTAGCTGACATTTTTGTGAACACATGCAGATGCTCGATAAAAGCGTTCATGCGAGTAGTGATCGTAAGGTATATACCCTCTTCTTTGAATACATGTACCAAAGAAGTCTTGCCCTGTACCCCCTAGAGGTTTAGATGGAGGTGCTATGCTTCATCATATATGCAATATTCCCCTTTGCTTCATTAGTGATCCACAAAATAAAGACAAAAATTTTGGCTGTCTGAAGTTATTTGCCATTCTCTAGTGTTTGAGTATTTGAGAAGTGACCAAGGAAGTCTAACCTCAACAATGAGTCTAATGACCCAAAAAATGTTGACATTTTTGGACATTTGTGAAAAATTGGGAAGTGACAAAGTGGCAATTTATGTGATATTTTTCCACAGAACACAGTAATGGTGAAGCCGTGTATGTGGAACGGATTGAGGCGGCCGTGTTTTCTATTTGCTCGGAAATTTTATCCCGATTCTTTAGAAAGGTTGATAAATTTATTCTCCAATTATACAGTGGTATAGTGGCAACTTCTCTATTCTTTGGTCAATTTGAATCATCGACCTCGTCATTTTTGGTACATAATCAATCATTTGAAGTACATTGAGCTGCCAAAGCAAAAGATCCAATTTTTCAATCTTTGGCATTATCTGAAGAACGACAAAGGGCAAGGATCTTATTTCTTCCAAGGGAGTCCTCCTGAACGCCTACGCCGAGAAAATTAATCAGTGTTTTTTGTTGGTATCTTGTAAGTTGTTAAATTGGAAATGAACAAATACAAGAATTAGGCTACTTCAGTTCACAGTAATTATGGACCTTGTACTTGGAAGCATGGGTCATTACTCATTACTCATAGTAAGACATGACTGTAGCTGGCTGTCACTGTGCTGCCCAAGTTGAATGGTGACATGAAGTCCAAGGTGCCAAGCCAAGCCACCCATGAAATGTTGGGCACAGGGCAATTCAGGGAATGCTAGTTGTGGCTTTAAATTCATTTTTGGAAGTATTTATTTATTAAAATTTGAGCTGGATTTTCCAGATATTGGCTACTTTTGCGTCCCACATGTAATTTATGTCCTACATCAATGCATTTTGTGCTGTAAATCCATTCGCTGATGAGAATTTAATCAAGGTCATATGTAGATGCATCTGCAGCACAAGATCATTAAGTGGGATCACCACGGGGTATATCACGAGCGACAGAAACTGTCTCTTATTTCGTCATTGCCTACTGCATCTAGCATCAAACTTATGTAGTTATGTACTGAATATCGGATTTCCGAGGTTGTAAGACTAACAGATTACAAGCCACAACGGGAGTTCAGAGCAGAATGACTGCAACACATACTGCAACAAAGTGTTAAAAAATGGTGACCGAGGGATAGCAAGTAAAAAATCTTCACATCCTTTCCATTTATGATGCTGCTTTTGGATTCCTTGCTATTCCACAAATGATCCGACTCTAAACGAAACCCCAAGTACAATTAAAAAAACACTACTCGAGCTCTTCCTCTGAAAGTTGGCATGTTGTCCATCAATCTTTGGCCTTGTCAGCAAATTCCACGAAAATTAATCGTCCATTGATAATCTGTGTGGGTAACACAAGCAAAGTGAAAGAAATGATTCAGATTTACTGCTAAAGAAGGGTTCCTGGGCTTTGAATCCTATAAACGTGTGAATTCTACACTGAGAAGTCGATTCCAAATTCCAATCATTTCTATACTTTTGCGCAAGTTATATTTTCTTCAATTGTAAGTATTTCGAATATAAGTCGAAAGCAGTAAAGCATTGATCCGATTACGGGAAAAAAGAGAGATGGAAGGCAGGCTGACCCTGGCATTCAAGGCGTTGACAGCATTTTGAGCATGGGCTTCATCCCCAAATGTCACAAATCCAAACCCTTTAGTCCTTCCTGTCTTAGGATCCATCACTAACTTTGCTGCCACCATTAATAACAACAACAATCTCAATCATTCAACCCAAACCAAAAAAGAAGAAGTTTAAGAAAGGGAGTACCTTGTTTAACCTCGCCAAATGGTGAGAAGAGTCGGTGGAATTCATGGTCGGAAGTGTAAAATGAAAGCCCTGGAAATTGGGAATTACTATGAGTAGTAGTAGCATAGTCCAATCAAATTAGGGTTTGAAAAAGGAGATTGATTGAAGAAATAGAGAATAGAATAGAATAGAATAGGGAGTGGAGTGGAGTACTGACTGCTTACAAACAGCTGAGAGTTGAATCTGATAGTAGTAGTAGTAGTAGTAGTTGCCAACCGAGGGTTGGATTTCACCCAAAAGCATTCAAACTTTGATGCTAATCTCAACATTTTGGAACACTTTTTCTATAAGCTTCTCCTCCCGGCCAATTTATTTCGGAAGAGGGAAGGAATGAGAGACACAATTATTGGATCATCAGAGGTCTATGCCCCGAATTGAAGGTCCTTACTTGACTCACGTGGGGGTCGTTTGGGGAGATCGTCATTCTTCTTCACAACGTCGCTCCAATATTAATTATATTAGGGAGCCCACGCCAGGTGTTATTTGTGTTGATCCCTTGATTAGGAAGTCTAGTTGTCTTTAGATAGTTGGTCAAGTGTCCCCATGTTCAGAGGTGGAGGCGTTTTGACCGTGCCGGTGCCGGTGAAGCTAGTGGCGAAAGAGGGTTCAAATGAGTACCTGACACATGTGTTGCTTACTGAGACAACGTTGTCTGTCGACAAGTCTTGTGATAGGAATCGAGTCTAAGTATGATCGCCTAGGAAACTCTACTAAACTCGATAAAATTATAGCTGCTCATGGGACGTACCGTCCGATTGGTCCGTCCCGTCGATCCAATTTTTTAGCGGACTTGGACACAACATTTTCAAAAATATACAAAGGCCCGGCCCGCGAACCCGTCCCAAACCCGCTTGTCCGTGGGCCAAAATTTCACAATTAGTTCGGGCCGTGTCCAACCCGAACCCGCAAATGACCACATCTAGATAAAATGGTCGAAACAGGTGGTGAACGATTTGAGCACCTTACCATATCTAATGCACACTCATCTAAGCATCTAAAACCATATCCAATGTACTCTTGTATTTGAGGTCTCCTCTCTTTCCAGGGGCAACATTCCTTCTTCCCGAGTGTGTTGAACAACAATAGATTAGTGGCATGTTTGAAAATTTGGATTTGGATTTGATTTCCGGATTTGAAATATTTCAAGCGTTTGGAAACCTTGGGATTTGGATTTGAAATTTTGACCAAATTCAACCTAGTTCAAACTTGGTTTTCTCAAATTCCTAGTATATAGTAGTCATTTCAGTTCTGTCACTTGTCGCTTCTTTGTTTTTTTCGCATAATCTTGTCGTAGTATTTGTTTTTATTTAATTTTCTTTTCCCATATTTGAACATTTACATTTTTCTAATGAAAAATTTTAAAAAATAAAAATTGGTGACCTTGACCCGACTCCACCCGTCGAAATTCCAAATCCAAATCCAAGGGTACCCAAACACTATTTTGGATTTGGATTTAGATTTGAATTCTAAAAATTCAAATACAGGAATTGAATTCTTGATATTCAAATCAAATCCGATTATCCAAACGCAACCTAATAGAATTTGTGAAGATTTCTTCTAGAATGTCAAAGAAAGAGCAAGAAAGATGTTACCATTCAAAAGTTAGAAGGATTTTTGTGAGCCGAGGGACCAAGGTTTCACCGAAGGACACTGAAGCTTGGAATAAAGCATTCATTGCTTGTATTATTTTGAGACTGCGTGCCAATGCTGACAACATCTTGACTCGTTGGCTAAGAGGATATAAAACCATAAACTCCACTATCTGACAGGCTACGACTAATAATGAAGACATTGAAGTTTGGACTTTGGACTAGTATGCTACTCCCTCTATTACAAAATATAAATAGTTTAAGGTATTTGCACACTTATTAAAAAAATGTTTCAAATGGATATTAAGTTGCTTTAGAAATTGAATAAACCCTTTTTGACCAATGAAGGAAGTTTTACTGCATTGAAAAATGTAAAACAACTTATAAAAAGTAAAAATTTTAATTCTCTAAAACTACCTATATTATGTAACGGAGGGAGTAATTGCTAGGAGCTCTATTCTTTCAGATATGAGGATCGAACATAAGTGTGGACATGACATAGGTCCACCCCGACGCGGCCACGCGCGGGTTTGGGTAGGCGAATGAATCTCCATATGAGAATGGATCGAATTGAAATTTAGGTCTATGTGGAGTCGCCACCGAATTTTATGGTTATTCGGAACCATTCGAGCCCACTCTATGTCGTAGTGGTCCGTATACAAAATACGGCCCATTTCTGATGTCAGAGTTTATTGGGCTCGTCCCTTTGCATTTGATACCAATACTGACATTATCGGATATTTTGTATTGAATGACTCTCGTGCGCCAACGGTTTCGGGCATCCGGAAACCGAGGTTCTGAGTATGGGAAGAGGGTACGTGTTGGGAAGCCCACAAAGTACACCCAACCCCGCCCGCACATTAGCGGCCTCTACTAAGAATTCGAATGACTTACAATACGCGCGCTAGTTAAACGGGAAAATGCTTATGCAAACATTGTTTTCCTAGGCATGTGAATAGAAGTTAAAAAGGGTTTCTAAGTCGATTTAATGCAATTAATTCTAACGTCGAAGTTGAATTTTAGCATGCGGGTTCATTTAGTACAATAAACGAACAAAAATTAAATTGACAAAAGAAACAACAAACGCGTTAGTAACGATGTGATGACATAACGAATAATAACGGTTTGTGCAAATAATATTGAATTGAATTGAATGATGTACAAGATGATGCATGGTTTGAAAAGATAGTATACACGTGATTAATTATGCACGTGTTGACCTAAGTCGTGAAATACTATCGGGTTTTGAAAATAGAATAATGTACGATTTATTGTGTTTAATCGTTATGAGGTTACTCGATCGAGTGGTCGATGGACTCGATCGAGTGGACCTGCAAAAGAAGTTTCTGCTTTGCGTCTTAGACCGTACTCGGCCGAGTTATTGACCAACTCGGTCGAGTACGTAGCCACTCGACCGAGTCACTGTGAGACTTGATCGAGTAGGCGTCGTAAAAGACATTCTGATCCGGTTTTGAGGTGCCGCTCGACCGAGTGGGCTAGGCACTCGGTCGAGTGCCCTCTGTACAATTTACAATCCGTTTGTGAAATCGTATTGATTTTGAAATTGCTTCTTTGATTTTTGAGAGTTTGATGATTTTACCGAATCGGACATAAATATTGCACAATTTATGTTCGACTTGGTTTTTTTTTTTTATAAATCGCGAATTTTGTTGAACCGAATATAAATATTGTTGAATTTGTACTCGATGCTAATTCTGAATACTCGTTGTATCCCATATTTGATTATTTGAATCGATATGGAACGTTAGAGTGAAAAAATAAAAAAAGATAAATTGATTTTAGTCGTTTTAAATTAATTATCGTGATATGAACAAATCGCGTTAATTAATTCATATGACTTGATTGTTAGACTCGATATCCGATTATGGAATTGGTATTGAATCTAAAATCGACGCTTTACTTGAAATAATAAAAAAAAGAACTTGATTCCCTCGACTTCTCCGACATCGAAGTAAATCCCTAGGGATCGTGATGTCGGATCCGTGTCAACGGGTTTCGACCCTTATTGGAGTACGATGTTTGTTCTTTGAAAATCGATGCTATTACGTAACTTGAATAACAACAATGATACAAACGATATGAAAATTATTGTTGAAGTTAACTTATCTCAATAGTCAAGTAATCGGGATATCGGAACAAGCGACCGGCAACGCTGTGTGCAGTACACTTGTATATTCGGATTTCCTTATTCCGATATCACTCATACTCGATACAAATTGATAAGTATTTTAATGTTTTGATATTAGTATTATCGATATTAATGGTGCGATAATAACGATAAAACGAAATAAAAAAAATGACCCGTATAATGACATGACGCGAGAGGGACGAAGAGAGGAGAAACGAGGTTTTGACACCCTCAACCTACATGTTCTTGTCTCGGCGCGGACTCGTAACCGTGGCTTTAACACAAGAGTCTTCGAGGTTTATGGAGGTTGAGTTGTGGTGGCTCGGGATTGATTCCTAAAACTAGGTTTAGGGTTTTTGCTAGTGTAGAATTGCTAGGGTTTGATTAGGGTTTGTAAAAGACGTAGTATGTGTGTGTATGGTTGCTCTAGGGTTTCGAAAAGTTGTTGCATGAGGGTTGCTTATATAGGCAAGGCTAGGGCACCCGAATTAGGGTTACTCGACCGAGTAAAGGGCTAACTCGGTCGAGTGGCCCGTGAAGCCTGCAGCCGGGCTCAAAACAAGCCCACTCGATCGAGTGGCCCAGTCGGGTTGCACGGGTCCATTGTTTTGGACCTTGACTTTGGGTGTTTGATGGGTTTTGTGTTTGACTTGGACTTTTGATGGTTGTATGGATGTTTTTGTGTGTCTCGGAAACGACTTTGACCAGGGTTGACCCAATCGCAAAAAGTCGGTTTTAATTCCGGTGTCGGTTTTGGCCCAAATTAGTCTTGTTTGACTCGGAATGATCCACTGGGCCTGGATTCGAGGTCGGTTTTGTGAGATTTGTACTCTGTAAGTGTGTTAGCCAGCGATTAATAGATTGAGCCCGTATCCGAGCGCATAGAAACACGTTAGCGTCCGATCATCATCGGGTGTTTTTTGGGAAACTACCATAGACACCTGACAGTCAAAATGCGGGTGTCTACAATAAGACTATTTCACTAGTGAAGGGATATCATAGAGAAATCTGATGTGTAAAGTAGCTAATCTTTCTTGATCACTGAACTAACGCATCTTATATCAAAAATACTTTTTATAACCGAGGGAATAACACGTCTCTTTCCTTTCTTTTTACAATCATACTAGTATTTCCAAGAACTTTATTGGGTTATGTGTAAATTGGTGATATTTTCCCATATTAATTAAATTAAATTACAGTATCATGTAAAAGAAAATAATAGAGGGAGTAAATCCAGACCATTGAAATATCCAATGCAGATGTGAAGCATCCATCCCAATCGTCCAAAAAGGCGGGAAAACGGTACACTCACTCACTCACTCACTCACTCACAGTTGTAATTAAAGGCAATCGTCCCAGGCACACTTCCTCAGTCACTCTCCATCTCTATTTTTCTCTCTCTAGGAATTTCAACCGTCGTCTAAAATGGCTCCCACCACCAAGCGCAAGGCTTTAGAGTGTTGCGGAGTAGGTTACTTAACAATTATTAATAAGAAAAGCATTGGATGTAGGCCTTTAGAGTGTTGACCGATCAATTCAAAAACTTAAATGTGTTCATGTTTTTCTCTTTACTTCCGTTGCATACAAAGTAGAACACATGTCGTTTAGCTTCGCTCTTATTTGTTGGGGGATCAATATTAGTTTTAGTTGTGTTATTCGAAGTAATTGTAACAGTCGATATATTGTAACATTTCCCTGTAACATCACCTTTGGCTAAGAGAAATAGAGGCAGTCAGACCACAGTCTACCATACTGTAACTTTTGCTCTGTGGCTTAATCCCTCGCCAAGGCAAAATTGTTACGGTCAGACTGACTGTTACATTTACTAGTTCTTATTTCTTTAAGCTTTTAGTTGTCCACGTAGTCTAACTCACTTTAATTAATAAAGTTGGAGTTAAAATTTTTAAAAATACCTAATTCACTCCCCCCCTCTTAGGTACTTAGGATCCATAAACTCTTCAGTAAGGCTTACTCTTGTTGGCTTGTGATGGTCACACCTTATGACTTACCCCCGTTGCTGAGTCTGAAACAATCGTTCATCTTTCTATCGCTTATTGTTCTTGGATAAAAAAACCCAAACAAAACATTTGGATGTTTGCTTACTACTAAGGATTGAGGAATTGAGACACTTGAGGGAAGTATGGATGAAAACATATGATGTATCTTTGAAACAAATAAAACTTTTAGCTGAAAGTAGCTTTGTTGTGGACTATAAACGACTTTTTTGCATATGGTATGATCTCTGGTTGGTCTACTGCCGGTCAAAAAGCATGCCCTTGTTGTATGAATGAAAGCAAAGCATTTTGGCTTCCAAATTCGGGTAAAATTAGTTGGTTCGATTGTCATAGACAGTTTCTTTATGAGGGTCACCCATGTAGGAAGAACAAGGGAGCATTCAAAAAGGGTGAGGTAGTGTTTGATGATGCACCTAGTCGACTCCCGGGAGATGAAATGGGAGTTGATTTCCGAGTTCCCATCTATTATTGATGGAATCGATCAGAATTTCGAAGATTTGAAGAAGTTTAAAAATGGATAGTCTAGACGAAGCATTTTCTTAGACCTTTCATTTTGGAGTACTTTATTACTCCGTCATAATTTGGACGTGATGCACATAGAGATTTTTTTTAGCAATTGATCCACACTGTGATGGATGCGGATGGTAAGAGTTGTGACACTAAAGACTCTCGAAGAGATTTGAAAAATAAAATAAAATTGTGATCGTCGTCAGTTGCACATCAAGCAAGATGGGTCCAAACCGAAAGTCGTTTATAGCCTTGACAAGGCTCAGAGAAAGACATTGTTGGAGGGGTTAGAAAAGTCGAAGTTCCCTGATGGATATGCCTCTGATTTCAAGCGATGCGTTGATCATAAGATTCTAAAGTTGCAAGGTTTAAAGAGTCATGACTGCCATGTTTTTATGAAGAGGCTACTACATGCATCACTAAAATATTTCAGTGGTGGAGGGACATCACAGAGAGAAATATGAAACTGAGGCCTACTATTGTGTAGAGTAGTTAATTTTTCTTGACCATTGAAAGTATCTTTATTATATCAAAAATACTTTTTACTTTGTAACACGTCTCTTTCCTTTCTTTTTAAAATCATATTTCCAAGAACTTTATTGGATTATGTGTAAATTGGTGATATTTCCCCGTATTATAATTAAATTAAATTATCATGTAAAAGAAAATGATACCAGGAGGAAGTAAATCCAAACCATTGAAATATCCAATGCAGAATCCCAATCGTCCAAAAAGGCGGGAAAAGAGTACACTCACTCACTCACTCACTCACTCACTCACTCACAGTTGTAATTAAAGGCAATCGTCCTACGCACACTTCCTCACTCACTCTCCATCTCTCTTTTTCTCTCTCTAGGAATTTCAACCGTCGTCCAAAATGGCTCCCGCCACCAAGCGCAAGGCTGCCGACGCACACTCCACGGCGGAGGCGCCACCCAGGAGGATGACTCGGGGTCAGACTCGCCAGCTTCTCAACTCGGACAGTGGCAACTCAGTTCGACAACCACCGCCGCCGCCCAAACCCAAGAAGGAAAGGAAGACTAAGAAACCTAAGACGACGGATTCTGACACCAAGGAAAACGGGAAAGCCCCTACTGTTGTTGTTGAACACTGGTACTATTATTTATTTAATTAATTATAATTATAATTATAATTATTTCTACACCAAATCTATTATCGTTTCTTTCTATGGTACGAGTATTTGATTTACGGAGTATTAATTTTGGTGCAAGATTCAAACTTGACATTAATTTTGTTTGCCTGCTCTTTATTTCCTTCAAAAATTCCCCAGTTTCGATCACTGAGACCGACTGGATGAAGTAGTCAGTAGTGAGTAGTGAGTAGTTATGGATTTGTTAGTTGTGTATCCGACATATTTCTCTCTCTCCTAGGTTTATTACTTGGTCTCATTCAAAGGATTCTACTCTTTAGGTCAAAAATGGGGACTTGGACTGCAATTATGTAAAAATGTACTCACTCATTGCTCACTTGTATTCATGAAATGAGCTTTCCCATTATTCAGGGGCTCTAGTTTCTATGTTCTTTCCCTTTCTTTTTTGGGTGGAAAATAAGGAAGCGAAAATGAGCGACTCAAAAAAGGAGGAAGAGAGGAATGAGAGGGTAAATGTGAATCACATATTGCCATATTGGTAGTCTAAAAAGGAAAGAGGGAAGAAGATCAAACTCAGTCCAAAAAGGAAATCATAGGAACTCGGAGGGAGGAAGTAATTATTCGGGTTTGTTGTGAAAAAGTCTTTCATGATATTACAAACCCATCATGTCTGAGTGGGAAAAAACCAGCTAAAGAATCGTTTGTATGCGTATGTGGTTTGAGAGTTGTTTCATTCGCATTCTCATGTCTTCATCCCTTGTTGCTTCATGGAGTGGAGTATATCCCCAGATATGTTAGTTGTGTTAAGCCTCATGTATGTTAGTCTTTAATGAAGCTACTTTTTTTGATTCATGTATTCTTCATATCTCTAATTATTATAGTACTCCTTTTCTTCTTTATATAGGGACTACTTAACAATCGGCATTTATATGTAAGATTGATTGAGTATCTATCTATATTGAAAGTTGAATGTGGTGATTTTGGGTGTTCCCAATCTAACTTCTTAAAGATTTTTCTCGTCTGTCTGCGAGCATCACTTCGCCTGTTTTATGCATCATATGGAAAGCTGGTCTTACTTCATTCATCAATTGTCCATCGAATTTTGTTTTGTTGGCTACTTTAAGGTGTCATCTGAGATTCTGTTTTTCCAACAGTGGGCTGTGTGACTTGTGTTGTTTTGCTATGTTTTGATTTTAATTTAAATGGCGTGTCTTATCCTGGTTAGACTTATGGATCACTACCCACTTGTGTGAGTAGGCTTCTTTGTTAGCGTTGAGATTGTCGTATTTGCGTTATCTTTTCTGAATGCTGCTGGTTATTCTTTTCCGTATAAGACAAGCAGCTTCTGCAATATCAAATCTTCAGCGTGTTTGTTTTCACGTTTTGGCAGCAAACAATGCAATCAATTCAAGACAAGAGCTCTCCTAGTTGAGAAGCGTCTACAGGAAGGTATTCCCGGAATTACAGTGCTGATTAACCCTGACAAGGTTTGTTTGAACTGATTTTTGAATAATACTTCATGGATGTTGATCAAGTTTGCATGTCATTTTATTCGTTTTCTAAAAAGCTAAAACTATCAAATTACATTGTTTCAGCCGAGAAGAGGATGTTTTGAGATCCGACAGGAAGGTGGAGAGACATTCATCAGTCTCCTGGTAAGAAATTATTGGTAATATAGTGGGGTTAGAGTTAGTTAGAGTTAGTTATAAGCTTGTAACTAACCTATACATAGATGCACTATATATATAGATGTACTGATCACAATTGTAATAAGATAACAATATAGAATAATATACACAAATCAAGATTACTCTCTCCTCACTTCATCTCTTACATCCGTATCATCTTCTCTCTATCATCTACATCAATCACCATTAATAATACCATACATTACCGTGGTTTCTACATGGTATCAGAGCTTCATGGTGGAGATTCCTGCTGATTTTTTCTGATCTCCTGGATTCCTGATCGCTTTCTTGGATACTGGTTTGGTGTTTCTTGAATCTTATTCTTAAAATTTTTCTTTCTCCTTCCGCTTTCTAGTTAATCTGATTCAATTAGTAAACAATGGCTGAACAAAACACTCAATATGAGTATAATGATGACCCTTTATTCTTATCTTCATCTGACCAACCCTTCATGCAACTCCTCAATTACACTTTTGATGGTACAAATTTTGTTGGATGGAAAAGAGATATATACATTGCCTTACTATCTAAAAATAAAGAAGGTTTCATTGACGGAACAGTCAAGGTTGTGGATAAAAAGGATAAAAAGTACCATCAATGGGTGAGATGTGATATTATGGTTCTTAAATGGATCATGAATACACTGGATGCAGAAATCAGAAAAACCGTCTCTTACTGCAGTACCTCTAAAGGCCTGTGGGATGAATTGCTTGAACGATATGGTCAGACGAATAGTGTCGAAATTTATCAGCTAAGAAAAGAATTGAGTGTAATGTCTCAACATAGCTTATCGCTGGTAGATTACTATAGTTCTTTGAAGAGAACTTGGGAAAATCTGGATTCCCTTGACCCTATTCCATTCTCGACTAAATACTCATAGGCTTCAGTCAATGTTGTATGCGACAGGCGACAGCTGCTTCTGAATCCACCTAATACTCCGTACTTACTGATTTAGATTAATGCTTTGTTAACATTTAGGATATGAAGAGGCCATTCAAACCAATGAAAGATCTTAACATGGAGGATGTCATTGATGTTATAATTAAAAAGATCAAGGCTTGACATCAGCAGCAAGTGGCAGAGGGGGAGGAGTAAAGGAAGAAATTTGAAAGTTTTTGAGGAAAAAATTCAAGATTGCTACGAGTCGTCTCCGCTCCAGTTTTAAAACTGTCTTCCCCATTGTTGGTAACTAACTACTAGAGGCGTCTTTGCCCTTAAACGCTTGTAGGACTTAAAGTTCGCTAGTGATGTTATAAGTATCTATTTTAGCCTCTGGATTAATGCAAGTTGGTATCACTAGTTTAATACAGTAGTACTATGAAATTGCAAAATTAATTAGTAGATCAATGGATTTAAATCGTTCTTTGTTATTTCATCCCCAAAATATCATGTTTGTTTCAAAGCGGCCATCTCAGGCAAAGTACATCATCTGCGCAGCACTACTGCGACGCATTTATGGAATGAATTGCAACATTGAGCAAGGTATGGGATCTTAGATCCTCTTTGATTTTACCGACCGACCCTTTTTCCAATATTTCAACCACTCTACTTAATCTCCTTAGAGAGACAGTGCTAACAAACCCAAGGCCCAAACAGCAACCCCAGCAGCAGTAGCAGTCATTTGTGCCCCGCTTTTATGAGCAGGGGCAGTCTTCTTAGCCGGGGCCTCTTTGTCACTTTCACCTCCGTCTTCTCCTGGGGCCGGGGCTTCACTTTCATCTTCGTCATAATCATCTGTTGGGCCTTCGGGTACTTGGGCCTCGGTCTCATTGGCCTTCTTTGTTGGTGGGGATGCCATTGCGGTCGGAGGAGAGGCGTTTGGGTTGCTAGGTGGGCCGTTGGGGGTTGTCTGTTCAATTCCGGGAGTAACAATAGGCTCACTGATCTGAATAACAGAAATTTCATAGGCCTGAGAAGCGATAGACTGAACCATCCTGGAGTTGTGTTGGGCCCCATCCATGGCGGGTGAGAAGATGATTTGTCCGCCGGAGGTGCTGACATGAGTCGAACCTTGTCCTTTGTAGGCTAACCCGGTGGTTTGGAAAAGGTTGGTGACGGTAGATCCGTTTTGGGACAACTCCTTGAGGTTGTTTGTGTCATAGTAGTCCAACAGAACATGGGTTTGCAACATCTTCTTCATCGTGTCTTGTGGTTTGCTGGCGATGGAGCTAATATCAGAGTTGGCCACCACGAGGACCGTGATGGTGTGATGTGAGTTTACACCGGCAGCCACTCCGGTTTGGGTTAGGAGGTCGTTGAAGGTGCTGAATTCAGGGTGGTTGTCGAGGAGGCGAGTGATGTTAAAGGCGGTTATAGCAGATGTGTAGAAAGCCATGATGGAGAGAAGCATGAGGCATGTTGAGGTCTTAGCAGTAGGAGCCATTTCTGAGACAATTTTGATGAAGATGAAGATGTGAGAGATATGATTAGAAGAAGTGCATGTAATGAAGATGTTGAGATGAGATGAGATTAACGTTCCTCAAATATATATACACAGCAGTGAAAGGGGAGTAAGATGCAAGTGCATGGCTTCACTTCTTTTACGTTTTAAATCTTAAGAAGATGCTAATGTTTTTGTGTAACTCTTGTGGTTGTAATGTTTTCTTATTTTAGGATAAATCTTGTTTGCTTAATATAGTTAGAATTTGTTAATACTCAGTGTGAATTATTACACCATCCCCTTCATGTCGTAGAAAAAAGTGCGACACTTGCTAAACATGATTGATACTCTCGTAGTATTTAACTTGTAACTCGTGTTTATTTAGAAAAGAAAATCATGAAAATTTGACTCCATTTGTATGAATATTGTTTCCACAAGAATTTGTATGATTGGATGTTTTTTAAATCCAAAAAAGGAAAAACAATTGCTTTATCTTTGGTCAGACCATACAACATTCAATAGAAACTCCTCACAAGTCACAATTTGTATCCTTTTTTTTTTTCTAAAGGAGCGAGTACTTGTCGCCTTAAGGGGTGGGGCATTTCGAACGTATTATTTTACACCATCCCCTTATATCGTAAGTAGAAGAAAGTACAATACCTGCTAAACATGATACTCGTAAATAGTAAGAATATTTAACTTGTAACTCGTGTTTTTTTAGGAAAAGAAAACCATAATTTTAACTCCAACAATAATTTGTACAACTGGACTTTTGCACCCATGATAAACATGATTAATATTTAATTTTATACGAGTAGTATGGTTTGCGTCCATGCGTGACGCATTGATAGCCCATAGGAAAGTTTGCGTCGCTTCCGTCTTCCTGTGCCAGCTTGATATCGATCTTGCTCCCTTTTGATGTTATGGTTGGTGATTACACTGTCCCTAGTGTGAAAGGTCTGACCGAGTTGATGAACTTTATGCCAAACACATCTTCTCATCCATGTCGACCACCATGAATTTAGCCTTCTCCTTCCACTCCTCCAAGCACACCAGGACGCTATAGGCCATCATAGATTGACGACGCCGAGACACTTCTAGAATACCTAACCCTATTCTAGAATATTCCGGACTCCTCGAGAATACATTAGATGACTACCTTGTTTTAGAGATTTCTACAAGACTAGATATTTTCAGACACTTTCGGATGCTTCGTTGGGCACAACTCTTCAATCCTTGAAGCATTACAGATACGAAAACCTGCGTGGGAACAAGCCAACCGTGACTGCCTGAATTTGTGATGGTACTTGTAGGTCATGGCCTTAATTTGACATCGGACTATCACACTCTGATCAAGCATCAATGTGACATTAAAAAGTCGTCCCAAAAGTGCAGATATCTTTTCTCATGTTTTTTTGCCAGTAAAAAAAGTGCAGATACCAAGGAGAAATGGTACCGTAATTTGAGTTCAAAACCCACAACGGCCATAGCATCAAAGTCATTGCGCTTTTTTTTAACCAGAAGTAAAAAAAAACACCAGTACAAGACTATTCCATCGTGATATACAGACAGCCAGTGTTCTGAATGATCTTCAAATTATTACAACTTGAAAATGCCACAGTTGGCATAATCCAAAGGAAGTATGAACGAAAAAAATCCACAGGAAACGAGCCAGTAAAATAGATGGTCAGAAAGAAAATATGATAGATAGGAATAGAAGTGATGAACAACAGAGTCCAAAATTATTTTCCTCATCGCTGGAACGACGAGTATTACCTATGATCTGCAAAAGTAAATAATGCATGATTACAAAATCATTAGTATCCTCGCTTGAATAATTGCTACACCTTGATCTGCATGGTCAAATCAAATGTCCAAAATAACCAGATTTGTCTGGTTAAACACGTTGCCCTGGCACAAATCCGGGCCTGAAATTGCTACATTGTCTCTCATCACCCCCACTTTAGCTCAGAACTTCGGAGACTACACCGGCACCAACTGTTCGACCTCCTTCCCTCAAAGCAAATCTTTGCCCTGTTGATAAATGGTTAGATGTGAGAAAATCTTTGATTCACTTCTGAAGAAACACTTCACAGGCGTCCAAATTTTTGGACAAGGCTTTATGTAAGACTTGCAGCGACAAGGACTCAAGGGATTGCTTCTTCATAGGTAGACCGTAGATGCGTACAGCAGAAAGTGATATATCCAAGTTAAAATCTCAGACTTCGTTCAGAAGGTCACAAGTCACCACTCAGAAGTCAGAATCATACAGTCCTAAGACCCAGGTGAATTTTGTTTCGAACACAATGCCTATAGATTTCATTCACTTGATAAAATTTAAACACTGAAGTATTAAAGGTAATTTTAATAATTTCTCGGATGGATAGGATCCACAATTTGACCCAAACATACTCGGATCAATATTAGGATCCAGATTCTATCAACCTTGATACCTTGATTGTACAATGTCTATTTAATATCTACTTCGTATGATGAAAAGTGGGCTTTGTATGGGTGGCAAAAAATATCTAAGATTCTTTCTTTTTTGTTGCTGGAATTGATTTTTAGGACTAGTGGTTATTGTACGCGCCAATAAACATTCGAGTTGGGTCAATTTGGGTTACCGGAAGATTTTCAGTTTGCTTGTCGGGTGCCGGGTGGGATTAGATTTGTGGGGTATAGGTTTGGGCACAAGCTTTATGGGTTCAAAAGCTACCAACTTTGTGAGTTAAAATAGTTACTTTGGCCAAGTATTTTTGGAACTTGAAAGGGAAGTGGGACATTTGATAGTTAAAAAATTCAAAAATCTGAAAGAGGGTTCAGGCTCTTTTCCCTCCGTTCAACCATAAAGCCTTGTTTGTCTTAGATGCCTCTATTCACAAAACCTTCAAGAATCAACTTTCATGCTTCAAATTCAATTTCAATCCTTTCAACGACAGAACTAGAGGAACAGATTAGCATAAATGGAAATTGAGCAAACCGGTTATTTAAAAAAAGTTACATCAATGCAGTTGATGAAAGGATAAAAACTATTAATACATACATCACATAGTTGTAACAGATAGATAAACGTACCTATTTGCAGAGGAACTGACGACATCAATTCAAAAGTAGCAGTAACATTGTCGCCGGGTAACACCATCTTCACATCTTCAGGCAACTCAATTTTTCCAGTCACATCAGCAGTTCTCAGATAAAACTGAGGTCTGTAGTTTGTAACAAAAGCAGTGTGACGTCCACCCTCATCCTTGGTAAGGACATAAATCTCTGCCTCGAACCTTTTGGACGTTGAACAAGTTCCTGGCTTTGCAACGACCTGAAGGTCAAAACAAGAATATGTTTGATTAATATCTCAGGAGTCAGGACTACAACACTATTGCAGTTTCAATATGCACGCCTATTTCTCCAGCTATATTGTGGAGCTGGAGCATTGCAAAGGTTAAATTTTTAATGAGAAAGTTAATCTCTAATCATGAATAGAAATTTCCTTTGTGATCATCAGGCCAAAATTTAAGAATTTTCGTTGAAATAGGAAAACTAAAGCAAGTAAACAGAAAGCGAGAAAAAAAACACGTGATAGTATGATTAAAGATTTGAAGGTACACAGTTCTGACAGTAGACAGCTTAAACTAATTTATTCAGTAGTTAACCAATATATAAATTGGTCATGAAGAGAATGACAGATATAGCAGGAAGTAAATCTTTAACCCCTTTGTTTGAATAGAGGAATTTGGAGGAAAGGAGAGATGTGGGATTTCGAGGAGATAATTTCCCTCATTTGCATAGGAAAATGAGGGTGGGGGGATTTTGAGTGGAGGAAAAACAAATCCCTCCGTTTCCCTCCTACAAGACATAATTTTCTCTCTAGCAAATGAAAGATTTTGAGGAAAAACTCTCCTCTTCAATTATCTCTCTTCTCCCCTCTTCTCCCTTTCCCTCCATTTTTGTTATCCAAATGAGGGGTAACAATCTAGGTTCATTGTATCCTCCAGATTTTTACCCTTTTATCTCCAGGAAACTTAACCACCTTTACTACCAATAACTTTTGTCCCAGACAAACAACAGAACGACCGGCTTGGAATCCAAGTATATCCAAAACATCTAATGACAAGAGTTGCTTAAAAAAGAATCAGACAAAAGAGTAGAGCTCTTGGCTTGCTACTTTTAACTGTTTGTATATTGATTAATCTAAAATCAAGCATTAATCCTTCTGTAGAATACTAAGTAAAGTAGCATACCTGTCCTCGCTGTACATCTTCCCTTTTGAGACCACGCAGAAGGAGACCTACATTGTCACCAGCCTGATAGACACAATAGCGTAAGTATAGTACATACCAATACCAAACATGTCACTGCTATATTGCACCTAGTAGAATATAACCAGTTACCTCGCCACGATCCAAAATTTTCTTGAACATTTCTACACCAGTCACTGTTGTTTTTAGCGGACCACCCTATAGCATAGACAAAAAAATTATGTTAGAAGTAATCACACAATGTCAAAACTGTACTAGCCAGCATTATTATATACCATCATAAACATGAATCAGGAAAATATTTCGTTTGAGTGAATGTTTATATTGAAAGAAAAAGATGAAGACAAAAGATCTTAGTAGAAAAGAGAGACAAGGGGAATAGTATTGACACGGCAAAATTAATTAAGAAAATCTTCCTAAGGATATTTGCTATCATAATTCATCTCCAATTAAAAATTATCTAAATCCAAAACAACCTTTTCTACCTAGAATAAGACCAATAAGTCTAGTAGCCATGCTTAGTCTCTTCTTCGTCAATCAAGTAACTTCAGCTTCTTCTTGTTAAGAAGAATGATTCCCAGTCACTTTGTTGCAACGAACCAGAAGAAGTATTACATACTTGTAAAATTGCAACACCGTATAATTACACAGTTCACTACTTCACTCATAAGAGCAAAACAATAAGATTAAGAAATTACCTGCATCAAACCCAATATTTCCACTTCCTCCCCAGTTTTGATCATTCCTTGTTCAATACGGCCAGTTACCACGGTCCCACGTCCCTACATCAATTAAATGTTTGTGTACAAGAAACAGATTCATCTTTCGGTCGTTCAAAACCAAATACATAAGACACATGAGATCCAAAGTGATCTGTTCTCTCACATGTTATAGACATTCAAACTATGAGCTATGTTAATATGATTTCTTGTATGCCGTATGCCCATGTGTGACATTCGACATTGGAAATATGGGTATGACATACGGGCACTACTTATAGGCGAAAAATAGTTCAAATTCTTTCTACAAAATAGCCGTGTTCAACACTTGGACTCTTGTGCTGGATACTTGTAGATGTCAGTGACTGAGGGGTATATACAGTAGCAATTAGCAAGTGAACTGGAGGAATGAAACACTTAATTTCCTCTGTTTCTATGGTTTCTATAATGATTAAAAGCTACAGCTGATTTACCTGGATCGAGAAAACATCTTCAATCGGCATCAAGAAATGTTTGTCTAGTTGGCGAACAGGGTCAGGAATATACTCATCTACGGCATCCATGAGTTTCAAAATAGCTTTCCTCCCAATTTCGTCATTTGTTCCTTGCAATGCAGACAATGCTGAACCCCTAACAATAGGAATCTCGTCGCCAGGGAACTTGTAGAAAGAAAGAAGTTCTGTAAAGAAAAACAAAAAGAAGAAGGAACACTTCATTCACAAATTAAATTGAAAGCAAAAAGAATTTTTAGCGTCAGACCAGAGATCAAAATAGCTGGTAGACCACTAAATCATCTTACAATTAACTCTCTTTTCATATCAAAGGTCTTACCACGAAGTTCCATTTCAACCAGTTCAAGCAACTCTTCGTCATCAATAGCGTCTACTTTGTTCAAGAAACAGACCAATGATGGAACACCAACCTATAAGAAAATAAGCAATTCAATTCGATGCGTTTAACATATATGAGAATACGAAACAGAAATATTCATACCTGGCGTGCAAGAAGGATATGTTCCTTAGTCTGTGGCATGGGGCCATCAGGAGCAGATACAACAAGAATACCACCATCCATTTGTGCTGCTCCGGTGATCATGTTCTGGCAATCAACATATTCACCCCCAAACATTAGAGAATAAAATTCCAAAAAAAGTCTATTTACAAACTCTTGAACAACTTATTAAGGATGTTATGGCAAATTGGCAAGTGCAGTGTACAAATTTTACTTTTTATACATCAAATAAGGCCCCATATCATTTATGACATTAAACTTGTATACACAAGAGTAGGCTCCTTCGTTATAGCTAGTGTCTTCTTCCACATGGGTGTCACCTTTTTGGTGTCCTCTAATCTGTTACTTGTAAATATAATGCCCACAGCAATGAAGGCAAATATATTACATATACTTTGACAAGACTCTAAGATCTAATTCTATTCCCATTCGCCTTAATGATGATCCAGATAAAGATTAAAAATCAAAATGCAAAGCAGATAGCAGAGTGACAAAAAAACAGACTACCATTGTACATAAACTCAAAAACCATGATACTCCACATTAAATAGCTTCCACATATAGAGATAGATTCGCTTGTTCCCAACTTAGTAAAGATACAATTATCATTATCCAATTGCAAATGAAATATCTCAATACCTCTTACGCCCAAGGCCCCAATCCAATAAAACTGAGGACCGTAAAAAAAATAGATCTATTTGCAAAATACTTGGCCAGCAGAGAAAAATATTTTGAGATAAAGCATTTATCTCAGTACTTACTTTTACATAATCAGCATGTCCAGGACAATCAACATGAGCATAATGTCTCTTTGTAGTCTCATACTCCACATGGGCCTGCAAAGAGGTGTATCAAATCTTCCTTGACACTTGAGAATAATCAAGTTTTCGGTGCACAAGAAAAGGAATCAGATCACTTACCGTGGCTATGGTGATCCCTCTCTTCCTCTCTTCGGGAGCTTTGTCGATTTCATCAAATGCAACAGCTTTAGCTTTCCCTTCTTCGGCCAAGACCTAAACAGGAAAAAGTAACTAGTTCAGTGTCCTACAAATAACATTCGACTATAACTAGCCTGTGCTCCACTTGAAATTAATCATATTTAAGTCAGTAAGTCTCAATTTTTGGATTGATTTAATTTGAATCAAACTGTGAGTGGGAGCGGGGTCATACCCCTAAACAAAGGGTTGAGCAAAACAATATAGAGCATAACAAATGCTTAACTCAACTAAAAACATCAAACAGAAAGCATAGTTAGAGTGATAAAGACCTTTGTAATTGCTGCAGTCAAAGTCGTCTTTCCGTGGTCAACATGGCCGATAGTTCCCACATTAACATGAGGTTTTCTGTTTCATCAAAAGAAACAGCATACGACAACAATTTGAGCTCTAATGATGCTTGACAGCCCGACCAAACATACTGATTACTCAACAAAAGAGAGATCTAATTACTTATTTGTTCTATGTGCAGCCATGGCAAATCAGCATAAAAAAGGGATGCAGGCTATACCGTTCTTAAAATGCAATTTATAAAATTTACGTTCCTCCCTAACCTGCAGCCTACTAATGTCTCGCCAAATGATCAAATCACTGCAATGAAATTCAAATTGATTGATGACGTAAATTTTACGATTGACAGCACAACTACGAAACATCCACCTGAATTCATCATTTCATTCACTAATCGTTCAATGAAATGTTGATCAATCGTATCAAAACGGAACAAGGATTGACATACATACAAGTAAATAGGCGAAATCACAGCGAGCAAATAGCAATAATTTCATCACAAACATTACCGAAACAATATTAAGTAAGAAAAAAACATGAAACAATAGTTGAAAGAGAAACAGACGTGCGAGTGAAAGTAGCCATGGATCGGAAGGAGGAGAGATTAGAAGGTTCATTTGTGGAAAAGTTGTCGGAAATGGAAGGTGGTGATGGAAGGAGAGTACGTGAAGGAGAGTAGCAGAAGTTGATAAGTTGAGTGGAGGAGAGGAGCAAGCGTTTGGAATTAGGGTTTCGTAGGAGTAGGGACGCCATTTTCGTCTGAGTGAAGAGCACAAAAATGTCGTAGCCTCGGGGTTTTGGGGGAAAGGCGATGATCCAACTAATAAGGGTTTTAGCAACTTGGACAAGGGTTTAGCCGTTTACGACTTCCAGTTTTTCTTTTTCTTTTTCTTTTTTTTTTTAAACATTTGCATCCACTCAAGTGACTCAACTGCTCAAGCAGAGGAGGAAATCCGGGCCGTGTCAAGGTCCGCGGCACAACCTGACACGAAAATAGGGGAAGCATGTGCCTGACCCGAGGCACGACGTGATACGACCTAGGCACCGACCAAGTCTGATAAGGGAATGGTTTTGACCATTACTTAAAACGATTAAAATTCCTAAATCTAAAAAAAAAGGTTATATAATGAGAATAATACCAAATATAGCGTGTGTTCCAATAATAATACAAATTACAATAAATCCGAGAATAATACATATAATTGAATTATGTTAGTCGGAGTGGTATGGGTGACGGGTTACCTGAATAACCCGTCCACCTATCTTTTCCCCTTTAATTTATTACTATCACTCCACCTTCCATCTACTTGCCTTCACTTTTACAAAACTTTAATCACCTGAATCACCAAGAATTGATTCCGGGTATCCTCAAATTTACAAAACCGAGTCTAAAATTTCATATTACGTGCTTGGTTCCACACTTCCACGAAATCCAGCCTACCATGTGTACTGATGTAAGATCAAGTTCCTGCTTGGTAGAATGTTTGGATATTACTCCATTTTCTTGCTTCATGCCATTGCCATTTCAACATTATTGTTTTTACATTTATTGTAATTATAAAGAATTTAATTTAATGTGTGGTAAGAGTTTTCTTGTTAAGAATTTAATTAATGTAATGTTTGTTTGTTCAATTTTCTCTTGGGTTTATTTTTGTGTGGAATTGTAGAGCGAGGTTCGGTTTCATTTCTCGCTCGAATGCCATCGTAGTCCGTCTTACATCTCTTCTCGCTTGATTATTACTGTAGTGACTTCTTCTACTTCTTCTTCAACCTTCACCTTCTTCTTCTTCTTCTTCTTCTTATTTTTTTTCTCATTCTTTTTATCCCCATCAATCAAAGACGTCGATTTTTTGTCGACTTTTACTATCTTACTGCCTTTCTTCTCAATCGTTGCATCATCATCATCATCATCATCATCATCATCCAACACGCTTCCTCCATCAACACCACCCACTTGAAACCCCTGTTTTCCACCATTTTTCTGCAATAAAGCTTTGAATATGGCACTCACTTCACTACCCTTTACCAAATTTCTGCTTCTCTTCTTCCCTGTAACATTTTATGGGTTCTTAATTTGAGCGATTTCTGGGGTTTGGTCACTCTGATTGAGCTCTGCTATTAATTTTTGCCTCTTTTTTGTATTCAATTACCCGACAAATTGAGTATGTGTACCCTTGAAAAACGGTGACCTTAAAGTTCCTTTTTGGGATAAATTTGTGAGCAAAGATTTGGAGTTGTGAAGGAGGAGATGTAGATTTATAAAACCCAGAAAATTTTAGAGTTTTTTGGGGTTGCAGATATGCCATTGGACTATTGAAGAGAAGGAGGAGGTGATGGAGAAAGAGGATAAAGGAGGGGAGGGTGATGATTTAATTAGCAGGTCAGTTTTACTAAAGTTACCTAGAGTTGCAGGTAATAAATGCTTCTATACTACTCTGATTAACCTACTCCAATTATATGTATTATTTTCAGATTTATTGTAATTGGTATTATTATTGGAACACGCCCTATAGTTGATATTATTGACATTAAATAACCCAAAAAAAAATCATCCAAATCATTTCCCCAACATTCGATTCCCCCAAGGCAAGTTCTAATCCATTAACTTGAGATTGAACATCATATTTTCAAAGTACAATCCATTTAAGCTAGACCAGTCAAACAAGTCGAGTCTTGGATCGGGTTATAAATACCGGTAACAGAAGGAAAATTTCAAAATAAGCGGTTTTCGACAAAGTTATTTAATCGAGCAAAGATTTGATGTTGAAATGCTTAAGTATTTGAGGTTTTTTCGGGAGAGTGAATAAGATTGAAGATGATGAAGAATGAAATGAATGACGGAGAGGAAGAAGCATGAGGCCTAAGCGAAAAAAATCGACTTTTCGAGCGACCCTTTGATGGTCGACCGAGTTCCGAAGTGGCGAGCTTTCAAAAAAAAATTGAACCACGCTTCGGTCACCCATTTTGGAGACCACTGTCGGTCGTCCGTGTTTTTTGTTGCGGTCGCCAAATGAGCGACTACTGTAATCGTCACCATAATCGGGTCGCCAGTTTTGTGTTTTCTTGTAGTGATTGGGAATTCAACATTGCATATCATAACTAGATGCTACTTGTTTAGAGTATTTGTTAAGACATCTTAGAAAATCATTACCAACCCCAATCCTCTCATCACTCGTATTTTTAGTGCTAAATATAAATGTTCTGACCTTAATCTCAAGGAATGCCTCAACAAAACTCATCTGAGATCCTAATAGAGATGTCGCGGCTTGAAATAAGGTTTTGAACTCCACAACAGAAAGTTGGCGTGGGCCATTGATAGCACAAGTTCAATCCAAATCCGGGATAAAAAAATTGACTAATGCTACGATTCCAGTTCCACGAGCAAGAGTTTTTTTTTTTTTTTTTTTTGCCATCGTATCAATCCCACCTTAATACCTCTGCATTAGCGTTGCTGCTAGAGCATGTGCCTCGGTAAGGTTTCAAGGGACAAAAGAGAGAGCTAAACAGTGAAAATAAACTGCCTTTGCGTAAAGAAGTGGAATAAGGTCTTTGATGTTGTGATGCGCTTCATCCTGCTCTGATAACTGGTATACCAATTGCATGCAGTCCGTCCGAATAGTCAAGTGAAGGATTCCTTTTTTCCTAGCCCATCGGATGGCCTTGATAGCAGCAATAGCTTCAGCTTGTAACGGAGTCTCAGCCAGGAATTGATCCGCGCCAGAACGTGTTATTCCGTTATCGTGTCCTTTAATGATCCACCTAGCCGCAGCCATTCCCGGATTTTTCCATCCAGCATCGAGGTACATAATTTTCATATGACATCGTTGATTGTCAGTCCCTGCAGAAATCAGCCAAATCTCCATTGAATTCCTAATGTTAGTCTCGAGCCTGTCCTTACCTAGCTCCATGGTGTAAACAGATGAATTCTTCTTTTTTCTCAGCCCTTTCCTTCATATCCTCCTAGATGTCGTTTAGCCAGGAAAGGGAAGCCTTATATCTTGCCACAAGTGTTGAAGTCTTATTATCCTCTACCTTGAACACTACGACATTCCTAAAGAGCCAGATGTTATAAAGAACATTGATGAATTGAAGAAGCTCAAGCCCATGATCGTCTATATTAAATCGTTGTTTAATGTTAGTAGTCAGCCAATTGTTGAATTCTTAGCTTCCATCCATCAGGACACTTTCTTTAAAGCAAGTTGACTGCCACAAAAATCTGCTAGTTCTACAGTCTCTAAATAAATGTTGGAGTGTCTCAAAAGTGAAGCAAGAATTTGCAGATAATTGCTCAGAGCCCTCTGAAAAACACAAAGCGCAATAATGGGACCCCAATAAATTTCTCTTAGCTCTTTCAACTCCAACCGGAAGTGAATTAGACAATAACTTCCAAATGAAGATTTTCCAGTTTGAAGGTCCTGGTAATTTCCACAACACCTTTCTATAGAAACCTGGAGTCATTAACACATTACTCGTCGCCTTTTCACTATACACGGGGAAAGATTTATCAAGCATCATCAGTTCATAATACCCACTCTTTACAGTGTACTTTCCAGAGTCGGTTTTTGTCCAAAAACAACGCCTACCCTGGGCGGAAGGAACAAGCGGAATAGCCTGAATTTTATGACACCATTCTTGATAAAAAAATGGTAGCCAGTTTCTCTGCATCCCATCTATTTTCATTAGAAATAAGATCCTTCACTTTACATTTACCAGCATTCAATTGTTGATCATCAAGATTGACTCCAGTTTTGGTAACCGGAATTTTGCCATTCACCAATCTATCTTGGTAAATATTAATGAAGTCATTATCATCTTCATCATTAAGTCTCATTTTCCACCCCAAGCCGTGTTTCAGAGTTTTTCTCTCTAAACAAATGCCCTTCCAGGCTCTTGATGTTGAACCTTTTAATTTACTATTACTGAATTCCTGGTGATTTCTAATTCGTCCATTCTTAGCATTCTTAACACTTTCTGGCGCGGATCAATTCCTGGCTGAGACTCCGTTACAAGCTGAAGCTATTGCTGCTATCAATAACATCCGATGGGCTAGGAAAAGCTTTATTCAGAGACTGTACAACTAGTAGATTTTTGTGGCAGTCAACTTGCTTTAAAGAAAGTGTCCTGATGGATGGAAGCTCGGAATTCAACAATTGGCTGACTACTAACATTAAGCTCGGAATTCACCCGGTGGTGTCAGCTCGTCAATCGCAGGTTGAAGTTTTGCCCTATGAAGATGCATAAGGTGAAGGTCTAATTAAGAAGGAAGAAGAATTGGATTTGGGCTTTAAGATTGTGTGACCCATTAAGGATTAGTATATATAGAAAATCTAGGTTTTCATTTCAATTTGTGCCTTAAGTGAGCCTTCTCTTTAGGGTAGAGTAGTGTAGTAGATCTCCATAGTAGTAGTAGCAGTAGTTCACATAGAAAAACTCCATTAGATTTAGTAAGTTTCCTTAGTTTTAGATTAATCTACTTCACATTCTACAATCAAGTTATCTTCTTTGTGAAGATTTGGGTTTTATATTGAAGATTGAAGAGTTTTGCAAGGATTGGTGACAAAGTTCTTGTATTTTCTCTTCCAAGATTCAATCTTTATGTTAATCTTCATCTTCCTCCCTTAGTTTTCTCCATTGTTGGTAGTTTCTTTCCTCTCCCTTTCTCCATTAATTAGTTTTGTTTTTAGTTTCTTGTTAATCTATTATTAGCCTTGTTATTTTTATGTTAGTGTAGTTTTTCATTGTTTGTTTGTTTTTCTCTCTCCTTAGTTTGTTTCTCCATAGTTTGTGTGTTTGTTTATTGTTGTTTTGTTAGTGTAGTTTCCTTGTTGTTTAGTCTTTCTCCTAGTCTCCTTAGTGTTCGTTTTATTGTGGGTAGTGAGTAGATTTTAGTTAGGGGGCTAGGGGAGGAGGAATTCTGGATAAAGGTTTTATTTTGTGAGATTATTGCATTTGAGGGTGATTTGTCTTGATTGGGATTGTTGTGTCTTGATTGACTTAGCTTGATCACCTAGGTTGAGTTGACTCACCCGGACCAATATGGGGAAACTCGGGATTTGGGTAATTTCGTCTTGAGACTTTAGTTATTCGTCGCGAAAGCGGGTTTAGGCTTGGTTGGTAAAGAAACCGAAAGGTGGCACCTCCCTTATACATCTTGTGATATTTCTTGCGGTGTTTGCACCCTTATCTTAATTTCCGACTCCCCGACTCTCCCTAACGCCTTTCCCATTAATTGTTTCTCGCTTTAGTTCCTTATCTCGTTTAATTAGTTTAGTTCATCTCGTCCAAAACCCCCCTTCTCGACCCCAATCACTCTCAGACTTAGACTTGACCGACTACCCTCGACCGTCCCTGTGGATCGATCCCGACTTGCCACTACTACGTAGTAGTTAGTTGGAGTTTATAAATATTGTTTGACCGTGTTAGATAGGCGACAATCTGACGCGCATCAAATTAGCATAATTAAAAAGGATGGTAATTATTAGATGATCATAGTACAATCATATTATGATGTTATTGTTGCACCTGTGCATCGCACGGGCATCACAAATAGTATATATAGTTAAAGGAAGTTTTTATTTATTTTACAATCAATATTAACTATTATTATTTTATTTTCGGGTTGTGAGTAAATATGAAGTTATAGGTAGACTTCTGTGGACGTCCGTCCGCACCGCCTGGCGTCCCGCGCGGGACCGACCCGGTTTTCAACGTATGGCGGCGGCCACCCACGCGGGCTCCTCCCTGCCGGGACCGGTCCGATCTCGCATACGGGGCGATAGTGTCGGACCTCGATTTGGATGACGATCCGGACTTGTACTAGACGGGTGCGGGCACCCGTGTTTCCGTTTGGGAATCGATCGAGACGTGGTTCTAAATGTTTAAAGGCCGATTCATTTGGTAAGGCGACCTTTTTAGTGAACTGAATTCGTTGCCGATTTGTGGAGTCGCCACCGATTCAATTATGGAGACTCGGAAACCGTTCAAGTCAACTTTGATCCCTTACCGACTCAAAGTTGAGTGGCACGGGACCTAAAGATAAAGACTTGTACCCTTAAGCACTCCATGCCTGGAACGACTCTCATTGCCAATGGTTTCGAACATCCGGAAACCGTCGATTCTGAGTAAGGGGTAAGGGTACGTATTGAGAAGCCAACATCCGGTAGATGTCAACACCCAATCCCGCCCGCACTATAGCGGTCTCTACTAATCAATCGGTGGGCTGATTTCCTAGTTCTTTTGTTGTGGTGGAAGTACTGTAACATCCGTTGTTTTAACCCTATCTCTTTTACTATGTCGGTTGTTTTAAGGACAGATAAGTTTTATCGTCAAAATAGTAGTGTTTACATTCTTTGCATGCGATTTCACGTGACAAGCAGGCCATGAAAAGATGCACTTTGGAGAGTAGAGAGTATTATGTATCATACGTATTAGCAAATCAGATTTAACGCGATAATACAGATATTAGTCGTTCTCGTGGTATACCTTACCTGGTATTCTGCTTAAGATGCGTCGGTTTGGTATTAATAGAGATGCGTCGAACCCGATAAGGTGAGCACCTGGACTAATGCGGGACCCGACCATCACTTTGTTCAGTTTTAGTCATTTTACGTTTTGAATTCCGTGTTAGTTGATTTAGCATGCGATTATAAGGTCGTAAAAGCAATAAATCATACGAAAAACTGTAAATGCGAATGTAAGTAAATCACATTGTGAGGAGTTGCACCCTCGGAGTATACACTAAACGGGACTCGATGCATAGATAGTTTTGAGAACGGATCTCGGAATTACTCGGGTCTATTTAGTGTGTTTTAGTATTTGTGGTTGAAGTTGGGACGTTTACGTATTTTAGCAGACGTTTGTGGGCCTAGTGCCCACGTCTAGTGTTGTCGTAGTGCATAATAATATAAAGTGCAAATATGGAAAGTTTTGTTTAGATGACAACCTAGTGACGATACGACTTCGACAGGCGGATCCTCCTAGCTTGACCAATTATCCCGGCAGAGTTCTGTTACCGTTTGACCTTCCAGCGGCTATTCCGGCAGAGCTCCGTTACTATTTGCTAGTTCTGCGGCTAATCCGACAGAATCTTTGTACTAATTTTGAGCTAGTCGATCACAGGCACCTCGGTATCGAGTGGGGTGCTCGAAGGTGAGGAGTAGCGTCGATGTCGCTTTTATTATGGAACTACGATCGAGTGGTTCGTTTGCCTTGGGTGTCGGAGTGCGAGCCCTTAGTGAGAGTGTTGTATGCTAAATTTAGACCGTTTTTTCCCTCATTTTAATTTAGACCCATTTTTCCCTCGTTTTGCGAGTTTAGAGTGCGATTATCGCCATATTTTGTGTACTTCTCGCATTAGCGTCCCTCTTGTGCATTTTATGTGTTTTTGGTAGTTTTCTATCGATTTTGATAGAATTTTGCACCAAAATCACGATCGAGCTTCCACAAGCACAAGAGAAGGGAATACCGTCCAAAGAGTAAAGCACACAACTTAAAGTTTAAAGTCATCCAATCAATTAACGAAGAATGAGACAAGAAACGAGGCCAATGAAATGATCGGGTGAAATTTCACCCGGTGAGACACCACCGGACGAAATTTCACCCGACGGTAAAAACGCCTCCCCGAAGATTTTCCGAGAACTCTCCACCGGGCGAAATTTACCGTTAGATTTTGATTATGTAATGTGAGTCGAGTCAATATTTGAATCCTTAGGTGACTATTGGAAGAACCATGCAATGGCAAGGCGGAAAAACGAAGAATCGAGACCGCGGGCGAAATTTCGCCCGGTGAGACCTGACCGGGCGAATCTTCGCCCTACGAAAAGTTGCCAAAATTGCTAAAATCGAAGAAGATACCACCGGGCGAAATTTCGCCCGGTGAGATTTTGACCGGGTGAAATTTCACCCGGTGGGAAAAATGGCAGAAAACGATTTTCACGACGAAAAGTCCGTCGGGTGAAATTTCACCCAGTGGTGCTTGACCGGGTGAAATTTCACCCGGCGGCATGGGCTTGGCCAATTCACCTTTCACATACCTCCTCACTACAATTTCAATTCTCTCCTCCATATTTACCACATATAACTTTCCCTCCAAAAAATTTTACACCAAATTTTTACCACCAACTTTAAAACTTTCATTTTCCCTCCCAACCACCCTTATTTATATCACCCTTTTTACCTCACAATTCACTCCAAATTTTCACCCATCATAAACTCATTAAACCACTTTCCATACTCATTCATATTCAAACCTCCATTCCATTTCCACTTGGTGATTATATTCTTGGGTTTTTGAAGAGAGAAGAAGCTAAAGTTTCGGGATTTTTCTTGCAATTATAATTATGGAGACAAGAGCCCAACGAGCCGCGCGAAAACAAGGTATGACTTCGACTTCTATACCTCTTAAATGTTCATCTTCTAGTAAGTCTTCAAAGCCTAAACTCACACCTTGTCCTAACACACCTTTGGCTCAACCCTTTTCTGAAAAAGCTTTTCAAAGTACAAGGTGGCCTTGTCCATTCACAACGAAAATTTTAGGAATTAAGAACGATATTAAAGAGTTATCGTCTAGGACTGGTACTAGTAAGCTACTTAATTTTGTGCCTTGCACAAATAAAGACTTAACTTGTGAATTTTTAGGTACTTTTACCATCGATAACCCGACCACACCAAGAGAGTTCAAATTTAGACTCTTCGGTAGAAATCACTGTTTAAATATTTCCGATTTTGGCCTAGCTTTAGGTTTACCCTTATCGGGTACCGGACTAAGTAAACCCCTAAGTGATTCGCAAAGCAGTGCGATTAGAAGAGACTTGTGGAGGCGCATAGCGCCGGGTCAACGTGATTTCGAACCAAATTCTAGCTTTACCGGAGAAATCCGTAACCCTGCCATCCGTTGTTTTGCTGAAATTCTTTCCCACTGTCTTTTGCCATCTACCGACAATATTATCAACCTCAATGTGTGTGTCTTACAATTGATATGTGACTCTTTGATCGATAACCCTACCCTCTTGACCTACCTATTGTCGTGGCGTTACACTTTCATCAAATTATAATTGACCAACGTCCCTCTGTCGACTGTGGTGGTCTTGTGACTATAATAGCAAGAAATTTGGGTTACGCAACCGACCATCTCAAACTACATGACCCCCGTGTCTGGCTTGACGAGGCCTACTTCCCTAATTGGATTTTTAAAGTACCTGACCACCGCCTCGTCTCTCTTGGCCACGGTCGTGCCTTAATTGTCCCCAACAAAAACCTAACCAATATTTACAACCACTGAAATTGGGACCTACCTCCAGGTCCCTGTGAATTTTGACTAACCGAATCGGGGGAAGTAGGAGTTTGGGAGTATGCCGGTGAGGGAACTCCTACAGCTTCTTATGCGTCAAATGACTATTCAACCTAGACACCCCTACAAGAGTCGGTAGATAATATGGTTTGTTTGTGTTGCGGGTATTTGTGTGGTTTGTGTCGGTGAGTCTTCAATCTTTTACAATTGTATATTTTTGAAATGATATTGTTCCTTATTCCTTGTCCCATCATTATAATCGTTGTGATTGTTTTATCTCGAACAAAATTTGCAAGTTGTGCCATTGTCCCACTGTCCCATCAATATTTTTGCGGCCGTCGCGGTTTGCTCCCGGTCTTTAGGCGATGTGATTACGCCATTGACCCTTTTGAAAAATCCAAATTCTAATCAAGTTTTCTCAATTTTTCTTAATCCAGGCTAGGTGACGTGACTACAACTATGCCCAATTTTTCACCCTTTCGTTTTAATTTCTTTTCTTCTCTTTTATTTCTTTTTCTACTTCTTAGCCACTTGGCTAGGGTCTAGGTGATGTGATTGCACCTAGGCCCGCCACTATTTTATCGTTTTCTTTATTTTTCATTTTCTTTTCTTTTCTCAAAATTTTTGAAAAACACAAAAACATTTGAAAAATCCTAAAAATCCAAAAAGATTTTTCTTTTTCGTTCTTCCCCTACATGTCCATTGAGGACAATGCACAGTTTTAGTGTGGGGGAGGAGTCTACTATCTTTTATTTTGCCAAAAATCTTTTCAAAATCCACAAAAATTTGAAAATTCGAAAAATCAAAAACATTTTTTTTCTTTTCCTTTTCCTTTCTCGTTCTCGTTATGTTTTCGTGTCCTGTGTACGGTCTTGTTCTCCACTCTTACCTTGATAGCGCGAATTTAAGAGATTATGAAAGCACTCCGCTTGGTAACTTCCTTCCTTCTTTCTTTAATTTTGTAGAGGAGTTAGGTTGTTGCTATTGGAGGCTCTCGAAGTTGAGCATTTTGGGTGTTGTGGTTGATTGTGTGCTCGAATGTTGATGGAGTATGGAGTACATGACCTTACTTGTGTTTTCTTTTATTTTTCCTTTTTCTTTTTCGTGTGTTCTTTTTGCTTTTGTATAGAGTGTCTAGGACTAAATGTTTTCGAAAACCCGATTACAAACTTATTACAAGAGTCTACATTCCATTGTAGATAACCCATTGTAGATTTTGGACCTTAATCTAGTAGAATGACTCTTAATCAATGAATTTGTTGATCCTTTAGCTTGAGTCCACCTTTTCTACTAGAGGTTTACTTCAGGGTTTGCATTTGACCACCTTGACCACCCATGGAGGAGTTAGGCCTTGGTTCCCGCATCCCGTTTTCTAGGTGACCTTGCTCGAACGACCATTGCACCTTTAGTCCAAATTCTTTTCGCCTTTTTGTGGGTTATCCGGGAATGACGTGTGTTCTCGTTTACCTAATTTCCTCCACCTATACATCACCACAATAAGTTTACACAAAAATAACCTCCAAGCTTGGTTATGAACCACATCAAAATCGAAAAGCCAAAAAAGGGCAAACCAAAGCAAGAGAAAAGGGCACAAAAATATGAAAAACAAGGAGAGAAAAGGAGCTTCAAATGAGAAATCATATCATCAAAAATGTCTCCTAAAAAAAATGAAAAAAAAGCCCTTTGATCGATTCATCGCCGTGAAGTGCCAACTAGAGGACCGGGTCCCGAGGTAGGAAGATAGCGGTGATTAGTCGATCCACCCCAATAATTGTAAACACTTCACCTTTTCTATTTGGGCTAATTTAGGAAATTCGAGTTTGGAACGACCCTCTTGGCTTAGCCAAAGAGAGCGGGACTGCACCTACCTACAGTGTCGAACGAATCCATGGTTCACTTTTTCCACTCCGTTATACGCCCCGTCGTACCCCTTTTAGAAGACTAGGAGGACCTGGGCTAAGTTATCAACACTTATATTGCTTAGTTGTCATAGTATTATGCTTTGGTCCTTATTTACATGGGTCATTTATCTTGGAAGTTTATTGTTGTTCTAAGTAAGTAATCGGTGTCTTCCCTGCCGTCTCGATGAGGGATTCGGTGTTTTAATTTTGCTTTGGATGCGTCTATTCTTTCGTGTTATGTGTTTTTGTGTGTTTAGTCGCATCCACCATTTTGAGCATGCCCCAACTTGCCTTGCATGGAAGTACCTTACCTCATAGGTATTTCGATGTGAGTTGAAGGGATGGAGCAGGCCCGTTAATTGCCCCGTATCGGCTTAGCGTAGTCTAGCTAGTAGTAGTAGTTTGTAATTTCTTTTTGGGTCTTTGCTCGAGGACGAGCAACGGTTTAGTGTGGGGGAATTGTTGTGTGCTAAATTTAGACCGTTTTTTTCCCTCATTTAGACCCGTTTTTCCCTCGTTTTGCGAGTTTAGAGTGCGAATATCGCCATATTTTGTGTACTTCTCGCATTAGCGTCCCTCTTGTGCATTTTACGTGTTTTTGATAGTTTTCTATCGATTTTGATAGGATTTTGCACCGAAATCACGATCGAGCTTCCACAAGTACAAGAGAAGGGAATACCGTCCAAAGAGTAAAGCACACAACTTAAAGTTTAAAGTCATACAATCAATTAACGAAGAATGAGACAAGAAACGAGGCCAATGAAATGACCGGGTGAAATTTCACCCGGTGAGACACCACCGGGCGAAATTTCACCCGACGGTAAAAACGCCTTCCCGAAGATTTTCGGGGAACTCTCCACCGGGCGAAATTTCGCCCACCGGGTGAAATTTCGCCCGATGGAAAGAAGAGCCAAAAACGCAAAAAAAAGAAGAAAATCTGACCGGGTGAAATTTCATCTGGTGAGAATTACTATCAAGACCGCAGGGCAAAGTTTCACCCTATGAAGATGTTGAGGGAGATTGTCTCACTAATGAAGCAAGAGTTGGATTTGGGCTTTAGGTTAAATACCCATTAAGAGGATTACTATATATATATGTAACCCTAGATTGTTGCCCAAGCATCCAAGTAGTAGTAGGCAAACATCCATTAGTGTAGTATCCATCATTAGATTAGTATTTATCTAGTATCTTCCATTAGTGTAGTGTAGTATTATCACCATTAGTAGTAATCTAGTAGTAATTCTCTAGAAATTTAGTAGTTACATAGTAATTAGTAGTAGATCTACTTAGTTTCCATCATCAATTCTCTAGATTACAAGTTTGTAAGGAGATTATTCAAGTTTTATTTGAAGATTTGTGGGTTTATTGAAGGATTAGTGACAAGTTTTTCACTCTATCCATCAAAGCTTCAACCTTTATCCATGCAAACTTCTTATTTCTTGTAGATCTTCATAGTTGGTACATTTCTTTTCACTCTCTTATCTCTAGTTTAGATTTAATTTAGTTTTCTCATTATTATCTAGCTTGGATTCTCTTAGTGTAGTTAGTTTCTCTAGATCTTGTTCATGTTATTCTAGATTATTCTCTAGATTAATTTGGTAGTTTCATAGTTTAGTGAGTAATTGTTAGATTGTAGTTTTCTCATTATATTGTTGTTAGTTTCCTTAGATCTAGTTAATATGCATGCTTTAGATAGTTTCTCCATAGTTAATGTTTTGTTTTCTTTCATTATGATTAGTGAGTAGATTCCTTGTTGGGGGGTTTAGGGATGAGGACTTGGATTATTTGAATTTAGGGGTATTGGTGGGTTGCTTGCATGTTGGTTTATCTTGTTTGTGGTTGTTGTGTCATTGTTGTTTTAGTCCGGCCAACTAGACTGACCTTGACTCATTTTTATCAATATGGGGAAACTAGGGGTAGAAATTACCATAACAAGAGACTTACCCTTCTTCGTCGCGAAAGCGGGTTTTTAGGTGGGTTGGGTGAAGAAACCGAAAGGTGGCATTCTCCCTTTATCAACTTTGCGACAAAAACTCGATCCCGACCTTCTTACATTCCATGTTCCGAATCCCGACTTCTCCCCAACACCTTTCCCTAGATTAATTACCCTTAGCTATTCTCGTAGTGATTCCTCTAGCTTAGACTTGACCATAGACTCGACCCTTAGAAAACCCCCCTCTAGACATCAAACACATCGCTTTAAACTCGTCAATTCCTCTTTTCCCTGTGGACCGACCTCGACTTACCACGAATACTCGTTTGTTTTTGTGTGTCATCTCGAGTCTTATAAATATCATTTTTGATCCTACGTCCTTCGTTAACGACCGATCCGATTGGGAGGCGATCAGAGAGTTTTGAGGGGGAAGAGAAGATTGAATGTTGTGTGTCGAATGAATGAGGCGGAGGGGGGTATTTATAGGTGTTTTCGGCCCTCGTCGCCCATATGGACGCGTGACTTGGGGCGCACCAGGACTCAGGCGCCTGGGCTTAGGCGTGGTGAGACCCAGGCGCGTCAGGTAGGGCAGTTGGGATTTTGAGGATACGGTTTTGATACTTTCCAAAACCGTGAGGCGGGTGTGTGATATCTTGCTTGATCATTAAGGCTTCCCCACGGCTTGACCTAGCGCCGTGGGTTTAGTGGGCCTCGGGTGTTCATCCCAAGGCTCGCTTGACTCGGTGTTGACTCGGTTCGAGTTTCGGGGCCGACTCGGGATCCCGGTGTCGGAATTAACTCTAATTAGCGTCTATGTGACCGTAACGACACGACTAAGGCTGCCATCATGTTAGTTTTTAATTTTTCTGAGTAATTATTTGATCCGTCCTATAGGAAAACTACCTATAACATCGCGAACCCGTGTCGCGTTGCAGACCTATCGTTATCGGGTGTTTGTTGGCCACTTCTGCAGCCACCAGGTCCAAATTTGGGTGTCTACAACTTCCTAATTCTAACCTAAGACGGATTTTGAGTGAAAGTAGAATTCTTTTTATAAACAACACAAGTCTACTCATTACTAATTACATTACGATAATTACTATACACAACCCGGGTAATATGTCATATCATATATAACAATAACAATAATGCATTGGCTTAAAATTGATTGATTATGTAACACGTAAAGATGATTATCATTATATTGAGTATATTGATTATTATTAGTAATAATATAAAATAATAAATTTTGATTTAAAGTAGAATTCATATTTCTAACCTTATAAGACGATTTTTTTAATGTACATAATTTTTTTAAATAACTTTAAACATGTCGGGTCAAAATACTGAATATGGGTCGGTTTTATTATGGGTCGTGTTATATGGGTCGAAACGGGTTATGGTCAGAACACGAATAGTTTCGGATGCCGATTTTTTACCTCTTTTTATTTATTTTAATAGTACTTCGTATTATTTTTATACTCCTTAATTATGATGTTATATTTCAATTATTTAAACTAATATTCTTCGCACGGACTTTATATTTCAATAAATTTTTAAAATTCTTTCATAATTAAAAGATAAAAATTAAATTGAATATTATTTTATATTTTTAATTAAAATATCGAGTCATAGATCAAGATTTAGAGATCTTGCTTGACCTACAAATAAAAGAGTCGGGCATGTCGGGTCAAGTTTTGTCTTATAGTAATGTTGAATACTCCATACTATTTAACACGAGAACACAACTTTTGTTTCATATGTGCAACTGTACATGAGAGTAAGTTACTAAAAATGTCAGATGATTTAAGTTAAGATTAGACATAAAATTACATTCAAATAAAAGAATAATATATACGGAGTAATAATTAATTTTTCCCTCCATTTTTTTTATTAACCCCATATGGGTTTGGTACAAATTTTAAGAAAAAAGTGAAAAAGTATGCGGAAATTGATGATATAGTGCAGGTGAGAAAAATATTAATTAATAAATTTTCATATGAAGAAATGGGGCTAACTAAAAAAAATCCCCAAAAAAATGGGGTTAAATAAAAAAAATAGGAGTATATATTGAATTGCTAATAAGTTAAAATTAGAGTTTTAACAAAATCTAGGTATGGGAATAAATTTGCTAGAATTGTGCTTTAGACTTTGTAGTCTCTTCTTTTTAATGGGATGAACGGGTCGGACCATGTCATTTCCCTAAATTAACATGTAATTTAGGATTTTGGTAAAAAAAATTGGGTTCATGACCAAAAAAACAACAGATTGGGTGGGACGGGTTTGCGGCCCAGGTCGAATTTAATTAAAGCGAGATGGTTGCATGCATGCAAATATATTAAATGTAGTAGAGTCAAATGGTTAACGAGTAAAAGACATAGATAAACTCAATTTGCAGATGAGTTGTCATGGTCTCACAGACATATTAATATTGTTCACAGGCGCAAGACCTGGTATTTTGATGAGTGTGATTTGTTTCACCTAGGTAAATAACGTAGACACTAGAACTGTCGAGTGGGTCGGGTCAAATATTGGTCCCGTATCGGGTTATGGTCAGAGTATGGGACATAACTAGTTTCGAACGTCTAATTTTTTACCGCCTTTTAAGCAAAAAAAATATTTTTGATATTAACTTTTTAATTATTTTAATACTATTAGTATTATTTTCTTTAAATTAAAATTTTTATATTTTAAAAAAATCAAAATTTTCTTTAGTCTGTCTCACTTTTTTATTTCTCTCAGTGTCGTCCCCTTAAGATAAACACTGATAAGCGGTGTCAAATCTTCGAAATGACAATGGTTTGAAATAATCCTAATCAATTTGTCGCATGACTAATACTCCCTCCGTCTCACTAAAAGGGTCATCCCACCTTCTTAGTGAGAATTAAGATGTATAGAAATGTGTAGTGAAAAAAGAAAGATGGAAAATAAGTGAGGTTAGAACCAATGTTAACCGCAAAAATCAAACAAAATAAGAATAAAGCAAGAGTGACTTTTAAAGACAACCCAAAAAGGAAAGAGTAACTCTTCTACAGGTGAGTACTATTCTGCATGTTAAAATTTAAGTTTTAACAAAATCCAGATATAGAAATAGATTGCTAGAAATTAGCTTTTAGACTAAAGTTTTGTAGTCTCTTCTTCCCAACGAATTGAACAGGTCGGGCTAGATTATGACCCGATTTGGGTCATTTAGAATTCGGGTTAAACGGATTGCGAGTAAAAAAAATGGGCTCATGCCTCTAAAACGTGTCAGGTGGGTCAGGTCAAAGCTAGAGCTTAACTATGGAAACTCTTGCTTCTTCAGGGTGAGTCTGAGTTTCATGAACATGTTTTGTTGGATAATCTGCATGATTGCGCACATGGGCGAATCTAGAGTTTTTTCTTTGGTATAGCAAACTTATATAATAACTAATTTTTCATTTCATCGTAAATAATGAAAATTACGTTTTTATATCAATTATTTACACTAGAACGTTTAAAATGGAAGTCTAACACGATGTTGTGATATCATGAATATTGTGAAGTATAGAAAAAAAATCAAAAATCACTACATTAAAAACGTACTCGTAGTAAACAACATTGATACACAAAAATAATGAACAATGATACACAAATATAATGAAAAAATAATTTCATGTGAAAAAATTGTGATAATTTGGACAAAAAATAAAGCATTTCTCAAATAAAAATAATTTTATTGTACATTTTTTCACTTAAAAAATTTGGTAGATTGTAATTCACAAAAAAATTGTTCCAAAAATGAAAATATATTATTTTGATAAACAAAATAAATAATTTAAACGATATTAAAATTTTCGTGGTAAAAAAATTGTGAATGTTTGTTAAAAAAATCATTAATTTCTCCGGATAGTTTTTTTTATAAATATATTAAAGTATTTTTTTGGTGGGTGCATTTTGGAGCAAAATTTATTTATGAGACTTACTTTCAAAGTACAAAGATTATGTTATAGAAAAATAATACTGTAAATCTTTAAGTTTTTTTGGTTAATGGTGTAGCAAGTGCTACACCATTAACATATGTCGACTCGCCCCTGATTGCACATATTGATTTCTATCAGTATGCAGCCCTTCAGAATTAGTAACCTTCGTAGAGTTGATGCATCTAAAGCATGTGGGTATTTCGACAGCGGGTGATTGTTGGCAACATTGACCCGTCCACTGCTTGTCCGTTAATACTGAAATATATGGTGAGCAAAACATTTAGAGTCTGATGCTTCTTTAAGCGGATTGTTTTGCTTGTTTTGCTCTCAACTACATTTGTTAATTGTACATGCAGGGTGGAATACCAAAGCCTTCTGTCCCAGTTTCGCAGTTCAGCCGTGATGAACTAAAAGGCCTGCTGCCTTTCACTTTCCCCAACAACATAACTAGGTAGTTCCTTTGAAGTCTACATAGTAGCCGTGTAGGATTTAGTTTATTTATTTTTATTTTGCGAAAACCAACCACATTATCTGATGGATAAATGTATCACAAGTTTATATAGAGAATGATGGGGGTCGGTTGCCCGCCATCGGCCGCCTGCCAATCAGGCCCCGAGGCGACCAGTCCCAGAAGGAGGAAAGGTCTGTCCAGCAGCTTTTCCACCAGTCACTGGAATCTCCAAGTGTGGCCCCAATCCCTTGGGCCGTCCGCCAAACGGAGTAAACCCGGCCTGCCGCCTGCTTTCAGGGCGTTCCCGCCTGAATGGGGCCGAAGGAGAACCGAGGACCCATCCGTCATTTTGCCTAAGGTAAGGGGAAATGGGTGGACAAGGTAAGTCCACGTGTCGCGCCAACATCCACCCATTTCCCCCCTCTTCTTTCTCTTTTCCTCTCTCTTGTGGGAAGGTATAAATACTTACCCATCTCCCACATAAGAGAGGTTGGATTTTCTCTCTCTAGACTCTTACTCCTAAAACGCCACCTAGTTCCTCACGAGCTAGGTTCGTAAAGGCATTCCACGGACTGACTTAGGCATCGGAGAGGGTTTCCTCGGACAACCTCCGAGGCCCTGTGCGTTCATTGTGCAGGGAGCAGGCCGTTTCCGCCGGGAAAGTCCGACTCAAGGGGTGAGGAGAAGGGGAGACCAAGAGAATTAGACGATCGGTTATTCAATTACACTACCCGGATCCTAGGCCGGGTTAATTGTTTCCGTTAACCGGAACAATTTGGCGCCGTCTGTGGGGAACTTACGGTTGTGCTCACGAGTTACCCACTAAAATCAACCACTCATAACCACAAAATTAAACACAATCATGCCAGAAATCGTTGATACCAGTGCAGGAGCGGGTCCGACGGTCCCTCCGGTGACCCCCCTGTACGGTATGCCGCTATCGGAGAGGGTCCCTCCTGCCACAATCCTGGGGGCAGGGGGAACCAATCCCCTCGGTGGATCTAACACTGCTGTGACGCCCGAGCTGGGGGCACGCCCAGGACGTGCTCTCAATCTGACCCCAGCTCAGATGGCACAGGCGGCCGCGTTCTTTTCTGCGATGCTGGATCAGGAATTCACACCTGAGGACTTGGTGGGCAGGGTCGCATCGGCTCCCAGGCAACCGTCCCCAGTCAGCAGGGACGAGGCCGGGGGCACGAGGCGGACCGCCGCCAGAAATGCTCAGAGGAAAGCGAGAAGAACAGCCCAAATGTATACGCATGTGCAGAGGCGCATTACCACTGACAAACCAGAACCACCTGTCCAGCAGGCGTTCTCAATTCACACGACAGAATCGGCGTCTGGAGGGCAGGGAGGCTTATCTCAAGGAATACAGGAGCGCATGAGGCCCAGGGAGCCTGTGTCAAAACGCTTAGGAGAGAGGCCAGGCGGAGTCTTCTCCAGACTAACACCTGCGGCCAGGGAACAGTCAGCCCCCGGCTTATCCCAAAGCCTGCAATCCAGACTCAACCGAGGACAACCGCTCGAGTCCAGGTACCATCAGGGTGAAAATCTCTGCCACTCCCAGAGGAAGAGGCCCAGGCAGGCCTCCTCGGGAACAGAGGATGAGGCAGCTAGCAGACCGCCTCCGAGGCACCACTCCCCCAGTACGAGGAAACCGACCCATAAACAATGGGAATCTCACGGTAACCAATCTGGGGAAAGCAGGTCACGACTGGTAGGCAGGCCCACGAAAACCCCGTTGCACCCTGAGGTACAAGAGTACTCCATTCCAAAAATCAAAATGCCCACCATCAAATTTGACGGGACGTCAGACCCTGAAGACCACCTGGCGGCCTTTGAGAGCCACATGGGCATGTATGATGTAGATGATGCCATCTGGTGTAAAGTCTTCCCTACCACCCTGGTGGGACTTGCGCAGGGGTGGTTCAGAGACCTCCGCCAGGGGTCAATCAGGTTCTTCATAGAGTTGGCTGAAATTTTCCTTGAACAGTATGCCGGAAATAAGAGAAGACGCCTTACCCGTTTCGATCTCATGACCCTGAAACAGAAGAAGGGTGAGAGTGTGAGAGAATACATGAGAAGGTTCGATCTATCCTACCAGCAGGTTAGGGAGATCGACGATTCCACCGCCGCCTACGCCCTGACAATCTCTCTACTTCCAGGGGAGATGAAAAACCAGATGATCAGGGCCCAGCCAGAAACCTTGGCCATGGCCAGAAAGATCGCTGAGGGGTTCATTCTGCAGAAGGAGTTCCACGGCCTGACGGACACCCCTGCAGGCCAATCAAAGCCTCAAGGGGGACCGCAGGGTGGAAGGGGCAGAAGTGAACCAGGTAAGCAAAAAGAAGAGGGAGACACTCCCAAGAGGGAACGCCCAGTCTACCAACCCAGATTCGATAGTTACACCGCTCTGAACAAATCCAGGGCGGAAATCTTCGAACTGGAAAAAGAAACTGCCAAATGGAACCGTCCAAGCAAACCTCGCAGCCCGAAAGGCGACCCAAAGAAATTCTGCACTTTCCATGACTGTATAGGCCATACCACCGAAGAGTGCCGTCACCTGAAGGATGAAATTGAGAAATTAATCAGAAACGGATGGTTGGCCAACTACGCAGCTAAAAACAAGTCTCAGAAGGAAGTATCTGAGAAACCCGAGGGGTCAGTGCAGAACCGGATGGTAATCCATGTAATTTCAGGGGGCACTGAGGGCCAGCTCAGTCGAAGAGGCCAAAAAAGGCAAATGCGCGAGCTGAGGAACCAGATCTGCTACGCTGAGAAAGAAGGGAGTCCAAGGGGAGTGACATTAAGTATCACCCCTGACGACGCAGGACGGGTGATATATCCGCACAGTGATCCTCTGGTGCTGTCCCTAGAGATCAACAACCATATTGTGCGAAGATGTATGGTAGACACGGGCGCATATACAAATCTTTTGTACAAGGATGCTTTCGAAAAAATGAGCCTGGAAAAAAGGCACCTGCGGCCTGCTCCCGGATCGCTGTATGGATTCAGTGGGGCCGGCGTGCTGCCCATGGGCGTCATCGACCTGCCTGTAACCTTCGGGGAAGGTTCTACAGCCAGGAATGTCAGGGCAACCTTTGTTGTTGTGGACGCAAGGTCTGCCTATAATGCCCTGATTGGCAGGGCCACGCTGGATGAAATCGAGGCGGCGATCTCCATCAGGGCTCTCACCATCGCGTATGTCACAGACTTCGGGCTGGAAGGAAAGATACGTGGGGACCAGGAGTCAGCCAGACAATGCTACTCCGTAGCCCTGCAAGAACACGAAAGGGACAGAAAAGGAAAAAGAAAAGCCGACAGTTCTCCCTGCAGGGAAGGCGAAGTCCCAGTCGAGCACCCGGCGCCCGATCGCCTGGAACCAGGGGGCGAAAGCATGTTGGTGGACTTAGAACCAGGAAGACAAGTCCTGGTAGGAACAGGCTTAGAGGAATCCTACCAGGCCGAACTGGTCAAACTACTGAGGGAGAACAAGGACGTATTTGCCTATTCTGCAGACGAGATGCCCGGCGTTGATCCCTCATGCATCGTTCACAAGCTGAATGTAAGCATGGATGCTCGCCCTGTAAAACAGAAGAAACGAAACATGTCTGCAGAAAAAGACGTAGCAATCAAGGAAGAAATTGACAAACTCTTGAAAGCAGACTTTATTGAAGTCTGCGACTACCCAGAATGGCTGGCAAATGTTGTTATGGTCAAGAAGTCGTCAGGCGCATGGAGAATGTGCGTCGACTTTACGAACCTGAACAAGGCCTGCCCGAAAGACTGCTATCCGCTCCCTCGGATCGATCAATTGGTAGACACCACCAGTGGCTACACCATGCTAAGCTTCTTAGACGCCTTTTCAGGCTACCACCAAGTGTACTTGTGGCAGCCGGACAGGGTGAAGTGTGCGTTCATCACTAGCTCGGGCACTTACATGTATAAGATGATGCCCTTCGGGCTCAAAAATGCAGGGGCCACGTACCAGCGGTTGGTTGATAAAGTGTTTGAGAAACAAAAAGGCAGAAACATCGAGGCTTACGTTGATGATGCCATCGTAAAAAGCAGGGAAGACAGGGAACACCTGACAGACTTGCAGGAAACCTTCAGTTCTCTGCGCACTTACAAAATGAAACTAAATCCGAAAAAATGCACGTTTGGAGTCCGCTCCGAAAAATTCCTGGGGTTCTTGGTCAGTTCTCGGGGTATAGATGCCAACCCAGAAAAAATTCAGGCAGTTCTAGACCTCCCTGAGCCCAAGACCATCAGAGACATCCAGCGCCTGACGGGTCGAATGGCCGCCTTGGCCCGATTCATTGCCCGATCAGCAGACAGAGCCACACCTTTTTTCAAAATACTGAAAGGAAACAAACAGTTCAAATGGGAAAGCGAGCAGAAAGAGGCCTTCGAGCAACTAAAGGACCATCTTAAGAGGCTCCCTACCCTGGCAAGACCAGTAGCAGGAGAGAAGCTTTTTCTCTACATTGCAGTAACCAATATAACTGTCAGCGCAGTCATCCTACGAGAAGAGGCAGGCACCCAGCAACCTATATACTTTGTAAGTCATGCGCTGGGGGCAGCTGAAAAGAATTATCCGATGGTTGAAAAAGCCGCCTACGCGGTCATAATTGCAGCCAGGAAGCTCAGACCTTACTTTGACGCGCATCCAGTCATAGTCCTCACCGACCAACCCCTGGAAAAAGTGTTGGAAAAATTCGAAAAATCAGGGAGATTGTTGAAATGGGCAATTGAGCTGAGCGGGCTAGGTATATCTTACCAGTCGAGAACAGCCATCAAAGCCCAAGCTTTGGCAGACTTTTTGGCTGAGTGCTCCCATTCAGGGGAAGAAGAAGCCCCCGCCCAGGAATGGGTCGTATATACTGACGGATCCTCGACGGCCAACGGCGCAGGCGCAGGCGTCGTACTAACCAGCCCAGAAGGGACCGACTTTGAGCATGCTCTCAGATTCGTTTTCCCAGCATCAAACAATGAAGCAGAGTACGAAGCAGTACTCGCAGGCGTCAGGTTAGCCAAAGCCGCAGGGGCAGAACGAATTGTCTTGGCGACAGATTCCCAACTCATCGCCAATCAGATTAATGGAGAATACGAAGCAAGAGACCAAGCAATGGCCGCATACCTGGAGATGGTGAAGGGAGAGTTGTCCGGCCTGAAATCATATGAGGTCAAACAAATTCCCCGATCCCAGAACAACAGAGCAGATGCCCTGTCAAAACTGGCAAGCTCCAGTCTGCAGGACATCCGGAGATCAGTATGGGTTGACGTTTTACACGAGAAGTCTACTAGTCCCTGTCAAACGATTAATGCCGTGGAAGAAGAACTGGAAAGCTGGATGACCCCTTTCATCCAGTACAAGAGGCACGGTATCTTGCCATCAGACTCATTACAAAAAAGGAGGGTACAGGCTAAAGCAGCCTGGTTCATATTCATTAATGGAGAACTCTACAAAAAATCTTTTACTTATCCCCTGCTTAAATGCCTACGGGCGGATCAGGCCGCCGAGGTATTGGATGATATCCACTCAGGGATTTGTGGACATCACATTGGCGGGAGGTCGCTGGCCCACAAGGCCCTCAGGGCAGGCTATTATTGGCCTACCATGCTGGCGGATGCCAAGAGCCTGACCCAGAAATGCAGAAAATGCCAACTCTTTGCTCCATCAATCCATGCCCCGGCCCAGGAGCTCAAGCCAATCCTATCTCCCATCCCCTTTGCTCAATGGGGGATGGACATTCTAGGACCCTTCACAGTGGCCACAGGGGGCAGAAAATTCTTAATTGTCGCCATAGACTACTTCACCAAATGGGTGGAGGCTGAAGCAGTGCCCAACATCACTGAGCCGGCGGTCAGGAAGGTGATCTGGCGAAATGTCATCACCCGGTTCGGAGTACCAAAGATGCTGGTATTTGACCACGGCAGGCAGTTCGATAATGACCCACTAAGAATCTGGCTGGAAAGCCACAACATCTCAGTCGCCTACTCAGCTGTCTGCCATCCTCAAACCAATGGGCAGGCGGAAGCAGCCAACAAACAAATTCTGAACGGCCTGAAGAAAATGGTGGATGACTGCAAAGGTAGGTGGGCTGATGAACTCCCCAGTATACTCTGGTCCATCCGAACTACCAGGAAGGAGTCTACAGGCCAGACCCCATTTGGCCTGGTATATGGAGCAGAGGCTTTATTGCCAATTGAGACAAGAATCCCCACTCTGCGCTCCCTGCAGTACGACCAAGCCGAAAACGAAGCTGCAATGGTTGAAGCCTTAGACCTGGTGAATGAACTAAGGGAGGAAGCCAGTACCAACATCGCTGCCTATCAGCAGCGAATGAGGAAAACTTTCAACAGCAAAGTCCGTCAGAGGAGTTTTCAGATGGGCGAATTGGTTCTGAGAAAAACACAGGCGATTGGAAAGTCAAGAGAGCATGGAAAGCTGAGTGCCAATTGGGAGGGCCCATACCAAATAACTCAGGTTTTGGGGCCAGGCACATACAGGATAGCCAATCTGGAGGGACAAGAGCTGAGCGCTCACTGGAACGCAGATACACTAAAGAAATATTACGTCTGAACAAGAATGTAGGCAGTTTTCACTTTCACTAGAGTAAAAAGGCGGAGGACGATCAGAAATGTCGACGGCTCCGACCACCCCAATGTCAAAAGAATTTTAAGAGAAATGAGAAGATACAGATTTATACTCGTTGCCTGTTCACACTCGCGTCTTTCACACACAAACGAGCAGGGGGCAATAGGGGGAGGCCCCCCTGTTGCCAAAACTGGGTAAAGTGAACCCCCCAACGCAAAACCAAAAAGCCACCCTGCTTACCTCTGGGCAAGCAGGGGGCAGGCCCCCTGGACTTTGAACGAAAAGCCAGGAACAGGCCAGGCTAACAAGGACTGGGGGCAGGCCCTCCAACCTTGTATAAAAAACGCTAAGGCTACCCTGCTTACCTCTGGGCAGGCAGGGGGCAGGCCTCCTGGACTTTGAACGAAAAGCCAGGAGCAGGCCGTACCAACAAGGACTGGGGGCAGGCCCCCCAACCTTGTATAAAAAACGCTAAAGCTACCCTGCTTACCTCTGGGCAGGCAGGGGGCAGGCCTCCTGGACTTTGAACGAAAAGCCAGGAGCAGGCCGTACCAACAAGGACTGGGGGCAGGCCCCCCAACCTTGTATAAAAAACGCTAAAGCTACCTTGCTTACCTCTGGGCAGGCAGGGGGCAGGCCTCCTGGACTTTGAACGAAAAGCCAGGAGCAGGCCGTACCAACAAGGACTGGGGGCAGGCCCCCCAACCTTGTATAAAGAACGCAAAAGCTACCCTGCTTACCTCCGGGCAGGCAGGGGGCAGGCCCCCTGGACTTTGAACAAAAGCCAGGAGCAGGCCGTATCAACAAGGACTGGGGGCAGGCCTCCCCAACCCTGTATAAAAAACGCCAAGGAACCTCCCTGCTTACCTCCGGGCAGGCAGGGGGCAGGCCTCCTGGACTTTAGGCGGAAGCCAGGAGCGGGCCGTACCAACAAGGACTGGGGGCAAGCCCCCCAACCTTGTATAAAAACACAAAAAACCACCCTGCTTACCCCTGGGCAGGCAGGGGGCAGGCTCCCTGGATTTTGAACAAATGCCAGGGGCAGGCCAAGTAAACAAGAACCCGCCTACCTACAGGCAGGAGGGCTGCGAATCAAACTCATGAATCAAAAAATACAAAAGCAAACAGAATTCACATATAAAAGAAAAAGTAGCGTCAGGGAAATACAAGACAAAAAGTTTTCAAGTTTTCAAGACAAATAGTTACAACCAAGAGTACGGCAGCCGGCCACCAAAGGGCTCGGCGCGCAAAGAAGTAAGGAAATTAAAGCGTTGGCACAGGCGCAGCAGGGGACGAGCAAGAGCCCTCTGAGGAAGACTGCCCTCCATGTTAAGCAGGGGGCGCGTCTGGACCGGAAGCATCTCCCTCAGACAGCCTACGCATTTGAGCTTCATCCTTAGCAGTGTAGAGGGCCCGGAAGGCATCTTCGTCAAAACCCGGGAACATCTCCCTGACAGCTTCCATGACAACCTTCAGGCAGGAGTTAACACCATTAACGAAGCCCGCCGACACCGCCATTTCCACCTCCTGAAGAATCTCACCCCTCTCTTTCTCCCAACCCTCGGTCTTCGCCGCCAGATCCTCGGTCTTCGCCGCCAAATCGCCGAGGGCCGTCTGCAGATCAGAGTTTGCCTTGGAAAGGCGTTCCCCGAGGTCAATAACGCTCTTCTTAGCATGGTCCAGTTCAGACAAAGCCTTTCTGGCCTGCTCCAGTTCAGCAAAGGCCTGCTGTGCTCTCTTGGACTCCTCCCCCAGGCGAGACACCTCCCGTATAGCCTTTTCGCTCTCAGACTTCCAGTGGATAGCCCGACCCCTGGCCTCTTCTAGCTCAGTCTCCTTTTTCGCCAGCTGATCCTTCAGGCTGGCAATGAGAGCAACATCCCTCTCAAATGCAGAAAGGCGGTCGGGGTTGGCTAGTTCCTCATCACTCAGGCGACCAAGGGCAGCCAGCTCCGCGGAAGCCTGCATAATTCGGGAGGTGCGCTTAATATACTGGGTCACTTGACTGGCAGCAGACTTGACGGTCTTGAGAAGATGGTCACTTAAAACCGCCCCTGAGTCGGAGAGTAGGGCAGAAACATCCTGGCTATCACCTGCATTATAGTGGAACTCAACGTTCTCCTCAGAGAAAAGGATGGCGGGAATCTCCGGAGCAAGACGCTTGGCTTCAGGCGTGGCAGTCTCCAAATCCACCACCTGGTCAGCGTTAGGGGCCTCCCGACTCCTCTTTCTGGTCAGTGCCCGGGGGGTACTCTCCCCAGTCTCCTCAGAACCTACGGCCCGCGACTGCGGGGGAATCTGAATCCCTGCTGAAAGGCCCTCTTGCCTGCCAACAGGCGAAGGAGTGGCCTCGAAAGCAATTGCCCTCGCAGCTGGCGAAGGGGTAGCCTCAGAAACCGCCGTCTTAGCAGGCGTGACCCGAGGAGGAGGAGGAAGCCTTGGCCTGCTGAATGACAGGCCCTTCAAATGCTTCATCAGATTCTTCTCGCCTCTCTTAAAACCAGGGGGAAGAGAAGGGCGACTATGGATAACAGTGAGATTCTCGTCCAAGCCCAGGCGTCTCACCTCCCCTTTTTTCCAAAGAAAAGTGGCAAGACCTGCAGGACAAACAAGCAGGCTGTCAAAATACTTTCAAAAGAAAGAAGAGTAAGAGGGAATCACCAGCACTCCCGAACTACCTTTATCCAGACCCGGGTTCATGCCCAACCGGGTCAAATAATTGTCGGTCGCTATAAGCTCCGCATGAGGGAGCCATAAGGTGGGGCCATACACCCCGTACTTGTTAGTATGGCCTGCAAAGCAGGCCGTCAACTCCTTCTCCTTCTCAGTTAGCTTAACCTCCAAAGCCTTCCCACCCACGCCAGGGTGGTACTCCTCAGGGGTCTCCATCCTGGTGTGGACATGATTCCTGAAATGACGAGGAATCCTCCACCCATGGGCACTATGGATATAAAGGAAGTTGTTCTTCCAGTCCCTCAAGCTGTCCATGCCAGGCCACACCAAACAATGTCCCTTCTGCCTCAGGAGGGACCAATAACCAGGGGAGCCCGTACTCCCGGAAGAAACCATCTGTAAACCCACCATGAACCGCAGGGCGTCGATGGAAGGCTCCATGCGGTGGAAAAGACAGGTCCAGACATATGAGATCAGCGCCCTGACAGCTGTGGCTGTCAGCTGGGCGACGGCGACGTTCATACGCCTGAAGATCTCCTCTAAAGCAGGATGGAGGGGGAAACGAAGACCAAATTCTAAGCATTTGTGATAAACCGCTATGCACCCCTCCGGAGGGTTGCATACGGTGTCCTTTTCGCCGGGGATAACAACTGTGTACCCCTCCCCGAAGTTATAGAGCCGCTCAATCACGACGGCGGCATTCTTGGCGAGGATCACCCCCCGATTTTTTGGGTCAAGGAAAGTACTCAGAGGGATGCGGTATTTAACCTTGTCTAGGTAGTAAACCCTACCCCTTTCCCGACGAACGAGGGGGCCGGAAGTTCTGGAAGGGTCAACTTCCAACGCCCCATCGTCTGAGTCAATAGCATCATACGAAGGGGGCTCAGGAGAATTACCGCCCTCACTGCCTGATGAACGCTCTTCCTCAAGAGCAACCTCCCTTGAGGAGGAGGCGAAATCCATCCCCTCTCCCCTCCTTGTTGGGTCGATGAAGGGCAAAATCAACCCACGGGTTCTAGACATGGTACCCTAAAAAGAAGCGGAAAAAAGAAATCGAAGAAAGAAAAAGAATGGAGGATGAAAATCTGACCTAAAGATCGCCTGACAGCACGTCGCAAGCCCGAAGAAAGAGTCAGGGAAATGGAGGTGCAAGATAGATGCGATCCGTCAATACTCAAGGGTTTTTGACAAGATGAAGAGAGTGAAGGAATGTCGAAAAGAAAAGAAAGATTGGAAAAGAGGAGAGTGATAGATAATGAATCACTTTTATAGAGGAAGGCATGCCAAGAGTCGCTCAGCCCTCTGGAATTCGTCCAAAGGCTGCGGTCCACGTGTCACCCCTGGGGAGGTTTGCCCTAGGCAGCTTCCCAAGAAAAACCTTGGGAGGACCAAAGGGTGTCAGCGGACTGGTCACCCTATGACGTCCCCCCTAAAAAAAAAAAAAAAAAAAAAAATTGCAACACATAAACGCACCGCCTGATCTTCATTTCATTAAAGCCTTACAAAGAAAAGTTACATCTTAAAGACAAATATGAAAGGAAAAATACATGAGGCCCAAGAGTTTCGGCCTAACAGAAGAACAAATGCCCTGCCAAGCAGGCCTAGTCATCCCCCAGATCTGGGGAATAGTCCCCAGGGCTGCCTGGACTCCCGAGAGCCGAACCCCAGTCCCAACTTGGGGAACCCTGAAAGGGGTCATTTGAAGCCCCGTCTTCGTCCCTGTCGCTCAGGCAGCCAAGACCTTCGCTGTCGTCAGAGTCATGGCTGCTGTCTTCCCAGTCCCTTCCAAAAGGGACTGCTCGGGACTCGTCGCAAGTGCGACAGCCTGTCTTCTTTACAGGCGAAGAATGACCCGACTCCAGGGAGGAATCGGTGTCAGAGTTGGGGCCGAATTGTTCAGGGTGCAGCCATGGAAAACACTCATGACACCCCCTATCATAACAGCCCCCTCCCTGGGAGCAACGCCTAAACCTAGGCGCAGCAGGAGGAGAGGACCTCCTAGGGCGTTTGCCCATCCTAATAGAGGCCTTCCGACCCCTCCGGCGAAGGCGAAGCCGTGAACAGCGGCTCCGGCGAACAGCTAAATAGGCGGTCCGCGCATATCTGAGCCTCCAAAACCCTCTGAAGATGAAGGAAACATGTTTGACTCCGCGGCGAACTACACTCTTCTTGATCCAAGTCATGTTTAAAATGAGAAAAATGGAAAGATTGAAGGTGGAATGAAGCACAAATGATCAAGGAAGCAATTTATACGGAAAACGGAAGCAAGGCATTAATGGTGCCCCAACCACCTCTGCAAGGAAGAAAGCCAATCATCGAGCTGGCACACTGCCCAAAAATTCTCTACACAAAGGAGGGTAATCATAACGAAAGACGTTTGAACTCCCTGCGTGCCCAGAGAAATTAAAGCATGTTCCCTCGGGAACATGCGACGCATTAAATGCAAATGTCCAAAGAGGCAACCTCCCGCTGTCCCTGAGCAAGACATCGCCTGCCGAGCTGGAACCCCGTTCCTCCTCAGCCAGCGAGGGCCAATTGATGGGGGTCGGTTGCCCGCCATCGGCCGCCTGCCAATCAGGCCCCGAGGCGACCAGTCCCAGAAGGAGGAAAGGTCTGTCCAGCAGCTTTTCCACCAGTCACTGGAATCTCCAAGTGTGGCCCCAATCCCTTGGGCCGTCCGCCAAACGGAGTAAACCCGGCCTGTCGCCTGCTTTCAGGGCGTTCCCGCCTGAATGGGGCCGAAGGAGAACCGAGGACCCATCCGTCATTTTGCCTAAGGTAAGGGGAAATGGGTGGACAAGGTAAGTCCACGTGTCGCGCCAACATCCACCCATTTCCCCCCTCTTCTTTCTCTTTTCCTCTCTCTTGTGGGAAGGTATAAATACTTACCCATCTCCCACATAAGAGAGGTTGGATTTTCTCTCTCTAGACTCTTACTCCTAAAACGCCACCTAGTTCCTCACGAGCTAGGTTCGTAAAGGCATTCCACGGACTGACTTAGGCATCGGAGAGAGTTTCCTCGGACAACCTCCGAGGCCCTGTGCGTTCATTGTGCAAGGAGCAGGCCGTTTCCGCCGGGAAAGTCCGACTCAAGGGGTGAGGAGAAGGGGAGACCAAGAGAATCAGACGATCGGTTATTCAATTACACTACCCGGATCCTAGGCCGGGTTAATTGTTTCCGTTAACCGGAACAGAGAATATTTTAGCTATTACTCCCTTCCATCCATTCAATTCTTTACACTTGCTATAAATGGACAATCCAATCAATTCTTTACATTTCTCTTTTGGCAAAATATTTTACCATATAACCCTCATATCTTTCCTCTATTTACACAAAATACCACAACTTTTTCCTTATTTTAAATTTGGTGGAGCCATAAAACCATTTGATTTACCAATAATACTCCTACTTTTACCACTTTTCTTAAAAGTTGTTGAATGGATGGGAGGGAGTATTACATCATGAGCAATGTTGCATGTGGAGTAATCTTTAATCGTCTTCTAATAAGAAAATGCAAAAATTCAGGGAAATTGTCCGTAGGAAGCACATTTTCCGGTGGAGTTAAAGACCGGGATTATTGTACTTGCTATTTTGGTGTGTAATTTTTTTTTTAATTTATGAATTGTATTAAAGAGGATGGTTCAGGACAATAACCGTTTAAACAATACGGTTCCACCTACAACCGTGCTATTTCTGAAGACTTAAATAGGACGATTCCGCCTTCAACAGTCGTATTTGCAATCAATTAAATAGGATGGTTTGACCTTCTTTGAACCGCGTTATTTGATTTAACATGACGTTGACCTAAAGGACGGTTCCTTATCCAATATAGGATGGTTAGAAACCATCCTATTTAATCTTAATTGTAGTAGTGTTTTCGTTTCACCTTTTCCCCTTTTAATAATATAATACTCTTTTTTTTTTCAACCCAAACATAAAGGGGAACTACACAAAAACTCTGAGGGGTATATAATTGAACTACATAGGCTATTCTCAAAGGGAAAAAGGAAAAGTGGCATCGCGAACACCGTAAAGAGATTGTGAAAAGCGATTGCAAGACTGTTGTCATTAATCATCTCCAGCATGCTCATAAGGGCCGGAGTAATCTGTTTCTCATAATTGATGAAATCTTGGACTTAAGTTGTAGTTTTGATTCTATTTGTTGGTCTTTTGTGTCTCGCCATTGTAATCGTGTTGTTCACGAGCTCGCTCAGACTATGCCTTTCGTGGTGGGAAAGCACTATTGGAATGGCTAGGGGCCGGCCAATGTTGCTATCTTATTTCTGATAATTTTAATGATACGTGATAATCCCGAGATTGGGATATTCAAAAATTTTTTTAAAAATAAGAGTTTTTTATTACGGAGTACTTTATTAGCATCCAAATCTAATTGACTCATTTCCTTTTTATTTTTATTTTTTGGATCAAACAATCTTTATTTTACTAGCATACTTACATCATATGCTATTGTGATCCCTTCATTAATTACATTTTGGATGATTAATTGCTTATTTATACCACATTATTATATTTTAAACATTTTTTCAAGTTTTTTGAATTCATGTGCAAAAAAATGTCCAATTAGATGGAGTATATAAATGGAGGGAGTAAAAACATGGGAAGTAGTACAATTTGCGAGAGGTTAGTAGGTTACTAGTTCTATCAACGGCCCTGTAGATATATAAGATTGCAAAAGCTAATTGTAATAGGCATTCTGCTCATGCAGTTGGCACTGACAACCAGGTTCGATTCCTGGCAGCAACAGTTTTTTTTTTTTTCTTTTGTCACCCAAAAAAACAGAGCACTTAACACACGAGGAATATATAAATAAATAAATAAATACTCCTTAGTCCTTACTCTGTATGTCATTACTCATTAGTGATTCATTTAGTAATTTAAGTAGCAATTTTATTCACGTACCAGTGTTCCGCCTTAATTACACACAACAAACATAAAAACATACACACCCACCCTATAAGATAAGGACAGCGGTGATGATATTTAAACACGAGACAGCATGCAGTAGGATAATACAATCTTGTATGAGATTTAATAGAGTCGGGGCCGAGGTAATTAAGGGCAGGTAATACTGACTCCACAAGTGGTAGCCGTACGCTTAGCATTAGGAGAGTCAACATACTGCTTAAAAGCAGGGTTGTTCTTGTACTGGCATAAGCATGATTTTTGTGATACCAACTGAGTGCAACAATCCTGTGATGGTTGTTGCCCTGACAGAATAGCAGGAGCGCATGGGGCTAGCTGCACCGGGCTGCATGTCGCGCCCTCCGTTGCCCCCATCACTGCCGCCACCACAACCACCACCATTGACACCGTAAGGACCGCCACCTTCTTCACCATCATTTTCAGTATTCTAAGTAAAGTATAATAGAGTAATGTGTATGGTACGTGTGTGCAAGAACTATTGTTTATTGTTTGTTGTTTGTTGCGAGTAAAATTGGGTAGCCCAAGCAATGAATTTATAGGGGAACTTACAATAAGCCCGTTGATTGCGATCACCATCCTCTGTCCCACTTTTGTACCCTACTTGTGTGCTCTTACGTACATTTTTTGACACGTATGCAAATTGCACAAATAAAATATACTCCCCCAGAGTTTTTGTGTAGTTCCCCTCTATGTTTGGGTTGAAAAAAAAAAAGAGTATTATATTATTAAAAGGGGAAAAGGTGAAACAGAAAGTCAGTAAAGAAAAATATTATATTAATTAAATGAGAAAAAAAAAATATTGATTGAAAAAATACGAGAGAAAAATATTATATTGATTAAAGATGGTAAAGTGTTCGAAAAAGTATTTCCATAGATAGAAATATGGAAAAAGATCAGACTCAACCCAAAAATGAAATAGCGAAGAACATAGCAACTCGAAGGGGGTACAACAAATATGATAGCCGCATATGTGTCGGAGAATGTATGGAGGGGTACATAAGATGTGACACAAAAGTGAGACAGATGATCCTCAGTGGATTGATTGCTCTAGGAAACGGTGTCACGAATCGTATTCATCCTTTATTTACTACTTCCTCTGTTTCGTTCATTTATTTGTATTTGATTAAAATACTCACACGACATATAAAAGGCAAACAAATGAACAAAACGGAGAAGGTAGGACAATGTCTTCTTAGGGCAATAACAATGGACAATGGTAGAGGTTTCATACCATATTTTTTTTATTGTCACATTAACTTATTCTATTACATATGAAACTCCTTATTTTTTCCTCAATGGTTGAAGTTTCATCACAACTTTTTAGTGAGACTCATTGTTCTTTTATTCATTATTTTATTCAATTGTGCACAAATATTAACTTAAGAAGTTGGATCTTTGTTTTAGAAATCAAGTTCTTACGAGGAGTTTCTTATTTTGTGAAACAATGAGTAAGGAGCTCCTTGAACAATACGGAGTATGAAACTTCTTATTTAGCACCATTATATTGCTATTGCCCTTAAGACACTCCCTTAATTATTTGGGGTTTAAAAGATTAAGTGACAAATATAATTAACTATTACTTCGTAGTTCCGTAGTTGTGTATTGATAATAAAAAATAAAATAAAAAAAAATACTTGTAACTGCCAAGAAATTCACATTGGACACATAAAACACAAAATTTCCAAAAATTTAATTGAGTTACTACGTATAGATGTCATGCAATTGCATGATTTTAAATGATGGTATTGTTAATAATAAAAAAAATTAGAATTCAAATATTAATAATTAATTTCAATTTTGCGTTGAATATGAAAATATGTTACTTCCTCCGGTTTTATTTTATCTTCCTGTTTGCTCAATATATGAGTGATGTATTATATTCAAACGAGAAGATAAAAGAAAACTGAAAGAAGTATTACATTACTACTTTTTTTTGATGAGCGAATTTACATTAGTACTTCGTATTAAATAAAGGGGTTGATAAAGGAGAAACTTACTCTTTTAGTTAATAGAGCATAATTGATTAACTAGTTTTTTAATTAAACTAAATCAATGATATTAAAATAAATATTTGCAGGTTTTTTATGATTTTTTTTATGTATCTTAAAAGTTACTTTCTTCCTTCATATTCAAACACACCATAAGTCATTTTGACACTATTCACACATCATAAGTTATCTTCAATTTTCTCGACAATCTACAATATAGTCATGTGGAATATTGTTTGATTCGTCTCTACAATTACATTAATTAAGAATATCATTTTATTATGATTTTATTAATGCAAAGTAAAAGATATCGATGTTGTAAAACACATCTCGACAAATGTGAAAAAGTAAATGGTGTGCTTGGTTATGAAGGGAGGAGGTATATGATGAGAATTTTAAAAATATTAGTTGATTATTGACTTGTATCATTAATTATTTGTTTTCGTAACTGAGAATTGATGCTTTTGGAGGGATAATCTAGTAATGTGAGCTTGCCACATAAGCAATTGTTATTCCATTTTTTTTGTGAAACAATTGTGATTCTCTTAGTAGTAAAGAGGATGAAAATTTTATTAATATGAGTAATTTGTAGTAATAATTATTTGCTTCCATAAATGGGAATTAATACTTTTGGAGGAAAAAACTTGTAATGTGAGCATGCCACACAATTGTTTTTTTTTGCCGAGAAAAGAAGTAGGGTAATCCCAAAACACAAAAAACAACTAACTTAGAAAGCGTAAAACGGTATCCATCGAGGCCAACTAGTTTCTCCAATATCCTGAGCTATAGCAAACAGTTCTGCTGGGATTCTATCTTCCTCAAAGACTTTAAGTTGATGGGTCTGTAGCACACCGTAATTTGCTAACCAATCAACGCATCGATTTGCTTCTCTATAGACGTGTACGATGTCTACATTCCATTCTGAATCATTGATCAGACACTTGCAGATTTTCACCATGTGTGTATGCGCATTCGGGTACAAAGCATCGTTGTCCATCAGACTTTTGATTACCTGGGAGTCTGTTTGGATGATCACATTACCAAACCCCTCCTCCTTGGCTAGAAGCAGGCCCCGACGTAGCGCCATGAGCTCTGCTCGTGTCACAGTGGCTAGGCCAATTTGTTCTGAAAATGTCTTGATGATATTATTATTTTATTTTTATTACCGTGAGACGGTCTCACAAAAAATTTGCTTTTTTTAGATCAAAGGTAAATTATTGATCGAAACGAATGAATTAGTTGAAATAAAAAAAACTCTTACGACTAGTCAGTAGAGGTAAGCGTGAAAGGAGGAAGAAAGATGTAAATAAAAACAAAACCTGATAATTAAGACTGGAAATGGACACTTGGGTGGGGACTACCGAATACTAGTAGCAAGATGGCGTGGGAGTGTGAGACCCGTGAGTGTACGTTGGGCTAAGTTAGTGTGGACTTTGGAATTTTCACGTATAAACCCAAAGTATCGGACATGGGCCCCATTTTGGAGGTGAGTGAGGTTGTTGTTAGTTTGTTACACATCACATTGCAAGTGAATAAGGTTGAGGTTGATGTGATAAGATCCCTCTTAAATCATTTTCGTCCTTGTTATCAATTTCTCTAAGTGGTTGTTAGAGTCTTGGGGTCACCTAATCTATTTGTACTATGGTTGCATAATTACTTACTTAGGGTAAGATTATTGGTAGTCTTGAGGTGAGTCTTGAGGGAGTCTTGTCTTAAGACTCATGTGAGTCTTACCAATAATGTTGCAAAGTCTTGAGGAAAGTCTTAAGATTTTTGGTAGTCTTGAGGAAGTCTTAAGATTTTTGGTAGTCTTGAGAAGATTATTGGTAGTCTTGAGATGAGTCTTGTCTCAAGACTTTTGTGGGGTCGTGTGGGGTCTACCAATAATAGTACCAAAGTCTTAAGTTGAGTCTTGAATTTTAAAGACTCAACTTAAGACTTTTGTGGGGTCGTGACTTGTGACAAACATTTCTCGACGTACGACCCGATAAATTACGCTCATTTATACAATTTTTTGCTTTCAATTGGTTTAAGGCCCTATTCTCTTGAACTTGTATTCAGACAGTTTCAGTTCAGTTCAAACACTTCCAGTTCAGTTCAGACATATTCAGTTCAGTTCAGTTCAAACACATTCAATTCAATTCAGTTCAGACACATTCAGTTCAGTTCAGTTCAAACACATTATTAATAATAATATTATTATTACTATTAAGTATAATAATAGTAATAATAATAATAATAATATTATTATTATTAATACTTACTCCATAATATAATAATAATAATATTATATTTATTAATAATAATAATAATAATATTAGTATTATTATTATTATTATTACTTACTCCGTAAAATTTATAATATATAAATTATTATTTATTAATTAATTAATTTTATTATTATTATTATTGTTGTTATTATAATTAATAATAATAATATTAAATACTTCACATTTATAATAATATTAATATTATTAAATATTAATAATAATATTATTATTATTAATTATTAATTATTATTATTAATTAATATTAATTTTAATTTTAATTTTAATATTAAAATTAAAATTTATTTATTTATTATTCTTGTTATTCTTCTTCTTATTATTATTATAATTAATAATAATAATATTAATATTAATAATACTTAGTAATATTTATAATAATAATAATATTATTATTATTATTAATTAATAATAATAATAATAATTATCACACGAAACCCAAAAGATCGTCTACCCGTCTTTTTGTATATCACACGAAAATTAAAAAAATTAAAAATAAAAAAAGTTAATTTTTTTTAATAAAACTAAATACTCAGTAATAATAATTTGTACCAAACAAGTAAATTATATTGTTTAATCACAAATTAAATCAAATTAATTAACTTTTTAACCAAAAATGGGTAAGGTGAGTCTGAGCAGAGTCTGACTGATAATGTATAAAATCTGAGCTGAGTCTGAGGTGAGTCTGAGGAATAAATAAATATTAAAAGTTAGTGGAAAGCTGAGGTGACAGAGTCTTAAGACTTTGGAGAGTCTTGCTGATAATGTTACCCTTAGGTCATGTTCTTTTCGATTGAAACATCTGAACTGGTCTGATAGGAGCTGAGTTGGACGGATAGAAACTGAAATTAATAACTACTTATATAAATTATCTAATACGAGTAACATTTTAAAAAATGAAAAAAAATTATAACACCAATTAATAATAATAATAATAATAATAATAATAATAATACAAGTTCCGGTTAAAAAATAATAATAATAATTTGATTCATCAATAAAATTCTCTTATTTATAATAAAAAATAAAATAATAATAAATAATAATTAGACAAGTGTCTTTCTCCAAAGAAGACAACACCCGATAAATCTCTAGTGTGTTGTCCATCCTTGTATATTTTTTTAAAAGAAACATATGCATGCACATACAAAGTAGTTTATACGAGTAAGTCTTATAAGTACACAAATTCTTGTGCATGTATATAATGGGTGTAACAAATATGATCCATTTACATAAAAAAGATAAAACACTACAAAAATACGTGGGTTGTCTTTTCAACACAAGAGAGACTAGTGGTGATAAGTAAGCTATATATTCCGTATATAGTTATAGTACTACTATACTAACAAAACAAATTCTCTTATAAAATAATCTCACAATAATGTTATTATAAAACCTCTTACATACATATAGTTACTTTTTATTTTATTTTGTTGTTAGGTAGTTTATCAATGTATTGGAGTCATATCTTACATACAATAAGCTTGTGTGATACCGTCTCTTGAGAGACTAGTTGATTTTAACTTTTTTTAGAAGTAAAAGAGCATATAATTATTATAGTGGTGATAAATGGAGTAGAAGCTAATTATAGAGGAAAGAGTTACTCGTAATTTTTTCAATGAAAACGAAGAGGGAAGAATCATAAAGTAGTACTCAGTACGTGTTGGTAAATATGGTAATAAGTGAATTACTAAATAACCGCTATCTACCATAGCGTTTTGACTTAAAACGCTATCTCCCATAGCGACTTTATACCAGAATGCAGCGATGGACACGAACCTATATTTTTTAGTTAGTATTGGGTTTGGTCGCGGTCTGAGGTAGCGATTTTGCACCAAACCTAGTTAAGGAGATGACGTGGAACCATTTTTGATAAATATTTAGAAACAAACTCTACTTCGATAATCAATATATATATATTTTAGGAAAGTATCATAAATAATAAAAAAATCAACTAAAGAATCTTTTAATTATTATAATATATATTTAATCGGTTTTTCTAACATGTGCCTAGTGGCACATGTTAACACATTAATGAAGGTAAGTTTATCAAATATATTCTCTAAGTATGGTAATTATAGGTTAATCTTTCAACTTCTCATGATAATTTGATTGATAAACCTACCTTAATTAAGGTATTAACATGTGCCACTAGGCACATGTTAGAAAAACATCCGATATTTAATTTATCATATTAATGAGATGTTTTACCATTTTTAGTTAAAAACATTTAGAGTTCATTTTTTTAAAACATTATCGTAAAATAAATTATAAAAATAAAATAATTATATTCGTGGTAAAAAAATGCTTTCATTTGAGTATAAATTTCATATGATTTGTTTCACATTACAATATGATGATGAAATTCTATATTATAAATAAAGAGTAATTGGGTGACTATAAACCTTAAGTAATTAGCTGATGAAATTTTATATTATAAAGAAGAGTAATTATTCGGTTTTAAATAAATATGGACCAAGAAAAACATTTAAATTATCTCACATCGAAAAATTATGATGGGGTGATGTAATTCTATATTATAAATAATAATAATCATTCAATTTTAAATATCGACAAAAAAACTTTTAACTCTTAAAAAAGCTTTTAATATATAAGACTACAAACTTAAAATCATTTCACATTGAAAAATTATGATGGAGTGATGAAATTCTATATTATAATCAAAAGTAAGGACGTATTTTTTTAGTTTTAAAAAGAGTTTTTAAGATTATAATCTTAAGTAAATTATCTCACATCAAAAAATTATGATGAGGTGATGGAAGACTATAAACTTAAATAAATTATCCCATATCAAAAAATTATGATAAGTTGATGAATTCTATATTATTAATAAGACTAACTAATCATTCGTTCTTAAATATCAATCAAAAAAACTTTTAAGTCTTTAAAAGTCTTTTAATAAGACTACAAACTTAAGTAAAAATAATCTTACATCGAAAAATTATAATAAGGTGATGAAAATTTATATTATAAATAAGAGTAATTATGTGCTCTTAGATATTAACCAAAAATCTTTTGAGTCTTAAAAATATATAAGAGTATGTCAACATTGATTGTAGATGTCCTATTTATGAGCTTTGCTTAAAGGGATTTGAAGTACTACTCATATCAACAAAGTGCACTTTCTTTTCTGGTTTGCCCATGATAAGAACTCTGCGATGAGTGACCTCTTGGGAAGGTTTCCGGGATGTGCATGAGTGAGCACAAAATGTGCTGGAAAGGACTCGTGTTGGTCTGTGGGACCAGTACAAAGCCTGGCGGGCTACCGCAGTTAACATTTCCGGTCCTAGGATTGGGCCGGGGTGTTACAAATGGTATCAGAGCAACCCTGCAACCGTGCATTTGGCACCTAGCGGGGGTGGATTCTGGATCAGCGGTTAGAGGACGTTGCGTTCTTCAAGTGGGAGTGATTGAAACACCCCACATTGATTGAAGATGTCCTATTCATATCAACAAAGTGCACTTTCTTTTCTGGTTTGCCCATGATAAGAACTCTGCAGTTAAGCGTGCTTGACTGAGAGCAATCTTAGGATGGGTGACCTCCTAGGAAGGTTTCCGGGATGCGCATGAGTGAGCACAAAATGTGCTGGAAAGGACTACCCATGAATGATTTTTTCATTCTTGGGTAGGACCCACTCCCTTCCACCTCATCACATCTATCACAATTTCTCTACCCTAAAAAAATTCCTCCATCCAAGAATGAGTTTTCTATTCTCAAGTGGGCCCGAACATGACGCATTTTGATATTTTTCAGTACCGAAACAGTGTCGTTTTGATAAAAAAAATTGAAAAAAATAAGCATGATGACATAATGTTGTGTGTGGGTCCCAACACTCCTCTCCTCCCTCCATTCGTTTGGGTGAAAAAAAATGAATTCTCCTCCTTGGAGAATGCTTTACTCATGGGTAGAGGAAGTCCATCTCTCCATTCTTCTCCAAGAATGGATGAAGAATAATGGATAGACATGCTCTAAGGACTATAAACTTATAAAACTATCCAACATTCGAAAAATTATAAAGTTTCATCAAACAAAAATCTTTTAAGTCTTAAAAACGTTCTTAAGACTATACACTTAAGTAAAAAAATTATAATAAGGAGAAGAAATTATATATTATAAATAAGACATAATAATTCTTCCTTAAACATCAACCAACTTAAGTAATTCGCTCAGATAGAAAAATTATGATGAGATTATGAATTTCTACTAAATAAGAGTAATCATTGTTTTTAAATATCAACCAATAATATTTTGAGTTTAAAAAGGGTCTTAATAAGACTACAACCTTTAAATTATCCCGCATCGATACAATTAAAATAAGGTACGGTTATAATTCTATATTATAAATAAGAAAACAAATTTTAGTTAAATTATCCCACATCGACAAATTATAATAAAACGATGAATTTCTATATTATAAATAAGACTAAGCTAATTATTTGTTCTTAGATATCAATCAAAATCTTTTGAGTCTTAAAAAGCTCTTTAAGTTTATAAACTTAAGTAAATTATCTCACATCGAAAAATTATACTCCCTCTCTTTTGAGTTTTTAAAAACCAACAATATTTTGAGTTTCAAAAAAGGTCTAAATAAGACTATGAACTTAAAATTATCTCACATCGAAACAATTAAAATAAGATACGGTGATGATTTTATATTATAAATAAGGATACACATTTTAGTTAAATTATCTCACATCGACAAATCATAATAAGACGATAGATTTCTATATTATAAATAATGGAGTACTCCGTAGTAATCATGTGCTCTTAGATATTAACCAAAAATCTTTTGAGTCTTAAAATATATATTAAGACTATATAAACTTAATTAAAACTACGGATATTTCCCACGGTACCCTCGAACTTTGACACATTACACATGGTACCCCTCATTTTAAGTTTGTTCCTATGGTAACCTTGTGTTTTGTGTTTTGTGTCCATGGTACCCCTGATCAATTTTCTGTCATAACGGCGTTAAAAGTTAGTATAGTTAAAGTGATTAATTTGTTTCAGAGGAAAAATTAGTTAGAACAATTAAAGAACTTCTAATTAAAATAATTGAAAATTAAGGGAATGTCCATGATACCCCTGTGTTTTCAATGTTTTAGCCATGGTACCCTTAAATTTTAATTCTTTGCTCATGGTACCCTTGTGGTTACAATTCATTCAGGGGTACCATGGACAAATAATTGAAATCACAAGGGTACCATGGACAAAAAATTGAAAATACAATGGTACCATGGTTAAAATACTGAAAACACAGGGATACCATGGGCATTTCCTCAATTTTCAACTATTTTAATTTGAATTTAATTAATTTTCTAACTAATTTCACCAAAAAAATTAAAATTAATCATTTTAACTAAACTAACTTTTAACGCCGTTATGACGGAAAATTGATCAGGGGTACCATGGGCACTAAACGCAAAATACAAGGTTACCATAGGAACAAACTTAAAATGAGAGGTACCATGTGTAATGTGTCAAAGTTCGAGGGTACCGTGGGAAATATCCCTTAAAACTATCCACATTCGAAAAATTATAAAGTTTCATCAAACATGAATCTTTTGAGTCTTAAAAAAGTTGTTAACACTATACACTTAAATAAAAAAAATATAATAAGATGATGAAATTCTATATTATAAATAAAACTAATAAAAAAAATTCCTTAGACATCAACTAAAAGTAATCATTGTTTTTAAATAGGGTTATTTCATGGAAATAACACCAATTATGCGTGTGCTTCTTAAATTAATACAAATTATACGTAATCTCATTTTAATACGAACTACGCCTTCATTAATCCCGCTTTGTTATGGGTGACCGGTGTAAGAAGTAAAGATAAAACCGGAGAAAGGTAGTAATCAAACCAGAAGGCAACGGTAACAGCAGCAGACCGAAGGCAACACTGAATGGACAGGCAACAACGACAGCAAGGCAGCAACAGCAGCAATTCGGGACAGAATTGAAAGCTGTGTCGTGGTATATAAAGCCACTAACTTGAAAACTATATCGGCACGACTAAGGTGGTTATCGTCTACAATGCCGGTAGCTTCCCAAGGTTAACACTGCAGCTCACAAGCTCGACCACTCGAGTGTGTGAACTTTGGAACGATCAAGTAACGAACCCAGAAACAGAATGAGAATGGAACAGTAGAGTGTGTTTGAGAGAAGAGGAGGGAAGCTGTTATTGTGTGTTTGAGGAAGATAAGAGGCTCGGTATTTATAGGACAAGAACAGGAGGAGCCTGCAAAAATCTCCATCAATTAAGGCTGTAATCACGGAGATTAGCAGCCATAATTACTCCCGTAATGGCAGATTCTGCACCTAGACAACATACACAAGCCCAATGAATCAGGACAAACACAACGAAGGCCCAAAAAGGTAAAAGTCAAGCACAGCCCGCACCGTAGGTGCTCTACCCAAATCCAAACCCGAGCCGGGCCGGGCCACACGCGCGTGTTGGCTAAACTAGCCCAACACAAGTCCTCACCATAAAAGGCCCACTCTCACTCACACTTACTAACCCACTAAAGAAGTCTTATAAAGATCACCTAAGCTTCTACTAGTTCCTATGTGGGACAAACAAAAGAACACCACCTCTTGCCATCAACCAACAACCGGCTACCTGTTGAACCTTTCTTTTTCAACTCTTCCTCTAACTTTTCTTCTTCTAATTTACATTTCGTGTTCATTTTCGGTCATTGATAATAAAAAATTCTGAAAATTCATCTTCCATTTGTTTTTCAATTAGCTTTATAGAAGCTATGAAAAAAAATATTTTTATTGTAATTTTGGCTTTCACGATAACTGCAACGGAGCTAATAAAACCCTAGAAAGTTACAACAAGTCACTATGACCGGTAATAGCAAGTCATAATTTCATACATAGCAAAATGAGATTAATGAATGCATTGTTCATTTTAAAATGAGATTACGTATAGTTTGTATTAATTTAAGAAGCACACACATAGTTGGTATTATTCCCATGAAATAACCATTTTAAATATCAACCAACAAAAAAACTATGATGAAATTCTATATCATTTTTTTAAAAATTATGATGAGGTCTTGAATTTGTAGTCTTTTTAAAAAACTTTTGATTTTTAAAAAAGGTCTTAATAAAACTACGAACTTAAAATTATCCCACATCAAAACAATTAAAATAAGTTACGGTGATGATTCTATATTATAAATAAGACTACAAATTTTAGTTAAATTATTCCACATCGACAAATTATAATAAAGTGATGAAATCTATATTATATAAAGACTAATTATTTGTTCTTAGATATCAATCAAAATCTTTTGAGTCTTAAAAAACTCTTAAGACTATAAACTTAAGTAATTGTTCCACATCAAAAAATTATACCCCTTCTCTTTTGAGTCTTAAAAACAATCTTGAGTCTTAAAACACTCTTAAGACTATAAACTTTTATTTATATAATAGAATTCCATCGTATTATCATATTCTCTTTGTTCACTATTAAAATACCCCTCACCTTAATATTTGTGAGGGATATTTTAATGAAATGGAAAAAAAAATAGTGACCGAAGAGAGTATGATAATACGATGGAATTCTATTATATAAATAAAAGTAATCGTTTCTCCAAATTATGATGAGGTGATGTAAATCTATATTATAAATAAGACTAATCATTCGTCCTTAGATATCAACAAAAAAACTTTTTAGTCTTAAAAAAAGTTTTTAATAAGACTACAAATAAAGTTAAATTAGATTATCACATATCGAAAAATTATAATGAGGTGATAGAATTCTATGTAATCTTTCGTTCTTAGATATTAACCAACAATCTTGTGAGACTAAAATGAAGTTCCTAATACTAAGACTATATAGTTAAAGTATATTTATCCCACATCGAAAAATTAAGATGGGTTGATGAAATTTTATATATTATAAATAAGTGTAATCATTCGTTTATAAATAAAAGTTTTATTGAGTCTTAAAAGCAGATCTTAAGACTATGAAACTTGAGTAAATTCTCCTACATCGAAAAATTATGATGAGGAGATAAAATCTTATATTATAAATAAGACTAATCTTTTATTCTTAGACATCAATTAGAAAATTCATTCGTTCTCAGATATCAATCAAAAACTTTTGAGTCTTAAAAAATCTTTTAATAAGACTACAAGCGTAAAATTATTTCCACATCGAAAATTTATAATAAAGTGATGAACTTTTATATTATAAATAAGAGCAATCATGTGTTCTTTTGAGTTTTAAAATAAGCTCTTAAGACTATAAATTCAGTTGAAATTAAGTTTGATTACTAATATCATGTGATCATCTTATTTATTGTAATGACATAGTTTGATTAAGTTTCTTATTTAACGGATGTATATCATCAATGTAATTAAGCCAACTAACCCGTGCAGCGCACGGGCTTTAATCTAGTTAATTGTATTTTGAGCATTATTTAATAAAAAAAACTCACAATAACAACAACAACATAATGCTCCCTCCAATTCATTTGATTTCTACTTTTGTTTTTTTCATACTTGACAATAGACAATTTGTTATGTACATAACTTTGATGACGTAATATACAAAACTAGTGTAGATCCCGCGCACTAATGCACGGTATATCTAGGATTTTTTGTTTAGTTACTGTATCACTTATTCAGTATTCCGTATCTAATTGACAACATATTAGCTTTTCACATTTTTAAGTTTTACCTTTTAATTTTAGAAAATAATTTAAAGTTTCAAAGATAATCAAGTAATCTCATTTAATATATACTTAAATAAATATGTTTTTTTTGTTACAAAGCTAATGATAATATTTTATACGAGTAATTTTTAACCTGATTAATTAATTAAAATTTTAGTTTCTTATCATGAAACAAAGCCGCCTCTCGAATAAAAAATACGTACTTTTTTTTTATATATTTAACATAATACTAAAAATATTATCAGATTAAAAAAATTATTTAAATATTAAAATCAAAAATTAAAAGTATTTTACATTCCATATATTTTTTCATCATCAAATATTTTACAGTATTTGTTTACGTCAATATATGATCTCGATAGTTTGTAACGCTTATATTTGATTTTGTGTTTTTTTAATAGCACATTCATAATACTATATGGAGTATTATTTATTGTCTTATTGAATATTTGTTTTCCTGATTTTTACATCAATATTTATTTTGTCTTGAATTTAGATATTATAAGTTCATAACTATTTGAGTTTAATGTTTTATTTGTTTCCTTATTTGAGTGATAATGTTTGGAGGGAAAATTTTCAATGAGAATTTGACACCTCGTCACCTCCTATCCTCTTAGTAGTAAGATGATTTTAAAATTTGATATTCTTAAATATTAATACAATACAAATAATACTCATACGTTATATTGTATGGTGTATATATTAGATATTCTATTCACTCAAAAATAGTGTTAAAAAATATAAATTATTCTTAATGACATTGAGGGTAGAGTTGTAAATATTTGAATGTAATATCTATTTCATGACCTCAGATCAAAATATTATGAAGTGCATAATAATATTAATAATTATTATTATAATAACAATGATGATAAAAAAATAAATAGAAAATAATAATAACAACGATAATAATAACAATGACGATGACGATGATAGTAATAATTTGTTATTATTATTAAAATTAAAATATGTGAGTAATAAAAATAACAACAACAACAACAACAATAACAATAATAATATCATTATAATTTTATTTTTATGAAAAGAAAATTGCATTAAGATTGAAATGCAATAATGACAACGATAACAACAACAACAACAATAACAACTTATTGTAATTTGTTTCTGTTTGGGATGCAAACTATCTTCCTTTCCCAGCAGGTGTTGGCCGGCTGAGTGTTCCTCGACCTGCGTCACCCGGATGGCTTGTCGTCTGGACTCTACACAGGCAGCGCAGAAGAGCCTCGGAGGTTGTCCGAGGTTGCCTCTCCGACGCTCAAGTCAGTAATGAGATTTTGGATAATATTTAGTCTAAGGTTGAGATTTTACCTCTATTCTAGTAAGATAAGTATTTTCTTGTGGCTAATTTTTTTGAACCTCCTATCGGTGGTAGATGATCTCATATTTATAGGCTCGAGGTTTTCTTAGGCGGCGAGCTTGTCGTCCTAATATGGGCAACGAGGCCTTTTAACGGCCGATGAGGACACGTCGGGGGGGAGTCTGTCGTCTAAGGCTAGTCGGCTGGAGTGAGCCCCCCATCAGTTTTGATCTTAATGCAACTTCATTCCATTTCATATATGTAAATATTATTACTTTATTATTATTATTATTATTATTATTATATATTATTATTATTATTATTATTATTATTATTATTACTATCTAATTGTTATTAATATATTTAATCATTATTATTATTGAAGAATTACTTTAGGAGCTGAAAATATTGGAGCTGGGTTGAAAATATTGGAGCTGAGCTGAGCTTATAGGAGCTGGGCTGAGTTGATAAAAGCTGAGCTGATCTAAAACGAGCTGAAAAGAACATGTCCTTACTAAACAGATTCTCTCTCCGTTCAAAAGTCAAGACCAAGCTACACTTTTGCCTTTTCACGTTTGCCAGCACGCATTTTGTGTCGTTAATATCTTTCGTAACATATTACCCCCTCCATCTTTTTGAATTAGCCACATATTCTTTTTATGAATTTTTTTTTGAGTTAGCCTCGTTTTCTCTTAGGAAAATATTTCCATATCTATTTTTCTCTGATCACATGCACCATGTCAACACCATCCTCTTACTTTTTCACATTTTCTTAAACTCCATGCCCAACTCCAATGGAGCTAATTCAACAATATGGAGGAAGTAGTAAAATATAGATATTAATAATGTACTTTTAAAGACGAATCAAACAAGATTCTACCTGGATATGTTTTCTCCAATAGATAGTCGTTATAGCCTGCAAAAATTGACACAACCCAAAAACATGACATGATCCCGACACAAAATTAACGGGTTTGAGTTGAGGGCTCATGATCCGTTTATGTAAGTTGGTCAACACGAACACAATACGAGATTTAATTGGATTGAGTTTGGGTTGAGGTCCCAAAACACGAACCCGACACGAATAACCTGTTTATTAAATTTGTCTAAGATTTTTTAATAATTTTTAACATAATTATATTAATACTTTCCAAATATGGACATGACACGAAAACACCTCATCAACCCGACACGAAATTAATGGGTTTTGAGGCTTAATGACTCATTTATGTAAGTGGGTCAAACACAACATGAAACTTAAATGGTTCGGATTTGGGTTGAGGGATTCATAACCCGTTTACCTATGACACGAACACAAGCACGACCTGATTTGTTTGCTAGGTCTAGTTGTCGTGAATACTGAAAGTTTTCCTGGACTTTGAATAGTGATGAGACGGATTTTGTATGGTGTAAGATGGTATAATTTGTGCTAGTTTTGTTGCTTGGAGAAGGTGTTTGAAGAGCTTTATTGTGTATCTTATTTCCAACGGTGTTTTTATCGAGTTACGTGCTATTTTGAGATAATATGTAACTTTTATTGGACTAGTGAAGTAAGGTGAAGTTGTGATGGTTGACATGGGCCAAGAGAAGCATAAGGAGTTGTATTTGATGGAAGAGTCAAGGCCCAAACACCATAGGTCAAGGCACGAGTCAAGCAAGGAAGCAAACACGGAAGAAAATGAGAGCCGCTTTAAGCGGCTGGATCCGCTCTAAGCGGATAGATCAGTCCGCCAAGAAGAATTGAGATGAGAGAGCCGCTACGAGTGGCTGAATCCGCTTATAGCGGCTGGACTGCACCATGTCTCTTTGGATTCTCTTATTTGATGTTACACTTATTTTTACTACATTAACTTAGGATTTTATGAGAATAATGACACATTAGTTTTATCTTATCATTTCCCATTACTACTAGGAAAAAACATTAGATTATTATTCATCATTTTTCCACATAGAACTTCATCATTTTTCATTGCATTTTTCTTATCATCCATGGAGGGCTAATTTCCCAATTCTTGGAATAGGAGATTGAAACCTTCAAACTAAGTTGATTGTAAGACTTTAATCTTTATTTTGTCTTTTGATTATCAAGTATTGTTTTATATAATTGTTTGATTGTTAATTTATTTCTAGTTTGATCACCTAGAATTATTTTGATAATCAATTGCTAGTTTGGGTGATAGAATCTGATTGTTCATGTTACCTAGATATTTGTAGCGAATATATTTCATCAATTTGTATGCCGATTCATCGTTGGTGATTTATAAATAAACAATACTTGTGTGAATCGAATTGTATGACCGCTTGTGTATGCAATCGTTTATCTTTGTCAATTCCTATGATTTATTCTACGTTGTGATTGAACTTAGACGCTTGGACTAGGTTGTCATTTTCATAAGGGCTATTTGTGTACGCTTTCGTAGTAAATAGCTAGACTTAATTGGAATGGTAAATTGTGATTTTACATGACGAAGTATTCAAAGACGATTTAGAGTAATTGATGAGTCAATGATTAATGTTTAGTTTGTTGGTGGAAATCGATTATTCCAAGATTCGTTTTATAATATTTTTATCATCATAATATTGCATTTCATTTTTAGTAGACTTAGAATCAAAATCAAAACACCCCCCAATTGGTTACTTTAGTTACAATCTCTACGCACATTCGATCGACGTTACACCTTCCTCGTGGGTTCGACCCCTACTTACACTTGCTATTAGTTTGAGTTTGTAGTGGATAAAATTACTAATTTGGAGACTCGCGACAAGTCGAGCCAAATAGTGTCGAAAAGATAAAAGAGTAACTAGGTCTTGAATGGAGGCAGTATAAATAATATTAGACCTGAAAAACAGACTTGGAGGTTGCGGTCTGAGCGACCTAGTGTTTAAGGTAGTCGTTCTACGGCAGTGAGGGCTGTGGTTCAAGAGTCTGCGTAGGGTATGTGCGCATGCATAGACAAGTACTTTATCAGTTTTACCACCTAGGTAGCCACTACAAGAAAACCAGCTCCGGGCGTCCGCCTGGTGGGTGTCCTGGGCATATGGACGTCTAAATGGCGTCTGAAAATACATCCGGGCGTCCACCGTCAGACGCCAAACTTGGCGTCCGACAGAACTGGGGGAGGAAGAAATTCAGTCTAACGGGCGTCCACAAGCGGACGCCATATCCACTAAATGACGTCCACTGTCAGACGTCATTTAGTGGATATGGTGTCCACAGTCGGACGCCAGTTTGGCTGGATGTGGCGTCCGATAGTGGACGCCCGTCTGGCTGGATGTGGCGTCAAATACTCGCCCACCCCCCTCTCCCCCTTCACTCTCTAAAAAAACACTCTCTAAACTTCTTTCTCCCTTCCTCGCCGAGCCCAATCTCCATTCCTCTCCTCCATTTTTCATACTTCTTCTTAATTTTTGGTATGTTTTCTTACTTAACTTAATTCTTATTCATTATAATTAGTTCTTGTTTTTTATTGTTATCGTTATTTATTGGTAGTTTGCTAGTTAATATTGTTTAGGTCTAAATTTTGATTAGGTTGATTAGTTTAGCCCAAATTCGATTAGGTAGATTAGTTTTACCCATCACAATTTTGATTAGGGTTTGATGAATTTGGTTGAATTGAGTTAGAATGACCTCTAGGGCCTTCCGTGAGGTTTTGTGTGACTTAGGACGGACCAAAAGTTGTCGTAATAATGCCGGATTTTACCGAAACCACTTCCATCGTGATCGGGGTTGTAAATAGGTGTTAGCGGTGCTTTCGGAGTTCTGATATCTGTGTCCGAAAATTTGACCTTATTTGACCTGATTAAGCTGTTTCTGTCTGACCTAAGCCATGAATTTTTCTGTTTTGTTCGGTTAAATTTGGGATTAAATTGATAAATTAGCTAGGGTTTTCGTAAATTGGGATTAAATTGTGGTTACATTTGTGATTAAATTCGGTGACTAATTTTTGTAAGGTCAATTCTAAATTAAGAAGACATTTGGGTTTACTTTGACGTATTAGTGATTAACTTGAGGAAACTCAGTTATGGAAATTAAGTTAGAGAAATTAAGTTTAAGTTAAATGGTGATTAAATTTTTGTTTAGTAATTTCTAAATTAAGTTAGGCAAATTAAACTTTAATTTGTTATATATATTGTTTGAACATAGAAAATGAAGAGAATTGAACGGAAATGGATGTATGAGGGAAGACTTGATAAGAAGAGACGTCCCACCGTCGAATTTTTGAGGGGCGTTGAATCATTTGTCGAGGTCGCTAAAAAGTCAGTAGACTATGCATCGAGGGGGGAGGTTAGGTGTCCGTGTACTAAATGCAAGAACATTAAATTTTTTGAGGTCCTTGTAGTTAAGGAACATGTCATCTATAATGGTTTTTCATCCGATTATTATAATTGGATTTGTCATGGTGAGCCATCTCAGTCTGAGGAACCCGAAAACCATCAAAATGAGGGGGGGGGGGGGGGGTTGAGAGGTATGATAGTTGACGTAGTGGAGTGCAACTTGTTTAACAACAAGAACACATATGGGAATGACGACTCACCTAACCCACGACACTCATCCAACCCACAAGACTCACCTAACCCACAAGAGCCTAACCCACGAGCAAAGACATTTTTCGACATGTTGAACGCTTCGGAGAAACCGTTATACGGAGGGTGCGATGTGACTTCGTTAGAAGTTGCATCTATGCTAGTTAGCCTTAAATGTGTGTTCAACCTACCATTTGCTTGTGTCGATGGTATTGCTGCCTTGCTCGAGAGAGTAATCCCAAAAGACAATATCATGACCCGAACTTTCTACACAACCAAAAAAGTTGTGAAGGACCTTCAACTCCCGCATCAAAAGATTGATGCTTGTCCAGATGGATGCATGTTATTTTGGAAGGACGATGCGATGCTTGATGAATGTAGGAGATGTGGTAAGGGTAGGTATAAGACGGTTGAGGGGGATATTGTTTTGAGGGGTAGAAAAGGGAAAAGCGGTGTTAGGGGTAAGAAATCGATCCGAATAAGTCAGCTTACGTACTTCCCTATTGCACCAAGGCTTCAAAAATTGTATGCCACAAAAATCATAGCGGAGCAAATGAGGTGGCACAAGGAGGATATTAGGGTACCAGGGAAGATGTTTCATCCGAGTGACGGTGAGGAGTGGAAGCGTTTCGATAGACTACATTCCCACTTTGCGTTAGAACCCCGAAATGTAAGACTTGGGTTGTGTACTGATGGATTTGCACCTTTCGGCCAATTTGGTAAGTCGTGCTCTTGCTGGCTTGTGATGATCACACATTATAATCTTCCTATCTCTTATTGTGCCTGGTCCCAAAAACCCGAAAAATCATTTGGATGTTTACTTGCAACCTGTTATTGAGGAATTGAAACAACTGTGGGAGGTAGAGGTCCAAACTTATGATGTCTCTCTGAGACAAAACTTTCAGTTGAAAGCGGCTCTGTTGTGGACTATAAACGACTTTCCCGCGTACGGTATGCTCTCGGGGTGGTCTACTGCGGGTCAGAAAGCATGTCCGTGTTGTATGGATGAGAGCAAAACTTTTTATCTTCCAAATTCTAGTAAAATAAGTTGGTTTGACTGTCATAGGCAGTTCCTACCAGAAGGTCACCCGTATAGAAAGAATAAGAAGACATTTAAGAAGGGTGAGGTTGTGCTTGACGACGCACCTGATCGACTCCCCGAAGATGAAATATGGGAGCTGATTTCCGATTACCCGTCCACTGACGGAACCGAGCAGGAGTTCAAAGATCTCAAAAAGTTGAAAAATGGTTGGTTTAAACGTAGCATATTTTTTGACCTACCATATTGGAGGACTTTGTTACTTCGTCACAATTTAGATGTGATGCACATAGAGAAAAACTTCTTCGAGCAGTTGTTTCACACTGTGATGGATGTGGAGGGGAAGAGTTGTGACACTACAGGCTCCCGACGAGATGTAAAGAATTTTTGTGACCGTCCTCAACTGCACATAAAACGGGATGAGTCCAAACCGAGAGCCTTGTTCACCCTTGACAAGGCTTAGAGAAAGGCGTTGTTGGAGTGGGTAGAGAAGTTGAAGTTTCCTGATGGGTACGCCTCTGACTTCAAACGATGTGTTGATCTTAAGAACCTAAAGCTACAAGGGTTAAAGAGTCACGACTGCCACGTCTTTATGGAGAGGTTACTTCCGGTAGCACTAAAGAAACTTTTGCCACCGACGGTGTGGAATTCTATAACTGAGATATCTTAGTTTTTCCGAGATTTGTGTTCTTCTACAGTAACAAGTGAGGACATGACTCATCTGGAGGATCAAATTCCACAGATACTATTCAAACTTGGGATGATATTCCCACCGTCGTTCTTTAATTCCATGGAGCATCTACCTGTCCACTTGCCCTACGAGGCTAAGGTTGGAGGACATGTCCAGTATAGATGGATGTACCCATTTAAAAGGTACATAAATTTTAGTAACTTCATTTATAAATTTAATTTAAACATAGCTAATTTTTATTAATTGAAATACATAACTTGTTTATTTAGGTTCCTCAATCATTTGAAGAAGAAAATTGGTAACAAGGCTAGGGTAGAGGGTTCTATTTGTAATGCATATTTGACAGAAGAGATTGCGAACTTCTGCTCCCTCTACTTCGAGAAAGATGTCCAAAGAAAAACCATGAACCTGAACCTAGAACATTCGGTGTCCATTGATCCTACTATACCCGAGTTTTTTCAAAAGAAGGACGATGAAGGAACTTCATCCGTTGAGGGTTCTAGGATACTAGATGAGAAAGAGTATAACCGAGCGCACCTTTACCTACTCTCTAATTGTGAGATCTTAGAGCCTTATGAGAAGCAATTTGTAACTGAATATGTTGCTGCAAATCCTGACATGAATGTTGATGACGTTTGGAGTAAGCATGATGAACATTTTTCTAAGTGGCTCAAGGATCACGTAGTTGCCTTAGACATACGTGATGATTTGGTTAGAAGTTTGGCGTACGGACCAGTGCGAGCGGTTAAAATCTGGAACCGATACTCAGTGAATGGGTTCAATTTTCACACATTCAACTACGGGAAGAACAAGGCTAGATGCAATTTTGGTGTGAGTGTGACATCTCTTGATGGTGATGAGTACTATGGCATTTTGGAGGATATTTTTGAATTGTGTTATGCTGGCAAAGAACGGGGGTATAGAGCTGTGGTATTCAATGTGAGTGGAAAGACAGCTCCGTGAACGGGACCCGAGTGCATGAACGTTACAAGATTGTGGAAGTTAATCACACCAGGAAATATCCTACGTACGATCCGTTCATACTCGCGCATCAGGCGAAGCAAGTATACTTTGCTCCTTCTCCGTACACGAAAAATGACAGAAATCAAAGTCAATGGTGGACAGTCTTTACGACTAAACCACGAGGGCAAATAGACAGTTCTCTGTTCCAGGAAGATGCGGCTTCAAGTGGTACACACTTATCTTCTATTGACGAGACCATATTCTCCGAAGAAGATTATAATGAAGGGGCAGAGGAAGAATTTGAGGATGATGATGATGATGATGATGGACAAGGAGATTACATGGTTAGGGATGTTCCGGAGATCCTTGAGGAGGATAACGGACACGATGAAGAGAATTTGGAGGACGATCAAGTGGAGGGCGAGGAGACGGAGGAGGAGGATTAGACTGAGGAGGATGAGGCTGAAGACAATAACGACAGCGAAGATGACTACTAGAGTTGTTGTAGTAGGTTAATCATATTGATCATTGTGTTACTTATTTTGTACATTATTTCAATCAAGTTAGATTGTAATTGCTAATTGTTGCTAATTTGTTGCAAGGTTAAGATAATGGCAGGCGGTAGATCGACAAGGAGACGTGGGGGAGGAAGTAGGTATGTGCACACATCCACCTCGCAGCAGCAGGAGGAGGAACATGTCCCCGAAACGGGACCGGAGCAGAACAATATGATGAGGAGCAGCAGCAGGGGCAGAAGGAGGAGCTAGATAAGGACGAGAACGGTCGGGTGATTATCGACCCTGGTCGCGTATGGTAATATAATCTAACATGTTCATTCTTTTGTAACATATGAATTTTTGGACTACATAAATCTTGTAATATTTCGTACATATATTTGCTTCTCGACTCGGTGCAGGTTTCTGCATGGGGTGGTGACCGCAGGCTGTACTGCCAGCTACATGGCCGACAAAGGGCAGGGGTATGCCTGCTGGACTCAGGTGCCGATGGACGTACGGGAGTGGTGGTTCAACAACTTCCGGGTACGTGGATTGTTTTTGTTACCAAGTTTTGAATTTATAATGCAGACTTTGTAAATATTTCTGTTACTAATTAATAATCCGCCTTGATTGTGTAGTTGAAGTTCGCTTGGAAGCAGGAGTTGGAAGGAAGGGTGTGGGAGCGGTATAACGAGACTTGCACACGCCGTTTCGCTGACGTAATGAACAAACGCCACACCCGGGGGACTGCGCTCAAAGACCTTAAAGGTGTAGTTTTTTATATTACTCATTTTTAACAAACAATCTAACTTCAATCTTTTACTGTATTAACTAATAATATAGTAGTGTCGTCATATTTCAGGTGAAGTGTTGGAGAGGTGGGTTAAGTACCACGGCGACAAGGACTTCAAGGTCAGATCGGAGAGATCACAGAGAAACAAAATGAAGAACTGCGAGAAGGAGGGTAAGGTCGATCCGACACATCATCGGGGTTCTCAGTCTTCGTTTCGTCGTGTCAAGAGGGTATGATTTCTACTAATATCGTACTCTTACTTGAATAATCATAAACTATGTTCACATAATATATATTCGCCTAACGTTCGTACTCATTTAATAGCTAGCAGCTGAACTCGGGAGGACGCCAACCGCGCCGGAGATATTCCTGGACATGCACGGAAAGACCGACAAAGAAGGGACTACTTTTATGACGAGAAAAGATCAGGCAATCTGGGTGAGTACTTACTATTTCAAATAAATCAACTTTGTCTATACTTTAGGTGGAAGATAAATATCTTTAATGATTTCATCTAATAATAACTTGAATTGAAATCATTGTTGTGTACGCAGGATGCCTACTAAGAGGAGCTAGCGAACCTCGAGACTGCTCCTGATGCTAATGAAGTAGACCTGAATCAGACTTTTTTCAAGGTCGTCTCGGGATACAAGAAAGGAAGTGTGTATGGTCAGGCCCTGCCCTATGGGTAATCTAGGGGGCGACGGCCTAGGGCCCAAAGTTGAAAAGGGCCCAATTTTGAGAAAACACAATTCATAAATCGATTAAAATGCACTTTATGTCAATTAATGCACTTGTGACTAAGTGGTTAGGGCCTTCAACTCTGATTTAGACCACCCGAGTTCGATTCCCTTTGAGGGCCTCTTTTTGTAATTTTTATCCCCCTTGAAATCCTTTGTTCGTAATTTTTTAAATTAATTCTTAGTCGCCTTTTTTGTGTTTTCTACATTAATTACGGAATATTTGGTAACTCAAATCATATTCCCAATTATCATAAAAAAAAAATACTCCGTAGTTAATTTAAAATCAAATGTCTATATTAAAAAAATTTAAATAAAAAAATATAGGATGCTAATTTTGATTTTAACTTCACAAAAGAAAGATCTAACAAATTTGGAGTGTTAATTTTGATTTTCACTATAGTATTCGGGAAAAAAAAATGAAACGTACACCCCAATTTCAAAATTTGCTATAAAGGGGCCCCATTTTACGTTTTTGCCAAGGGCCTCCAAATATTTAGGACCGGCCCTGTGTATGGTGTTGGAAATGCACACGGTATCTACTTCACACCTCCCCCAGCGCGTCTCGGCACCTCTGATGGCCGGATTTGTCGTCAATCTAACCATCAAATAAACCAACTAACCTAAACTAGAATAGTAAGGGCAAGTCGGGTCGAATCCTCAGAGAGATCGGGAATGAGTACTAGTTCGGTCTCGGACTATGAATTAGCTACGTGAATCAAGATATCAAGAGAGAAATTATACTAACTAAGATAACTAATAAAAGCATAAGCGAACTAATAATAAGACTTACGAGTAATAAGAATGTGGATCTAATAATAAAGAAAGGCCTAGGGTCCGACTTAACCACCGACATATCATAATCATGAGTAAGGAATACCGATAATGGGTTGCTAGGGATATTAGGATGAGTGGAACGCCTCTAAGGGTCGACTACCTCCCTCCCGGGTTCGTAGTTCGACTAAGTAAAACCCGATCACCTCCCTCCCGGGCTCGTGAATCGGATTCCTAGGTCAATCGAATGAGCCCACTCCCGTGGTACCCAACTCAAGGTCCTAGGTCACTAAGTGCGCTTCTTAATCTCGTTCCTTTCTCTCCCCTCTCCCAAGGTGAAGAGTCTAGATCGATAGTTAGGGTACCCTACCCAATTCTCACTCCCGTGTTCAACTAGGCGGGGCAAGGCAAGTCAAAGGGCGAGTTTTACTACTTAGACCTAACCGACTCCCGTCGGTGGAAAAGGGTCAAAGGTTCAAACACAACCCAAAAGACAAGTCGATTCCCGATTCCCAAACTATCCTCCTCCGTATATCCCAACCAAACCAAATATGGGACTCAAACACACAATATAAACATGTCGGGGTCAAATCGGCCCCTAGAAAGGACACTACTCACTAAACATCCTCCTTTCCACTAACCAAATAACAATCCTCCAATTTTTCCCGCCTAAAGTTATCCACTACAAAAAAAAAAGAATTAGTAAAAGCAACTGAAATGAGTTATATGCGAATCGAACCCTTGACCTTTGATATGTGGTATTTATTCTCTACCACTACACCATAATATCTCATTGTTTCAATTATCACTAAATTAATTCTAAAGCTATAGACTCCAATAATTAAATTAAGAAAAATACCCATCCCCCTTTCCACTAACCAAATAACTCAACTCATATATTTTCCCGCCTAAAGCTATCCACAACAAAAATAAAAAAGAAATACACCAAACGATCTAGGTGCGAATCGAACCGTTGACCTCATGTGTGTGACCCTTCTCCTCTCCAACTACACTCAAACAACTTACTGATTTAAATATCACTACATCACATATAAAGCTATACACCACAGAAAGTATATAATTAAGGAAATTTGATTGATTACATTGATTACGAAAATCACATGTTTTAAATGGAAGATATCACATACAATATTTAATATGGAATGTATGATCAATTTTTTTTAAAAAAATTATAAACATATTGTATCCCGTTTTAATCAAATAGTTGAATTATTTTTGTTAATAGGAGATTGCACTATCCCGTACAATATTTTACATAGAATATAAAATAGTTATGATCATTATTGTATATCTTTCTGATCATATTCGAAAATCATATTCTTAACATCGATATAAAATTTAGTAATTATATAAAAAGGGAATATATATTCCGATTGCTCTAACAAATCCTGATACATAGTAAAAACTCACCGAAAATTCTCTATATACTACTATAAGACAATAACAGTTACTAATATTTTCCTCAAAAATACACTAATTTAAATTGAGAAGTAAAAGAACATTTCACCAATAAATTCGCAAACTATTCATTTTCATTAATGTTAAAGAAATTGACAAAAAAACTTCTTTTTATGAAAATAATTAGATAAATTTTAAGATATGATGTCATTAACCTTGTGAAAAAAATCAGTTATCTAAAAAATTTATTTTTGAAATGAGCTATTTACTTTAACTTTTACAAAGATATACTCTCCCCGTCCCAATGAATTCTAATTTAGGAATGTTATATATATATATATATATATATATATATATATATATATATATATATGTAAACAAAGGCAAACAATTCATCGGGACGGAAGGAGTATATACTTATACGATACCACTAAGATCTTCTCATTTATTCAAATATGAGGATTATAATTATCATATAGAATTATTATTTTGGTAGGGGAGACTACAAAATACAGAATATACTATTAAAATCCATATAAAAAAAGTTTCACAAATTACATAATATAAGTCTTACCCCTGAGATGGTCCATTTTTAATTTATTTCTTAATTTTCTAACGAAAAACTGAATAGTTTTTTTTTCACAAAGAGAACGTATCACGGCGTGCTAACCATTAAAAAAAGTACATTAATTTTTGATAAATATTTATGTATTTTATGGTATGTTAAAGAGAGAAGTGGGTATCTCGAGATGTGAGATGATATAAACCGAGTATATAAAAAAATACTCCCTCTATTTCAATGAAAGTTTCCACCTAAAAAATGACACATTTTGTAAGGATAATAATAAAATATTCAGAAGTAGAGAGGGTGTAAAGTAGGTGGGTCACCTAGGAAGAGTGAAGAGTTATACCAAAAAAGAAAGTGAAGAAATTTACGAAAAAGGAAAAGTGAGCTTTCAATGAAACGAAGGGAGTATAAACAATATTTTCATTAATTACACGTTATTTAATACTCCGTGCATTTCAAGACGTTACTCAAATATTTTGATTAGTTTTGCGATTTAAAAAATATTTTCCTATTTCTAAATTATACAGTCGATAAATAATAAAAATAAAATAATAAATTTTTTATTTTAAATCTTAAATGAAATATTCTATAAGATAAATATAATATAAATACCGTGCATTGCACGGGGTCTATACTAGTTTTCCACTAACCAAATAACAAATCTCCAAATTTTCCCGCCTAATCACATATACTTTTGGATTATTTAATATATATTGGTTTGGCGTATATCTAAATTACCCATGCATGTTTACTGCGATCAATAGCTATATGTTTAAAAGATACTATCATAAAATAGTATAATAATATAATTAATAGAGTAGATGCTATCATTTTTGTTATACCATAAAATAGTATAAATCTTTTTCTATATATCATATTAATTAATTGATTGATTGATTGACAGTATCATCTAATTTTATATTTTATATACCATAAAATAGTATAATAATATAATTAATTGAGTAGATGCTACCATTTTTGTTATACCATAAAATAGTATAAATTGTTTTCTATATATCATCATACTAATTAATTGATTGATTAACTGACAGTACCATCTAATTTTATATTTTATATACCATAAAATCCCCTTGCTACTAAGAGATTAACCACCCCTATAATTTTTCCGCCTATTTATATTGGACTCATATTTGGGCCTTAACTGCTTTGGTTATGTAATACTGAAATTTTGTTAACAGTATATTTTACAATCTCTGTTATTTGCACCAGTGTATACTAAATACAGATTGTATATATACCAACGAAAACACGTTTTATTTTTGTAATAATCATGACCGATATTTGATTGTAATTAAATATTGTAATCGTCTATTAAGTAAGAAAATAAAAATTCTCAAAACTTTTCGCACCAAAATTTTAAGCTATCAATCTCTACTAACTAAGAGAAAAAAATCTCAAAACTTTTCTCGCCTAAATTTTAAACTCTCAATTTGGACAAAATCAATAGAACAAATGAGGAAGAATCACACTCAATTATCATATAAAAACTAACGACGGGTGTATCGATACAAATAAATTGTAGAAATATAGTCGCTTAAATTTCTAACAACAATTAAAATAATAATTTTTTTGTACTACATATTTCATGATATTAGTCGAGGTTGCAATTTCAAGTTATTTTATTATTATCCAAATACAATGATAGAATCGTGAAAAACTATCAGGTTGCTAAATTAAAATCTACTTTGTATAAATAATTAACTTAAAATATTAAAATTCTATAAATATCGTGCATACATGCACGGGGTATACACTAGTAATTATACTAATGAAAATACTAATACTAATTACTCTAAGCCTAATACTAAGCATAAAGAAATAAGGAGGAAACTTTAATTAATCCTAACATAAACTATATATAAACAAACAAGACAATTATAAAATAACATTACAACATACAATTAACGATAAAGATTATAACTTTAAACTAATTACTAACTAAATATATCATAAACATAAGATTAAACATAAATAAAGATAATAAAGGAGAAGAGATAAGAATTATACAAAAAAGAAGGATGAAATTAATAGAAAGCTTGAATTGAGGAAGAAAGATTACACTAAAACAAATATAAAACAAATAAAAAGAAAGTACTTAGATTAAGGCCCTGTTTGGTAACCGGCGGATTAATATTGGCATAAGCAGGTTGCAAAAACGGATTATAATTAGCAGATTTTATTAGCATGTTTGACTGACATATATGATTAACAGATTTTGTTAGTGGTGTTTGGTAATCAGCAGTTTCAAATCAGTAGAATGCTAAATTTTCAGTAAAATGACTATTATGAATATGAATTAAAAATAGAGATTGGATAAGATATATTTTGAAGGGTAAGAAAGTCATTTTCGTATATGTTCTCAATATGTCAACTGAATATGCTGGGATGAGCAGCATATTTAAAACAGTAGATTGCACCCAAATCTACTGTTTCAATATGTCGTTTACCAAACACCCAAAATAGCATATTGATTGGTCAAACATGTTAAAAGCCCTCAATATGCCAAAAAATGACATATCCGCCACTTACCAAACACCTCCTAAGAAGAAGAAATGAAAAGAAGATGGTGAAGTTGCTGCTGCTGCGTGACTAATTCTACTGCTGTCCCTCTCTCTAAAAACAAAATCTCACCCCTATCTTTTCTAACTCTCCCCTTTTCAAATCAACCCCATCCTCATTTTTCCATATTGGACCGGTTGTTCTTTTTTGTGTTTGGGCCCAATCCTCAATAGTTGTTTGATTTGATCCATTTTGTTCCGTCTTTATCGTCTCGGTTCTTCCCGGGTCGGTACCTACAAATACAAACATGGACGCGCAGTACCAAATTCTCGAGAAATATAATAAAGCGAACATAAATACGCGAGACACGACTAATAAACTAATTAAACCCAAAACGACTAAAAATAAGCAAATTGAGTGGTAAAATCGACTGAATCTTTTATTAATAAAAGATGAAACCACATAAGGTGACGTGGCAGAGTGTATGCTCTCAATTTCCCCCTTCCAAGCAATCTAAGCAGCTTCACAAAACAACTCTCTTAACTTCAACTAATTGCTAAATAGTCTCCATAAATTTTTCTATTTCGTTACCTACTCCCCAAGCCCACCAACAATCCCCAGTTTCCTAGAAATGAAGAGTAATTACTCTTAATTACTCCTCCCAAAAACACCAACTTTCCAACACCAAGAAAGAGTAACTGCAGTAAGAATTAATTTTCTAACACCAATTTTTCTCTTTCTTCCACAAATTTCTCTTTTCCCTGTACATTTCTCCTCCCCATGCGTCTTTTTCATCTTTTTCCCACAAATTTTCTCTTTCCCATTATTGTCCTCCACCATATAACTTCCAATCTTTTCTGTTAAATTTTCCCGATTTAAACCTAATTTTGTTCAGAATCAGAATGGTGTCTTTGGCTATCAAGGGATCGGAACGCGTGTCATATTACGTGAGATTGACTACGAAATCAGGTTCCATATTTGGTTTCTAATTGCATTAGGAGATTTGTTTTTGAAGTTTGGTTGATTAAAGGTAAATTTTACAATATATTTAGACTCATTCAGTTTTACAATGTAATATATTCAAATATTCAATGTTTGGTTCATTCTATTCTTCTTCTCATATATAAGTAATGCATCCCATTTATTCTTCTTTGTAGTCTTACATTTACATACACAATGGCATAAGTATTGTGTTGGTTTTATTTGATTATAGGAGCATTCATTTTATGTTGGTGTTCTAATTGTTGTTGTGTTATTTATATAGGACACTCTCGCCATTGGTGGATTAATGAAGATGATGATGAAGATGGGTGATATAGAGATGGTAATTAAAGAACAAAAGGAGGAGGCAGGGTAATGTGTTTCAAAAGAAAAAAAATAACTCGAGATATTAAAATTAGCACTTTAGTTTCCTAATTAGTTTATTTCCTTATTTATTAAGACCAAAACACAATCGTATATAACTTTAAATAAGAAAAAAATCTCGACTTTTGTCTTGCAATTATTTCTGATACAACGAGTTTCGAATAACGTCGTTACGAATAATATCAATCTTTTGAAAACGAAGATTAATCAAAATATGAAATTCGACTCGAATTCATTCAAACTCAAAATCTGTAATTTGCTCAGAATTGCCATGGCGAAAGAAGGAAGAGGAGAGGAATTGGTCATCGCAATTTTACGATTGTTGTCGTATAAAATTGCACCGGTTAATGAAGGCGGGTCGGATCAACTCGGGATTGGCGAACATAATATTATCGAAGCGATTGCTCAAGCTTGAGGTTCTTCTACCGATTTCATCAAAGGTTGTCTCGAGATACAAATCTTGCCTTTTGTTGTCAGGAAGATTACGATATATTGTAATGTACCGTATTGTATATAGTTATTAAATTTACGTTTTCAAAGTTCCAAGCTCGAGCTTGAAAAAATTGAGCTCACGAGGTAAAATAATGCGAGTTTGAGTCGAACTCGAGTCTATATTAGTTTAGAATTAAAGGGCTTAGTAAATTAGGGAAGGAACGGTGGTGGACAGTTCAGACATGATGAATTCAATAACAATTTTTAGATTAAACATCTGCGTCAAAATAAGATATAATCGGTGATAGGCTCGGGTCATTAGATTCGGGTACAGAATACTAATTTCCAGTTATAATAATTATAAATTATTTATTCTTTTTTTAACTAACTCATTTTTTAATGTTTCTGAAATGTTATTTTCTTTAATCTTAAAATAATGTCAAATCTTTATAAGGTTTAAAATTTGAAAGTAAAAAAAAAGTAATTTTTTTTTTAAAATTTTCACTTAATAACATATGTAAAACATAAAATTTCACACCTGCGATAATTGAATAACAGATACAAAATAATATGAGAACAAGAGTTTTATTTGATAATCGAAAGATTGCGTGTTACAATTTCCGTGAATCTCTTGATTCCATCTCGAAGGCTAGGGTTTTTGATAGTTCTACGGAGGTCTTATCGACTTAGATCCGTAGGGGAAGATTGAGTCTTTTTGTGACTTATTCCATTTACCTACAATTTGGTAGTAGGATGATGGTGTCGTTTTGAGACTTATTCCCTCTGACCTCCTCTAAACCTAGACACAAGACCCGTATTTATATCCTAGTATCTTAGCAAGGAAGTTAAGAATATTCTAGTATCATAAGATATTATCACAATATTTATTGATAATTATCTCTAAATACTAAAGATATTAGACATAAATAGATACCGAAATATATAAAATTTTGGTGTCTACAAATGCCCCCTCGAGACTTGTTGTAGAGACTTCGAAGTCGGTTGCAACTTTGTCTCGAAACTTCGTAGAATGACGTGGGGTCGATTTTGTTTGCCCCCATGACTTCTACAGATCTGGGTCCTTCGAGATTGGAGATGAAGAGCGAAAATTTTCACGTCGGGTTCACCAATTTGTAAAACATAAAATTTCACACCTGCGATAATTGAATAACAGATACAAAATAATATGAGATACGAGTTTTATTTGATAATCGAAAGATTGCGTGTTACAACTTCCGTGGATCTCTTGATTCCAATCTCGAAGGTAGGGTTTTTGATAGTACTACGGAGGTCTTATCGACTTAGATCCGTAGGGGGAAGATGAAGTCTTTTTGTGACTTATTCCATTTACCTACAATTTGGTAGTAGGATGATGGTGTCGTTTTGAGACTTATTCCCTCTGACCTCCTCTAAACCTAGACACAAGACCCGTATTTATATCCTAGTATCTTAGCAAAGAAGTTAAGAATATTCTAGAATCATAAGATATTATCACAATATTTATTGATAATTATCTCTAAATACTAAAGATATTAGACATAAATAGATACCGAAATATACATAAAATTTTGGTGTCTACAACATACATGTAACAATTAAAATAAATTATTTTCACTTATTTGTTACCGATTTATATTACTCCCTCCAACTCTTTGGAATGCTCACATATAAAAATAATTGATTTTTTTTTTAATTGAATTATAATAATGCTCACATATATTTAGAAAATGAAGCAATTCAGAAGAGTTGGAGATAGTATAATTATTAGTCATTTAACATGTGAATTAATACATACTCAAGTAGTTGCATTCATGCCATTTATAAATGAAGAATTGAATATCCTTTTTATTTATTAAAACAAAGACCAAGGCAGTTGAGGTGGCGCAGCTCATTGGTCTCCATTCTGAAATACTCAACCCACGTTAATCCAGAGTTATTTTAGGCAATTACGCAAAATCTTCCTGATCAAGCTATCTTCCTAATCAAGCTATAATATGTTGCATTCAACGTCTTGGGCTGCACAGTTTGGGCTTGACAATCTCTCTTCACAATCCCGTCTCCGTACTGAATTAACTTGGACATTATACCAGCTAAATTAATCTTTGATTTCCATAATGCATCTATTACCGTATCCTTTAATATTTGCGAACATTTTTCCTGATCTGACTTTTTTTTTAAAAAAATCTGTTCATTTCAGATGTTATTATGTCCGTCAATTTTTATATATTTTTTAAAACACTAATTAATTTGACACATACCTGCTTGAAACATTAATTAATTCGCCATATTATGTTACTTGAAACAATCTAGATTCTTTTATACTAAAATTTTAACAAAAAAGTAAACTAATATTTACCGGATATTATATTTTTATTTTACAGAATATGGCATCATGTTAGAAAATAAATCTATACCCCCACAATATCTTAACTTGATATGGACCTGAATCTTTTAAATAAAAAAACACTCAATCCACTTATTCTCATCAATACTGAATGTATATTCATTTATAAATATTATAAGATACATCTACCAGAATCATTGTGCAAAATCTTGATGATGATGGTTTCGTGATGAATTCTGGTGACTTTGATTGATTAAGTGCGTTGGTAGAAGAAGTGAGATGATAAGAAGGGAGATGATATCCTAATTTGTTGTCTTGACTTATGGAATAATTTTTTAGTCCAACAATTGTATGATTTTGCTTCTTTTTGTCGATAAGGATTGTTGAACAATATAAACTTCCTTCGGTAATTTGAGATGTAATAAGTTATATCGACTAATTTTTGCTTTATTAAAATGAATTAGTAATTGTTAAGCCTAATGTAGTCAATATAATATTTTTGCTCACGTTATTGTTAAGCCTAATTTTTGCTCACGTAATTGTTAAGCCTAATTTTTGCTCACGTAATTTGTCAAATTTTCGAAAAAATCACTCGATTGTACAATGATCTCTATCAATTTAAGCTACTACAATCTCACAACAGCTAAAGTGAAAATGTTGTCTACTGCACAAAAAAAATCATTAGCACACAAGTTAAGCTTTTGCAGTTTAATATTACACTAATAAAATATTAAAATTGAAAATTATCACCCGTAGCAGATCATTCGTCGAGATGATATTAATTTGTACTTATCGTGAAAATGAAAAACACAACACGGCATGAAACTAAAATAAATTACCCAAAAATAGTAGAGGGACTTACGTAAACACAAAAAACGCCCCAACCCGTGAATTTTCACGGGCCACTACACTAGTTAATATTGTGTTTATATCATATAAAAAATTCAGAGCAGTTTCATTTTTTGTAAATATTAGTAGCATAAGTAATTGAATTTGTTGCAAATAAGGAAACAAACAGAGGATAATAATTAAATTGAAATTATTATTGTAAAAAAATGATTATAATCGAGTAACAGAGTAATTTTTAATTTTAAAAAAAAGGGATAAATAATGGTAATTTGTTGGATGGTGCAGGAATTTCATTTTGTAAGAAAAAATTGAAGAAAGTTGATGAGTAACAAAGGAAATTAAAGAAGGAAGAACTAAAGAGTGCTAATTTATTTTTTCAAGCATTGGTAATGTATTATAATCCGTAGTATTTTATTAATATAGCGTTTTTTTTGTATATCAATTTCTATCATTTTAGGTGACTACTATAAAGCCACTACATTGTTGTTATATGTAAACCGAGATTCTCATATTGGACAGTCTCATATGTAAATACTACGAGTATTATTATTTTTTTCAAGTAAAAATTTGGTATACCACAGACCAAAATGTATCGTTTAAATAAAATAAAATTTATCTGTTTTATGATATCATTAAATAATACGGAGTAATAATTACATAATTATTTATTGAACGAAAATCATTTCATAGTGGAGGTAATTAAGGGGTGATTTCCTAATGTCACATTTTTTAATATCTTAAAATGTCAAATAGTACCTTAAAGTTCAATGTTATACCCGTACGAAGTATGGAAAGTAGAACTCAAGTAGTAATGACACAAGATTTTTCCATTGCAAGTTACAATTATAACACAGATCTAATTTAACATCGCAAGTTACAATTATAGGTAAACATTTAGTCTTGCATCTGATTGGTGATATATACCATAATAAGGTGATTGAAGAAAATTTAGTAAGATTTGTTTGGAAGAGATATGAAAATTGGTTAAGGTTAGTTTTGGATTAAGGAGAAAAAATAGTCAGATAATGTAAGTTTGAATATGGGGATTAAAGAAAGGGTTGGACATGAGAATTAAGGAAAAATAGAGTGTGATTAATTATGGAGTAAATAATATTTGTCGGAAATAAGAAATAGTTTAGGAAGGTAGGTCAAAATTGATGGTGTAATTGTCTAACTACTACCTTAATTAATGTTATAACAATATAATACGGAATAATTTTTATTTACTAAATTCCAATATTAACATACTCCCTCCGCCCCACAATGATTTACCCCATTTTTATTCAAATGTGAGGGATTAAAATAATAAGTGGGTAAATCATGTTGGAGGGAGTATATTTTTCTTTCCACAATACTAAGTCGGAGTTGATCAATACTCGGTAAAAATAAACTTCAACCAAAAAAATAGTACGGAGTATTAAGAATTTAAGATGTACTCTCTCACATCCATTCAATTCTTTACGTGGAGCCACTTTTGTGAGCAGAAATGGTGGACCTATGTAAATAATTGAATAGATAGAAGTGAGTACACTAACAATGAAATAATCATATGAAGTAGGCTGCTGCCATATACCATAATCACAAATTCTTGGGAGAGACGGTCTCTCAATAACTTATTGAGAGACTACTCTTCGGTATCACTCTATGTCTTATTCGTATCCTTAAATGACAACTTTGTTTTGTACCTGTTTTTATAACAAGTGTACCCTCTTTTATGTTAATCGTACCTACTTCTATTAGGTTTGGTACCACTGTTACTTTCATTTGTACTTAGTCTCTCAATAAAGTTAATGAGAGACCGTCTCTCAGGAGACTTACTGTACCGTAATAGTTATTAATTTTACAAGCGTAAGCTCAGTATCATGCAATACAATCCGTGTAACATGTCTACTTTAAATTTTCAAGTAAAATTCTTATATGTCGTTATTATAATTAAGGGCCAATGATATTTTCTTTAAACAGCCCCGTGATTTTATCACGGGGTTTATACTAGTAAGAGTATCAATGTGGGTCAAAAAATAGGTAAAATGCCGACCTATCAACCTCCCCACACTTAACTCTTACTCGTCCTCGAGTAAGCTCAAGAGACAAACTACGACCCATAAATAAAATCACGGAAAATAAAAAACACAAAATATATACAAAAACACAAAAATAAACAAATATAGACAAACGAGTCACAAGTCTCCCAAATCAAAAGTCACGATTCTAAAATACAACTAAAATATAGAATATGAATGTTAAAATTACTAAATCGGTTGCAAAAATTATTATTACATATTTCTTGGCCTCGGTCCATGCTATGTCGAGACGTGAGATGGAAATGGAAGGAGGTCTCCCATGAGTTAGTGACTAATGCATACAAGTCTCGACCCCTTGAATAAACAAATGGCTAGGGTCGTCCTAATCACCCAAATAACATAGAGAAACGATCCAAAATGAAGAATAATGATAAACAAAAATACTCGGGGGAGGAATCGTCTTTCTTTTCTTCTTTCTTTTTTCATTTTTCATTTTTCAATTTTTTTTTTTTTTTTTTCATTTTCATTTTTTTTTTCATTTTCTTTTCTTCTCCCCCCTATTCTCTTCTTTTTGAATTTTTGAGGATTTTTCCTTGTTTGCTCGTATTTGATGTTTGAGCTCTTTTTTTTTTGAAGATGAACTCTTATTTTGTGAGTATTTTTGTGAGATGTGGATCGAAAAAAATGATAGATCGTCACTTGGGTAAATAGTCACCTAGACAAATATACAAAGCCAAAATCACAACACGGGAGGTGGAAGGTGGAAACAAGTGAAGGACACATCCCGAGCGACTTATAGTAGGAGGACAATTAATATATAATACTAAGAAACAACCAATAAGTAATAGAAAAATTCATACTCTTTAAAAAAGTTGAAAATTAGAAAAATAACTCTATCAAATAAAACAAGCGAAACGAGAAAACGAAAATCTTTTTAGAATTTTTCATTTTTTCAATTTTTTTTTTAAATGAAAAACACAAAGACAACACAAATCATAAAGATAAGAAACTAAAAACAACAAAACAATCGACACAAACTACAATCCCAACAAACACATATTTACAACACAAAACGCCTCCAAGGAATCTCCAACAAGAGTATCAACCACAAACTCCTCAAGCACAACACAACCATCAATCAAGAATCAACCTCCCCACACTTGAAACGAACATTGTCCTCAATGTTTAAAACTAGGGAGGGAAAGGGAGGGTGAGAAGATACCTTTGAAGCGTAATTATTCCCCACACTTGATCGATTTCATATTTCTAAGCCATCTAGCTTCAATGTGGTTTTTTTGCTAGAGACACCTACAAACAAAAACACGAACAAACAAAAACATAAATATGTACAACAAACTTGGGGTGCCTCCCAAGAAGCGCGGTTTTAAGGAAACCGCCAAACCTACAAATCACTCTAATCTACTTAGTCCCCACCAAGGATCTCATTAATTTGTCAAATGAGATCGACCAATCCTCATTAAAGTGGTCATAATGCATCATAGTGGATAGGCATGACCAAAGGTGATAAAAAGGAAAGGTGGAAGGATGAATGAGATACTTAAGAGAAAAAGTATGAAACCCAAAAATCTCAAATTCATCAAAATACTCGACACTTGCTTTGAAAGTGTCAAAAGGCTTGCTCAAGCCAAACTCAAGTGTCAAGCATAAAGGAACCTCGACCTCAAATACAGGATTGTAAAAATCCTCGTCAACATACATGGTCTCGAACAAAGGGGTAAGAGAAACAAGGTCTACATAATCAATACATGAAATAGATTCATCCTCAAAATAAGCAAAAGACTCAAATCTCTCCAAAACGGACTTCTCAAAGAAATCAATATCCATGTCCCATTTATCCTCAAATACCCCCATGCTCTCAACTATTCCTACAACACTCTCACCACAAGTCTCAACATCATCGACAACCTTATCAAGAGAGTAAGAAATCTCATCATTGCAAGGATTATACACTAAATCATCAACATCCATAATGTGAGGCAAGCAAGCATCCTTAAGACTAGGGGAAGAGATTTGAATCTCCATAAGAACACAATTTTCATCCCTCTCCATATCAAAAACATCATTAAACACACCCATGCACTCATCATATGGCTCATCAAAAATCTCAAAAACCTCAAGAAGAGTCTCTTTAATAATATCATTACCAACACATCTCTTATCCTCAAGATTATCATCAAATGAAGGCTTGATATCATCAATAAGAACACAAGACCCAACATAAACGCTACCATGATCATCACATCCCTTAAGGAAGGGAGAACTAATCAAATCACAAATGGTAGGCAAAGTGGTCATACTAACAAGAGGCTCATCATCCAACTTAGACTCTAAGTCATCAACTAAAGTGGTAGCATCCACATGGAGAGGTAAATAAGTATTCTTATAACTAGTGCTCTCCGATTGCCTAGAATCATTAACCAACTTATTAAGAAGGTCCCATCTTTCACAATATGGCATCGATGTAAACCTACCTTGACAACTTTCTTCAATCATGCCTCTAATGTTATCATGAACACCATCATACACCATATGACAAAATTCCCACATCTCAACATCAAATTCATAAGTGCAATTCTTAAGTCTATCCCAATAATCATGCAATGTCTCTTTACGTTGTGGAATGTGGTAAATCGTCATAGGAACAAGCACCAAGTAACAAGTAACCAAGCGTAGTCTAATAAATCTAAAACTAAACTAATATCAATCCGTTGATCTCCCCGGCAACGGCGCCATTTTGATGGCCGGATTTGTCGTCAATCTAACCATCAAATAAACCAACTAACCTAAACTAGAATAGTAAGGGCAAGTCGGGTCGAATCCTCAGAGAGATCGGGAATGAGTACTAGTTCGGTCTCAGACTATGAATTAGCTACGCGAATCAAGATATCAAGAGAGAAATTATACTAACTAAGATAACTAATAAAAGCATAAGCGAACTAATAATAAGACTTACGAGTAATAAGAATGTGGATCTAATAATAAAGAAAGGCCTAGGGTCCGACTTAACCACCGGCATATCATAATCATGAGTAAGGAATACCGATAATGGGTTGCTAGGGATATTAGGATGAGTGGAACGCCTCTAAGGGTCGACTACCTCCCTCACGGGTTCGTAGTTCGACTAAGTAAAACCCGATCACCTCCCTCCCGGGCTCGTGAATCGGATTCCTAGGTCAATCGAATGAGCCCACTCCCGTGGTACCCAACTCAAGGTCCTAGGTCACTAAGTGCGCGTCTTAATCCTGTTCCTTTCTCTCCCCTCTCCCAAGGTGAAGAGTCTAGACCGATAGTTAGGGTACCCTACCCAATTCTCACTCCCGTGTTCAACTAGGCGGGGCAAGGCAAGTCAAGGGGCGAGTTTTACTACTTAGACCTAACCGACTCCCGTCGGTGGAAAAGGGTCAAAGGTTCAAACACAACCCAAAAGACAAGTCGATTCCCGATTCCCAAACTATCCTCCTCCGTATATCCCAACCAAACCAAATATGGGACTCAAACACACAATATAAACATGTCGGGGTCAAATCGGCCCCTAGAAAGGACACTACTCACTAAACATAATTATACTAATGAAAATACTAATACTAATTACTCTAAGCCTAATACTAAGCATAAAGAAATAAGGAGGAAACTTTAATTAATCCTAACATAAACTATATATAAACAAACAAGACAATTATAAAATAACATTACAACATACAATTAACGATAAAGATTATAACTTTAAACTAATTACTAACTAAATATATCATAAACATAAGATTAAACATAAATAAAGATAATAAAGGAGAAGAGATAAGAATTATACAAAAAAGAAGGATGAAATTAATAGAAAGCTTGAATTGAGGAAGAAAGATTACACTAAAACAAATATAAAACAAATAAAAAGAAAGTACTTAGATTAAGAAGAAGAAATGAAAAGAAGATGGTGGAGTTGTTGCTGCTGCGTGACTAATTCTACTGCTGCCCCTCTCTCTAAAAACAAAATCTCACCCCTATCTTTTCTAACTCTCCCCTTTTCAAATCAACCCCATCCTCATTTTTCCATATTGGACCGGTTTTTTTTTTTGTGTTTGGGCCCAATCCTCAATAGTTGTTTGATTTGATCCATTTTGTTCCGTCTTTATCGTCTCGGTACCTACAAATACAAACATGGACGCGCAGTACCAAATTCTCGAGAAATATAATAAAGCGAACATAAATACGCGAGACACGACTAATAAACTAATTAAACCCAAAACGACTAAAAATAAGCAAATTGAGTGGTAAAATCGACTGAATAAGAGTATCAATGTGGGTCAAAAAATAGGTAAAATGCCGACTTATCAACCTCCACACAGATGGAGTATACGCCAGCTGGATCTCAGCAGCCCGACCCAGAAAAGGAGAAAATGAAGGAGCAGCTGACACAGCAGCAGCAGCAACTGAAGGAACATGCGGAGCACATAAAGAAAATGCAGGAACAAATGGTCATGTTACAGGCAATGTTTAACAAATGCAACCAAGGTCGTCCCCCATCCCCTCCAGACGACAGAGACCCCTTTAACGGGGATGGCGGTAACTCTGGTGCTTCAGCTAGCTTCTTAGTTAGTTGATTGTTTTTTGTTGTTGTTGTTGTTGCTGTAACTGGATTTATGGATTATGTATCTTCGAACTAGTTTAGATTTATGTACCTTCAAACCGTATGTTAAAACTTTTTTATATGAATGTTTTTTCAGCATAAATGTATTGCTTGAGAGATGAAGTGTTTTGGTTGATTGAGAGTGAATGAGGTTGTGGTATTGTGGATGGTCGACAGTTGTGGTTGGTTGAGAGTTGTGGATGTGGTTTATTTTGCAGGTTTTGGGTAGACATTGAATGCATGTTTACAGTCATGCAACAGCATAAATGGCGTCCAATAACGGACGCCATGACAGACGCCAGGGAAAGCTAAAATCGATCAAAATTGGCAGCATTCAGGGGACATGTCGTCTGACTGTGGACGCCAGTTATCCCTGGATGGCGTCCACAGTCAGACGCCAATGTAAACCATATGGCGTCTGACTGTGGACGTCATCCAGGGATAACTAGCGTCCACAGTCAGACGCCACCCATGGCGTCCGCTGTCAGACGCCCATTTTATTGGCGTCCAATAGTGGACGCCCGGACTGAAAATGAGCGACTGGTCGTGGCATCCACTTTCTGACGTCTGTTTGCGGACGCCCGGACCCGTACAGCGTCCACTGACGGAAGCCACTGGATGGACGCCCGGGGCATCTATTCTTGTAGTGGGGGCAGAACAGAATTCTGAAAACTGCGGGTTCCCTCTTGATGATGCGGATAATGTAATCATCGACTTTCATTTCGCCCAGAGCCTCATTTGAATAAACGTATAATATAATAGAAGTTCAGACCCAATTGAGCCTTATGGGTGAGATGTAAATCTCATAAGATCGGTTCGGTCTACGAGTCGGTAACACAGTTACTTCTATTGGTGAGATGCAAGCCAACAGGGTGTAACGGTGATACTAGGAGCCACGACTCGTGTGTTTATTCTCTGTTTACGTGAAAAAGGAAATTATTTTAAAATCAAATGGCTGTCAATGTCCCATCTTCTAAACGTTATCATTTTCATCACCTCACATGTACGGTTGGTTAACTGAATTAAATGAAACTATTTATTACTCCCTCCTATTTAGAGTATTCCTCCCCAATTTTTTTGGGGGAAACCCAAGGAGGGGAGTAATTAATAATAAGGGTGAAGATAAGGTAAGAGAGATGAATAGAAAGTGGGGTATGAAGTGTAAAAAGTGGGTATAAAGTGAAAAGATGTTGGGTTTAGGTGTGGAGGAAAAAAATAAAGAATTGAAGGAAGAATAAAGAATGATTAAAATTATTTCCAAAAAAGGAGAGTGGGAAGAAAACCAAACTAAGCTCAAAAAGAAAAGTGGGAGGAATACTCAGAACAGGAGGGAGTACGTGATATCCTTTAATATTTTTGTAAGCATATTATTTGTTATTCACATGGTTGTCTTATGTGTATTAGGTGATGTTAGATGAACGATTTGGTTGTTGTTCCACTCAGCGGCCACTGTTTTATTTTTTGCCGGTATAAGACGTTGGTGAATCGAGCGAGAGAGGTTTAATAATATGTTTTTATAAAATACAATCTATATTCTGCACTAAGTGAATCGAGACTATGTAAATAGTCGTTTGTTGTAAGGATCCGTAGCGATCCAGATTTATTTACACTCTAATATAATTTTAATTAAATGACTTAGATAACTTTCCGCATTATCTATTAATTTAAGTCATCGAAAATTTGGATTGTTACAACCTGCGCAGACGGTGTCTGTAATGGCTCGGTGGTACCCGACGCCTCTGGTAGCCCAGTAGGTGGCTGTCGCGCCCTACCCCTAGTGCGCGTCGAAGCCGTACAACCCTACCGTCAACCCGGCTACCCCCAACCTTACCCTTCCCCTAGGCTTATCAGCCATCTACTTTTGATAATATGACACAATAAAGAAAACTAACTTAATTGTTAATAATATCTCACGTTATTAGCATTTAGAAACACCCGATAATCGAATTGTAAGTTAAATATACGAATTTATAAATATGAAAATAAAACAGATTGTTAATGATATTAAATATTCATAATATTATCATTTTCGTATTATCATAATATTAAAAATTCATAATACTAATACCCGAGCCACGAATTGGAACTTAAATATACGTATTTATTGAAAATTGAAAACAAACTAAACGTATTTCGTAACGTATAATGTCATATAATACTCTTACGATTTTTTATTAAAAAAATACGCAAATTACCGTATGACATCAGTTTTTGACGTCATTTTGACTAGAATGACGTTAATAATTGACGCCATTTTGACCAGAATGGCGCCGAAAATTGACGCCATTTCGACCTGAATGACGTCAAAAATTGACGCCAAACAACCAGAATGACGCCACACCGGTCGAAATGGCATCAATTTTTGACATCAACTGGGTTTTCTGTTTGTTTTTTTTTCAAATTTTCGTACGTAAATCAATGATAGGAACGACTAAAATTGAATACGTGAAACTGTAACAAGTAAAATCGAATACTTCATTGATTACTCAACCACAGACTAGCTATAAGGAGCCTAAACTATTAACTTAATCACAATTACAATGAAACTAATCGACCTAAATAAAATCACTTACAAAATATAAAGTACTAAAAAATCGATATATATACTTACTTGACTAAGGATTAAGTGGAGTGGAAGTGGAAGTAATTTTGTACTTGAGAAACGGTTATTTTAGGAATTAGTTTGGAGATAGGAAGAACTCAAAGTGAATTATGAGAAACAAGGGGGTTTATATAGAAATTTTCTAAAAAGATTCCCGAGTTTTATTGAGACACGTGTCTCAAAAACCGTCAAAAATGATCAAAACCGTAATCTTAAAGTAGTCGGAAATAATCACTACAAGGTAAAGTCACTTTAGAGTCGGAAGTTTTAGTAGCAAATCTTCTATATTCTGTAGCTAATTAGCTTGGAGACCGAATTTGCGACTAAATTTAGCTACTGAATTAGCGACCAAAATTAGCTACCAATTTAGCGACGAAAGCGTGGTAGCAAATTTTGAGAAAATAATAGAGACGAAAATTCGAGTAGCTACATTAGCGACCGCAAATGGTATAATAGCTAATTTAGGGACGAACTTAGAGATCGATTCAGTTGTAGCAAAATTAGTGACGCAATTTTTTGGTATCTAAAATGGCCACAAAAAACAAGAAATACACATCATACCACAACATCACCCTAACTAGAGGCCCACCATACCACACGTAAAGCTACCCTTAGCTCACTAAACCACGCATGTATGTCCAAGCACCACACCACCGCCTCTTTTATAGAAATTGAATATTTATGTCCGCAAGAGGAATCGAACCCATAACCTACAAACACTTGACCAACATTCAAACCATTGGGCCACTTGAAGATTTATGTTTACTTTGACAATGAATGTATACTTAAAGGTAAAATTAATCATTAAAATGTGGATTGTAAGATATTTTTTGAAATACTCCAATAATAATTTAAATATATTAAAACAAAATTAAAAAAATATCATAAGAAATATAAAAAAAATACATGATAGTAACAACCGACAACAAAATTTAGCTACCAATTTATTTCCGTAGCTAAGAATTTAAATTTAGATACTAAAATTGTTACTCACCTGGTTTCGTTTCTATAATAACTACTACACTTATTTACGAATTTACTTTGGTCTCCTACATAAAAATTAAATACATTATTCGCAATTTTATGTCGATATATATAGAGACGACTTTAGGTACTGCCGTTTTTCCGTATCTAAAAACTTAAATTAGATACCAAATTTGCTATCGACTTTATTTAGTCTCTATAATAGCGACGTAATTAACTACCACTATATTTTGATCTCTAAAATTGAGACTAAATATATTTATGTCTCAAAAGTAGTAGCCAATTTATATATTTAGCGACTGAATTTTAGGCAGTTGCTAAATTAGTAGCTAAATTGCAATTCTCTTGTAGTGAATAATTAGATAAATCAAGTAAAATAATTAATATAACTAATCATAATCAATGAAGCGCAAAAGGGTAAAATCACGTATAAAGCGTTGATGACTTGACTGAAATGCCGACGACGTAATGTAGTAGATTAGCAAACCCATTAAACGTTGGGGACAATAGAGATGAGCATAATTTGAAACTTGGAGAACCTATCTCGATCGTTGGTGACACCACGAGATGCTTCTTTTATCATATATATCTTTGTGGATTTCTCTTGGATGAGTGATTGTAAGGTGACTGAAGGGTGCGTTATCAAGTAAAGATGATAAGAGGATGTTAATGGAAAACTCTTCTAGCTACTTCCCAGCTAACTCACCGACTCACGCGGAAGGAATTGCGATTATTCAAACAATGAACTGGGTACTTCACGAGGGTTGCCGACGCTTAGTGTTATCATTTGACTATCTGGCCTTCCTAGAGTCGATCCTCAACCACTGAGATCACATAGAAGAACTAGGACTGATTATTAAGGATCACAAATTCTTGTTTGTGACGGAGATATTCGTCACAAACGTATGACGGGTCAAATAGCTACCAAATAGGGGATAAGACAAAAGTAAGGTTGGTGGGATCAAGATAAATAATTGTCTTTATATCTTCAACGTGACCCGTCTTAAGCCTGCGACGGATATATCCGTCGCAAGAGAGACCAACTGATTAAGGATATCCTTTACATCTTTGATTGTTTTCGTTGTCTTTTTTTTTTTTTTGAATTCCCGGAATGGGACTAATTAGATTGACTTAAATCGACCACAGTCAGACATACAAAATCCGATGGAAACTTCTAAGTCTACACACGTCGAAATGAAAAAGAACCCAATTCAAAATGGGCCACTACATGTGCAAGTTTATTAGCACTACGATTAACATACCTCCACCTGACTTCCTCAAAGCCTTCCACCAATGTCCTTATCTCAGCACAAAGAATATAAAGCTCACTCCTCCCTTTCTTCTTGCTCCTGAGCAGCTGTACCACTCCCTGGCAATCACTTCCAAAAATTAACCGCGCATGGCCATGTTGACAAGCCTCCAAAATCCCCTCCATAATTGCACTAGCTTCCGCCTCCTCCACATCTCCCACCTTCCGACTTCGCCGAACCACGGCCCATAACAGGCGCCCACCATCATCCATGCATACCGCTCCCAATCCAGTCCCCCACTCGTCTTTCACGTCTGCGTCGCAATTGACTGTAACCCATCCTTGTTCCGGACATTTCCAGTTCATCTCCGACTTGCCGTTGTCCCCATGCATTACGCCATCGGTACTCAAGGTCCCATCTTCACTATCTTCTAATTCCTTGCTCAAAGCCTCCACTTGCCGAAAGATACTCTCCCTCCCAACCGGTATTTGCTCAAATACCCATTTGTTTCGGCTCTCCCATACGGCCCAACACACCAACATAAACTGCGCTCGATCATAATCATTCAGTCCTTCCCACACGTCCTCCACCCAGTCTTCAACCTTCCCATGATGATGCTCCCGCAAGATGTCTACACCCATGCTATCCCACACCCTACTGAGCCAACCGCATTCCTTAACGAGGTGCAAACACGACTCCACATCACTCTTACATATAGGACATCGAGCATCAAAACCAGTAACACGAGAGGATAACTTGCCTTTAGTTGGGACAACTTCATTACAGAGTTGCCAGAAAAACGTCTTTACTCGGGGTAGAGTCGGAGCTTTCCAAATTTTGTTCCAAAACCACTTGCTCTGTCCAACCGAAGAAGTACCCTCCTTCTCAACTCATTCACCCGTCAGTTCCTTATAGGCCGATTTCACCGAGTAATTGCCACTCTTTTCAAACTCCCAGCACCACCCGTCTCGGGACTCTCTCCTACTTGTTTTCATATTGAGAACAAAGTCTCATTCAAACGGCAGGAATAGAGCAGAAGCGAGCTCTTTGTTCCAGCTTGCTCCTGGTGCCATCAGGTCTCCAACTCTCAAGTTCTCATAAAGCGCGATCCTTGGTGAAATAACACGTCTACTTGGCCCTCCTTTTAGCCACGGATCTCTCCACAACCAAGTCTCTTGTCCATCACCGATCAGCCTCCTAGCCCCTGACATAGCCACAGCTCGAGCTTCCCAAATGCCCCTCCATGTAAAGCTGGGATTTCTTCCCAGTTCTGCTCTCTCGAACGAGGTGGTAGAGTAATACTTCGCCTTCAAAAATCGAGCCAATAGACTCTCCCCCACCGTCATCAATCGCCAGACTTGTTTTCCGAGCAGGGTCATATTAAAGCTATGATAGTCCCTAAACCCCCATCGATTTAGGCTTACAAAGATGTTGCCAGGCTATCCACGGAATTTTCCGTTTCCCATTTTCTGCCCCCTACCAGAACTTCAAAACAAGCGACCTCAACTCTTTACAGAAATTATTCGGGAGTTCAAAGACACTCATAGAGTAGGTCGAAAGTGATTGGGCCACTGCCTTTATCAATATCTCTCGACCCGCTTTAGAGAGTAGCATTCCCCTCCAACCCTGCAGCTTCTTACTCAGTTTGTCCCGAATCAGGCTCATGATTGCTTGTCTCGAATAGCCTATCACGGTTGGTAGTCCCAGATTGTGACCCGGATTCTCAGCCGTCTGAACTCCTAGAATTCGTGCCACCTCAGCTCGTCTCGCCGTATTCGTCCCCGCACTAAAAGACACCGTTGTCTTGTGATAATTGACTAATTGGCCAGATGCTCTTTCATAAGTACCCAGAATCTCTCGAATTTTGGTCGCCTCAGAAGCATTAGCTCTTGTGAAAATTATGCTATCATCCGTGAATAAGAGGTGGGTGATGGTCGGCGCTCCTCTCGCAATTCGTATGCCACGAATAATATCACGCTCCATCGCCCGTCTCCGCAAACTCGAGAGTACCTCTGCACACAAAATAAACAGATAAGGCGAGAGAGGGTCGCCCTGTCTAATTCCTCGGGTTGGGATAATCTCCCTCGAAGGCTTTCCGTTAACCAGCACGGCGAACTTAACAGTCGAGACACACATCATTACTCGGTCAACCCACAACCGGTCGAAACCCATGCACAGGAGCATCCGTTCTAAGAAACCCCACTCGACCCGATCATATGCTTTGGCCATATCCAGTTTCATGGCCATATGACCTTGTCCTGACCTTGTATTTTTCATATAGTGGAACATTTCGAACGCCACAAGAATATTATCAGTTGTCTTTTTGTTAATTATGTTTCCCCATCCCTAAATAACGCAACTAATTTTTACCGTCGGCGTTAATTACGTGAAATGACGACTTTGTCCTTACTATTTATTCTCAAAATAATATTACTTTTACATTTTATAGATTATCGATTATTAAAACTCGATAACAAAACCGTCTTTTTCGATTATCGTAATAAACCAAAACTGACTTCCTATATAGTTAATTACGCAAAATGACGAGTTCTCCTTTGCAATTAATTCTCGAAATATTATCACATTTACATTTTATAGAGTATCAGTTTATTAGAACTCGATAATAAAACCATTTTTTCTATTATTGTTACGCCTCCGATTTTAAACAGTTAATTAGATTAATTAACGACTTAATACAATTTAATAAACGTAATTAACAAATACGAGTAATATGCAAATTAAATCCTAATTAATCTACGACAAGTTGACAATCAAGATTTTTTATACAAATCGATGCAAATTAAAATAAAAAAATTCGGAAATGGGTCAGGTCAAGTGGGTTTTTCGACCCACCTAATGGTCGTATTATTTTTTCTATAATACTTAAAAGTTTTGAGAAATAATTTAAGTATAATGTAAATCTTCCAATGGTATGAGACATGAAGTATAAGGTGGTGAAATTGGTTACATTGATAACGTTTCATACAAATGGCTTGGGTTCGAATCCTCTTGTTCGCACCTTCGACTCGCGGATGGGGGATTCAAAGTTTTTCTTCGATTCCCCCATGGGGGATTCGAATAATTTCTTCGATTCGAGTATTTTCCGGTTTTTTTTTCTCTTTTAAGACAGTTTTCAGCCATTTGAAATATCAGTTTGTTGATGGTGGTGTAGTGGTTTGGTCATTTGCCTTCTAATCAATAGGTCTGGGGTTCGATCCTTGTTAATTGCAAATGTGCGAACAAGAGGATTCGAACCTAAGCCCTTTGTATGAAATGTTATCAATGTAACCAATTTTACCACTTCATTTAGGTGGGTCGAAAAACCCACTTCCGGATTTTTTTATTTTAATTTGCATCGATCTGTATAATAAATCTTGATTGTCGATTTGTCGTAGATTAATGAGGATTTAATTTGCATATTACTCGTATGTGTTCATTACGTTTATTAAATTGTATTAAGTCGTTAATTAATCTAATTAACTGTTTAAAATCAGAGGCGTAACAATAATCGAAAAAACGGTTTTATTATCGAGTTCTAATAAACCGATACTCTATAAAATGTAAATGTGATAATATTTTGAGGATTAATTGCAAAAGAGAACTCGTCATTTTGCGTAATTAACTATATAGGGTGTCGGTTTTGGTTTATTACGATAATCGAAAATGACGGTTTTGTTATCGAGTTTTAATAAATCGATAATCTATAAAATGTAAAAGTAATATTATTTTGAGAATAAATAGCAAGGACAAAGTCGTCATTTCACGTAATTAACGCCGACGGTAAGAAGTAAAGCGCCGACGGTAAAAAGTAGTCCCCCTAAATAAGAGTGTTCATAAGATAGCGGCGACTAAAGTAGGCCAACAAATGTAAAACTCTGTTTTTATCATTGAGAAAAAAGATTAATTAAAGGGTTGCTTGTTTGTCAAATTCGTGGGTAAGAGACGCAAAGAACTTTAATTTCTAAAAAAAATGTGAGAGTTAGCTTACCAACCGTCAAACAATTTACTTTTATGCGATTCACGTAAATCGCAACATCACGTGAATCTGATTTTTATGGGAATGTTCACTTCACGGGTGAACCAAACAACCTCTCACTTTATACTCCCTCTCATCCCTTCAATTCTTTACACTTACTATAAATGAACAATCCAATCAATTCTTTACCTTTCTCTTTTGACAAAAACTTTACCTTACAATCCTGGTATCTTTCCTCTATTTACACAAAATACCTTTACTTTTTCTTTACTTTAAAAGTTGGTGGACTCATAACACTATTTGATTTATCAATAGTATTCTTACTTTTACCATATTTCTTAAAAGTGATGAAAAAGATGTGTAAAATATTGAATGGACAGGAGAAAGTATTGAAGCGTGGTAAAACTGGACCTGAGACATATAAATCCGCTAATTTAAACATTTAGGATGTGGATGAAGTCCGATTTCAAGGTCAAGACCCATGCCCCAAATCGTGTCTGACATCGAGGGTTCAGATTCGAGTCTAGATCCAAACACGACCGACCCATTATCATCCCTAGGACTGGTCTACGATCCTACCTTAATACAAGACGTCTATCACGTCGTTGGCGCTCTCTTTCCCGCTTCCCTCTCTCTCCTCTTATAAGGTTAACTCGCAGTCACTCACTTCCCTCAAAACCCTTCTTCTTCTTCTTCAATTATCCCGGTTTTTCACTCCTTCCGATTTCAATTTCAACCCAATTCAATCTTCTACGGATTATTTTCATTTTCCCGCTATTTCAACCTCAAATCCATCCTCCCTAGGTCAAATTCATTCAAGCCTGTTAATTATTCAGAACAGTACCTTCTCCTCCCTTTTCAACTGATTATTGATTCATTGATTTCATTTTTTTTAACATTATTATTGTGGAATTTTAATTTCCAACTCTGATTTCACTTATTAAACTTGTAATTTCTTGTATGTAGGGTGAAACAACTTTTGATACTTAGATTAAGCTTCAATTGAAGTGTATATCACCGCGATTTTGCTATAAAGGTTTGTTCTTTAGGTTCATTTGTGGTTGAATTTATGGAATTATTGTTAGAATGCGTGTTCGCTCGAGGCCCGATTGTGTTTTTCTGGGACCTGTGGTTTTGAATTTTGCTTTACTGGTGTAAAATGCGGATTGTATTGGGTTTTTTGCTATGAAACCCATATGCCGTGTTTTAGGTTGAGGAATTTTAGATTTCTTGATTCTCCGGGTTTTTTTATCTGCTTTTGGTGGAGTTTGATTGCTGGAATTCAAGTTTTAGTTTATTAAGGGATTATAGTGTGACAAATTTGCTATGTGGTGCTTAATAAAAGTTGCGTAGAACATTTAGGATTATTGATAAAAATGTGTTTTGGCGGATCATAATTGAGATTTTATGGATTATCCGTAGAGCTGAAAATTTGCGCTGGTCCCGTTGGAGTAATTGTTGTCTAATTTGTGGGTGTATAGTTTTAGGGTTTCTATGTTATAGGGTGGGAAATGGGAATCTTGTTGATTGAATTACAGTTGATGTGATTGCTTCATTAATGCTACATTGAAATCTCAGCCTTTTGGTTTCTAGTAGATTTAAACTAGAATGCAGCTAAATGTTTGATACTGTATAAATATAAGCAGTGTACTGGTTATGTTGCTTGAACATTCGCAATTAACTCCAGTTTTTTCTATAGCACGAGTATAGTGAAATTTGTGATTCTGGCTAAGTTCCTTTTACCTATTGCATTTAGGGCTTCTAGTGGACGGATCACAATGGGAAAGGACGATGAGGAGATGAGAGGGGAGATAGAGGAGAGGCTGATAAACGAAGAATACAAAATATGGAAGAAAAATACGCCGTTCTTGTACGATTTGGTCATAACACACGCTCTCGAGTGGCCGTCACTCACCGTAGAGTGGCTCCCAGGCAGGGAGGAGCCACCGGGGAAAGACTATTCAGTTCAGAAAATGATTTTAGGCACACACACTTCCGAGAACGAGCCAAATTACCTTATGCTGGCTCAAGTTCAGCTTCCTCTTGAAGATGCCGAGAATGATGCCCGTCATTATGATGATGAGCGATCTGATTATGGTGGATTTGGGTGCGCCAATGGAAAGGTGAATAGTCTTGTTATAGCCGGTTTATGTTTATACACTTTATTGTGTCTTTTCTGGTTCTTTCTTATGGAGTAGCACTTATTTCACACTTGTGTCAATATTTTTGATATTATTGACTTGCTGTGCAATTGATCGGAAAATAGTAAATGCAAATTTTTCTAGTTTGGAGTCTTGACTTCTAAATAAAGTTTTTGCTACTGCTTTGTTCATATCTTGATGCTTCATACGGAGTATATGCTTTTCAGTATGATGAGCTGTTTCACTATGTTCATATTCTTCGTCAAAATTCATCCATAATTTATTTTGATACTTATGTAACAATCATTCACTCACTTTGAAAATGCTTGTAATGACATCAAGTGTTCTGGCGCCTGCATCTATAGGTACAAATTATACAGCAGATAAATCATGAGGGAGAGGTGAATCGTGCTCGTTACATGCCTCAAAACCCTTTCATAATCGCCACAAAAACACCAAGTGCAGACGTGTATGTCTTTGACTACAGTAAACATCCATCAAAACCACCCCTTGATGGTGCCTGTAATCCTGATTTGAGGTTGCGTGGTCACAACACTGAGGGATACGGTTTATCGTGGAGTAAATTCAAGCCTGGGCATTTATTGAGTGGTTCCGATGATGCCCAGATCTGTCTATGGGACATCAATGCTACTCCTAAGAATAAAACACTTGATGCCATGCAAATATTCAAGGTATCATCTATTTTGGTTAATGTTGATTGTTGACTGCTGCAAACTTCTATACAGAACCCTGAACATCTGACATAAATCTTGAAGTGCTTGATTTATTTGGTACCTAATAAGGCTGGATATGTGACATTACTAGATTTATTTGTTACCTAATTGGCCAGATAAATGGCTGTTATGATCAACTAGTTTCTCTATATAGTAATTCTTCAGAAGCCATCTTGAAAGTCGAACAATGGCATTTTTGGTTCCAAATTATTAACAGTTTTCAGTGAAGCGTTGAAGTTCAGTATACTGAATCTAGTATTTACTTGATGGATTTTAATGTTTATTTTTTCCTCTTTTGATTGACGACAATGGCATTTACGGTTGATAAACTTGCATATCTAGGTTCATGAAGGTGTTGTTGAAGATGTTGCTTGGCATTTAAGGCATGAATATCTATTTGGCTCTGTTGGCGATGACTCGTATATGTTTATATGGGACCTTCGAACTCCATCAGTTACCAAGCCTGTCCAGTCTGTGGCTGCTCATGCAAGTGAGGTGAGCCGTCTAATTGTTGTATCTGTTGACATTTATATATGGTTAAGTACTTTTCCATTGGTTAGTTTCTTATATAGGTGGAGTTAATTTCGAAATACAAATTAACAGAATCTCACTAAGTGCTTTGCTTTTACGTTCATGTTTTTCCCTTCACTAATGACTGCAATTTTAGATTCTAAATGTGTAACGGATTTAATACCATGGCTGTTTTGTATACCGTTTATTAAGAATTTTCTATACATTGGCCAGTGATCACCAATCATTTGACTCTTGTTTGCTCATTCCATTTTTCTTTCATTAACTTCATGTTGATGATCCATGTAAATCACTCTTAACCTGAAAGAGAAACAATATCAATTGCAACTTCAGTTTTCTTCTTTTTTATTAATTCTAAATAGTTAACAGAGTTTCTGACATGCATTTGACTAATTGATTATGACATACTGTTTCTTACGAAGTATATAAGTGGCTGACGATAAATAAGACTGTGTTGCAATGGTGCTTCAAAGTGGGTGGTTTATAAGGGCAAATGGAGGTTGGGATGGATGACGTCTAGAATGGGTGAGGGACGTGATCAGGGAAATGCGCATGGGGAATTGGGTTTATGATTGGTCAGTGGTTCTTAGAGGATGTAAATTTTAACGTTGATCAGTCAACATTGCTAAAAAAACATAAATCTGTTCATAGTTATTTTGATATGGGCACAAATCTCTGTAACGAGTTGTTTACAATTTCTTACTGTGAAACCCTCTTTAGGAAGCTATATATACAATTTTTTGCGTGGTTGCACCATTTGGGGCGATGTAATGAAAATTTTACTTCCCTTTTATGTTTATGTTAATGCCATACATCTTAGGGGGCGTTTGGTTCATCAAAGGGAAAGGGAATGAAATCAACAAAGGGAAACAGAGGGAAAGGAATGAGATTACCTCAAATTTAGGTTGTTGTTTGGTTTCAATGAGAGAGAATGAATTTCACCCACTTTCACTCAAACTCGACATTAGCAGTGTGCCATCATATTATTTATACTTATGTAAAATAAAAAATTATAAAATAAATAAATTAATATCTAAATTGTAAAAATAATAAAAATTAATTTTTGTAGTATCTTTTGATAATAAAATACCTGTAATATAAGGAGTATTATTTTTACACTTTTTTAATTGTAAATATGGTAAATATACGGAGTAATAATTACTGCAATACGATAAATTTTAAAAAATACATTTTCTTTTAATTGATAAATTAAGGTATCAAAAATTATTTTGACCCAACTTCGACTCATGTATGACTTGACCCGAAAGTGTGGTGGTGTTCGTAATGGTGGTAGGTGGGCCTTGGTGGTGGTGGTGGTCGTAGTGGTGCGGTGGTGGGTGGACTTTGGTGGTGGTGGTGTGGTGGTGGTGGCGGTTGTTGGTGATGGTGACATGATGACTAGGTTGGTGAGTGGGGGAAAGGGAATGCAATTACCTTGGGGGGTGGGGGTAAGAAGGTAGAGGAGTTTGGGGGAAAAGGAGGGGGAAAGGGAATGATTGATTTGACTAAACAAACACAAACAAAGGGAATCGTGAACTTTGATTCCCTTTCCCGAATACCTCATACCAAACGACCCCTTAGTTCTTACACAATTAATCCTTTCTTCTACTTAAAATTGCCTTCCATTTTTGAAAAACTGTGGCAAATCTACTAGAGCTGTGGTTCCATCTTAAAATCAATCGGTGATAGGAGTACATTGGTGAATAAAGTATTGAACTCCCCATTTTGTCAATGCGGGACACTCACATGTGGGCAGACCGATAATAGGAGCTTGATTGGATCCTTGGAGATTAATGTTGGGAATATAGTAAAACAATCGAAATAGTACTCTTTGTCATTCATCATGGAGGTAATGACATTTTTTTTTTGTTGATCTTTGGAAATCTCATTCTTAATTTCTTTAGTGATCATTCCAGTCAGCCGAGTGTTTGTATACTCAATTAACTGCATAAGCCAACTAGTTGAACCTAAAACATTTGTATACAGCTTTGTTCCACAACTTCAATGGCCTGTCTACAGCCTTCAGACTTGTAAATAGAATATTGAAAGAGAAGTTTGAGATAGACTAACATTAGTAATGGTTACTTCTAAGCAAAATGGCTGTTCTGTTGACCTTTTATTCTAATTATTAATTAACATGATGTGTGCTCCTCTGTAGAAATTTGTGTTTCGGGCATTCAAATCTGACATTTCTGATTCACTTGTCAGGTGAATTGCTTGGCGTTCAACCCCTTTAATGAATGGGTTGTTGCAACGGGTTCTACTGATAAGACAGTCAAGTTATTTGATTTAAGGAAACTAAACACTGCACTGCATACTTTTGATTGCCACAAGTAAGTTACAACCACCCACTATAGGAGTTCTGTTCTCGACCCGATCATCCTTACGTGTCAGCTGGAAATAATAACCTCCTTGCTGCTGCGTACATCAGCCCCCCTCCCGGGCAAGCTATTTTAATTTGGTCGTATATAAGCTTATGTTACTAAACATGCTTGGTGATGTAACAGGGAAGAAGTTTTTCAAGTTGGGTGGAACCCAAAGAATGAAACAATTTTAGCTTCATGTTGTCTTGGTAGGAGACTTATGATATGGGATCTGAGCAGGTATGTTCCTTGGATTCTTTTTTTGTACATACAGTGCACCCATCCTTCCCTGTCATAAACCATAGTTACCAAATTCCTCATGTCGATTCTTAATTTGCTCTTATAGAGTACTCCGTACTTGTTATGTGTATTTTTTGTGAAGGAAGTGATAGAATTCGCTTTTAGCAATTCGCCGGGTACCCGAAGGAATCCGGTTGGCGGTTATCATGTCACAAACTATAGAATAGGAAGGGTATCATGGATGTGTTGAATTAAGAATTTAGCATGTTGGTTGATTTGCTAAATGGTTTTACGACTTTTTTTGCAAGTTCTTTTTAGTAGACATTGGAATTGGAAGTTAATTAGCGCAACTTGGCAAAACAAAATTAAAACTGATAATATCTGAAAGTGTGTACTAGGCTGTGAGATCTCTACTTTGTGCTAGAGGGAGCATTGCAATACTAGAAATGACACCAAGAACCAGCTTCGTTTTGATGGAGGGAAAGGGAAGGGTGGTGAAGAGCTGGAAACAATTTTTTCCTTGTTCAATTAGTCAACAGGGTTTGAGGAAATTTTGGCATTCCTTCACCGTCACACAAGCCAAAATTAATCGTTGTGACATCGGAAAGATTTGGTAGGAAAATACCACTGCCCGCTCTCTCTCCCTCCAAACAAAACCTACCCGCTCGCCTTTGCATTTGGTGTCTCAGACTTTCCAGCTGACTTTACAGATGAACAATGGGAAAGAAAATAGAAAAGCCTTTCAATTATTTTTCTTTTAAACTTCTATTCTTAACTATACTGTTGGTTAATCATTACAGTTACATACGTGTGCTAATTTTGGAGTAGACTGTCATGCATGCCAGCAATAGGGGAGTAGACTGTCATGAAAGCTCGATGAGGAAAAAGTGTTGATAAACTATTTTAATTAGGTAAAATACAACTTGGTTAATAAAGATTGTACTTTGAATTGCAGAATTGATGAGGAGCAAACACCTGAGGACGCCGAAGATGGGCCTCCTGAATTGCTATTTATTCACGGAGGCCACACTAGCAAAATCTCAGACTTCTCATGGAATCCATGCGAAGATTGGGTTGTTGCGAGCGTGGCGGAGGACAACATTCTTCAAATATGGCAGATGGCTGAGAACATATATCATGATGAGGATGACTTAGCAGGAGATGAGACGGCTCCAGCAATTGCTTCTTAGACTTGTTTCTCAACTTTTCACATTATAAGAGCATTTAGGGCGTCTATGCTTTTATTTTTATTTTTCTTGGTGTAATGCTGAACTAATGCCTAGCAAGTCCTTGTTCCTTGTTCTTGTCCCTCCATGTCTCTGTGTTGTACTCAGTTACAGTAGTATTTAGTACACTCCATTATAACTTATAACTTGGAATTGAACTCTTGGAAGCAGGAAATGTATGTGTTTCGGGATCCCTTCAATGTTTGGTGCCTCCTTACTCCCTAGTTTCTGTTAATGATCCCGGGTACGACAGAAATGTCTGGGCTGTCACATTCTAGTGAATTCCGGTCAAACACGGCAGAAGTACATGGTGCGTATTGTTTGCACCAAACCCATCATTTCTCTACACATCCCATCCCATCCCATCAGCAAGTTTAATAGAAGTAGTTTATCATGCACTGAACATTGTCTATAGAAAATCAAATATCTTAGTTCCATGGAATTGTTGGAGTCATCCTGATCATGTGAGAGTCAGTCCGCCTGTATGCAAAATTCAGCATACCCGGACAGACAGTCACGAAATGTTCCAGGTGCGTATAGTGACAAGACTGAAAACCGCTTCTACCTGTAACGCATCATAACAAATTCAAGTACCATAATTTTTATGGAGTGACATTTGATCCATCATCTCGTCAGGAGTCAGGAATCATGAGGGTGACGTGGTTAAAATAAATACTGGAGTATCCACTTGAAGGTTGGAGGCTGGAGTCCAAGTAGTCAGTAGTCAGTACCCACAAACACAATCCACACTTATTTTGTGACGTTTCTAAAATCATCCATAATTTTGGCTCTTTTCAACTTCACCAATCACCATGAACAAATCAAGTTTCGTGGTCACTTCTTCATCACTCATTTTTCCCCGACTCTTCATGCTCATCAAATTCGACACTTACACCCAACACCACCCTTCAAATTCAATTTCCCTACTCTATCAATTTCGACTTGTACTTCTTTCTTTCTGTACTCTACTGTATCTGTATCTGTATCTGTATCTGTATGTATATATCTATATGGTTGTAAAGTTGGTAAATTTGGGCCAATTAATTTCCGGCTTCTTCAATTTCCGCATCCATGGAGCTTGTTTTCCCAAGTTTTAGCACTGCAAATTCATCCCCTTCATTTTCAATTCTCCCTCTACCACAAAGATCACTTCTTTTCAATTCCCAATTCAGAACTTCCTCTTCATCAAAAGCTTTGAGTGTTAGAGCAAATGCGTTGGAACTGAGCAAGACTGACACTAGTGCGCTGGAACAACTTGATATTGAACGTGGGGTTTGTGTTCCTTTCAGAAAGTATACACCTCAACGGGTATCTTTTCTTTTTTATTTCATTTGACGGTTTTTGAGAATGATTCACGTTTGCCCACCCCAAACCTTTTTTTTAAAAAGTTTTGTATAGTTGATTGATGATTATTATTATTGATTATGGGTGTTTGTTTGCTAATTACTTTGATTGATGGGTTTTGTTTGCTGACTCATGGAGTACTTAATTGTTGAATTGTGTGAAAGTAGTGTCATAATTGGGCTTCTTTGGATTGGAACTGCAAAGCTAAATTCTGTTGAAAAGTTTCATTAGGAACAATGAAGAATAAGTAGATAATCGCATTTGAAACCGTCTGTCTTAAACTTAGAACAATCTATATTTTATGCCAGCTGCTTCATTTAATGGCAGTCATAACGATTACGCTGTAAGTTTGAGACGGTCCTCAATTTAGAGACTGGAATCCTGAATGTTGTTTGAGTTTAGCTTTCGTTCTAATGGCTGATTGCAGTGAAAGTATGTTGAATGTGAAACCACTCTCTAATTATTTGGTGGTTGGTGCCTGATGGTCATGGATTTCCGTGTATGATGATTGCTGAGTGAGAATTCCTGTATTTTTGGAAACAATCTAGTCTGCATGTTTGGGGTTACGTTGCATACATCTGTACCTCCTCAGCCCTCTCATTGTTGCTAATGCAAACATTCAGCAAAGTGATCGAGTGGTGGTACTCATTAGTCTTATCCTGTGCTTAAATCCCGTCTGCATCAAAATTGCCCCTGTGTTTCCCTTGTATTTTCAAAATAAAAAGTGCTATTATATACGGGAGTGTTCCGCTGGATCTGTTGTATTACATCATTTTGATTTTGGTTCTTTTTTGCATTGATTTTATTCTGGCCTTTAATTGTTGAACACTAGGTCAGGAGCAAGGTGCTAGAATCCAGAGGAGCAGTTTTGTCTTTGATTGAACGAGGTGTCGAGATAGTTTGGAGCCTGGGATTGTACTGGGCTACACTGTCATATGATTGTTTTGTTGGTAGAGATGAGGAGGTTGTGCCATATCGTGCAAGGCAGCTTCGGAATCTTTTATGCGACTTAGGTCCATCATTCGTCAAAGCTGGCCAGGTTTGGTGACGTACTTCTTAGCTTAATTTTTTTAGTCACTGTGTTTAGGTCTTCAATATATCCATCACAAACCACTTTCTTAGTACCAGGTTTAAGTTTACTGATCCTGTCTATGGAGTCAAAGAGTCTTATTGACTAGAATTGATGTAAGATTTAACATTAAACTTAATTGATGTAGAAGGTGCTTACAATGATGTTATGACTACCCACTGACCTTTTTTTGCTTCTGAGCTAGACGGTCATGTACAAGTAGAAAACTGGTTTACTTGGTATATATAGCTTGTTTGTACTCTGATACTGTCGTATTAGGTGCGTGTTTCACTTATTTTATGAGCCAGACAGTTACTTATTTTATCCCAAAATCTGTGTTCATGTTGTTGACAGGTTCTTGCTAACAGACCTGATATTATCAGAGAAGACTATATGAATGAACTTTGTATTTTGCAAGACGATGTCCCACCTTTTCCTAACCAGGTATGCATAACTTAAGTAAATTAGATTGCTTGAATGGTTCTCTTCTTTAATCTAAGAATCATTGTGTGATGCTTGAAATTGTCCCAATTTTATTAGGTTGCCTTCAGAATCATAGAGGAGGATCTAGGGCAACCCCTTGAGACGATTTTCAGCAAGATTTCATCACAAACAATTGCAGCTGCAAGTTTAGGTCAAGTTTATCGGGCCACTCTTCGTGCTACTGGGGAAGATGTTGCTATTAAGGTGTTTCATTTGGTGCCTTACTCTTCATATTGTAAGTAGTAGTAAAAGAAACTGATCGTAGCTTACTAAAGGTGTGATTAATGTAGGTAAGGAACTACCCCATCCCTAGTGCAAAATATTACCTTTGAGAGGGGTTCACAGTACTCTGACTGCCATGTTTTTCCTTTCTGTGAGTTGCAAAATGAAATGAGTTTATTACATTTAGGAAACCCTTCTATTATCTTACGCTAATTGAGAAATGTCCACGATTGAGTTTAATGATCCCCAGTTAGTGGTATTCACTATTACTCAACCCCGAATAAAGGAGAAGAGTTACACCGAGCCTTTAAAGCTAACACAAAACTTCGTCGTACCTTATGGATATTAATTTTGGAGGGGATGATAAGCAAATGTCTAATGACTCATAATTTAGATGGCGGTGCTCTCAAGTCTCAACTCCATGCCTTATGCACAATAGAAGCTATTTAGAACTTTAGTAATGTACTAACTTATTCCATGTGTTGCTAGAACTGTGGCTCAACTTTAAAAATAAGACTCACTTTTGCCTTTGCGCATAAATATTTGGGATCCACGTTTTATTTGCACTAGAAATGCTTTATGTCCCTAGCCAGTGCTACGACTTTCTATGGCTTTCAGTTTGTTAAAGCTTCAGTAATCGAATATGTAACCGTAATTTTCGTTGATGTTACTAGAATTTCCTGTTTATATTTCAAATAATTTTCAGCTGACCAAAAGATCTTTAAATGTGGCACCGTAGGTACAAAGGCCTAACATAGAGCCAATAATTTATCGAGATCTTTTTCTCTTCCGCACTCTCGCTTCATTCTTGAATGGCTTCAGCATGCAGAAGCTAGGCTGCAATGCTGAGCTAATTGTTGATGAGTTTGGCGAAAAGCTTCTAGAGGAGCTTGATTACACATTGGTACGTTATCCTCAAACAAGTTTGTTATATTCCACTGTATAAGATAGATTATGTATTATCTACTGAGAGTATCATTGTTGTTGTAGCATGTGACACTTCCACTTTTCTTTGGTTTGATTGTTACATTCGTTACTTGCTTGGATATATATGCTTGTCGCAGGGAAGCTTCTAAACTTGTTCGGTCATTTAAGAAATGTATGGTGCCTACGAAAATGGAGTATGCGTATTTTCAGCGGTCTAAGCCTGAGTTAAGGATACTCTGAGGCCCCTAGCTGGATTCATCCTTTCTTAATTCACTATCTTACATGTCATAGTACCTTTTACAAACACACAATCACGCATAATGAAAACGACTGTATCATAGCTATTATTTGTGCAACTAATTTCGTAAGTTGCATGCCACTTGATATATGGATTAGAAGTCAACTGTGCTGTCTAAATTACAGGAGGCTCGGAATATAGAAGATTTTTTGGTGAACTTCAAAGATGATCCTACTGTCAAAATTCCTCTGGTCTACAAGCAATATTGTGGATCGCGGGTTTTAGTGATGGAATGGATTGACGGAGTTCGGTGTACTGATCCTCAGGTTCGAAATGCACAGATGTATTTACTTCTCATAACTTTGTATAAGATTTATTTGTTTACTCTTCCTAAAAACAAATCTTATATGGCTAGTTCCATTATGTTGTAGGCCATTAGGGAAGCAGGTATTGATATTGAGGGATTTCTGACCGTTGGTGTTAGTGCTGCACTGCGGCAACTATTGGAGTTTGGGCTGTTTCATGGAGATCCTCATCCTGGAAATATATTTGCCATGCGTGACGGCCGTATAGCATATGTGGACTTTGGAAATGTTGCTGTGCTTAGCCAGGTAATCATCAGGAATCCTAATTGTTGCCTTGAATCACAGATACATAAGAGGCCTGATGGTATTCTGTCACTCTGGATTACACTGTGTAAAACCTTAACTTTATATATTTCTATTGCAGTTCCATTTTAGATATTTGAGACTAGGTTAGTCTAGCTGATGGCACCTTTGTTACACCTACTGGACTGAAGTGTTGGATATTACACGTGTCAGAGTGTCAGATATGATTGATTATCTTGTGAAAAGAGTTACGTGTTTTGAATTAAAATGTAGTCTACAACTGTCATTTTTTGTCGGGATGTTCTAGCGTAGGACATGCGGCATGCAGACAAAGTGAAGTGTCGAAGTGGCATCAGGATATTACGTACTCTTTCCTTTTCTTTTTGGAACTGTGACCTGTGAACAAAGATACGATAGTTGTGTTTCATGAACAATATTGCCTAAATCATGATCAAGAGTTTTGTTCTTTTAAAGACTAAAGTGTGCACCTGGTCTCCTTTGCAGTCCCCTAGAAATCTATGTCATTTTAATTTCTATGTGGCTTTGTCATTCCTTTTGAATAGTGAGTTGCTCTATTATTAACTTGTGCGGGGTTTTGCATTTTAGACAAATAAACAGATTCTGATAGATGCTGTTGTCCATGCTGTGAATGAGGATTATGCTGAGATGGCTAATGATTTCACGAGGCTTGGTTTCCTGGCGAAGGGGACTGATGTGTCACCTATTGTTCCTGCTTTAGAAGCAATTTGGCAAAATTCTCTTGGCAAAGGGCTGTCAGAATTTAACTTTAGAAGTGTGACTGGTAACTATTTTCCCCGTCTCTTTGTTTTTTTGGTTAACTTGTGTAAAGGTTATTACACTCTGGTTTGCTGGTTTGGTGCACAAAATACTTTCAAAGAAGAATTGTTTGGCTATATGTTCTCTTTTACCTGTAGAATTTTCAACGTCTGTCATCCTTATGAAAGCTTAAAATGTCCTTTCTAACTAACCCCGTGTCCCCCCATCAAGGTACACCCGTAAAAATTTGTGCATTCTTCATCTGTATTCAATTTTGTTTTTCATGTGATGTGCGATTGATCATTATAGCTATCTTCTAATTATTCGAGTATGAATTAATGTATAAGGTAGTAGCTATTATATAACTCCGAGGTAGATCCGTGACATCTGTCTATAGTGAACGGAGGGCTAGGAATTGAGATGCGGAACAAACAAACAAACAAACCTGCAGTGTTTGTACATCTGCCATATATCTTGCAGTGTTGGGAATAGTTTACATTCTTCTCTTTTATGTAACCTTCTTTTTTTGGTATAGTTTCGATATGACTGAGCTATATGCGATCACTATCAGGTAAATTTAATCAGCTCGTCTACCAGTATCCAATCCGCATACCAGAAAGATTTTCTCTTGTGATCCGGTCTCTATTGACTCAAGAAGGCATTTGCTTGTCTCTTAAACCCGAGTTCAAATTTCTTGAGGTAACTTGTTATGTTTCTTTGCTGTAGTCTTGAACTGTAACTTTTTCGATTGCTAAGGAATAGGCCTACGCTTGTAAAATGACTGATCGTAAGTCCAACTAAACTCATTGAATCATTGATTATAAAGCGGGCAATTTTGTTTTGATCGTGTGGTGTTTTATGATGACAGACATTTGAATCGAGAATTTCTCAACTTGATTTTTTTGTCATCATTATAGAAATTTTAAATTGAATGTTATATGAACACTATTGAGTTTCTGAGTTAATATCCTTTTGTGTGGGCCATTTACTCATTTTCAATAGGGCTGTCTGTTAGAAGAATAGTTATTTCTCTAAACGGTGCACATATATCTCTAGGTCGCTTGTAGTTGATCATGAAATCCTTCACAGGCTCACTTCCTTCAATTTATTGAGTTTTTCAGTTAGCGTAGTATTACCTTAATGATAAGCTCGGTTGCGTCAATGCATTTATATATCTGTTAGTACAATATACCGTGATGATGAACTCTATTTGATTCATAAACTGTGTTTTTGGCTTCTTCACTAGGTAGCATACCCATACATAGCCAAGCGTCTCCTTACAGATCCTAATCCTGCTCTCCGTGAGCGCCTTATACAGGTACCATTTATTGCATCTTTTTGCTAATTGGATGCTTAATGATGAGCTGTAAGGTGTAAATCGCGATAATTGTGAAATCATTTTCTGTCGTTGGAGCTTCAGTAAAACCCAATCAGAATACTTCTCTTCTACTCCTTTATTAATGATATAATGATATTCGTGGCATATCCTGCTAGTTTCTGAGTTTTGACTGCCGTGTCAGGTACTTTTCAAAGGCGGGGTTTTCCAATGGAAACGGCTGGAAAACTTAATAGTGCTGGCAAAGGAGAATGTTATAAGAATGAGCAATACTCCAGCACTGCAACTTAGAAACACGTTAGTTTTGTTCCTTATTTTATTTGTGCCTTTGAGGATTTTGTCTTTTGTAATGTGGATAAAACGTTTTCAAATTAATCGTCTCCATTCATTTCAGACCAGGTCTTTTTTCCTGTAATTGTGTTGGGTCGGTCTAATGCGGTGTAATTGTTTGGTTTTGGTGGGTGGTTATAAAGTGGAGGGAATGGACAACTGGCACGGAAACTAGACCTGACAGACACCATCAAGGATGGAACGAAGATGATCCTGGTTGATGAAGGAATTCGTCGACAGCTACTACTTGCTTTAACCGAAGACTCTAAACTTCACGTACAAGAGGTGTTTGCAATTATTATATTAAAAAAAAAATCATCAATCCATGATGACGAATTTTGCAAGCATTCTGAAATTCTATTGCTTACTCATTTTTTTTTTGCTTTACTGACTGTAGCTTGTCGATGTTTACCGGTTGGTTGAGGATCAAATCGATATTCCCACTGTTGCCGTGCAGATGGTTCGAGGTTAGTAGTTCTGCTGGGAGTTTTAGGACTTAAAAAAAGTATTCTGAGGGTACACAGGCTTCAGAAATCGGAACTGATTTGATGTGTTGTTTAACTTGCAGACCTACCAACAATGGCGCGGGATATAGTACTTTCTTGGAGCAACTCGATCCTGTCTGACTGACTGACTGCTGAAAACCTATCGCGCTCGAGTATCGATTTCTTCTTCTTCTTCTGAGTAGATACAGTGATGTGATTGGAGCCCGTCCAGCGGGGCCCATTTTTTTGTAGAGCAGGAGGGTGGCTTTACATAATAATACTGTACTACTCCACAACCACAACACCTGTAACATTTTTATAAAACCACAGTTTTGTTTTTGTATATACTCCGTATAGATATAGATAGATAGATAGATAGATAGATATGTGAGTCGCTTTGCTTATCATCGATATACAGTCTCGCAAAGTTGGTCTCTGTAATCTCGAATAGTGTATACTGCTTATAAACTGGAGTATGAGACTGATGTAAATTTTCGAATGAAGTTGGATAAACTGTTCTGACAGCCAATACTACATCTTGGCATTGAAGTTGGATAAACTTAGGCACACACGGTTGTCTCTATTCTCTACTCTATGAAGAGTATAAACTCGGTTCAATTATCATTCTTTTACCAACAATATTCAAATACTAGTTTTATAAAATACTCGAATATATTGAACACTGTGGGTGCGTTGCGCTTGAGGGTGTTAATGTTGAGGATTTATGGTTCGAGATGTGTGCCTTTCTTGTACGCCTATTCTGTATCTAGTGTGAACCAAACACGCGGTTGAATCAACAAGATTTACAGAAAATCTTGACCTACAAATAAACAAATGAACGGATTTTAGGCACATTAATGAACCAGGCGTTTATAAATACAATACTCCTGAATCGTCGGGTTCTAAGGTAACTTCCCCTCCTCCTCCTTTCCTAAAACAGGTCGTAGAAGTAGAAGTAGTATTTTCGTAATAAGGAAAGATGAAATCTGATTATATTATGCTAAATAAATACTCCACTATAGTCTATAGGGTCTTCTTCTACTTCTACTCGTACTCTTGGAGGGAACGAACACACACCAACCATTAACCAACCAACAAAGTACTCCGTACTCCTCCTCCTACCGCAACACAATTCCGAGTAATAAACCTTACAAATCCCCAATTACTCAACCCAAACTTACTTTCAATTAGGGTTCATCTTTCCTCTTTAATTTACTCTTTTCCCAATTCACACTACATATACAATCCATACAATGCCGCAACTTTGAATCTTTCTTCGCTTCCTTTCAATTTTTGGTATCTTTTTACTTCAACTCCAATCTATTCCTAATTCCTAATTCCTAATTCCTAATTCATGCCGCCCCATATCTACCTTTCTTACACTGTGCGTCAAGATATAGAGTGGGTTGATTCCAATTTTTATGCTGCAGGTTTTAATTTCAAGATTTATATACAGTAGTAATTTTTACTGCTGTCTTGGATAATTGGGGTTTCTCTAGGTTAATTTTAATCTTAGGTACGTTTCTACTCCTTGATTCATTCATTGATTTCTACGGTTTTATTACATTATGATATTAGCTAGTGGATGTATATGTTGTTGCGTTGCTGATAAATTGGGGGTTTAGGAACTAGATTACTAGAACAATGTCGCGTAAAGCTAACTGCGGATATGATTACGATGATGATGATTATGAGGACTACGATGAGTATGAAGATTATGAGTATGATGAGGATAATGAGCACGCAGAGCAAGGTTAGTATGGTTGCTGAATTCCTAATCCCTTGTTATTCTCTAATCCTAAGATTCGCATCTCAAAGTCTTGTTACCACTTATTGCTTTAGTGCTGATGTGATGTGATGAATCTAAACTGTTACCCTTTTGTGGATAACAATGTATCTCTGTAATCATATCCTTTGATTGTGAAATACGAATCACTCTCTGCATTCCGTCAAATATATATATTTATATATTTATATTTTATACGGAGTATTTTTTTTTGTGGGAGAGATGCTGAACAATAGTAAACAAAGTGAGACTGAGGGAGGATGTAATTTGTTATTACAGAGTACTTCTTTTAGACTATAAAGATAATTCAGCTTCTATTTGACATTTCATGAACACAACAGTGTAGGCACGTTGTTACTTGTTTCTCTGCACTTTCTAATCTTCAGTCAGTTGTCTTGCTATTGCTTTCTCTTGATAAGCATAAGCCTAACCCTACTATGTTTGGAGTGAGCGGTATTCATAAGAACAACATTATTTTTATTTTCAGCTTAAAAGATTACATTATGCTCGCTATTTTTTCCTGTCCATTTGATTATGGACAACTTGAGAACTTTTAATGACATTCGGTTTTGAATTCATCTTTAATTTAATTCCTCCGGAAAATCCTTCCAACGGCTGTTTGAAACCACTTAAATAAGGAGTTAGTGGTGGCACTGAAAAATTGCTGTCAAGCTTTGTCAATTGTCGCCTTTTACCACACTGATAACTTTGCAATACAGGTGTAGCAGCTACAGAAACTAAGGAAGCGGTCAAGCCCGGAATGTGGGCCTGTGTCATATGCACATATGATAACCATGAGAGCCTGACCTATTGTGAAATGTGTGGCGTTCTTCGCATTCTTCCTTCCAATAATGGCAGTAGTATTGAGAAGAAATCAGGTAATGTAAGTTGTATAATGTCCGTGCTGTCATTAAGTTTCAATGTGTTTCTTATTCAATTTGTTCTTTATGGATGGATCACTGGATCAGTCTTAATCTCACCAAGATAAATGCAAGTACTGGCTTAATTTTAATAAAGACAGAATAAAAAGACTCAAAATTTTTTTTCGCTGGGATCGGGAGTCGTGGCTTTGGGAGGTCATATTCCTTATTTGGAGAGTGTGTACTAGGTAAAATTGCAAAATTATTATTTTGTAAAATGCATCTCTTTGCTGCAGTTGGTTATGATGTGTAAGATTATGGCATATCTCACCTGGCCAAGTTTCTCTTTGCATCACTGACCAGTCAAACACCCAAAATGGCAAAATGATAGTTGCATCTAAACCTCTAGACATTTTCTTTTCACTTGAGGTTGCAATAGATGCATCAATTAAAGAGGACAAAGTGACATGGTGGCCTTATTGTGTGTTCTCGTGGTCTGCTTGTGCCGTGGTTGAATGATTCCAGTATAGGATTACTATGGGCTTCTAAATGTTAATTTTGCATCATCTTCAGATGGTTTCCAGGAAGTGTTCTGAATGACTTTTTAAAAAAAAAAAATGTGTCTAATGTCAGTCCCTTTCAAGTTTGACATTCTATCACCAAAGAATCTTATCTCCACTAATTGTCGCTCAACAAAAAGGTGAACTATATCCCTGCTACCTTGTCCTCTTCCTTCAGATGAATAATTAGGGTTTTTTCTGTTTTGCTTATGTATTGAAAGTTTCTAACTTTTTTTTGTTACATTTCCTTAAGTTTTTTATATGCTTTCTGCCTTCGTGTTTTTGCCCCCTCTGTGTTCCTTTTGCTTTCATCATTTAAGAGAAGCATTTGCTCATTGGCGTTACAGCCGTTACTGAATTACACATCGGTGTTGGACAATTGATAATAAGACTGAGATTAAGATTCCTGGTATTCTTCCACCAATTGTTCTAGAAAGAAGTGAAGGCTTTGGTAATGAAAGAAACAAACATTTGTCCTCTTCCCAGTGTTCCATAGCTCCCACTCGCCCACTCACCATCTCCTCTTTTCTCCATGGCACTGATCCTGTTTTGCTCTTCAATATCTCTTGATTGTATTGCATTGTTAGCTAACATTTATTTTTTACCCATTCAGTGGGGACAGGTGCTCCACCAGGCTTCACGGAAAAAAACTCTGCCACGATAGCACAGTCTAGTGCAAGAGAGACTGATGGTACTATTTCATCTCAAGGAAGAAGTATATTGGAAGAGAACAGCTTCACCTCATCGTCAAATGTCTTAAGGAACATTGAGGTGGGTGGAGGTTCGCCAAACTCCAGAAAATCTGATAGCTTCTCTACAAGGAAGACAAAATTCAAGAATAACGTGGGTGAGACTATTGTATCTAAAGAAAGAACTGTTCCATTGGAAGAAAAAAATTCCACCTCAACTTCAGATATCGTAAGGAACATTGATGTAGTTGAAGGTTTTCCAAGCTCTGAAAGTTCTGATAACTATTCTATAATGAAGTCCAGTTTCATGGATAACATGGGTGAAAGTAGCTCTTTTGCCAATGGAGGAAAGCCTGAAAATGTTTCCAATGGCTTGGAGGATATGTCTTTAAACAGGAAGTCTGGATCTTCTACTTCTGGTCCTTCTAAAAAGACCCTTGAACAGTACACACCTGAGAGTTGGATGCTGCCAGTGAAAGAAAGTAGCCTAAAGAGTCAACTGAATCTTGCCATTGTATGTCATCTTCCTTGAAACATCTTTTAGTGGTGCTATTGTTCAGTGGACAACAGCTTAATCCCACTGTCACAAACAGCTGCCGTCACTGGCAAGGTAAAGGATGGTCTGATTCACACCGTCTTTTCCCCGTGTTAACAACACAGAGAGTCTGTTTCTGAGTGACTCACAATGAAGATTTCTTTGGAGAATTGCATGAAATGATTGATGTTTTAAGATAGAAAGAGACAAAACCAGTTTAGTCAGACATAGTTCTTTTTCCTTCCATAATCTTGAATCAAGTACAGTTAGCATTTTTGTTCTTGTTTACTGAAAGTACATCTAATTTTCTTGTGCCACAGGTTGGCCATGTTGATTCTGGGAAGTCAACACTGTCAGGAAGACTCCTACACCTCTTGGGCCAAATATCTCAAAAGCAAATGCACAAGTTTGAGAAAGAAGCAAAACAGCAGGTAAGTCATCTGTAAGGCTCATTAATCAATTTAATCCACACTTCAATTATTTCGGGTCTCTTTAATGAATCTTTGTTTATTAGGGAAAGGGTTCATTTGCTTATGCTTGGGCTTTGGATGAGAGTGCTGAAGAAAGAGAACGAGGCATCACCATGACAGTTGCTGTTGCGTTTTTGGACACTAGAAATTTCCATGTGGTTGTGTTGGACTCTCCAGGTCATAAAGATTTTGTCCCTAATATGATTTCTGGTGCAACCCAAGCAGACGCAGCAATTCTTGTTATAGATGCCTCAATGGGTGCATATGAAACCGGTATGGATAATACTGGGGGACAATCGCGAGAGCATGCACAGCTTATTCGAAATTTTGGTGTTGAACATGTTATAGTTGCTGTTAATAAAATGGATGCGGTGGCATACTCAAAAGAACGATTTGATCTTATTAAGCAGCAAGTTGGATCTTTTCTTCGCCGCTGTGGTTTTAAGGAATCCTGTGTATCATGGATTCCTGTGAGTGCTATGCAAAATCAAAATTTAGTCGCTTCTGCTTCCGATGTACATCTAAATTCCTGGTAAGCGTATTAGTATGTTTGTGATGTCTTTTCCATTTAATTATTTAGCTTTCTCCTTTTACTGATATTCTATGTGTTATCAAACCCAAGAAAAGGGCGTCATGTGTTCTATAGATGCTTTTTATTGTTCAACATGTGATTTGTAACTTATCAGAAGTTCAGTAACTTTCAGGGTTCAGGGTCTTACACTTGATAAACTATCATTTACCTGATCAAACGGGAAACTCGTTACAAGCGATAGTGTCAGCAGCAATTGAATTGCTCTTTCTTATTTGAGGATGTATCAAATTACCCAGACATTTGTCCTCGTGACTTAACTTTTCTTTCTGATTCTGCATAACCTGTATGCCTGTACGCTATGTGAGCAATTATATCGTGGCAAAAAGCATGTCAGACTGAAAAGTCACCTGGAATATTTAAGCTACTCCTTAAATCAGCGGGCTATATGTACCCGGGTCCTTTTTATGTGGTCCATGTACGTGTGTGCCACGTAGTCAAATTTGGCAACTTGCAGACATATGAGCTAATATTCTCCAATTGGATTGGTTAGTTTTACTTTGCTGCTAGATGTTCCCAAAGACGCATTTAGCGCATGTTAAATGGCTAGTTAATGGCTTGATTTTAAACAGAACAGCCGGATTATTAGTTGAAGATGGAATGTTCTAAGTTTGAGAAGACCAATAGGCGACCTTTGGAGGTGATGTTATTGTTTGACATAAAGTGATTGCTGTCACGTGAAATGTTTTGTTCATGTTTGACCTTGTTCTTTGATAAAGTAAGATGTTTTTGCTATAACTGAATAATGCCATAAAGGTATCATAGATGTCCACTGACGCTAATGGAGTAAATTGAGGTGATCATCGGTTCAGAAGTCTTATTCTCTTGGACTAACTGATTTTTTTAAAAATTGAAATCCCAGACTAGCTGTTTGTTGTTTGAGCTAATTGATTGTGTTAACTTTCAGGTACAAGGGACCTCATCTACTGGATGCAATAGATAATCTGCAGCCTCCTAGGAGAGACTACGAAAAGCCTGTGCTCATGCCTATTTGTGATGTTGTCAGGACGCATGCAATGGGTCAGGTTTCAGTATGTGGTAAATTGGAGGCTGGGGCGCTTCGAAGTGGATCTAAGGTATGTGTCTTTCTCCATGTGATTTAAGTACCTTAGTGGAATAATTATCTTATCTCATTGGAATTGGGTAATTATTTGAGCTTGAGATTTTAGGGGACTGACAAGTTGGGCAATAAGATTGGAAGTTTGGAACGTGTCATCTCAAGTTCTGTGCTACATACCAAATACCTGTTGAGTGCAGTGCACTGTCTTCCGTAGACATTTGCTTCCAAAATTGCTTCTTATTACATTGATACTCGTATGATGTTTATCATATAGTGACAGTTTCAAGGCATAGTGACTAGACTGACTATTGCCAATGAGTAGGGTGTGTATTGAATAGATTGGTGCTTGGGTCAGATCTAATGTAGCCTAAAAATTGAATATATGTATTGCGGAGTATATACATAGGAGTAGTATTTTCTTAGTCAAATTAACTCATAAAAATAATACTCCCTCCGAGTTTCTAACATTGCCTCGTTTTTCTTTTTGGACTGAGTTTGATCTTTTACCCATTTTTTCACTTTAGACCATAAATGTGTGGTTCACATCCAACCACCCATTTCTCTCTCTCCCTCCTTTCTTTTTTAACCACTCATTTTCACTTCCTTATTTTTCACCCCAAAAGTAATGGGACAATGTTAGAAACTCGGAGGGAGTATACATTTAAAATTATTTATTACTGAGTTTTTTTGATGAAAAATTAAAGAAGAAAAACAAACTTAGATGAGCTTTTCCCATTCATGCCATAGTGTGCTTGGACTTGGCTTTAGTATGTCAAGCTTGCTTCAAGCTGAGTTTTATCACGAGCTCGAGCAGTGCTTTGACGAGGCCAATTTTGAGAGCTTGCCGAGCTTGCTAGGCTCACTTAGACATCAACCAATGAGCATGAATTTCTATGTTCCTAATTGGCATGTTTATAGTTTGTAGCTTGAGCTCCAAAGAACTATAGGGCTTTTTGGAAACTGTATTTTCTCTCCTAAATTTTTATTAGTTGTGACTCTTATTCATTGGGACTTGATCAATCTAGATCTCAGAGTCAACCATTGCCCCCCTCCCCTTAATGTGGCCAATACTGGCTCAAAATGCGATCATAATAACCTTCAAGACCATATTAACTGCATTTGGTGCCTATGTTCTGAACTGACAGCATCTCTAATTGCTTATGATGACACTCAATTTGGGAAACAGGTTCTGGTTATGCCCTTGGGAGATGTAGCAACCGTACGCTCCATTGAGTGCAACTCCCAGCCTTGTACTATCGCAAGAGCAGGACAGAATGTTGCTGTTGTTCTACAAGGGATTGATGTTAGTTATGTCAGAGCCGGGGGAGTTTTGTGTCATCCGGAGTTTCCTGTCAGGGTTGCTTCGCACTTAGAGTTAAAGATTCTTGTCTTGGATGTAAAAATTCCAATCCTGATTGGTTCGCAGGTGAGTGTTACCAAAAGTGTCCTGCTAGTTTATTTCTGTTGCTTTCTGCTTCATGATGATAGTTTGACACTTTGATTATCAATCAAACAAGGTTTTTAAAAAAAGTTTCCTATCATAAAAGTTGATGAAAAATCGTTTACAGGAGTGTGTATTTCTTGATATACACTCCATACATTTTGACTTTTGTTGAAGATTAAACGTTTGTCTATCTGTGAAATTTAGGTGGAATTTCATATTCACCATGCCAAGGAAGCTGGAAGAATTGTAAAAATAGCATCGTTGCTCGATCCCAAAACTGGGAAGGAGACAAAAAAGGCACCACGACACCTTGTGACGAAGCAGAGTGCTATTGTAGAGGTCAGATTTAAGAATTTCATGTGTGTCTGGTTTTAAGTGCTGTTTTAGATACACTGGTGTTATTACTCTAAATTTGAACACATCTCAGGTAGCTTTGGCAGGAGATGTTTGTGTTGAGGATTTCAGTATCTATAAAGCTCTGGGGCGGGTTTTTCTACGTCAATCCGGAAGAACTGTAGCTGTTGGTATCGTGAACCGAGTGTTGGAAGACCACAAGTAAGTAATGGATGTGGATGTGGATGTGGTGGGATCAATACTAGAAACTCGAAACCGATATTTAATAGAGTGGGTGTACTTGTACATTATTAGCACATAAACATATTTATATGGAGTAGCTATGATCAGGTTCAGGTTCACATAGCACACACAACACAAGTAGGAGTAGGTTTCTTTTTGATATTGATAGTAGCAGCGCATGGCCGGTCCGTTTAGAAGTGTAATTTTGGTCACCTTTTCTTTTGTATTTCTACTTTTTGTTGCTTATCAATTCATTATTTTTAATTCAATGGATGGATGATAAAGGAAGTGATAGTGGCAACAATTAATTAAGTACTCGTACTACTTAGATGAGTTTTGAATCTTTGTTTGAGATATACCATCTCTATCTCTATCTCTATTAGCATTACTCTTGGGTTTTCTTAACCAACATTTGCTTATTATTAGTTTAAGTGGACTTATTTGATCACACACAATATATACGAGATACTCCGTATTTCTCTTTTCCTATGTAAAGAGATTCATATGATGAATCAAAACCCAAAAGAGTAGATATATGGAGAGAGGCTCATTTGTCAATAATAATAATAGGTACTTTTAACATAAAAGAATATATAAATACATAATGGGTATACAGTATACTTGTTATAAAAACAAGGGTTATTGTTAAATGCAATCCTTAGGGTTGTATTTAACCATGTAATACATTCTTAATATGATACTCTATCTGTTCCAATATGTTCTTTATATTTGTTTTTTTTTTGGTTCATCGAAGAGTGCACTTAATCGCATTACAATATAGGGGAGAGAGATTCGAACCTGGAACCTACTGTCCCAGTGACACTATTCATGGGTGAGAAATACGTAATATATAAAGATAAAATGTAGTCATGAGATCTTGTTTAAATTGTGCGTTAAAAATATAAGTTTTTATAATTTTTAGAAATATGTAATTAAAGATGGATGATACTTTTTCGGAGTTACTCTTCGCAGTACACATTTTACTCGACGCAGTACTTTTTATCCATATTTTTCCATTGCATGCCCTTATCAAAAAAACAAATCTAATTTTATTCCTCTCCCACCCTCTCTACCCTAACCCTAAAAATCATCTTCTTATTTTTCAATTATTATTAACTACCTCCAAATCTAACTATACATTCATTCAATTTATTAAATTTAATAGATAATGGATACAATTTTGATTGAAAAACAAGTATCAATCATTAATTATTGAAATTGGGGTTTTTGTTTCAAAGTTCAAAATAATTGATTTTTTTGTTTATTGTTATATATCATTAATTATGATTATTGTTTTTTTGTTTATCATTAATTATTGAAAGATTTTGATTGAAGAACAGGTATCAATCATCAGTTATCATTGATTATTGAAATTAGGGTTTTTGTTTCAAAGTTCAAAATAATCGATTTTTTTTGTTTATGGTCATATATCATTAATTATGATTTTTGTTTTTTGTTTATCAGTAATTATTGAAATTAGGGTTTTTGGTTTCAGTTATCGATTTTCAACCATTAATTACCTTACGTACGACCTTGTTCCTCTTTTTTACGGAGTTTTTTTTTATTTTGGTTTGAATGTCTCGCATGACTTTAAACATAAATTTAAAGTTGTGGCCAAATACAAATGAATTTTTCTAGCAAACATTATATTTTCAATTTTTTTGGTTTAGAAACTCAATTCTTGGATTTAATACTTTAATATTGGGTATTAAATTGGAAGTATGCAATCGGATAGTGTAGTACAGTTATGAACTGAGTATATATTGCGTCAAAGTTGAAAAAAAATGTACTGTGTCAAAATTGAAAAAAAACATGTGTATTTCGTGATAAAAGAAACGTACTGCGTTGATAAATTTTTTTAAAAAAATACTTTATTCAAAGATTAAAGTAAATGTACTTCATGAAATTTTAAAATAAATTTACTGCGAAAAATGTACTGCGTAAAAGTAAAATAAATAAATATACTGCATAAAAGTAAAAAATAATGTACTGCGTTAAGTAAAGTAGATATGGAGAAGAGAGAAAGAAAAGAGAGGAAAAACAAAAGGATGAATTTGAGGGAGGGGAAATGAGAGGGGCAAAACAAGAAAAACGGTACTGCGTCGAGTAAAATGCGTACTGCGAAGAGCAACCCCCTACTTTTTTATACTTTAAAATTACTCAATCATACCTCAAAATTACTATTCTACCCCTCTCACCTAAGTTAATTTGTGAGGAAGCGAGTAAAAACCGAGATTAGGAATTTCAAATCAATTGCACCAATTAGGGTTATTCTTCCGGAAAGTTCTATTTGCGATGTATACCAATTAGGATTCTCGGAAAAGTCCTAACTTGCGATGAATTTCAGATCAATTGTACCAATTACAGTTATTCGAAAAAGTCTAATTTGTGATTAGCCGATTATACAAATAGAAATTGAGATCAGAGAATGACGACAAGAACCGTAGATAATTGTGGACATGACGTAGGTCCACCCCGACGCGGCCACGCGCGGGTTTGGGTAGGCGAATGAATCTCGTAGTGAGATTGTTCTCGGGTTCGAAATTTAAGTCAAAATGGAGTCGCCACCGAATTTTGTGGTTATTCGGAACCATACGAGCCCACTCTATGTCGTCATGGGCTATACACAAAGTAAGCCCACTTCGATTTCAGAGTTCATTGGGCTCGTCCCTTTGCATTGCAATACCGATACCGTATAAACCGGCTTTCGTATATAGAATGACTCTCGTGCGCCAAGGGTTTCGGACATCCGGAAACCAAAGGTTCTGAGTAAGGGGTGAGGGTACGTGTTGGGAAGCCCACTAAGGACACCCAACCCCGCCCGCACATGGCGGCCTCTACTAAGACATCGTTCGTGTTCGTGTGAGCGCGCTAGTAAAACGATTAAATGATATGCAAACAGCGTTTTCGGGCTAAGCATACGAATAGTATGTGAACTACGTCATTTAATGCATCTTATTTTTGGTCAAAGTGGTTTAGCATGCGATGTTCGTTTATAAAGCGTAAAAGCAAGTAAATAAACAAAGCTCGAAAATAAATAAAAGGGTAACGTACAAGTTACACGGGCGGAAATACAACCCGGAATTCACAATACAACATTACGTAAAAGTAATGAACAAAAATAAAAAAATGCGGTGCAATAATAGAGGCAGACCCGTATGTAAGCTAGACCGCGAAATGTGTAGATGGACTAACCCCGATTAAATACACATTATATCGTGTACTAAACGAAGGACGGAAATATGAGACTGTGGCATATTGCTAGCCCGATCTCATATCCCGTAGTCTTGTCCCGACTTATCACGTCAAAAGGTGGTCAAAGTCGTTCTACGTGTCGTGATGTGTATGGTTTTGAAAATGGAATAGTCACGTGATAGTCTTTACACGTGATGACTAACGTCGATAAAAAGACGAGGCTTGAAAGGTGTGTCAAGGCCCTCGGTTTTCTGGGTTACAGGGCCCACTCGGTCGAGTCATGGTCTGACTCGGTCGAGTGTGTCCTCAAAAAAGGTTCTGCCCAGAGTTATGGACGCTACTCGATCGAGTGGCCTACGCACTCGATCGAGTAGCCCCTCGAAAAGGGTTCTGTCCAGTGTTATGGATGCCACTCGATCGAGTGACCTATGTACTCGGTCGAGTAGCCCCTGTACGAGTATCAACTCGTCTCGTTTTTGAGGTTGAAAACGACGGTCAGTCGAGTTAAATACAAATATCGCACGATTCGAATTTAACTCGACCTCCGGTACTATAATCGTATACATGTACGATTATAATACCGTTGTCGGGATTTTATGAAAACGTTTGCGTTAGAAAGTTTGAATTAGTAACGGAATGCTTCCCTCTACGTCACGACATCGAAACTAACCCTTTCGGGTTATGTGATGTCGGTTTTCGTGTCAACGGGTTCCGCACTAATTAAAATGGGATCGAATGCGTTCAACTACGATTAGTCACGATCACGTCACGCCTTTGAGCACATTGGGGCGGGGCTCCTCGAAAGGGCTCCACCTCCGTCGTTGCTCGTAAAAGGATTAGACGGATTTTAGGCGACAATTATAGTTAAACGTTTCCGAAACCGAAATTTTGATGCTAGTAAGTATATATACGCGGTATAGTAATGTTAGTAACAAAAATGTAAAATGTTAGTATGTTAGAGTTAGTGTTAGGATTGCAATACTAGTATAAGTATAAAATTAACAATACAAAAACATAAACAAAAATAACAAAGATAGAAATGGGGTTTAGAACACCCTCAACATACATGCTTAGTAAGGACCTCGGAAATGGGCTCGCGAATAGTGACGGGACTATGGAGTATCGAGGATGTATGTAAGTTATGGTGTGTGTGTGTGTGTGAGAATGTCGGTTTTTCGAGGGACAAGGGACTCGGTTTGTGGGTGTGATTGCTTGGGATTGTAGGGTGAAGAGTGTGACTGAAATGTGAGGTAAATGTAGGGTAAAAATGGGTTGGAAAAACCTTGTGAAATGAATGAAGGTCATGGGGTATTTATAGAGTTTACCCCACGACCTAGGGTCACTCGATCGAGTGGCCCTAGTGCACTCGGTCGAGTGCCCTAGAAAATGGGCCTGATCCGGTTCTTGACGCTCCACTCGACCGAGTGGGTCAATCCACTCGATCGAGTGGATCAGGTGATCCGAGATAAAAGAGGAAAGGTTGACTTTGGTTTGATTGTGTGATCTTTTTTGAAAATGGGGTTGGGCGCCATCTTCTAGAAGATGTACTTGGGCTGATTTTGTGACGGGTTCGTCTTTGACCGGGTTTTGACCCGGTCGCCAAAAGACGGGATTTATTTTTGGTGTCGGCTTTGGCCCAAATTAGTCTTATTTTGCTCGGAACGACCCACTGGGCCTGAATTTGATGTCTGTTTTGTGAGATTATGACTCCGCTAAAAGTCCATGTCAGATATTATTGATTTCGGGTCCAAATCCGAGTATACTAAGTCACGTTTGCGTCCGATCATCATCGGGTGTTTGTCGGGAACTGCTATAGACACTAGCAGGCAAAATGCGGGTGTCTACAGAGCCCCCACTCTGACTGAGGCTTGGACAAGGCGAAAGTCAGAGTAGCTACCAGGCCAATCGCAGATTACGACCTGGCAGCCTTCCGGTCGGGTCGTTTATAGTCCGGTAGACTAGCGTAAAGGGCTCGCCAGCCATAAGCGGAGGGTCATACCTGTCCTGCCGATGATAGCTCCGTGGGGAATAAAACTTGCTCTTGGAGGTGTAGGAGTACCCGTATGCTGATACATCATGGCTTTGAGTGTAGCATTCTGGGATAAATATGGGTTCACGTTGGGGAGTGAAGTAGTGGCGCGGGGACTTGCTTCTGAAGTCTTGAGGTGTACCTGTATGCTGACACATGATAAATTGCATGTAACACATAGGCAAAACACCGACTTGTGCTGGGGAAAATGTACTGGATTTTGAAAAAAGTTGAAATTTTCGAAAAAGATTTTTTTTGTTTTAGAATTTTAGGAATTTTTTAGAAAAAAAATAGGAAAGCTCAGGATAACTAGATTCCTATTCTGGGTTGAAGTCAGGCCTGCACATGTTGGGGCCCAGTTTACTGAGGAGGCAGGGTTAGTCAGGGTTACTGCCAGGCTTCCCTATTATAAATACAGGTTTCCCTGCTTCAGCTCACTGCACCTCGAATCAAAACCCTTCCCTTCTCTAAAAAACCTCTCAGTCTTTCAAGAGAAATCAAGTTCCTGCCATGGGTATCGAGCATCTCACTTCAATGCTTTTTGCCTGGTCCCAGCATTTTCGGGACGAGGATAGGATTCAGCTGACCCAAATGGGGATTACCAGCCTATTTCCTCTTAGGCGTCTGGTGCCTGATTTGCATTTTCTGGACGCTTGTTTGGCGCTTTGGGATACTACCCACCACGTCTTCGCGTTCCCGCGGGGAGAAATATGCCCTCTTCCCGAGGAGATCGCAGCCATTGGAGGTTGGAGCCCTGTTGCTCGTCCTGCCATCCCTCCGTTCTACTCGGACCCGAGGAGAAGACTGAGGGACTTCCTAGGCCTGTCTTATGCTGAGACAGATCGAATGGTGCGGGGAGATACTGTCTCCCTCTTTGACTTGGCTGACAAGTTTATGAACAGCCAGGATGTAAGGGCTACGCCTTCTCACAGGCGTAGGGCTTTCGCGTTCTGCATGTTGCACCGCTACGTCTTCGAGGGGTTGATGGATGCTGACTCATGCGTGGGTCAAATTAGGCTGATTGGAGTGGTTGACCAGATGGAGACTGGTCATAGCCCTGCTTGGCTAGCCACTGGGGAACTCATCATGGGTCTGGATGCTAGGCGACTTGACCCAACCCGGCAATTGACGGGTAGCACCCTCATTCTGCAGGTATACGTCTCGCGATTTTTCAATTTTTCTTTTCTCTCTTTTTTGTTTCGCGGTTTCTTGGGGTCCGTAAGTCACTCGATCGAGTGGACCTATCACTCGATCGAGTGATGTCTGCAAAGTGTTTCTGCCGGTCTGTGAAGGGCTTACTCGATCGAGTCAGATGGTGTACTCGATCGAGTGTCATACCTGACGAGCTTCTGATTGTCTTAGGGGGCCTCACTCGATCGAGTCAGATGGTGTACTCGATCGAGTGTCATTCCTGACGAGCTTCTGGTTATCTTTAGGGAGCCTTACTCGATCGAGTCAGAGGGTGTACTCGATCGAGTGGGCTGTAGCGAACCATTCCGTTACTCATAAATTCCGTGTATACGTTTGCAGGTCTGGCTGTCGGAGCGCTTATCGATCATAGAGCCTCCTCCGAGCGTTCCCAACTACCGTAGCAGCCAACTCAGTTCTAGGGGGCGCCGGATAAGCTCGAATCACCATATAAATCGAGCTTACTGGGACGAGGAATTGGTGTTCCACGGTGGCCCGTTGATTAGGTGGACGGTTTCTTGGTGGTTCCTTTCCAAGCTGACGGGGTTGGCCAAGAGGGACCAAGCTCATTACCTCGTGATCTTGTCCCTTGACTGGACAGTTCACATCTACCTGGACCGCATTCTGAGGCAGTTCGGTTCGTCTCAGCGCATTCCTGAGACCGAAGCCATTATTAGCGTCTCGCTCCAACTGACGGACGCTATGTGCGACACCTGGTTGCAGAGATGGTTTACCCGTCCTACATGGACTATTCCCAACCCTTGCCAATCCGCTTGGGTTTCTCGAGCCTATGAGAAGTGGACTTCTGAGGAGTCCGAGGAGGCTCGCAAAGCTCTGAAGGTCGATGAGGCCTTCGAACTGGTCCGTCGGGAGACGGTAAAGGACAATAGGGGATTCTACGATGAGGGAGAGACCCCTGCTACCTTAGTCCGATTAGAGTCGGGTCTTAAGTCACATACTAAGACTCGAGCTAAAGATACCGGTGCTAGTGGCACGCGGGGGCGGCAAAGCCCCCAGACTGACTTGGAGCGGCGACTTGGGCCAAGGCTGGCGGCCCGGGACCGACTAGGTCCGCGCGACCGGCTTCCTGAGCCTGTAAGGGCCCGACTTGGGCCAGTCGAGGTGGATGAGGACTCGAGTTCCAAGAAGCGAGTCCGGGCCAAAGAGGTTCCTGTGGTGATTCGGGAACGCTCTCCTCCGCGTCGTCGTCAGTGGACGGCCAAGGAGGCCAAGGACAAAGGGAAGGGCAAGATGCCCTAAATACCGAGTCCTTAGTTTTATTATTTAAATATTATTATTATTTTGTCGTGTGTTTTTTTTTTGTAGTTTTTTTTTTTTGAATTCCTGCACTTGTAATTTTCCCAAGCTTTTTGGGATTTTTTTTTTGTGATAATTAATAAAAGGAAGTTTATTATTAAAACCGTTCCTGTCTTTTCTCGATTGCATTGGTTGTGCCCTTTTGAGGGACTGCCTACGTATCCGCAGTTAGCAGAATCAAACCAAACGTAGTTCAGGCTTAGGAAATTGCAATCTCGAATTACACCAAGACTATTGGTTCAAGATGTTTTGCGACAGTAGAATAAATAATTCTAGCTCATTGACTTGCTTTTTGTAAAATAAATGATTTTGATAAAAATTGCTAATGACATTGAGAAATGGCTAAGGGTAGTAACGCTTCAGCTGGTCCAGGTTGGTTGGGTTGACAAACTCATTCCCGTCCAGGTCCGTCAGCATTACTGCTCCGCCCGATAGGATTTTCTTCACCAGGTATGGCCCAGCCCAGTTGGGTTTGAATTTTCCCCTTGGATCAACTGGTAGCAAGGCTCGAACAGACTTAAGGACTAGGTCCCCTTCTTTAATGTTCCTGGGCCTTACTCGCTTGTTGAAGGCCCGTTGGATCCTTTTCTGGTATATTTGGATGTTATTGAGAGCGCGGGACCGTCGTTCGTCTAGTAGAACCAACGAATCGTACCGTGCTCGAACCCACTCAGCTTCGGGTACTTGACTTTCTAGCAGAATTCTGAGGGACGGTACCTCTAGCTCGACTGGTTGGACTGCTTCCATCCCATAGGTTAGGTAGTATGGTGTCGCTCCGGTTGCGGTGCGAATTGACGTCCGGTACCCCCATAGGGCAAAAGGTATCTTGTCGGGCCAGTCCCGATAATTATCAGCCATCTTTTTGAGTATGGTGATAATCGTTTTATTGGCCGCCTCTACCGCTCCGTTTGTTTGGGGACGGTATGGCGAGGACGTGTGCCTTTGAATTTTGTATTTAGCCAGTAGGGCCGCGGTCTCAGCTTGGAAATGAGTTCCATGATCACTGATAAATTCATGCGGGATTCCGTACCGGCATATTATCTTGTTTTGGATAAATTTAGCAACATGCTTAGCATTGAGGATGCGATATGATTCAGCTTCGACCCATTTGGTGAAATAGTCGATAGCCACCAAAATGAAGCAGTGTCCACCAGTACCGGAGGGATTTACTTTCCCGATTATGTCGATACCCCATGTCGAGAATGGCCAAGGTGACGTCATGGTATAGAGCAGAGATGGCGGCACATGTTGCACATTGCCAAAGATTTGACAGTTATGGCAATGTTTGACATATAACTGGCAGTCGGCCTCCATGGTGTTCCAGTAGTACCGGAGCCTCATGATTTTTCGGACCAACATGTGAGCATTCATGTGTGGGCCGTTTTCACCATCATGTACTTCGGCCATTACTTTCTCGGCCTTATATTTGTCAACACAAAGGAGAAGAGCCCCCTGTGCCGTCTTTTTGTACAGTTGTCCGTCATTAGTACGGATGAACTGGGTGGCTAGCCTTCGTAAGGCTTTTTTGGCTCGGCTTTCCGTCCCGGGAGGATACTCTCCGTTGGTCAGGTATGTTAACACGGCTTGGTACCATGGTTCGGGATCGGTTATCTCGATGTCTTCAATGTCATGGACGTACGCCGGCTCGGACCGTCTTTCGACGCAAATTGGCATACTGGTCACATGGTCGGGAATGTTCAGTAAAGATGCTAATTTTGAGAGTGCATCTGCAAACTGATTTTCTTCCCGAGGCAGGTATATGTACTCTACCTTTTGGAATTGTTTCTCGAGATCCCTTACTCGTGCCTGGTAGGCCACGAGATTAGCATTCCGAGTCTTCCATTTTTGAAGTGCTTGGTTAATGACCAAGGATGAGTCGCCATGTACCCGGAGATTTGTGATCCCTAGGTTGGCGGCGGCTTGTAGCCCATAAATGCATGCTTCGTATTCTGCTGCATTGTTGGTGACGTCAAAGTCCAGCTTGATGGAGACGGGAGTATGCTCTCCTCTTGGTGAAATTAGGAGGATCCCGACTCCGAACCCTCGAAAATTAGATGCTCCGTCGAAGTATAAATCCCATGTTTCGGCATCGGTATGGAAAATATCTTCGTCTGGGAAGGACCAGGTGTCAGTGTGTCCTTCCTCGGTTACCGGGCTGTCGGCGAGGAATTCAGCCACTATTCGCCCCTTAATAGCTTTTAAAGGTACAAATTTTAGGTCGAACTCTGCCAACATTAGAGTCCATCTTGAAATCCGGCCGTTGAGGATGGGTTTTTCGAAGAGGTACTTGATCGGGTCCATCTTGGATAGAACATGGACCTCGTAGCTGAGCATATAATGTCGGAGTTTCTTAGTGGCCCAGACTAGAGCCAAACACGTCTTTTCGAGCATGGTATATTTGCACTCATACTCTAAAAACTTCTTGCTAATGTAATAGATGGCTCGCTCTTCGGAGTCAACTGTCTGAGCCAGCATAGCCCCCATGGCTGTCTCGGTCGTTGTTAGGTATAACGACAGAGGCAAGCCGGGTTGAGGTGGCATCAAAACTGGCGGAGCAGACAAAATTTCTTTGATTTTGTCGAAAGCAGCTTGGCATTTGTCATCCCATAGTACCCGTTCCCCTATTTTCAATTTCTTGAAAATTGGTTCACACACCATGGTTAGCTTGGAAATGAATCGACTAATATACTGGACTTTCCCGAGAAATCCCCTTATCTCTTTTTCGGTTTTAGGAGCTTGCATCTCGGTAATGGCTTTGATTTTAGCTGGGTCGACTTCGATACCTCGTTGGCTAACGATATGACCCAGTAATTTGCCTGACGTTACCCCAAAACTGCATTTCTGAGGGTTTAGCCTCATGTTGTATTTGCGCAGTCGGGTGAAGAATTTTCTTAGGGCGGTGATGTGACCGTCCCGTTCTTTGGATTTGACGATCATGTCGTCTACATAGACTTCTACCTCTTTATGCATCATGTCGTGTAGTAAAGTGGTAGCGGTCCTTTGGTATGTGGCCCCGGCATTAATGAGACCAAATGGCATGACAGTATAGCAGTAAGTACCCCAAGGTGTAGTGAAGGTAGTCTTACTCATATCTTCTTCCGCCATCTTGATTTGATTGTATCCGGCATACCCGTCCATGAATGATAGAAGGGCATGATCGGCCGTGTTATCCACCAGTATATCGATGTGGGGTAACGGAAAATCATCCTTCGGGCTTGCTTTGTTAAGATCCCGAAAATCTACGCATACCCGCACCTTACCGTCCTTTTTAGGAACCGGCACGATGTTGGCAACCCAATCCGGATACTCGGACACTTGTATGAAGCCGGCTTTGAACTGTTTGTCGACTTCTTCCTTTACTTTGAGAGACCACTCGGGCCTCATTCGACGAAGCTTTTGTTTGACCGGTTTGCACCCGTCTTTTATAGGTATGTGGTGCTCGGCTACTTCCCGGTCTATCCCCGGCATGTCCTTGTAGGACCACGCGAAGACATCTTTGAACTCTTGGAGGAGGTTTATGAACTGTTGTTTCTCCTCGGGATTTAAGGATAACCCTATCTTAAGTATCTGAGGCTCTAAGGTCGTTCCCACGTTTATGGACTCGGTCTCTTCAATTACCGGATTTCGGGATTCCCTTTGCTCTAGTTGCTCGATCAGATGTGGAGGTAAGGGTACCTGTTCGTCGGATTTCTCAATGTCATAGCATAGATCATTTTTGAAAGCAGGATTTAAAAGAGACAAGTCGTAAGCAGAACGATTGTTATTATTGATTGAAAATTTAGAAAACAGCTCAAAGAGAGCAGCCATCTGATCGTTGGTCAGTGGCGGGATTGGTAAAGCACTCGGGACAGACCCCGAAGTGCTGGCAGCAGGAATGATAGAAGGGAGGGGGGTTACAGGAGTGACTCTAGCACCGACTTCTCTAGACTCGACCTCAGACTCAGACTCAGACTCCGACTCAGACTCGGACTCAGACTCAGGCATGTCTCCCTCTCCGGTGACCAGCTTGTAGATCCTTCCTTGACTGTCAGTCCACTTGACAGTCTTCCTCCAGGCCCTTTTTCCCGTCTCGGAGCCAACATCCGAGATCAGCTTGGTCGGGTCAAACCTGTTGCTGCGGAGAATCAGGTTGACCAGGTCTTCCTTTGGAGTTGGGGCTACGGTGTCTTCCCCGAAGAGTAGCCCTAGCGTGGGCTCGGCATCATCCGCTCCGTCGGACTGAATGAGGGCGAACACCTCATCCGGGATGTAGTTGCAATCCCGGGCCAAGTGGGTCCCGAGGTGCGTAGCATTGGGTTGGTAGAGTCCAACCTGGACAGCCCCAAATACGGGTGTGACAAAGTAGTCAGACAACCGCGGGCTATAAGGGCTCAAGTAGATACCCTTCATGATGTTGCAGGCCTTTTCGATTCCTGCTCGGACAACGTTGTCCGGAGTGAGGGCATAGCCAAGGCCGAAGTGAGAGTCTTCGTCCTTGAGAACCTCGATGATCTTCCCAGCTGGAAGGTCGGGTCGAGAGGTAGCCCCCGGTAGGTACCCTAGGTTTTGGAGCATTGTGTCAATGCTCGTGGTGAAGTAAGGCCTAAAGAGGTACTCTTACTCGATCATCCCCACAAAGTCGAACCCCCAGAGGTCCGTGCGGCCCGTGGTGTTACAGCTAGCCACGGTCATTGGGGTTGCCTCTAAAGTAATAACACTGTCGAGTAGAGGCATCTTGATCTTACGGTGGAGGGTGGAGGACACAGCTTTCACCGCGTGAATCCACGGCCTTCCTAGGAGCAAGTTGAATGATGAGGTGACATCAATCACCTGAAATTCAAGCTCCTTCTCTATCGGGCCCGTGATGATGGTCAGCTTTATGGCCCCGGCTACCGACTTTGGACTCCCATCAAAGGCTTGGATGGTTTGAGCAGTCGGGATATAGTCAGCCTCGGTAATGCCGAGGGCTTTGGCGGTCCTTAGAGGAAGGACATTCACAGCGGACCCGTCATCAACCAAGGTCATAGGAAGGTACTTCCCTCGACAAATCACCGTGATGTAAAGGGCCAGGTTGTGGGAGGTCCCAAATGGCGGCAGATCGGCTTCAGAAAAGGTGATCATTGGGCCTCCTACTTTGGCCTTACCCTTTAGGTGGGGTAGGACCGTGGCTACCATTTCAGCGGGGGTAGCCAAAGAGTCGATCTTGACTTGATCGAGAGCCTTTGTAAGTGCTTCTCGATGTTCTTGAGAGCTAACAAGGAGTTGCCATATAGTGAGGTCAACTCGGGTTCTCTTTAATTGCTTCACGACGGCCGTTTCGGCGGTCGGCTCTTCAGGAGCGATTTCCATCCCGAGTGGATCGGTGACGGTCGTCGGGATAGAGGTGTCCCTAGTGCTTATGGCTAAGTAGGGACGACCAAGGTTGTTGCTGGCTAGGACCCGAGTTTTAGCCTCTCGGATCTGTTCAGGGGTGATGGGAACGGTTTCCCCTTTAGCGAGGTAGATATCATCCTCGTCGTCAAACCAGATCCCGCTCACTTGCGGGATAAAAGGAGAGATAAGGTGAGAACAGTCAATCACCTCCCCGGCAAAGATGGCATGGGAGCTAAAAGGGTTCTCCTTGTTGCTGGGCTTATCTCCGGGTAGCGGGATTTTACCGCTCTCGATCAGGTCCTGGATCAAGTGCTTCAGCTTCCAGCACTTTTCGGTATCGTGCCCATTGCCTCGGTGGTATTGGCAATAGGCCTGAGCATTGTAGTTCTTGGAGCGCCGCTCGACCGGAACTTCAGGAGTTGGGCCTATCGGTTGGATTAGGCCTTTGGAGGATAGCCTTTGTAAGGCATAAGTATAGGTAGTACCTATATCAGTGAAGACCCGAGGTGGGGTGTTCTTCTTAGACGGGGCATCTAGTAGATTAACCGCGTCAAAAATGCTGCGGGTTGCAGCCTGGGGCTTAGTGGTGGAGGAAGAGGCCCCTTGGTATCCTTTGCTAGCAGCCTTAGTGAGGCTTTCTAGTCTCAGGTCATCTTCGATCCTCATACCCATTTCAGTAAGAGTGGTGAAATTGGGTATGACTGCGTACCGGAGGTGAACCCGGTAGGAGGGGAGGAGGTTCTTGACAAAAGCCTCCACTAGGGTCTTCTCATTGGGCTTATCGACCAATTTCACGCTCTCGGCCCTCCAGCGTTGAAGGTATTTAGTGAAACCTTCCTTTGGCTCTTGGGCCATGACCTCCAGAGATCGCATTGTGGTTTGGATCTCGGTGTTGTCAGCATAGTTCCGAGCGAACTCGGTAGCCACATCATCCCATGTAGGGTATTTTTTCGGGTCTAGCCTATAGTACCAGGCCCGTGGGTGCTTCTCAAGAGATGCAGCAAAAAGGTTCTTGAACATGGATGAGTCCACTCCCTTGATGGCCATGAATTCCTTGAAGGCCCGCACATGTAGTAACGGGTCCTCAGTTCCCTCGAACATGGGCAAACCTGTGAGGTTCAGGTTTGCGGGCAGCTTGTCACTCACCGTGGAGTACTCTCGGCTATTCTCCCGGTGGATATTGTTACTCCCAGTCAAATGGACTTGTTCTTCTAGCCGGCGCACTGCGCTGACCAGTTCAGTTATGGGCCCAGTAGTCTCGACATTAGGAGTCCCTTGCTCCACCGTAGCTAGGCGAGCAACAATGGCCACCTGGCCAGCCCTCATTTCGGTCAGTTGGGCTTCAATATCGGTCTGCTTCGCGACCATGGCGTCCAAAGCGGTTTGCAGGCTGTTCAAAGTAGCCATCCTTCGAGCGTGTCTGGTTGCCGGTGGCCTGTCTGTAAGAACACCGCGTAATCAGAAACTGAACCCATATCTTGGAAAAGGAAAGGAAAAGTACATCCCGAGCAACACGAGGAAGGAAGACTAAAGACTCGAGAAAGACATCTAGACGGATGACTCGATGGGTGGTATAACTTCCTTAGGATTTTGGCTTTGTGGGCCTAATCCCGTTCGAAGGAAGGTCCACGTGAGACTTTTCCCCAGACTTTTGACTCGAGTGTATAGACGGACTTTCCTTTGTAGAGGTATGCCCTACGCGGGTCGGTCGTGCCTTGACTGATAAGGCGGACTCGGGAAAGGGGGGGAAACTCGTGATATAGGGTCAGCGGAGTTTCGACGCTATAGACCTTCGACATACTATGCAAAGACCCGACACACGGCTAGACGGTGGGTCCTATAATAGGGAAGGTTTACTAGGATAGTTGGATGTTTGAAAATTGAATGTAAAATGAGCGGATGAATTTCCGAGAGTTTGGAAATTAAAAACGGAATTCCGAAAACCAGGATTAGAATTTTGAAAATTCAGAAAATCGAGATGGTGTTGGAAATTCACGAATTAAAATGGGCAGCATGCTGACTAGAGAAAAAAGGATATTTTGCGTCAAATCAGTTGATCCTAAATTTCGGCGGCATTCCGAGTTTTGAAAATTGGATATTTTTGAAAAGACGGGTCCCGAAACAGACAGCATTTCGGGTTTTTCAAAATTTGGTATTTTTGGAAAGATGCACTTTCTGAAATGACGGTTTTTGAAAAAAATGACACGGAAACCAAGTAGCACGTAGTCAAACAAGCATTATAACGACGCTTATGTATGCTTTACGCTAAGTCTCGGTCGGTCACAATAGGGTCTATACCAACAACGATCGCATTCTCACGAAACGGGACGGACTTCCTAGCCAATTTGGAACTAGGACCTGCCGTAAAACCCCGGTGAGTTCCGCCATCGAAGTCTTTAGCGCACCCATGTAGGAATGCACCGTGGTATAGTGGGACGTCGGTCACAAGTAACCGGCCCGGGCAAAATTTGGGTTATGCATGAACCATTAAACTAATGCGCACACACTAATATTCGAACGATTTCTCTTCGAGTCTCACCCTAGGAACCCCGATGCCATGTAGTACATCAGGTGTCCCCAGCGGAGTCGCCAAATTGTGGACATGACGTAGGTCCACCCCGACACGGCCACGCGCGGGTTTGGGTAGGCGAATGAATCTCGTAGTGAGATTGTTCTCGGGTTCGAAATTTAAGTCAAAATGGAGTCGCCACCGAATTTTGTGGTTATTCGGAACCATACGAGCCCACTCTATGTCGTCATGGGCTATACACAAAGTAAGCCCACTTCGATTTCAGAGTTCATTGGGCTCGTCCCTTTGCATTGCAATACCGATACCGTATAAACCGGCTTTCGTATATAGAATGACTCTCGTGCGCCAAGGGTTTCGGACATCCGGAAACCAAAGGTTCTGAGTAAGGGGTGAGGGTACGTGTTGGGAAGCCCACTAAGGACACCCAACCCCGCCCGCACATGGCGGCCTCTACTAAGACATCGTTCGTGTTCGTGTGAGCGCGCTAGTAAAACGATTAAATGATATGCAAACAGCGTTTTCGGGCTAAGCATACGAATAGTATGTGAACTACGTCATTTAATGCATCTTATTTTTGGTCAAAGTGGTTTAGCATGCGATGTTCGTTTATAAAGCGTAAAAGCAAGTAAATAAACAAAGCTCGAAAATAAATAAAAGGGTAACGTACAAGTTACACGGGCGGAAATACAACCCGGAATTCACAATACAACATTACGTAAAAGTAATGAACAAAAATAAAAAAATGCGGTGCAATAATAGAGGCAGACCCGTATGTAAGCTAGACCGCGAAATGTGTAGATGGACTAACCCCGATTAAATACACATTATATCGTGTACTAAACGAAGGACGGAAATATGAGACTGTGGCATATTGCTAGCCCGATCTCATATCCCGTAGTCTTGTCCCGACTTATCACGTCAAAAGGTGGTCAAAGTCGTTCTACGTGTCGTGATGTGTATGGTTTTGAAAATGGAATAGTCACGTGATAGTCTTTACACGTGATGACTAACGTCGATAAAAAGACGAGGCTTGAAAGGTGTGTCAAGGCCCTCGGTTTTCTGGGTTACAGGGCCCACTCGGTCGAGTCATGGTCTGACTCGGTCGAGTGTGTCCTCAAAAAAGGTTCTGCCCAGAGTTATGGACGCTACTCGATCGAGTGGCCTACGCACTCGGTCGAGTAGCCCCTCGAAAAGGGTTCTGTCCAGTGTTATGGATGCCACTCGATCGAGTGACCTATGTACTCGGTCGAGTAGCCCCTGTACGAGTATCAACTCGTCTCGTTTTTGAGGTTGAAAACGACGGTCAGTCGAGTTAAATACAAATATCGCACGATTCGAATTTAACTCGACCTCCGGTACTATAATCGTATACATGTACGATTATAATACCGTTGTCGGGATTTTATGAAAACGTTTGCGTTAGAAAGTTTGAATTAGTAACGGAATGCTTCCCTCTACGTCACGACATCGAAACTAACCCTTTCGGGTTATGTGATGTCGGTTTTCGTGTCAACGGGTTCCGCACTAATTAAAATGGGATCGAATGCGTTCAACTACGATTAGTCACGATCACGTCACGCCTTTGAGCACATTGGGGCGGGGCTCCTCGAAAGGGCTCCACCTCCGTCGTTGCTCGTAAAAGGATTAGACGGATTTTAGGCGACAATTATAGTTAAACGTTTCCGAAACCGAAATTTTGATGCTAGTAAGTATATATACGCGGTATAGTAATGTTAGTAACAAAAATGTAAAATGTTAGTATGTTAGAGTTAGTGTTAGGATTGCAATACTAGTATAAGTATAAAATTAACAATACAAAAACATAAACAAAAATAACAAAGATAGAAATGGGGTTTAGGACACCCTCAACATACATGCTTAGTAAGGACCTCGGAAATGGGCTCGCGAATAGTGACGGGACTATGGAGTATCGAGGATGTATGTAAGTTATGGTGTGTGTGTGTGTGAGAATGTCGGTTTTTCGAGGGACAAGGGACTCGGTTTGTGGGTGTGATTGCTTGGGATTGTAGGGTGAAGAGTGTGACTGAAATGTGAGGTAAATGTAGGGTAAAAATGGGTTGGAAAAACCTTGTGAAATGAATGAAGGTCATGGGGTATTTATAGAGTTTACCCCACGACCTAGGGTCACTCGATCGAGTGGCCCTAGTGCACTCGGTCGAGTGCCCTAGAAAATGGGCCTGATCCGGTTCTTGACGCTCCACTCGACCGAGTGGGTCAATCCACTCGATCGAGTGGATCAGGTGATCCGAGATAAAAGAGGAAAGGTTGACTTTGGTTTGATTGTGTGATCTTTTTTGAAAATGGGGTTGGGCGCCATCTTCTAGAAGATGTACTTGGGCTGATTTTGTGACGGGTTCGTCTTTGACCGGGTTTTGACTCGGTCGCCAAAAGACGAGATTTATTTTTGGTGTCGGCTTTGGCCCAAATTAGTCTTATTTTGCTCGGAACGACCCACTGGGCCTGAATTTGATGTCTGTTTTGTGAGATTATGACTCCGCTAAAAGTCCATGTCAGATATTATTGATTTCGGGTCCAAATCCGAGTATACTAAGTCACGTTTGCGTCCGATCATCATCGGGTGTTTGTCGGGAACTGCTATAGACACTAGCAGGCAAAATGCGGGTGTCTACAATAATTAATTAACATTGATTAACCCTGTTCAATTAAAATTATTACTCCGTATATGATAGAATATCAATTACCAAACTATGATCCATAGTGAATTCACAAATAATGATTGATCGATAAATAAAATTGATGAGGTTGAAGTAAAAAAATTTGAAGAAAAAATTGATCTTGAATGAGGATAAAAACAATGAAGGTTCCTTAAAGTTTAGGAAATTATAAGGAGAATTGAGTAACGCGCAAGTATGAAAAAGTAATTCTATTAAAAGTATAGACAAAAGAAAAACATGCATTGACAAGTGTAAAAAAGTAAACGTAAAGAATCAAATGGAACGGATGGAGTATTAACTTAGGAATTGGTGCCTAAGTTACATACTCCCTCCGTCCCAATGAATTGTTTGCCTATTCCATATTGGGGCGTCTCAATCAATTGTTTGCCTTTCTATTTTAGGAATGTTTTTTATATGCAATTTGATCATTCTCATGAGTTTTGATCTACATGTCACTCTCTCATTGGTTCCATTAACCTTGTGCCAAAAGGAAAGACAAACAATTCATTGGAACGTAGGGAGTATAAATCATTACAATTAATACATGTATTAAGTATTTATTTACTATTTTAGTTTCCTATATACAATCCAAACAAATACAAAATGATATTGGTATATAAAGGGATATCTAATACTCTGGAGTAATAAAATACTACGAGTACTAGGTACGAATAACACATAAACTGGTACAGAAAAATAGTCTATAACTTAACAGGGTAGAACCTCTGGACATGACATAGGTCCACCCCGACGCGGCCACGCGCGGGTTTGGGGAGGCGAATGAATCTCCATATGAGATTGGTCGAATTGAAATTTAAATCGAAGTGGAGTCGGCACCGAACTTTGTGGGAGTTTGGGCCCGTTCGAACCCACTCTATATCTTAGTGGACCGTGTACAAAATACGGTCCATTCGGATGTCAGAGTTTATTGGGTTCGTCCCTTTGCATTTTGATACCGATACCGACATTATCGGATATCGTGTATTGAATGACTCTCGTGTGCCAATGGTTTCGGACATCTGGAAACCATGGTTCTGAGTAAGGGGTGAGGGTACGTGTTGGGAAGTTCACAAAGAACACCCAACCCCGCCCGCACATTAGCGGCCTCTACTAAGATATCGTTTGATTTTGAAATACGCGCGTTAGTAATTCGATTGAATGATATGGAAATAATGGTTTGACTAAGCATGCGAAAATTTGAATAAGTTGCTACGTCGATTTAATGCATCTAAATTAACGTCAAAGTTGTATTTAGCATGCGAGATTCGTTTTAATATAATAAAACAAACAACAAAATAAAATACAAAGACAAGAACAAACGAGTTAGTAACGATAATAACGGTTTGTAAATTGAATAAATGACATGAATATAAGGCAATGCAAAGTTATCACGTGATGGACTTGACACATGATGACCGAAGTCATTAAAAGAATTTTATCAGGACTCGAAAGATGATGACAGACTCACGGTTTTGATGAACCAGGAGCCACTCGATCGAGTCACTGTGGTACTCGACCGAGTGGTCTCGAAAAACGTATTCTGCCGGATTTTTGGGGTGCCACTCGATCGAGTGGGCTAGGCACTCGATCGAGTGCCCCCTGTACGAACTATGGTTCATTTTGCTTTTGATTTCGAAATTGTTTTTTTTTAAAAGATCGATAATTTTGCTAAGTCGTGTAAAAATATAGTATGATTTATACTCGACTTAAATATTGATATTTGTAATATTCGATGCTTGATTATAGAATCAATATCGAATATTTAGAGTGGATTTTGAAAAAAGTTGTTTAGAAATTGTTTTGGATGTTATTAAGACGAAATAAGCCCTCCACGTTGTAATGTCGTAATTAGTCTTTTCGGACCATGTGATCATTACTCGGCTTCAACGGGATTATGCTTAACATGATTTAACGATTGATACCTTTAGATCCGATATTCGACTATGGAGTCGATATCGAATCCTAGAAACAACGCTTTGTTGAAAATAGTACGATAATATCGATATTAGTAACGAGAAAAGAAATAAAAAAAGACGCGACGATGACCCGTATAAAAAAAACGGACGGACGAAGAGGAAGAAAGACGAGAGAGAAAGAGAGAAGAAGGAGAAGACGGGATTTGAATTTGACACCCTCAACCTACATGCTTAGTCTTCTCGGAATATGGCTCGTCTAGTTGTGGCTTAGGCACGGGAGCTTCGAGATGATATAGGAAGAGTTATGGTGGTTTATAATTGGGAAGGGATTTGACGAGTTTTGCTCTCGGGTCTTTGACGAGTTTTGATCTCGGGTTTCCTAAAGGATTTCTAGAGGAACGGGATTGCATGAGATTGTATCGCCTAGGATGTTGATTGTTGTAATAAGGTTGTTAATTGTATGTGTGTTGTAATTGTTGTGGATGTTGTTGATTGTTTCTGTAGATGTTTTGTATGTGTGCAAGGGGGTCTATTTATAGGAGAGGTTCCCGACCTTGGCTAGGAAAGGTGGTTTGCTTGGGTGAGAAGAAACATCGCTTTGGATAGGAAAAGCATGCAATCATAGAGGAAACAGGATTCCGTTGCTTGGTGGGAAAGAAATCCTCATCCGATTGGAGAAGGAGTCACTCGACCGAGTGACGCCTGGTGCTCGGTCGAGTGCCCGGTTTTGACAACGGTTCAGCGTGATTCGTGAGCTCACTCGACCGAGTGGGCCAGTCCACTCGATCGAGTGGGTCTAGCTCGGGTAGAATTCCTTTTTAGAGATCGAGTTCTATCTCTAACAGATTTGTTTAATCTTTTTTGTAGCTGATTTTTTGCAATATTGGATTCCTAGTCAGATTTCCAGCGTGACGCAGCTGATATTTACGTCTCGGAAACGTCTTTGACTGGGGTTTGACTCGGTCGCTAAAAGACGGGTTTGCCCTTGGTGCCGAATTCGACCCAAATTAGCCTTATTTGACTGGAAACGACCCACTGGGCCTGAATTTGAGGTTAGTTTTGTGAGATTTGTACTCCGTAAAAAGCCAAAGCCAAATGCTAACGATTTCGAGCCCATTTTTTAGTATATTAAAGCATGTTTGCGTCCGATCATCGTCGAGTATTTTTTAGAAACTTCTATAGACACCTAGCAGCCAAATGTGGGTGTCTACAGAGCCCCCACTCTGACTGAGGCTTGGACAAGGCGAAAGTCAGAGTAGCTACCAGGCCAATCGAGAATTAAGGCCTGGCAGACTTTCGATCGGGCCGTTTATAGTCCATTAGACTTGCGTGAAGGGCTCGCCAGCCATAAGATAGAAATCATACCTAAGTTGATGATAACTCCGCGGAGAATCGGACTTGTCGTATAAATCCTGGGTGCGCCTATATATGGGCCCATCCCGTGCTATTCCGGGGAAAATCCCGTCTCGGCCTTTCCGCTGGGGAGATATGCAAGTTGATCGGGAACTTGTTTATGAAGCCCTGGGTGTATCTGTTTGCAGACACATCCCGATTCGGAATCACGCGGGAGCTTGCCTAAGAAGCCCTGGGTGTGCCCGTTTGCAGACACATCCCAATTTGCATGTGCCATTTCAAGTGAAACTCCGTCTCACGCTGGGGAATAAAAACTTGATGTTCCGTTGGGAAGCCAAACTGGTACCTGAAATGTTTAGATATGTAGACAGAAATAGCAAACATAGCAGATACATATAGAAAATGCAGTTAACATCTATAGACTGACTTGCGCTGGGGAAAATGATTTTTGCTTAATTTTGAAATCGAAGTCCTGAAAGCAACTAACGTGCTAGGAGATAGGTTTTCAAAATCGAAAGAGGTAGAAATAGATTCGCAGTTTTAAATAGACTGAAATTTGACCTTGTCAAAAGGATTTTCTCAAATGGCTAAGTTTTGCAAATTTTAAAATGAGAATTTGAAAAGAGGGGCCTACCGGCAGACTCGACTCTGGACGCGATAGAACGAATTAACAGACACGACTGGACTCTCGAGGGATTGGACCGTGACTCGGTAAGGAAGTGGGCCACCTAAGAAGACAAGACTCTTAAGTTGTGCTATTCCATAGCCTAGGCGAGTGACAACACGGTCGAACATCGAAATGGGAAATAAGATATGTAATAGTCTGTAACGAGACTGTTTCTGCAGGACTCAGCAGTAGCAATGCTGTAGACTGGTGTTCTTTTGGATATTTTTGGTTTTGGGGTATGTTCTCAAGGTGAGTGTCACTTCATCAACTGAGCCGAGTACCAGGACACACTGTAGAAAGGTGGCTAGATTTTGAAAGTCTTTTGGATTTTGTGAGTGGATGGCGGTCTTCTGTCTAAAAGAAGCCCCAAGGATGACAAAGCTTGCTGCTGAGAACATGGCAGTGTCGTGACCGAAATAATGGTGCTTTTTGAATGTGTGTCAATGTGGGTAGTTGTGCCTCTGTTGAAAGGCTGCCTACGTATTCACGTGTAGTGAAATCAAACCATGCCGTAGTTTAGTGGATTGGAAGATATGTTATGGTGCCTAGTTTAATAGGACTTTGTGTGTAACTAGCCATAGCGATGGTGCAGGCTAGGTGCATTCCCAATGATGTCTTGATCACAGGGCTAGAATGGTTAGGATGTTGATCCTGTGACTGTGAGCGTTCTCCGGGGTAGCCCCCAGAGATGGTGTGAACTATTTGGGCATGTTCTATGCCGACCGCAGGTTGAGTTCCCGTGTTTGAGGCCGGTAACTGGTTCGGATTTTTTTGGGAATGTGGTGCTAGGTCGTAAGTGGCTTTGATGTTTTGACATATGGAGCTTGATTTTGTGGAGCTAAGGCTTCAGGTTAAGGTATTGTAATGTGGTAGGAAAAGGGGAAGTCGAGTAAAAATGACTCGGACTTCGATCGAGGTTGGTTGATAATGCGAGATCTGGTTTCCATGTCTGGCCCTAATGGTTAGGGTGTGTCCTATGGAGCTTGAATCCTCAAAATTCTAGGCTGTCTCTTAGCCTAGGTCTCGGGAAGGTCTTGAGGGTTGTAATGTGGGAAGACTAAATGTGGTGTTAGCTGATCAACTTGATCGTTTCTTTCCCCTATTTGATGGTATGAGCATCGATAACTTTGAATTGATCGTACCCGGTCAAGGGACTTTCACTTTGGTCGACCGTTGACCACGGTCATGGTTTTTTTTGGTTGACTTCTTAGCCCCGATCATGAGATTCTTCATTTGGATTGACCGCTTAACCTCGGTCATGGGTGCCTCTTTTTTTTTTTTGATAATGGCCTGCTTTTTTGTTTTGGCCTTTTTGCTTTTTCCCTTGGACTTTTGATTTTTTTGTCCAATTTATTTCTTGGTCAGACTAACACCTAAGGTAGGGATTTGTTGATCTTTATTGGATGGGTGTTTATTGTGGGAAATGGGCTTGCCTCCCATCTTGAACCCAAACTAGGAGACTACCTAGGTTCGTCATGGGATTCGATACTGCTCCTGCTAGGGGTAGTTATATGGCTTTCTATGTCAGACATGGAACAAGTAAAGGAAAACACGGGTCTCGATTTCCTGCAGTCATTATAGATGTGCCTATAATAGTCACGTGCATGTGCTCACAGTGTATGATGATGTTCATCATGTCCTCAGAAACACATAAGGAAAAGTATATATGAGAGATAGAATATTGAAAGCTGACTTTATTGAATTTTGAAAAGAGGACAAAACACAACTGACTCTGACTTGAAAATGAGGATGTAGGGTATCCTAGACTCGGACTCAGACTTAGACTCGAATCAAATCCAGACTTTCGGCTGCTCGGTTGGTCGTTTCTTTGGTAAGGTCTTTAATTGGAGAGAGCGACAAGTGCACGACTCGCCTAAACTCGACTTTGCGCAAAGGCAAAAGAAGGAGTCAAATTAGACACGGCCGGGGTGATGGGTTGACAAAGACTCTTGGACCGGGATACTCGAACGTTGACCTAGACAAGGTAACCCTGGCTTAGACTCGACGATGAGACTCAAGCTGAATGAGGGTGAGTCCGAAAATGAGGCGACCGTGTTTGACCGCGTCGCGTGGTTGGACCAACCGTGGCGACCTAACCCCAGGTGACCCGAGTGCTCGCAGCATAGGTACGACTCGAAGAAGGCATCATAAGAACGCCGGTGTATGATGGACGTAGGGTACTCCTTAAGGTGACTGTGGTCGATTGCTGGTGTGGGGGACAACCCCCAAGTGAGACTAAGGACTCAAATAGGACTCGGATGGTGTGACACCTAAGTGACTCGAAAGTGGGGTACGTGAGACAACACGTGTAAGACATGACCCTTAGAGCAACCGTGACTGATCGCTCTGCTGAAGGATAACCCCCAAGTGGGATTGAAGATTTGTTAAGACTCGAGTGTTGGACGAGTAACCCTTAGATGTAAGGATCACGAACCTTTTGTTATAGGGCTATGCCTTGTAAAAAGTTGACTCGGCCTCGAGGAAAGGCAGACGGGGTAGGGGAAGAAACTTGCGATGTAAGATCGGTAGAGTTTTGACGCTAGAGAAACTCGACTTGACTTGAATAAGGACGGCCATGTGATTATAGTAGACCCTTAAGTTAAAGAGTTCTAGAATTGAGATGACTCGACTAACGGATTGAGAGATGGGCGAAATTCCGTTAGGAAAGGTCGTGGGGACCGTCCTGCTAGAGGGAAAGATCGCGTGGGACTTTCTAGTTAGGACTCAAGTGTATATACGAACCTTCCATTTACGAGTGTATGATTCGTGTTGGTTGGTTATGCCTTTGACGAATAAGGCGGACTGGGATGGGGAAGAAACCCGTGATGTAAGATCGATGGAATTTCGATGCTAAAGACTTTCGACGACTTATGAAAAGACCCGACACTGCTAAATACGGGAAGTCCAAAGAAGAGGACATTTTTGAAAAGGAAATTTTAAGAAAGTCCGAAAAAATCGGAGGATGGCCCGATTTGCGAAACCGGCAAAATGCCATCGGGCCGCAATTTTGAAGTTTTGAAAATATTTTGAGTTTTGAAACGGGTAGCATACCGGCTAGAAATAGGCTATTTTGAGTAAAATCATAAGTCCTAAATTCGGTAGCTTTCTGGGTTTTGAAATTGGATATTTTGGAAAAAAAGATGCAATTTTTGAAAATGACGTTTTTTTTAAAACAACATAGAAACCAAGTAGCATATAGTCACGCAAGCATTATTACGACACCATGTATGCTTTACACTAAGTCTCGGTCGGTCTAAATGGGGTCTATACCAGTGTACATGGCCTTTCCGAGAATCAGGACGGACTTCCTAAGTCGAGTTGAGCTTAGAACATGCCACGAAACCCATACGAATTAGCCATGGACACCTTTGACATATCCATGTTCGAGTACATCAACGGTATAGTGGGACGTCGGTCGTCAGTACCGGCCCGGGAAAAGATGGGGTTATGCATGAACCGTAAAACTAAAACGCGTATTGTACTAGTCAAACGATTTCTATTCGAGTCTCACCCTGAGGATGCCGATGGTAAGTCACACATCAGTTATCCCCAGCGGAGTCGCCAAATTGTGGACATGACATAGGTCCACCCCGACGCGGCCACGCGCGGGTTTGGGGAGGCGAATGAATCTCCATATGAGATTGGTCGAATTGAAATTTAAATCGAAGTGGAGTCGCCACCGAACTTTGTGGGAGTTCGGGCCCGTTCGAACTCACTCTATATCTTAGTGGACCGTGTACAAAATACGGCCCATTCGGATGTCAGAGTTTATTGAGTTCATCCCTTTGTATTTTGATACCTATACCGACATTATCGGATATCGTGTATTGAATGACTCTCGTGTGCCAATGGTTTCGGACATCCGGAAACCATGGTTCTGAGTAAGGGGTGAGGGTACGTGTTGGGAAGTTCACAAAGAACACCCAACCCCGCCCGCACATTAGCGGCCTCTACTAAGATATCGTTTGATTTTGAAATACGCGCGTTAGTAATTCGATTGAATGATATGGAAACAATGTTTTGACTAAGCATGCGAAAATTTGAATAAGTTGCTACGTCGATTTAATGCATCCAAATTAACGTCAAAATTGTATTTAATATGCGAGGTTCGTTTTAGTATAATAGTACAAACAACGAAATAAAATACAAAGACAAGAACAAACGAGTTAGTAACGATAATAACGGTTTGTAAATTGAATAAATGACATGAATATAAGGCAATGCGTAGTTTTGAAACGATGAATCACGTGATGGACTTGACACGTGATGACCGAAGTCATTAAAAGAATTTTATCGGGACTTGAAAGATGATGAAAGACTCACGGTTTTGATGAACCAGGAGCCACTCGATCGAGTCACTGTGTTACTCGACCGAGTGGTCTCGAAAAAGTATTCTGCCCGATTTTTGGGGTGCCACTCGATCGAGTGAGCTAGTGTGGACATGACATAGGTCCATCCCGACACGGCCACGCGCGGGTTTGGGTAGGCGAACGAATCTCGTGATAAGATGGATCTCGGGTTGAAATTTAAATCGAAGATGGAGTCGCCACCGAATTTTATGGGAATTCGGACCTGTTCGAACTCACTCTACATTTAGGCGTTTCGTGCACAAAGCACGACCCGCTTTTAGTGCTAGAGCTTATGAGTTCGTCCCTTTGCATTACGATACCGACGCCGAGTTATCGGATATCGTGCATCGAATGACTCTCGTATGCCAACGGTTTCGGACATCCGGAAACCATGGTTCTGAGTAAGGGATGAGGGTACGTGTTGGGAAGCCCACGAAGGACACCCAACCCCGCCCGCTCTTAGCGGCCTCTACTAAGATACCGTTCGATTTTTGTGTACGCGTGTTAGTTTGACGATGAAATGTTATGCAAACGACATTTTGACTAAGCATGTGAATTATGTGTTTGACTACGTCATTTAATGCATTTAGTTCACGTCGAAGTGATTTAGCATGCGATGTTCATTTAAGGCAATAAATGGCAAACATCGAAAATGGAAAACTCGTAAATAAATTACAAATTACACGGGCGGAATACAACCCGGAATTTACAATAGAACGAGCGAAAAAATAGAATAATCGAATTAAAAATGATTAGAATAAAAATGCAATGCATGATTTTGAAAGATAAGCACGTGATGGACTTTACACGCGACGACCAAAGTCGTAAAAAAAATGACGAGGCTTGGATGATGTAAGAAGCACTCGTTTTGTTTGGACAAAGGAGTCCACTCGACTGAGTCATGGCATGGACTCGATCGAGTGAGCTCCTGAAAGACATTCTGCCCATTTTTTGGCGTGCTACTCGATCGAGTAGCCCATGACACTCGGTCGAGTGAGTTACAGCACGCTTCGAAAAAAGTGACGGTTTCGTATTTTATTAATTCGAAATCGATGATCAACCGAGTCACGTAAAAAAAATTGCATAATTTAAACTCAACTCGGTTTACGGTGCCTATAATTTTGCGTTATACAATTATAAGACCGGCATAGGAATTTTATAAAAAGTATTATAGGATCGATAAAAAATTGATTAGGACGAAATTGTCTCCCTCCGCGTCACGACACCGATACTAATCCTTATGGATTATGTGGTGTCGATTTTTGTGTCAACGGGTTCCGTACTAATCTCGGAAATGAAATCGGACGCATTCAACTACGTACGACCACGATCGCGTTACGCCCTTAAGTGCTTGGGGCGGCGCTCCTCGAAAGGGTGCCACCATCGTCGCGACTTGTAAAGGGATTAAACGGACTTGGAGTGGTGGTCGTAGTCAAACGTGTTTGAATCCGAAAGTTTTACTATTATATTAATATACGCGGTACATAAATATAAGTGACGAAAATTGAAATGCAATAATATAAATGTTACTGTTAGGATTAGTAATACTACTACTAATAATAATAATAGTGTGTGTATATATATATATATAGGGTTCAAGGGAGTTTGCAACTCTTGGAGAGTTGCTTAGTGATGATCCCAACCATCCATTCATCCTAATATGGATGGTGGATGGATGGGGTTCAATTATTAAAAAAAAAAAAAGGAAGGGCCTGACATGCTGCGGACAACCATCAACCATCACTAATCAGCCATCAACCCATCACTAATCAATGCTTCCTTCCTCACCCTACTCTCATTCATTTCATTCCTCTCTATACTCCCGTCCAAACCCCTTTACACTTCCCCATTCACCCCCTTTTCAATTCATTTCAACGGTCATTCACTCTCCGCTCTCTTCCTCTCTCTAAAAAAAACCCATCTCCATCTCCATCTCCGCAGCTTCTCCATCTCCGATCATGCCTAAAATTCCGATGATCATACAAAGGTATGTTGAAGGTTCCATTTTAGACCTCCGATTTTCCTTTTGTTCAACCCTTTTGAATTTTGACTTCCATTTGCATGAACTCCGGTCATGCATAAACCCTAAAAAGTGGTAAAATAGCATTTTTCCAACCCGATAAACCGAATTTTGAGTTGAAGTTGTTGTAGTTGTACAGTGGTTGTATTTACAGAGTGAAAGATGAAGTTTTTATTTCTTTGTTGAAGTTCATGTTGAAGTTTTGAACAGCCATCTTATTTTTTTCATGTTGAAGTTTCCATAATCGTCATTCTAATTATGCATGTGACATCGATTAGGCATTTTTTTTTGTTGTTGTTCTGTACATCTGTACATTTTTTTTTAGTCATACACTGTTGTAGTTGTATATTCATACAATTTATGTGCTTCCTTGTTGAAGTTTATGTTAAAGTAATATTATTTTCTCATGTTAAAACCCCCATACTCATCTTTCTAATGACGCATGGAACATAACTGATGTGGGTTTTGTTGTAAAGTCACACTGGTGACATTGCATAGTAACAGAATGTTGTATAGTCGCACTCTTTATGTTGCAGAGTCACACATTTGAGGTTACATAGTCATACATAGATGCATAAGCTGTTTGAAATTTGAAATTTGAATAGTCATACAGAGTTGGTTATACAGTCACCCGTTTGAAGCTACATAGTCGCACTCGGTATATTTCGTTGTGAAGTCACAGAATATTTTATAGTCACACGTTTGAAGCTACACAGTCACACTCGTTCTGTTTCAGAGTCACACTCTTTATATTGTATAGTCATACAGAGTTGCGTAGGCTGTAAGTTGAATAGTCATCCAGAGTTGGTTATACAGTCACCCGTTTGAAGCTACATAGTCGCACTCGGTATATTTTGTTGTGAAGTCACAGAATATTGTAGACTCACACAGTTGAAGCTGTAAACTCAGTTGTACAATCACACTCATTACGCATGTTGTTATTGCAGCAGAAAGGCTGGTGCGAAGAAAAAAGTTCGCACAAAGGCCGGTAAGAAGAAGGTCGTGGCAGAGACATCGGTTCGCGACCACGTAATTGATGATACAGCGGCCGCCGAGGTGGATGTGGGGGGGACAGAATTTGTTGAGGAAAGCAGACGAAAGAAAAAAAGAGGGTAAAATTTGATACACCGGCCGCCGAGGTGGATGTGGGGGGGGACAGAAATTGTTGAGGAAAGCAGGCCAAAGAAAAAAAAGAGGCTCACAGTTGATACACCGGCGGCCGAGGTGGGTGTGGGGGGGACAGAGAATGTTGAGGAAAGCAGGCCAAAGAAAAAGAAGAGGGTCACGTCTGATACAACGGCCAACACCGCTGTCGTGCGCGTGTCTCGGGGTAAGAGGAAAGAGAACCGACAACAGGGTCGGCTAGCAGTAAAAAGAGAGCCTGGATGTCAGTCGGATGTTCACTGTAGGCCCAGACGGTTGCACCAGGTAATTGTGCAATTGTCGGATGATCAGATTGAGAGGGTGCGTGGTGTTGGCTTAGGCGGGGTATTGAAGTTGAGGATCGAATCGTTCCCCATTGAGCACGCGCTTATGTTTCTCCGTGCGTTTTCTGACGGGTCCCATATTTTCCGTGCCTCACGCCGGGAGGCGTTCATGATGTCAAAGTACGACGTCCACGATTGCCTCCAGCTACCTTTTGGACCTCATCCGGTGAAAGTAATCCCAACAAAAAACAAAAAAGGGGCAGACTCACCTGACGTGATCAGGTTAAAGAGTACTTGAAGGAAGGACTTCGATGTGGTGGACAGCAGCGGGCCAATAAAATTAGGGAGGGTGCACAAAAAATTAATGGCAACCAAGGCCGCTAACGACGACTTTGTCCGTAGGTTCGTGTTGTACGTGTTGTCATCATTCCTCGCGCCTACTACGAACAACTCACTCAACTTGAGCCTGTTGGCCACAGTGGATGACGTGGGCTTGATTCGGGAACAGGACTGGTGTAGCTTTGTCCTGCAGGATCTTGTGCGGGCGGGTAAGGAGACGCGTGACTCCAACAAAGTCCTCAACTACCTCCGGGGGTGCATCCCCGTTCTGATGATTGCGTACTTCCAGCGCTATGATTTCCGTAGTGAGACTTGCAGATGCGACATACCATTTATCGGCCATTGGGATGCACGGAGAATAGGCGATCGTCTTGCTGGGGAACTGGAGACAGGGTCACTGGGAAATCAACTGCGTTCGAAGGTGTCGTACCCACATACATGTGAGGAAACAGACGGCGAGGGCACCCCCGCTATAACGATGCCTCTGACAACCAGTACTCTAGTCCCAAAAGAATAACGACAGGGATGGAGAGGGAGGATTAATCGGAAGACAGCGCCATTGACGTAAGTGATCTCGCAGCCACTCTATAAATCATCAATTAATTTTTCGTGAAACGATTTAATCTGACAACCCTACTCGTGTTTATAAAAGCATACACGATTCATAAAACTGTGTTTATAATACAGTTGAAATTCAGTAGTCACGGTCATTATGATCACCCTCATCCTGATGTATAGTCACACACATTATGTTGTCCAGTCACCACTATAAACTGCATAGTCACACGCTATAAGCTGTATAGTCACACGCTTTACACTAATGATTTGACTTCAACTGAATTATAGGACGACCGACAGTTTTTCATGAATTTCTGAAGGTGTGCGCTAGCCTTTTGCGATTTCTGTGAGCAGGCTGCCTCCAAGGTAAGAGAAATAGTGACGAGGAACCAGGCAGTTCCAAGTCAAGACCCGGCCTCTCAATAATTCTGGGAAGACCCAGCTGTCCTCCAGTATATCGATGAAGTCGTTTCGTTGGTCGGCCAGTTGAAGAAGACTACCCAGAACGCCCCCGTCGTTGAGGGCGAGGACTAGCGCGATGCTAAAGCCCACGGTCTGGTCAGCAAAATTGTGCAAGACTTGCGTGATGCTGGATACGTGGATGAAGATATTGAGAAAGAAGGTTTCTGTGAGGGAGATGGTGAGGGAACAGAAGGTTACGATGATGAGGGCACTTTTGAAGGTGGCATCGTGACACCAGGTTTCTTTGAGGGAGAAGTCCCCGATGACGATGTCGCTGAAGAAATCAAACGAGACTCCGATGTGCAGGGTTCGGTTGGCATGAGTCCGACCGTAGTGGTGGCTCTACGGCAAGCAGGGTGAGAGACAACTGACGCACGGTCGGCCGTGGCCGATCTGCCCACGGAATCTGTCTTCACAAACCAGGGAATGCGCAATGTAGAACCGGCTCCGCCCGATGCGACAGTCAGTTCTAGTCTTGAAAGGGAACTGCACAAAGCAGGCTGGGCTGTAGCGGACGCTGTTGCCACCACGCCTGCGACGGCAGAAATCGTCACGAATGATAATCAGCGGACATGCGAGGGTTCAGGGACCGAGACGCACCCCGGGGCACTACATCATCGATACATCTTCCATTCCGACGTAGCATTTGAATGCATGGATACGGTTCCAGACAATTTGGGCTGCACGTTGGACTGTTGGGATATATTGAGGGGGCAGCTTGTAATCTATGGATTCATGTGCTCCAATATCGTCATCTTCTGGGATATCCTCCACGTACGGAAAGATGTAATCGTCTACGTGTTCCACCGGACAACGCCACGTCCGTCGGGGTACGTATTTATTGTGCTGTTCATGTCATTTTTTAAATGCATGTGCTAATCGGGACTTTGTTTGGTATACAACGAAATGCTGGTCGAGTTCACAGCTTATGACTGTGTAGCGAGGGGCGACATGCAGTCGCTTGAGCCTGGCCTGCAGGTGATGAATAACGTCATTGACTGCTGGTGTAGGCTGCTGAACCAGCTGGTGTACGAAAAAAAGCACCAAGAGTAACCAGTAGATGTTACTTCTCTCTTGGACATACATACGGTACGTTCACCCCCCCCCCCCCAAATTAGCTGTATAGTCGCACACTATTAGCTGTATAGTCACACACTATTATCTGTATAATCACACACATTATGTTGTCCAGTCACCACTATAAGCTGCATGGTCACACGCTATAAGCTGTATAGTCAGCTACTTTATGTTGTACAGTCACGCACTTCAAGATGTACAATCGCACACTACAAGCTGTATAGTCACACACTTGACGCTGTACAGTCACATAATTACAGCTGTACAGTCACACACATGTCAAACACACATTAATTACATGTATTACCATCAATGCATGTGAGCAGGTCCCAGTGTTGGAATTGTGGAAGAAAGGAGGCCAGGGCAAGAATCATGACAAAGAAATATTTTACGTGTGGAACGAGTGGATAAAAATCAGTTTCTCCGACTTTGCTTTGGACTCGGACATGGTATTATCCTGCACATACTATTTATTCGTATTTGTTATCAGCCCATAATCCTGACGCATTGTTTGCAGGTGTTCGTCCCGATCTTAACGGGTGACGAGGGTCACTACAGTTGCGCCTGCATCAACTTCAATTCTGAGAAAACAGAGTACCTCGACAACAGGTTGTACGATAAAGATTTTACAAAGTTGCCTTACTATGGCATTGCTCGGACCGCGGTCAGGCCCTTTTAATTTAATATTAAATCAATTATGTGACCGCGAATGTGTTCAACAACTGATCCTGTTTGAACTTGTTTTGCAGGATGATAAAATGGGGGAGTTCATGGTACAACGAGGGGTAGAGAAGGGTGAGAAGGTCCGTGTGTTTAAATTGGTAAACGTTCCCTTATCATGGCAGGGGGTGGGGTACTCCGCCAATGACTGTGGAGTGTACCTGATGGTGCACATGATGCTGTACACCGGGTCCTCGTTCAACTGCTCCTTGGGGACAATGGCGGCCATGAATATGTGCAGGACGGAAATCACGGCGACCCTTATACTGAGCGACGTGAACAAGGTGAGGGACACTGTTTTGAAAGAAGTGACAGCATTCGGAGCATACAAGGAATATTTGGAATCTGCCCGTCCGTTTGAAACCACTCCTGCGAAGGAAACCACCAAGAAGCGTCAGAGCAAATCACCAAAAACACCTTAACCCACCCCCCGATTAGTCCCAGAAGAAAGACAATCGGCAATTAAGTCTCGAACGTGGGGCCGTGGAGATGGGTTGGGTTGCACTTTGAACCAAGAGGAGCCTGACCCGGACGCCATTGTCATGTCAACCTTGTTTCGCCTGCACCGACCGCTGACGAGTAGGATGCCCATTCTGCGAAAACACGTCGCCGATTACTGCTTCCTTAACGATAATGGGTACGACGAAAGGTAAGTAACCGTCTTTGATTACTGATACGTGTTGCATATTACACATACTAACGGGTGTAAAAAATTCGCAGTGAACGATTGGGGTCCTACAGCACTCATGCGCAGCTGGAGAGGCGTGACATTCAAACGCTCTTGTCAGGAGGTAGCATGAGCGCCGCTGTGCTGAAGTGTTGGTCGCACCTCATGAACTGGTTGGAATCAGACGACAACCAGCATGGGTTATACTCCCCCAGTGACCCAACGATGGCGTGGTTCAGAATTCAACACATGGTATGCCCCCATAACCCCCTACCTATTACATTAAATAGTACAAATGATCTCCATTCACATAAACTGAAAAGATGTAAAGTCTTTGTAATAGTCAGTCATCACTTTGCAGAGTCACTCATGTTGAGGTGTAAAATCACGTGATAAGTCAGACATCCTAGAATTTACAATCACACTGTCATGTATAGTCACAGTCTGTACGCTGCAAAGTCATGCAGCCCAGTCTGTACAATCACACACTTTGCGGTGTGCAGCCACGCACATGTTATAGTCCAGTCTCGCACCCTGTCACTGATGGCAACTAATATTCACCATCCGTTAGGACTCACTGACCCGTATATTGGAACGACCCGACTCAAGTACCCCTGCGGGCGAAGACGAAGACACTGACGGTGTGTACGAAGCGTGAGACAGATTCATACAAAACTGCGCCGGGACATTCGACTTGAACGCCGAACTGTTGTTTTTCCCGGTGCATACTATGGGGCACTACGCGTGCGTGTGCATCAAATTTAGAGAAAGAACAGTTGATATCCTCGATCACCAGACACACGCCCCAGGGTCACATATGTTTCGGGTGTCCAGCAAAATAGTAAGTTGCACGCATATGCTTTATTTCACCGCGTCAAATATTCTACTGCTTCCATAAGCGCTGACGTTTTCTATTACCTAATACTGCAACAGCTGCAAGCATTGACCGACTACATGGACGAGAAGGGGCTGATTAAGAGCAGTCACCTGGCGAATTTTACGCATCGCCAAGTAAAATTGGAATGGCAGAGCGCCCGGAAAAACAATCCGGAGTCCGGCATTTTCTGCTTGATGTACATGTGCCTGTACGACGGTGCGCCGTTCACCCACCCTGATATTGGGACTAAGGTCGAGAGGCGTTACTTGTCGTTCGAGGTTGCAACGACCCTCGTCCTTGCTGACATGAATGAAGCTCGTGGGGACGTGTTGCCGAAAATTCGCACTTTCATAGCAGACACGCCAAGCATATGGGAAACACTCGATGAAAAACTTAAGATAGGGAGAATCGTGGAACGAAATACCTCAGCGAACCGTAAGGCATGAATGTGTAGTAAAGTAAAAACACTTTTTGTGAATATAGAAAAATCTCATGTTAGAGTATCTTCTGAGTATCAGATGAATGACAACTCAGTATCAGGGTCGCATGTGTGATGTGATACAGTCACGCAACTTCTGACTCACAGTCACAGTCAAGCTCCTGCAGAGTCATGACAAACAACCACAAATTCACTAATTAATTATACTAACTAACCCTGCATATATATCCATCCATTCACTTTCAGTTTATTTTACCTTAAAATTAAATGATTGTTTCACCTAAAAAAACGATGGTTCCCGTATTTACAGAAGACACCAAAAAAATAATACACACACCGTAAAATCAGATTATTTCCCAAAAAATAAACGATGGTTCAAAAACGATGTCGACAAAATATAAACTGTACGCATCAAATGCACTGGAACTGGGAGGTGATGTTTGTGAGTCTCAATGCACATTGAGAACACAAACAATCACCTCACTCTCCTAACCCTAATTACTTTAGGAGGATAGGACCCCCACCTAACTCAATTAATATTTACTGCCACTTTATTGCCTCCCTCCTTTAAATACCAACGCCATTTTTACCCCAACTACTTCCAACTTCACCTCTTTAACCCTAAAAAAATGGCAAGCAAAATAGAAGAAATCAAAAAATTGATCAAGGAGTACGATGGTTTGTTGGATGCCACTAGATCCAATGAATTATCAGCCATGCAGCTAGTCGCCACTGCCATAGACGCGAGGAACTATGTGGCATCCATTGGCGATACAGAAAAGGAGACTACGTCGAATTCTTGATGAAAAAGTGTATTGGACGTTTCCGCACTAAGGAAGCGTTGCAGCGTGATTTGGCCAACTTGAAGAAGATGCTTCAAAAAAATGGGGGTTAATTATGTATGGGTTAAAATGTAGCGTTTAATGGTATGTAATGTATGTTTTAATGTGTTTTAAGATTTAAAATGTAGTGTTTTAAATGTTTTCCGCATTATGTCGTGGAATGTTTTTATGTTTCAAGTACTGTGTTCTTAGAATATTTTTATGCTCCAAGTGTTAAGTGTTGTGTAAGAGATGAACTTTTTCTAATGTACAAATATTTCCATCGATATTTTGCTATTTCTCTATTTATATGGACACATGGTGTATAGTCACACTTGGGATGACAACGGACCGGATCCGGACCGGATCCGCATGGATCCAGATCCAGATCCGCACTCCTAGTAGCGGATTCGGATCCGGTCCGGATCCGACGGATCCCAAAAATGTAGATCCAGATCCGGATCCGGATCGGATCCGCGGATCCAATTTCTTACTTAAATTCTACAAAATTTTTAATTAATACGTATTTGCGACCATATTAATTTTCATAATTTTACAAATAAAATTGAATATAAAGATTCATAATCAAAGATTAATAAACTAAAAAAAAGAGTCTTAGAAATAACAAAAAAAAAACACAAATTAAAGTTCTAAGCTTTTTATTATTGTTAATTTTTTAATAAAACGGATTTGCGGATCCGGATCCAGATTTATTTATTAAGATCCAGATCCGGATCCGTTTAAAGATAGCGGATCCGGATCCGGATCCATATCCAACGGATCTCAAAATTTAGGATCCATATCCGATCCGTGCGGACCGGATCTTGCGGATCCGGATCGGATCCCGGATCCGTTGCCATCCCTAAGTCACACTCAACAAGTTTTATAGTCACACTCAACATGGTGCATAATCACAGTCATCATGTCATAAAACCAGTTTAGGTTTCTACACTTCATTTTGTAGAATCACAGTCAGTGTATTGCAGAATCACAGTCATTATCTTGTACAATCACACTCCTACAATTAGTGTAACCACACTCCACCTCTTGTTGTAGAGTCACACCCTGCCTACTGTAAAGTCACACTCATTGCGTTGCACAATCACACTCACTTGTTTCGTGTCAACCAAATATTAAGGGCATAATGTTCCTGTACAGCTGTATTTGTAGCCAAAGTTGATGCATTTCAGATTAAAAACGACTGCTATTTCAATGTATTTTTACAGCCAATCAACAAAAAACATTTTTACGGACTCCCATGTTTTACGACTTACACCATATTAGAAATGATTGAGGTCCGCATTATACAAAAACAGTATCACGGACCTTGACCATTTCAAACGTCGACAATCTTTATGTTTCAAAAAAATGTTTCTCCATAAAAGAGGATATTCACGAACAATCCTCCTCAGCAATCCCTACCGGGTCCTCCTCCTCCTCCTCAACATCGACAGACAAGTCGACAATAGGTGGGTCCTCAGCGAATGGGTTGGGGCAGTTCCTCTTGTCATGGTGCCCCATCCTCTTGCAGTTCTTGCACAGCCGTTTAGGCCTCACAGCAATTGCAGCAGCCTTCGCCTTAGAAGACAGCATCCGCTTCCCACTGCCCTTGTTCTTGGCTTTCTTCGAGGGCAATATCGTTATTTCAACTGCGCTCGTACAACTGAGGATCTCCTCTAATTCTTGCGTCTTGCTACAAGGGCCAGCAAGGGGCGCCGCATCGGACCTGAAGTCACGAATGATGTCAGCTAAATTACTAACGTCTTCCTTACCCATTTTGCTGACATGACTGACGGTCTCATAGAACTCCGAAAACAGCCTCGTGACTGTAACAGCCTTCTCATCGCTTAGGCGACTCTCTGACAGGGGACACGCATTAACATTACGTAGATCATCCTTTGTCCATCTACATGCCACGTACCATTCCGGGATCGTTTCCCGTCCTTTGGAAGAGTATATCCAAATGGCATGCCTGCAAAGAATTCCATACCAACGGAACTTCCTGCAAGTACAACTAACCTCACTGGTACCTGCGAGTGCATTAAAAAACACATAAAGAGTGCGACTCTCTACCATATGAGCAGTGGCTACGCAACGTACAGGATGTGACTTTCTAAAGGTATAATCACAACCTTGACAGGGTATAGTCACACCCATTATGCTGCATAGTCACAGTCCTTACGTTGCAGAATCAAACGAATTACGTTGTACAATCACACGCACCGCGTTTCAGAGTCACACCCTTTATTCTGTATAGTAGAATAAAACTCATTACGTTGTGCATTCACACTCACCACGTTGTATAGTCACACTCACCGCAGTTCAGAATCACACCGTTTAGGTCATATAGTCAGGCTATGTGAGTGTGGCTAGACAACATGGACAGTGACTTTCTATGCCAATACCTGGATTGTATTCAACAATGTAGTTGCGGTCGCGGATGGAGTCCAGAACTGTTGTCGCTTTGATCCTGTCATTCTCCTGATACCCACGAACGCTGCACGTGTACAGCGAAAACTTGACCTCTTCCTGAAAGTGTGCAAAAGCCATGTGAGTGTGCACTCTTGCCGCGTGGGTCTCCATCGGATTCGTCGTTCCAGTTTTGAGGAATGTCTGCCGGTTATCGTTGTCTAGCCTCTTCTGCATGTGCCTCTGTTGGTCCATCGCACTTCCGAAACGCATCCAGAACTGGACCAACGTACCTTTGTTGTCTTCAAACTTTTTGAAGAAACTGTTCTCACTCTCTGATCTCTGCGTTGTCCTCATAATTCCGGACATCCTCACCTCCCTGCAATGAGCGGCGACCCATTTGCTCCTGATGTCAAACATATTTTCGAACCATTCGATCCCAACAGCATCATGGTCAATCATAATCCACCCCCACCTGTCATCGAACTCCGACGCCTCGATGTCATCATCCCAAAAAATTGCATTGAAGGCTTTTACGAATTCCGAGGCCTCCTCTCTTGATCTGCCGTACTTCGTTGGAACCTTGTTCATGATGTGCCACGTGCAGCACCATTGGTGCGTTGCTTTGAATATTTCTGGGACGGCTTTTAAAATCCCGGGATCCTGATCCATAATGATATAACACGGTTCCTTCCCGTCTATGGCTTCCAGAAACCGGGAGAGGACCCAGATAAATGACTCATAGTCCTCCTTTAGTAGCAACGCCACGCAGAACGTGACAGACCGTTTGTGGTTGTTCATGCCAGTGAACGGTGTGAACACCATAGAATACACGTTGGTTCCGTACGTTGGGTCGAACAAAACTGCATCCCCGAATGCCGCGTAGTTCCTTCGAGCTGCACCATCCTCCCAAATGACCCTGTGTAAGCTTCTGTCTGTATCAACATCTTAGTCATAGTAGAAATCCTCCTGACTGTCCCTAAGACTGTTGAACCGGTCTATGAACAATTGACCATCCTGCTCGTGAACGAAACACTTGACGTCCCTCCCCCAGTTCTTGAAATCAGCAACCGATGCACCGATGTTCTGAAATCCGCCCGACATCTCCTTGCACATTCTGTAAGTCCGAGTCGCCCCGATCTTCAGCTGCACACACAAAATTGCAACTGCATTAGTCGCGCACAGTTAGCAGTCAACCATGCACTAACAACATTGTTCACAGACGTTACGCACCCTCGAGTTGCAAACGATCATCTCCTTGTGATATCTTGATAGACTTCGAGATGACTTTTGGAACTCTCTGTCCTTGACCATCACAAGATCGTGGTTGTGTTCCTCAATGAACTCTTCAATATAAAAACCCCCGATCATTAAACAGAGCCTAATTCTTGCTCCACATTGCATCCTCATCGCCTTCGTATTCCTTTTGGGTTCATACGATCCCACAGACTCTTGCCTCTCCTTCTCTCACGTGCTCGACAACTTCACCATTCTCTGTCTGGCTGTTTTGCCCTCCTTGTTACAAGCCAACAATTTTTTCTTAATCGAACCATCAAAAGATCTAGTTGTCGCGTACCTCTTCGCCTTGAAACCAAAATAAGATGCGTAAGATCGATAAAACAAGAATGCTCCATCGATGTCCGCGAACTTCTGCCCTACATAAGGCACAATCACTGTGTCTTCAACTAGCATATAGGTTGGGACAAAAAAAAACTATCAGAGGTTGGAACAATAAAAACTATAATAAAAAGAACTACACACACTAAAAACTACTGTCAATAAAAAGAAACCCTAAATTGCACACTATCAATCTTGCAACGCACGCATTCATCTCCGACCTTAATGAAATGTGACTTTTCTCAACAACGACTGTGACTTTGCTCATATAACAGCATGATTGTTAAAGATTAACACCCACAACGTATAACAACTACAAGTACACCTGCAAACCAAGATGCAATACTCAACAACAACAAAAATACCAACAATAATAAATATAACAATGATAAAGATACCAACATAAATATTTGGAATAATAAAGCAACTTCATCGTAATAAAGAAGAAAACTATGACTACAGGGGACCAACACAATAATAATTTGGCTTGATTAATATCCACAACACATAAGAACTCCAAGTACAACTACAAACCAATATGCAATACTCAACAACAAAATCAAGAAAATACAATAATAAATATAACAATGATAAAGAAACCAGCATAAATATTTGGAATAATAATGCAACTTCAACGTAATACAACTACACCTACAGCAGAAAAACTACAACAACAGGAAAAGTGTGACTGTCTATCATATTAAGTGTGACTATCACGTTATAACTGTGTGACTCTTCAAATTAACAAACCAACAAAAAATGGATACATCAAAACCTGTACGTGCGACTATCCGTCATATCGAGTGTGACTATCACATTATAATTGTGTGACTCTTCAAATTAACAAACAAAAAAACAAATATATGTGTATATATTCATCTTACCTCCAACATGTTGGCCGGAAATTTTCGACTGCAAATTTTCGAGCATATGATCATCGCGTGAATCTTCGAGGAACAACACCATTGGAACATAAAGATGTTTCGCAATTTACGGATTAGGGTTTAGTTATTTTGAATGATGGTAGTGAGAGATTGGTGAGAGATTTGGGCTGAATTTCAAATTTGGGATGGTAATTATTTTGAATGATGGTAGTGAGAGATTTGGGATGCATTTCGAATTTTATTGAGGGAGTGAATTTTGTTGATAGAAAAGTGATAGAAATGGTGACAGAAATGGTGATTGCAAGTTCTGCTTTAGCTGCCTGCTGCTGCCTGCTGTTGTTTGCTGCTGCCTGCTGCTTGTCATCCATCGTACATCCTCTCCTTTTTTTTGATTAATCTAAGCCATCCATCCATAACAAATCAAGGGCCAACAATACAACTTCCCAACTTCTCAATCCTCACCAAACTCTCCTAAACCCATTTATATATATATATATAGGTGGGATTTGGTGTAAACACCAAATTTGGTGTAAATACGCTAACAATTCGGTCCGTTAGATCTTGCAAAATCGACGGTCGAGATTAATTCTCAAAAGATAACAAAACCCCCAAATTTCCATTAGGCGTTTCTCTCTCCTCTCTTTCTCTCTCCTCTCTTTAGGGTTTGGTAAACCCCAAATTTTCTCTCATAAATTTTTCTCCCAAAATTGATCATATCTTTCAAATTGAAATACCTAATTAAACATAAAATTGCTCAATCGTATGTTTCTATTGCTCAATCGTAAGATTTGATTATTGATTACTTCATTCAATTTTCGAAAATTTGTTCAATTCATTCAAATTTCCAGAAATTTTATACGAAATTCTTTTTTGATGAGCATGAACCTATTGTTGATGAACATGAAGGTAATATCGTTATACTTCAATTCCTATTTATTTTTGAACGCCTATTCATTTTTAGGGTAATTTATCACGACATATATTCGTTTTTGAATTCTTCCATAATTCCTTATGATGAATATCAATTTCAACATAGAAGACATGAATCAACTTGAAAGTAATCTCATAATTTTTAGAGTACTTGAATATATATGTTGGAATAATTGAATATATATGCTGGAATACTTGAATATATATGCTGGAGTAACTGAGTATATATGTTGGAGTAATTGGAGTACTTGAATATATACGTTAGAATACCTGAATATATATGTTGGAATACTTGAATATATGTGTTGGAATAACTGAGCATATGTCTTGGAGTAATTGGAGTACTTGAGTATATGAATCTCAAAATTTAATAGAGTACTTAAATATATGTGTTGGAATAGTTGAATATATATGTTGGAGTAACTGAGTTTATGTCTTGGAGTAATTGAAATACTTGAGTATACATATACATTGGAGTACTTGACTATTTGTTTTAGAATACTTTAATTTATATGTTGGAGTACTTAAACATGTATGTTGGAATAACTGAATTGGAAGGTTAAAATAGGTATTTGAATATCCGGAATTTTAGAGTGCTTGAATGTATGTTTTTGCATAATCTAGAATATATGCATTAGTGTACTTGAATTTGAATATTGGAGTATTCTGAATATGTTTGCAGATATTCAATCAGTTGATAGCAACAATACCAAGTTCGGAACAATGTTCAACACCAACTATTGAAAATAGCACGAATTCTCTAAGCTTGACTTACACTCCGGGTGCCAACGACAATTGGATAAGGACGGTAGAAGATGAGTTCATGCCTAAGATAGAGAGATGTTTCAAAACTCACGAGGAATAGAATAGTTTTTATAAGATGTATTTCTTTACATGTGGTTTCAATCAACAATTAATGTTGGAGTAGTTGTTGTCGAACATAGAAATAACTGCTTATAAGCATTGGAATAATAACGACATTAGAGTAATTGAAGATTAAAAATTTATTGATTCAATCAACTAGTAAAATGTTGGAGTAACTGTCGTCGAACATAGGAATAACTGCTTGTAAGCATTGGAATAACAACGACATTGGAGTAATTGAAGATTTAAAAATTGATCGATTCTATCAGCAATTAGTAAATGTTGGGGTACCTATTGTCGAACATAGGAATAACTGCTTGTAACATTGAAATAACGACATTAAAGTAATTGAAGATGAATAATTGATTGATTCAATAAATAATTTGAATGATTGTTGGAATAATCAACAAAACATGTTGGAGTAACTGTTTAATTCTATATGTGTAATTACATATGGGATACGACAATTAAAATACGGCAAGTTCGACCATTTTGAAATACGTCTTTCTGATATTCCGACACGGTAGATGTTTTGATATCTCTGAACTTGTGTTCTTGCATTGTTTCTTCACCATCGACTGTTGTAAAACAGTATTAGTTGGTGAAAAAAATTGAATATGTATGTTGGAATACTTGAATATGTATGTTGGAATACTTGAATATATGTGTTGGAATAACTGAGTATATATGTTAGAGTAATTTGAATACTTGAATATATATGTTGGAATACTTGAATATATGCGTTGGAATAACTGAGTATATATTCAATTATTCCAGCGCATATATTCAATTATTCCAAGGCATATATTCAAGTATTCTAATGAACGCATATATTTTGCATAAAATTGAACGAATTTCTGGAAAATTAAAACGAATTCAATGAAGTAATCTACAATCTAATCTTACGATTAAGCAACAAGAACTTACAATTGAGCAATAGGAACGAATTTTCTACAAAAATTGCAATTTTAATCAAAAAATTGAATGAATTGAATAAATTTCTGAAAAATTATAACGAATTAAATGAAGTAATCTACAATCTAAGATTACGATTAGCAATAGGAACTTATAATTGAGCATTTATCCGGAAAAATTTGTAGAGGAAATTGGGTTACGTGAGTGTCAAAGAAAGAGAGGAGAGAGAAAAGAGAGGTAAGGGAGGGACTTTGGGAAGGTTTTGTTCTCTTTTGAAGATTAAATCTGAGCCGTTGATCAAGTATTAGCTCAACGGTCCAGATTGTTAGGATGTTTACACCAAATTGGTGTGTTTACACCAGAGATTATATATATACATACATATATATATATATATATATATATATATATATATATATATATATATATATATAGGGAGGATCAAGGGAGTTACTAACTCTCCAACTCTCCCTTAGTGTTGATCCCCTCCATCCATTCATCCTAAGATGGATGGTGGATGGATGGGGTTCAATTAAAAAAAAAAAAGACAATAAACTGACACAGCAGCAGTGGAGAGAGGAAACATCCCCTCACCCAAATCAATCACTACATTACTTCCCTCATACACTTCCCAATCCCCTCATTTTCAATTCATTTCTCAACTCAATTTATCTTTCTCTAACAAAACCCCAACAAATAATCACCATTAATAACTCCGACCATACTCCGTCAACTACTCCGACCATACTGCGTTTTTAACCCAACATACTCCGTCAGTAACTTCGATCATTATACGAAGATATGTTCATCATCTTCATCTTCATCTTCATCTTCATCTTCATCTTCATTTTCGTGCTTCATTTTCATCTTCATCTTCATCTTCATGCTTCTTTTTATTTTTCATGTCTTTTTTTTGGTATTTATAAAATTATTCATTTTCATTATCTAAAAAAAAAGAACAACTTCATCTTTAAGATGGAGTTTGAAGATGAAGTTGTTATTTTTTTGTGGGATGAATGAAGCTTGAACATGAAGATGAAGTCATTTAGTGCGTAATGTTTTTGCAGAATTGCAAAGTCACACTCATTATGCTGTACAGTCACACTCATTATGCTGTACAGTCACACTCATTATGTTGTAGAATCACGCAGATGTACACTCATTGTAGTCACATATTCAGTTGTATAGTCATACTCATTATGCTGTATAGTCACACTCGCTATGTTGTAGAATCACGCAGCTGTAGAATACCTTGGGATTAAGGTATCATTCGTTGAATCATCTTCATCTTCATGCTTGTTTTACTTTTCATACCTTTTTTTTGTATTTATAAAATTATTCATCTTCATTATCCAAAAAAAAATGAAGATTAATATGGATTAAAATGAAGGTTGAATATGAATGAATGAAGATTGAATATTTAATTAATGTTATAATTTAGTTGTATAGTCACAGAGATTATGTTGTATAGTCACACAGTTGAAGTTGTATAGTCATACTCGTTATGTTGTAGGATCACAGTCAATATGTTGTAGGATCACACCGTTTATGTTGTACAGTCACACAGTTAAAGTTGTATAGTCACACTCATTATGTTGTACAATCACGCAGCTGTACACTCATTGTAGTCACATATTCAGTTGTATGTGTGATTTAGATTGATTGTGTGTTTTGTTGCAGCGAAATAATTGGTGGAAAGAGGAATGTTGGTAAAAGGGGCGGTGGGAAGAAGAAGGTCATGGAAGATACAGCGATCGATCACGTAATTGGACAATGTATTGTTGCGAAGATTAAAATGAAGGTTGAATATTTAAGGAATGTTTAGATAATTTGTTCTGAATCGTATGTATAATCATCTTTCTAATTATGAATGTGACTTTGCAAATAATGATTGAAGAATAATTGACTATATGGCTTTTATTTTCCATTTTACGGTTTCAGTTTTGTAGTCACACACTTTAGGTTGTACAGTCACACTCATTATATTGTATAGTCACACTCATTATATTGTAGAATCACACAAATTCTTGCAGTGATTAGTGTATGTAATCATCTTTGCTAATGATGATTGAAGTATAAATAAGTACGAGTATAATTTAGTTGTATAGTCACAGAGATTATGTTGTATAGTCACACAGTTGAAGTTGTATAGTCATACTCGTTATGTTGTGGGATCACAGTCATTATGTTTTAGGATCACACAGTTTATGTTGTATAGTCACACAGTTAAAGTTGTACAATCACACTCATTATGCTGTACAATCATGCAGTTGTAGAGTCATTGTATTGTAGAATCACACAAATTCTTGCAGTGATTAGTGTATGTAATCATCTTTGCTAATGATGATTGAAGTATAAATAAGTACGAGTATAATTTAGTCGTATAGTCACAGAGATTATGTTGTATAGTCACACAGGTGGAAGGATAAGTGATTTTGCTATAGACCTCGCGTGATTAATTATGAAACCAGAAAATAGCAATGAAAATATATTTACATTGGACAAAGTCCATCCTTTACATATAGTACGTCAAACATAAAAACATTCTAACCCACCAAACATCATTTACACATAGTACGTTCATTCTAAAGCAAATATTTTATCTCACATAAACACACAAGAGCTTAACGATGGTCTCCGGTACGTGCGCAACAATACATTGTCCAATTACGTGGTCGGTCGTTGTATCTTCCACGACCTTCTTCTTCCCACCGCCCCTTTTACCAACATTCCTCTTTCCACCAACTATTTCGCTGCAACAAAACACACAATCAATCTAAATCACACAACACAACTGAATATATGACTACAATGACTCTACAACTGCATGATTGTACAGCATAATGAGTGTGACTGTACAACTTTAACTGTGTGACTCTACAACATAATCTCTGTGACTATACAACTAAATTATACTCGTACTTATTTATACTTCAATCATCATTAGCAAAGATGATTACATACACTAATCACTGTAAGAATTTGTGTGATTCTACAATATAATGAGTGTGACTATACAATATAATGAGTGTGACTGTACAACCTAAAGTGTGTGACTACAAAACTGAAATCGTATAATGGAAAATAAAAGTCATACAGTCAATTATTCTTCAATCATCATTATCAAAGTCACATTCATAATTAGAAAGATGATTATACATACGAATCAAAGCAAATTAGTTAAACATTCATTAAATATTCAACTTTCTTTCATCCATATTCAACCTTCATTTTTTTTTGTGAATAATGAAGATAAATAATATTATAAATACCAAAAAAAAGAAGGAATGAAAAATAAAACAAGCATGAGGATGAAGATGATTAATTATTTTAAAGATGCTCTAAAAAGATAAAAACAAATACCTGAAAATCATCGAGGTTCGGAAGTAGGGATTTGACGAACGTGGAAACTTGAATGTAGATAAAAAAAATACCTGAAAAAAGTCACACAATTTAAGTTGTATAGTCACACACTTTAAGTTGTACAGTCACACTCAGTATGTTGCATAGTCACACTCATTATGTTGTAGAATCACGCAGCTCTAGAATACCTCAGGATTAGGGTATCATGCGTTTAACCATCTTCATTTTCATGCTTGTTTTATTTTTCATACCTTTTTTTGTATTTATAAAATTATTCATCTTCACTATCCAAAAAAAAATGAAAGTTGAATATATATATATATGGATGAATGAACGACTATGACTTTAAAAAAAATGAAAATATCTAAAAATTCATTAAATATTCAACATTCATTCATCCATATTCAACCTTCATTTTTTTTTGGATAATGAAGATGAATAATTTTATAAATACAAAAAAAAAGTATGAAAAATAAAACAAGCATGAAGATGAAGATGATTCAACGAATGATACCTTAATCCCAAGGTATTCTACAGCTGCGTGATTCTACAACATAGCGAGTGTGACTATATAGCATAATGAGTATGACTATACAACTAAATATGTGACTACAATGAGTGTACATCTGCGTGATTCTACAACATAATGAGTGTGACTGTACAGCATAATGAGTGTGATTTTGCAATTCTGCAAAAACATCACGCATGACTTGTTCATCTTCATCTTCATCTTCAAGCTCCATTCATCCCACAAAAAAAGAACAACTTCATCTTCAAACTTCATCTTAAAGATGAAGTTGTTCTTTTTTTTTAGATAATGAAGATGAATAATTTTATAAATACAAAAAAAAGATATGAAAAATAAAAAGAAGTTTGAAGAAGATGAAGATGATCGAAGATGAAGAAGAAGCTAAAAAAATGAAGATGATCAAAGTTTATGCATAAACATATCTTGGTATAATTATCCATCATGTTGTGTTAAAAAGAAGCACGATGATGAAGATGAAGATGAAGATGATGAAGAAAAATGAGTATGAAGATGAAGATGAAGATGAACATATCTTCGTATGATGATCGAAGTTACTACGGAGTACGTTGGGTTAAAAACGCAGTATGGTCGGAGTAGTTGACGGAATATGGTCGGAGTAGTTGACGGAGTATGGTCGGAGTTATACGAATGAATGGATCTTGAAGATGGTGATGCTTTTTTTTTGTTTGATAGATGAAGAGGAAGATGAAGATGAGAGAGTATCAAGTGGTAAGGAGTGATCATGACTAGTGGTAAGAAGTGAGAATTTGATTGAGGTAAGGGTTGCTTTTTGCTTTTCTCCTTTTCTCTCTCCACTGCTGCTGTGTCAGTTACTGACATTTACTCTTTTTTTTTTAAACATCATTCATCTAAGCCATCCATCCAACCCAAGATCAATGGCCAACAACACAACTTCCCAACTTCCCACTTTTCACCAAACTCCCTTGATCTCTTTTCTATATATATATATATATATATATATATATATATATATATAACGAGAATAAGAAGAAGAGAAAAGGGAGAAAGTGGGTTGATGACACCCTCAACCTACATGCTTAAAATGACCTCGGAAACGGACTCGTAATAGCGACGGGAGCGCGGGAGTGTCGAGGATGTAAGTAGAGTTATGGTGTGTGTATGGTTAGGGAGAGGATGCTCTCGGGTCTTTGACGAGTTGTAATCTCGAAATGTGTGTATGTGTGTATGTAGAGAAGATGTGAGTGTATAGGTTAAATATGGTAGAAATGTAGAGTTGAATGTTGTGTAAATGTGATGAGAAGATGGCTAAAAATGTGTTGCTTAGGGTTGTGTGTAAGTGTTTGTGTAAAAGTTGGAAATGTGAAGAACATGGGGAAGTATATATAGAGAATGCCCCGGTTTAGGGTCACTCGACCGAGTGGTGTAACTGCACTTGATCGAGTGCCCGGTTCAGGAACGGTTTGCCCGGTTCATAGGCTTACTCGATCGAGTGGGCCTGAACCACTCGATCGAGTGGGCCTGAACCACTCGATCGAGTGGGTCAAACCGGTTGGAGGCTTTTTAGGAAAGATTTGTTGACTTTTTAAAATTAGATTTGGTAGTTGAGGCTAGCTTCTAGAAGCGAATGTAGCTGATTTTATGTGTCGGATTCGTCTTTGACCGAGTTTTGACCCGGTCGCTAAAAGACGGTTTTATTTCCGGTGACGGTTTTGGCTCAAATTAGTCTCATCTTATTGGAAACGACCCACTGGGCCTGGATTTGAGATCGGTTTTGAGAGATTTGCACTCCGCTAAATGCCCACGTCGGATACTATTGATTCCGAGTCCGTATTCGAGCGTATTAAGTCACGTTTACGTTCGATCATCATCGGGTGTTTTGTCGGGAATTGCTATAGACACTAGCAGGCAAAATGCGGGTGTCTACAGAGCCCCCACTCTGACTGAGGGTTGGACAAGGCGAAAGTCAGAGTAGCTACCAGGCCAATCGAAGATTACGACCTGGCAGCCTTCCGTTCGGGTCGTTTATAGTCCATTAGACTTGCGTGAAGGTCTCGCCAGTCATAAGCAGATGGTCATACCTGTCCTGATGATGATAGCTCCGTGGGAATTCGAACTTGCCTTTGAAGTCTTAGGTGTACCCGTATGCCGACACATCACATCTTAGATGTAGCATTCCAGGAGAAACACCGACTCACGCTGGGGAGTAAAGTAGCTTCGCGGGACTTGCTTCTGTAGTCTTGGGAGTACCCGTATGCCGACACATCACGTCTTGGATGTAGCATTCCAGGAGAAACACCGTCTTTGATGTTCCGTTGGGAAGCACTAACTGGCACCTGAAATGTTGGATACATAGGCAGAAATAGCAGGCATAATAGATAGCAAGATAGCATATACAGGAAATGCAATTAGCATCTATAGACTGGCTTGCGCTGGGAAAAATAATTTTTGCTTCATTTTGAAATCAAAGTCCTGAAAGCAACTCACGTGCTAGGAGATAGGTTTTCAAAAATGAAAGGGATAGTAAGTAGATTTGCAGTTTTAAATAGACCGAAATTTGACCTTGTCGAAAAGAATTTTCTCAAATGGCTAAGTTTTACAAACTTCAAAGTAAGAATTTGGAGAGAGAGAGGCATATCGATAGACTCGACTCAGGACGCGACAAGACGAGTTGACAGACATGAACTAGACTCTCTAAGGGTTGGACCGTGACTCGGTAGGGGGTAGGCCACCTAAGAAGACAAGACTCTTAAGTTGTAACACCCCGTTATTTTTTGAGTCAATATAAGACGTTATTTATCTATTTTATTTAAATCGGCTTATTAAGTCGGGAAAAGTATTTTCGATGTCATTATAAGATTAAAGTATTTTGGGTCGTTTTATAATAAATCAGTTTTGATTTTCTTAAAGTGGAACGTTATTTTATAAATCGATTTTGTATCGGGTTCGAATTTGATTCAAACACAATTAGAAGAAAAAAATCCCCAAATTTATAAAACCCACGTATCCCCCCAACCCCACCCAAATATTCAATCCCCTTATTTCCTTTCTCTGCCTGCCATCTTCTTCTCCATTCTCTTTCAAATTTCGATCGATTGTTATCACGTTTTCACTTCCTTTTCTTCAAACTTGTAAATATTCCACTTTTTCTAATCCCGTTTTATTTAAATCTTATTTTTTGTTATTTTGTAAATCGATTTTAGTTTTATATTATCGTGGGTCGGGATTAAGAGAAGCGTCAAACAATTTGTTGGTATCGGGTTATTCCGATTGTCACTGTATTTCGTTTTAAATGACCTTTCTTGTGAAAGTTTTCTCAATTAATATTGGCGAATTTCGTCAGGTAGAAATTTGGGGTGATTAGTACATCTGTTGATTGAGTTTATTAGTAAATTGGAGTTGAAGTGATTTGGGCTTGTGTCTGAGAGATGGTGATGAACGTTTGCATGGGAGTTATTAATTTTGTGATGATGCAGCAATGACACAACGATGATGCAAGGAGTGTGAAATTCTTATGATTGTTGTTAGTCCATTCTTTACGTGCTTAAGATAAACTAGTCTTGGAGTTTTTTAGTATTGATAGGCACATTGATTATTAGGCTTGTGTATATGAATAATGATTTGGGATTTTAATCAGGTTGTGTCTGAAACGGTATCTCTAGAGTTTAGTAATTTTGAGGATGCGTTAATTAAATAGAGTATGTCCCGGGGAAATCATTTGATATTTATTAGCCGAGTGATTTAAGTTATTGAACCGGTTTATATTATTTGTAGCTTGTGGATTCGAGGAGAAAGAATTTTTGGATTAATATTAGCTTGGATGTATCGTCTCGAGAGATAAGGACGTTTTACCCTTTTCACATTTAAGTAAAGAGCATGTTCGGTTTAAATTATATTTTCAAAGCGGTTTGTAAATTATTTTGTCAATGATGAATTTTTATAATACTCGTACTATTTTGGATGTTGAATTTGTGACGCGAATCACACATTGATATGGTTTTGGTAAAATTTTTGGAGATTATAATCAGACTCTGGGAACTCTGTTGGTCTAGTTGGTTTAAGGTGCGTTTACAACGTTCCTAGGACTTCGTCCCGAAACTGAACTCTTGGCCCGAGTTATATTTGAGTGGGGTAACCGGCCCCCACTTGCTAGGTAGTTAGACTTTCTCCTTTGGTAGCATCATCCTACTGACTGTCCAAATGCGAGAGGTGCGCACTATATAAGTCGAACTAAACACAGGTGATACCTCTAGATTGTGCAAGGGTAGGACCTTGGCACACAGGTGGAGAAAAATATATTTTGGTTGATTTTCGATTTTGACTACAGTTTTTACAATATTGTGTTTTGGTATCAAAACAGTGACTTTTAACCTTGGTTTCAGCTTACAAAAATATCATTATCATTATTATTATTATTATTATTATTTCATGAATTCATTATATTGTACTTTTACTCAGCTTTGCTGACGTCCTTTTGTTTTGGGTTGTTCCCCCGCTGGAACTTGTACCTATTTGTGTTTTGGGTACAGTTGATAGGTACACTTAATATGCTGCATGGGTGCATTTGGTTCGGGATGCTGAGTGAGGAAATATTTTATTATTTAACATTTACCTCCGAACTATTTATATTTATGTTGAATTTTGGTTTGAAGTTGTTTTAAACCGTTTTGGCTTTTGTGAGACTTAAGTCTTCCGCTGCAACGTTTTCATTTAATTATTTATCGGATTTATAATTCTTTTAATTCTTATACGATTCTTTTGCCTTGCACTTGGCCTTGTGAGCTAAGTGCGGAGTAACGGCTATAAATTTTCCATTTTTATTCTTCTATTTTGGTCGCGAAAATTTAGAGCTGTTACATTAGTTGCGCTATTCCATAGCCTAGGCGAGTGGCAACACGGTCAAACATCGAAATGGGAAAGATACATTATAGGGGGACTGCAGTAGTCTGTAATGAGACTGCTTTGCAGAAATTAGCAGTAGCAGTGCTGTAGACTAGTGCTCTTTTGAATTTTTTGGTTTTGGGGTACTTTCCCACAGTAGGTGTTCTTTCGAGTCCCTGACAGATTCTCGTCTTTGACTGAGTCGAGTACTAGGACACTTTATAGAAAGAAGGCTAGATTTTGAAAATCTTTAGATTATGTGAGTGGATGGAGAACTTCTGTTTAAGAGAAGCCCCCAGGACGACAAAACTAGTTATTGAGAACATGGCAGTGTCGTGATAGGAATGATGGTTTTTTTTGAATTTGTGTCAATGTGGGTGGTTGTGCCCTTGTTCAAAGGCTGCCTACGTATTCACGTGTAGTGAAATCAAACCAAGCCGTAGTTCAGTGTATTGGAAGATATGTTATGGTGCCTAATTTATTAGGGTTTTGTGTGTAACTAGCCATAGCGATGGTGTAGGCTAGATGCATTCCCAATGATGTCTTGATCAAAGGGCTAGAACAGTTAGGATATGGATCATGTGACTGTGAGCGTTCTCCGGGGTAGCCCCCAGAGGTGGTGTGAACTATTTGGGCATGTTCTATGCCGACTGCAGGTTGAGTTCCCGTGTTTGGGGCTGGTAACTGGTTTGGATGTTTTTGGAAATGTGGAGCTAGGTCGCAAGTGGCCTTGATGATTCGAAATCTGGACCTCGATTTTGTGGAGCTAAGGCTTCGAGTGTAAGGTATTGTAATGTGGTAGGAAAGGGGGAAGTCGAGTAAAAATGACGCGAACTTCGATCGGGCAGGTTTGATAATGCGGGATCTGATTTCCATGTCTGGCCCTAACGGTTAGGGTGTATCCTATGGAGCTTGAATCTTCAAAATTTCGGGCTGTCTCTTAGCCTAGGTCTCGAGAAGGTCTTGAGGGTTGTAATGTGGGAAGACTAAATGTGGTGTTAGCTGACCAGCCTGATTGTCTCTCCCCTATTGGATGGTATGGGCATTGATAATGTTTTTGAATTGACCGTACCCCGGTCAAGGGACTTTCACTTGAGTTGACCGCTGACCACGGTCATGGGTTTTTGATTTTTTTTGTTGACCTCTTAGCCCCGGTCATGGGATTCTCGATTTGAGTTGACCGTGCCTCGGTCAAGGGATTGACCGTATCTGGTCGGGGGATGTTGAGAGTTCTTCTTTGATCGTGGCCAGCTCTTTAGTTTTAGCCTTTTGCTTTTTTTTTTGGACTTTTGGTTTTTTGTCCAGCCTTTTTTTTTTTTTGTTTTTTTTTGCTATTGCCCCCTGTGGTGTTGGCAATAGGCATGGGTATTCCCGGATCTATGGCATCCATTTGTGGGTGGATTTAGGGTTGGGCTTATCGATTGGATTAAGCCTTTGGAGCTAAACCTTTGTAAGGTGTAAGCATAGTTGGTGTTTGTGTGAGTGCAACTCGCGGTGGAGTACTCTACAATAAATATGGTGGTTTGGATCTCGGTATTGTCCTCATAATTTCGAGCAGGCTTGGTAGGAGCATCGTCCCGAGTTGGGTATTTTTGGCATCAAGTCTATAGAGTCACGACGTTTCTTTTTTCTTCTGGTCAGACTGACACCTAAGGTAGGGATTGGTCGATCCTATTGGAGGGATGTTTATTGTGGGAAATGGGCTTGCCTCCCGTCTTGAACTCGAACTAGGAAACTACCTAGATTTGTCAAAGGATTCGATATCTCTCCTACTAAGGGTGGTTATGTGGCTTTCTATACCAGACATAGAACAGGTAAAGGAAAACACAGGTCTCAGCTCCCTGCAGTCATTATAGATGAGCCTATAATAGTCACGTGCATGTGCTCACAGTGTATGATGGTGTTCATCATGTTCTCGGAAACACATAAGAGAAGCATCTAGTAGAGATAGAAAAGCTGATTTTATTGAATTTGAAAAGAGGACAGAATACAGTTGACTCTGACTCTGACTTTGAAATTGAAAGACATAGTACATCCTAGACTCGGACTCAGACTCGGACTTAAATCAAATTTGGATTCTCGGATGATGTTGTCAGTAGTCTTCGGCTTCTAAGGACTCAAGTGGATGTCCAGTATAGCCTTCAGTAGAAGCTTCACCCAGATCTTCATTATGTCGAAGATCGTCCTCAATCCTAGTGCCCATTTTGGTAAGCACCGCAAAGTTTGAAATGTCGGCATACCTAAGATGGACGCGGTAGGAAGGTAGAAGGTTGTTAATGAACGCCTCCACTAATGTCTTCTCGCTGGGCTTGTCTACCAGCTTAACACTCTCAGTCCGCCAACGTTGAAGATATTTGGTGAAACCCTCTGCTGGATCTTGGGCCATGACTTCTAAAGTCCGCATGGTAGACTGAAGTTCAGTATTATCAGAATAGTTTTTAGCGAACTCGGTAGCCACATCTTCCCAAGTAGGGAACCTTTTTGTATTAAGCCTATAGAACCAGGCTTTAAGGTATTTTCCGAGGGATGTGCCGAAAAGATTGATGAAGATGTCGGCTTTGACCCCCTTGATTGCCATGAATTGTTTGAAAGCTCGGAGGTGTAATAATGGATCCTCCGTCCCTTCGAATATGGGTAACCCCTCTAAGTTGAGATCTGTTGGTAGTTTCTCACTAATGGGTATATAGTTTTGGGAGTTTTCAATACGAATATTATTCCCTTGAAGGGCGTGGAACTGTTGTTCGAGCTCACGCACCGTGCTGATCAGTTTGGCAAATGGCCCAGTATTCACCAACCCAGAATTGAAGTATTGTCGTTCAATGACAGTTAAACGAGCATGCATGACCTCTTGGTCGGTCCTCAGGAACCCTAGTTGGGTTTCAACCATGGCTTGCCTACTAACCATTGTTTCCAGCAAAGCCTTTATTTCATTAACGGTGTTTTCCATGTCCCTATTTCCAGTTGGGGGTACCATACTCTGCGAGGATACCCACGTAATCAGAAATGTTGCTTCGGGACCCTAATACACCAAGGCATAGAAAATAGCGCGGGAGGAAAGACAACTCCGGTTTGACTCGGGTTAGACTCTCCTAAGACAAATATGTTGGGTGCGATTCTCGGAGTGACTGTGATTAATCGCTCCGTCGAAGAATAGCCCCCAGGTGAGACTAAGGACTCTGATAGGACTCAGATGGTGTGGCATCTAAGTGACTCTAAAGTGACACACGTGAGACAACACGTGTAGGACCTGACCCTTAGAGCAACCGTGGTTGATCGCTCTGCTGAAGGGTAGCCCCCGAGTGTGATCGAAGACTTTTGTTATGACTCGAGTGCTGGACGAGTGATCCTTAGACGTAAGGATCACGAACCTTTTGTTATAGGGCTATGCCTTGTAAAAGGTTGACTCGGCCTCGAGGAAAGGCAGACGGGGTAAGGGAAGAAACTTGCGATGTTGAAATCAGCAGAGTTTTGACGCTAGAGACCCTCGACTTGACTTGCATAAGGGTGGCCCTGTGATTAGGGCAGACCCTTAAGTTAAAGGATTCTTGAGTTGGGATGACTCGACTAACGGATTGAAAGATGGGCAAAATTCCCTTAGGAAAGGTCGTCGTGGGGACCGTCCTGCTAGGGGGAAAGGTCGCGTGGGACTTTCTAGTTAGAACTCGAGTGTTTAGACGAACCTTCCATTTACGAGTGTATGACTCGTGTTGGTTGGCTATGCCTTTAGAAAAAGGCGGACTAGCATGGGGAAGAAACCCGTGATGTAGGATCGACGGAGTTTCGACGCTATAGACCTTCGACAAATTATGAAAAGACCCGACACACGGATAACGGTAGGTCCTATAATAAGGAAGGTTTTTTGAAAAGAGTTGAATTTTGAAAAATTTGGAGGACGGTCCCGAAATCGGCAGTGGGCCAATAGGACCGGGCATTTTAAAAAGTTGAAATGGTTGGGAATAAATTCGCATTTTGAAAAATTGGGAGACGGTCTCATCTTTTGAAATGCCAGCAACATGCCGACAGGACCGATTTTTTTTTTTGAAAAGTTGAATATTTGGAATTTTGAAAATTTGAATATCGAAAATGAATTTCCGAAAATTTGAAAAATCGAAAACAGGATACCGAAGATTTGAAAATCAGAATGGAATCTCGAAGATTTGAAAATCGAAATGGAATTTTGAAATTTGAAAATCAAAATGGAATTTTGAAAATTCGATAATCGAATGGTGGATCGGAAATTCGAATTTTGAAATGAACAACATGCCGGCTAGAAAATAGGCTACTTTTAAGTCAAATCATCAGTCTAAATTTCGGCAGCATTCCGAATTTTGAAAATTAGGATATTTTGAAAAGACGGGTCCCGAAACGGACGGTATTTCGGATTTTTCAAAATTTGGTATTTTGGTAAGATGCATTTTGTTTTGAAATGACGGTTTTTGAAAAATGACACGGAAACCAAGTAGCACATAGTCACGCAAGCAATATGACGACACCATCTATGTTTTACGCTAAGTCTCGGTCGGTCAAAATCGGGTCTATACCAACAACGACGGCTTTCTCGTAAATCAGGACGGACTTCCTAAGCCGAATTGGTCTTAGAACATGCCGCGAAACCCATACGAGTTCGGCCATAGAAGTCTTTAGCGCACCCATTTAGGAATGCACCACGGTATAGTGGGACGTCGGTCACAAGTAACCGGCCCGGGCAAAAATGGGTTATGCATGAATCATTAAACTAATGTGCGTACACTATTAATCGAACGATTTCTTTTCGAGTCTCACCCTAGGAACCTCGATGACTAGTGGTACATCAGGTATCCCCAGCGGAGTTGCCAAATTGTGGACATGACATAGGTCCACTCCGACGCAGCCAGGCGCGGGTTTGGGTAGGCGAATGAATCTCGTGGTAAGATGGATCTCGGGTTGAAATTTAAATCGAAGATGGAGTCGCCACCGAATTTTATGGGAATTCGGACCTGTTCGAACTCACTCTACATTTAGGCGTTTCGTGCACAAAGCACGGCCCGCTTTTAGTGCTAGAGCTTATGAGTTCGTCCCTTTGCATTACGATACCGATGCCGAGTTATCGGATATCGTGCATCGAATGACTCTCATATGCCAACGGTTTCGGACATCCGGAAACCATGGTTCTGAGTAAGGGGTGAGGGTACGTGTTGGGAAGCCCACGAGGGACACCTAACCCCGCCCGCTCTTAGCGGCCTCTACTAAGATACCGTTCGATTTTTGTGTACGCGCGTTAGTTTGACGATGAAATGTTATGCAAACGACATTTTGACTAAGCATGTGAATTATGTGTTTGACTACGTCATTTAATGCATTTAGTTCACGTCGAAGTGATTTAGCATGCGATGTTCATTTAAGGCAATAAATGGCAAACATCGAAAATGGAAAACTCGTAAATAAATTACAAATTACACGGGCGGAACACAACCCGGAATTTACAATAGAACGAGCGAAAAAATAGAATAATCGAATTAAAAATGATTAGAATAAAAATGCAATGCATGATTTTGAAAGATAAGCACGTGATGGACTTTACACGCGACGACCAAAGTCGTAAAAAAAATGACGAGGCTTGGATGATGTAAGAAGCACGTTTACGGTGCCTATAATTGTGCATTATACAATAATAAGACCGGCATCGGAATTTTATAAAAAGTATTATAGGATCGATAAAAATTTGATTAGGACGAAATTGTCTCCCTCCGCATCACGACACCGATACTAATCCTTACGGATTATGTGGTGGCGATTTTCGCGTCAACGGGTTCCGTACTAATCTCGAAAATGAAATCGGACACGTTCAACTACGTACGACCACGATCGCGTTACGCTCTTAAGTGCTTGGGGCGGCGCTCCTCGAAAGGGTGTCACCTCCGTCGCGACTTGTAAAGGGATTAAACGGATTTGGAGCGGTGGTCGTAGTCAAACGTGTTTGAATCCAAAAGTTTTACTATTATATAAATATACGCGGTACATAAATATAAGTGACGAAAATTGAAATGCAATAATATAAATGTTAGTGTTAGGATTAGTAATACTACTAATAATAATAATAACAGCATATAGTACATTATATATATATATATATATATATATATATATATAACGAGAATAAGAAGAAGAGAAAAGGGAGAAAGTGGGTTGATGACACCCTCAACCTACATGCTTAAAATGGCATTGGAAACGGACTCGTAATAGCGACGGGAGCGCGGGAGTGTCGAGGATGTAAGTAGAGTTATGGTGTGTGTATGGTTAGGGAGAGGATGCTCTCGGGTCTTTGACGAGTTTTGATCTCGAAATGTGTGTATGTAGAGAGGATGTGAGTGTATAGGCTGAATATGGTAGAAATGTAGGGTTGAATGTTGTGTAAATGTGATGAGAAGATGGCTGAAAATGTGTTGCTTAGGGTTGTGTGTAAGTGTTTGTGTAAAAGTTGGAAATGTTAAGAGCATGGGGGAGTATATATAGAGAATGTCCCGGTTTAGGGTCACTCGACCAGTCGACCGAGTGGTGGAAGTGCACTCGATCGAGTGCCCGGTTCATGAACGGTTCGCCCGGTTCATAGGCTTACTCGATCGAGTGGGCCTGAACCACTCGATCGAGTAGGTCAAACCGGTTGGAGGCTTTTTAGGAAAGGTTTGTTGACTTTTTTAAATTAGATTTGGTAGTTGAGGCTAGCTTCTAGAAGCGAATGTAGCTGATTTTATGTGTCGGATTCGTCTTTGACCGAGTTTTGACCCAGTCGCTAAAAGACGGTTTTATTTCCGGTGACGGTTTTGGCTCAAATTAGTCTCATTTTATTGGAAACGACCCACTGGGCCTGGATTTGAGGTCAGTTTTGAGAGATTTGCACTCCGCTAAATGTCCACGTCGGATACTATTGATTCCGAGTCCGTATTCGAGCGTATTAAGTCGCGTTTACATCCGATCATCATCGGGTGTTTTGTCGGGAACTGCTATAGACACTAGCAGGCAAAATGCGGGTGTCTACAGCTAGGCACTCGATCGAGTGCCCCCTGTACGAACTATGATTCGTTTTGCTTTTGATTTCAAAATTGCTTTTTTTTTAAAAGATCGATAATTTTGCTAAGTCGTGTAAAACTATAGTATGATTTATACTCGAATTAAATATTGATACTCGTAATATTCGATGCTTGATTATAGAATCAATATCGAATATTTAGAGTGGATTTTGAAAAAAGTTGTTTAGAAATCGTTTTGGATGTTATTAAGACGAAATAATCCCTCCACGTTGTAATGTCGTAATTAGTCTTTTTGGACCATGTGATCATTACTCGGCTTCAAAGGGATTATGCTTAACATAATGATTGATACCTTTAGATCCGATAATCGACTATGGAGTCGATATCGAATCCTAGGGACGACGCTTTATTGAAAATAGTACGATAATATCGATATTAGTAACGAGAAAAGAAATAAAAAAAGACGCGACGATGACCTGTATAAAAAAATGGACGGACGAAGAGGAAGAAAGACGAGAGAGAAAGAGAGAATAAGGAGAAGACGGGATTTGAATTTGACACCCTCAACCTACATGCTTAGTCTTCTCGGAATATGGCTCGTCTAGTTGTGGCTTAGGCACGGGAGCTTCGAGATGATATAGGAAGAGTTATGGTGGTTTATAATTGGGATGGGATTTGACGAGTTTTGCTCTCGGGTCTTTGACGAGTTTTGATCTCGGGTTTCCTAAAGGATTTCTAGAGGAACGAGATTGTATGGGATTGTATTGCCTAGGATGTTGATTATTGTAAGGTTGTTAATTGTATGTGTGTTGTAATTGTCGTGGATGTTGTTGATTGTTTCTGTAGATGTTTTTTATGTGTGCAAGGGGGTCTATTTATAGGAGAGGTTCCCGAGCTTGGCTAGGAAAGGTGGTTTGCTTGGGTGAGAAGAAACACCGCTTTGGATAGGAAAAGCATGCAATCATAGAGGAAACAGGATTCCGTTGCTTGGTGGGAAAGAAATCCTCATCCGATTGGAGAAGGAGTCACTCGACCGAGTGACGCCTGGTGCTCGGTCGAGTGCCCGGTTTTGACAACGGTTCAGCGTGATTCGTGAGCTCACTCGACCGAGTGGGCCAGTCCACTCGATCGAGTGGGTCTAGCTCGGGTAGAATTCCTTTTTAGAGATCGAGTTCTATCTCTAACGGATTTGTTTAATTTTTTTTGTAGCTGATTTTTTGCAGTATTGGATTCCTAGTCAGATTTCCAGCGTGACGCAGCTGATATTTACGTCTCGGAAACATCTTTGACCGGGGTTTGACTCGGTCGCTAAAAGACGGTTTTGTCCTTGGTGCCGAATTCGACCCAAATTAGCCTTATTTGACTGGAAACGACCCACTGGGCCTGAATTTGAGGTTAGTTTTGTGAGATTTGTACTTCGTAAAAAACCAAAGCCAAATGCTAACGATTTCGAGCCCATTTTCAAGTATATTAAAGCATGTTTGCGTCCGATCATCGTCGAGTGTTTTTTGGAAACTGCTATAGACACCTAGCAGCCAAATGTGGGTGTCTACAGAACCCGTCCATTATTATGAATTTCATGTTCATATTATTTCCGGGTTGCTATTGTCAACTTTTTTTATAGATGTCAACTCGTTTTCTATGATAACCTTCAGGTCAATTTCGGGTTACACCGGGTCAATTCGAGTTACGAATCAAACTCGAGTCTTCAGTTAAAATGTCGGTTCGAATTTGGATTGCCTTATTCGAATTAGATCAATTTCGACAAGTGTAAATACTCCGCAGTAGTCCGTATATGGGGTAATTTGTGTTCCAAGGGACAAAAACTCTAGGATGAATAGCCGACAATTAGATTAGATTATACTAGCAGATGGAGACATTGATGGGTTGACCTTTAGGCTTTTAAGCAAGCCCCCATACCCATACCAATATACCATACCTCCTTTCTTCTTTCACTCTTTTTCAACAAAATCATTTTATTACTCCTACTATATTATTCCAAAAAGTTAAAGTTGAATACGTACGTACTACATTAAACTCTTTTTTAATCCTTGTTAATTACCCATCAAAACACACCCTATTTACACTAATATTCCCTCCATAGCTATAAACCTATCATGTCCACAGGTGAAAATCAAACCCCAATCTCTTGATAGTGAATTTACTCCTTCAATATTAAACCAAATCATGAAAAGACACAAAAATGAGACAAAAGATGCGGTGTCATGTCCAAAATGGCATTTTAGTAATTTCACACTGCTTCCTCCACTCATTTTATTCCTCACCATTCTTTCTTCTTTTACTACTGCTCATTCGTACTCCACAATATTATTAGTACTGTATTTTATACAAGTACAGCAAAATATTTTTGAATGATGCGCAAATTAAATTAAATTAAATTTTAAAAAAAATCAGAAATATAGACTTTATTATCCGAGTTTTACCAACTTTCTCAACACCTTGACTCCTGATTTTCACCATTTTTCAAGGTTTCATCTTCATCCTTTTTTTTAATATTTATTTTTGTGTAATTTTGTCGATTTTATTGTGGGTTTATGTCAATTCCTCTTTGATCATCATCATCATCTTCATCTTCATCGTCTTGATTCACTCACTGATTGTGTTGTGTTGTGTTGTGTTGTATATTGGCTGAATGACTACTCTGTAGTTCTTCAATTTGTATGGGTTCATCCTATTTTTGTGTTGTTTGACCCTCCGTGGATGGGGATGGATGGATGGCTCTTCATTTTCTGGGTTTTGATTCAAATTCATACATGTCACTCTAATTTGTATCTATGTTTTGATGATAAAAATCTGGAAAACAAACTTCAATTTTAGATCTTTGGATTGACTTCACCTTTTTCTTCTTGCCTGATTTCCTTTACTTTCTTCAATTTTTTCATCATACTTTGCCTAAAATTCGTGTTTTTAATCGTCGACTGATTGTGTGAAACTGGCTTATCTGTGTGCTGGTACTGGTATGGTCTATGGGTTGCCCTACATATAGTGGAGTAAGTCTGTAGGTAAGAGTGTCGATAGCGATTTCATAATAGGAGCACAATCAAGCAATCTACTGCCTCCTTTTGTTTCCGCTCCAACCTTATAAATCAAAGAATTGCGAGTTTTGTCCTAATCCTGTTATAGGAGTATGATTCTTAAGATAACAAGGCCAATAGATAGAGTGATATAATAAAGCTGAATGTCACTGTTCTCTTGAATTTTTCTTGCTGTTAGGGGACTTTGTCCTGGCTATGATGTGGAGTAATAACTTATATGTTCAAGTCGAAGAATTAATCACATACACTGACTTGGTTGAAGCCTACCTGTAGTTGACCTAATTTTCCCTTTCCTCAGTATTTACTGGCTAATAACTTGGATGGGATGAGTTTTGTAAAAACGTTTGTCATTTGCAGAAGCTACAGAAGTCCGTGGTTTCCTCTGAAAGAAGTTGTGTGGTTTGTGTTGTTGGTATGAACGTTCAAGTCGTTTGACTGTGTTGGGGGGTTTTAGGGGTAATCAGGTTCATGGCCTTTCATTGTTTTTATAAAAGAGGTCCTCATAAATGTAGTGGTGGAGGTGAAGAAGCACAGCCCGGAGAAAAACCGTGCAAGACAGCTGAAGCTCAGTTGAATACTACTCGTAGTAATTGGGATGATGTAACCTGCCCAATATGCTTGGATCACCCTCACAACGGTGTGCTACTTCAGTGTTCGTCTTATGAACAGGGATGTCGTCCGTATGTGTGTGACACAAGCCACTTGCATGCAAATTGCTTAGAGCGTTTTAAAACAGCGTATGGGATGCCAGCAAAATCAAAATCATCGTCAACATTGGGCACCGAATCTGGTCAAATTCCTGAGAGTAGTGGTAAGCCGAGTTGTCCATTATGCAGAGGAGATGTGAATGGTTGGATTATTATAGAGACGGCCCGACAATATTTGGATCAGAAACCCCGTTACTGTGAAGAGTCCCAATGTTCATTTGTTGGTACTTTTTCGGAGCTTCAAAAGCATGCCCAAGAAGAACATCCTAATTCTCGTCCATCTAGAATTGATCCTGCACGCCAGCTCGACTGGGAGAATTTCCAGCAGTCGTCAGAAATCGTGGATGTTCTTAGCACTATTCACTCAGAAGTTCCTCGTGGAGTTGTTTTGGGAGATTACGTGATCGAATATGGTGATGATGATGCTACTGATGAATTTGATGACTTCCCTGGGGTTGAAGGAAATTGGTGGAGATCTTGTATACTATACCAGGTATTTGATAGTTTCAGGAAAAGTAGAAATAGGAGGAGGTCAAGAAATAGTGATACAAGAAGGGGAAGCCATGTTTCTAGCTATGATACTTCAAATTCTGATGATGGCTCCGTGATATCTGTAGACTTTGCAGACTATAGAGGAGATGTGACTGATGTCGACTTTGTCAACTCCACAGCCCTTCCAAGAAGTAATTCTAATCATCGAAGGTCAGTCTACCATCTCTTTTATAACTTTTCACGTTTCATGTGCTTGGGATTTGGGAAGACACATGAATCTTCATATCGTGTAGCAGGATTAATAATATAAGATGTCAACATACAATGAAACTCCAAAGTTCAATAACGACCTACAATATTTACCCCATATCAAATGATTGTTTTATGATATCATCATCCATAGGAATCAAGTAGTCCTGAAAATCTGAAATTAGAATCGACCCAACATGATCAAACCCAAACTTGACTTACTGGTCCAATAATTGATCTGGCCAGAAGTGATTCAAATTCAAAGTGACCATAAGAGTTAATTTGAACCCACACTTAATTCATTAAATTAAACCAGTTATCACATTAAATTGAACCGATTTGGCCTGGCCAAAATTGACTGACCCGAAGAGACTCGTATAGTCTAGCACGACCCTATCCGAAATGAGTCAAATGACCCAAGCCGTAGTGATTCGCTCAGGAATATACCATAAAAGCACATCCCGAATGGACTTGAAACACGTAATGACCTGAAATATTACCCAACCGAAAATACTAGAGGCGAACTGACCCAGCCCAAACCTGAAATGTTATTAGAGGATCAATGAACCCATGAGAATGAAAATGAGATGTGCATGAGTGAGCGAATACGTTTGCTACATTTATTGTTTGTTCATCCTCAAAGGCAGGTAGCAATTGTTTACTCCCGCTGTATTGCGTAGAATTACTAGTACCCACATGGGGGGGCACATCCATTAATAGATTGCATTACTCTTTTGGTTTAGTTTTGGGACTGCATATTACAACTTGACCATTTTCTTAAAACCTCCAATTCTATGCACTTGAATAGAAAGGCGACGTAAAGCAAACTACCAGTCCAGAGCCCAGACAGAGGGAGTAGTTTTGAACTTTGGCCAATTGGTTTTTATGTACAGTAAAAAAATTGTCAAAATGTTTTGCATACACTAATGTGTAGATGAATTATCAAGCTTTCATTGTGGATGGTATTATTTTCCATTTATTGTTAACTTTGTTTCAGTTTCTGTTATGTTACCACTTATTACCAGTAGTTATAAGTGACATGTCTATGAATTTTGAAGTTTGTAAGATGAGCTATATGCTTTGCCAGAAGTAGATCCAAGGTTTACTTAGTATGGCAAATGAAAACACAATGAAACTTTAGAAGTTAAACCTACATTTAATCGTGTTTGGTGCAAACACACCCAAATTTGCTTGTAAGCTCAATATATTGGTGTTGATTAGATCCATCTCGGCCTCTTACTACCTTGTCTTCTGAAGGTTGAACTTCCTTTGCATGCTATTCCGATTAAACATTATACTAGTAGAATACCATTTGTGATAATATGCAGTTTAATCACTGATAACATCCCAAGGATTATTTTAGGTTTGAAATGTACGACAAATTTTGAATCTTACACTCTTTGACATCAGACATTTTTGTAAACAAATAGCTAAATAGTTTGATGGGTTTACTACAGATCTGGAAGAAGACGCTCCCGCTTTTATGATCATTAAGTACATAACCGGTAAGTCCCTAACTCCATTTGCTCGGCTTTGTGTTACCTCATTGTATTTGTTCCGGGTTAGTAAATCATTGTGGTGGTGCTAGCTGAGTGCCTCCTAAAACTAGTTGTTTAACTGCTGAGTTGTTGTTGTTGTTGTTGAAGGTGAGGAGAAAGATGGGAGGAGAGGAGCGAAGGAAGGCAGAGCAGTTTCTCTAGTGCAGAATCTAATTATAGGTGCTACCATGAGCATGAGCATGTGATCAGCTCTAGTGTTGGTGCTTTGGCCTCAATTCCTATTCCTAGATTATACTCGTACGTAGTAGTTTTTGCCCTTTTTCTTTGCTCTTGTTACAGAGTATTTGTTTCATTTGTTACTGTCTGTTGTTCCATTTGCTGGGTGCAAGTTTTAGAATCAGATAGACCAAGTTTTAGCAGACCATTTCTCTCTCTCTCTCTCTCTCACTCACTATTTGAAAAAATAATAATAATAATAATAATGATGATGCAAGAAAACCTTGACGAAGTCTGTATATATTTTGATTTTAGGGATTCTCTATTTATGATGGTATAAATCAGATTCATTAAACAAGTCTTGTATTATGGAGTATTTTTTTCAATTAACTCCAACCCTACTTCACATTGTTGTTCAAGGCGGTCTTTGTTTGGGGATGGGGATGATCAATATCCGCATTTTGGTTTCCAAGAGACGGAAATTGATTCGTTTGAAAAGAAGATTGAAGTAGTCGACGAATCAAAATTTGGTTTGGTTGGGAGTGGAAGATATGTATGACTACGGAGTACGGAGTATTATTTATTTATGCCTATATGCGAATTTCCATTGATTCAGTAATCGACCTCAAACCACAAGAAAGATAGATTTAAGCAACCGGATTGACAGACCAAGATAAGATGTGTACCATGAGGCTTGTATCCTCAATGCTAATACTCCTAGATGGAATGAAGTTCTCTTCCGCTCTGGATGATTAACATCATAATCATAATCATAATCATAATCATAATCATAATCCTGCAATAAGCAAAGTAAATAAAATGGAGTACGAGTAATAGATAACTTACCACCGCGACGCAATAACCTGTGCACATCGGACAATTTTTACCACGGTGACAAACTTGTTGAAGTTTGAAAGGCGTAGACTGAGATTATTTTGTTTTGTCCGGTCTAAAATTAACTAATTTCCTTGCTTTTATTGCAATGTCAAACGTAGTACTCCGTAGATAATACGTATTTTACAAACCTTTTTCAACCATAGTGTATCTCTTACGAGTAAAATATTTTCATTTTGATCTAAAGTTAGTTTTTACTCGCTCTAGTCAATTCCCAAGTGAGAAAGAGTGAATCATTTGATTAACAACAATCCTTTTTTTTTGTTTAAAAAAGAACACTCTTAATCGCAAATGAAAATCAAATTTCCAAACTTTGAAGGAGATAAAAAGGCATTATCCACTTAACTAAACTTCTCAACGATACATACACAAAAAAAAAATTACAGTGATTAGAGACTACTCACTCTATTATTGTTCTCCCAACAAAACCCAGAAAAACACAATAATAAACAAAACAAATGAAATAAAAATTAAAGAAAAAGAAAAAAACAAGAGAGAGAGATATAGGAGGAGGTGGGCAATTGTAATTCCCCCCAATTTTTTGCAGAGGAAAATCGAAGAAAGCTCATACTCTTCTTCTTCTTCTTCTTCTTATTATTATTATTATTATAAAAATAAAAATTCAATCTTTCTCCTTCCACTCTTCTATCCCAACTTCTCCATCCATCAATAAGGTCAGATACTGATTCAATTTTGCTCAATTACATACTCCATACCAACCTGGAATTTCGACGTGATTCTCATCAACACTTGTTACTTTGGGATCCCAACTTCAGTTTTCGTTCAAGGGTTTCTCTGATTTTGAATTGGAAATGTCCAATTTTGAGTAACGGTATCATTTCGCGCTTCCCCCTTTCTACCTTTTCAAATTCACCCGCTCTAAACTTGCCAAATTTGCTGATTTCGCAACATTTTTAAGCTGGGTTTTTGTTATTTATTCTTCTTGTTGTTGTTGTACTATTAATTACAGATTGTAGAACAGTAATTAGGATAATGGGGAAGTTTTAATTTTTAGGGTTTTGGGTGCAAGTTCAGATCTTTAGTTCAATTGAGATTGTTTTTGAATTTAGGGTTTTGAGCTGAGTCATGTTTATAACTTCCTCATTTGGGTCATTTGAGCAAGTTTTGCTTTGCTTTCGGTGTCAATGGGTGTTTTGATTATGATTTGAATTGTGAGGGGGAGTGCTACTCTACTCTACTCTACTCTACTCTACACTCTACTGTACTGTAGTGAGTTAGTTACTGTCAGTTGTTTGTTGTTGTATGAGTTTGAGACAAATGGAAGCACAGAAGAATTTGCGAACCGACTCCGCGGAGCTTAAAGCTCAGCTGTTCAAGAAAGTTGGGCAGGATAGGTTTAAGAAGTACTTCCATTGTTTGAATAGATTTATAAATCAGAAGCTGAGTAAGAGTGAGTTCGATAAGTCGTGTTATCGGATACTTGGGAGGGAAAACCTCCCTTTGCATAATCAAATAATAAGGGCCGTCTTGAAGAATGCTTGCAGCGCCAAGACTCCTCCCCAAGCTTATGAAGCGGGCCCCACCAATAAAGTTGACACTGTAGCCGGCAGGAATCCGCCTGCTTTGGAAGATGGGCATCAAAGTTCAGTTGCCCCTATTTGGTCTAATGGGGTTGGTCCTATTTCCCCGCGAAAAGGAAAGTCTACGATTCGTGACAGGAAGCTCAGAGATAGGCCTAGTCCTCTTGGACCGAGTGGGAAAACCGATATCAATTCACATCAGTCAACCACGACAGGTATTGGTGCAAAGTTTCTAGAAAATGGGGACTTGGGCCACTTAGCACCATGTGATTACCAAAGACCTTTGCATCAACTGCAAGGGTTTGCCGAACAGCCAGAGAATAATGAGAGGTTGATAATAAAGAAATCCGCAGATAATTCACGTGTTTTCCATGGTAATGACCAGAATAATGCAGCTGCCATTGGAGATGGAGAAGAGGTGGAACATGCTAGCCACTTGAAATCTTACAGCAATCCATTGATTGCTCCTCTTGGAATTCCTTTTTGTTCAGCTAGTACCGGTGGAGCCCGCAAAGTATTACCTATGACACACGTGGGCGATTCTGTTAGCTGTTTTGATTTAGGTGGATTGTCTGATAGTGTGATGCTCAGGAGAAGGATGGAGCATATTGCTTCCGTACAGGATCTGGGGGTTACATTGGAATGCGCTAATACCTTAAACACCATGGTAGATGTATATGTGAAGCGATTGATTAGTTCTTGTTTAGCATTAGTTGGTTCGAGGTCTGAGCATGACCCGTCCACATGTCCTGTCGTAAAGCAGCAAATGCGTCGCGAGCCTGTCAATGGTATCTGGCCGAGTAATCCCTCACATATGCAAAATAGCGCTGGTGCTATTCCATCAGTTTCGTTGCTTGATTTCAAAGTTGCAATGGAGCTAAATCCTCAACAACTTGGAGAAAACTGGCCATTGTTGTTGGAGAAAATTTCCATGCATGGATTTGAGGAGTAGGACCTATGAGAAGTCAGAATTGCCTTGTACCCTTATTGGGTTTTTAATCTGGCCTATGGAGAGAGAAATTGGGCGGCTTCGCATAGATGATCTCGTCAATCGAACCCTTTCATGTATTCTTAACCAGATAATGCTCAACCCTTGCAAGATCACGTGAGAATTTGAGCACAAGACGTCTGTGTAACTACGGACTTGTGGAGGGGTGCTTGGGGGATGCAGAATGTCCGTAGGCCTTAGGTGATCTCGCTGATGTATGTCTACCATTCTTGTTGGCTGCCTTCTGACGAAGCTGTATAATTTACCGCCAAAAGGAGGAGCCACAGACAAGTTTTTGCAGGGATACTTTTGTTTAGTTTGGTAAAGGTAAAATTTATATAATGTAAGAGCTCCATTTTTGCTGTTCACATGTGTTTTAGATTAATTTCAATATCAATAACAAATTAACATCAGTATGGCTTCTCTTTGTTATTTGACCATACAAGTCGACATTATTGGATGACTTCTCTTTGTTAGCTCGACTCTGACAATTTACATTGCTGGATGGCAGAATGACCTGATGACTTCATACTCAAAAAGAAGCGCAATCAGTTTAGAGAGTCATTTTGCCTTCCCCATTATTATCTAAAACAATAATGAGTCTTTGGCTCCTTAAGAAATGGAAACATAGCTCATATTGTCTACTATATTGGAAAGATTTTAGGCCTTTGAGGAGGGAAAGGAGGGTTCCATTTGCAATCCTCTTCCAATCTCTCCACATCTCTTGGCTATAAAACGAGCCATTTTGCATGTGCATTGCACCATTTTGGTGATTGCCCTTGACCAATTTGGAAGGGAAGGGTACTGCCTAAAAGTATCTTTTTGTTTATCTTATAAAAAGAGCTTCTTCCTTTTGTATTTGTCTTAATACCAGCACTAGTAAGTAGTACGAGTAACTGATAGGCCTTTCATTTTGTTGCTAATGTGAAAATTACTGTAAGTAACCAAAATTCATATTTATGCAATGTCATGAGTTGGGCTTCTTTACTCAAAATTATTGTTATTTCTCCGTAACTTATATTTTTTGTATTTAAGTTTCTGTTAAAGGAGAACTTTTTTTGTTGAGTTTTATACCTATAAATTTAGATACGGTTTTTATCAAGTTTCTTTCTCTTCCGCCTTTCATTTTTCTTTCATTGTATATTGAGGGTTTCAAAGGATGATTCATGTTAAGGGTTATGGCTTTTATGCTGTTACGAATGGGGTTGCTTTTTATACTTACAGGTCAACTGCTGGTGGTTGAAGTGGTAATTTCACTGTTGTAGAAACTTGCGCAGTTTGCTGCACTGAGGTTGTGTTTTCCTGGACCTTATTATCTGGCTGCAGTCAGTATAAAGCCTAAAGGGTTTACAGTATGTTCGGACATATTTGGCAGCGGATGGATTGTAATAATTGTACATGCAGAGATTCAGTGGAAGTGTCTTTGGAGTTTGGAAGGAGGCTAAGAATGGTAGTTTATACCCTTTGATCGAAGTCCTGAAGAATGTGTTTATATGGTGTTTTTCGCCTCCTGTCAAGTTTCAGCATTTGCTTGTAAATGTTCAATTGTAGAGAAAGAAAGTATAGATATATGACATCTGGGACTACCAGCAGGTACGTACACCAACATTACTATAGTGCTTCAAGGGTTTCATAAACGGCAGGGTTAGAGGGGTTAGATATGCAGTCTTGCTCATTTGTTACAGCACACAGGTTGCTTCTGGATGACATACATTGAGAATTGCATAATCGACAGCTACATCCTAGTAGAAAGAAGACTAGCCCGTTTAGGGAGCCATTTTGCTTTTTCCCGTCATAATCTGAAAACACAAAATAGTGAATCTTTGGCTCCATTGGAAATGGAAACAATATGTAGCAAATTAAAAAGGTTGTTGTACTCCGAAAACCTAGTGCTACATCTTATAAAATATTTTTAATAGCACCTTTCATTTTATTATATGCTAGTTTTGTTTTCGACTTAGTAGCTGTTAGTTGCTGTTATTGACATTGCTTTGTTATCTTTTACTCCAACTGCGGAGTATAACTTAATTTTATAGAGGCTCAACAGATAAATCGCCAATAGATAACTTAAAAAGGTTATTTCTTTGTCTGTCTCGTCCACTAATAAATTTGTAAAACATCACTTAACTAATCTCACTCTTTTCCTGCTCTAATATGATTTCAGGGTATCTATACATACACCCAAGGATGGAGATGTCATATGGTTGTGCTGGGAATGTGGATTGTGTAAGCACTTTTCTACAGTATGTTTCTTTTCGATTCTCCATCACTTCAGCTGACTACCTGAATCTTCTGATCTTTGGTTACTGTAAGTTAAGTCACTAATGTTTAATTTCGTGAAAAGTGCGGGACTAGTGAGGGTGGGGCTCAAGCCCGACCCCAAATATAAAATAGGCGAGGCAGCATTGCTTGGTAAAGAAATTAGTTGCTACTCCGTATTTGATTGATAGCATTTTTTTCACGAATTTACATACAGTATGCTTTTGTTCCAGGCAACAACATAGGAGTACATGATACATGTCCACTTCTCCATGAACTCGCTTCATCTACTATCAAGGGCGAACCATGATGATTGATGAGGGTGTCGAGAGCTTCATGCTGATTTGACACAATGCACACTGTACAATGCCGGCCGCTGCTACAGTGCCTTTCAAATTAGACATTCCAATGGTATATGTGTAATATATACTCATACTGTATAAGAATGCCTGCCTGGATTGTCTAGCCCAGAATTAACAGGTATTTGTATTAATTTGTACAGTAAAAAGTGGAATATAATCCGTATTTATTGCCAAAATTTACCACTAGTTAATCAAATACGAAGCACGACATACTCACTGATAGTAATGTCGCAGAAGAATCTAGTCAGTATACGAATAGTTCTCTGTTTTCAGAACTGGGAGCTACAGAGTACATTTTGATTAGGTGAAAATAACCAAAACCATACGAAAGAGAATACTACAAAATTTGATTTCCGATCCTAGCAATATCTCTGTCAAAGACAATCTCGGTTCAGAATCATTGTTTCAAACGACACCAATAGCTCTAAAACAATTGATCCTGAGGTAAGTTAAAGCTACTGGTATTTTTACTGGTGGATGTTCTGACATTGGCTGAAACCTATTATTAATGCAGAAATGTGCGTATATTTACTTGAATATCTGGCAGAGTAATTCGAAACTAGTTCCCATAGGCGAGCGAGCCACCTGGGATTTATTACTGGAAAGATGAAGAAGGTAACCATATGTACAAAAAATGTGTAATCATGGGTCCAATAACAAAACAAAACATTAAAAAAATACTATAAAACAGAGAAATGTAAAGCTTAAGGAGGTGAAGGCGTGGCCGAGGTCTTGCAGATAGGGCACCAGTTTTTGAGCCTCAACCATTGATTTACACACTCGATATGGTACCTGTGATCACATTCCAGTCTTCCCACTTCATCTCCTTCCGCATACTCTTCCTGCATCATCATCAAATAATACAACCATTCAAATCAAATGAAATGCTGCACTCACTCAGATTCCTGCATTACTATTGGGTTTGGTTTTGCATGCAACCTATTTTTTCAATGGGTAAGAAATTTATTACGGAGTATATTTCACACAAGCAAGTCCAAAAGATAAAGACGTTCAGTAGAAACCTGGCATATACTGCATTTGATATCATTTTCATCCTCGCTAGAGTCTATAGTCCTCCGAAAAGTGCTTTTTACGAGGCACTTGGCAAGATCTTCTTCTGGTACTGGTGTGCTCACTGTTCCCATCCTGTCTCCTAAAGCTAACAGTTCCTGATCACATAAATACCAAACCAAACAAGCCCCCATCAGATATGTCAAACTGATAACATCATTATCCCTCCCTCTGCAACTACCCATCAGTTCAGTTCCAAACTACAATTATCAAAGTGACGGAGGAAGAGTTTTGCAAACGAGGAGCAGATTTACAAACCTCATATGACATATTATCAATATCCAGCCTCATGTCACGGTGCTGGTCATGAAAGGAAAGCCCTCCTAGGAAAAGATTAGTCTCCAGAACCAGCAATTGCTGAAACATCAAGTTGATATGATGCGTTAGAAATAATCTAACCACATACTCGTAGTTGCCGCCAATACAGATAATAACATGTTCACTGGTTACCTCATAATTTGGCTCTTCGTCTTGTTCAATTCTGTCAAGTGCCAATAACATCTGTATTTTGCAATAAAAAGAAAAAAAAAGCATAAAAAATCACCCCATAAAAAACAGCAGAGAGGGCAAGCAAATAGATAACAATCTTTCGAATGATCAAGTTGGCTTCACAAAATCTTATGGCATATGTGGCTATGTCAGACCCGAACATTAACCCTATAATCAAATAGGGACTCTAATATTAGACAGTCTCATGGTAAGAATATCGAGACGCGCCCATATGATGGATAACGGTGATATCTTGAAAGGTTTTCCATGAATCAGCAGGCAGAATTTTATTTAAAAGGGTTGGCCTCATAGGCAAGTATTGGCCTCATATATGAGACGGCTATACAAGACTTCACTGTTTGAACATGAGCAAAAGGTTGAGACAATACCTCTGCAATTCCATACTGTCTCAAGGCATCCCGATTCATGAATGAGCGGGAGATTCCAACGTCATAGGGGCCAACCGACCTATTAGGCCGCGTATGCCCATTTCCACTACCTGGTCTACTAAAAGAACTAGTTCTATACGAAGGAATCTGAGCCGATAATTGATCATCTGAACCGAAAGCATTTGCATCACGAGACATGTCGGCCTCAGGTGAAGAAGGGGCCTCAACTACTGGCAATCTGTTCCTAGTATCCTGATTTGAAAGCCTTGTTCTGATTGTAGACCTCGGATTCCTAGGGCTCAAGTTTCTGATTGGCCTTGAATCTGATATAGAGACACCACGACTGATGTTGTCATTCTTTCTATCATTCAGAGAAGGCGTCCCGCTCATCTTCTTGCCTCGGGAAGTCAAACTAATCTCAGGCTCGCCAATTCTCTTCTTCCCCGTATCCTTCCTCCTACCTAAACTCGACTCTGGAGGTGAAGAGCAGCCTGATGGAACAACATCGGAAACCGAGTTGCATCTTAAATTCCTCAGATTATATCGGCTGGTACCAGCACCGTTCCTTGACCCTTGGTTGGTCTGCTTAAAGGAAAAGGAGCCAGAAAAAGCGACTCCAGAATCTTGCTTCCCCAACCCTAACCTCTGAGTTTTTCTCTTCACAGGTCTGTTAGTGGGCCCGGAAGTGTCACCAAGCTCATTCCTATTAGGCTCCGGATGAACCTTGATTTGAGCCTTTCCGGATTTAGGAGTGGAATCTGATACTTCCTCAGAATCGTCCTGAATGCTGCTTGATTCTGAACTGGTTTCAAGGTTGAAAGATATTTTCTTTTTGGACCCGGAAAAGGATTTCCTTGAAGTATTTAACGAGGCAGGAGACTTGGAGGAACTTCCAACAATTTCCTTGCCATGTGTAGATCGAAAAGGAGTCTTTGGGGATTTCACTTTGCTAGGAGAACCAGTTTGGGCATCTTTCATTTGGTTTAACCTACTACTGCATCCAGCTCGGCTACAGACCTGGACATTTCGATCCTTGTTGTTTTCGGCCAAGTCTCTGAGCAGTCCAGTTCCCCTTCTTGAGACAACTATCCCACCAGAAGATCTTCGGCTTGAAAATTCGTCCATGAGTGATCTACAAACCTTCAGCTCTGAACAACAAATAGACCAGTTTTAGCAACCCAATTTCAGGAAAAAGAAAACAATATTTTCCATCAAAAGCAAAACAACCAAGATTACACCTTAATTAGAACTGTCTTTGGATCAGTAACATAAATAGATAATGCACATCACGAGTAACAGGATTCAACCCTTACAAATTAAACAAAAACACTAATGAGTGGTTGAACCATCAGAGCATTAGAAAGGCATTTGTGTCTCTCTTTAAATAAAATAAAAATATATAAAAAAAAAACACTTCTATCTATAGTTGCAATTACCAAACTAAAACATTTGTACAGTCAGGGCTCATAAATTCGAGTATGGGAGACGATTCAGGATAATACACATGAGGTACCATCATCTTAAATTAACTCGAGTGAACCTAAGAACCTTTGAAGTTCGGAATCCAAATGGTTGAAACACACATTAAGCAAGCATCAATGGGAATAACTTTACACAAAGGCCAGAATATATCCAAAAGTAACCAACTCTACAAAAGCTAACATATGTTTCGCAACATATGCTTTTACATAAGTTTTGCTTTCATGATCTCAATGACTGAGGTTCCTATCTCCCCATTATGATCATAGCAAAGCAGAAGAGTAAATTCGAACCTAAGATGATATACTTTCAACTATCCAATTATGCTTTTGGTATAAAGCAAGCTACAAAAATGGTTTTGATGCTAACAGTGGTCGATCCCCCGTCACAAGCACCATCACTAAATAACAACCATTAAGATAGTCGATTTCTCAATTATCAAATCCAGTAAAAGGTCATAAAAACTAAGCTGTAAATTTGGTAGAACGTTACAACACGAAGCAATTAACAGTAAGCTGTAAAACAACAGCGGAACTCCCCTCAGTATTTGAGGACTTTACATGGTTCAAACTCATACTCTACTCTACATACGTGAACTAGAAACGGGGCTATATATAACTGTGATTGAGTAAGTTAGATGTATGCAACCTCACGGTTATGCCGAAAGGGTCAGGAAAAGATTAGGATTACAGGTTTCAAAAGCCAAACATACTCCTAAAGAGAGACTTAACAGAAATAGCATGATACAGTATAAATAAAACTGTTATAAAGTCCAGATACATCCTTCCTGAAGTAATTCTTGAGATAGACCTTCAAAAAGCATCAGTACCAACATAAAGTTTCTGCCTTTCATTTCTTCTTTTGGTTTTAGTCAGAAAAAAAAGACATTCCATTGAATCACAACCTCATCCTTCAACAACAAAAATGGAAACCTTTCACCAGACAATATTCCTGACAACCAACAATGATAACAAGAAAAGGTAACAACATGCCAACAAAACAACACCTACAATATTTGGATCAAATATTTCAATCAAACCACCCATTATGGTAAAGAAACCAAAAACACCGGAAGATGTCTTAATCTAACGGTTCGAATCCCCCTCCCCCAGCCTTGTGGCTCAAAAAACATACTCCAATACCAATATGGATGTAATTAAAGAAAGGAAAAGAAAAATGAAGATTGAATCAGATAAAAGTAAACACAATCTGATTATTTGGATCAAATTACGAAAAACAATAGGTCTACGAGAATCTATTACGGATCAAATATCACCCATATATGATATAAAATATAGATAACTAGTAGCGAATGCTTGTCTTTATCTATGATAACATAGATACCCGTAACGAATAGGTTGGTCACAGATAAGAATTTGCGATATTTTAAAAATAAGAAATGAATCTAAACAAGCAGTGCTGAGAATCAGCAAGACTCAAACTTTCTCTGAAAAACATGATATATTCATAATAATCATCTAGGAATATGAAGAAAGTAGAAAGAAAAGGGAAAGATAACCCACATGGTAAAAAAAATCTCATGTACTCCTTCTCCCTCCACCAGTCCACCCAGGCCCCAAATAAAAAGAAACTAAAAGCTTCCCTTATATTTTCTTCTCCTATCTTTGTATGAAAAATTATCTCCACCCTATCTATATTGAAGGACAGGTAAAGAGACCTTGTTTTGACCAATTCTTCAGCTTCAATTTTTGATGATTACTTTATTTATTTTGTTGGTATTTTGTTTATATATAAACTCTGAGTTGTATGACCAAGAGTGCTTTTATCCTCAATTTTAGGGGCTTATCAACTTCCAACCCTTCAATTTAGCCTAACTTGAAACAAAAACAATAACCAATAACCAATAACAAATCAAACCCACAAATAATAATAATAATTATAATTATAATTATATACAAATAAATACTCCCCCTTTCACCAAATAGGAGTACCAGTATTATTTTTTGACCCTAATCTATGGAGTATATATCCAAGGTCCCTATAACTCCACCTTTACTACTTCCTCATGCTTAAATGATTAAAATAAAAATAAATAAATTATAGGCCCACCTTTATTTAGAATAAACACCCCAAAAGATAGAATTATATGATGAGTAATTTTCTACCCGTCTAAAATCCAAACTAAATTGGACTTTGACAAAGAATTCATGCAAAATAATATTGTGGGTATTATCTTGATAATAGTAAAGGAGAAGGTGAATTGCAAGAAATGCGCTTCTTTGTTGGTTTGTTATTGGTGTTAGAGAGAGAAAGCGAGAGGAGGAGGAGGAGGAAGAGTTGTGGGAGAAAGACGTGTAAAATGAAAGATCCGAGGCCAAAGGGGTATACGGAGGGAGTAGTAACAAAGGAACAATGGTTTTAATTTTTATGTTATTTGGTGAAAGTATAGCCGTCAGATTTGGAGGAAAGTCAATGATGGACGGCTTTTGATGGAATATATTACGTCCTTCTTAAGGACTCTATCTATCAAATTACCATCATTGCACCCTCCTACTCCTTATATTATACTCGACGTACAACGAATCTAAATTTCCAGAATAAATTGAGATTTTCAGTTTAAATGGAAAGTTTTAAACTACCGAGTATTAGTTAGTAAGGTAATAAATCTGGTCTAATAGTATGCACAAATTCTTACTTGTGACGGCTCAAATATCACCCATGTGAGTAGATAAGACAAAAACAAAATGTTTACCCATGTTTTGTCTTATTTACTACTCATCCGTTCCAACGAATTGTATACATTTATTTTTTTGACACTATTTATAAGTAAGATGAATTTTCGATATAACTTCTAATGTATAAGATAAAATATATTCATGTGAGATTTTGTTTAAATCGTCTAATCGAATACATTATGAATATCAATTTTTAGTAATATGTAACTAAAGATATAGACAAAAGAAAATGAGTATCGACATACGTGCATAAAGTAAATGTATACAAATGGTTGGAACGGATACATGAGTAGTATTTAACCCGTCAACAAGCAAGACTTGTTGAATAGTATGTGACGGTTTTATTAAATAATTGTGTCATAAATTAATTGATTAATACTAATTAATATTCTTATTAAGGTAAGAAGGGATATGATATGATATGAAAAAGAATGTGGTTTGTTTGTGGTATGGGGAAGTGAATAAAATATGGACCAACCCGACATAGCCAGCTGACCAATATAACTTGTTCCACTAATCCACTTATTAATCTTGTGTTTGTTATCTTTGTTGTTTAGTTTAATGACTTCATCAACAAAGATGTGGTCTTTACTTGTGTGTTGTTAATTAAAGTAGTGGGGGCTGGGGGCTTATTTCTTCGATGGGATAGTTTTTGTTTCATCTCCATCTCTTGTGTCTTAATTACTAGTAATAATCATTTTCTTTTGTTATATAATCCCTAATATTTTCTTCTTCTTAGTCATTTGTTTACATTTATTATAAATAATTTTTCTTTCATTTTATTAAGATTGTTCGGTTTCATTAAAATTCTCCTCACATATATAAGACAATCTTTTTGAGACGGGGTTAGTATAAAAGATAAATTAATGACGGAAAGGAAAAAAAGTACGATATGTTTTATTGACAAAGATTAGAGAAGGGATAGCAAGAAATTGTTTTAATATTATCAAAGATAAAATAGTGAGTATAAACATATAAAAAAAATAGATCGAATTGTATTGTGAATTGTTGAACGAAACACCAATAAAAAAGGTAGACTATTGACATGAATAGTGAAAGTATTTATTTTTGGATGATGATAGAGCGCCACCGGAATAAAATAATAAAATCTTGAAAATCTTTATTTTGATTTGGGTAAAATTCAAAAGGGCATACATGTAATTTTATCATTTATTATTTATTATAAATTATTTAATTAAGAATATTTTAAATAAAATAATGTTTACCGTATCTTTTAATTGATTCTTCACCATTATTTTACGAATTACTGATTCACAAAATCTTGGAAAAGACGGTCTCTCAATAACTTATCGAGAGACCACTCTTCTGTACCACTTTATGTCATATTCGTACCATGACAACTTTGTTTTGTACCTGTTTTTATAACAAGCGTATCATCTTTATATTTGTATACTCTTTTATGTTAATCGTACCTACTTCGGTAAGGTTTGGTACCACTGTCACTTTCATTTGTACTTAGTCTCTCAATAAAGTTAATGAAAGACCGTCTCTCAAGAGACCTACTCAATTGTAAAAAAAAAAGTGACACTCAAGTGACGAATTGTCAAAAAAAATGTCGTCGATGCCAAATAAGTAAAAAAAAATGATACCGAGTGACGAATTGGTAAAAAAAATATAATCGTGTTACGGATTAAAAAAAAAATAACCGATGCAAGAAATTGGTAAAAAAACGCAATCGGTGCCAAATTGTTACGGATTAAAAAAAATAATCTGTTCCGGTCACGGAAACAATTCACCCGGCCTAGGATCCGGGCTGTATAATCGGGTTAATTGCGAACAACTGATCGTTTGATTTCCCTTGGTCTCCCCTTTCTCTCACTCCTTAGATCGGACCTTCCCGGCGGAAATGGCCTGCTCCCTGCACAATGAACGCACAGGGCCTCGGAGGTTGTCCGAGGAAACCCTCTCCGATGCCTAAGTCAGTCCGTGAAATGCCTTGACGAACCTAGCTCGTGAGGAACTAGGCGGCGTTTTAGGAGTAAGAGTCTAGAGAGAGAAAATCCAACCCCTCTCATGTGGGAAATGGGGAGGTATTTATACCTTCCCACAAGAGAGAGAAGAGAAAGAGGAATGGTTGGATGGGAGAGTGACAAGTGGTGGCCTCCCATCCCTCCATTCCCAATTACCTTAGGCAAAATGACGGATGGGTCCTTGGTTCCCTTTTGGCTTTATTCAGGCGGGGATGCCTTGGACGCAGGCGGCAGGCCTGGTCTACTCCGTTTGGCGGACGGCCCAAGGAATTGGGGCCACACTTGGAGATTCCAGTAACTGATGGGAAAAGCAGCAGGACAGATCCTTCCCCCTTCTTGGGGCTCGGTCGCCTCGGGGCCCGATTGGCGGGCGGCCAATGACAGGCAACCAACCCTCATCAATTGGCCCTCGCCGGCTGAGGAGGAACGGGGTTCCAGCTCGGCAGGCGATGTATTTCCCTAGGACAGCGGGAGGTTGCCTCTTTGGGTACTTGCATTTAATGCGTCGCATGTTCCCGAGGGAACATGCTTTAACTTCTCTGGGCACGCAGGGAGTTCAAGCGTCCTTTGTTATGATTACCTTCCTCTGCATAGAGAATTTTTGGGCAGCGTGCCGCTTCGCTGATTGGCTTTCTCCTTCGCAGAGGTGGTTGGGGTGTCATTAATGCGATATTTTCCTTAGTATAAAACCTTTAGCTTCCCTGATTACTTTGTGCTTCATTCCACCCTCAATCTTTACATTTTCTTCATCTTAAACATGGCTTGGATTAAGAAAAGTATTGTCCGCCGCGGAGTCAAACACGTTTCCTTTATCTTCAGAGGATTTTGGCGACTTAGATATGCACGAGCTGCTTATTTAACTGTCCGCCGGAGCCGTTGCTCCCGACTTCGCCTTCGCCGGAGGAGAGGGAAGGCCTCTGTCAGGATGGGCAAGCGCCCCAGGAGGTCCTCTCCTCCTGCCGTGCCTAGATTTAGGCGTTGCCCCCAGGGAGGGGGCTGCTATGACAGGGGGTGCCATGAGTGTTTTCCATGGCTGCACCCTGAACAATTTGGCCCTAACTCCGATACCGACTCTTCCCTGGAGTCGGGCCCTTCTTCGCCTGTAAAGAAAACAGGCTGTCGTACTTGCGACGATTCTCGAGCCGTCCCTTTTGGAAGGGATTGGGAAGACAGCAGCCGTGATTCCGACGACAGTGAAGGCCTCGGCTGCCTGAGTGATAGGGACGAGGATGGGGCTGCAACTGACCCCTTTCTGGATTCCCCAAGTTGGGATTGGGGTTCGGCTCTCGGGAGCCCAGGCAGTCCTGGAGATTACTCTCCAGATTTGGGGGACGACTAGGCCTGCGTGGTAGGGCCTTTAATTTCTGCCAGGCTGGAATTTTTCCAAGCCTTATGTAATTTTTCTTTCATGTATGCCTTATGATGTATCTTCCGCTTGCGGTGTTTTCAATGAAATGGATATTTTGCGTATTTGAATTTTTAATATGGGTTTATTAATATTTATTTATTTGTTATCATTCTTTTTCTTGGGAAGCTGCCTAGGGCGACCCTTCCCAGAGGTGACACGTGGACCGCAGCCTTTGGGCGAATTTCAAAGGGTTGAGTGACTCTTGCCATGCCTTCCTCTATAAAAGTGATCCACTATCCATCACTCTCCTCTTTTCCAATCTTTCTTCTCTTTTTACATCTCTCATTCTTTCTTTCTTGTCAAAAATCTTGGAGTATTGACGAATCGTATCTTTTCTTGCATCTCCATTTCTCTGAGACTTCTTTCTTCGGGCTTGCGGCGCGTTGTCAGGCGATCTTAGGTCAGATTTTCATCCTCCACTCTCTTTTTCTCTTCGATTTCCTTTTTTCCGCATCTTTTTAGAGTAATCATGTCTGGAACCCGAGAAAGGATTTTGCCCTTCACTGACCCATCAAAGAGGGGAGAAGGGATGGACTTCGCCTCCTCCTCTAGGGAGGTTGGCCTTGAGGATGAGCGTTCGTCGGGAAGTGGGGGCGGCAATTCTCCTGACCCCCCCTCGTATGATGCTGTTGATTCAGACGACGAGGCGCTGGAAGTTGACCCTTCCAGAACTTCCGGCCCCCTCGTTCGTCGGGAAAGGGGTAGGGTTTATTGCCTAGATAAGGTTAAATACCGCATCCCTCTGAGTACTTTTCCCGATCCGAAAAATCGGGAGGTGATCCTTGCTAAGAACGCTGCCGTTGTGATTGAGCGGCTCTATAATTTCGGGGAAGGGTATACTGTTGTTATCCCCGACGAAAAAGATACGGTATGCAACCCACCGGATGGGTGCATAGCTGTTTACCACAAATGTTTGGAATTCGGCCTTCGTTTCCCCCTACACCCTGCTTTAGAGGAGATCTTCAGGCGCATGAACGTCGCCGTCGCGCAGCTGACAGCCACAGCTGTCAGGGCGCTGATTTCATATGTATGGACCTGCCTTTTTCACCGCATGGAGCCTTCTATCGACGCCCTGCGGTTTATGGTGGGATTACAGATGGTTTCTTCTGGGAGTTCGGGCTCCCCTGGTTATTGGTCCCTCTTGAGGCAGAAGGGACATTGTTTGGTGTGGCCTGGTATGGACAGCTTGAGGGATTGGAAGAACAACTTCCTTTACATACACAGCACCCATGGGTGGAAGATTCCTCGTCACTTCAGGAATCATGTCCACACCAGGATGGAGACCCCTGAGGAGTATCACCCTGGCGTGGGTGGAAAGGCCTTGGAGGTTAAGCTAAGTGAGAAGGAGAAAGAGTTGACGGCCTACTTTGCAGGCCATTCTAACAAGTACGGGGTGTATGGCCCCACCTTATGGCTCCCTCATGCGGAGCTTATAGCGACTGATAATTATTTGACCCGGTTGGGCATGAATCCGGGTCTAGACAAAGGTAGTTCAGGAGCGTTGGTGATTCCTTCCTACTCTTTTTTTTTTCTTTTGAAAATGCCCTGACAGCCTGTTTGTTTGTCTTGCAGCTCTTGCCACTTTTATCTGGAAAAAGGGGGAGGTGAGGCGCCTGGGGCTAGACGAGCACCTCACTGTTATCCAAAGTCGCCCTTCTCTTCCCCCTGGTTTTAGGAGAGGCGAGAAAAATCTGATGAAGCATTTGAAGGGCCTGTCATTCAGTAGGCCAAGGCTTCCCCCTCCTCCTCGAGTTACGCCCGCCAAGACGGCGGTTTCTGAGGCTACTCCTTCGCCAGCTGCGAGGGCGATTGCTTTTGAGGCTACTCCTTCGCCTATTGGCAGGCAAGAGGGCCTTTCAGCAGGGATTCAAATTCCCTCGCAGTCGCGGACCGCAGGCTCCGAGGAGACTGGGGAGAGTACCCCCCGGTCACTGACCAGAAAGAGGAGTCGGGAGGCCCCTAACGTTGACCAGGTGGTGGATTTGGAGACTACCACGCCTGAACCCAAGCGTTTTGCTCCGGAGATTCCCGCCACCCTTTTATCTGAGGAGAATGTTGAGTTCCACTATAATGCGGGCGACAGCCAGGATATTTCTGCCCTGCTTTCCGACTCAGGGGCGGTTTTGACTGACCATCTTCTCAAGACCGTTAAGTCCGCTGCCAGTCAAGTGACCCAGTATATTAAGCGCACCTCCCGAATTATGCAGGCTTCCGCGGAGCTGGCTGCCCTTGGTCGCCTGAGTGATGAGGAACTAGCCAACCCAGACCGCCTTTCTGCAGTTGAGAGAGATGTTGCTCTCATTGCCAGCCTGAAGGATCAGTTGGCAAAAAAGGAGATTGAGCTAGAAGAGGCCGGGGGTCGGGCTATCCATTGGAAGTTTGAGAGCGAGAAAGCTACGCGGGAGGTGTCTCGCCTGGGAGAGGAGTCCAAGAGGGCACAGCAGGCCTTTGCTGAACTGGAGCGGGCCAGAAAAGCTTTGGCTGAACTGGACCATGCTAAGAAGAGCGTTGTTGACCTTGGTGATCGCCTTTCTAAGGCAAACTCTGATCTGCAGACGGCCCTTGGCGATTTGGCGGCGAAGACCGAGGATCTGGCGACGAAGACCAAGGACTGGGAGAGAGAGAGGAGTGAGATTCTCCAGGAGGTGGAAGTGGCGGTGTCGGCGGGCTTCGTTAATGGTGCCAATTCCTGCTTGAAGGTTGTGATGGAGGCTGTCAGGGAGATGTTCCCGGGTTTTGACGAAGATGCTTTCCGGACCCTTTACACAGCTAAGGATGAAGCTCAAATGCGTAGGCTGTCTGAGGGAGAGGCTTCTGGCCCAGACGCTCCCCCTGCTTAACATGGAGGGCAGTCTTCCTCAGAGGGCTCTTGCTCGTCCCCTGCTGCGCCTGTGCCAACGCTTTAATTTCCTTACTTCTTTGCGCGCCGAGCCCTTTGGTGGCTGGCTGCCGTACTCTTGGTTGTAACTGTTTGTCTTGAAAACTTTGAAAACTTATGTCTTGTGTTTCCTTGACGCTGCTTTTTCTTCTGTATGTGAATTCTGTTTGCTTTTGTACATTTTGATTCTTCATGAGTTTGACTTGTAACCCATCCGCCTGTAGGTAGGAGGGTTTTTATCTGCTTGGCCTGTCCCTGGTTTTTGTTTGAAATCCAGGGAGCCTGCCCCCTGCCTGCCTAGGGGTAGGAAGGGAGGTTTCTCAGCGTTTTTTATACAAGGTTGAGGGGCCTGCCCCCAGTCCTTGTTAGCCTGGCCTGTCCCTGGCTTTTCGTTCAAAGTCCAGGGGGCCTGCTCCCTGCCTGCCCAGAGGTAAGCAGGGTGGCCTTTGCGTTTTTTATACAAGGTTGGGGGGCCTGTCCCCAGTCCTTGTTAGCCTGGCCTTTCCCTGGCTTTTCGTTCAAAGTCCAGGGGGCCTGCCCCCTGCCTGCCCAGAGGTAAGCAGGGTGGCCTTTGCGTTTTTTATACAAGGTTGGGGGGCCTGTCCCCAGTCCTTGTTAGCCTGGCCTGTCCCTGGCTTTTCGTTCAAAGTCCAGGGGGCCTGCCCCCTGCCTGCCCAGAGGTAAGCAGGGTGGCCTTTGCGTTTTTTATACAAGGTTGGGGGGCCTGCCCCCAGTCCTTGTTAGCCTGGCCTGTCCCTGGCTTTTCGTTCAAAGTCCAGGGGGCCTGCCCCCTGCCTGCCCAGAGGTAAGCAGGGTGGCCTTTGCGTTTTTTATACAAGGTTGGGGGGCCTGCCCCCAGTCCTTGTTAGCCTGGCCTGTCCCTGGCTTTTCGTTCAAAGTCCAGGGGGCCTGCCCCCTGCCTGCCCAGAGGTAAGCAGGGTGGCCTTTGCGTTTTTTATACAAGGTTGGGGGGCCTGTCCCCAGTCCTTGTTAGCCTGGCCTTTCCCTGGCTTTTCGTTCAAAGTCCAGGGGGCCTGCCCCCTGCCTGCCCAGAGGTAAGCAGGGTGGCCTTTTCGTTTTTTACACAAGGTTGGGGGGCCTGTCCCCAGTCCTTGTTAGCCTGGCCTGTCCCTGGCTTTTCGTTCAAAGTCCAGGGGGCCTGCCCCCTGCCTGCCCAGAGGTAAGCAGGGTGGCCTTTGCGTTTTTTATACAAGGTTGGGGGGCCTGCCCCCAGTCCTTGTTAGCCTGGCCTGTCCCTGGCTTTTCGTTCAAAGTCCAGGGGGCCTGCCCCCTGCCTGCCCAGAGGTAAGCAGGGTGGCCTTTGCGTTTTTTATACAAGGTTGGGGGGCCTGCCCCCAGTCCTTGTTAGCCTGGCCTGTCCCTGGCTTTTCGTTCAAAGTCCAGGGGGCCTGCCCCCTGCCTGCCCAGAGGTAAGCAGGGTGGCCTTTGCGTTTTTTATACAAGGTTGGGGGGCCTGCCCCCAGTCCTTGTTAGCCTGGCCTGTCCCTGGCTTTTCATTCAAAGTCCAGGGGGCCTGCGCCCTGCCTGCCCAGAGGTAGGCAGGGTAGCTTTCTTTGGTTTGCGTTGGGGGGTTCACTTTTCCCCATTTTGGCAACAGGGGGGCCTCCCCCTATTGCCCCCTGCTCGTTTGTGTGTGAAAGACGCGAGTGTGAACAGGCAACGAGTATAAACCTGCATTTTCTCATTTCTCTTAAATTTTTCTTCTTGACATAGGGGTGGTCGGAGCCGTCGACATTTCTGATCGTCCTCCGCCTTTTTACTCTAGTAAAAGTAAAAATTGCCTACACTCTTGCTTAGACGTAATATTTCTTTAGTGTATCTGCATTCCAATGAGCGCTCAGCTCCTGTCCCTCTAGATTGGATATCCTGTACGTGCCTGGACCCAAAACCTGAGTTATTTGGTATGGGCCCTCCCAATTGGCACTTAGTTTCCCATGCTCTCTTGATTTTCCAGTTGCCTGTGTTTTTCTTAGGACTAGCTCGCCCACCTGAAAGCTCCTCTGCCGGACTTTGCTATTGAAGGCTTTCCTCATTCGCTGCTGGTAGGCAGCGATATTTGTACCGGCTTCCTCTCTTAGCTCACTTACCAGGTCCAGGGCCTCGACCATCACGGCTTCATTCTCAGCCTGGTTGTATAGTTGGGAACGCAGAGAGGGAATCCTTGTCTCAATCGGCAATAAAGCTTCTGCTCCGTACACCAAGCCAAATGGGGTCTGGCCCGTAGACTCCTTCCTGGTAGTTCGGATGGACCAGAGTATGCTGGGGAGTTCATCAGCCCACCTACCCTTGCAGTCATCCACCATTTTCTTCAGGCCATTCAGAATCTGTTTGTTGGCTGCTTCTGCCTGCCCATTGGTTTGAGGGTGACAGACTGCTGAGTAGGCGACTGAGATGTTGTGGCTTTCTAGCCAGATCCTTAGTGGGTCATTATCGAACTGCCTGCCGTGGTCGAACACTAGCATCTTCGGTACACCGAACCGGGTAATGACATTCCGCCAGATTACCTTTCGAACAGCCGGCTCAGTGATGTTGGGCACTGCTTCAGCCTCCACCCATTTGGTGAAGTAGTCTATGGCGACTATCAAAAATTTTCTGCCCCCTGTGGCCACTGTGAAGGGCCCTAGAATGTCCATCCCCCATTGAGCAAAGGGGATGGGAGATAGGATTGGCCTGAGCTCCTGGGCTGGAGCATGGATCGACGGGGCGAAGAGTTGACATTTTCTGCATTTCTGGGCCAGGCTCCTGGCATCTGCCAGCATGGTAGGCCAGTAGTAGCCTGCCCTGAGGGCCTTGTGGGCCAGCGACCTCCCGCCGATGTGATGTCCACAAATTCCTGAATGGATATCATCCAACACTTCAGCAGCCTGATCCGCCCGTAGGCATTTAAGCAGGGGATAAGTAAAAGATTTTTTGTAGAGTTCTCCATTAACGAATATGAACCAGGCTGCTTTAGCCTGTACCTTCCTTCTTTGCAATGGATCTGGTGGTAGGGCACCGTGCCTTTTATACTGGACGAAAGGGGTCATCCAGTTTTCTGGCTCTTCTTCCATGGTATTAATCTCTTGACCAGGATTGGTAGACCTTTCGTGTAAAACGTCCACCCATACCGACCTCCGGATATCCTGCAGACTGGAGCTTGCCAGTTTTGACAGGGCGTCTGCTCTGTTGTTCTGGGATCGGGGAATTTGTTTGATCTCGTATGATTTCAGGCTGGATAGCTCTCTTTTTACCATTTCTAGGTATGAGGCCATTGTTTGGTCTCTGGCTTCGTATTCCCCATTAATCTGGTTGGCGATGAGTTGGGAATCTGTCGCCAAGATAATTCGCTCCGCCCCTGCAGCCTTAGCTAACCTGACGCCTGCGAGTACTGCTTCGTACTCTGCCTCATTGTTTGATGCTGGGAAGACGAACCTGAGAGCATGTTCAAAGTCGGCTCCCTCTGGGCTGGTTAATACTACGCCTGCGCCTGCGCCGCTGGCCGTGGAGGACCCATCAGTGTGCACGACCCACTCCTGGGCAGGGGCTTCCTCTTCCCCTGAATGGGAGCACTCAGCCAAAAAATCTGCCAGGGCTTGGGCCTTGATGGCTGTTCTTGGCTGGTAAGATATACCCAGCCCACTCAGCTCAATTGCCCATTTTAACAACCTTCCCGATTTTTCGAATTTTTCCAACACCTTTTCCAGGGGTTGATCGGTGAGGACAATGACTGGATGCGCGTCAAAATAAGGTCTGAGCTTCCGGGCTGCAATTATGACCGCGTAGGCAGCCTTTTCAACCATGGGATAATTCTTCTCAGCTGCCCCCAGCGCATGACTCACAAAGTATATAGGCTGCTGGGTGCTTGCTTCTTCCCGCAGGATGACTGCGCTGACAGTTATGTTAGTTACCGCGATGTAGAGAAAAAGTTTCTCTCCTGCTACTGGTCTTGCCAGGGTAGGGAGACTCTTAAGATGGTCTTTCAGTTGCTCGAAGGCTTCTCTCTGCTCGCTTTCCCATTTGAACTGTTTGTTTCCTTTCAGAATTTTGAAAAAAGGAGTGGCTCTGTCTGCTGATCGGGCAATAAATCGTGCCAAGGCGGCCATTCGTCCCGTCAGGCGCTGGATGTCCCTGATGGTCTTGGGTTCAGGGAGGTCTAAGACCGCCTGAACTTTTTCAGGGTTGGCATCAATACCCCGAGAACTGACCAGAAAACCTAGAAATTTTCCGGAGCGGACTCCAAACGTGCAATTTTTCGGATTCAGTTTCATTTTGTAAGCGCGCAGAGAACTGAAGGTTTCCTGCAAGTCTGTCAGGTGTTCCTTGTCTTCCCTGCTTTTTACGATGGCATCGTCAACATAAGCCTCGATGTTTCTACCTTTCTGCTTCTCAAACACTTTATCAACCAGACGCTGGTACGTAGCTCCCGCATTTTTGAGCCCGAAGGGCATCATCTTGTACATGTACGTGCCCGAACTGGTGATGAACGCGCACTTCACCCTGTCTGGCTGCCATAAGTACACTTGATGGTAGCCTGAAAAGGCGTCCAAGAAGCTTAGCATGGTGTAGCCACTAGTGGCGTCTACCAGTTGATCGATCCGAGGGAGCGGATAGCAGTCCTTCGGGCAGGCTTTATTCAGGTTCGTAAAGTCGACGCACATTCTCCATGCTCCAGACGACTTTTTGACCATAACAACATTTGCCAGCCATTCTGGGTAGTCGCAGACTTCAATGAAGTCTGCTTTCAGGAGCTTACTGATCTCTTCCTTGATTGCCGCGTCTTTTTCTGCAGACATATTTCGTTTCTTCTGTTTTACAGGGCGAGCCTCTGTGCTTACGTTCAGCTTGTGAACGATGCATGAGGGATCAACGCCGGGCATCTCGTCTGCGGAGTAGGCAAACACGTCTTTGTTTTCTCTCAGAAGTTTGATCAGTTCGGCCTGGTAGGATTCCTCCAAGCCTGTTCCTACCAAGACCTGCCTTCCTGGTTCTAAGTCCACCAGCATACTGTCACCTCCTGGCTCCAGGCGGTCGGGCATCGGGTGCTCAATTGGGACTTCACCTTCCCTGCAGGGGGAACTGTCAGCTTTTCTTTTTCCTTTCCTGTCCTTCTCATGTTCTTGTAGGGCCACGGAGTAGCATTGTCTAGCTGACTCTTGGTCCCCACGTATCTTTCCTTCCAGCCCGAAGTCTGTGACATATGCAATGGTGAGAGCTCTGATGGAGATTGCTGCCTCGATTTCATCCAGGGTGGCCCTGCCAATCAGGGCATTATAGGCAGACCTTGCGTCCACAACGACAAAAGTTGCCCTGACATTTCTGGCTGCGGAACCCTCCCCGAAGGTTACGGGTAAGTCGATGACGCCCATGGGCAGCACGCCAGCCCCACTGAATCCATACAGGGATCCGGGAGCAGGCCGCAGATGCCTTTTTTCCAGGCCCATTTTTTCGAAAGCATCCTTGTACAGAAGGTTTGTATATGCGCCTGTGTCTACCATACATCTTCGCACAATATGGTTGCTGATTTCTAGGGACAGCACCAGAGGATCACTGTGCGGATATATCACCCGCCCTGCATCATCAGGGGTGATGCTTAGTGTCACTCCTTTTGGGCTCCCTTCTTTCTCAGCGTAGCAGATTTGGTTTCTCAGCTCTCGCATTTGCCTTTTTTGACTTCTTCGGCTGAGCTGGCCCTCAGTGCCCCCTGAAATCACGTGGATTATCATCCGGTTCTGCGCAGACCCCTCTGGTTTCTCAGGCATTTCCTTCTGAGTCTTGTTTTTAGCTGCATAGTTGGCCAACCATCCGTTTCTGATTAATTTCTCAATTTCATCTTTCAGGTGACGGCACTCTTCGGTGGTGTGGCCAATACAGTCGTGGAAAGTGCAGAATTTCTTTGGGTCGCCTTTTGGGCTGCGAGGTTTGCTTGGACGGTTCCATTTGGCAGTTTCTTTTTCCAGTTCGAAGATTTCCGCCCTGGATTTGTTCAGAGCGGTGTAACTATCGAATCTGGGTTGGTAGACTGGGCGCTCTTTCTTGGGAGTGTCTCCTTCCTCTTTCTGCTTTCCTGGTTCACCTCTGCCCCTTCCACCCTGCGGTCCCCCTTGAGGCTTTGTTTGGCCTGCAGGGGTGTCCGTCAGGCCGTGGAACTCCTCCTGCAGAATGAACCCCTCAGCAATCTTCCTGGCCATGGCCAAGGTTTCGGGCTGGGCCCTGATCATCTGGTTTTTCATTTCCCCCGGAAGTAGGGAGATCGTCAGGGCGTAGGCGGCGGTGGAATCGTCGATCTCCCTAACCTGCTGGTAGGATAGATCGAATCTTCTCATGTATTCTCTTACACTCTCACCCTTCTTTTGTTTCAGGGTCATGAGATCGAAACGGGTAAGTCGTCTTCTCTTATTTCCAGCATACTGCTCAAGGAAGATCTCAGCTAACTCTAGGAAGAACCTGATTGACCCCTGGCGGAGATCTCTGAACCACCCCTGCGCAAGTCCTACCAGGGTGGTAGGGAAAACTTTGCACCAGATGGCGTCATCTACATCATACATTCCCATGTGGCTCTCAAAGGCTGCCAGGTGGTCTTCAGGGTCCGTCGTCCCGTCAAATTTGATGGTGGGCATTTTGATTTTTGGAATGGGGTACTCTTGTACCTCAGGGTGCAACGGGGTTTTCGTGGGCCTGCCTACCAATCGTGACCTGCTTTCCCCAGACTGGTTACCATGAGATTCCCATTGTCTATGGGTTGGTTTCCTCGTACTGGGGGAGCGGTGCCTCGGTGGCGGTCTGCTAGCTGCCTCGTCCTCTGTTCCCGAGAGGGTCTGCCTGGGCCTCTTCCTCTGGGAGTGACAGAGATTTTCACCCTGATGGTACCTGGATTCAAGCGGTTGTCCTCGGTTGAGTCTGGATTGCAAGCTTTGCGATAAGCCGGGGGCTGACTGTTCCTTGGCCGCAGGTGTTAACCTGGAGAAAACTCCGCCTGGCCTCTCTCCTAGGCGTTTTGACACAGGCTCCCTGGGCCTCATGCGCTCCTGTAGTCCTTGAGATAAGCCTCCCTGCCTTCCAGACGCCGATTCTGTCGTGTGAATAGAGACCGCCTGCTGGGCAGGTGATCCTGGTTTGTCAGTGGTAATGCGCCTCTGCACATGCGTATACACTTGGGCTGTTCTTCTCGCCTTTCTCTGAGCGTTTCTGGCGGCGGTCCGCCTCGTGCCCCCGGCCTCGTCCCTGCTGCCTGGGGACGGCTGCCTAGGAGCCGACGCGACCCTGCCCACCAGGTCTTCAGGTGTGAACTCCTGATCCAGCATCGCAGAGAAGAACGCGGCTGCCTGTGCCATCTGAGCTGGGGTCAGATTAAGAGCACGTCCAGGGCGTGCCCCCAGCTCGGGTGTCACAGTAGTGTTGGGTCCACCGAAGGGATTGGTTCCCTCAACCCCAAGGATTGTGGCAGGAGGGACCCTCTCCAATAGCGGCATTCCGTACAGGGGGGTCACCGGAGGGACCGTCGGACCCGCTCCTGCACTGTCATCAACGATTTCTGGCATGACTGTGTTTAATTTTGTGGTTATGAGTGGTTGATTTTAGTGGGTAACTCGTGAGCACAACCGTAAGTTCCCCACAGACGGCGCCAAATTGTTCCGGTCACGGAAACAATTCACCCGGCCTAGGATCCGGGCTGTATAATCGGGTTAATTGCGAACAACTGATCGTTTGATTTCCCTTGGTCTCCCCTTTCTCTCACTCCTTAGATCGGACCTTCCCGGCGGAAATGGCCTGCTCCCTGCACAATGAACGCACAGGGCCTCGGAGGTTGTCCGAGGAAACCCTCTCCGATGCCTAAGTCAGTCCGTGAAATGCCTTGACGAACCTAGCTCGTGAGGAACTAGGCGGCGTTTTAGGAGTAAGAGTCTAGAGAGAGAAAATCCAACCCCTCTCATGTGGGAAATGGGGAGGTATTTATACCTTCCCACAAGAGAGAGAAGAGAAAGAGGAATGGTTGGATGGGAGAGTGACAAGTGGTGGCCTCCCATCCCTCCATTCCCAATTACCTTAGGCAAAATGACGGATGGGTCCTTGGTTCCCTTTTGGCTTTATTCAGGCGGGGATGCCTTGGACGCAGGCGGCAGGCCTGGTCTACTCCGTTTGGCGGACGGCCCAAGGAATTGGGGCCACACTTGGAGATTCCAGTAACTGATGGGAAAAGCAGCAGGACAGATCCTTCCCCCTTCTTGGGGCTCGGTCGCCTCGGGGCCCGATTGGCGGGCGGCCAATGACAGGCAACCAACCCTCATCATAATCGATGTGACACTATTTAGAAATTAATGTTCGTAAAATAAATTACCTAGCGCCCCTTATTGTAACCCGATCAATTTAATGGATCTAAAATCTTCTAATCAAAAAAATTCCAGGCAAATGAAACCAGGCGTCTCTATTACGGATTAAACCAGGCGTCTCTATTAAACTCGCTATCAAACAGACTTCCGCCGTCCATTTCATTTTATGATAATCATCAAGACAAATGTAATAATTAATAGTATAAAGTAAAAATTTGATATTATAAATGATAGATTGTTGTAATAAAATTTAATATTAAAAAAAAAAAATTAACTTTCACAATAAGAATTAGTAAGGCTTGTCCATAACAATAAAACAAAACAATACTCGTAAGATAAAAGTGTTGGTTTAGACTATTAAAAAGGATAATGTTTAATTGTATGGGTAATCAATTTATTTATTTTCTACATATTTTTGTACATATAAACGTAAGACTGATGATAACAAAAGTACTAAAGTTTTGAAGGGAAAAAAATTAGTGAGATATTAAAACGTTAAAATGGGTATAGTGTGACTCGAATACAAGTATGACTAATACACATACCAATTATTCACCTCCTAAATATCACTCTACTAAATGCACTTCTCTATTTGAAAAAGTGATAAAATTATATATAATGTATATGCAATATTTTTTTTCCAATATATACGTAACTATTAATCCTACAATTAAGCCTTTTTTTGCAAATCTTCAAATTCTTTTGTTATTTTCTTTGATTTTTTCTTTTTTTAAAATTATATATTATAAGTTATTTAAAAAATGTGAACTACCTAATTTACCCTTTACAACTAACTTAATTTAAAATCATATTTTAATGGAAATAAATAAAATAAGTATAGTAAATGACTAAAATATCCTCGGTGGCGTACAAATTCGGCGCCACCCGGTGGCGCCATCTCATTTTCCTTTATTTTTTTCGAAAATGAGTAGTGCAAGTAAAACTTCATTCGTATTAAATTATGATGATGAGTCAATAATATTAAAAAAAGGTAGACTGATTTTTTTTAAGAAAGAAAATGGTAAACTACCTAGTCGATAGAACATAAAACGGGATATATATACTCGGTATGGTGCACATTCTTAGTTATTTCAGCTCGGGTCAATTATTAGTTTAGTTCAACTTGGTCATTTAGTTCAATTAAGTTTACTCATTAAATTCAATTTGTCTCGACTTATTAAACGCTATTAATTCACTTGAGCTTAGTTGCGTTTATGTGCATGCATGTAGATGATATAGCCAACAAAAAGAATTTAGGCATTTTAATAATGTTATTGTAACACCATGTAAATATTTGCACCCTCACAACATGTCCATCCACAGACAAGATGAAGATGGAGATGAAGGAGGTGCATATCATGTTGAAAGAAAATAATGTATGTTATCTACTTTCTACTCTTTATTATTTAATTAATTATGTACTACGCACTCTAAATTAATTAGCTAAGCTAGCTCATTAAGGCTTGTTTCAATAATAAGAAAAGGTTTGTTTATGTAGAGTATATACGGCGTACATGCATGCATGCATGCATACGATATGATGTTAGGTGAAAATATTAAATACTATTAGTTACCATGTTGTTTTAGTCATGTTATAATGTTCCAATTTGAGACCTAATAAAACTATTGGGATGAAAGAAACTTATAGTAACTCTAACGCTTTGCTTCTCAAACTAACTACTCCGTATGTTATGTACTCGTACGTGTTAGGTAGGAGTATATTAAATGAATGATTGAGACGGAAAAAGTAATATTTATCCTTTGTTTGCGTTGGAAGATTAGGATTAGGATGATGCTTTAATTTGTAGTGATCGATTATAATTATATTTAGTTATTACTCTTAGTAGTTATTATAAGGAGTAGGAATTAAAGATTGAAGTGTCTAGAGTCGGGGAGGGGAGTTTAATTAGGCGAAATGTGGATGCTTAGTTTGTTTGTTTTGTGATTAAGTGAGAAAGGAAGGTTTGGTGGAGCTGAATGCCGAATGCCGAATGCCGAGTATAATGTAATGGTGTTGGTATTAATTTGGTGGTGTATCAACTCCGGATTCGGATGTAGGATGTTACGTATAGCTAACTCATCAGATCAGATCATCATCATCATCATCATCATCATCATCGTCTACTGAGTACTAATAACGGCAGGTGCCCTTAGCTTGCATTCTTACTTCATTCATTCCTTCCTTTAGCCACCCAGGTTTAATTTCAACCATGTGTATTTGTCCACTTTATATCATTTATAAGGATTATTTTAATCATAGGAAAATAAATGATTCAGATGATATAAAAAGACTAGTAAATAAAAGTGAGAACTACTCCGTAACATTTGTGTTAATTGCAATAATAGCTAACATCTTTATTTGTTCGCCATGTATTATCAACTATGACTTCATTTATTTTGATCATATATACTCCATCCATCCGTTCTATTCATTTGTTTTCACAATGAATATAAAAGGCAAACAAATGAAAGGGACGGATGGAGTATAAGTATATATATAAGCGTTGAAGATAATGAGACTTATAAAAAGGAAATCAAATCAGTATGATATTTGAAGCATGCAAGTAATACGGACAAAGAAATTACTAATCATCTCTCACAAAGTCACAAGAGTAATAGGAAGCAAGTCCGTATATACAGTATGATGTTAATTTGAAGTAAGTAGTAATAATCTCTCACAGATTAAAGTCACCAGAGTAAAAGGACGGTTATGCAGTTCTCCAAATTAAAAATAAGAGTAAATTAATGTTTTGAGAAAACGTCTTACAATAATTTAATTAGTGAGAGACAAAGAGTAGTACACAAACTTTTAAAAATAAAATGAACTACTTAACTAGCTTGGTTCCGAGTTTCATCTTGTGACTTGTAAGAAGTCTTTCAATAATACTCCATTAAAACTACTACTCGTTAATTTTTGTTGCGTGAAATAAAGGTAAATATAGAAATGTTGTTTCCCATGTGAATTGGGGTGAGTATATACAAAGTGCAGGCGGAGGGGAGTATTATATATATACGGAGTAGGAGTAGGAGTAGCACATTTATTCATTACTACTCCGTATTTCTCTAGCTATGCACGTATGGAAGCCTTTCCCATGCATAAGCATAACTATAAGGAGATGAGATAAAAGTAAATGGCATCAAAACTGTACATAACAAATTGTTCTTGTATTCTCCAATTATGTTATGGATAATAATTCTCAAATTAAATAAGTCAACTTCTAATTTGCTTATTAATCGTGGGCGACTATAACACTCAAGTCTCAACATATATATGCATGCCCACGCACTATATAACTAATTAAAATATTCATGTTATTCTTTAATTTATACTCCCTTCGTTTCAATCATTTCCATACTTTTGATTACTCTGTATTATTCATATGTGAAAAGAATCTATCGATATAACTTTTAATATATATGATAAAATACATTGATGTGATATCTGGTTTAAATTGTCTAATCGAGTGCATCAAGAACATCATTTTTTTTTTTTTTTATTATTATTTTTAGAAATATGTAATTAAAAATGTAGACAAAAAAAACGTGCATTGATGTAGATGATAGAGTACATGTATGAAATTGATTGGAACTGAAGCAGTACAAAGATCAACGAAGTTTCGAAATATAATAATTTCAATTCAAAATTAACATACATTACATGAACAATGAAAAATCAATGTTCAAGTGTCGTCCTTTAGATCGTTAAAGATCAAAAAAGGAGCATTATGGTAGATTACTCACTACGAAAGATTGAACTCCCACAAACATGCATGTAAAGCGTGTTAGAAATAATGCAAAGACAATATGTTGACTATTGTTGCATAGTAAGGGTATCTCCTATTAAGTAGCATATTGACACCAATTTATTAGTATGGTTATGAATGTCATTAGATTTAGAATAATGACAATTCATTTTCCATCCTAAAGTGACTTTGGATACCTTTTGAGGTTAGTCTCATATGACACTTATTATATAAGTATGAGAATGATAAGACATATGTGCATATACATCAAAGGCTTCATCATCCAAATCTCTTGATAAATTCTGAGTATACCATCGAGTTCCAACTCCTAATGGTTGAGTACACAACCTTTTAGGAGTGTTGTGTGACCTTGGGGGACGATGCCCATTCCGATTTGTACCGTAGTCGGGGCGATTTCGTTTCTCATTCAGTGGCCTTCATACCACGACACAACAACGTATATTTACTAGTTATATATCGCCCCTATAGTGACTCTATATTTCCAACAATTGAGAAACGAAATTTGTCACTATTATTGTTGTTGTGTTCATCATTCTTGTCATTGGAATGATTTCTTTTGGCAAAGATATGTGTTTTTGCGTGTAAGATTTAGCCCGTTGAACGAGGGTGAGACAGCAGTTCGGTATTATGGCAATAACTCTGTCTCTAAACCTCCTATTGGGACGTGTAATATGGCGTTGGAAAGCTAAGAAGGGCTACAACTCTTTAGTTGAAGTCGTGAGCTGATTCTGTCATTTACCTTTCGGAAAACAGGACACAATGTCGTGGTAGTATGCTGAAAGTTTTTGAAAATTTATAAGTGAATGGTATTATCTTATTTTATTAATAATCTTCATCTTTGAGAATGAGGTATGGTATCTATCAGTTTAGTTTTTATCTTCTTGTGATTCATGATGATAAAATAATTACGTTTGGTAGATGAGTATCATTTATCGTCAATGATTGGAAGATAAATTATTATCTGATAAGAGTAGGATGTTATGTTGTTTTTTAACATACGTTGAATGTACTAGTCTCAATATTTCATGATGAATGATGAATTTGCACATATATTTTTAATATTATATGACTAAAAAGTTGAACATTTTCCTAAACTTTTATCGAGTCTTGATATTACATCTTGGAAAGAAGATTTAGACTCATGTTTATGGAAAATGGTATGTGTATAGTCAAATAAAATAATTAATGCGATTATTAGTGGTGTAATATAATAATGATTAATTATAAAGGATTATTGTGCAAATTATGATGGTTGGAAGATGACCATGCATGTGGAGATTATATGCTCTTATGAGTAATGAGTGCAATATTTGGATTTATTATATAGCCGTTATAAATTTATTATATAGCCGTTGTAAATTTATTCCATGCACTTAATATATTTGATATTGAATATTATTCATTAATCAATTTAAGAACATCATGTATGTTTTGCTTGAGAAAATTGAATATGTATAATATATGTTGAGATTATATATTAGTGTGATTTTTCGTATCCTTATTAATGTTTTGAAAAGGCACGTGGGTGTACCTGTCTTGTAAATTATTTTGGATACATTTGGAAGAAGAATTTAACTTCACACTAGAGACGCATCAATGCTCACTTGAGTAAAATAAGCTATATGTGGGGGTTAAATATTTTATTTTTAATGACATGCATATTCTTGATCAAGTATGTATTAAATAATTGGATGAATTATTTGATAAATTACTCTAAGAATAGATTATGGAATAGATAAATTGTCTGACATAACTATTTGATATCTAAAAGCTGGGATGATTAATGAATGAATAATTTGTATATTTTGTTTGAATGATTATGTTTGTCACTATTTCGTGGTGTGACAACATGTGGGGGAAGTCATTCAACTTATTTGATAAAATTATTCATACATCTTTTTTAGAGTTAGTTGATATCTTATAATTTGTGAAGAGTATGTATATCTCTAATTGTGGGGGAAAGTGGTGATCGATAGCATGTTTTATACATGAATAATTGAACCAAATGTAGGAGTTTTAATTTGTTGACTAAGTCAATAAATAATGGTTGCGTAAGGTTCATTTATTTATGTTGTACATCTGGCTTACACCACAATATATGAGATTATGATGATTGATTTTATGTGAGTAAAGGTTATATATTTTAATTTGTGGATTTGCAAAAAGAAAATATAAGTGAAACAATCATCGAGATCGTTGTTCTCTAACATAAGAATGATGATGTATATGTGGTGCAATAATGAGAATTGCAACATGTTGGATATTTATAAAGATGTTGGATCACAAGGTGAGATGCATAATGATCATGAGTAAGCTTTCATCTTTATAATAATTTTATTATAAGTCTATTGAGAAGACTGTTATAATTTAATGTATTATGTATGCGTATTATTTTGCTCTTTTAACCTTACCAGGGTAATACATGGTGATTGGGAGCTTAATATTTATTGCATAATTGTGGGGGCATCAATTGCTATGGAATGTTTGATGTTAATTTCAGCTTCATATTGCTAAAAATGATGTGTAGTGAATTACACATGGATTATGCAGATTTGAGAGAGTTGAAATCATCAAATATAATTTGGTGTATTTGAAAGGTTGAGCATGTAGCTCTTAATGATCTTATAGTCCAAATTTGGGTAGTCCTTGTGAGACGGACTTGATGAGATCACCGTAATGATAAAGGTTGAGCATATAGCTCTTAATGGTCTTATAGCCCAAATTTGGGTGGTCCTTGTGAGACGGACTTGATGAGATCACCGTAATGATAGAGGTTGAGATATTTCTCTTAATGAATCTATATCCCTATGTTTGGGTGGTCCTGTTGTGAAGGACTTGATGGATTCACCGTAGTATTGAGAGGTTGAGCTTTAGAGCTCTTAAATTATTCTATAGCTCATAAATGAGTGGGTTATGTGGAGATATCTTTGATAGAATCACCTAAGTGAGTGTGAAGGGTTGACCTCCTTCTATGAGAGATTGAGTTATCTTTCTAGAGCACTCATCAAAATCCCAAGGTTCATTTGGCCATAAATTTGTTGAATCGTATTGCGGAACTCGTGTGGAACTTAAGGTATGATATGTGTTGTGAGGATAATTCAACCGAAGTTCAATAAGGAATTCAAATCGAAAGATATTCTCTTGTTGTAAGTAAGTTGTTGACTCATTTCACTAATACGTTAATTCAAATCGAAAGATATTAACGTCTAAGTGTCAACCTTTTCATATGCTCAGAATTTTTGTTTTCGGTTTGTCATTTGCATTAGTGGGGGATTGTTAGAAATAATGCAAAGACAATATGTTGACTATTGTTGCATAGTAAGGGTATCTCCTATTAAGTAGCATATTGACACCAATTTATTAGTATGGTTATGAATGTCATTAGATTTAGAATAATGACAATTCATTTTCCATCATAAAGTGACTTTGGATACCTTTTGAGGTTAGTCTCATATGACACTTATTATATAAGTATGAGAATGATAAGACATATGTGCATATACATCAAAGGCTTCATCATCCAAATCTCTTGATAAATTCTGAGTATACCATCGAGTTCCAACTCCTAATGGTTGAGTACACAACCTTTTAGGAGTGTTGTGTGACCTTGGGGGACGATGCCCATTCCGATTTGTACCGTAGTCGGGGCGATTTCGTTTCTCATTCAGTGGCCTTCATACCACGACACAACAACGTATATTTACTAGTTATATATCGCCCCTATAGTGACTCTATATTTCCAACAAAGCGCACGTAAACTGATTGCCTTGTGTGCTGTGACTAGTAGGGTTGTAATCGGGCAAAATCCTACATACTAAATAATAACATTATTTATTTGGCTTGAAAATTTTTAGAGAAAATATTTTTTTGAAGTGAAGATCAATATCATTAATAATAAGACATCCGACATCTACAAACGATGTCAAATTGAGCTGAATACAGATTTGTAAAAACTAAATAAAGAACACATTTGAGACAAAGATCACTATTAAAATAAAGTAGCGCTTCTGCATAGCCTTCTATATATCGCTGTTTATTTGGCTTGAAAATTTTTAGAGACAATATTTGATTTGCCTTGAGTTTGTCAAATATTGGAAATCACCATTTGATTTGTATTTTGAACCGAGTTTTATAAGCTCATTATTTGATTTATCGAGTCAAAGATCCGAATAATGTTTAATTTGACCTGATCAAATAGAAAGTTAAACAATTAAGTGGATCAAATTTTACATTTGGGCCGTGATTTTTTAGTATATCAAGGATTCAAGGGGTTGGGTCGAATCGAGCCAAATATTTATCTTGATTTGGTTAGACTAATAAATATTCCGTAGTTATTTGACCCTGTATTGAAAAGACGGGTTGAACACAAACTAAACCTTTTCAAACCAAAATTTATGAATTGGTCGAATAATTTGGCTCACTCAGATACTAAATCCGGACAAATTTGACCCAATAATTTGTTTTTGGAAAGTAACGTTCATACGAAGTACGGATGGCAACATTACTGTTATTTTTGTTCTGAATTTAATTCCGTAAGTACGTACGAGTATTATTTTGTGGGAAGGATACGTGATAAATGAATGAATGTAGAACGCCAAGTTTGAACGAACGGTGCCTGTTTGATAAGAAAGCTGACATCATCATCTTCTATAGTTGACAAAATTAATAGCTCACATTGCATAATGTTATAAATCACCTGGGACTGGGCCGGGTTTATATATGCTAATATATACTGTAGGTTTAAATTAGGACGAGGATGATATATAAAATGCATTTGGAATTTTGGATCCTTTTTTTTAAAGGATCATATTCGTTTTTTTTTGTTCTCCATTTCATTTTCTCTCAACCATCCAGATTCAATTAAGAAACAATCTAATAACGTTACTAGTAATGGATGAGGTAGATGAGTAACATTAATATAAAATGGGCATGCAAGAGGAAATAGACAAAAAACGGATGGAGAGGAGGGAATGAAGATGATCTTTGCTTAGGAAATGGAGAAGATTAGAAATTTGATTGTTTTATTTAATAATTTAGTCATACGAATGTCTTTTGTGTGGGTAAACCATTTGATGTAATTCGGATTCGAGTCCCGTAGGATCTCATGCACGGATTATAAAATTCTCAGGGTTCAAATTCCATATCTAACCAACAACTTACCAGTTGATCTAAGTGTTCATGAGTGAACAATTAAAAAGCAAATGAGAGGTGGATCTAATTACATTACATTACATGAATAATTAAAAAGCAAGCCAATTATTTGGTGGGTCTTGTTTAGCATTATAATTACGACAAATGAGAAAGAAAGAATAATAATGCTAGAATTTTGATTGTTTGATTTAATTATAGGAATAATTAATTAAAATAACAAGCAAATTGAGAATTGGAGCACGGAGAAGAATGAATAAGATTTGATTGATTGACTGATTAAAAGCTTGGGATGTTAATTAAGGAAATCATAAATTGAGGAATGCAAGAGCCAAGAGAGGTGGGCACAAAGCAAAAAATTTTATTTACGATGGGTATATGTATATTCATCTTAAACGTACGATAAGTCAAATAATTGATATAAAGACAAAAACAAATAAAAAGGTTTTGAGAAAAGTAAAGTCTAATCTTATCTATACAAATTGAATATTATTTGACCCGTTATACATTTTAAACAAATACTGTAATCCATCTTAAGGAAAGTCTACTCGGCACAAAGTTGACGGGGGGTGAAGATGATTAATTGTTTTTTTTGGGTATCAAGGTTGGTAGACCAATTATTTGTACTATTCCTTACCCTATTTTAATTCCTCAACCAACTGCACTATCTACATAGTACTTCATGATCCTACAATACTCTCTGAGATCAACTTCAGACATAATCATTCATCACAAATTCTGTAGGTTAAATGTATCTTCAATGCTGAATGCTTTATTATTAACTACTACGTCTAGTACAACCGCACAACTTATATATTATGAGTACTTGTATAATATAATTAGTGTTTTTTCATCAGTGATAATTACGGATGCATTTGAGCGAGGTTAGTTTTATCAGATGACTTTTGATCGTAAGTTCATTTGTGTAATACGGAGTACTACTTAATTACAATTGATTCTATATATACATCTAAAGTGATATGTATTTTTTTTGAAATCTATATGAAGGTTTTTTATTGATAATTGTACTTTGTAATCCTGACTTCTGACATCATGTTATCCACATTGACATGCAACAATGATGTAGGAGTAATAAATTATGATTCATATGTCTACGTGAGAACAATCCGACAACATTTTTGTTCTATATATTTGACAAAAAAAAAAAAAGATTATTTGGGATCAAACAATTAGAAAGTTGTAGTCGCCTCATCTGGTCACTAGTCAGAGATGTGCTTCTGGTACTGCGTGCCTCAAGTTCTAGGTAGGTAATACACAAGAGTCTCAGACTCTCGGAAGGTGTTTGAAGTCATCTCTTCGATACCTAAGTAAGCACAAATATGACTATATGAGGAAGGGAGCAAGTAGCTTTTAAAGAACATATGACTTGCCTTTGTTCTAGTGAGAGATTGAGGGAGTGTTAGGCCTGTTCTTTTGGACTTATATTCAGTCAGTTTCAATTCAGTTTAGTTCAGTTCAGCTCTAGATGACATATTTTGTCTCTATATTTCAATCAATTTCAGTTCAATTAAGTTAAATTAAGTTCAGTTCAGTCAGCTTCAGTCCAAAAGAACTGATCCTTAGTGTGTTACCTTCCTCCTTGGTCTATTTATAACCTTCTTTCTTTTGTACTAGGTGTTGGGCCTCTTAGCTTGTGGCATGACATGGGGTATCCATCTTCCAATGGGTCATGGGTTAAGGAGTTGTGTCTAGGAGTGTTAACCAGCCGAGTCGAACACGAATTTGACCTTGTACGCCTCGTGTTCGTTAAGCAAAATCTGAACTCGAGCCTATCTCGAGCTTACCCGAACTTGAAAAAATTGAGCTCGCGAGCTAAAATGCGTGTTCGAGTCAAATCGAGCCTAACTCGAGAGTCGAGCCTATATATAATAATTAATTTTATGAGTTTTTTTAATCGATGTGTTTTAATAACTTGGGATAAAAAAAACATAGGAGTATACAAAACGTATCAGACAAATGAATAAGAACATTTTACATGATCAAAAATAAAATAATTATTAATATTTTTTTGAATATAAACAAAATATTAACGAATCCCATTTTAAATTTGGCTCAAATATTATCCCGTTTCCCGACCATGACTACTCCTCCCAACCGGGAGGGACTTATTTGCGTGTATTCTCACAAGTTTGACGGATTTTAACCAAGTACTCTTAATCTAGTATATAAAACACTCAGGCCTTGTTTGATTACTCTCCTACGTCCCGGGAAGTGAGATCGGGAAGTGGGAGATCTCATGAAATGCAATTTCATGGAGTTGTTTGATTACTCCAAAAGTGAAAAATTGGGAAAACTCAACTTCCACCATGAGCACTCCCTGGATGATGTGGGAAGTTCTCACCAAACCCCTCTCGGTGAGTTGCACTTCTCACATCCCGACTTATGTCAATGACTTTTATACCCTTATGCACTTATCATATTTCTCACTTTGTAACCCTAATTTATCACTCAACTCTCCGTCTACTGTTTTCCACTCAACTCTTCTTTATTGATTTATCCGGAATAATGATAGTAATGTAACTCAACAAGTTTAAAAATAAAGTTAATTTACTATGCTGATAATGTAATTTGGTTACGACTGCATATCACGGAGAAGATAATTTCAGCTATTTCATAAGTTGTTGTAAAAAAAAGTTACTCGTATTTCATAAATTTTATACCCTTGATTAATAAAGGGTATACTCCCTCGGAGCTCCTATTTTTGTCCCACTTTCCTTTTTGGATTGAGTTTGATATTTGTCCCACTTTCCTTTTTAGGTCATCAATCTGGTCAACCACTCCAATCAGCCTGATTTGACCCAAGCATGAGTCAACATCCATCATCCCTTGAAAAACGTAGCGGTGCAGCATGCAAAAGGCAAAAGCCTTACGCATGTGAGAAGGGGTAGCCCTTACATCTTGGTTGTTCATAAACTTGTCAGCCAGGTCAAAGAGGGAAACAATATTTCCCCGCACCATTCGGTCTGTCTCAGCGTGAGACAGACCCAAGAAATCCCTCAGCCTCCTTCTTGGATCCGGATAGAACGGAGGGATAGCAGGACGAGCGATAGGGCTCCAACCACCTATAACTGCGATCTCCTCAGGAAGAGGACATATTTCTCCTCGCGGGAACGCGAAGACGTGATGGGTAGTATCCCAAAACGTCAGGCAGGCATCCAAAAAGTGTGAATCAATTATCAGACGTTGGAAAGGGAACAGACTGACAATCCCCATCTGGGTCAGTTGAACTTTATTCTCGTCCCGAAAGTATTGGGACCAAGCAAAAAGCATCGAAGTAAGGTGATCGATACCCATGGCAGAGGTTTGAGTCTCCTTGAAAGCCTAAAAGATTTTGAGGGGAAGGAAGAGTTTTGATTTGAGATACAGTAAGCTGAAGCAGGGAGACCTATATTTATAATAGGAAACCCTAACTGTAACCCTAACTGCCATGCCTCCTCAGCAAACCTGGGCTCTATGCGCGCGCAGGCCTGATTTCAGATAAGAACCTAGAATAGAAATCAAATCGTCCCGAGCATTCCTAAAAATTTCTAAAATATTTCAAAAAAAAAAAAATCTTTCAAAATTTTTGACCTTTCAAAATTCAATATATTTTATTTCCCCAGCATGAGTCGGTGTTTTGCCTATGTGTTACATGCAAGTTATTATGTGTCAACATATAGGTACCCCCAGACTTCAGAAGCAAGTCTCCACGCAGCTATTTCACTCCCCAGCGTAAGTCAATGTTTCTCCCAGAATGCTACAATCAGAGCTGCGATGTATCGGCATACGGGTACACCTACACCTTCAGAAGCAAGTCCGACTCCCCACGAAGCTATCATCATCAGGACAGGTATGACCCTCTCCTTATGACTGGCGAGCCCTTCACGCAAGTCTAATGGACTATAAACGACCCGACCGGAAGGCTGCTAGGTCGTAATCCTCGATTGGCCTGGTAGCTACTCTGACTTTCGCCTTGTCCAAGCCTCAGTCAGAGTGGGGGCTCTGTAGACACCCGCATTTTGCCTGCTAGTATCTATAGCAGCTCCCGACAAAACACCCGATGATGATCGGACGCAAACGTGACTTAGTACACTCGAATATGGGCTCGGAATCAATAATATCCGACGTGGACATTTAGCGGATCGGAGAACAAATCTCTCAAAACCAACCTCAAATTCAGGCCCAGTGGGTCGTTCCGAGTAAAATAAGACTAATTTGGGCCAAAACCGAGACCGAGAAAATAAAACCCGTCTTTTGGCGACCGGGTCAAAACCCGGTCAAAGACGAATTCGTCCTCAAAATCAGCCTAGAGAGCTTCTAGAAGATGGCGCCCAAGCGCAAAATTCAAAAAAATCAAAGAGTCAACTATTTCCTAAATTGACTCGATTCCCTTGATCCACTCGATCGAGTGGATTGATCCACTCGATCGAGTGGATTGACCCACTCGGTCGAGTGGAGCCTCATAAATCGGAACAAACCCATTTTCAAAGGCACTCGATCGAGTGCACTAGGGCCACTCGATCGAGTGACCCTAGGTCGAGGGGTAAACTCTATAAATACCCCTCCAATCCTTCTCATTTTTCAGTTTTTTTTTGAATGCAATCAACCCTACATTTACACTCTTGTGCTCTACACTCTCCCCATACAACAACCCTACACAACACAAGCCAAAAAACCGAGTCTACGTCCCTCGTAAAACCGATACACACACACACACACCATAACTTGACTACATCCTCGATACTCCCGCGTTCCCGTCGCTATTACGAGTCCATTGCCGATGCCACGCTAAGCATGTATGTTGAGGGTGTTACAAACCCCGTCTCAACCTTTATGATCTCTAATCTTTTATTTACATTTTCGCATTTTGTTTTATAATTGTACTAGTAATGCTAACTTTAACACTAACATTTTTTATTATCGTTTACTAACATTTTAAATTTCGCGTTCTAACATTTATATACCGCGTATATGTATAGACTAGTATTAAAATTCAGATCTTAACCCGTTTGACTATGACGACCATCCAAAGTCCGTTTAACCCCTTTACGAGCATGATGTCTACCTCGCTAAAGGGGAAACCGTCCCCATTACCCCTGAGCAGATTCGCGACGCCAAATCCCGAGTCTTAGCCAGTAACCACCTTGGTCGTCCCTATCAAGCCACTAGCTCTATGGACATCCCCATCCTGACAACCGTCACCGATCCATTCGGGATGGAAGTCGCCCCTAAGGAGCCGACTGCTGAAACGGCTCTCGTGAAGCAACTCAAGAAGACCCGAGTTGACCTCACTATATGACAACTCTTGGTTAGCTCACAAGAACATCGAGAAGCACTCACTAAGGCTCTCGATCAAGTTAAGATCGACTCTTTGGCTACCCCTGCTGAAATGGTAGCTACGGTCCTGCCCCACTTGAAGGGCAAAACCAAGGAAGGAGGCCCAATGATCACTTTCTCTGAAGCCGACCTACCACCGTTCGGGGCCTCTCATAATCTGGCCCTCTACATTACGGTGATCTGCCGAGGGAAATACCTCCCGATGACCCTAGTTGATGATGGGTCTGCTGTGAGTGTCCTCCCTTTGAGGACCGCCAAAGCCCTCGGTATTACCGAGGCCGATTATGTTCCGACGGCTCAGACCATCCAAGCCTTTGATGGGAGCCCAAAGTCGGTAGCTGGGGCCGTAAAGCTGACCATTGTAACGGGCCCAATAGAAAAGGAGCTTGAATTCCAGGTGATCGATGTCACCTCATCCTTCAACTTGCTCCTAGGGAGGCCATGGATTCACGCGGTCAAAGCCGTGTCCTCCACCCTCCACCGTAAGATCAAGATGCCTTTGCTCGACAATTTTATTACTTTGGAGGCAACCCCAATGACCGTGGCTAGCTGTAACGCCACGGGCCGCACGGACCTCTGGGGGTTCGACTTTGTGGGGATGATCGAGGAAGAGTACCTTTTTAGGCCTTACTTCACCACGAGCATTGACACGATGCTCCAAAACGTAGGGTACCTTCCGGGGGCTACCTCTCGTCCCAATCTTCCAGCTGGGAAGATTATCGAGGTCCTTAAGGACGAAGAAACTCACTTCGGCCTTGGTTATGCCACCACTCCGGGCAACGTTGTCCGAGCGGGAATCGAAAAGGCCTGCAACATCATTAAGGGTATCCACTTGAGCCCTTACAGCCCACGGTTGACTGACTACTTTGTCACACCTGTATTTGGGGCTACTCAGGTTGGTCCGGGACTGCAACTACATCCCGGATGATGTGTTCGCCCTCATCCAGTCTGATGGAGCTGACGATGCTGAGCCCGCGCTGGGGCTACTCTTCGGGGAAGACCTGGTCAACCTGATTCTTCGCAGCAACAGGTTTGACCCGACCAAGCTGATCTCGGATGTTGGTTCCGAGACGGGAAACAGGGCCTGGAGGAAGACTGTCAAGTGGACTGACAGTCAGGAAAAGATCTACAAGCTGGTCACTGGAGAGGGAGACATGCCTGAGTCTGAGTCGGAGTCTGAGTCGGAGTCTGAGTCAGAGTCTGAGGTCGAGTCTAGGGAAGTCAGTGCTAGAGTCACTCCTGTAACCCCTCTCCCTCTTGTCATTCCTGCTGCTGGCACTTCGGGGTCTGTCCCGAGTGCCTTACCAATCCCGCCACTGACTAATGATCAGATGAATGCTCTTTTTCGAGCTGTTTTCCAAAATTTCAATCAATAATAACAACTGTTCTGCTTACGACTTGTCTCTTTTAAATTATGCTTTCAAAAATATTTTATGCAATGACATTGAGAATCCCGACGAACAGGTACCCTTACCTCCACATCTGATTGAGCAACTAGAGCAAAGGGAATCCTGTAATCCGGTAATCGAAGAGATCGAGTCCATCAATCTGGGAACAACCTTAGAGCCTCAGATGCTTAAGATAGGGTTATCTCTAGATCCCGAGGAGAAACAACAATTCACGGACCTCCTCCAAGAGTTCAAAGATGTCTTCGCATGGTCCTACAAGGACATGCTGATGCGTGCCGTTCCTATTTGATTTTTCACCTATTTTGGCACGCATTCTCGTGTCGTTTTATTATTTTAGGAGTCGGATTACGCTATTTTCTCCCATATGTGCTACTCGGGTATTCTTTTGATGTTTTGCAGAAAATCGAGACCGAGCAGTTAAAAGAGCTAAAATTGCATCAAAAATCTTAAAGTTCTGAAACCGATTCGTTGTAGGCTAAGAAAAATGAAGCAAGTCTATAGACTAGACTGTGAGTCTATAGACTGAGAAGAAGGGAGTAAGAAGCTGTAGACTAAAGCACAAGTCTATAGACTGGGAAACAAGTCTATAGACTGAGAAAGTGCAGCAGACAAGTCTGTAGACTTGGATCTCAAGTCTACCAGCCTACAATCCAAGTCTACGGGATGGGATACCACTGCAAGCTAATTCAGTTGACGTACCCACTCCTCCCCTTATTACGCTCTTCAGTTCTTCCCACTACCTAGTTAGTGGGATTGAAGATAGCAGAAAAAGGAGGACAGTTATGGAGTGCTTAAGCAGTTTAAATACAGCTTTAGTTTTATGATTTGATTATCTTTTATTTAACATATTCTCTGCTTCATCTTCTTCCTTGTTCTCTCTGTAATCAAAACACAATTAGTTTTTATTTGGAAGCTTTCTGTAATCAGCCTTCAGTAATTAATTCAAGCATTCTGGGAATTACTCAGTATTATTATTTTCGGGTTTCTTCTTATTCTATTTCTTTATCTCTGCAGTCTCTCCGTTGGGTAAATCTCTCCTTCTTCCCTATCTCCCTCTTCCAGTAGTATTAGATTTTATGTTATTCTATCCTTTTAATTTTATTAATTCCTGTTTCTTCCTTCTCCAATAGTTTTGTAATTCAGTTACTTTTATAATTATTCCATCATTCTTCATCTTCCATATTCATCCTGTTATCATGACATATTCCATTTTTATCATCATTATTAGTATACAAATTGTCACTGTAAATATGAGTAGCTAAATCCGTTTTCACTATAGTTATAGGTGACTTATAAATCAATTTTCGTATTTATGCAGTAGTTAAATAAATCGGTTTTTATGAACTTTATCGCTCTTGCAACATCTCAATGACGAATAATTAATTATAGGCCTTAATTGATTGTTTGTATCCTGTAAATCCCGACCTAAGATCGAAAGCCTGGAACGGATTAGACTCGTTGTAATTGTTGGAATTTCCTAATAAGATGCGAGAGCCCGTTAGGTAAATTCTAGGGCGACTAGTGATCCGAGAGGACCGTGTCTACACCCTTTAGTTCATATTAATCGATTGTTTGATTACTGTATTTGTGCTTATTTTGGTTTATGACGATCCTGTAACTCTGGTGTTTTTCTTCCATTAATTTTATTATCTTCATACTAGTTTACTGTTTTAATTTTAGCATCATAGTTTATTGTCTGCTGTAGTCTGTTAGTTTATAAACTCAACTAAATCGCACTTCGTGAATTGGACCTTTTAATCGACCAACTTATAAATGCAATTTGCCTCCCTGTGGAATCGACCCTATTTATCACTATCTATCAGTTAGTTGTATTTAGGTTATTTTGATTACGGTAACGCGACTAGACCGTGTCACATGCCGGGGATAGACCGGGGAATAGCCGAGCACCACATACCTATCAAAGACGGGTGCAAAACGGTCAAGCAGAAGCTCCGCCGAATGAGGCCCGAGTGGTCTCTCAAGGTAAAAGAAGAAGTCGATAAACAGTTTAAAGCTGGCTTCATACAAGTGTCCGAATATCCGGACTGGGTTGCAAACATCGTGCCGGTTCCTAAAAAGGACGGTAAGGTGCGGGTATGCGTCGATTTTCGAGATCTTAACAAAGCAAGCCCGAAGGACGATTTTCCGTTACCACACATCGACATACTGGTGGATAACACGGCCGATCATTCCCTTCTATCATTTATGGACGGGTATGCCTGGTATAATCAGATCAAGATGGCGGAAGAAGATATGAGTAAGACTACCTTCACTACACCTTGGGGTACTTACTGCTACACCGTCATGTCATTCGGCCTCATTAATGCCGGGGCCACTTACCAAAGGACCGTTACCACCTTATTGCATGAAATGATGCAAAAAGAAGTAGAAGTTTATGTAGACGACATGATCGTTAAATCCAAAGAACGGGACGGTCACATCATCGCCCTAAGGAAATTCTTCACCCGATTGCGCAAGTACAACATGGGGCTAAACCCTCAAAAGTGCAGTTTCGGGGTAACATCAGGCAAATTACTGGGTCATATCGTTAGCCAACGAGGTATCGAGGTCGACCCAGCTAAAATCAAAGCCATTACCGAGATACAACCTCCTAAAACCGAAAAAGAAATAAGGGGATTTCTCGGGAAAGTCCAGTATATCAGTCGGTTCATTTCCAAACTAACCATGGTGTGTGAACCAATTTTCAAGAAACTGAAAGTAGGGGAACGGGTCCTATGGGATGACAAGTGCCAAACCGCCTTCGACAAAATCAAGGAAATTCTGTCTACTCCGCCGGTTTTAATGCCACCTCAACCCGGTTTGCCTCTGTCGTTATACCTAACGACGACCGAGACAGCCATGGGGGCTATGCTGGCTCAGACAGTCAACTTCGAAGAACGAGCCATTTATTATATCAGCAAAAAGTTTTTAGAGTATGAGTGCAAATATACCATGCTCGAAAAGACGTGCTTGGCTCTGGTTTGGGCCACTAAGAAGCTCCGACACTATATGCTCAGCTACGATGTCCATGTTCTATCCAAGATGGATCCGATCAAATACCTCTTCGAAAAGCCCATTCTCAATGGCCGAATTTCTAGGTGGACTCTAATGCTCGCAGAATTCGACCTAAAATTTGTACCGTTAAAGGCTATTAAGGGGCGAGTAGTAGCTGAATTTCTCGCCGATAGCCCGGTAACCGAAGAAGGACACACCGACACCTGGTCCTTCCCGGATGAAGATATCTTCCATACGGATACCGAAACATGGGATTTATACTTCGATGGAGCATCCAATTTTCGAGGGTTCGGAGTTGGAATCCTCCTAATTTCACCAAAAGGAGAGCATACTCCCGTGTCCATCAAACTAGACTTCGATGTTACCAACAATGCAGCCGAATACGAAGCATGCATTTATGGGCTACAAGCCGCCGCTAATCTGGGGATCACAAATCTTCGGGTACATGGTGACTCATCATTGGTCATTAACCAAGCACTTCAAAAATGGAAACCTCGGAATGCTAATCTCGTGGCCTACCAGGCACGAGTAAAGGATCTCGAGAAACAATTCCAAAGGGTAGAGTACATATACCTGCCCCGAGAAGAAAATCAGTTTGCAGATGCACTCTCAAAATTGGCATCTTTACTGAATATTCCCGACCACGTGACCAGTATGCCAATTTGTGTCGAAAGAAGGTCTGAGCCGGCATACATTCACGACATCGAGGATATCGAGATAACTGATCCTGAACCTTGGTACCGGGCCGTATTAACGTACCTGACAAACGAAGAATATCCTACCGGGACCGAAGGCCGAGCCAAGAAAGCCTTACGGAGGCTAGCCACCCAGTTCATCCGTACCGACGACGAACAACTGTACAAAAAGACGGCACAGGGGGCTCTCCTCCTTTGCGTTGATAAATATAAGGCCGAAAAGGTTATGACCGTAGTACATGATGGTGAAAACGGCCCACATATGAATGCTCACATGCTGGTCCGAAAAATCATGAGGCTCGGGTATTACTGGAACACCATGGAAGCCGACTGCCAGTTATATGTCAAACATTGTCACAACTGTCAAATCTTCGCCAATGTGCAACATCTGCCGCCATCTCTGCTTTATACCATGACGTCACCTTGGCCATTCTCGACATGGGGTATCGACATAATCGGGAAAATAAATCCCTCGGGTACTGGCGGGCACTGTTTCATCTTAGTAGCTATCGACTACTTCACCAAATGGGTCGAAGCTGAATCATATCGCATTCTCAACACTAAACATGTCGCCAAGTTTATCCAGAACAAGATAATATGTCGGTATGGAATCCCACATGAATTTATCAGTGATCACGGGACTCATTTTCAAGCTGAGACCGCAGCCCTGCTGACCAAATATAAAATTCAAAGGCACACGTCCTCGCCCTATCGCCCCCAAACGAATGGAGCAGTAGAGGCGGCCAATAAAACAATTGTCACCATACTCAAAAAGGCACACGTCCTCGCCCTATCGCCCCCAAACGAATGGAGCAGTAGAGGCGGCCAATAAAACAATTGTCACCATACTCAAAAAGATGGCTGATAATTACCAGGACTGGCCCGATAAAATACCTTTTGCCCTGTGGGGATACCGGACGTCAATTCGCACCGCAACCGGGGCGACACCGTATTACCTAACTTATGGGATGGAGGCAGTCCAACCAGTTGAATTGGACGTACCGTCTCTCAGAATTCTGCTAGAAAGTCAAGTACCCGAAGCTGATTGGGTTCGAGCACGGTATGACTCTTTAGTCCTACTAGACGAACGACGATCTCGTGCCCTCAACAACATCCAAATCTATCAGAAAAGGATCCAACGGGCCTTCAACAAAAGGGTAAGGCCCAGGAACATTAAGGAAGGTGATCTGGTTCTTAAGTCTGTCCGAGCCTTACTACCGGTTGACCCAAGGGGAAAATTCAAACCTAATTGGGCTGTGCCATACTTGGTAAAGAAGATCCTATCGGGAGGAGTAGTGATGCTGACGGACCTGGACGGGAATGAGTTCGTCAACCCAACCAACCTGGACCAGCTGAAGCGTTACTACCCTTAGCCCTTTCTCAATGTCATTAGCAAATTTTATCAAAATCATTTTTTTACAAAAAGCAAGTCAATAAGCTAGAATCACTTATTCTACTGTCGCAAACATCTTGAACCAATAGTCTTGGTGTAATTCAAGATTGCAAATTTACTAAGCTTGAACTACGTTTGGTTTGATTCTGCTAATTGCGGATACGTAGGCAGCCCCTCCAAAGGGCACAACCAATGCAATCGAGAAGAAGACAAGGACGGTTTAATAATAAACTTCTTTTATTAACTATCACAACCCCCCCTCCCCCCCGATAAACTCGGGAAAATTACAAAATGCAGGAATTCCAAAAAAAATTACAAAAACAAAAGCACACGACACTCCAAAATAAATAATAATAATATTCAAATAATAAAATCTAAGGACTCGCTATTTAGGGCATCTTGCCCTTCCCCTTGTCCTTGGCCTCCTTGGCCGTCCACTGACGACGATGTGGAGGAGAGCGCCCTCGAATCACCACGGGAACCTCCTTAGCCCGGACTCGTTTCTTGGAACTCGAGTCCCCATCCACATCGATAGGCCCGAGTCGGGCCCTCACGGGCTCTGGCAGCCGTTCGCGTGGACCAAGTCGGTCCCTAGCCGCCAATCTTGGCCCAAGTCGTCTCTCCAAATCAGTCTGGGGGCTTAGCTGCCCCTGCGTGCTGCTAGCACCGACATCCTTAGCTCGAGTCTTAGTATGTGACTTAAGACCCGATTCTAGTCGGACTAAAGTAGCAGGGGTGTCTCCCTCATCGAAGAAGCCCCTGTTGTCCTTTACCGTCTCCCGACGGACCAGTTCGAAAGCCTCATCGACCTTCAGAGCTTTACGAGCTTCCTTGGACACCTCGGAAGTCCATTTCTCGTAAGCCCGTGAAGCCTAAGCGGATTGGCAAGGGTTGGGAATAGTCCATGTAGGATGGGTGAACCATCTCTGTAACCAGGTGTCGCACATAGCGTCTGTCAATTGGAGCGAGACGCTGATAATGGCTTCAGTCTCAGGAATGCGCAGAGACGAACCGAACTGCCTCAGAATGCGGTCCGGGTAAATGTGAACTGTCCAGTCAAGGGACAGGATCACCAAGTAACGGGCTTGGTCCCTCTTGGCCAGTCCCGTCAGCTTGGAAAGGAACCACCAAGCGACAGTCCACCTGATTAAGGGACCACCATGGAACACCAGCTCCTCATCCCAGTAAGCTCGGTTTATATGGTGACTTGAGCTTATCCGACGCCTCCTCGAACAAATTTGGCTGCTGCGGTAGTTGGGAATGCTCGGAGGGGACTCTAAGATCGACATACGTTCCGACAACCAAATCTGAAAAATGTACACAAAATCCGTAAGCAACGGAGTGGTCCGCTATAGCCCACTCGATCGAGTACAGTATCTGACTCGATCGAGTAAGCCCTCTGAAAACAAGCAGTAGCTCGTCCAAGATGTCACTCCATCGAGTGACAGGTCTACTCGATCGAGTGACTTACGTACATCAGAAAACTCGCGCGAAACAAAAAAGAAAAATCGCAAGATGAATACCTGCAGAATACGGGTACTCCTCGTCAGATGTCGGTCCGGGTCAAGTCGTCTGGCATCCAGACCCATGATGATCTCCCCGGTGGCTAGCCAAGCGGGACTATGACCAATCTCCATCTGGTCAACCACTCCAATCAGCCTGATTTGACCCAAGCATGAGTCAACATCCATCATCCCTTCAAAAACGTAGCGGTGCAGCATGCAAAAGGCGAAAGCCTTACGCCTGTGAGAAGGGGTAGCCCTTACATCTTGGTTGTTCATAAACTTGTCAGCCAGGTCAAAGAGGGAAACAATATTTCCCCGCACCATTCGGTCTGTCTCAGCGTGAGACAGACCCAAGAAATCCCTCAGCCTCCTTCTTAGATCTGGATAGAACGGAGGGATAGCAGGACGAGCGATAGAGCTCCAACCACCTATAACTGCGATCTCCTCAGGAAGAGGGCATATTTCTCCTCGCGGGAACGCGAAGATGTGATGGGTAGTATCCCAAAACGTCAGGCAGGCATCCAAAAAGTGTGAATCAATTATCAGACGTTGGAAAGGGAACAGACTGACAATCCTCATCTGGGTTAGTTGAACTTTATCCTCGTCCCGAAAGTATTGGGACCAAGCAAAAAGCATCGAAGTAAGGTGATCGATACCCATGGCAGAGGTTTGAGTCTCTTTGAAAGCCTAGAAGATTTTGAGGGGAAGGAAGAGTTTTGATTTGAGATACAGTCAGCTGAAGCAGGGAGACCTATATTTATAATAGGAAACCCTAACTGTAACCCTAACTGCCATGCCTCCTCAGCAAACCTGGGCCCTATGCGCGCGCAGGCCTGATTTCAGATAAGAACCTAGAATAGAAATCGAATCGTCCCGAACATTCCTAAAAATTTCTAAAATATTTCAAAAAAAAAATCTTTCAAAATTTTTGACCTTTCAAAATTCAATATATTTTATTTCCCCAGCATGAGTCGGTGTTTTGCCTATGTGTTACATGCAAGTTATTATGTGTCAGCATATAGGTACCCCCAGACTTCAGAAGCAAGTCTCCACGCATCTATTTCACTCCCCAGCGTAAGTCAATGTTTCTCCCAGAATGCTACAATCAGAGCTGCGATGTATCGGCATACGGGTACACCTACACCTTCAGAAGCAAGTCCGACTCCCCACGAAGCTATCATCATCAGGACAGGTATGACCCTCTGCTTATGGCTGGCGAGCCCTTCACGCAAGTCTAATGGACTATAAACGACCTGACCGGAAGGCTGCCAGGTCGTAATCCTCGATTGGCCTGGTAGCTACTCTGACTTTCGCCAATAATATCCGACGTGGACATTTAGCGGAGTACAAATCTCTCAAAACCAACCTCAAATTCAGGCCCAGTGGGTCGTTCCGAGTAAAATAGGATTAATTTGGGCCAAAACCGAGACCGAGAATAAAACCCGTCTTTTGGCGATCGGGTCAAAACCCGGTCAAAGACGAATCCGTCCTCAAAATCAGCCTAGAGAGCTTCTAGAAGATGGCGCCCAAGCACAAAATTCAAAAAAATCAAAGAGTCAACTATTTCCTAAATTGACTCGATTCCCTTTGTAGACACCCACATTTTGACCGCCAGGTGTTTATAGTAGTTTCCGACAAACACCCGATGATGATCGGACGCTAACGTGCTTTAAACGTACTCGGAAATGGGCTCAAAATGATGGACATTTGGCCTAGGCATTTTAAGGAGTACAAATCTCACAAAACCAACCTCAAATTCAGGCCTAGTGGGTCATTTCGAGTCAAATAACACTAATTTGGGTCGAATCCGTCACCAGGGGTAAAACCGTCTTTTAGCGACCGAGTCAAAACCTGGTCAAAGATATTTCCCGAAACTCGTAGGTTGACCGTGACATCCCACACGTCCTATTCGGACTCCAACTCTGCAAAATCATCCATACAAAAAATAATAAACAATTCCGTTTAAGGTAGAATTCGATCCCGAGTAGGAATCCTATCCGAGAACCGACTCAGACACTCAACCGAGTGCAGCCACTCGGCCAAGTACCCAAACCAGCCGGTATTTCCTCTTTTCTTCCCTTACAAGAAAACGGAATTCTCGTTCTCCTCAGCTTCTTACTCAAGCGGTAATTCTAGCTCAAACAGGAATCCTATTAAAAAATCGATTCGAGCATCCGACCGAGTGTAAAACACTCGGCCGAAACAGCCCAAAACAAGAGCAAATCCACCGGTTTGCCTTTCTTCCTCCACAAGAAAGCGGAATTCTTATTTCCCTCAAATTCCTACATTTCCTATCCTAAGCGGTAGTCAAACTCTCCCAAGCCAAGGTCGGGAATTTCCTATAAATAGCCCCTTGCATCCAACACATATTAGACATTCATTAACATCAATTATCGACACCAATTACTAGGAACACATACATACACACTCCGACACACACACACATAATTCCCTTAGCATCGAGAAACCGATAATACATCCGAAACCCGAAGGACACCGGTCCGAAACCCGACACCCTTCACCCGTCAAAATCGTACCACCCTAACCCAACCGACGTTGCCTCGACACTCCCGTGCCTAGCCACATTCCGACGAGTCCTGATCCGAGTCAACAAGAGCATGTAGGTTGAGGGTGCAACAAAACCCGATTTCTTCCTTTCTCTCCCTTTCTCCTCTTCGTCCGTTTTGTTTTATTACGGGTCTAGAGTCGTTTTTTTTTTATTATTTTCCTAATATCGTTATTAACGAAAAAACTATTTTCATAACATATATTCTGAAAAATATGATATCGATTCTTCCATAATCGAATATCGTATCAAAAAGAATTATATTAAGATTTCGACGATTTCAGAAATCGTTACATCCTTTTTTCGTCAAAATTCTTTTCTTTTACTTTTCGTTCAAAATAACAATTTTCGAACAAAAATATAAAGACGGACAGACCCGCACGCGAGTCGCGCCATGCCCAGGCGACTCGCGCGCAGGCCTGGAATCCGGGATTTCTTTTTTCTACGTTTTCGTTCGTTTTATTATTTATTCTTCGATCGATTTCTAAAATTACATCTTTTCTAAAAACTATTCCAAGTATTTGATATTGACTCCGTAGTCAACTATCGGATATGACGAATATCGATAATATTAAGTCGAGTGCGAATCATACAATATTCATACGCGATTTAATAAAAAATCGAGTTTTCAAAAAACCGTTTCCGAAGCAGTCCGCCACGCGACTCGCCGGCGACCCGGGCGAGCCGCGCGGCCGGCTGTCCCAACGCATCTTTTCTCGTTCTTTTTTATTATTTTTCGAACTTCGTTTTTTATACAAAACAACGTTCTTTTCAACGATATTTTTCAGATTTCGATTAATATTTATTTTTTCGATTTCGCATATTTTATTTTGCTATTATTATTTACAAATCGATACTAACTCGTTTGTTTGTTTTGTAGCAAATTCATCCTTTATTTCATTTGTTTTATTATACTAAAATGAATCTCACATGCTAAATTCAACTTTGACGTTAATCAATTTTGCATGCATTAAACGACTTAGCAACCCATTCAATTCCTCACATGCTTAGGAAAACAATGTTTGCATATCATTCACCGTTCAACTAACGCGCGCATTAAAACGTCATTCGATATCCTAGTAGAGGCCGCTAATGTGCGGGCGGGGTTGGGTGTTCTTAGTGAACTTCCCAACACGTACCCTCACCCCTTACTCAGAACCGTGGTTTCCGGATGTCCGAAACCATTGGCAACGAGAGTCATTCAATATACGATTAACCGCTCCAGTCGGCATCTGTATCGATATGCAAAAGGGACGAGCCCAATAAACTCTGACATCGGAAATGGGCCGTATTTTGTACACGGCCCACTACGACATAGAGTAGGCTCGAACGGTTCCGAATAACCATAAAATTCGGTGGCGACTCCGACTTCGATTTAAATTTCCATTTGACCATCTCATGGAGATTCATTCGCCTTCCCAAAACCCGCGCGTGGCCGCGTCGAGGTGGACCTATGTCATGTCCACAATTTGGCGACTCCGCTGGGGATTTTCTGATGAGTTAATAACCTTCAGTGTCCTCAGGGTGAGACTCGAATAGAAATCGTTTTACTAGTACAATGCGCGTTTTAGTTTTACGGTTCATGCATAAACCCCACTTTCCCGGGCCGGTACTCGCGACCGACGTCCCACTATACCGTTGATATAGTCCAAACTGGTTATGTCAAAGGTGTCCATTAGCCGATTCATATGGGTTTTACGGCATGTCCTAATCTCAACTCGAGTTAGGGAGTCCGCCCCGATTCTTGATAGGCTATGTACACTGGTATAGACCCTTATAGACTGACCGAGACTTAGATTAAGAGCATACATGGCGTCGTTATACTGTTTCCATGACTACGTGCTACTTGATCCACATCTTTTTCAAAACCGTCATCTTTTCAAAATTTGCATCCTTTTCAAAATATCCAATTTCAAAACCCGGGACATATACCGAATTTAGGACTTACGATTTTACTCAAAATAGCCTTTTTCTAGCCGGTATTATGCCCAATTCAAAACTCGAAAATATTTTCGAAACTTTCAAAACCCGTCATTCGGCCCACTCCTTTTTCCTTTTCGAAAAAGGGCCGAATTTCTCCACCCGATGCATTTCGGGCTTTTCAAAAATTCATATTTCAAAACCTTCCTCTTCTTAGGACTTCCCGTATTTAGCAGTGTCGGGTCATGTCATAAGTCGTTGAAGTCTCTAGCGTCGAAACTCCGTCGATCCTACATCACGGGTTTTCCCCCCCATCCTAGTCCGCCTTACCTAACTAAGGCAAGGCCCACCTACGTAGGACATACTCCTACAAAGGTCGGCCCGTTTACACAATCGAGTCTAAAAGTCTGGGAATGTCTCACGTGAACCTTCCTCCAGACAGGGCCCAACCCACAGCGTTGGATCCTGAGGAAGGCCCACATTTTCACAAGTCACCCGTCTAGGTGTCTTTTCCGAGTCATTTACCGTCTTTTTAGTCTTCTTCTTTCTTCTTCCCTTGCTCGGGATGTGCTTTCCTTAGGATTCGGGTTAAGTTGCTAATTACGTGGTGCTCTTACAGACAGGCCACCCTTCACTCGAACCATGACGCAAAAGGCCATAGACGAGTTGAACACCACGTTGGCCCAAATCCAGGACCAATTGAGGCAAATGCGGGAGGACCAGATCGCCATTGTCACCCGGGTTAGTGCCGTAGAACAGGGAACCCCTAATGCCTCGATCGAAGATGATGGACCTTTAGCCGCATTGGCCGGCGCGGTCCGAAAGCTGCAGGAACAGGTCCACTCGACCACCAGAAACACCATTCTCACGGAAAATGCCCGTACCTATTCGACCCTAACTGATGAACTGCCCGCTAACCTTAACTTAACGGGCTTACCAATGTTCGATGGGACTAAAGATCCGGTACTTCACATTCGGGCTTTTAAAGACTTTATGGCTGTCCAAGGGGTCAAATCGACCATGTTCAAGCATCTCTTTGCTTCCTCTCTAGAGAAACACCCAAAAGCCTGGCACTACAGGCTGGACCCCAAGAAATTCAAAACTTGGGACGATGTTGCCATGGGATTCGCGCGAAACTACGCAGACAATGCTGAAATCCAGACTACCATGCGTACTCTGGAAGTTATGGCCCAAGAACCAAAGGAGGGTTTCACCAAATACTTTCAGAGGTGGCGGACCGAAAGTGTTAAGCTGGTTGACAAGCCCGGCGAAAAAGTTCTAGTGGAGGCCTTTGTCAAAAACCTCCTCCCTGCTTACCGAGTCCATCTCATATACGCCATCATACCCGACTTCGCCACCTTAACCGAAATGGGTACCAGAATCGAAGACGATTTAAGGCAAGAGAGCCTTACTAAGGCCTCTACCAAAGGGTATCAAGGATCCAGTTCCTCCTCCAGCAAGCCCGCCACCACAACGGCGGCCCGAAGCATTTTTGACGAGGTAAACTCACTTGACACCTCAACCAAGAAGAATACTCCAAATCGGGTATTCACTGACATAGGAACAACCTATGCTAATGCCTTACAAAGGCTATCTTCGAAGGGCCTAATCCAACCGATAGGCCCAACTCCAGAAGTTCCCGTAGAAAAACGGTCCAAAAGCTACAACATTCAGGCCTATTGCCACTATCACCAAGGCAATGGGCATGACACGGAGAAATGCTGGAAATTGAAGCATCTTATCCAAGATCTGATCGAAAATGGGAAGATACCGCTACCCAGTGACAAGCCCAGCAACAAAAATAATCCTCTTGCTACCCATGCCATTTTTACTGGAGAGGTAGTTGACTACACTCATCTCATTTCCCCTTTCATTTCCCAAATCAACGGGATATGGAACGACGACGAGGACGATGTTTACCTGGCTAAAGGGGAGGCTATCCCCGTCACTATTGAGGAAATCCGAAGGGCTAAAGCCAAAGTTCTGGCCGGTACACACACCATCACAGCCACCCCGGAAGCCGTCACTGAACCCTCCAGGACGGAACTCACTCCTGAAGAACCAAACACCGACACGGCCCTAGTTAGACAATTGAAGAGGGTCCGAACCGATATTACCATATGGCAGCTTTTGGTTAGTTCACAAGAACATCGAGCGGCACTTACTAAGGCCCTCGATGAAATCAAGGTCGACTCATCGGTTACCCCCACTGAAATGGTAGCCACGGTCATGCCATATCTCAAGGACAAGCCCAAAGGAGAAGGCCCACTCATCACCTTCTCCGAGTCCGACCTTCCACCATTCGGGACCACTCATAACTTGGCCCTGTACATCACGGTGATTTGTCGAAACAAATATCTCCCGATGACCCTAATTGATGACGGGTCCGCAGTTAACGTCCTTCCTTTAAGGACAGCCAAGGCCCTCGGCATTACCGAGACTGACTACCTTCCGACTGCAAAGACTATCCAGGCTTTCGATGGGAGCCCAAAATCAGTGGCTGGGGCCGTTAAACTGACCATCATAACGGGCCCGATCGAGAAGGAGTTAGAATTCCAAGTGATCGATGTTACTTCATCTTTCAATCTGCTACTTGGAAGACCATGGATTCACGCAGTCAAAGCAGTGTCCTCCACTCTTCATAGAAAGGTCAAACTGCCTTTACAGGACGGGATCATCACCCTCGAAGCCACTCCCATAACCGTGTCAAGCTGTAACACGACGGGCTCAGCCGACCCACGAGGGTTCAACTTTGTGGGAATGATCAAAGAAGAGTATCTTTTTCAGCCGTACTTCACCGTTAGCATCTATACGATGCTACAAAACCTGGGTTGCCTACCGGGAGTCACATCAAGGCCATACCTCCCACCTGGAAAGATCATCGAAACCCTGAACAATGGGCAATCTCACCTCGGTCTAGGCTATACTATGGCATCCGGCTACACGAACCAAACCAAGGCGGTCACGTTCGTCACCCCGGTATTCGAAACTGTTCAAACAGGCCTTTATCGGCCCACCATCTCTTATCCCGGGACCAAACTGGCTCGGGAATGCAATTTCATCCCAGACGACATATTTGCCCTTATCCAGGCTGAATCAAAGGAGGGCCCAACCAACACTGAGCCCATTCTAGGACTACTCTTCGGGGAGGACAAGGTTATCCCGACCCCTAAGCAAGAGCTAGTCAGCTTGATCCTTCGTAGCAGCAGGTTCGATCCAACTAAGCTGATCTCTGAAGTTGGTGCCGACACTGGGAAGAGAGCTTGGAGGAAGACAACCAAATGGACCGACAGCCAGGGTCGGGTCTACAAGCTAACCACCGGAGAAGGAGATATGCATGTTATCGAGTCCGAATCTGAGTCCGAGTCCGAGTCAGAGTCAGAGTCGGAGTCTGAGTCAAAGTCTAGAGGGTCCAGTACTAGGATCGAGTCTGTAACCCCTCTCCCTTCTTTAGCCTCACCATCGGGAGCCCCGGAGTCTGTCCCGAGGGCTCTCCCTATCCCGCCTCTGACCAACGATCAGATGGCAGCTCTCTTCGAGCTCTTTTCAAAATTTACTATCAATAATAACGATAATCGTTCTGCTTACGACTTGGCTCATTTTCAAAATGTTTTCAAAAATATTACTTGCAATGACATTGAGAAACCCGACGAACAGGTACCATTGCCTCCGCATCTAATCGAGCAACTTGAACAAAGGGAGTCCCGAAATCCGGTAATCGAAGAAACCGATTCCATCAACGTAGGAACCCCTTTAGAGCCTCAGATGCTTAGGTTGGGCCTATCTTTAGATCCCGAAGAAAGACAACAATTCACGGACCTCCTCCAGGAATTCAAAGATGTCTTTGCATGGTCCTACAAGGACATGCCGGGAATAGACCGGGAAATAGCTGAACACCGAATACCCATCAAAGACGGGTACAAGCCGGTAAAACAGAAACTCCGAAGAATGAGGCCCGAATGGTCTCTCAAAGTCAAAGAAGAAGTTGATAAACAATTCAAAGCGGGCTTTATCCAAGTGTCTGAATATCCAGACTGGGTTGCAAACATAGTGCCAGTACCCAAAAAGGATGGCAAAGTCCGACTATGTGTAGATTTCCGGGACCTTAATAAGGCCAGCCCAAAAGACGATTTCCCGTTGCCACACATCGACATACTGGTGGATAACACGGCCGACCATGCCCTTCTATCATTTATGGACGGGTATGCCGGATACAATCAGATCAAAATGGCGGAAGAAGACATGAGTAAGACCACCTTCATCACACCTTGGGGGACTTACTGCTATACCGTAATACCATTTGGGCTTATTAACGCTGGTGCCACTTATCAACGGACCGCTAATACTTTATTGCATGACATGATGCATAAGGAAGTAGAGGTCTACGTCGACGATATGATTGTCAAGTCAAAGGACCGAAACGGGCACATTGCAGCCCTAAGGAAGTTCTTTACCCGGCTACGCAAGTACAACATGAGGTTAAATCCTCAAAAATGCAGTTTCGGGGTAACATCGGGCAAGCTACTGGGCCACATTGTCAGCCAACGGGGCATCGAAGTTGACCCAGCAAAGATCAAGGCCATAACCGAGATGCAACCGCCTAAAACCGAAAAGGAGATAAGGGGGTTTCTCGGGAAAGTCCAATATATAAGCCGATTCATTTCAAAACTAACCATGGTATGTGAACCCATTTTCAAGAAACTGAAGATAGGAGAACGGACACTATGGGACGACAAATGTCAAATGGCTTTCGATAAAATCAAGGAAATTCTATCCTCTCCACCGGTGTTAATGCCACCTCAGCATGGTTTGCCTTTATCACTATACTTGACAACAACCGAGACCGCCATGGGCGCTATGCTAGCCCAGACGGTCGATTCTGAAGAACGGGCCATTTACTACATCAGTAAGAAGTTCTTAGAATATGAATGCAAATACACCATGCTCGAGAAGACGTGTCTAGCATTAGTATGGGCCACTAAAAAGCTCCGACACTACATGCTTAGTCACGAAGTACATGTGCTATCCAAGATGGATCCAATCAAATATCTATTCGAGAAGCCCATCCTTAACGGTCGTATATCCAGGTGGACTTTAATGCTAGCTGAGTTTGACCTCAAGTTCGTACCTTTAAAAGCCATCAAGGGCCGGGTAGTAGCAGAATTCCTCGCCGATAGCCCGATATCCGAGGAAGGCCACACCGATACTTGGGCCTTCCCAGATGAATACATATTCCATACCGACACCGACACATGGGATTTGTACTTTGACGGAGCATCCAACTTTCGAGGATTTGGTGTCGGGATTTTGCTAATCTCACCACAAGGTGAACATACCCCGTTATCCATCAAGCTAGATTTTGACGTGACTAACAACGCAGCCGAATACGAAGCATGCATTCACGGGTTGCAAGCCGCCGCCGATTTAGGAGTAACAAACCTCCGGGTCCACGGTGACTCATCGTTAGTCATAAATCAAACCCTACAAAAATGGAAGACTCGGAACGAAAATCTCGTGGCTTACCAAGCACGAGTAAGGGTTCTCGAAAAACAATTCCAAAAAGTGGAGTACATTTATCTGCCTCGGGAGGAAAACCAGTTTGCAGATGCTCTGTCAAAATTAGCATCTTTACTGAATATCCCAGCGCATCTAACTAGCATGCCCATTTGTGTCGAAAGATGGTCTGAGCCAGCATATATCAACACTATCCAAGATATTGAGATAACTGATCCAGAACCTTGGTACCAGGCTGTTCTAACCTACTTGACGTCAGGGGAATATCCTCCGGGAACTGAAAACCGGGCCAAGAAAGCTCTGCGAAGATGGGCAACCCAGTTCATCCGCACAGACGATGGACAGCTGTACAAGAAGACAGCACAGGGGGCTTTACTTCTATGCATTGACAAAACTCGAGCCGAAAGAGTTATGGCCGAGGTGCACGATGGCAAAAACGGACCACACATGAATGCCCATATGTTGACCCGAAAAATCGCAAGACTCGGTTACTATTGGAATAGCATGGAAACTGACTGTCAGATGTATGTTAAACACTGTCATAACTGTCAGATTTTCGCTAACGTTCAGCATATGCCTTCATCCCTACTATATACAATGACATCGCCATGGCCATTCTCAACATGGAGAATTGATATAATCGGGAAAGTGAACCCTTCCGGGACAGGAGGTCACTGCTTCATCCTAGTGGCTATCGACTATTTCACTAAATGGGTCGAAGCCGAATCATATCGGATCTTGAATGCCAAACAGGTGGCTAAGTTCATCCAAAACAAAATTATATGTCGATATGGGATTCCACACGAGTTCATCAGCGATCACGGGACCCATTTCCAAGCTGAAACTGCCACTTTGCTGGAAAAGTACAAGATCCAAAGGCATACATCGTCACCTTACCGTCCTCAAACAAATGGAGCGGTGGAGGCAGCCAATAAGACAATTGTCACCATTCTTAAAAAGATGGCTGAGAATTACCGAGACTGGCCCGACAAGATACCCTTTGTCTTATGGGGATACTATCTAACATATGGAATGGAAGCAGTCCAGCCGGTCGAACTAGAAGTACCATCCCTTAGGATTCTGCTCGAAAGTCAGGTACCTGAGGCGGACTGGGTCCAAGCCCGATATGACTCGCTAATCCTCTTAGACGAACGGCGATCCCGAGCTCTGAATAATATTCAGATATATCAGAAAAGGATCCAACGGGCTTTTAACAAAAGGGTTAGGCCCAGAAACATCAAGGAGGGCGATTTAGTCCTAAAATCTGTTCGAGCTTTGCTACCAGTTGACCCAAGGGGGAAATTCAAACCTAATTGGGCTGGGCCATATTTAGTAAAGAAGATTCTTTCAGGAGGGGCGGTAATGCTAACGGACTTGGACGGAAACGAGTTCGTTAATCCAACAAACTTGGACCAACTGAAGCGTTACTACCCATAAACCCTATCTCAATGTCATTTGCAAAAGTTTATAAAAAAATGTCTTTTTTATGAATTTTCAAAATTTTAAGCAAGTCGATAAGTTAGGATCATTTATCCTACCGTTGCACATCTCGAATTAATAATCTTGATGTATTTCGAAAATTGCAAAAATGCTTCTGAACTACGGAAGGTTTGATTCCATTTTGGATACGTAGGCAACCCCTCAAAAGGGTACAACCACTGCAATAACGAAAAGACGGGAACGGTATTCACTAATATGTCTTTTTATTATTTCAAAAAAATACATCACAAAAAAAAAAAGCAACAAAATCACACCAAAAAAATAGTAGTAATACTTAAATAATAAATTAAGGAGACTACTCGTACATTTTACCCTTTCCCTTATCTTTCGGGTCACGTGGAGCCCGAGGCCGACGGGGCGGGGGCGAACGTTCCCTAATCACAAGGGGAACTTCCTTTGCTCGAACCCGCTTCTTCGATTTTGGGTTTTCCATCTGTTGCACCGGCCCAAGCCGAGCCCTGACCGGCTCGGGAAGCCTGTCTCGAGGACCAAGTCGGTCCTTAGCAGCCAGTCTTGGCCCTAGTCTCCTTTCTAAGTCCATCTGGGGGCTCACCCTCCCCCGTGCACCCTTGTTACTGGACCCTTCAGTCTGAGTCCTAGATTTCCCTTTCTGGCCTGTCGAAGTAGCTCCCTCAGTAAAGAAGCTCCTATTATCCTTAGCATGCTCCCGGCGTAACAGGTCATAAGCCTCGTCAATTTTCAAGGCAGCTCGAGTTTTAGCTGAATCAGCTTGGGTCCATCTTACATAAGAATCGGTTACCCAGATCGAATGAGAATTCTTGAGAACAGGCCAAGTAGCTCGTGTATACCACCTTTGCATCCAGGTGTCACACATTACATCCGTCAGCTGAGTAGATTCACTCACAACGGCCTCAATTTCGGGGATTCTTTGTGCCCGACCATATTGCCTAAGTATGCGATCGGGAAAGAGGTGAATTGTCTGCCTAAAAGATAGGATTACCTGATATCTAGCCCTATCTCGAGATTCCATACCAGTCCAGAGGTAAATTGGCCACCATGGTACGGCCCAACGGATCAACAGGCCTCCATGGAAGGATAGCACCTCATCCCAATATTGTTGGGTATTAAAGCGAGAAAAGGCAATGGCTCGTCTCCTCGACATAACTTGCCTGGGCTGATATCGGCTCACATTTAAGGGAGGATCCAAGATCGATAATCTCTCGAATAGCCACAGCTGAAAAACCCGCAAAAATCAAAATCGTCAAAATCACGAGAAAAAAAAAACGTGAAAAGGCGTGAAAATCGAGAAAACCGCAGAAGCCGGGAAATCGGAAAAAGCCGCGCAAAGTCGGGAAAACGGGAAAAACCGGAAAATCAGAAAAGTCGAAAAATGGCATACCTGTAGAAGCCGAGTACTCCCAGTTAGCCGGAATGACGGATCCCTTTTACGATTATCCAAGCCTTGAATAATCTCCCCTGTAATCAGCCAAGCCGGACTGTGCTCCGTCTCCATTAGGTCAGCCACGGTGAAAAGTCTAACGTGGCCCATGCAAGATAATAAGTCCATATGTCCTTCAAAGGCATAAACATGGAGCATACAAAAAGTAAAGGCCCTACGGCTATGAACCGGCCTGACCCGGACATCATCTGGATTCATGAATTTTTCAGCCAGGTCGATCAGGGAAATGGTATCTCCTTCTAGCATACGGGATACCTCCATATGAGAAAGCCCTAAAAATTCCCTTAACTTCCTCCTTGGATCAGAAACTGAAAAAGGGATAGCGGGACGAAGTATGGGATTCCATCCTCCTGCAGCAGCAATTTCCTCAGGAATAGGGCAAATCTCTCCTCAAGGAAAACCAAATACATGATAGGTATCATCCCAATAGGATAAGCAAGCATCCAAGAAGTGGCAGTCTACTTGCATCTGACGGATCACGGACAATTGGGTAACGCCGTTCTGATTTAGGATAGCCCTATCGGCATCCCTAAAATATTTGGACCACTCGTGCAACATTCCGACTAATCGGTCGATTCCCATATTTATTTTAAGAAAGAATAAATTTTTCAGGGCTTATTCCTTTCTTTGGTAATTAAGGAAGTGGGGAATTATGGGAATTAATGAAGCAAGAGGGGGTATTTATAGCATGAAAATGAGTTCTCCTCCTCACCTTAGGATTCTCAATCCTAGAGCATTTAGCATACAAGCCATTGTCCTAAGGCTTAGCTAAGTCATCCCGAGCATTCCTATTTCTTTTCAAAGTCAAAACAAAAATTCCCTAATTTTTCAAAGACTTTTGCAAACTCAAAAATTCAAACCTTTTCTCAAAAAATTTTATTCCCCAGCACGAGTCATTTTTCCTACAAATGTTACATGCAAAATTTTGCAGCTTTGCATAAATATGTACAGGACGGCTCAAGCAGGACCATGCAATTTGCATAACTCCCCAGCGGCATTTAACAAGATGAGCCCACATACAGGCCCATTTTAAGTCTCATGCGACGAATTCCCCCACGGAGTTATCATCAGTTCAGGTACATTTCTAGCCCATGGCCGGCGGGCCCTCCACGCAGGTCTAATGGACCTTAAACGACCCGACCGGAAGCTGCCAGGTTTTAATCCTTGATTGACCTGGTGGCTACTCTGACTTTCGCCCTGTCCAAGCCTCAGTCAGAGTGGGGGCTCTGTAGACACCCACATTTTGACCGCCAGGTGTCTATAGTAGTTTCCGACAAACACCCGATGATGATCGGACGCTAACGTGCTTTAAACGTACTCGGAAATGGGCTCGAAATGATGGACATTTGGCCTAGGCATTTTAAGGAGTACAAATCTCACAAAACCAACCTCAAATTCAGGCCCAGTGGGTCATTTCGAGTCAAATAACACTAATTTGGGTCGAATCCGTCACCAGGGGTAAAACCGTCTTTTAGCGACCGAGTCAAAACCCGGTCAAAGATATTTCCCGAAACTCGTAGGTTAACCGTGACATCCCACACGTCCTATTCGGACTCCAACTCTGCAAAATCATCCATACAAAAAATAATAAACAATTCCGTTTAAGGTAGAATTCGATCCCGAGTAGGAATCCTATCCGAGAACCGACTCAGACACTCAACCGAGTGCAGCCACTCGGCCAAGTACCCAAACCAGCCGGTATTTCCTCTTTTCTTCCCTTACAAGAAAACGGAATTCTCGTTCTCCTCAGCTTCTTACTCAAGCGGTAATTCTAGCTCAAACAGGAATCCTATTAAAAAATCGATTCGAGCATCCGACCGAGTGTAAAACACTCGGCCGAAACAGCCCAAAACAAGAGCAAATCCACCGGTTTTCCTTTCTTCCTCCACAAGAAAGCGGAATTCTTATTTCCCTCAAATTCCTACATTTCCTATCCTAAGCGGTAGTCAAACTCTCCCAAGCCAAGGTCGGGAATTTCCTATAAATAGCCCCTTGCATCCAACACATATTAGACATTCATTAACATCAATTATCGACACCAATTACTAGGAACACATACATACACACTCCGACACACACACACATAATTCCCTTAGCATCGAGAAACCGATAATACATCCGAAACCCGAAGGAAACCGGTCCGAAACCCGACACCCTTCACCCGTCAAAATCGTACCACCCTAACCCAACCGACGTTGCCTCGACACTCCCGTGCCTAGCCACATTCCGACGAGTCCCGATCCGAGTCAACAAGAGCATGTAGGTTGAGGGTGCAACAAAACCCGATTTCTTCCTTTCTCTCCCTTTCTCCTCTTCGTCCGTTTTGTTTTATTACGGGTCTAGAGTCGTTTTTTTTTTATTATTTTCCTAATATCGTTATTAACGAAAAAACTATTTTCATAACATATATTCTGAAAAATATGATATCGATTCTTCCATAATCGAATATCGTATCAAAAAGAATTATATTAAGATTTCGACGATTTCAGAAATCGTTACATCCTTTTTTCGTCAAAATTCTTTTCTTTTACTTTTCGTTCAAAATAACAATTTTCGAACAAAAATATAAAGACGGACAGACCCGCACGCGAGTCGCGCCATGCCCAGGCGACTCGCGCGCAGGCCTGGAATCCGGGATTTCTTTTTTCTACGTTTTCGTTCGTTTTATTATTTATTCTTCGATCGATTTCTAAAATTACATCTTTTCTAAAAACTATTCCAAGTATTTGATATTGACTCCGTAGTCAACTATCGGATATGACGAATATCGATAATATTAAGTCGAGTGCGAATCATACAATATTCATACGCGATTTAATAAAAAATCGAGTTTTCAAAAAACCGTTTCCGAAGCAGTCCGCCACGCGACTCGCCGGCGACCCGGGCGAGCCGCGCGGCCGGCTGTCCCAACGCATCTTTTCTCGTTCTTTTTTATTATTTTTCGAACTTCGTTTTTTATACAAAACAACGTTCTTTTCAACGATATTTTTCAGATTTCGATTAATATTTATTTTTTCGATTTCGCATATTTTATTTTGCTATTATTATTTACAAATCGATATTAACTCGTTTGTTTGTTTTGTAGCAAATTCATCCTTTATTTCATTTGTTTTATTATACTAAAATGAATCTCACATGCTAAATTCAACTTTGACGTTAATCAATTTTGCATGCATTAAACGACTTAGCAACCCATTCAATTCCTCACATGCTTAGGAAAACAATGTTTGCATATCATTCACCGTTCAACTAACGCGCGCATTAAAACGTCATTCGATATCCTAGTAGAGGCCGCTAATGTGCGGGCGGGGTTGGGTGTTCTTAGTGAACTTCCCAACACGTACCCTCACCCCTTACTCAGAACCGTGGTTTCCGGATGTCCGAAACCATTGGCAACGAGAGTCATTCAATATACGATTAACCGCTCCAGTCGGCATCTGTATCGATATGCAAAAGGGACGAGCCCAATAAACTCTGACATCGGAAATGGGCCGTATTTTGTACACGGCCCACTACGACATAGAGTGGGCTCGAACGGTTCCGAATAACCATAAAATTCGGTGGCGACTCCGACTTCGATTTAAATTTCCATTTAACCATCTCATGGAGATTCATTCGCCTCCCCAAAACCCGCGCGTGGCCGCGTCGGGGTGGACCTATGTCATGTCCACACCCTTGATCCACTCGATCGAGTGGATTGACCCACTCGGTCGAGTGGAGCCTCGTAAACCGGAACAGACCCATTTTCAAAGGCACTCGATCGAGTGCACTAGGGCCACTCGATCGAGTGACCCTAGGTCGAGGGGTAAACTCTATAAATACTCCTCCAATCCTTCTCATTTTTCAGTTTTTTTGGAATGCAATCAACCCTACATTTACACTCTTGTGCTCTACACTCTCCTTATACAACAACCCTACACAACACAAGCCAAAAAACCGAGTCTACATCCCTCGTAAAACCGATACACACACACACCATAACTTGACTACATCCTCGATACTCCCGCGTTCCCGTCGCTATTACGAGTCCATTGCCGAGGCCACGCTAAGCATGTATGTTGAGGGTGTTACAAACCCCATCTCAACCTTTATGATCTCTAATCTTTTATTTACATTTTCGCATTTTGTTTTATAATTGTACTAGTAATGCTAACTTTAACACTAACATTTTTTATTATCGTTTACTAACATTTTAAATTTCGCGGTCTAACATTTATATACCGCGTATATGTATATACTAGTATTAAAATTCGGATCTTAACCCGTTTGACTATGACGACCATCCAAAGTCTGTTTAACCCCTTTACGAGCAACGACGGAGGTGGCGTCCTTTCGAGGAGCGCCGCCCCAATGTACTCAAGGGCGTAACGAGATCGTGGTCGTTCATAGTTGAACGCGTAGGACTCCATTTTTAAGATTAGCGCGAGATCCGTTGATGCGAAAACCGACATCACATAATCCGTTAGGATTAGTATCGATGTCGTGACGCGGAGGACTATAATTTCGTCACTAATCAAACCTTTCAATCACACAATAACACTTTCCATAAAATCCCGATGACGGTCTCATAATCGTATAGTACACGATTATGGCACTAAAAACCGAGTTGTATTTAAATCGTGCAATATTTTCATTCAACTCGGTCAACCATCGATTTAAAACGTTGTAAAACATAAAATTTTCGCACCTGCGATAATTAAATAACAGATACAAAATAATATGAAACGAGAGTTTTTATTTGATAACTGAAAGATGGAGCGTTACAACACGGAGGTCTTATCGACTTAGATCCGTAGGGGAAGATGGAGTCTTTTTGGTGACTTATTCCATTTACCTACAATTTGGTAGTAGGATGATGGGGTCGTTTTGAGACTTATTCCATCTGACCTCCTCTAAACCTAGACACAAGACCCGTATTTATAGCCTAGTATCTTAGCGAGAAAGTTAAGAATATTCTAATATCCTAAGATATTATCACAATATTTATTGATAATTATCTCTAAATACCAAAGATATTAGACATAAATAGATACCGAAATATATAAAATTTTGGTGTCTACAAATGCCCCCTCGAGACTTGTTGTAGAGACTTCGAAGTCGGTTGCAACTTTGTCTCGAAATTTGGTTGGAAGACTTGAGGTCGATTTTGTTTGCCCCCATGACTTCTACAGATTTGGATCCTTCGAAATTGGAGATGAAAAGCGAAAATCTTCACGTCGGGTTCACCAAAATTTGTAAAACATAAAATTTTCGCACCTGCGATAATTAAATAACAGATACAAAATAATATGAAACGAGAGTTTTTATTTGATAACTGAAAGATGGAGCGTTACAACACGGAGGTCTTATCGACTTAGATCCGTAGGGGAAGATGGAGTCTTTTTGGTGACTTATTCCATTTACCTACAATTTGGTAGTAGGATGATGGGGTCGTTTTGAGACTTATTCCATCTGACCTCCTCTAAACCTAGACACAAGACCCGTATTTATAGCCTAGTATCTTAGCGAGAAAGTTAAGAATATTCTAATATCCTAAGATATTATCACAATATTTATTGATAATTATCTCTAAATACTAAAGATATTAGACATAAATAGATACCGAAATATATAAAATTTTGGTGTCTACAAACGTAAAAACAAAACGAGCCATGCCTCGTACAAGGGGCACTCGACCGAGTGCCATAGGCTACTCGATCGAGTAGCACCCCAAAATTTGGGCAGTAGCTGCTTCGAAGACGCACTCGACCGAGTCCATGCCCTGACTCGATCGAGTGGGTCCTGTACCCCAGAAATCCGAGAGCTTTAATGCAACATTCGAGCCTCGTCTTTTTTTTACGACTTAGTCGTAACGTGCAAACTCGATCACGTAATTCTAATTTTCAAAACTCATGCATATCACTACACTTAAAACGACTTTGATCGATTGTCCTTCACTATTAGTCGTGTGTCGACGACTCTTTAGTCGTATCCGACACATGACTAGTTTAGACGCCAACATTTCGAGATGATAGGTCGGGACAAGGCATCGAGGTTCGGGATCGGGCTAGCACCACGCCTAGGTCCCATACCCCCGTCCTTTGATTAATACGCAATATAATGCGTAATTAATTGAAGTTCGTCCGGTTACACGACTTACGATTTAATTCGTATTTGTTGCATACGGGTCCGTTTCTAGTCTTTATTTATTGTTTGTTTACATTTATGTCATTTATTCCGTTTTTTTAATTAACTATTTTTTGTTCGTCATTTTGTATTGGCCGGGTTGTATTTCCGCCCGTGTATATTGTATTTATTTACGAGCTTTATTTATTTCGATGTTTATCGCTTTATAAATGAACCTCGCATGCTAAATCATTTCGACCATAATTAGATGCATTAAATGACGTAGTTAACCTACAATTCGCATGTTTAGCCCGAAAACGTTGTTTGCATATCATTTAGTCGTTTTACTAGCGCGCGTACACGAACACGAACGATGTCTTAGTAGAGGCCGCCATTGTGCGGGCGGGGTTGGGTGTCCTTAGTGGGCTTCCCAACACGTACCCTCACCCCTTACTCAGAACCTCGGTTTCCGGATGTCCGAAACCGTTGGCGCACGAGAGTCATTCTTTACACGATACTGGTGTAGATGGTATCGGTATCGCAATGCAAAGGGACGAGCCCCATAAACTCTGAAATCGAAATGGACCGTACTTTGTGTACGATCCATGACGACATAGAGTGGGCTCGAATGGTTCCGAATTATCACAAATTCGGTGGCGACTCAAACTTTGACTTAAATTTCGAACCCGAGAACAATCTTACCACGAGATTCATTCGCCTACCCAAACCCGCGCGTGGCCGCGTCGGGGTGGACCTACGTCATGTCCACAGATTCACATTTACTTTTTCATTTCTCTCTCTCCCTCCTTCTTTGAGCCACTCATTTTTCCCTTCCTTATTTTTCACCTCAAAACCTTTTGGGATTATAATAGGAACTCGGAGGAAGTAATGGTTATTACAAACAAAATCATGAAAATTAGATCAAGACAACCAAACAAGATACAATAATTTAATTCATGGGAAGTGTGAATTCCAAGATGTCAACCAAACAAATATTACGAATCCCTGGGAAATTGACGTGGGAAGTAACATATGGAAAATGCAAATTTTCCGGGAAATAAGTTCTCGTATTAACCAAACGAGGCCTAAGATTATTTACTTAAGTTTTTCTAAAATGTGCCCAACGGGTACATGTTAAGAGACCTTATTTAAGATAAAATTTCCAAGTATATCTCATGAGAAATTGATTTCTAAACCCATTATTACCCTACTTAGATGATTAATCCTGTAAATCTTACCTTAAATAATTAAACTCTTATCATATGTCCCTTGGACCCATTTTAGAAAACTCATTCATTAATATCAAAATTCATGAGGAAGAGTCTTACCATTATCCTTGAAATCTACCCGACTAGAATAAGTTTAAACTTTGAAAGAAAAAAAAAAAAGAAAGATATGAAGACGTTGAAGAGGTCAACCCCCTTTCAAATAAATCCTAGTTGGCGTTACACCATTGGTTGTTGACTTGCAATAAACATTTTAATTTATGCTTGATTAACGGGCCATCTGGAGTATTTCTTTCATAATTATCTATCTCTACTTTTAATTGGTATATAATCTAAATAAAATCATAATCATAATAATATAAGTATAACAACAACAACCATAATAACAACATTTTCATTTTCAGGTAATTAATTAATCAAAGGACAGCAAATATTTGTGTATGATCCCTCCCTCTCCCTCTCCCTCTCCCTCTCCCTCTCCCTCCCTGCTATATCATCTCCCTCCCCCTTCATTTACTTCTTTCATTTACAACATCTTAATCTCTCCCTTCATTTCTTCTCGCTCGTTCATGGACGACTCCTAACCTTAATTCTCTTGTCGATCACGAATTTAAAATCAAAGGTAATTAACCTTCCTACACAATAATAATAATAATAATAATAATTAATTAATATATAGATAACTCTGTATTTCCCTTATCGTACATGCATGCATGATGTTTTCTCAATTTCATATGTCCTTCTATATGTGTATGTTGTTATGATATCCGATCTTCTAAGATTATTAGTTTTCGATATATAGATGGAAAATGTGTGTAGAAGATGAGATGAATTGGATACAAACCAAACCAGGTTTGAGATACGTACATACGATTATGAATTGATTGTCAATTTGTCGACTGTCGTGGAGCATGGAGATGTTAATTGTATTGTATATCCACATTCCACATTTGTCATTTGCAATTGCAGATTGTAGAATTGATGTTGTTGTTCATCAATGATCATTGAACACAAATTTCTTCTTATGCTTTTATTTGCCTACTTTTAAATTATCTCCAACCTAAAATAATTTAGTAACCTTTATTCAAATTTGTAATTTTTTCGACTCAATCATTATTCATTGTTTATGTTATTTAAATCAAAAGCAAACAAATGAGTTATTGCCTTATCCATACATACATACAATAGGGAAGGTCGTAGTATGACCCGATTTCATGTTTTGCAATAAAATTGACTTGTTCAGGAAAAGGACAATGCAATATGTTTGACTTTCTGAATAGGCTCAGATCAGTCAAGACAATCTTTTTAGATAAGAAGTACAAAATTCTTGGACGTGATTATCTAATTATAATTACTTGTAATAAATAATATTTGATTCGTTATAATATTACGACGAATTTATCCGTTATAAAGAAAATTGATTGATTTTATATACATTTATAAATTCCGACAAACATTTCAACTTATTACTTTCAATATCAGAACTTTAAAATAGTAGTCACAAAAAATTGAAAATTGAAGAGTTTGAAATTTGAGATATAGAGTAGATGGTAGTACAATTATGCATGCATGCACCTTATATAACATGAATAGTTACTTCAAATGTTAAAGAACTCTTTTACTTTAATTATATGGTCGAGAGTTTGATCTTTATGCACGACATAATACGCTTATTTAAACTAGAAAAAAACATTGTATGATGGCAACTCCATATATCAAACGAAGTATGTAACTAATAAAACAGATTATTATTATTATTATTATTATTATTATTATTATAGTTTAATGGAGTATAAGAAAAGATTAAATAAGATGAGAGGTGTAAAGCAATGAAATTAGTAAAGTTAATAGGGTGATTTAGTACTAGGATAACATATGATTCGATTCGATTATCTTATATTCTTATGAGTACAACTTTAGTCTGCTTTTCCCTTTTAATTAGTGTATCATGGCCTATTGTTGTCTTGTCATTATATTGGGTTCCAGAGTCATCACTTTGGTCATATATAATAGCAAGACGTTAAACACAAATGAGGACCACCAAATATAAAATCCAGCCCGCCCTACAAATATAAGACTAGATCTATTTAGAAGGATTCTTTATCAAGTTTATTGAGAGACCAATTACATATAAAATTAACACTGCTACCAAACCTAATAAAAATAGGTACGCGCTTAACTCAAAAGAGTATACAAATATAAAAGGTGTACGCTTGTTATAAAAAGCTGTACAAACAAAGTTGTCATTTAGATGTGCATCTAATAATAAAATAGTTACAAATAAGACATAAAGTAGTATTAACAGGTGGTCTTTCAATAACTTACGAAGAGACCGTCTCTCCCTAAACTTTGTGCAAATATAATAACGTCCAAATTTGTGTTTGTGAGTCAATATCTTACATTCTTAGCCACATGGAGTAGATAAAGAAAATATTTACTCGTCGCGAATATATTCGTCACAAGTTTACAACGGGTCAAACATCACTCTATGATTGGCTAAAAACAAGCAACTCATGTGTGTTTTGTCTGTCACAAACAAGAATTTATGTAGGTAGATTTGTACGTAGCCCATCGATTGAATCTAAGAAGCAGGTGGGTGAATTGAAGCTGGTTTTAGGTCAAGCGGGTGGGCACATAGCCGAGGGTTAAGATTACGATTTAGGTTGGTTTCGGTTTAGATTGACAACCAAGTTATTGGTCGAGTCAAGCTGACTCAAGTTAGGTTAGGAGAAGGTATAATTGAACTGTTGATGGAATATTGGAGTGGAGTTACGAGTTACGACTTCAGCCTAGCTGGGTCGTGTACTCGTTTTCGGTTAGAATATTGACGATAGATGAGATGCTGGATGAGTATGTAGGAAAATCAAAGCACAATTAGATCATTTAATCAGTTTGATAGTGGCAACAATTGTGCAGTGATTATTTGGGTGTTTCGATTAGCGAAGACTTGTGCCATCAGCGTTTAATTTGTCAAACTCAAAAACAAGGAACAAGATTAGTGGAAACCATGTTTTTCCATACAGGCATACACACAACCAGACGTGAGTCGTCGTGATTGCAACCCAAAATAAACAATCTTCTCCACAAACATTTTTTATAATCTTAAAAAATAGTCCTTCGATTCGACATTTTACATTCTAGCATGACTCCATTTTTTGTTAAAGCAGGTATAGGGCAGAGTTTGAAGTAAAAGAAAGAATAGTTATGGCGACAACAATGAAGGGAAGTTCAGGAGGGAAGGAAAAGAAGGGCACTTCCCCTTCAACTCCCTCACTCAAGAAATCACCCAAGCCATCATCTACTTCTACCCTCGGCCCCGGCCCTGGCTCATCTCCATCTTCCCCTACCAAAGAAAAAACATCGTCTCCTGCTACAGACGGGAAATCCGTCCCTAACTACCTCAAACACACCATGAGCTCAAACTCCGACTCCTCCAGGCTCCCTGCTAAGAAACCAGCTGCACCCTCCGACCCCACCTCTCAAAAACCCGCTACTACCAGGAGGAGGTCTTTCGACCGCCCTCCTTCTTTCTCTCAGATCCCCAAGACGACACTCACTCCTCGTAATGCCCCCGAGGCTAAAACTCTCCGCTCATCCTCTTTTTCACACAAATCCACAGCAGCCTCATCCTCATCATCCATGAGACCCGCCTCAGACAAGATTTATGCTAGGACTACTTCCACCCTCAAGGAGGGTAAGATTGACTCGACTCCATCATCTAAGTCACGCACCATTAAGAAGAGTACATTGTCGGTTTCCTCCACTACCCCGACAACCAAGAAGGATGCAAGACGCCCCACCTCATCCTCATCCTCGTCTACCAAAAACGCTCCTAAGAGTGCCACGTCAGAGTCTAGCAGCGCTGATCATGATAATGTGGCTGTCGATCAATCAATTGTCGAGGATGATTTGGCGGCGGTTGAAAATGAGGTTCAGTCTCTTCCTGAGATTTCAGAGATGCTCGACAGTAATGAAGAGCTTGGTGACCCCACTATCACAGTCCCACTCCCAGTCCCAGTCCCAGGTATAGAGGTGAAGGAAGTCGAGGATGTGGCCGACGATCTTGCTGTAACAAATGAGAGAAAAACTGTTGATCGTAGCCAAGAAGAGAAAAATGAAAGTCATATTGCTGAGACAGAAGCTGAAGCTGAACCAGAACCAGAACCAGAACATGTCGAAGATTCAGGTTATGATCAGAATGTAGCCGTGGAAGAACATAATGTGACAGTAGATGCTGTGGAGGAGGACAGGGATGCACAAAATGCAGACAAAAAGGAAACAGGACTCGCTGAAGAAATGAAAGAAGAAGCAGGAGCAGAAGGCAGACAAAAGGAGACAGAGTTTGCAGAAGAAAAGAAGGAAGAAGAAGTGAATAGCGGAGAAAAGAAGTTAGAAATAGTGGAAGAAGCAGCAGAAAACGGGAAAAGGGAGTTAGAATTCACGGAAGAGAAGAAGGAGGAAGCAGCAGCAGCAGCAGATGGTGGGAAACAGGAGGTAGAACTCGCAGAAGAAAAGAAGGATGAAACAGTAGATGGCGGGAAAAAGGAATTAGAATTCGTGGAAGAAAAGAAGGAAGAGGCAGCGGATGTGGGGAAAAAGGAGGCAGAGATGAGGGAAGAAAAGAAGGAAGAAGCAGCAGTATCGAAGGGGGCGGAGAAGGAGAAGGAGAAGAAAGAAGAGGTGTTGGAAGTTAAGCATGAGAAGAAGAGTGTGTCAAATGCTGCTACTGGAGCAGCAAAGGTGCAAAGTAGCTTAGGAAAGAAAGATAAGCAAGATTATAATAACATAATCGAACAAACTTCAAGCAAGCTCATGGGTGGAAGGAAGAACAAGGTGTTGGCTCTAGCTGGAGCCTTCGAGACCGTTATTTCCCTGCAAGACACTAACAAGAACTGATTTCCGAGCATTCCCCTTTTTCGGTATGCTGTAGATTTTTGAAGCAGAAAAATAAGCAAAAAAAAACATTCTTTGATTAATTATGAGTATGTTTTATGGATTAGGACAGCCGGTTTTGTGTTTGAGGAGTCGAGAAGCGACATGAATTGTAAATCATGACGCCTGTAATTGACATTTGTATCGTTTTTCTCGTTAATTCGTTACGTTATGTTGTAAGTGTTGGAAGAATTTTTGTACTGGAGATTATCAGAAAATGGGTTTGAAATTGGAAAGAAAGATTGTTCGTTCAGGGTTCTATATTTACTACTCCAGCGCCTTCAATAATTTTGGAATATTTTATTAAATCATTCTAAACACAGCTCCAATAGTTTGTGTCATAACACAAAGCTAAACAGGGCATCATAATAGAAAGAATTACACAATTTATTGCAACAAATTGTATGAAATGTTTAAAATGGCCGAATAAAATGATACGAGTAAAACACAGATTAAAGTATGGTAATGTAGACAAATCCCTGATTAATGTAATCCAATAGAAGCATTATGATGAATTATGATTGCAATATCTAAGTTGCATAGAAATCTGTCTTTCCATATGAAGTTGGCGATGAAAATTCTGGATAAACAAATCGGCCTTCCTATCCACATTTTGAGCATCATTATCATCCGAACAAATGCTTTTAATCCTGCTAAAACTTCTCATTGAGCTTAAAAAACCTCCACCGTTCTCGTGTTCAGCAAAGCTTAGATGCCGGCTGTAACGCTTGATGGGAGTGCAGCGCAGAGTCGAGATCAAGGCATACCTCCATTGATCAAACTTGAAACTTGATTTAAGCAAGAAATTAACTTTCTTAATACCCCTTTTAATCTTCCTTGACAACGACCATTTGTTTGTAGAGTCGGTCATATTTTTTTCGTTCGGGTGATTATTATGGGTATGGGTAGAGATGAAGGAGGTTTTATACTACTCGTATATAGAGAGAGAAAGATGACGACGGGAAAAAAGAAGGAAGATTGTCATGGAAGATAGTCAGTTTAAATGAACAAAAACGTGTTGAAAATGGATAGATTCATGATACTAGGAAGTTACCACATGTTGGAGTATAATGTTGTGATAAAAGTGAACGTTAAGAAATAAAATTGTGACAAGATACATACATACATACGGAGTACTATTCTAGGACTTGGATAGCCTTGTAAGTTTCGACATTAATATCCAACCTTAGGGCGTATTGGAGTAGTAATTAATATTAATATCAACAATTATAGAAATACCAACTACGAGTATGATACTCCATTATTGCTTGCAAAAATCAGTTACTCAAATATACAATCCAAGTCTAAACACCCTTTTATTCTCAAAAAGCAATGCGTGCTAAGATAGTGAAATGAACCATAACACATTGTCACTTCTGCTTGCAAGCAATGTGTTAGATATTATCCTCAGCTCGTATAGGATAAACCGATAAACATTCATCATATTCTTTGGTTTTGTCAAAACGACTCATTGAGCTACCAGTTGGTTGAAAATTTCATTAGGGGTTGGTTACTTGGAAACAGTCTTGGTTTTTTTAACTTTGTTCTAACAATGTCGTGTATAGGTAAAATGAGTGAAGCTTTAGTTTTGAGAGAGAAACAGGAAGAATATAAAAATATCATAAAGCATCATCATCATCATAAAATGGGGGTTGAAAGGGTCTTACATAAAGAGAAGTAGTTTGCCAGGGGAGCTTTGAGGCTGGCAATGGCATACCCAAAAGTTTTGATAATTGGTTTAAAGTAAAAACTCCAATAGCTTTGGAGCCGTAAGAGCTGTACATGTTGCTTTGTTTCACCACGATCACCATCTTGTAGCGCTTCTCTAGGATAAGGTCGATGACACGCCCAGCTGATGTGGATGCTGTCACATAAGGGGGAGGGCTCCTCATCATCGCTGATACTTCCAAATTTAACTGCAGGATCACATTGTCAATAACTAACTGACGGTAAAAAGACTTTTACTGATTTGAGTTTGCACAAAATCCAAGGTTTGCAGAAGGCGCGTAACACAATAGCACCCATAGATGGAATATTGTAAGATTTAGAGAGAGAGAGAGAGAGAGAGAGAGAGAGAGAGAGAGAGAAACATACGTCAGTGCAGTCTTCCCGATGAAGCAAACCTACACAGTTGCCCCAGTCATCTATAACCGGCAGAACCGACTCTCTTAAGAAACACATCATTACTTTACTTAGCTCGAGGTTTGCATGCACAGGATTTGTTTCTTCGAATGGAGTCATGATTTTTTCCACTGGATCATCTACTGATACCTGTAAGCATTGAAAACTGAATCTGTGAACCACTGCCGGGCTTTATCTATCAGTATAATAACGTATAAGCTAGGTTCCTTGAGTATAGAAAACAGATTTAGGTTAGCCAAGCATACATACCATTCAGACTCACAGTACCAAGCATTAAGCGGAAAAAAACTCTCTAAAAGATTTTTAAGTGTGTGTTGATGGTTGGGGTAAAAAATTTGAGGGAGCCAAAGTTTGAACCATTGACCTCAGATTCAGATTTGGTTATTCACCACTGAACCATGGAGCGAATAAGGGTTAAGTGATAACATATGTAAAAAGATACTATAGCTGTGGCAGGACTAGAGCTGGCAAGCCTAACCCGACCCGAAACCCGAGTAAAATTGACCTGATGTGACCCAAAAATGTAGTGACATGACCCGACCCGATGATAACCCGTAACCCGATACGATCCGCTTCAGGTCGACCCGAAACCGGACCCGACCTGATAAATTATCTGACCCGACCCGAAAGGTGACCTGAAGTGATCCAATGAAGATAAAAAATAATGTTAAATTAAAATATTATTTAGTTTTTTTCTCTTGATATTCTTAACCAAACATCGTTAAAAAAAAACTTTTAAATATTAAATAAAAAATGTTTTAAAATATATTAATCACACCTGAGTCAACTCGCTCGATAAGACCTGACCTGACCCGACCCAACCCAAACTCGATCCGACCCGTCCAATTTCCACTCCAAGACATTTTATAAAATTCATCATTCGTAGTATTTGCAGTTTTAATCTTCAATCACAACTAATTATTGTTATATATGATTTCATATAAAATTACTCAATGTCTACCAAAACTATTGAAAAACACAATGAAAATTGGAAGTAATTTGTATCTGATGATAAAGTCGTATACTCCGTAGATAATAAACAACCAAATTATTGTAATAAACCGTATGATGAATTGATGGTTTAAACTAGACCATACCTAACAAAACCTAGTTCGACCCGAATCCGACCCAAACCCGGATGACTCGACAGTTCAACCCGAATGACCTGAAACCGACCCGACGATAGTCATGGCCCGAACCGATATGACCCGACCCGAACCCGCCCCGCCCGCCTGATTGCCACCTCTAGGCAGGACCTCTTCCCTACATAGCAATGATCCACCACTGTGCGTGACATAACATTTACAAGTGACAACGCTGTGAATCAGCAGACATCAAAAGAAACATAGATAGAAGGTAATACCTGGGGAAGGAAATAGGGATGAAGTATGGACCGGTCTAAGCCCAACAAAGCCTCTAGTCGTACTGCAGTCTACAACACCAAATAAAAAGAAAGCTCATGCAAACAGGGGATCGAATTCTATCATCAATGCTAAATTATCGGATGTTTATAGAAGCAATGCGATAATGGTAACAGCATGTTCCCAGATCACTATCATGGAGTATAAACAATTGACATAAATTTACTGAATAAGACTCTTAGTACAACGTACCAGGCCACCGGAACTGGTCCAGGACAGTCCTTTCCATCTAGCATTAACATCTGAAAGAATCTTTACAGCCACATCAACCTGTCTCATTAAAGTATCCATAACAAAGTTAGCGTCCATGGAAATGATGGTTCTATGATTATAGGCATCTATTAGTAATTTATTTAGTGTAGCTTAGAATCTTCACAAAAAACTTATATGGAACAGTTTCACAAGTAAGACCAACCCATTGTCTCTATAATTAGACAAGAATTATAAAATGATTTAGGTTGATCTCACACGTGAAACCGTCTCACACAGACTCACTGTAGACTCTTAGATAGTCGAGTTAAATAAAGGATTTATAAACCTGGCCAGCATTAAGAGCAGCTTCCATTAGAAGATGATCAGATTCTTCCTGAACAGAAGAGCTGATAGTTCCCGAACAATCGACCCACATGCGACTGTGTAGAGTTTTGACCATCAGAAAATCACCTCTGACAGCTAAAGCACGCATCAAGGAAAGGTAAAGATGAGGCTTTGGCCGCAGATTTAACTTCTTTGCTGGCCTCTTTATTATTTCACCAAAAATACATAAAGCACCTGAAAATAGTGAGAGAAGTCCGGTAACCAAATGTATAGAAGGACAGATACATATACCTATCACAATTAAATCAGACTTTAAAAACAGAATATTACGAATTCACATCACACGTCAAAAGTGAGGTATTATAGTTCACAAGCTCAACAAGTGGAAGCATAACACTTGTTCCAATAACAGTATAAAATCCACATTTACTATTTTCTCCTTCACTATCAGAATGAAGCAAATACCAGAAGTATGCACAGAATTAACCACCAATCTCCTCCGTTCTTCTCATTTCAAGCTCCAATACTCCCCTAATAATTACCCCCATTCCAAGCGAGCCTTAATGTGTTCTCATAATATACTCCAATCTATTCTATTACTCATCTATAGACTAGCAACTCTGCCAAAAATTAACTCAACCAGATCCTAACGCACCAACTTTAGAAGCACACCTAGCAGTTCTTCACAGCTAAGAACTGAAATGAATCATAATCAAAATGCCACAGAACGGCCAGAAGTCGACAGACACCTGACCTTTATTGAAGGCGAAAAGTTGCATCTTATTAAGTTAACTTATTTCAAGGGAAACCCACTTTACGTGAACCGTGATATTCAATAGAACCTCAGAAAAGAAATCAAAGAAAAAACTAATTTAACAGATTTGATTCTCAACCAAAGTAGCCCATACCAACAACTGAGCCACAACTAAGCAGCGCATCAAGAAGTGCAGTATAGGTAATCCGGTCGACAAAAAGAGCTCGAGATGCTTTCATTTCCATCAGTATCTTCTGAACCAAATTTAAATCTTTAGCAAGTTCAGCACCCTGTTAAGAAAAGTACATTATTAAGTTTTCAATTTCAGTCAACAAATATATTATTACTGCCAAATGCCAACTGGAAATGAATAAGATGCTAGTTCTACAACATTTTACATTTGTATGTATACACTATGATCATTAGTCTGGATATTCAAAATGCAGAGAAGATGTATCTTCAAACAATTGCACCTTTTTTTGGTTTTAAAGGCAAGAAAAATATGATAGTGTATGCCAATGACTTCTACAATAAAATCACTAAACAGGACCAATTAAACAAAAATAATTCATAAAGGATGATGAGTTGCTTCACACTTTACAAACCTTTAATAAGGTACTGTAGGTTACATTATCCGGGAAAAGATCATGAGAAGTGCACTCTGTTGCAGCTTCCTGAAAGACATTGAGGGATGTTTAAGTAATATGTAATATGACATGTTACTGACGTCTAACTCAAAATAAATTGAGGCTTTAAAATGGCCTGTCAATACATCGTTTAAACCTTCATTTCATCCCATAGCTGAACTGCAACTTCTAATGTACCTCTCTTCACTGCAGCGAGGATGAGTATGTTATAACTAAGCTTATCTGGCTTTAATCCTTGGCGTAGCATTTCATCTCGTACAGTGAGTGCGGCTTCAGGGGAGCCCATGTTTATATAACCCTGAAATAAAGAGACATGCCTATTCAGGTTATGACCTGACACAATATATGCTTAGACAATTGGTTGATGTAGAACTTATAGAACTTGTTAAATTGAAAAGGCAAAAGCATCATATGGCAAGTATAATGGGCTAAGTACGAGAAAATGGAAGAAAAAAAAATGAAAGGGAAACTAAACTTTTTGCATTAGAAAAGTATGTTGGATTGCATGTGTGAACCTTCATAAGCAAGTTGTAGATCAAGATTGAAGAGCTGCCGCTTTCATGAAATACATATCCATAGCGTGCCAGAAGTCCACTTGCACGGCGTAGATCCCCTGCACTAAACAGTTGCATGTAAGATTGCATAATGGGAATACTTCTTGTTCCAACTCTTGAGACTAGTTTAAACAAGAGCCACAACTAAATACTTTTCATAATATCTTTTTGTTCCACCTTATCTTGCTTGCAATTCATAACCAACGTACAATTTCTCCTATTTAGAAATTGAAAAATGTTCATCCTCTTTTCAATATCTAACTCAAATCCCACAACTACTTATCTTGTCGTCATAACGTCATTCTATCCTCTTGAGGGCTCCCGAAAAATGGTGGGTAAGGGGTGGAATGTTTGCAATTCTGCCACTAATTCTACATGAACAAGTAAGAAATGTTGTTGATGAATAACCCATAATGAGAATTGAGAAGCGTCGAGAAATGCAACGATGGCCACTACACGCTACACCCAAAAAAAAACTCTCATTTAGTTCAGCCGGCCATTTGTCCTTTAGTTTAGCGACTTTAGTCTATGACTCCATAAGATATAATAGAAATCACTCATGTTTTCTACATTTTAAAAAATAAGCTTTGTGTAGAAAATATATTCGATGAATTTTCATATGAGACAGTCTCACAAAAAAATTCATATTGTGAGACCTCTCACATGAGAGGCGGTGGCAGTCACTTCTTTTATTTCATCTTTTTCTTATTTCTTTTTACTGGTAGTTAGTTTCTTTTATTATGACTCACTATATTTGTAAGTAAGCCAATCGCACGAGACTTATTTAATTTCTGATCAATCATGGTGCCATAACTGCATGAACCTTAAATAGAAATTCAGCCCGCCACTAGTTTGTTTGAGCCAGTTCTAGAAAGTTCATCCCTATGAATCACCTCAATTAACAAAAAAAGGCAACTCTTTTCAAGGTTAAGATATTTTTCAGAAAATTTCATTGCTTATGTCCAAAGTCCAAACTATTAACCACAATAATTTCATTGACAAGGACAGTCAAGAGACAGTAATTGTGAAATTGTTCTGACAATCATGAAAGCAAGTAGATTGAAGTCTACCAACTAAGAGTTATTGTCGAATTACTAATACTCATTAGATCCAAGAGATGCTAAAGACAAAGCAAAATGGTTTTCGAAACCGTGCAGTACCAAATTTAACCAAAATCTATCGATGTTAAGTACACTTAATGCAGCCTTCTGAACATCAACGGCTCAACTCATTACTTGAGCTAATAGTTCCTTCAACATACTGATGTAACAATCCCAGAGGTTACTCTTACAATTTGTCTCAACAATCCCAAAGGTTACTCAGTTACTCTTATAATTTGTCTCATGCGGTACGTCCATACCACGTTATCTTAATGACCCAAAAGATAAATCACACCTGCTTATTATGCACAATGACTGAATGCCTTAGTAACTAATAAGGTAGTTCCATACTTTCGTTAATTAGCAGGATTCGGAGATTAGTTGGCAAAAGACATGCTATATTGCTGGTTATGATACCCACAAGAACAAATAACTTGAGAATATAATTCTGAGAGATGTTTCCATGGACAATCAAAAGCACACTACGAAATTGAAAGATAAGAGGTTTTTAGATTTAGGATTTATAAAACCATATCAAATTTTGTACCATGAACCACATATAGCCATATAGGTATATGAGAACAGTCTCGTCAAGACTTGACTAAGCTTCTTAGTTTTATAACAGAATACCCATCAAACAGTCAATTTTTTTATAGTTTGCAAGATGTTACCTGCATCAACAAGAGCATTAAGCAGGCCATGGAGCAATGGCACAGATAATTTAGGATTTCCAACTGCATCCCCTTGTTCCACAGCTTCAAGAAATTGAAATGCTTCATCGATTCGTCGAGCCTTACCAAGACCCTAACTCCATTTTTAACAGAATCAGATTCAGATGACTAACATACAATGATACAACTGGTTGACTACAGGAACCGAAAAGCATGCAGGAACTCTGAAAGCTAAAGGAACAAATATTTACACCATATTTCAATAACATGACCTAGATTCTTAAAATCATGACTCTTGTTCTTGACTGAATTATTAAAAATGAACAATGTAATAAAGGGGTCAAAAAACTGTTGATATTTAACTTTTAAAATCAAGCAGAAGTATTGTTAGAATACGAATGGGCATGGCCATTCCCTAAAGGAAGTAGTGAGAGCCCACTTCACGAGACCAAGGTGTTGGGTGTGCTGGCTAAAAAGCCACAATGACGGAATTGACTGGTTTCGTGATCCATTGTTCAAGACTAAGAGCAAGATCTAATTCCATGTTCAATGACATAAGAGATGCAACCATTACTAATCACAAACACCTAAAAAAGAGCCAACCCATGGCTACATTAACACTACAGTGTCAAGGAAGTACTGCCATTTAAATTGGTATGGAGTACTTTCTAAGACTCGCCTGCATTTCTTCGATGAGGAGGATGAGGACTGGGGGTTCAAAAGCTCTTATCAGATCATTTTAAAGAATAAATACTACCTTCAGCAAAGTGCCGTAAGAGACATTATCAACAAGACAGCTTCTTGAATTCGACATTTCATCAAACAGCTTCAAGGCAGATTCAATGTCACCACAGTGAACACAGGCCTCAAGCACTGCATTCATCACAATCGTATTCAGACCCCCATATCTTCTCTTGGCTATCTCAATTTCTTCAAACACCTTCAGCGGAACAAATCACAGCTAAAAATTAATACTTTAGTGATCGAATTAGGAGAAACCCAGTAATTCCATTCACTCAAAAATCCATCTTTCTTTAGTCAACTTAACATACCCACATCATATTTCAGCTCAAAACTGAAATATACTCAAGCATTCATCAATCAAACTACTACTGCTACTACTAGAGTAAAAGAGTGGGGGGAGTGATTGGAACCTGATGAAGCTGTTTACGGCGGGTGAGCTGAACAATTCGAGAGGTGAGGCGTTTGAGATTGGATCTTCGGGTGTTTTTGAAGAGGAAATTACTATTACTATTACTGTCATGATTATTATAATTATTAGTATTACTGAAGGTTGAATAAGAAGAATTAGAAACATGAAAGAAATAAGCATTGGGTCCATGGTAGAGTATGGGAAGAAATGGGAAGTTGGTTGAAGTGGGAATTATTACTGATTTGAATGCTAAAAAGTTGGAAGGTTGATGATGATGATGATTCATTTTGGGTATGGAAACTAGCCACCCTCCATGAATCAGTAATTCATGTGAACCTCAAAACCCAGAAAATGCGAAGGTGAAAAAGGAGGAGGATAACGTTTGTGGATTCTTGGCGGGTAAACGTGGGTCCTTTCGTATCATTTGCCATCTCATCGCTTCATCTTTCTCAATACTCTCCATTTAAATGATATCTTCCATCTTAAAATGACACAATTCTTAACAAAAATAATAAAATATACTCCCTCTCCTCTTTCCTTTTTGGTTGAGTTTGATTTTCTTCTCTCTTTTCATTTAAGGAAAGTTTTTTCCCCTAACATTATCATCCTACCCTTATTATTTTTCACATATTACCCAAAAACCCATAATTATCCCTCTCTAGTTAGATTCAATTACTCTAATTATTTTTACCTAATCTAACCCAACCCAACTAATTAATCCCCACTCAAATTAACCCAAACCCCTCAATCCATCCACCCCATCACCCGACTGTTTTTCATTCACTTTACCTTACAACTCAAACCCTAAATACCAATCTACCAACCCAGTATGAAGATCTTCATCCCTTTCATCTAAACTCTAACCCTAAATCGAGTCTCTCTCTTTGCCACTCTTCAATCTCTTCGATCTTCATCCCCTTTTCACCATGAATCCACCCATTTCTTCTGAGACTCCTTTCTCTTGCCCTAAATTCGATTTATATCCCTTCAATTTGGTCCCTTTGTCGTCATTAGTAGATCGCGATCCGGGTTCTTCTTTCGTATATTTGCAAGATCGACCATGTTTGTTGAACATGGATAGCCTTGTTCCTCTGGAATACCCTGAAAGCTCCGATCCCATTGAAGAATTTGATGATTCCGTGTTCATGGGTGACGAATCTGGGGAGGAGTCGATGATGGAGGATTCCTTTGTTCCTGATTCCGTGTTACCTGATGGAGAGGGGAAGACGACGAAGGTTGAAGACGACGAGGATGAGGGTCTTTGTCCAACATGCAAAGGGCGTCCATATAATATGCATGTGTCACTGGGAGAACCTTTGCTACCCGTGTTGAGGCCTAGAAAAACAACTCCATTTATGGAGACTGAGGAGGGCAGGCGTTGGTGTATAGAGGAATTATGTCATTTCTGGCCTTCGTTCAAGTATGCCCTCTGACGCAGTTCACGGAAGGTTTACCCTTTAATTCGAACCTCTAATTCGTCTAATACTTCAGTTTTATGGTCTGTTTTGTTCTGAATTATGGTGCACTGATGTTGTTGTGTTGGTTACTGTCACTTTGTGCATCTGTCATGTTATTTTGGATGTCCGTTTTGCCTCTGTTGATTGGGGTTTCGATTGGGTTGGGTTTCGATTCGAGCACTAATGATGAACTAATTGGAATTACAAGGACCGACATTATTGGATTAATTATATGCCGCCAGACATCGGGGTTTTGTGCTCGATATTTATGATGAGGCATGTAATAAATCCAATACCCAGTGAAGTGAAAACTGAGGGTATACGGTTGTCAATTGCTCTACATTTCGTTGATTTTGCCATGATTACGCAAATTGTATGACCCATTTTCATTGCTGAGATTCATTTACAAAACATAACAGCCGACGAAAATGTGAAATACAAAGAGCCAAGTCGACCTACTAATATAACAAAAGGAACACTAATCCAAGTTTTACGCTTTGTTTCTGCTGTTCATTGTCGTAGATAGTTGATGAAAAATGCATTGCATCTTTGTTTCTGTAGATACTTGCTGCTGTTTGGCTTCTTCATGTCAAAATACGTGGCCGTTTTTGCTCTGTTGTTGTTGTTGTGGTCCATTACTTATTTCTGCCATAAGTTCCTTCCAAAAATTGGACAAATATTTGTCTTTTGTGCCTGTCAAAAGGTTGTTTCATATTCTTGCATAGTGTTTCAATCTACCTAAGTTTCCTCAGGTTGTAAAATCCCAAATCCCATCATCTGATGGGTCTACAACTTGAGGTTCTTCTATTAATTCTACTGCCTGTCTCATTTGTGTTATGGATGCCTTCAATTCACAAAGAATTGGAGAATTCACCAAGTTTTGAGCATGTTGTATACAATCCTCAAGTAGGTTCATGTCTACACTTAAGTAGTCGGGGAGTAAACCCTCAGATGCTAATTTTGACTTGTGCATATGAGGCACCTTAGCTTGTAGTTGTTGCCACCACGTTTCTGCATTATCTCTATCATTACCGCTTGTAAAGTTATGAAGACATAATTTAGCTTGATGGTGTCTAGATTACTGAATGCATTTTGTACCGCCACAACAACATCGTCGTCAAGTTTGTACGCATTGGTATCTGATTGCAGTGATTGTATTGCTCTAAAAAAACCCAAATCCAACACATTTAAATCCGGTGAATTAGGAGGTTGACATTGTAGTTCTATATTAAACCCATCAGAACTAGCGGCTATCCTAAAGTCGACATCTAAATTACTTAAATGCGGTCTTGCATTGTCTTGTTGGATGATAATGTTTTTGCTCCTACATGACGGCCACTTGCTCTTTATTGCTGGTATTATGTCTCTAATGAGACTCTCCTTGATTACTACCTTGTTGACACTATCGATTGGTTTTGTGACTAGGGTACCGGCTGTCCTATTCTTTGAATTCTTCTGAGCTGGAATTTGTGTAATAAATGGAAAAATGCCTCTTTTTCCATCGAAAACAACCTCTTTGTTAGCCGAGTAATGTGGTCTAGCCACCGCACACATGAACATTATTTTTGGTATGAAATGCTTAGATTGGACAGTTCTATGGGGTTCTACTTCGGTCTCTTGCAAGTAGTACTTTTGCGAGGTTTTAGTTAATTGGAACCATTTTTCGTCTATGTGCACTACGTTAGTTTGGTCTTTAAATCTAAAGTCTTTCCATAAGTCATCAAAATGGAGTTGACTAAGGCAAAACAATAACCTGTTTTGCTTGTTTTTGTTGGTTAAACCCGGTTTGATGGCGTTTGTGTGACTCTTGATCACCTTCTGTGTCACCCACTTAGACACCAATCATTTGTTTTGCCACCCTCCTTTGAGTTGTCCTATCCTTCAACATGATTGTCTTGAACTTGCCCTCATCAAATGGGACTACTTGACGACTACCTTTTCCTTTAATTTTGCTGTGTACGTTGATATTAACACCCTCTTGCAGCTGTTTTTTTGGCTTTGTTCCACAAATCTGTTACCGTCTTCCGGCACACTTTGAAGTCGGCAACAATTTCCTTCATTACTCCCCTTCTTGGTTTGTCTTTCTCACATGACTGAAGGAGAAGTTGTATTATCCTAGTTATCTCGTCATCTCCGAGGTTTCTGGTCTTCATTGTGGTTGATATTTAATGTGTTTTCTGCATTGAATTTTTGTTTGTGTATTTTTCTGGGATGCATTAATTGTGAATGGGGCTCATTCATTATGGGTATATATAAGTAGGTCTACTTGGCTCTATAATGTACCCCAAATATTTTGAAATTGAGGGGATTATGGCTGTTTCACAGCCTGTTTTGAGGCTGAAAAATTGAATATGGCGCCAAATTTGTAAATGATCTAAACTTTATGATTTGTATGGGCATTGCGATTTTGTGTATCTTTGGCAGGGTCAACTAGGATCGTATGAGAAAAATTGACACCGTTTAAAGGGTCTCGTAAAAAGTCTGAAGTGCTCAGCCGTCTTCCCATCCTCTCGAAAAATTATTTTGGTGCTCGGAAGAGCATATCGTCTATGTAAAATATTTCCCGTCCCAAAAATATTGTAACCCGAAAATGTAATTTGGTTGTTAGACTTAATTTTCCAGATTTTGTAATTAAGATCTTAGTGAATGGTGATTGGAATGTTTAATCAAAAAGTACCTTTTCTTAATTATATTTCTCTCTCTTACTTTTTCATTCCCCTTCCATACTTTACCAATATAATATTCCTTATTTTCTTCCCCAAAAAAGAAAGGGGAAGAACATAGGTAATCGGAGGGAGTATAAAAGTAGTGAGAGAGTAAAGTAGTGGGTCACCACGTCACCTAGATAAGAGAAGAGTGTGATAACCAAAAAAGAAAGTAAAATAAATTAAAGAAATTGTTGAAAAAAAAATGTGCAAGATATCAATGAAAATGAGGGAGTAATTGCCTACGTTTGAAATCTCTTCACGTAAAAAGTACACTAATACAGAGTACTATGAAATTAATGAAAAAAAAATGACGGAGGGAGTAAAATAATGGAATTACTTTTCCTAGCGATGGTTTACCAAATCTAACGATTTTTTCTATAATTTACCAAATTTACCCTTAAAAAAATTTACCTAAAACTCAACCCGGCCACAATGATACAAAAATTACGACTATCGTGTATGTAATGAAGCGGGAGCAAACGTAAAGAATTCATTGGGACGGAGGGAGTATTAATTGTTACCCGAGTTAATATCTGAAACGCACCAAATAATAACAAAGTTTGAATCGAAATTCGTCGAACCGATAAACACAATTGCAGATTTGCAACGCAAATGTTCAAAATTCTTATTCATAAACTTCATTCTCCTAATACAATGAACGATACCTTATATATACTACTAAAATAAAATCATCCTAAGTATAAAAATTACTTATTCTAGCATAATATAATTCCTAAATATAACTAGAAAATAAATTAATTAGATACTTATTGCAAATATATTCGTAAATATGGAAAACGATCATCTATCGAAAATTCTCCTAAATAATTAATTATCATGATTACTCCTCACAGTACTAATTTTACTGTACTTCTTACACATAAATTTCCATTCTATGCCTTTTTCTAGAAAGATTAATTTTTTTCCCAAATCTCTCTAATCATAACCCTAGATCGAATCCATTCAATTTACTCTCTAATTAGAACTCTAGAACTCATTCAATTCATCAATTTACTCTATTATGGATGCGATTTTGATTGAAGAAGATAAAACGGTTAGTTATCATTGATTACAAAATTAGGGTTTTTTGAAACATTTAATAAACCCAATTTTCTCTATTCATTTTTCACATATTACTCAAAAATAGTGATTTTCTTTGATTTATGTGATTATATGGGTATAATTTATCAAAGATTATAATTTTTTTTTGAAATATGTAATTTTGCTATAGTTGATAAGATTTGCATCATTATATACTTAATTAATCAAATTAGAACTTTAATTTAACATCAAGTTTATTGCAATCTATATGATGAACATAATTGTAACTTTTCTTAAAATATAGTATAATCTTGATGGAATTTATAGTGTTAGCATATTTATACTTCATCAAAGATTAATACTTGCGTTAAAATATGTAATTTGATGTAATTTACTCCGTATATGATTAGTATGATTATATTTCATCAAAGATTAGGTCTTTTGGTAACTTATGTAATTTTGATGCAATTTATTTGATTTACATGATTATAGTTCATCAAAGATTGACTTTTTCTTAGATATATAATTTGCTAATTTATATGACTATCATGATTATATTTCATTAAAGATTAATTTTTTTTTTTAAAAAAAATGTAGTTTCACAAGCATCGGAAAATATAAAAGTACTGCATCAACAAAGTAAAAAGAAACATATACGTCGACAAAGTAAAAAAGATTAATTATGTCTATCAACAAATTGAAAAACTATTTTGCGTCAAAGTTTCAAAAAAACTAGTTTGGCCCGTGCAAATTGCACGGATGACATTAAGTACTCCGTAGTCATATAATTAGATTGTCGGAAGTTTATTTGCAGAATAAAAAATTGACGGACTTTCCTTCTTATTCAAGGTTCGGTCATTCATTGATCATGGTAAACCAAACTCTTTTGAAAAAGAAATCATGATTCGATGACTCTTAATTGGGTTTCCAATTCTCCCAATGTATATTTTTTGCAAGAAAAGTTATCTATTTATTTCATACATAGAGGTAGAGAAAAATAGAGATTATTTTACGAAAGTAAAAATACTGAAACTCTATTATTTCAAACTAAGATGAAGCTGACTGAACTTAATTAGCTGGCACATAATAAACTTCATGAGCCTCAACTCAACTAAAATGGACTGAAGTAACTGAGACAAAATAAAAGACCTAAATCACAAAATACCTCAATTTTTCTAAAAAGTATAATACTGATTTCAAAATGTTAATCATATGTAAATGTTAGTTGTCATCTTTACACAAAAAACCAATTCCTGCATCATTCCATCCTGTCAACAAACATTTTGTCCATCAAATTCTAATCAAGTCTGAAGGACAATAAATGACTTCCTTGAAATCATATTCATGGAATAAAGGCCGCGTTTATTCAAAGTTTGAAGCACAGTTCACAATTCCGAGAGTTATAATTTCGGACAAATACTAAAACTGCTAATATTTGACTAAGAAAACACACAATTTCCTATTTTTTATATGAAAAATAAAGAAGAAAAATAAGGAAGAATATAGATTTATTTCTCATGTTGCCACAGTGACACACAGGTTTTGTGTCAAGATACTCAAGTCAGACCCTTGAAGTTCCGCAGCTACATTGTCACAATTGGCTGAAATTTCCCTTCAATTGGATATTTTCAAGGCAAAATCAATTGCAAAATCGATAATTAATATGTTGAATGACCATAAAGTACTGAAACCCGAGATTACATAGCATACACGACTGTTTATTCTGATGCTAAGAATGAGTTGATACTCTTCTATGTCCTGAAAAACAAATTGACAACAAGAAGAAATTATCAACATGTATTATAGATCCGTATTCATTAGAAATATCCAACGATAATGGGAAACATTCATAAAGATTGTTTTAAAGAACTTTTTCTCTTTCACTTAGAATTCAAAGTTAACTTGAGAAAAATGTTCTGTTTGAGTGACCTAAGTTTTTGCCAGTCGAGACTCGAGATCCACTTCATAGCCCCTATGTTTCAATGGCTGTCTCTGTACTAGAGGCCCTTTCGCTGAACATACATAAACAACAGCCACCCATCAGTTATTACCAACACTCAGAAACACTTTCCTGCACTCTTTTTCTCCATTAAAATTTAAAACAAAGAGAAGCTTTCTAAACAGCATTCAATGCAACAAAGTAGCAAGGGGTAGCAATGTAGCACTCACTAACCTAAATTCCGAATAATTAGTTAAAGTTTTCGATTTTTGCTGCCCGGAAATCTCAGAATATGGCGGCTTAGCAAATACATACAACCATCAAATTCCCCGAAAATCTTTGAACATGATGACTTTCAAAAGAAATTTTGCTACCCCGAATTTTCATTTCTAACTCCTCCCATGCTCAATGCAACTAAACAATTCAATCGACTTCATAGCGTAAATTCTCAAAAGGGAGTTCAACGAAAGTATAACAACTTACATTTAGGTTTGAGGCGATCTTTTTCCTGGATTAAAAACACAATAAGTTGGTCAAATTTCACAAACCCTAACAAAAAACTACAGAGATCATTGAAAATTATGAAGAAATTCATGCAAATAATAACGAATTAAACCTTTTCTTCACGCTCGCGAGCTCATTCTAAGTACTCCTCTCGATCAAACTTTCGTCTGAGCGTATTATCAACTCCTGCTGCCTGCAATCACACCATTAAACCACAAAATCAATGCACGACTAACGAATTTTCCGTCTTAATTAAATACTCCTCACAAATCTTAAAAAACGGAGGGAGTATGAGTTACTCCGTATGAGTGCTGTTTTTTTAGATCTATTATTGCTTTTCAATTAGGAGTGGATCTGGTAAAATCGCCCACCTGAATTACCCGGTCTGAATAACCCAACCCGAAACCCTAACTAAAACTCGACGTTAACTCGTAACCCAAAATGAACTGGGTTAACCCGAATTCCAAACTTTTCGACTTCAGTATTTTGTAAGTAGGAATAATTAAGCAAATTGCTATAATCTTTTCTTCTTTTTTTAAAAGGGTTTTTCTATGGAATACCCCTCAACTATTGGCTTTTCCAAGTGGTACCCCCGCCTTTTTCGAATTACAAGGTGCACCCCTAAACTTTACTTATCACTCCATATCATAACCAAAGTGATAAGTATATTACAATTTTGTTTTGTAAATGAATAACTAACATATTAATCAATCCAATTTAATGCTTCAAACCACCTCTCTTTCTTTACCATTCACCAAACCACTAAATGCCCACCACAACGCACCTCTGTTGTCAGTCGACGTTGACCTCTCTACCTCACTCTTTTAAATCCTTCAACCTCAATTCCTTCATCACCCCTATGTCGTAGTGTGGTGGAATGGAGTTTTTCGAGTAAATGATGCAAATTGAAGAAATATATCATGGTTGATGAAAGTCAATTAGGGAATAATCACTATTTACATCATCAATTGAGAAATTTTCGTTGGAAAATCATAACTTTGGTTACTATATAGAGTAATTTACAAAGTTTAGGGGTACACCTAGTAATTCGAAAAAGGCGGGGTTACCACTTGGAAAAGCCGATAGTTGAGGGGTACCCCATAGAAAAACCCTTTTTAAAATGAAAGACTTAAAATAACTAAGCAAAAAAGACTTACAAAAAATAAGAACAAATTTGCAGATCAAAAAATTAGATGGGTCATGATGCCATGTTTTCACCATAAATGAAAATATCACAAAATACATCCATTTTCAATTAATAAGGTGAGGGATGGCAACGGACCGGATCCGGATGGATCCAGATCTAGATCCGCACCCCTAGTAGCGGATCCGGATCCGACGGATCCCAAAAATGTAGATCCAGATCCAGATCTGTCGGATCTGGACTGGATCCAATTTCTTACCTAAATTCTACAAAATTTTTAATTAATACGTATTTGCGACCTATTAATTTTCATAATTTTAAAAATAAAATCGAATATAAAGATCATAATTAAAGATTAATAAACTAAAAGAAAAGTCTTAGAAATAACCAAAAAAAGCACAAATTAAAGTTCCAAGTTTTTTATTATTGTTAATTTTTTAATAAAACGGATTTGCGGATCCGGATCCGGATTTACTCATTAAGATCTTGATCCAGATCCGTTTAAAGATAGCGGATCCGGATCCATATCCAACGGATCTCAAAATTTAGGATCCATATCCGATCCGTGCGGACCGGATTTTGCGGATCTGGATCGGATCCTGGATCCGTTGCCATCCCTAGTGAGGGTAAATGCCTAATTTCAGTATATTTGCGTAGAATATATCATCCATCCCAACATGATGTCTATATTATATTCTCTGCGAGTATAGTGGTACTAAAGTTCCATACATCTTAGTGATGTCATATTGCTTTCTTTCTTAATGCGAAAATATTATTTCAAATCCTGCAACCAAATCAAAAAAATAAAACAACATATAACCAAAAACATATTCAATAAGACGAAAAATGGAGTTAATTAAAAAAGGTACAAAGGTTCGGACTTTCAGAAAAGATTGGACATAAGAACTCGCAAAAACCACCGGGCCACAACCAACCTCCAACGAAACAGCTACAAATTCTCAATTTTTTTTTGCTAAATTTCGATTTTTATCCCCTAACCTAATTTCAATAATATATTTTCCAACCTAATTCAATCAAAATAAAACAATCCAAGCTCAACCCAGAATCTCACATTCTCACTACATGCATCAAATGTCAACTGTCAACTGTCAACTGAACTAAGATCCCATCTCAAATTCACTAAAAAAAAACAATAAAGATCAAACTTTAATAAAAACCACACCAAAGAATTAAGAGTGAAAGTGTTGAAATTGTTAATACATGGAGAGAACTGTACCAATCTTCAACCACTTGATCCACAATGTACCATTCTTGAATTGATCAATTGATTGAATTTTTTGGGGAAAAACTGATTTGATTGAATTGGTTTTTTTAAGTTTGATTTTTTTTGTTTCTTAATTAGACTCATTGGATCCGGCGGAAGAAGATGGGGAGAGAGGAGTTGACAAGAGGATGAAGGAGAGAAGAGGAGTTACATGAGGGGGAGTGAGAGGAGTTGACAGGAGGACGAGGAAGAGAAGAGGAGTTACATGAGGAGTTAAGATCGGGTAGGTTAGTTTTTTTTAAAAAAAAAATTTTTTGTATATGATGGAGAGTTATAGATGTCAGTTATGTTTGCTGTGGTATATTGTAGAAGTATTTTAGTGTCCACATAAGCGCCATGTGTGTGACACATCTGATCCATGTAGGATGATGATGTATGATGTTGATGTGGTTTAATGTGGGAAGAGAAAATGCTCCTGCTTTATATAATAAGGGATATGTATTGCGTGGTAAAATAAATATATTGGGTTAACAACGTAAAAAAAAATGTGTTGCACCAAAGATTAAAACAATATGTATTGCGTCAAATTTAAAAGAAATGTACCGCGTAAAAGTAAAATGGATATTCCGTATGATGGGGAGGAGAAAAGCAAAATGAATGAAAAAGAAAAGGGTGGTTTGAGGCGGGACTGCGGGAGGGGAAATGAGAGGGGTAAAATTGGAAAAGTGGTACTGCGTCGAGTAAAATTCATACTGCGAAGAGCAACACCCATATATACTTATTATTTTCAGATCATCCTCTCCTCATTTGAAGAGAATTGCCCTCAATTCTTGTAACTTTAATCTGCCGGGATCGAAAACGAATACTTCCAACATCAAACCCGAACGTATACTCGAACCAACTTCGAAGCTAACGTTCATCTCGGTTCTTCTTCTTGATCTTAGAACCCACTTGTGCCATCCACCCCACCACCCTCCGTGCATAAGTGTAAACAACTTTTCACGAGTCGTATTGTTGAACAAATAACAAACTTTACCTTGAATAAATCCAATAGGATCAACCGTGTGTTTATTTGGCTTCGAAGTTAGATTGAACCCAAACCCATAATCAAGTGGATAACACGGCTCATTGACATAAGTAACAACGGTTTCCTCATCTCCATACTCGTCAAAAATTGGTGGCGCAATGTCGGATCAAATCTCACACCTTCCTCATATATGTTTTCAAACGAGAAAATTTTCGACATTTTTTTTTCCGCGTGAACAGTAAAAAAATCGGAGCTTCAACGAAGAACCACTAGACAATCAAAACCGATTAACCCTCAACCACCTTACTCGAGTTTAACCTTTGAATTTCAATCGCAACCAGAAATTCAACCAATAATTTGGCTTTGACACGCCTTAAGACCGTCTCGATTTTAAGAAAAATCAAGATTTGTAGCTCTGATACCACTTATGATACGAAAATTACGACTTTCATATACTTAACGTAGCGGAAGTCTTTTTTTGAGGGTTTGTTTTGTAAAAGAAAGGATATTTAATTAACCTAGCCCTATAGAACAGATAATAAGGAGAACAATTAAGACCTATTAATTGTTGCTTGGGTTAATGTCTGAAACGCGTCAAACAATAACAAAGTTTGGAACGAGTCGCGTCGATTCGAGGAAACTATCGCAATGCAAAAGCTTCAAGTTTTTATTATAAATCATCCATCTATCAAAATACAACATTAATCCCTTATAGGCTTATTTATACTACTAAAATAAAACTAATTCTAAGTATGAAAATTATACTCTAGCATAATATAATTCTTAAATATCACTAGAAAATAAACTAATTAGATATTTATTGCAAATATATTCGTAAATATGGAAAACGACTAACTATCGAAAGAGTTACTTTTCGCAGTACCAATTTTACTCGATGCAGTACTTTTTGCACACATTTTTCCATTATATGTCATTCACTGAAAAACACAAATATTCCTATTACTCTCAGCCCTCTCTATTGTACTCTAATTATTATCGGTTCATTTCAATTCTAATTTCTAACTATACGACCTCATTCAATTTATCAAATTTATAAAATTATGGATACAAGTTTGATCGAAAAACAGGTATGAATTGTAATTTATCCTAATTATTGAAATTAGGGTTCTAGAAATCGTCCAATTTTTTCAATTAACATCAAATCTCTCCAATCCCTAATTATTGAAATTAGGGTTCTAGAAATCGTCCAATTTTTTCAATTATCATCGATTCCCTTCAATCCTTAATTATTGAAATTAGGGTTCTAGAAATCTTCCAATTCTTTTCAATTATCATCGATTTCCTCCAATTCTAACTATACATATCATTCAAATTTATCAATTCATAAGATTATGGATATTTGTTAGATTGAAGAATAATTATAAACTTGATTATAGATTTTTTTTCTTGTTTTTTTTCCGACCTTATTTTTTACTTACTTAGTACGGTTGAAATAAAAAAAAACGTGTTAGGTCAAAAAATTGAAAAATGTCGTCGATCAAAGTTAAAATATATGTATTGCGTTAAATTTGGGAAAAAAATGTACCTAAAAAAAAGTTGCGTAAAAAAATAAAAAAAATATGCAATGCACCAAAGTTTTAAAGAATATGTACTGCGTAAAAGTAAAAAAAAATGTACGTTAATCAAATAGATGGGAGGGAAGAGGAGGAGAAAGGGAAAAAAGAGAGAGAAAAGAAAAGATGAAATTTGAGGGAAGGGGAAATGAGAGGGTGTAGACACCCACATTTGGCTGCTAGGTGTCTATAGCAGTTTCCAAAAAACACCCGATGATTATTGGACGCAAGCATGCTTTAACATACTCGAATATGGGCTCAAAATTGTTAGCATTTGGCTTGGGCTTTTAGCAGAGTAAAAATATCACAAAACCAACCTCAAATTCAGGCCCAGTGGGTCGTTCCAAGTCAAATAAGACTAATTTGGGTCAAATCTGACACCAAGGGCAAAACCGTCTTTTAGCGACCGAGTCAAACCCCGGTCAAAGACATTTTCGAGACATAAATATCTGCCGTGTCACCCTACAAATCCGACTTGAAGTCGAAAACTACAAAAATCAGCCACGAAAAACATTAAACAAATCCGTTAGAGATAGAATTTGATCTCTAAATGGCTCTTCTACCCGAGCTAGATCCACTCGATTGAGTGGACCGGCCCACTCGGTCGAGTAGGCTCGTGAAGCACGTTGAACCGGTGTCAAAACCGGGCACTCGACCGAGTATCAGAGTCACTCGGTCGAGTGACTCCTTTTCCAGTCGGATGAGGAGTTCTCTTCCACCCAACAACGGAATCCTGTTTCCTCTAGGATTGCATACTTTTCCTATCCAAAGTGGTGTTTCTTCTCACCCAAGCAAAGCTATCTTTCCTAGTCAGGATCGGGAACCTCCCCTATAAATAGACCCCCCTTTACACACGTATTCACACATCTACGTGTATTGACCTAGGTCTAATTCCTAGTCGGGATCAGGAGCCAAATTGTGGACATGACATAGGTCCACCCCGACGCGGCCACGCGCGGGTTTGGGGAGGCGAATGAATCTCCAAATGAGATGGGTCGAATTGAAATTTAAATCGAAGTGGAGTCGCCACCGAACTTTGTGGGAGTTCGGACCCATTCGAACCCACTCTATATCTTAGTGGGCCATGCACAAACTATGGCCCATTCGGATCTCAGAGTTTATGGGGTTCGTCCCTTTGCATTTTGATACCGATACATGACATTATCGGATACCGTGTATTGAATAACTCTCGTGTGCCAATGGATTCGGATATCCGGAAACCATGGTTCTGAGTAAGGGGTGAGGGTACGTGTTGGGAAGTTCACAAAGAACACCCAACCCCGCCCGCACATTAGCAGCCTCTACTAAGACATCGTTTGATGTTTTAATACGCGCGTTAGTAATTCGATGAGATGATATGCAAACATTGTTTTGACTAAACATGCGAAATTTGAATAAGTTGTTATGTCGATTTAATGCATCTAAAATTAACGTCAAAGTTGTATTTAGCATGCGAGATTTGTTTTAGTACAATAAAACAAACGAAACAAAAATAGGATGAATGAAAAGACATAAACAAACAAGTTAGTAACGGTGGTAACGATAATAACGGTTTGCAAATAATATAAAAATACTATAGAATGATGTAACGAGATATGATGCATGAGTTTTGAAAAGGTGGTATGACACGTGATTGACTTGACACGTGTTTACCGAAGTCATAAAAATATTTTACCAGGCTCGAAATATGTTTAGGGCTCACATTTTGACGTGATAAAGGCCACTCGACCGAGTCATCGTGGGACTCAACCGAGTGGTCTCGAAAAAAGTATTCTGCTCAAAATTTGAGGGGGTACTCGACCGAGTAGGTCGCCACTCGATCGAGTCATTGAGAGACTCGACCGAGTGGTCCTCAAAAAGCTATTCTGACACGGTTTTGGGGTGCCACTCGACCGAGTGGGCTAGGCACTCAATCGAGTGCCCCCTTTACGAACTAGAGTTCATTTCGCACTTGGTCGTAAATTTCTAAATTGCTTTTTGATTTTGGAAAATCGCTTAATTTGTCAAATCGGGCAGAAATATCGTATGATTTGTGCTCGATTCGGATTTTGATACTCGTCGTATCCGATATTTGATTATGGAATCAATATCGAATATTTAGAGCGTAATCTAAAAAAGAGTCGTAAGTTGTTTAAATTAAATTATGACGAAATAAATTATCTCCGCATTTATAGTGTCGTAATTAATTCTTTAGAATTATGTGACAACTATTTTAGCATCAACGAACTCGTATTAGTTGAATTTATTGACTAATTTGATTGGATACGATATCCGACTATTGAGTTGGTATCGAATCCAAAGAACGACGCTTTAAGCCTTATTGAAAAAAATGATCCCCTCCACATCTCGACATTGTAATAAATCCTTGCGGTATTTTGTGATGTCAAATCCGCATCAACGGGTCTCGGTTATAAAAAAGGGAATCAGGCGCGTTTAAAGGGGAATATTGCGATCCCATCATGCTTTTGAGTGTTTAGGGCGGGGCTCCTCGAGAGGGCCCCACTACTGTTACAACTCGTGAAAGGGTTAGAAGGGTCTTATGCTAATATCGCCTTTAAACGTGCTCAATTCGAAATAGTTTAAGAAATCAATGTATATGCGATAATAATGATGATGACAAAATAAAAAAAACTATTGTTTATGTTGACTCGCTTCAACAATCAAGCGTTCGGGGTGTCGGGATAAGCGACCGACAACATCGGGTGCAGCACCCTTGTATATTTAGATTTCTTTATCCCGTCATCCTTTACGCTCGACACGAATTAGCGAGTAATTTAATGTCTTAATATTAGTAATATTATCAATTCTAGAAATAAAAAAGAAAAAAAGATGAGAGAGACGAGGAAGATTGACGCGAGAGAGGAAGAGAAGAAAAGGGAAGAAAGCGGGTTTGTTGCACCCTCAACCTACATGTTTCGTATTCTCGGACGGGATTCGTTTAATTGTGGCTTGAGCACGAGAGTGTCGAGGTTACGTAGATCGAGTTATGGTGGTTTAGGGTTCGAGGTTTCCTAGATGCTAGGGTTTAGGTTGAAGAAAGGGTGATTAGAGTTCTTGAATGTGTAAAGTAGGGTTGTAAAAAAAGTGTGTTAATTGTGCACGCAAAGGGAGGTATATATAGGAATGCTCCCCACCCTCGTCTAGGGTTACTCGACCGAGTATCTTGCTAACTCGGTCGAGTGACCCAAAGCTGCCGCACACGGGCCTGTTAAAGGCCCACTCGATCGAGTGGGTCAGCTGGAGCGAAGGGGTCCGGACTTTTTGACCTCGGGTTGAATATTTTTGTAGAACTTGTATTTAGGTTGGTCTTTTGATATTTGCATGGCTATTTTGTGTCTCGGAAATGACTTTGACCGGGGTTTGACTCGGTCGCTAAAAGACGGTTTTATTTTCGGTGTCGGTTCGACCCAAGGTAGTCTTATTTGATTGGAAACGACCCGCTGGGCCTGAATTTGAGGTCAGTTTTGTGAGATTTATACTCCGTAAAAAGCCCAATCCAGAAACTAATGGTTTTGAGCCCATATCCGAGCGCGTAGAAACACGTTTGCGTCCGATCATCATCGGGTATTTTTTGGAACCTGCTATAGACACCTAACGGCCAAATGTGGGTGTCTACAGAGCCCCCACTCTGACTGAGGCTTGGACAAGGTGAAAGTCAGAGTAGCTACCAGGCCAATCGAGGATAAAGACCTGGTAGACTTCCGATCGGGCCATTTATAGTCCATTAGACTTGCGTGAAAGGGCCCGCCAACCATAATATAGAAATCATACCTGAGTGGATACTAATAGCTCAGTGGGGACTTGTTTCTGAAGCCCTGGGTGTGCCCGTTCGCAGACACATCCCGATCCGAAATTACGCTGGAGCCTGCCAAAGAAGCCCTGGGTGTGCCCGTTCGCAGACACATCCCGATCCAAAATTACGCGTGAGCTTGCCTAAGAAGCCCTAGGTGTGCCCGTTTGCAGACACATCCCGATTCAAAATTACGCGTGAGCTTGCCTAAGAAGCCCTGGGTGTGCCCGTTTGCAGACACATCCCGATTCAAAATTGCGTGGGAGCTTGCCTAAGAAGCCCTGGGTGTACCTATATGTAGGCACATCCCGTGTTTCTATTAGGAGGAATGTCGCCTTGGGCCTTCCGCTGGGGAGCTTAGTGAGTTTGTGCAGGCCTGCGACTCACGCTGGGGAATAAAAACTTGATGTTCCGTTGGGAGGCCAAGCTGGTACCTGAAATGTTAGATATATAGAAATAGCAAATATAGCAGATAGCAAGATAGCATACAGGAAATGCAATTAGCATCTATAGACTGACTTGCGTTGGGGAAAATGATTTTTGCTTCATTTTGAAATCGAAGTCCTAAAAGCAACTCGCGTGCTAGGAGATAGGTTTTCAAACTTGAAAATGGTAGAAAAGAAATTTGCAGTTTAAATAGGCTGAAATTTGACCTTGTCGAAAAGGATTTTCTCAAATGGCTAAGTTTTGCAGATTTCAAAGCGAGAATTTGAAGAGAGAGACCTATCAACAAACTCGACTCTGGACGTGACCAGACATGACTGGACTCTCGAGGGCTTGGACCGTGACTCGGTAGGGGGTGGGCCATCAAAGGACTAGAATGGTTAGGATGTTGATCCTGTGACTGTGAGCGTTCTCCGGGATAGCCCCCAGAGGTGGTGTGACCTATTTGGGCATGTTCTATGCCGACTGTAAGTTGAGTTCCCGTGTCTGGGGCTGGTAATTGGCTTGGATATTTTCGGAAATGTGGTGTTAGGTCGCAAGTGGCTTTGATGTTTTGACATCTGAAGCTTGATTTTGTGGAGCTAAGGCTTCGTGGGTAAGGTATTGCAATGTGGTAGGAAAGGGGGGAAGTCGAGTAAAAATGACTCGAGCTTCGATCAGGGTAGGTTTGATAATGCGGGATTTGATTTCCATGTCTGGCCCTAATGGTTAGGGTGTGTCCTATGGAGCTTGAATCCTCAAAATTTCGGGCTGTCTCTTAGCCTAGATCTCGGGAAGGTCTTGAGGGTTGTAATGTGGGAAGGCTAGATGTGGTGTTAGTTGACCAGCTTGGTTGATTATCTCCTATTTGATGGTATGGATTTTGATGATCCTTGAAGTGACCGTACCCCGGTCAAGGGACTTTCATTTGAGTTGACCGCTAAACGTGGCCATGTTTTTTTTTTGGGTTGACCTCTTAGCCCCGGTCGTGGGCGCCTCTTTTTTTTGGATAATGGCCTGCTTTTTTGTTTTGGCCTTTTGCTTTTTTTTTTCCTTGGACTTTTGATTATTTTTTTTGTCTAGCTTTTTTTTTTGTTGGTCAGACTAACACCTAAGGTAGGGATTGGTCAGTCTTATTGGATGGGTGTTTATTGTGGGAAATGGGCTTGCCTCCCGTCTTGAACCCAAACTAGGAGACTACATAGGTTTGTAGTAAGATTCGATACCGCTCCTGCTAAGGGTAGTTATGTGGCTTTATATACCAGACATGGAACAGGTAAAGGAAAACACGGGTCTCAGTTTCCTGCAGTCATTATAGATGTGCCTATAATAGTCACGTGCATGTGCTCACAGTGTATGACGGTGTTCATCATGTTCTCGGAAACACATAAGGAAAGTATATATGAGAAATAGAAAAGCTGATTTTATTGAATTTTGATTAGAGGACAGAATACAATTGACTCTGACTCTGACTTTGACTTTGGAAGAAATAACACATCCTAGACTCGGACTCAGACTCAGACTTAAATCAAATCTGGGCTCTTGGATGATGTTGTCATTAGTCGTCGGCTTCTAAGGATTCAAGTTGATGTCCAGTATAGCCTTCAGTAGAAGCTTCGCCCAGATCTTCATTATGTCGAAGATCATCTTCAATCCTAGTGCCCATTTCAGTTAAAGTGGCGAAGTTGGGTATGATAGCATACCGGAGATGGACCCGGTAGGAAGGGAGGAAGTTCTTGACAAAGGCCTCCACTAAAGTTTTTTCATTGGGCTTTTCCACCAGTTTCACACTTTCGGCCCTCCAGCGTTGAAGGTATTTGGTAAAGCCTTCTTTGGGCTCCTGGGCCATGACTTCCAGGGAGCGCATCGTGGTTTGGATCTCGGTGTTATCCACATAGTTCCGAGCAAACTCCGTGGCCACGTCGTCCCAAGTTGGGTATTTCTTGGAATCTAGCCTGTAGTACCAGGCTTTGGGATGCTTTTTGAGGGAAGCAGCAAACAGGTGCTTGAACATGGTCGATTTCACTCCCTTAACGGCCATGAATTCTTTGAAGGCCCGGATATGAAGTACTGGGTCTTCGGTCCCGTCAAACATTGGTAAGCCCGTAAGGTTGAGGTTGTCGGGCAGTTCATCATTCAGGGGCGAATAGGAGCGAGCATTTTCCGTGTGGATCGAGTTGTTCGTTGACAAATGGACCTGTTCTTCCAGTTTGCAGACTGCGCTGACTAGTTCAGCCAAAGGCCCAGTTGTTTCAGCCCTACCATTAGGAGTCTCTTGTTCTATGGCGCTCAACCGGGTAGCAATAGCTATCTGGTTGGACTTGATAGCTGTCAGTTGGGCCTCAATCTTAGCCAATGAGGCTGTCAAATTGTCCAAAGCTTCTTGCATCTTGGGTTGATGTCTGGTTACCGATGGCCTGTCTGTAAGAATACCGCGTAATCAGAAATGTTGCTTCAGAACCCAGATACACCAAGGCATAGGAAAATAGCGCGGGAGGAGAGACGACTCCGGTTTGACTCGGGTTAGACTCTCCTAAGACAAATGTGCAGGGTACGATTCTCGGAGTGACTGTGATTAATCGCTCCGTCGGAGAATAGCCCCTAAGTGAGACTAAGGACTCAGATGATGTGACATCTAAGTGACTCAAAAGTGGGGTACGTGAGACAACATGTGCAAGACATGACCCTTAGAGCAACCGTGATTGATCGCTCTGCTGAAGGGTAGCCCCCGAGTGAGGAAAAGCCTGAAAAGAAAATGACTCGGAAAGGACACCTAGATGGGTGACTCGTGAAAGGTGGGCTTCCCTTAGGATTCGGCGGGTAGGCCGAGTCCTATTCGAAGGAAAGTCCACGTGAGATATTTCCCATACTTTTAGACTCGAATGTGTAAACGAGTCTTTCTTTGTAGGAGTATGTCCTACATAGGTGGGTGTAGACACCCACATTTTGACTGCCAGGTGTCTATGGTAGTCTCCAAAAAACACCCGATGATGATTAGACGCTAACGTGTTTCTACGCACTCGGATATGGGCTCAAAACCATTAGTTGTTGGCTTAAGCACTTATGGAGTACAAATCTCACAAAACGGACCTCAAATCTAGGCCCAGTGGACCGTTCCGAGTCAAACAAGACTAATTTGGGCCAAAACCGACACCGGAAATAAAACCGACTTTTTGCGATTGGGTCAACCCCGGTCAAAGCCGTTTCCGAAACACATAAAAACAGTCATTCAAACATTCAAAAAGTGTAGTCCAAACACAAAACCCATCAAATACCAAAGCCACGGTCCAAAACACTGGACCCGCGCGATCCAGCTGAGCCACTCGATCGAGTGCTCAGCCCACTCGATCGAGTGGGCCCTCATCCAAGCCCGACTGCTGGCACAATGGGCCACTCGACCGAGTCCAGGGGCTACTCGGTCGAGTAACCCTAGCCGGGTGTACATGGCTTTGCCTATATAAGCACACCCATGCACACAACTTTTGAACAACTATACAAACCCTAATCAACCTTTTTGAACCCTAATTCTACCCTAAGCAAACCCTAATCAAACCCTACTCACATACAAACCCTAACCCTAGCGTTTAGGAATTCAAACCCTAACCACCACAACTTAGCCTACATACTCGATACTCCCGTGCAAGCCGCCACTACGAGTCCCGTCCGAGCATAAGAAACATGTAGGTTGAGGGTGCAAAACCCCGCTCTTTCCCCTCTCTTTTTCTCTCGCATCGTTGTCGTCGTCGTAGTGTCATTTTTTATCGTCCTTATTCGAGTCCTAATATCGTTAATATCGCTAGTACAAAACACTAAAATACTTGTGGATTTGTGTCGAGTGTGAGTGATGGTGGGATAAGGAAACCCGAATATACAAGTGTACTGCACACAGCGTTGCCGGTCGCTTATCCCAGGCCATCACCCCGATCACTTGATTATTGAAGCAAGTCAATTTAAATAATGGTTCTTATTTTCGTTCTCGTCATTATTCAATCGCATATTTCATCAATTTTCTAAAAAAACTATTTTAGAAGCACCTTTTCATAAGGGTCGAAGCCCGTTGATGCGGATCCGACATCAAAAAATTCGCAAGAATTAATTATGATGTCGGGATGCGGAGGGAATCAAGTCGAGTTTAATTCAAGTGTCGATCTATTAAATTCGATACCAATTCCTTAATTGGATGTTGAATCTAACGATCTAGTCAAACAATTTAACCAATTCGATTTTTTCATTGATGCTGACGTAGATGTCATTTAATTCACTAAAATTACGACACTATAACGCGGAGAAAAATTCATATCGGTTTGGTTAATTTAAAACGACTTATAACAATTTTTTTTATCTCGCTCTAATTATTTCATATCGATTCAATAATCGAATAGGGGATACAACGAGTATTCAAATTTGGAATCGAGTATAAATCCCATAATATTTATATTCGGTTCAACAAAATCAATGATTCATAAAAATCTGAGTCGAGCATAAATTATACAATATTTATGCCCGATTCAACAAAATCGTCAAATTATCAAAATAAAAAAAAAAGCAATTTCGAATCAATAACAAAATTGCAAGCGAACCAATAGTTCGTACAGGTGCCACTCGACTGAGTGCCATAGGCCACTCGATCGAGTGACATCACAAAAACCGAACAGAATGCTTTTTCGACCTCCACTCGGTCGAGTCTCGCAATGACTCGGTCGAGTGGCAGTGTACTCGATCGAGTTCGCCAATAACTCGACCGAGTAGGGTCTAAAAAACGGGACAAAATCCTTTTCAGAGGTCCACTCGGTCGAGTCCCCCAATGACTCGGTCGAGTGGCCCTTTATCACGACAAAACCGTGAGTCCTACAAGGCCATTCGAGTCTCATTAAATTTTTTTGTGACTTAGGTCAACACGTGTCAATCAATCACGTGAAACATCACTTTCCAAAAACCATGCATCATTCCATATCATTCTACATCTTTGCAAACCATTAATATCGTTATACCGTTACTAACCGTTTGTTCTTTTGTCGATTTAATTCCTGTTTATTTTATTGTACTAAAATGAACCCGCATGCTAAAATACAACTTTGACGTTAAGATTTTAGTTGCATTAAATCGACATAGAAACCCTTTCAATTTCTCACATGCTAGGGAAAACAATGTTTGCATAAGCATTTTCCCGTTCAACTAACGCGCGTATTAGAAAATCATTCGATATCCTAGTAGAAGCCGCTAATGTGCATGCGGGGTTGGGTGTCCTTCGTGGGCTTCCTAACACGTACCCTCACCCCTTACTTAGAACCTCGATTTTCGGATGCCCGAAACCGTTGGCGCACGAGAGTCATTCAATACACGATAATCGGTAGTGACGGTATCGGTATCAAATGATAAGGGACGAACCCAATAAACTCTGACATCGGAAATAGGCCGTATTTTGTACACGGCCCACTACGACATAGAGTGGGTTCGAACGGGCCCGAACTCCCACAAAGTTCGGTGGCGACTCCACTTCGATTTAAATTTCAATTCGATCCATTCTCATATGAAGATTCATTCGCCTCCCCAAACCCGCGCGTGGCCACGTCGGGGTGGACCTATGTCATGTCCACAGTGGGCCATGCCTAAGTCAAATAAGGCGGATTGGGATAGGGAGGAAACCCGTGATGTCAGATCGACGAAGTTTCAAACGAAGTAACGATGATAACGGTTTGTAGATTGAATGACATGAATATAATGCAATGCATGGTTTGTAAAAGGTGAATCACGTGATGGACTTGACACGCGATGACCGAAGTCATTAAAAAATATATTTTATCGGGACTTTGAAGATGCTGAAAACTCACAATTTTGATGAACCAGGGACCACTCGTTCGAGTGGGCTAGGCACTTGACCGAGTGGTCTCGAGAAAAGTATTATGCCCGAATTATAGGGTGCCACTCGATCGAGTGGGCTGGGCACTCAATTGAGTGCCCCCTGTACGAGCTATGGCTCGTTTTGTTTTCGATTTCGAAATTGTTTTTTTTTTTTTTGGAAAATCGATAATTTTGCTAAATCGCGTATAAATATAATATGATTTATACTCAACTTAAATTTTCGATACTCGTTATATTCGACACTTGATTATGGAATCAATATTGAATATTCGGAATGATTTTTAGAAAAGATGATTGTAAATTGTTTAGAAAATCGAATTAGATGAAATAGATTCTCTCCGCGTCGAAATCGTCGTATTTCGTTTTGTAAGACTATGTGACGATTATCTTAGCATCAAAGAGATCGATTTAATTCTTGTAGGTACGATATTCGACTATAGAGTCGGTATCGTATTTTAAGAATGATCGTTTTATGTAGAAATTAGATTGTAGTGATAATATCAGTATTAGAAATGACAAAAAAATATATATAAAAGAACGTGATGATGACTCGATAATGAAAAAAACGAGAGAGAGAAAGAGAGAAAGGAGAAGACGGGATTGAATTGGCACCCTCAACCTACATGCTTTGTACTCTCGGAACGGGGCTCGTCTAGCTGTGGCTTAGGCACGGGAGCGTCGAGATGATATAGGAAGAGTTATGGTGGTTTATAATTGGGAAGGGATTTGACGAGTTTTGCTCTCAGGTTTGCTAAAGGTTGCTGAAATTTCGAGGATGAATTGTTGTGAATTCTGTTGTGGTATCGCCTAGGATGTTTTGTGTGTTGTGTGTAGATGTGTGAATACGCGTGTAAAGAGGGGTCTATTTATAGGGGAGGTTCCCGATCCCGACTAGGAAAGATAGCCTTGCTTGGGTGAGAAGAAACACCACTTTGGATAGGAAAAGTATGCAATCTTAGAGGAAACAAGATTCCGTTGTTGGGTGGAAGAGAACTCCTCATCCGGCTGGAAAAGGAGTCACTCGACCGAGGGACTCTGATACTCGGTCGAGTGCCCGGTTTTGACACCGGTTCAGCGTGCTTCACGAGCCTACTCGACCGAGTGGGCCGGTCTAGGCCGGTCCACTCGATCGAGTGGGTCTAGCTCGGGTAGAAGAGCCTTTTAGAGATCGAATTCTATCTCTAACGAATTTGTTTAATGTTTTTCTTGGCTGATTTTTGTAGTTTTCGACTTCAAGTCCGATTTTTGGGGTGACACGGCAGATATTTATGCCTCGGAAATGTCTTTGACCGGGGTTTGACTCGGTCGCTAAAAGACGGTTTTGCCCTTGGTGTCGAATTTGACCCAAATTAGTCTTATTTGACTGGGAACGACCCACTGGGCCTGAATTTGAGGTAGGTTTTGTGAGATTTTTACTTCGCTAAAAGCCTAAGCCAAATGCTAACGATTTTGAGCCCATATTCGAGTATGTTAAAGCATGTTTGCGTCCGATTATCATCGGGTATTTTTTGGAAACTGCTATAGACACCTAGCAGCCAAATGTGGGTGTCTACAGAGGGGCAAAATTGGAAATATCGTACTGCGTCGAGTGAAACGCGTACTGCGAAGAGCAACACTCATGATTAATTAGATACTTATTTTTTTCGGATCACACACCTACCCATCACCCAGACCCACCCCCCTCCCGTCGGTCGTTGATCGCCTCCCTATCGGATCGGTCGTTTAGCGAAGGATAGGAGATCAAACAATACTTGTAAGACTCGCAAATAACACAAAAGCAACTAAGTGTATTCGTGGTAAGTCGAGGTCGGTTCACAGGGAACGGTCTAGAATCGAGTAAAAGCGACGTGCATGGGATCTAATGGGGGTTTTAAGGGTCGAGTCTATACTACAACGCAATAAATAACAAGAGATGATTAGTTAAGGGAAAAGTGTTAGGGGGAAGTCGGGATTCGGAAATTGGGGTCAAGGAATCTCGGAATTCAGGTCGGTCACAATATCGGTAGAGGGAGAATGCTACCTTTCGGTTTCTTCACCCAACTCACCTAAAATCCCACTTTCGCGGCGAATAAGGGTAAGTCTCAAGTCAAGGTAACTCCTACCCCGAGTTTCTCCATATTGATAAGAGTGAGTCAAGGTCGATCTACCCGGCCGGACTAAAACAACAATGACACAACAACCTTAAGCAAGATAAACCAACAAGCAACCAACCAACCAAATACTCCTCATTTCTAATAATCCAAGATCCTCCTCCCTAAACCCCCCAACAAGAAATCTACTCACAATGCATAATGGAAACTAACAAAACATTAACAAAAGAGAAAACAACTAAAACATGCATATTAACTAGATCTAAAGAAAATAACAACAAAACGACAAGGAAATTACGATCTAACAATTTAACCAGAAAACTATGAAAAAAAGCAATCAACAAAATAGACTAGAAACTAATCTAGAACAACATAAATTAGATCTAGAGAAATTAACAACACTAAGATAATCAAAATAACAATTAACCAGATGAAACACAAAATGATCTAAAACAACATAAATAAAGATGATCAAAACAAGACAATAATGAAAGAACAATGAAATGAACAATATTGAAAGAACAATAATAGATCTAACTAGAGATTAGAGAGTGGAAGAGAAATATACCAACTATGAAGATTGCATAAATAAAAGATGAAGCTTGATGAATGTTAACGAACCATCTCAACCAAAACCTTAAGGCGATGGTTGAAGACCGTTTATATTCGATTACGCCCCATCACTCGAATGCCCTTCGGGCTTGAAGAGTGGTTAGTGCGCACCGGGTCCCCTGTACCGTGTGCTGAGATTCCACTTGAGAGTTCGAGATATTGGGGGTTGCCAGGGTTCAAACTCGTGACCTCTGGCTCTGATACCATGTTAACGAACCATCTCAACCAAAACCTTAAGGCGATGGTTGAAGGTCGTTTATATTCTATTAATGAAGAGAATAAAGGATTGTTATTAATCCCTTGATAATCCCCAAAAATCTTCAAATAAAACTTGAATTCTACAAACTTGAATTTAAATCTATAGAATTGATGAAGAAAACTATGGAGATTTACTACTAGATTACTATCTAAACTACTAGATTTGTAGAGAATTAATAGAAATACTACTAGAATGATCTACTAATGGAGAGTAGTATACTAATGGAGGCCTAAACTAATGGAAGCATAATGTGCAACTAACAATTCTAATCTTTGCCCATCAGTGAGACTTCTACTCTTTGAGTGAGACTTTGCCCTTTGAGTGAAACTTTTGTCCAATGAGTCTTCATAGGGTGAAGTTTTGCCCTGCGGATTCTCTCCGATATGGCCGAAATACCGCCGGACGAAGTTTCGCCCGGTCAAAATCTCATAGGGTGAAATTTCACCCTATGAACTTTTTTGTCCGAAATGCCAATCTGGAGGAACACCGTCGGGCGAAGTTTTGTCCGGTCAAATCTCATCGGGTGAAACTTTGCCCTATGACTTCGGAGGGCCATAACTCTCTCGTTTGATCTTCGATTGGGGCGTGTGATATGTCGTTGGAAAGCTAAGAAGATAAGCTTTCGTCTCCAGCTAGAATCGCTTTGATCCGAGGTTTAGAACTCTAGATATATCCATTTGAAGTTCGACCTCTCCGGAGAAGATGCCCAATGGATTATAGTTTCGCTCTTTTGCTCAAGGTTTCACCCTTTGATGCTTGGACTTTGCTTTATGGCATGCTTTGGACGATATCCTGCTCCCTTGTACTCGTGGAAGCTCGATCATGCTTTCGGTGCCAAATCTTATCAAAATTGATAGAAAAACTACCAAAAACACGTAAAACGCACAAGAGGGACGCTGATGCGAGAAATACTCAAAATAGGACAATAATTGCACTCTAGTCTCGCAAAATGAGGGAAAAACGAGTCTAGATGGGAGGAAAGACGGTCTAAATTTAGCACACAAAAGTCGTCGACAACGCAGCCGCCACATACCACGCAGCCGCCCACCATCTCCAACCATGACCCTATAGCTATCAACCACTATGACACTACCTACGACCACATAACCCCATGTACCAAACCAACTAGACTCCCTCACACAAACCGCCCCCCTTCGGCAAGTCAGCGACGGGAAGGGAGAAACGCCGGTGGACGTTGGGGAACCACCAAACCAAATGTTTTTTTTATGTAATATCAGAGGTTAGATCAATGAATATCAAACTGTCAAAGAATGATGGTCGGTGAGGCATTGACTGGGGAGGAGGGGCGACAAAGTTCGATGATATGGAGTGATCCGGTGGTTATTTGCTGTTTTTTGGGTGATGGCTGGAGTTTTGGGTTTTCTTGAGAGAGAGAAATCAAGCAACTGTTTTTAAGAATGGAAGAAATGATAAGGGTAAATTAGTAAATTGTCGTTAGGATTGAATAATCGCTCATTAGAAAAAAGTACTACTCTGAAATAATAAGACCACGATTATCTACGTATTCATTTTCTCTTCATATTGGGTCTCGTGGCTTCTCCCTCACTCTCTCTATCCACTATTTATATCCTATAAAAAAAACTCCCATGCATATCGTCTGATCCATAGATACACTTTTAAGTCCCGGTAGACACCCACATTTGTCATGCTCATCTCTATTGAAGTTTCCCGCCGAACATCCGATGATGATAGGACGATAACATGTTTCTAAACGTTCGAAACAGGGCTCGCATTCGATGGTAGTTAACTTATTAGACACATCGCGGAGTACGAAACTCACACATAAACCTCATCATCAGAATCCTTTGATGATTTTTGATGAAATAAAGGCCAAGTATTCTAAGCCAAAACTGCTCCCAGGAGCAAAATCGTCTTTTACTGAGCAAGTCAAACCTGGTCAAAGTTGAAAACTCGAAACACAAAAATTGTTCAAATACACATTATCTTATGATAATCACGCGCGAGAATCTTACCTCGAATAATAGATAGATACATAATCAAACAAATAAAGCAACTTCCAAAACACTACAATTCCGATCCAACACCCAGTACTGGACGCCTTAGAACTGAGTCACATGGTACCAAGCGGCCCATTTTCAGCAGTACCTTTTTTTATTGTAAGCAAAAATAGATTATTTTTAGTAAGTAGAAATCTAACCAGTGATTGATTTGTCATAAAATAAATACGGTGTAACTCCTTCACCTCCTAGAAAAAACCCTAGTATCCATTTTCATTTGGGGCTTTCATCGATTATTTTCAAAGAGAAGGCAAAAAAGGAAAATGTAATGACAAAATGTGTACAACATAGTAATTTGCGTGTATGATTTAACAATTCTGTAAAAATATCTCTTTTTATGAGTGTAGTTGTTTTTCCGTTCTTTATTTCAAGGTTTTGCTCCTTTATTTCAAGATTACGGTCGTTCACATTAGTATAGGGCTTAATTTTATGCTTAGTGCATGACAAGATTAATAATTTGTTGATGGTTCGTTGATTCAAGATTAATAATTACCGTCGTTTACGCTATGATTCGTTCGATTCATGATGACATGACAAGATCAATGGATCCAGCAAGTAATTTGTCAACGATCTCTGTATCCAAAAGGTAAGTTTTCTCCATCATGAATCAAACGAAGGACCTCTTCATCAAAAGCTGCAAGAAGATAGCGATACGAGGTCATACCGAATTATCAGATAGATCATGTTTCGAGATCCCTAGTTTTTTATAAGTTGATATTCATTGCTTGTAGGTGTCATTTGACCCTCTATTATTAGTAAACCGCGAAAGTGGTACTTTACCTCATTAACTTTGTTCAATGGTGAAATTAGGCCCCTTATGTTTTATTTGAAGCAATCGAACCCATGACTTTAAGCAAAAGTGAAAAAAAAGCTCCATAATACTATAATAAAAAATTGGGTAATGTTATATACAACCCATAGGGTTGTATTTAAGCATTTAAAGTATTCCAATTTAAGTATAAATATAAGGATTTGAGCACAAATTACACTTACATCAAGACAATAAATACATATATTAATGGATTATTTCTTTATTTGGTCTCTTAAATACAACCCTATGGGTTGTATATATATCATTTTCCTACAAATTTTACATGAATGGCTAATTAATTTGACTTGATCTGCATCGGACCTGAACTAATATAAATTGTTTAACGTGGCTAACTAAAAGTAAGCTCAGTCGAAATCAAATTGAAATCGAAACTTAGGTCAATCAATTGCAACGATCCGATTTAATTAAGCCGATCCAGAATTAAATCGCGCGAGCTTTTTATCAGGCATAATAATACCTATAAGTTTTATATAAAGAAGTCACGGATATATATAAGTTTAATCTTCATAGTATTTTAATATGTGTATATCTGTATATCATATAAATAATTTATAACACGAATATGTTACTTATAGCGACAGAAAATTCTCATATATAGAGTATTTTTTTGTGATTTAAATCTTGTTTGATTTTCAATCCAAAATACGAGCGTAGTCATTTCTTATTACTATAGTGTAAACACATGACGATCAGTTTCTCATGGTCTTAGATGTAGCCAAATGCTGCTTATTACTCCACAAATAATATAGTGTAAAATGGAAGTAGTTAGCTAGATATATAGGGTTACATTTTGAGAGCATTGAGAGCTCTTTCTCCTCTAGCAACAAAAGTTAAGAAAAATTTAAAATAATTGGTCACCTTCTTATAAAGTTGTCCTCCTTGTCTATCAATTAGGTCAGGTAATGGCCCAATCTCTTTGTCCGGGGATGGAAAACTTGACACTGCCACTGATATCCTTTCCCTCTCCTTATCTATCACCACCTTGTGCACCACACTCTTCACTATACCGTTGCTCATTATCTGCATGCATGCATCCATATATACATAACCAATTCATCAATGAGCTTTATCACAGATAGAGTTGTGTGTTGAGCTCTGATCTATGCAACATTATCAAGTTACATTACTAATCGTGCATGTTGGGTTAGTTTTATTTGTGGGATGTAGCTAAATAGTAGTCGTAATTATTACGTACCTCAAGTTGGTCACCAACATTAATGAAGAAGGCATGAGGAACAATAGGAACTTTGAACCATTGATCATCTTTTAAGACTTGAAGGCCTTCAACCTCTTCATCTTGTAGAAGGATGGTGATCAAAGTTGCATCCGAATGTGGTTTAAGCCCATGGACTTGATCTGGGGTTGGACATGGAGGGTACAAGTTGAATCTTGTATTCATCACGCTCTCTTCTCCAACTACCTCACTTGACAAGCTCTTTTCTTCCACATCCAATGCTTTTGCTATGGCCTTCAACACTTTTTCTGCTAATTCCTTCATCCCACTAGAATATTCATCCAATATCTCCCTACATACACGCACATATATAACACATGCATAATGCATTATTAACTACCTAGAGTAAATCTCCCACCGTCACATGGTTACCACGGGTCAAATATCATCCACGCACTTGGGTGAATAATGACAAGTCATTTGCTACCCATTTGGCATTATAGTTTTTGTCTTATCTATACTACTTGACCCGTTACAAGTTTGTGACAATAATTTGTGATCTACATTTATAAGGAATATATGATTGAAGAAAATAAGAACCCGGAATGGGATGCATTATTATTTGTTGGAATATTTGCTTCAAACGAAGCATTTGTCAAGTAAATTAAGTGGTAGGTAGTCACTTTTTTTTTTATTATTGGCTAGTCAAGTGGTTGGTACTACCTACCACACCTTCTTGTTTTTGATTGGTCATATAGTGGTTTGTACTACCTACCACACCACTATATATACCACCTCTCATGCCATCATTTGGAGACAACGACAATCAAAAATCATCTTTCTCTTCTTCTACATAGACCTGGCAAACAGATCGTGTCGTGTCGTGTTCGTGTTCGTGTCATTGATAAACGGGTCACGAACCCCTCAACCCAAACCCGACCCATTTAAGTTTCGTGTCGTGTTCGTGTTGACCCACTTACATAAATGGATCGTCAACCCTCAACCCAAACCCATTTATTTCGTGTCGTGTTTTCGTGTCATGTCCAAATTTGGAAAGTATTAACATATTTATGTTAAAAATGATTTAAAATATTCACACTAATTTAATAAACAGGTTATTCGTGTCAGTTTCATGTTTCGGGACCCCAACCCAAACTCGACCCAATTAAATCTTGTGTCGTGTTCGTGTCGACCCACTTACATAAATGGGTCATCAACCCTCAACCCAAACCCGCTTATTTCGTGTCGGGTTCAATTCGTGTCGTATTTTCGTGTCGTGTCAATTTTTGCCGGCTCTACTTCTACATTCTCTCTAAAAATTTGGCAACGTTCTTGGCGATACTCATCTGTTTCCCTACTTACACTAGGGTAACAGCGGTTGTGTAATTCTGGGAGTTGAGTGCTATTGAGGCCGTGTGTAGCAGACGGGGCATAAATCAACTTTAGGACAGTGACGATTCTGTCGCGCCACAACCATCTTTTATCTAGATAAACTATCTCATTACTATTTAATTTTATATTAACTTAATTTTATTTATTTATTTATCATCTTAATTTGTCCTTATAACTACTCGATATATAATAATCTTGTTATACTCGCATTAATGTGAACGTACTCTTTTTCGGTACTAGTCTTATACTCCATATCACTAGGGCTGTGATCGAGCCGAACTATATCGAATAATGTCATTATTTGGTTTGGTTTGAAAAATTTTCGAGCCGACGTTTGATTTGGTTTGATACAGTCGAATAATGAAAATCATTATTTGATTTGGTATTTGATTTTTCGAATCGAATAATCGAATAATATTTGATTTGATCCGACAAAATAAAAAAATAAATAGAAGCACAAAATGAATCAACTTTAAGTATAAGTATTATTCTTACTATGGTGGCAACAACCAGCTAATTCAACAAGCAATCTCAAAAACATAAAACATTTTGAAAAACAAAATAAATCTACATATAAACCTTACCGTCATTACAGTAGCTTAGTTGAGAGTTATGGCCTAACTCCTCAAGCAAGCAAACCAGCAATAAAGTCTCTACTTTAGTATCTATTACAATATAAATTCATCCACAAAATAAGTTTTTTCAATCAAATCTAGTTTCAAGTTTTCTTTGCTTCTTAGTGCTCGAAGACGGTTGCTTTTGCAAATTTTTTGGTGTCTTTTAATATAAATTTTCTAAATGAACCATGAATTTAGAGGGACCAAAAAAATGGAACAAGTAATGGATTGAAACGAATCAAGCCGAATATTATTCTTGATTTGGTTCGAATACCAAATTATGATTTGACCCTATATTTGATCGCCCGAATCGAATACAAATTGAGCTTTTTTCGAGCCGAGTTTCACGAATCGGATCGAATAGTTCGGCTCATTCGCAGCCCTACATATCACATTACTAACATTATTAGCATCTTACGTATCTACATAGCAAGCAGCCAAGCATTATTGATTACTAGTACTCCGTATATTATTGCATGAATAATCGTATGTGACGATCTCATATGCAAAAATAATAGTACTTTGTTTTTTAATGTTTACCTCATATTATCCTTTATTTGCCAAGTTTTGATAATTTTGCTTGCTTGTGACGGAACTATCTGTCGTATCATTAATATGGACGAATATATGATCGTCGCAAACAAGAATTTGTGAGATTTTATTGTTTGTTTCAATTCTCCACTTTCCATATTTGTCTCGTCTTTCTGTTATTTAATATTTTGTCATTTTATTAACTAAACTAATGTTACACTTGTCATCATGTTAATGAGTCATTCCTATATCTAGTCACGAGGCCAATATTTCATCAACAGTTCTTTTTATCAATATTTTTTCAATTCCTTAATTTATGTGCAAAAGACAGTGGGACAAATATTTTTTAAAAAATGGAGGACAGCCGGGAGTAAGATGTGAAATGATGAGATGAGATGAGATGATGACCTGAAGTTAGAGGGAATTAGAGGCCAAAGGTTGAGATTGCGGTGGTGAAGAGGGTGAGTTCTGAGATGAAGGCGATCATTCCAGTTGAAAGGCGATGGTCCCTGAGTCTTGGCGTCATTTCCATAGCCTTCAAGCCAATCGGCTGTCCTTGAGTACTTTTGCTTCTCTTCAATAGGAAGGCCAAAGAATTCTTTGGTTATTTCACGAAGCCCATCCATTTCAATGCTCGAAACACCATGATTTACCAGCTGTAGTATCAAAAGTAAGCACGGTATATATGTGCATATATAATAAAAACGTACCAAGACCGTCTATTTAATACTCCTTCCGCTTCTTTAAAATTGTAACATATTCGTTTTAGGATAGTTTTACTATAATTGTCCCATTTTCATAATAGACATATTTTTTTTAGCGAGAATGTTTTACTTTATCAGTGAGACCCACCATTCACACTTACAACCTTATTCTATGTAAAAAAAATACAAATATTGCAATTTTAAAGGAGTAATTCTCAACCTAAATTTCATTATTATGGTTACTTATAGCCATAATAAATACTCGTAATAAGGACACTAAAATGAAGTTGGGTCCCGGGCGGCCCAGTTCTATGAGGGAGTAATAATTAAAATTATATATACCTGGAAGCAACCCCAGGAGTAGAGAAGGGAGCGGAGGTTGCGAAGTTGGTGGTTTCGGTGATCGGGGGAAGAAGAATGGAGGAGTAAGTGAAGATCAATAAGAGGAGTGTCCATGTAAGGAAGTGAAGCAGCATTATTATTAATATTAATATTGGTAGTAGAAATGTATCGATGAGGAATAAGATTGGCGGCAGCGGTGGATGATGATGATTTAATCAGCTCCTGAACTGGTGTTGATGGTAACTCTAGTTTCATACGCCGCACTACGGATTCTCCCATTGCAAAATAAACTAGCTATGCCTTGTGCATTATGCATATGGCAGGCAGGCAGCTCCACTGCTCCTTTCTGCTGGAGTACGAGTACTTCTTATCTTCATGGACCCATAATGTAATGTGCTCCACTCAAATCGTCTTAGCCAGCTGGCCTGGACATCACAGCCATAGATTATTAAATGGAGTATGTTTTTTTTATTCATGCATGGCGTGGGTGAAGCGCCAATCATTGCTTCGCCTGCCTGTAATAATACGGAGTATTTAAAAGGATTTTCTCTTTTTTTTTCTTTTGTTTTATTTCATTTTCTTACTAGTGAGTACTGAGTAGTTACTTGTACACTTTTTTTCGAAAATGGAACTTAAATACAGTACTTTGATTAGACACAAGCATTACTCTAAGCTATGTTCATTTTTTAGGACAACCATTGATAACTAACTACGAGTATGCTTATGCTTATTGGTCTACGCACGAAGCAAATTAAATAAAGTTTGATCCAACATTTAAGAAATTTTCTCATTTTTGCTCCCTCATTCTCATTTATTTTTTACATATGTTATTATATACGAGTACTTGTATCAGTTGTATGTATCTCCATATAATTGGTTATTTGATTCAAACAATAGGAACCGGCTTCATACTTGTTAATATTCCGTATTTGTTTGATTTGATCATGGAACACTCCAAGAATAGATGCCCCTGGCGTCCATCCAGTGGCCTCCGTCAGTGGACGCTGTACGGGTACGGACGTCCGCAAACAGACGCCAGAAAGTGGATGCCACGACCAGTCGCCTTTTTTTAGTCCGGGCGTCCACTATTGGACGCTGTTGTAACGGAGGCGTCCCGTTACCAACGGTTTGTTGACTACGCGAGAAGAACAAAACAACGAACAAACAATATTTAAACTGAGACACAGAATTACGTGGTTCACCAGCAAAATCACTGGTTACGTCCACACCGACAAGGAGAACAATATTCACTACTGTGGAGATAATAGTACAACTCCGAGGAACTCTCTATAAGACAATGCTTAAGAGATTCAACCAGATAGTAATCTCAAACTGGAAAGAGACTACCCAGACTGAGTTCGAGCTGCGACGAACTCACCGACGAGACGAAGGACAAACGATCTTGCGGCCAACCAAGATCTGGACAAACTCCAACGGTCTCCAACGAAGACGAGATCAATAGAACCACCAAATAATAGGGACTCAGAACAAACTGAGTTTTCCCTCCAGAAAACCTCTCAAATCAGCCTTCTATATTGTGCTCTCAAATCATCTCTCTGTCCTAATTAACCTAGAAACTAGTCAGGTCTTTATATAGTATTATTCCACCTAAACTAGTTACCTAAACTAATTAGGAAACACGGTTCAATCTTTCCTAAAACCAAACAATCTTATGTTACCAAAACAAGAAGATCAACTTTAGGAAAGATATCAGCAACAAATCAATTCAAGGTCCAAAAGGACAATTGCTAAGCACTTATTTCCTAACAATCTCCACCTTGACTAGAATTGTCCAACCCGAACCAATCTTCAAAGTGCAGCTTCGAACAGTCGATTCTCAAGTCACTACTTATCCCAATAATCTCCACCTTAACCTGAACGATCGCATCTTTCAACGATCTTCAGTCAATAGTAATTTTCCTCCTTTCCGATTGTCTTTTTCACCCAAGACACGGGTCTTGCATTTTTCACCCAAGGCACGGGTCTTGCCTTTTTCACCCAAGACACGGGTTCTGTCTTTTTCACCCAAGGCACGGGTCCTGCCTTTTTTCACCCAAGGCACGGGTCCTGCCTTTTTAACCCAAGGCACGGGTCCTGCCTTTTTTCACCCAAGGCACGGGTCCTGCCTTTTTAACCCAAGGCACAGGTCCTGCCTTTTTCACCCAAGGCACGGGTCTGCTCCACCTAGGAGCCCGCCTCATTGAGAAGCGGAAACAACCATCGATAGCTTGTCTTCAGAATTACGTAGTTCGACCCGTACAGATGAAAACTCCACCTTAGCGCCAACACTACCATCTTCACCCAAGCCGATCAACCCAAAACTATTACTCCCCGTGAATTTATCAACCTTTAAAATTGTTGCTCCAGACATCTTCTCACCAAAAATTCAACAAACCCAAATAACGCCTGACTCAGCGGAAGCAAAACCTGGAGCTCAGAAGCGGAAGCGAAACAACCTGAAGCTCTGATACCAGTTTGTTGTAACGGAGGCGTCCCGTTATCAACGGTTTGTTGACTACGCGAGAAGAACAAAACAACGAACAAACAATATTTAAACTGAGACACAGAATTACATGGTTCACCAGCAAAATCACTGGTTACGTCCACACCGACAAGGAGAACAATATTCACTACTGTGGAGATAATAGTACAACTCCGAGGAACTCTCTCTAAGACAATGCTTAAGAGATTCAACCAGATAGTAATCTCAAACTGGAAAGAGACTACCCAGACTGAGTTCGACCTGCGACGAACTCACCGACGAGACGAAGGACAAACGATCTTGCGGCCAACCAAGATCCGGACAAACTCCAACGGTCTCCAACGAAGACGAGATCAATAGAACCACCAAATAATAGGGACTCGGAACAAACTGAGTTTTCCCTCCAGAAAACCTCTCAAATCAGCCTTCTATATTGTGCTCTCAAATCATCTCTCTGTCCTAATTAACCTAGAAACTAGTCAGGTCTTTATATAGTATTATTCCACCTAAACTAGTTAGCTAAACTAATTAGGAAACACGGTTCAATCTTTCCTAAAACCAAACAATCTTATGTTACCAAAACAAGAAGATCAACTTTAGGAAAGATATCAGCAACAAATCAATTCAAGGTCCAAAAGGACAATTGCTAAGCACTTATTTCCTAACAGACGCCATGGAAACGGGCGTCCGACAGTGGACGCCACAGCTGGCGTCTGACTGTGGACGCCAGTTACCCCTGGATGGCGTCCACAGTCAGACGCCATGTGCTTCAGGTTGGCGTCCGACTGTGGACGCCATGAAGGGGTAAATGGCGTCCACAGTCAGACGTCATGTCATCTGAATGCTGCCAATTCTGATCGGTTCTAGGTTCCTCCGGCGTCTGGCATGGCGTCCGTTATTGGACGCCATGTATGCTGACGCATAACCGTAAACAAGCGTTCGATGTCTAGCCAAAACCTGCAAAATAATCCACATCCACAACTCTCATCCAACCACAACTGTCAACCATCCACAAGACCTCAATCTCATTCACTCTCAATCAACCAAAATACTTCATCTCTCGCCACATTTATGCTCAAAAAATATTCATATAAAAAAGTTTTAACATAGGGTTTAAAGGTACATACATCTAAACAAGTTCGAAGATACATAATCCATAAATCCAGTTACAACAACAAAAAAAAACAATCAGCTAACTAAGAAGCTAGCTGAAGCACCAGAGTTACCGCCGTCCTCGTTAAAGGGGTCTCTGTCGTCTGGAGGGGATGGGGGACGACCTTTGTTGCATCGCTCAAACATGGCCTGAACATGGCCATCTGATCCTGCATCTTCTTTATGTGCTCCTGTTGTTCCTTCAGTTGCTGCTGCTGCTGGGTCAGTTGTTCCTTCATGGCCTCCTTTTCCGGGTCGGGCTGCTAAGATCCGGCTGGCGTATACTCCATCTGTGTGGAGGTGCCGAGACGTGCTGGGGGAGGTGTGAAGTAGATACCGTGTGCATTCCCAACACCATACACACTTCCTTTCTTGTACCCCTTCACGACCTTGAAAAAAGTCTGATTCGGGTCTACTTCGGCAGCATCAGGAGAAGTCTCATGGTTTGCTAGCTCCTCTTGGTAGGAATCCTGCGTACACAATAGTGATTTCAAATCAAGTTATTATTAGATGAAATCAATAAAGATACTTATCTGCCACCTAAAGTATAGACACAGTTGATTTATTTTAAATAGTAAGTACTCACCCAGATTGCCTGATCTTTACTCGTCATAAAAGAAGTCCCTTCCGAGTCGGTCTTCCCGTGCATGTCCAGGAATATCTCAGGGGCGGTTGGCGTCCTCCCGAGTTCAGCTTCTAGCTAATAAATTAGTACAGGCGAACGTATATTACGTGAACATAGTTTATATTATGATTATTCAAGTAAAAGTACGATATTAGTAGAAATCATACCCTCTTGGCACGACGAAACGAAGACTGTGAACCCCGATGATGTGTCGGGTCGGCCTTCCCCTCCTTCTCGCAGTTCTTCATTTTTTTTCGGGATGCCTTCTCCGATCTGACCTTGAAGTCCTTGTCGTCGTGGTACTTTACCCACCTCTCCAACGCTTCACCTGAAGTATGACAACACTAATATATTATTAGTTAATACAGTAAAAGATTGAAGTTAGATTGTTCGTTAAAATTGAGTAATATAAAAAACTACACCTTTCAGGTCTTTGAGCGCAGTCCCCCGGGTGTGGCGTTTGTTCATTACGTCAGCGAAACGGCGTGTGCAAGTCTCGTTATACCGCTCCCACATCCTTCCTTCGAACTCCGGCTTCCAAGCGAACTTCAAACGGCTTCCAAGCGAACTCCACACAATCAAGGCGGATTATTAATTAGTAACAGAAATAATTACAGAGTCTACATTATAAATTCAAAACTCGGTAGCAAAAACAATCCACGTATCCGAAAGTTGTTGAACCACCACTCCCGTTGGTCCATCGATACCTGAGTCCAGCAGGCTTACCCTTGACCTTTGTCGGCCATGTAGCTGGCAGTACAGCCACTTGTCACCACCCCATGTAGGAACCTGCACCGAGTCGAGAAACACATACATGTACGAAATATTACAATATGTATGTAGTCCAAAAATTCGTATGCTACAAAAGAATGGACATGTTAGATTATATTACCATACGTGACCGGGATCGATAATCACGCGACCGTTCTCGTCCTTCTTTAGCTCCTCCGTCTCCCCATGTTGCTGCTCCTCATCGTTCTGCTCCGGTCCCGTTTCGAGGACCACTTCCTCCTCCTCCTCCTGCGAGGTGGATGTGTGCACAGACCTACTTTCTCCGCCACGTCTCCTCATCGATCTACCGCCTGCCATTATCTTAACCTTGCAACAAATTAGCAACAATTAGCAATTACAATCTAACTTGATTGAAATAACGTACAAAATAAGTAACACAATGATCAATATGGTTAACCTACTACAACAACTCTAGTAGTCATCTTCGCTGTCGTTATTGTCTTCAGCCTCATCGTCCTCACTCTGATCCTCCTCCTCCGTCTCCTCACCCTCCTCTTGATCGTCCTCTAAATTGTCTTCATCGTGTCCGTCATCCTCCTCAAGGATCTCCGGAACATCCCTAACCATGTCATCTCCTTGTCCTTCATCATCGTCATCCTCAGAATATTCCTCTGCCCCTTCATTCTGATCTTCTTCGGAGAATATGATCTCGTCAATAGGAGACAGGCGTGTATCACTTGAAGCCGCATCTTCCTGGAACAAAGAACTGTCTATTTGCTCCCGTGGTTTAGTCGTAAAGACTGCCCACCATTGACTTTGATTTCTGTCATTTTTTGTGTACGGAGAAGGAGCAACGTAGACTTGCTTGGCCTGATGCGCGAGTATGAACGAATCGTACGTAGGATATTTCCGGGTGTGATTAACTTCCACGATCTTGTAACATTCATGCACTCGGGTCCCGTTCACGGAGCTGTCTTTCCACTCACATTTGAATACCACAGCTCTATACCCCCGTTCTTTGCCAGCATAACACAACTCAAAAATATCCTCCAACATGCCATAGTACTCAAAAATAACAAGGCTCTCGGTTTGGACCCATCCCGTTTTATGTGCGCGTGAGGACGGTCACAAAAATTCTTTACATTTTGCCGGGAGCCTGTAGTGTCACAACTCTTCCCCTCCACATCCATCACAGTGTGAATCAACTGCTCGAAGAAGTTTTTCTCTATGTGCATCACATCTAAATTGTGACGAAGTAACAAAGTCTTCCATTATGGTAGGTCAAAAAATATGCTACGTTTAAACCAACCATTTTTCAACTTTTTGAGATCTTTGAACTCCTGCTCGGTTCCGTCAACAGTGGACGGGTAATCGAAAATCAACTCCCATATTTCATCTCCGGGAGTCGATCAGGTGCGTCGTCAAGCACAACCTCACCCTTCTTGAAAGCCTTCTTATTCTTTCTAAAATTGATACGGGTTAGTCGCGTCACCGTAATCAAAATAATCTTAGATTACTACTAACGGGTAGCTAGCGGTAAGCAGGGTCGATTTCACAGGGAGGCAGGTTGAAAATTATAAGTTAGTCAATTAAATTATCGGAGTCACGATTTTATGGTTTGGTGAGCTGACGGTCTAATAAAATCTAAATAATAAAAATAATGAATTAATCAAAATAAGAAAAGCACCAGAGTCTTCGGATCACCACAAATTAAAACAAGCATACATACGATTTCCAAATAATCAGTTAAGACGAGTTAAATGATATCGACACGATCCTCTCGGATCACTAGTCATCCTAGAAGTCACCTAACGGGCTCTCGCTACCTATTAGGGAATTCTATCGATTACAACGAGTCTAATCCGTTCCAGGCTTTCGATCTTATTAGGTCGGGATTTACAAGATACAAACAATCAATTACGGCCTATAATTAATTATTCGTCGTTATAATGTTGCAAGAGCGATTTAACTCGTTAAGGTCGATTATTCAGTTATCACATATAAACTCAATTCAATTCGCAGTTCACCTAAACTCTAGTGACGAAAAATTAGCTAAGCATATTTACAGTAATAATAACGAAAGTGACAGTAAGAATCATGATGAAGAAGTAAGGAAATAAAACTAAAATCAGGAAGAAAAGAAGCAGATTAAGAATCCGTAAGAATAATAATTACAGAAGACTAATAAAGAAAAACAAAAGTTACAGTAATTGAGACGGAGGGAGATTAGGGAAGAAGAAGGAGATTACCGAGATTAGGAATTACTAGAGTGATCGGAATAATAAAGATGAAAAAAAACGAATGATAAGAACTATGGAATTCTGAGAAAATTAATTAGGAATAAACTAAAACTAACTATTTACAGGTGTGAATGATTACTGAGATAAAAGATAAGATACAGAAGATGAGATGATAAGAAGATAGAGATCATAAAATTAAAGCTGTATTTAAACTGCTTAAGCCCTCCATAATTGTCCTCCCTTTCCTGCTATCTTCAATCCCATTAACTAGGTAGTGGGAAGAACTAACTAGGTAGTGGAAAGAACTGAAGAGCGTAATAGGGGGAGTAGTGGGTAACGTCAACTGAATTAGTCTTGGAGTGGTATTCTATCCTGCAGACTTGGATTTTAGGCTGGTAGACTTGAGATCCAAGTCTGCAGACTGAGTTCAATCTAGGCTTCCAACGGACTTCTCCTCAGTCTACGGACTATCTGCTGCACTTTCTCAGTCTATAGACTTGTTTCCCAGTCTATAGACTTGTGCTTTAGTCTACAGCTTTATTACTTCCTTCTTCTCAGTCTATAGACTCACAGTCTAGTCTATAGACTTGCTTCCTTCTTCTTGGTCTACAACGAATCGGTTTCAGAGCTTTAAGATTTTTGATGCAATTTTTAGCTCTTCTAACTACTCGGCCTCGATTATCTGCAAAACAACAAAAGAATACCCGAGTAGCACATATGGGAGAAAATAACGTAATCCGACTCCTAAAATAATAAAACGGCACGGAAATGCGTGCCAAAATAGATGAAAAATCGAATAGGAACGACACGCATCAACGGGTGACCTTCTGGTAGGAACTGCCTATGACAGTCAAACCAACTTACTTTACTAGAATTTGGAAGATAAAAAGCTTTGCTCTCATCCATACAACACGGACATGCTTTCTGACCCGCAGTAGACCACCCCGAGAGCATACCGTACGCGGGAAAGTCGTTTATAGTCCACAACAGAGCTGCTTTCAACTGAAAGTTTTGTCTCAAAGAGACATCATAAGTTTCGACCCCTACCTCCCACAGTTGTTTCAATTCCTCAATAACAGGTTGCAAGTAAACATCCAAATGATTTTTCGGATTTTTGGGACCAGGCACAATAAGAGATAGAAAGATGAAAGACTGCTTCAAACACAACCAAGGAGGTAGGTTATAAGGTGTGATCGTCACAGGCCAGCAAGAGTACGACTTACCGAATTGGCCGAAAGGTGCAAACCCATCAGTACACAACCCAAGCCTTACATTTCGGGGTTCTGACGCAAAGTGGGGATGTAGTCTATCGAAACGCTTTCACTCCTCACCGTCACTCGGATGACACATCTTCCCTGGTACCCTAATATCCTCCTTGTGCCACCTCATTTGCTCCGCTATGGTTTTTGTGGCATACAATTTTTGAAGCCTTGGTTCAATAGGGAAGTACGTAAGCTGACTTATTGGGATCAGTTTCTTACCCCTAACACTGTTTTTCCCTTTTCTACCCCTCAAAACAATATCCCCCTTAACCGTCTTATACCTACCCTTACCACATCTCTTACATTCATCTAGCATCGCATCGTCCTTCCAAAATAACATACACCCATCTGGACAAGCATCAATCTTCTGATGCGGGAGTTGAAGGACCTTCACAACTTTTTTGGTTGTGTAGAAAGTTCGGGTCATGATATTGTCTTTCGGGATTACTCTCTCGAGCAAGTCAGCAATACCATCGACACAGGCAAAGGGTAGGTTGAACTCACATTTAAGGCTGACCACCATAGATGCGACTTCTAACAAAGTCACATCGCACCCTCCGTATAGCGGTTTCTCCGAAGCGTTCAACATGTCGAAAAACACCTTTGCTCGTGGGTTACGCTCTTGTGGGTTAGGTGAGTCTTGTGGGTTGGGTGAGTCTCGTGGGTTAGGTGAGTCGTCATTCCCATATGTGTTCTCGTTGTTAAACAAGTTGCACTCCATTACGTCAACTATCATACCTCTCAACCCCCTCTCATTTTGATGGTTTTCGGGTTCCTCAGACTGAGATGGCTCACCATGACAAATCCAATTATAATAATTGGATGAAAACCCATTATAGATGACATGTTCCTTAACTACAAGCACCTCAAAAAATTTAATGTTCTTGCATTTAGTGCACGGACACCTAACCTCCCCCCTCGATGCATAGTCTACTGACTTCTTAGCGACCTTGACAAATGATTCCACACCCCTCAAAAATTCGACGGTAAGACGTCTCTTCTTATCAAGTCTTCCCTCATACATCCATTTCCGTTCAATTCTCTTCATTTTCTATGTTAACAAAATATATATAACAAATTAAAGTTTAATTTCTCTAACTTAATTTATAACTTACTAAACAAAAATTTAATCACCACTTAACTTAAACTTAATTTCTCTAACTTAATTTCCATAACTGAGTTTCCTCAAGATAACCACTAATCCGTCAAAGTAAACCCGAATGGCTTCTTAATTTAAAATTGACCTTACAAAGATTAGTCACCGAATTTAATCAGAAATGTAACCACAATTTAATCCCAATTTACGAAAACCCTAGCTAATTTATCAATTAAATCCCAATTTAACCGAACGAAACAAAAAAATTCATGGCTTAGGTCAGACAGAAACAGCTTAATCAGGTCAAATTAGGTCAAATTTTCGGATACAGATATGGGAACTTCGAAAGCACCGCTAAGATCTATTTACAACCTCGATCACGATGGAAGTGGTTTCGAGAAAATTCGGCATTATTACGACACCTTTTGGTCCGTCCTAAGTCACACAAACCCTCACGGAAGGCCCTAAATGTCATTCTAGCTCAATTCAACCAAATTCATCAAACCCTAATCAAAATTAGGCTAGCAAACTACTCAATTTATTAACCCTGGCCTAAACAATATTAACTAATCTACCTAATCGAATTTTGGCTAAACTAATCAACCTAATCAAAATTTATTAGCCCTAAACAATATTAACTAGCAAACTACCAATAAATAACGATAACAATCAAAAACAAGTTAGGTAAGAAAACATACCAAAATCTAGAGTAGAAGAATGAAAAATGGAGGAGAGGAAGGGAGAATGGGGTCGGCGAGGGAGTAGAGAGAGTTTAGAGAGTGAAATTTTTTTTATAGAGTGAAGGGGGAGAGGGGGCTGGGCGAGTATTTGATGCGAGTCAGGCGGACGGGCGTCCACTATCGGACGCCACATCCAGCCAAAATGACGTCCGACAGTGGACGCCTATACACTAAATGGCGTCGATTGTCGGACGCCATTTAGTGGATATGGCGTCCGCTTGTGGACGCCCGTAAGACTGCTTTTGTTCCTCCAAAGTTTTACCGGACGCCAAATTTGACGTCTGACGGTGGACGCCTGAAAGTATTTTCAGACGCTATTTAGGCGTCCATATGTCCAAGACGCCCACAAGGCGAACGCCCGGAGCTGATTTTCTTGTAGTGGAATAGATCATTAGATTGTAAATATATTTCATTGCATGCAAGTATGAAGTTCAAATCATGGATAGAGAGCCTAGGCTAGAGACTGGTCAAGATTTCAAAGGGTTGGCTGGATTTATCCAAAAAGGTAAACACCATGTAAGGACATGACTTACTCATATCTAGGTTACCTAAATTGATGGGTACTATATGAAACTATGAATGTGTGATGATATAAAGTCGAATGTGACTTTGACAATAGACATACCAATGGAGCACATACTAACATACCCAAACAAGTGAGTCCGACAGTTTAGGCCCAAATAATCGTTGATCACATGATCAGGTATGCCACCGGCCCATCACATTCAAGTCATGGTCCAAAAATTATGACTCACGACCCGCTTCATCCAAATCCGCTTGACCTTTTGATTTAGGACTGAAACTCAACCCAAAATATCGACAAAATTATTGTACACTGGAGTATTCAATTTGAGGTAATAATTACAAAATTACTCCCTTCTTTCATTTTTTTCCACATTTCATTAAAATACTTCTCACAATTATTAATGAAATTAGACAAAAAATAATAATCGGAGATGATATTAATTTAAATATAAATAACAAAAATAATTTAAAAATGAATTTTATATACTTTCATACGGAGTACTCGTATCATTTAATATCCTTAATACTAAATACGGAGGTAAAAACGATTAGTTTGTTTTTATTTTGAAAGTTGTGACGAAGAGTTGAAGAGTCATAGATAGTGAAAGTTCAAGCGGTGTGAAAAGTTGGAAGTTTCATAAAGACAATAAATCGTGATCCGGTAAAATATCCTTAAGGTCTTGCTTGAAATGAGGGTAATTATTCGGGGGTAATAGAGCAAAAATGAACTAGAAAATGACGGAAAGTAGTGATGATACTAAGCAGAAATTGAGAAAATTAATGAAATCTAGCTTATTTGGGGAATTATTACTCCCCTCCCCCCAAGTAATGCATTACCCCCAATAGGGATAATTATTCCTCCCTCATATCCATTTTACACTATAAAATGTCACAACCAAGCAACAAGTTCATTCATTTTTAGTTCGTTTTTGCTCTATTACTCCCGGAATAATTACCCTCATTCCAAGCGAGCCCTAATACTAATTAATACTGGAGTAGTTGGTATTAATTAGCAACAAAGAATCGTTGAGCTAATTAACTTCATTATTTTCACGTTTTACAATAAGGATGGAGCTCAAAATGGTTTTTGTCCTAGAATATTACCATGGGGATCATAATTACAACCAATAAAAGTATAACCATTTGTACAAATAACTTTAGCACACCCAACCCTGAGGCTATGCCTCCAAATAATCTGAGTATAGTGAAGGCATTCTCTTCCTTGAGCACAGGTATTAGTATAGTAATTGTAGTAGCTGTTTTCACTAGCCCAAAATGCAACCGCATCGGGCGGGCCCCACCTGCGGCCGGTGCTACCCCAAAAGAGGTTCTCACCGTAGTTGGAGTTGGAGTGTATCATGGCGCAGTCGCCTCGTCTTTGGTTGGCCCACCACCGGGCATAGCTTGCTAGTTTGTTGCTCCATTGGAGAGGTGGGAGGCCTAAGTTCGATCTTATTCTGTTGTGGGGGGTTAAGTATTGGTTAATTATGTTGCTTGGAGTTTTGTTGGCTAGGAATAATAGCTTCTCATGATCATGATCATGATCATGATCATGATCATGATCATGATCATTTGTTGCTAAACAACAATAACAATAAGGTAGTATGAATAATGCTCCCAATAACATGAGGGGATACATTAATACTATTGTGCTTCTAATTCCCATTATATTATTGGTTGGATCGTTGTGGATGTATGAGGACGTTTGTTGGTAATATTAATAAGTGTGACTTATGAGTGTAGAGTGTGTCTTTCGCTTGGGATTTGGGTGGGGATGAAAATTGGGAAACTAAATTGGTTTTTATAGGTGCACTAGTTTACTTGGAACGTACTCATTAACCGTCGCATCGTTATAATGGTTAAATATTATCCATTTAATTAGATACATAAATGATTATTTTTATTGAATAATTATTTTTTTTGCATTTTTCTATCTATATAGATAGATATTTGACCCGTTATAACATTAAGACCAATATCTCCGTAACAAACCTTATACATATACAAAAGTTGAGCTTTGAGCATTAAATGAACAATGTTTATTACTTCCTCTGTCTTATTCATTAGTTATTTATTAGGGTTATTTAACGACAATAATACCAACTATAGGGCATCTTCTCAAAATAATATCAATTTCAATAAATCTGAGAATAATACGTATTATTGGAGTAGTTAAACAAGAGTAGTATAAGTGATTTTATAACCTGTTACAGCAGGTCACCTAATTAATATTTAACCTGCTACCTATCCCTCATCCTTCCTACTTAGACCTGGATGACGGGTGAACCATGTTGGGCCAGTTTTGGGTCGGACCACTTTTGTGTTATAATAATCGGGTTAACTTCGGGTCTGGTCGGATAATTTCGGGTTCGAGTCATTCTCGGGTTTGTTATTTTCAACTTTTTTAGGGATATCGAATCGTTTTCTATAATAATAGTCGGGTCAGTTTCGAGTTCGCTTGGGTTAGTTCGAATTACGGGTCAAAATCAAGTCTTCAATTTAGGTGTCGGGTCGGGTTCAGTTTGGCTTATTCGGGTCGAGTCTATTTTGTCAGGTCTACCTCTCCTTAGTTCTCTCCATAATTCTCTCTCTCCATTACTCTTCATCCTTCTTTAGTTTTTTTTACCTATATGTTTCGGTTAGATTAACGTGTTGATTTTGGTGTAGGATTGTATTGTTAGCTAGATTTAGTGAGGTTGAAAACTTATAGGAAGAGGAAGACGGAGGACATGAATGACATTTAATGCCTCGTACACTAAGTGAAAAGGAGTGAAGTAATATGAAATAAATTAAAGGCGAAAAAGGCAGGTGAACGAGTTTTACCGTTAACTGATCATCTATACTATTCTGGTTTAACTACTCCAAAAATATGTATTATTCTCTGATTTATTAAAATTGGAATTTTTTTTGGAAGACATTCTATAGTTGATATTATTGCCGTTAAATAAAATTAAAGATGAAAAAGGAAGGTGGAAGGGTTCTACAGGTAACCGGTCACCTATACTATTCTTGTTTAACTACTCCAATAATACGTATTATTCTCAGATTTATTAAAATTGATATTATTTTGGGAAGACGTCATATAGTTGTTATTATTGTTGTTAAATAACCCTATTTATTATTGTACGTTTTCATGTGGGAGAAATTTTGAATATAGATAACTATCGACAAAGGTGTAGAGTGTTTAAGTAAATCAAATTATCAAATTATTACCTTTGATTTAAAGTAATCATTTCTTTTACGAAGTACTTAAAGTATCTTGCATGTAAGTTCTTTAAGATATATTATTTGTATATTCCACAATATTTTAATTGTCCTATTAAAAAATAATTGAAATGAAATTTGATTTAGTGACTCAAATCCGGCTCAAACTAACGCATCAAACATTTCTCAAGCCTAAGTTGATTCGTAAATTACTGTTTAAGATGGCGTACCTCAATTTACAATTTTACCTCTACAACAAGTCAAATAAATTATATTTGGTCAAATAAGTTATCTGGACTGTAGAGAGTGGTAAAAGTTCGACCTTACGAGCACTATATGAAAGTAATTGAATTGGATTCATTTTAGACTAATAGAAACTTGTTAATCCATTTCATCTAATTTACCCATTGTTCTTTCCTTAAACTTTGTTTCAGAAGTAATAGATAACAAATTAATAAGACGGGAGGTGTAATTCAAAGGTAAAAACCTCTTCAATTATAAAATTCAGATTCAATTTTTACCGGTGACATACTTTCAAACAAAACACATACTCTTTAAGTTGAAATTCATAAATGTCGACCATTTGTGATTTGGCTGTTGGCACATCATCGTTTTATTCAATCGAAATTAAGTCATATCTTGTGATGAATATATCCGTTATAAATAAGTAATTGAAGGGTCAAATAACTATATCAATAATAATATATCTGTTATTTGTGAGTTTATCTTATCTGAGGTAAGTATTATTTAATTCATCACAAATTTACGGTGGACGAACAAGAACATTGGTTCCTTCACTACAAATGGGGGGGCGGGGGGGACTGGGGGTGGTGGGTGCCAGTGCCAGTGGCAGTGCCGGTGCGTCCTTGAATTACTCACATGTTATGAGACCCACAATAAATGAGATAACATATTTTGTGAGGTATAGATAAATGGATCAGCAACTTCCATAACTGAATATCTTATCATTTTACTGCAATTTGAGCGATTAAATATTTCCTACTTGCGTTAAATGCTCTTTATTTCATCTTGACTTCATTGGAAATATGGTTGTTTAACAATTTATGAGGCCTACATTTTGTGTAGTCAGTTTTTGCTCACTCTCCCATTGTTGCCAGTCGTTGAACTCTATCCATCTCATTCACCATACTAGACTAGATGATACGGAGTAACAGATAATCTAGAGTCATAATTGTGTCACTCGGATCGGTTATTGTCTTACTCTTTTAAAGATGGTAATTGGGACGGGTTCAATTCAAGCACTATCGTTATTGGATTGGGTATGCTATTCAAATACTAGATGTTTCGAGTTCAGTCAAATCTTGTCAAAGATTTTGGCTCCTTAATCATTATCGAGTTGATAATTTTAATTACTCGATAGCACTCAAAAAACTATCGAGTGTGGCTGACAACATTCAAATAAACTCAAAAAACTTTGTGATAGCATTCAAAATCACAAAAAAAAAAACGTGGTATATAGAACTATGTACAAGTGGTTGTAATTTACATCAGTTATGTTGATTTATGAGACCTAATACTGTGAGTTTGTGATTCTCACAAATTAATACTCCTTCTGATTTTTAATTATCTTCTCATTTGACTTTTTGGTGAAAAATATGACTCAAAAGAGAAGAAGAATGAGAGAGAAATGTAAGGGTAATTCTAGACAACATGTTGATGGCCCAAAATAGAAATAGGGAAGAGAGAGTGTTTCAATCCAATAAGAAAACAGAGAAGATAAATAAAAATTGGAGGGAGTAAGTCGAACCAAATAAAGTGAATTTTAGAAACATTTAGTGCCTTTAATTTGTTAGCTTTTGACGGTCAAGACTCAAGAAGACTAAATCGAATTGATAATATGACGATAGAGCGAAGCATAAAAGGTGGTTTGATTGCACGGGGTTGTGGTCAGTTGATAGGGGAAATTTCAAGTACAAATCAACTTAGGGCTCGTTTGGTTCACCATGTGAAGATGAAGTTACCGGGAACTTTAAATTCACGTGAATTTATATTTCATGGAAATTAAAAAATATTGTTTGGTTGCCACGTGGGAAATGACTTCATGCGGGAAGTTCTACCTACCAAGGGGACTTGGTGGGTAACTTCCCCATTGTGGAGAAAGTGGCAGTTCCCGGTGAGTGGACAACCAAACAACTCCCTGAAAATGCACTTCATGAGAACTTGCACTTTCCGGTAATTGAATGAGTAACCAAACGACCCCTCGATGAGTTGCTCTGATATGGCCTAGGCCTATGGGTCTATTTGTACAAGTGTACGGTGTTCATATAACCAGCAACCTAAAATCTTCAACAGACAACCCAAATTGTTTGATAAACCACATCTTATTCCATAAGATTAGCCTATTAAAGTATTTAGTCCAAATTAGTAAGTAACCCACCGTTTTATTTTTTAAGTTGGGTTGAACCCGTCCTATACCTATAAAACGGTTATATAAAAGAGTTACTCGACAATCGACATACAAAATATGCTAATCACAAATTTTCGTATTCATCATTAACTAAAAAGGTGAAGGATACTTAATAAGAAGATGAATCAAGTATGTATTCGTGGTTGGCTTATTTTGGGTCATGCATGCTCTAGCTTTTTTTTTTGATGAACGAGGGAACCCGCACCCGCTACCTTTTTGGTGTGCTCTGGGTAAACCCTCGGGTGTACGCATAGCCTGCAAACCACGCACACCAAGGTAAACCGTCCGTGAGCGACAGGCTCGAAGTTGCATGCTCTAGCTTAGCAGCATGTATGGCGGCCAATTTGCCACCTACCCAACCCTCTTCCTTGATTAGTCCTAAATATCATACTCTTGAGCTACTGGGAGTGTATACAAGTGCTCCGATCCTGCCCTAAAGAAAAAGAAAAAGAGGAACATACGTCTGTCTAGGTACGAGGGTGATACTGGATTACTGATACGGCCACAAAAGTAGATTAAGAAGGCTGTCTAAATCCTTAGTTAATCTAATTTTGGCATTCAGAAATGAAAGGACCGGCCAAGGCCCAAGGGGGCATACATGCATCAATAATTGAAGATATGAAAAACGACAAAAAACAATACTCGTATGTATCAAGAAAAGGGAGGAAAATGATGGAGATAAGACACTGATCGATCAATGAAAACCAGATAAAAAGTGGAGATTATGACATTTTAGAGCAACGTGACACCAAAGGTGGAACACAAATCCCGCTATTTATCATTAAAATATTTCGTATCTATCATAATCTTATAACGAGTTAAATATTTACTATTTTAGATAGAAAAAGATACTCGTAAAAACTTTCATATAAACAATTCTCTATCTTTAGTTAATTATATAAATATAGTAATATTTAATTCGTTATAACAATATGACAGATAACTCGTCACAAGGTAGACTGATTCAAAATGGAATATGCTATTAATGGTTCAATATCTACAAAGTATATTGATACCGCGGTGACGTAGATTATACTCTCTATATCTTAATATCTTATTTTTATTATCTATGACTAATTAGAAAACTCGTTTTAACAAATACTCCTAGGGTTCGCTGGGATGAAAGTAATTTATTAGGGGGTTAAGGGGGCATTTGGTTCGTGCATAGGTATAGATTTGAAATGAGGAATCATACCAAGGTGGTATGGGGTTGAAACTTGATTCCTCATACTTTGTGTTTGTTTCGGTTCTAGTTGGTATCGGGTTAATAATCTATATATTTTTTATTCTTAAAAAAAGACATTTAAATAATTTAATTAATTTCACTATGTTATGCTTTAATCAAATACAGTATATTTTTTTCATAATATTTCAAACAAGTATCATTTTTTTTGTTAAATTGATTCTCATAGGTATCAATCTCATACATACCCTAGGAGGGGGTTGGGTATGGGAAACCCATACCTCATAGGTTTGAGGTATGGGTATGAAAACAGTTTTTTCGCAAACAAACACAAGCTATGGGGTTAGATGATTCCAAACCCATACCTTATTCGCAAATTTGATCAACCAAACGCCCCCTAAAAGAACTAAATTAAAATGAACTAGAATTGAAGGAGAATAGTGCTTGATTGTGATATTTATGGTGTAAAACAGATAGGTGGGAAGAACAATTATCCTATCAGGGAGTAATGCATTACTTGGGGGAAGGAGAGCAGAGTAATCTTTCCTCCTCCAAATAGGCTAGATCGTCCTCATTTTCTCCATTTTCGCTTCGCATCTACTCTCCGTCATTTTCTAGTTCATTTTTGCTCTATTACCCTGGAATCATTACCCTTATCCCAAGAAAGCCCCTAGTAATAATATCCTTTGACAAATTTAATGAAAACTTCGTTCATCTAGGAGATAATGAAGAGTACACTATTTCAACTTACTCCATCCGTTTATATATATATATATATATATATATATATATATATATATAGAATTAGGATCTGGTGTAAACACACCAATTTGGTGTAAACACCCTAACAATCTGAACCGTTGATCTTAATCTTGATCAACGGCTCAGATTAGATCTCACAATCCAACAAAACCCCCAAAAAAATCCTCACAGCCTGCCTCTCTTTCTCTCTCCTCTCTTTCTTTCTCTTCTCTCTATGGTTACATCAATTTTCCTCAAAAAAAAACCCCAAATTTCCTCTCGAAAATTCATCATCCTAATTTCCCAAAAATTCGTTCATCCTAACATCCTAGTTTGTTCTATCTCGAAAATTTGCTCAATTGTATACGAAATTCGTTCGATTCGTATACAATTCTTTCAATTCAATTCAATTTTCAGAAATTCGTTCAATTTTTAGAAATTCGCTTATGATGAACATGGATTCCACCGAGCATGAACCTATTGTTGATGAACATGAAGGTAATGTTGTTATAATTCAATACCTAATCGTTTTTGAATAAATATTCGTTTTTAAAGTTATTTATCCGGTTTTTGAGCATGGATTCGTTCTTAACTATTGGTTTTTGATTTCCTCCAGAATTCTTTATGATAAATATCAATTTCAACATAGAAAACATGAATCAACTTGAAGGTAATCTCAGAATTTTATAGAGTACTTGAATATATATGTTGGAATAGTTGAATATATGTGTTGGAGTAATTGAATATATGTGTTGGAGTAGTTGGAGTAATTGAAGTACTTGAGTATATTTGTTGGAATAGTTGAATATATGTGTTGGAATAATTGAATATATATGTTGGAATAGTTGAATATATGTGTTGGAATAATTGAAGTACTTGAGTTTGTGTGTTGGAATAGTTGAATATATGTGTTGGAATAGTTGAATATATGTGTTGGAATAGTTGGAGTACTTGAGTTACTGTCTTCACAGAACTCTGACTGTGTACATGTATTGAGCTACTGTCTGTTCTTCAGACTTTCAGTCACAAAACAAAAGTACCGTAACTGTAATGTACTGAGTTATTCCATCCATGAATACTTTCGAATCTCATGAATACTTTTGATACTCTTATGAAAAAGGATATACTCTTGAGTATGCTTGAGGATGAAAACGAAGACTCACAAACGGAGCCACACATGGACAGATTAATCCGTTTGTGGGATGAATTCATCATAAACAATCCTAAAGGGTGCATGTTGGGTGCGGAATTGGTTTTCATCCCACTATATCTTGAAGAGCACTATTTTTGTGTGTGTGTCAATTTTCCAACAAGACAGGTTGAAGTTCTGGACAACCTGATACATGATAATAATTGGCATGAATCCGTGTTCTACAAGTTAGCAAAGCTTGTGGTTAGTATTCTTTTTCGCGAATGTTAATTGTGTACATGAACTTTCAAGTTGTGTTTTTTTGTATTGAATGATTATACTTTTTTTTTGTCTTTCCTTTTTTTTCAAAGGTGAGTTGCTTGTCCGACTGCTTCGAACACAAAGAGATACATGGGGCTGGCGATATTGTCAGCTTTGAAATCGTCAGCAAAATTTTCAATTGGAGTAAAGTTACGCAAGTCAACAAAAATGAATCTGGTTTTTTCCTTATGTTGCACACATTGTACTACGATGGGGTTCATGATCCATTATATGTCGACAAAAGAGCAAACAGGATTTCCATGTCGATTCAAATGGCTGGAATCATGATCTTTTCTGATGTGAATGAGGAAATAATAGCTTTGAAGACCAAAGTCAAAGATTTCTGTGATGATAAGGAGAACATCCTCAAGGCTGTTACGAGAATACGTGCTAATCACCGTGTTGGAACATTGAGAAGCCGTAGATTGAATTTTGAGCAGATTGAAATGTCGTAGTTATTCTAATGCCTAGAAGTAGTTATTCTAATGCTTAGAACTAGTTATTCTAATTGCAGAATTAGGTTTAACAACATTAGGCTGTCGTATATAATATTTTTGTGAATTATGGCTGTTGGTGATAGGCTATGGCAAATGGACACTGAAAGAGCCTGGTATGGAGGAGTTTTGTCGACGGGTGACCATTCTTTGATGGATGTATTGAGCTATTAAGACGAACATATTGATGCAAGTATTGTTTGCTTCTGTTTTACAAAATTATTCTAAGGCTTAAAAGCAGTTATTCCAAGGCATAATACCAAGTATTCCAAGAGATAACACCAAGTATTCCAATGCTTAAAATCAGTTACTCCAACATGTTTTCATGGTTATTCCAACAATCATTCAAATTATTGATTGAATCAATCAATTATTCATCTTCAATTACTCTAATGTCGTCATTGTTATTCCAATGCTTACAAGCAATTATTCCAAGACATAACACCAAGTATTCCAAGACATAACACCAAATGTTCCAACTTTTATAACATCAAGTATTCCAAGAGATAACACCAAGTATTCTAATGCTTAAAAGCAGTTACTCCAACATGTTTTCATGGTTACTCCAACATCTATCCAAAAATTATAACACCAAGTATTCCAACTATTATTAAATCAAGTATTCCAAGATATAACATTTATCCAAAAATTATAACATGAAGTATCATATGCTTTCATGTTGTATACTTTATGAATGTCTTCAACGTCATGTAGTCCCATCCTTTTAACTGAGTCGTAAAGATTTTCGAGGAAGTCCTACACACACACACAAACACATATATTATATTTAACCTCAAGTACTCCAATATTAATGTTAATTATTCCAAACACATTGACTCCAATGCATACCTGTTGCTCTTTCTTCTTCATGTGCTCTTCCTTCTTCTTCTCTGTCTTCTGTGTCATCTTCTATGTCCACTTCAATACCGTGATCCACATGTTCAACAAATGGATTTGGACAGTTTCGTTTATCATGATTTGTCATTTGTTTGCAGTTTGCACATAACCTTTTTCGATTTTTAGCGTTCACCCACAATGCTTTGATTTCTGTTTGATAGCAGCCTTTTCCCCGTCCCCTTATTCTTTGAGTGCTTTGGAGGCAAAATTTTAATTTCTGATGAGGAACTGCAACCTAACATCTCCCTATCTTAGGTGTGAGCTCATCTTCTACCGTCCTTGTCCAACTATCGCTACCACCCGGAGTGTAAGTCAAGCTTAGAGAATTGGTGTTTTTTTCAAAAGTTGGTGTTGTCATAATGGGAGCATTGTTGCTAACATGAGTATGATTGCTATCAATGGATTGGGTTTCTTCTGCAAACATATTCATTTAATCCAAACAAATTCAATTATTCCAACACATATACTAAATTACTCCAACACATATACACAGTTACTCCAACACATATACACAGTTACTCCAACACATATACTCAGTTACTCCAACACACATACTCAGTTACTCCAACACATATACTAAATTACTCCAACACATATACTCAGTTATTCCAACACATATACTAAATTACTCCAACACATATACTAAATTACTCCAACACATATACACAGTTACTCCAACACATATACTCAGTTACTCCAACACATATACTCAGTTACTCCAACACATATACTAAATTACTCCAACACATATACACAGTTACTCCAACACATATACTCAGTTACTCCAACACACATATTCAATTACTCCAACACATATACTAAATTACTCCAACACATATACTCAGTTACTCCAACACACATATTCAATTACTCCAACACATATACTAAATTACTCCAACACATATACACAGTTACTCCAACACATATACTCAGTTACTCCAACACACATACTCAATTACTCCAACACATATACTAAATTACTCCAACACATATACACAGTTACTCCAACACATATACTCAGTTACTCCAACACATATACTAAATTACTCCAACACACATACACAGTTACTCCAACACATATACTCAGTTACTCCAACACACATACTCAAGTACTCCAACACATATATATACTCAGTTACTCCAACACATATACTAAATTACTCCAACACACATACTCAGTTACTCCAACACATATACTAAATTACTCCAACACATATACTAAATTACTCCAACACATATACACAGTTACTCCAACACATATACTCAGTTACTCCAACACACATACTCAGTTACTCCAACACAAATACTCAGTTACTCCAACACACATACTAAGTTACTCCAACACATATACTCAGTTACTCCAACACACATACTCAGTTACTCCAACACATATACTAAATTACTCCAACACATATACTAAATTACTCCAACACATATACTAAATTATTCCAACACACATACACAGTTACTCCAACACATATACTCAGTTACTCCAACACACATACTCAAGTATTCCAACACATATACTCAGTTACTCCAACACATATACTAAATTACTCCAACACACATACACAGTTACTCCAACACATATATTCAACTATTCCAACACATATATTCAATTATTCCAACACATATACTCAAGTACTCCAATTACTCCAACACATATATTCAACTATTCTAACATATATATTCATGTATTCTATAAAATTCTGAGATTACCTTCAAGTTGATTCATGTTTTCAGTATTGAAATCAATATTCATCATAAAGAATTCTGGAGGAAATCAAAAACCAATAGTTAAACCGAATCCATGCTCAAAACCGAATACCTATTCAAAAACAATAGGTATTGAATTATAACAACATTACCTTCATGTTCATCAACAAAAGGTTCATGCTCGGTGGAATCCATGCTCATCAAAAACGAATTTCTGAAAATTGAACGAATTGAATTCAATTTCTGAAAATTGAACGAATTGAATTGAATTTCTGAAAATTGAATTGAATTGAACGAATTCAATTCAATTTTCAGAATTGAACGAACCTCGCAATGTGGTAGTGTTATACTTCAACGGGCATAAACACGAATTTCGTATACAATTGATCAAAATTTTGAGATTAGGATGATAGGAAATTTGGGGGTTTTTGGGAGGAAATTTGGGGGTTTTTGGGAGGAAATTTGGGGGTTTTTGGAAGGAAATTTGATAGAAACCCTAGATAGAAGAGAGAGAAAGAGAGGAGAGAGAAAGAGAGGTGGGTTGTGAGTTTTTTTTTTGGGTTTTGTTATCTTCTGACAATTAATCTCAACCGTTGATCAAGATTAAGATCAACGGTCTAGATTGTTAGGGTGTTTACACCAAAATTGGTGTTTACACCAAATCCCACCTATATATATATATATATATATATATATATATATATATATATATATATATATATATATATATATATATATATATATATATATAGAGTAAGGCTCTTATGAGTCCTTCTCTATATATGAGTCCATGAGTCCTCATCTCATCCAATGGATGAGATGAGGATGGATGGACAAGATGCGTTGCATTAAAAAAAAAAAAAGGGAAGATTTACGTTCCTAAAATAACTCACAAGAATTTAGGAAACAATAACTTCCTATCATTCACGTTCATTATCACAATTTTCATTCCACGTTCATTCACACCTAAAAAAAAAAACTCTGATTCATTCACGCTCATTCATCGATTTTGAACTCGAAATTCTGCTACAATGGATTCAACGACCGCATCATCGTCTTCAACGGTTGATATGCAACTAATCGAGTATAACAATGGTGAGTTTCAGTGTTTCATTCACGTTTTTATTCGTTTTTTCTTCATGGATTTCAATAGTCATATGGCTTTCAATTTGCGTTTTCATATCAATGTTTTATCGCGTCGAATTGCGTTTTTTTTTACGTCGATCTTCATGTTTATAGTGCTTTCATTGTCATTCCGTATCACAGTTCGTATCAATTTGCGTTGTTTTGATGTCATTGCGTTTTGATATCACAGTTTCGTATCAATGGTATTTTGATATCTCGATCTCTATAGATTACAGGTCTTTATGCTTTTTATTAAGATTTTCCCTGATATCCATTGATTCTATTTTTTTGATTTCAGTTAACGCAGATTCGTCGTTGAAGTAACATGCCTTCTGAGTTAAAGTAACACTTCATTGCAATTACAGTAACACAAATGAACGTTCAGGAAAAAGGTTTTTTGATATGCTAGAGTAACGTATTGTACACGTTAGGGTAACACCACTTATGAATTACAGTGACACATTATTTGCATTGATGTAACGTTGTTTGATGATATGCAGAAACGTCATTGAAGTAACATACCTTCTGAGTTACAGTAACACTTAATTGCAATTACAGTAACACACTGAACGTTTAGAAAAAAGGGTTTGATGATGATGATGTTAAAGTAACATAGTGTAATAGTTAGAGTAACACAACTTATGAATTGATATAACCGTCAATTTTAATGTTGATATTGCTTTCATTGTTATTTCATTCATCATAGTTTCCTATCAATGGTTAGTTGCTTTATCGATCTTTATAGATTCCAGGATTTTATGTTTCTTATTTAGGTTTTCCATAATATACACTGATACTAAACGTCATTGAAGTAACATACCTCCTGAGTTACAGTAACGTAAGCTTCACTGATATTATTGTTTTGTTTTTTGTTGAAGCAGACACAGCACTAAAGCTTCATTGATACAAACTTCTAAGGGCAAAAGACAAGGCAAATGTGAAAAGCTTGTGTGGATTAATTTTCATGTTGAAAAGCTTGTGCGGATTAATTCGGGAGTTCAGGTTGCAGAGACAGTCCGTTTCTGGGGGGGGTGGTTTGGCAAAACACAGGAACTGGATTTTGTACACATTTTTTTACACATAGCGCTGTGCTACGTTGCAATTAACTATATATATTTATTTAATACATGTGTATTTGGTTAGAGTAACATCTCATGTCTATTGGAGTAACACCATTCGTTAGTTACAGTAACAGACATAATGCATGAAGGTAACTGAGGACAGCAACGTTGTTTAAACAATTCATTACCAAAGTAACTGAGGATAACTTGGATTAGAACCATTCATTACCAAAGTAACAACATTCACTTTTTAAAGAACCATATATAATGCGTCATTGATAATAACATTGTTTAACTATGAGGCAAAGAATAACATCATTAATGACTTAGAGTAACATCATTTGTTCATTAAAGTAATAGTTATAATGCGTCAATGTAACACAATGATTATGAGACCACATTTGTATATTGGGTAAACTTCATTCATTCCCATAGTAACACCGGTCGTTAATTAGAGTGACAAGAACAATTAGTTAGGGTAACAGAGTTTAACAACGTTGTTCCATTGGTGATAATCAAAATACTAATGTACATAACAAGTTTCGAAAACGATACAAAGCATTATTCGTAATTAGAAAAAGATGACATAATTCGTTAGGCACGTTATTTTTTTCGACCCTTTGTTGGCTTGCTCTTGGGACCATCGATGATCTTTTGCCTAGTGTCCACATACTTATCTACGTTATCCAACAACCGCGATCGCACCTTGATTTGTCTCCTCCTTTTGCCATCTGAAAAGTACAATAATTATGTACAACTATTGTTACAGTTTAATCTGAATTATAAAATTAAAGTACAACTGATACGAGTAAAAGAAATACCATATGTAAAGCTGATACGCGTTAAAGTAACACAAAGAAAGTGTTAGAGTAACATAGAGTGCAAATTAGAGTAACACGTCTACACAATTAAATGTACCAGATTACTAGCATTCAAAGTAACGCAAAGATGGGAGTAAAAGTAACATGTCTTGTACATTATAGTAACACATGGTCGTCTTTAAAATAACATCATACATGTGTAATACTAACTGAACAACCCCTTACAGTAACACCTCAAGTTTATTACAGTAACCCATAAGAGCATTAGAGTAACATTCAATATATGTTAGACTAAGTATGAAGAGTAGAAGCATAGTAGAAGCATAATATGAAGTAGGTGAATTCAATTAAACTCTACAGATTCATACCCAGATACCGCAACAATCTTTAGCGAAACCAATTAATTATAGGGCACAAACGCAGCAAAGTAAATCAATCAATAATTAGCGAGAAAATTAATGAAATCAGATACGAATATAAACTAAACCTAGTTCTTTAGTACAACAATCGAGTATTAATTAGCGAGTTACCTTGTATTATGCCGCCTGAAGATTATCTTTGCTGAAGTTAGAGAGTTGCTTCAATGTAGCCTTGCTTGAGTTGAAGACGGGAGGATGCACGAGTGTGTTTTGAAAAGAAACAGAAGTCGAGCGATTGTGTTTGGGATGATGAAGGTGAAGGGTTTCAGTTAGGATGTGAATGAAAAAATTGAATGTGAGGAAAAAATTGAATGTGAGGAAGTAACGTGTATTGGTTGGAGATAATTAAGGGAGGAGAGAGGATTTGATTTTATTTTTACCAAAATATGTTATTTATTGCCTTAATTACTGGAATCAATCACCACCATCCATCCCACTCAGATCAATGGTTGTAGATAGGACTCATGGACTCAAAAAAAATAAAAGGACTCACTTGATCTTTACTCTATATATATATATATATATATATATATATATATATATATATATATATATATATATATAGGAATTGCATCTCGTGAGTCTCTCTATCTTAAATGAGTCCGTCTCGCGAATCACAGCCACATGATCAAATCACATGAATGGCTGAGATTCAGCGTCATCTTCATCGTATATAATCTTACTGTTACAGTAACAGAACACTATTACAGTAACACAACTATCTTATTGTGACACTATCACAGTAATAAGGAATTACAGTAATAATGTCACAGTAATAATGTTACAGTAACAGAACACTATTACAGTAACACAACTATCTTACTGTGACACTATCACAGTAATAAGGAATTACAGTAATAATGTCACAGTAATAATGTTACAGTAACAGACACTATTACAGTAACACAAATATCTTACTGTGACACTGTCACACTATTACAGTAACACAAGTATAATTATATAATACTGATACAGTAATCATATTACTGTAACACAGGTAGTAAATGCTAAAGTAAAACATACCAGCAGAATTGCATCAACCAATAAATTAAAGCACTCATCTTTCTTCTCCCTTTATATAAGTTTATTATATACAATTTTCATTCAAATCATATATAGAAAAGAAAGAAATTAATTAATCACATAAATCAGCCAGAAACAGGAGAAAAAATCAGCAGAATTGTAATTTGATGACGTGCCTAATAACCCAGATCAGTTATTCGAAATTGGAAAACATTCATTGAATCTTGATTATGATAGTAAGAGCAAGAATTACAAAAAAATCCCAGATTTATTAACAAAAACAAACAAGGGAATTAACCCAACAAATAAAAAAAAGGAAGGATCGATCCCAAATACACAGAAAACAAAGAAGAAAAGAGAGATGGAGATGAAGAAAGTTTACAGTCAACATCGATCTTACATGAGAATTTGTGTTGGTCGAAAATCAAACACAACAATTTTAACATACATTAACATGATGGTTTGAATCAAGCCCAATTGATCCCTAAATAAAACCCTAATTGAATTTGAAAGCCATATATTACCGAAAAAACCCAGAAAAATGATGGTTTCTACCTCATATCCGCCATTAAAATTCCCACCTTCACATCATCCATATTCCTCTCCAAAACCCAATAATCTCCGTTCCAAATCACACCCATTCAAACAATTTATCTCCATCCCCTCTGCACAATGTCAACGCCGCCATTATTGCTCTTGTACTCAAGAATCAGCCCAATACGACGCCGTTTTGGATACTTATGGTGATGATCAGGTTGAGGGTGGTGGGGTTGCGATTAAGATATTGAAAATAGGGAAGCGGTGTCGAAGAATTGAATCTAGGGTTTTGATTGATGCTGGGTTTCAAATTGTTTGGGGGATTTTGACTGATTATGAGAGATTAGCTGATTTTATTCCTGGTCTTGTTGTTAGTCGATTGATTGATAAAGGGGACAATTACGCTCGATTGTTTCAGGTACTTTTCCGATTTTGTTTTTCCGTTGATTTCAATTTTCTCCCCCAATTTGCATCAACGAAATCGAAATTGAAATTTTATTATTGTGGTGTAATAGGCGACGTGGCATCATCTGGTGCGTCTAATGCAAGAAGATCTGACGGTGTATAATTGCGGGACGGACTCATTTAAATGAAGGGACTCACCGGATCCTCGCTATATATATATATATAGATAGATAGAGAGAGAGAGAGAGAGGGGTTCACATAAGAACACCGTTCCCTATAAGTACATAAGTCTTATTTTAGGTCATAGGATGAGGTGAGGATGTATGGTTGAGATTTAATCTAAATACACAAATTTTCACCCTAATTCACACTCTCTATGTAGCAATTACTATCCTCTTAAATCATTTCTCTCTCCTTCCACCACATTAATCAACTTCCATACAAATTTAATTTTAAAAAAATCAGATTTCTTTAATTACTCTAATTTCCTCTCTTCTTGTTTTATTTTCGTTTTATCTTGACTAGTAGGAGTTTTTTTTGCATGATATACGAACATGATTGGAGTTACAATATATATGATCTGAAGTTACAAAATATATAAACTGAAGTTACGTATATATAAACTGAAGTTACAAAAATATATGAAATGATTAGAATTGAAGTTACAAAAATGGATTTGAGTTACAACATACGATCTGAAGTTACAAAATATGTGAAATGAAGTTACAAAATATGTGAACTGAAGTTACAAAATATGTGAACTGAAGTTACAAAAATATATGAACTGGTTAGAATTGAAGTTACAAAATACGTGAACTGAAGTTACAAAATACGTGAACTGAAGTTACAAAATATGTGAACTGAAGTTACAATATACAATCTGAAGTTATAAAATATGTGAACTAAAGTTACAAAATATGTGAACTGAAGTTACAAATATATATAAAAACAACTCATTTACAAAGCTCGTTCGGTATTCATCTCCATTTTTAATTCTTCCTCTTCGTCTTCATCTTCATTTTTAATTCTTAATCGTCATAAAAAATCTGCAATTATTAATTGGAAAAACATATACTATATTAATTTTACTATATATACTATATTAATTGAAAAACATTTAATTAAAAAATGAAGACGGAAACAATTTCAATGACAAAAAAAAGAAAAATGAGTAAACGGACAATAAAAATCAAAAACATAATGAAGAATAAACCCAGAAACGAACAAAAATTCAAACAAACAAACAAACCCAGATCATTAAAACAATGAACCCAGAAATTAAATTCATCCCAAATCATATCCCTAATTCAAATAAACAAACAAACAAACCCAGAAATTAAATTCATCCCAAAACACCCAAAACAATAAAAGTTCAATCCTAAACAATTTATATAGATCATGATGACAAAATTCAAATTGGGTAAAACCTAAAATTGAAGAATCTGACTAATATTTTAACTAAACACGAAGATCCAATAACTAAAAATTGTTGAAATATTCAAGAACCCTAATTTGATGGGAAAAAAACGTATACAATCAGATTTTGAACAAGACAAACAATACAATATTAAATAGTTTTGATGAAATAATCAATTCTCCAAATTATTATACTTATAAACCTAATAATCTCTAATTCGTAATATAATCGACCTAAAATCATCCGTTTTAACACTAATTATTATAATCCTCTAATTTGTTATACAAATCTAATAATCGACCCAAAATCATCTGTGTTTATCATTAATATACAAATTTGAAGGAAAAAAAATCACAATTAACCTGTGAAAAGATGAACGCGTGCAGACGGATCTGGTGACAAATGGCAGAAACTGGATTTTTTTTGTTTCATTGAGAGAGAACAAAGGGAGTAATGGAAGAGAAAATCAGAAATTGGGAGAGTAATTGAGAGTGAAGAAGGTGTGAATATGGTGAGATAGTAATGGAAATGAATATGGTAGGAAAAAGGAGGTGTGAAAAAAGATGAAGAGTTAATTGGGAATGACTTGGGAAACGTAATGTTTTTTTTTTTGAAAAATAAATATACATCAACAAATCCTAGCCATACATCTCCATTTGATCCAAAGGTTGAGAACAAGACTTATTACTTATGTGAGTATGTAAGACTTATATGATCTCCTCTCTCTCTCTCTATATATATATATATTTTTTTTTTTCGAGGTGAGTCTTTAACTTTCATTTTATGTAAATATGTTAGTTCAAATTTTTTTAAAATTACGTCATAAAATTTCTTATGAAAAAAACTTTCAAATGTGTAAATATTTCATAATATTTATTTCTATGTTGTGTGACAGTGTGAGATATTGAAAAGAGAAATAGATATCTCGAAAAGTGAGAACGACTTATAAAACAAAGGAGAGAGTATTATATTTGAAAAAAATTGGGTGGACAAATAAGGAATTTAGGACAATAATATGAGAGGAAGGGACTAGGGATTAGAGGTGATCATTTGCGGGTTCGGGTCGGACACGGGTTGGGTTAAGTGTGAAATTTTGGCCCACGGACAAGCGGGTTAGCGGATTTGAGACGGGTTCACGGGCCGGACCTTTGTATATTTTTGAAAATGTTGTGTCCAAGCTCGCTAAACATTTGAGTCAGACGGGACGGGTCAATCGGGCGGTACATTCCATGAACAGCTATACTAGGGAGTATACTGTTATCATATTGTTAACCGGGGAAGTAATGATTAGGCCCCTTTACTTTCCTCAATTGTGAAATCAAACCCCTTAACTTTTGATTGTAGTAATTAGGCCCCTTAACTCTACCAATATTTGAAATTAAACCCCTTACTTTTATCAATATGTGAAATTAAACCCTTTTATTTTTTTCCGATCAATATCGTAATTTCTCGTCAATATCTCATTATATCAATAAATACTCCCTCCGTTCCAATGAATTGTTTGCCTTTTCTTTTGACACCAAGGGTAAGACATCCAATGAGGAAGCGACATGTGGAGCAAAACTCATTAAAAGGGTCAAATTGCATATAAAAAATATTCCTAAAATAGAAAGACAAACAATTCATTGAGACGCCCCAATATGGAATAGACAAACAATTCACTGAGACGGAGGGAGTATTTAATTCCAAAATACCAATAGAATACGTATACAAATACAAGTACAAAAGAAAAATACTCCTGAATTGTACTTCTACAAGTACCCAAACCAACATATCCGCTTTGCTCAACAACCAGCTACTCAACAGCAACAATTGCAATTAGTGGTGGTTGTGGTGGTGGAGAAATTCGACTAAACCGAACTTGGAAACGGTCGAGGAGAACACCAACAACGGTGCTACGTGTGATGATGAATTGATGATGAGATTTAAGGTTACGAGGGTGAGTTTGAGTGGTTAACCATGGATATAGAGGAAAAAATATTCAAGGGAGAGAAAATGTCAGTGAGGTGGAGGTAATTTTGTTAGAAAATAAGTGCCTAGCAATTGTCTTTTTGGACCTTGAATTGATTTGTTCTTGATATCTTTCCTAAAGTTGATCTTCTTATTTTGTTAACATAAGATTGTTTGGTTTTAGGAAAGATTAGCCGTTATTTCCTAATTAGTTTAGGTAACCAGTTTAGGTGGAATAATATTTTATAAAGGCCTAACTAGTTTCTAGGTTAATTAGGACAGAGAGATGATTTGAGAGCACAATATAGAGGGCTGATTTGTGAGGGTTTTCTTGAGGGAAAAACTCCGTTTGTTCCGAGTCTCTATTATTTGGTGGTTCTATTGATCTCGTCTTTGTTGGAGACCGTTGGAGTTTGTTCGGATCTTGGTTGGCCGCAAGATCGTTTGTCCTTCGTCTCGTCGGTGAGTTCGTCGCATGTCGACTCAGTCTGGGTAGTCTCTTTCCAGTTTGAGATTACTATCTGGTTGGTAGAATTGGTAGTACTTTTGGCTTTAACTGTGAGCTATTAGCACGTGTATTACGGTCTACTGTTGTACTATTATCTCCACATAGTGAACTTGGTCTCCTTATCGGTGTGGACGTAGCCAGTGATTTTGCTGGTGAACCACGTAAATCTGTGTGTCAGTTTATTATTGTTTGCTATTTGTTTTGTTCTTATCGCGTAATTAACAAACCGTTGGTAACGGGACGCCTCCGTTACAACAAATTTATTTCAGGTTGATTACGTAGATTGATACGTAAATTATGTTTATTTACGTATTCGTATTTTAGTATAAGAGATATTGGCGAGAAATTAACGAGAAATTGAAACTATTGATCAGAATAAAAAGAGGGGGCTTAATTTCACGTTTGGTAGAGTTAAGAGGCCTAATTACTACAATCAAAAGTTGTTTAATTTCACAATTGAGGAAAGTAAAGGGGCCTAATCACTACTTCCCCGTATTACCTAACATGACATCAATTCTATAAATCTTTGAACATGAAAGTCACAAAAGATTAATTAAGAGATAATAAGACATACGAGTATTTAAAAGTGAGTAAGACATACCTCATTACAGAATAAGTTTAAATCTAATACGAACGATATTAGATTTCTATAAGACGACTTAAAATAAATAATAATAATAATAATAATAATAATAATAATAATAATAATAATAATAATAATAATAATAATAATAATAATAATAATAATAATAATAATAATAATAATAATAATAATAATAATAATAATAATAAGCGAAAATTACACATTACAACCTTATAAAATTTCGTTTTTTTCAATTACAACCTTATAATTTTTTTTTCAATTACTGCCTAATAAAGCACTTTTCCTTAGCGATTGCTACCTTTAATGAATTCCGGTGGGTTAGTCAACTATTTTTCGTTAGCGAAGTTGTTAAGTGACGAAAATACCCTTAAAGTTAAAATCTTCTTTTTACTCCTTTAACCCCTTTTACTCACCTCTTACACTACTCACTCATCCGTACCTTTCCTCTTCAATCATCATCCACCAAACCCTAATTAATTTTCGAAATGAATCCAAAATCTACACCAAATTCTGGCGCAATTGAAGGGAACGACATATCTGCAAGTAAGTAGCCCCAAATCCTGTGTTAATTTAGGATTTTTCGTTAATTTAGGGTTTTGAATCAATTCTTCACACGAAACCCAGATTTGCATTTAATTTTAGTCTTTCTAATATGAATTAAGTGTAGTTATAGTGTTATTGTAGTTCGTTAGCATGTTGAGAGCCAAATGTGGTTGTCGATTAGATAATTTCAATTTTTAGGGTTTCTCTAATTTGTTGTTGATTTTGTTTAGCTTAATGTCTGCTGATGTTGCTTTTGCTATTCATTTTTTTTGTAGATATGGATACTCAACCATTCACGGTTAACTTGCGGATGATGTTTGGTGGCAGTTTTGTCTACAAGAAAGGTAGGATAACGTATGAAGGGGGGGCTTTACATCTCAATTGTGATATTTCTAGTACTAGTTTCAATGTCCAACTCTTGAAAAGTATAGCTGATGGTATAATGGAAGGTAAGGAGTTTGACTATTGGCAAAACTTTACTAGTTTCTGAGGTAGATATTGTATCTTTATTGAGGACAAGATGTAAAATGGAGACAGTAACTGTGTATCTTGTTGAACCAAGTACACCTTCATTAATTAGTTGTTCATCTCTACCTAGAACCAAAAGACCAAATGTGGACATGAACACACATGAGGGAGGCTGACTGGCAAGCTTTCCAAGAAGAAGAGAAGAAGGGAGGCTGATGAAGGTCCTGGCAGTAGAGTGAAGAGGCAGAAAAAACAGAACAAGTGCAGCAGATGTGGACAGTTAGGTCATTACAAGAGAACTTGTAAGAACCCTCAAGCTCCTCCAAACACGGAAAGGCGTCCAGGTGGAAGACCTCCTCTCCAAACAGCTTGGGCAATTCAGAGGAGAGAACAAAGGCAAAACAGAGCTGAAAATGTTGACGCTACGACAAATCAGCCTACTACAGCAGCATCACCAACATCTACTCAGCAGGCTCCAACTGCAAGTGCGACACAAACGCAAGCCACTTCCTTCACAGAGTTACTGTCACAAGCAAGCACATCTGCACTATGGGAATTTTAATGTGTCTGTAATGTCTTTAATGTCTTTAATACACTACTAGCAATATGTAATGGACCTATTTAATTTAAGCATCAGTTTGAGAAGTTGTTTTATGTCTGTAATGTACTGAAATGCTACTGCAAGTACTGACTGTTTGTAAGCCTGACTTTGGGAAGTTGTAATATTTGGAGAACAAGTACTTTGGATTGTATTTTGACGAATTGAGCTTGCTTTAAAGCTACTAAGTGAAATTGGCTCTAAATGTGCAAATTTGATGCTTGCAAGTTGCTGAAATTTTCGTCTATAATGACGATGATAAATGTTCAATAAGCTTGACAAGGAGTGTGAAGAAGAAGCAAACATTACTCAATAATGTTGACAAACAGAAAGTGATTACTTAAAGAAAGAAATTGCCATTACATTCCAACTAAGATGTCATATGAAGAGTTACAAAACTACCTACTGAAGAACTTTGTATACAAACAACATGAAGACGAATACCATTACATATACGGCTACTGTGGTGCCTCTTAAAATCGGACTATTACACATATCCCTATTCTCTAACTTGCTCAACACCCCGACCTTAGCTTTCTCAATCGCAACAAGCAATTCTTTCCTTTCGTCTTCAAGCCTTTCAATTTTGTGCTCTAAATTTTCTACTTTTCAATACAATAACTCTCTTTCCTTGAGAAGATCATTCATAACCTGTGCTTGCCAAGTGGTTTGATTCTCATCGAGCCATTTGAAATAGTTGCATCCATCACGATTGCTATTTCGATTGGAAAATTTACAGCTCTCAAACCTCCTCCCTGGATTTTTTTTCCGTCCATGAAGTGCGAACAACAGGAGAAAACCCACAACGACAAACCCTCAATTCAGAATTATATGATGAGCTACGTTCAGATGTAGAATATGACGACCGTCGATAGCTGCGACTTGAGCCCGGATTCATTTTCCTAGCAAGAAGAAAACCCTAAAAAAATGCTAACGAACAAAATGTTGAGTATCCATATCTACAAAAAAATGAATAGCAAAAGCAACATCAGCAGACATTAAGCTAAACAAAATCAACAACAAATTGGAGAAACCCTAAAAATTGAAATTATCTAATCGACAACCACATTTGGCTCTCAACATGTTAACGAACTACAATAACACTACAACTACACTTAATTCATATTAGAAAGACTAAAATTAAATGCAAATCTGGGTTTCATGTGAAGAATCGATTCAAAACCCTAAATTAACGAAAAACCCCTAAACTAACGAAAAAACCCTAAATTAACACAGGATTTGGGGCTACTTACTTGCAGATATGTCGTTCCCTTCAATTGCGCCAGAATTTGGTGTAGATTTTGGATTCATTTCGAAAATTAATTAGGGTTTGGTGGATGATGATTGAAGAGGAAAGGTACGGATGAGTGAGTAGTGTAAGAGGTGAGTAAAAGGGATTAAAGGAGTAAAAAGAAGATTTTAACTTTAAGGGTATTTTCGTCACTTAACAACTTCGCTAACGGAAAATAGTTGACTAACCCACCGGAATTCATTAAAGGTAGCAATCGCTAAGGAAAAGTGCTTTATTAGGTAGTAATTGAAAAAAAAAATTATAAGGTTGTAATTGAAAAAAACGAAATTTTATAAGGTTGTAATGTGTAATTTTCGCTAATAATAATAATAATAATAATAATAATAATAATAATAATAATAATAATAATAATAATAATAATAATAATAATAATAATAAGGAAAAAGATAAATACAGCCCTTAGAGCTGTATTTAAAAGGCCATAAGAGGAAATAAATTTTCAATACATGTATTAATTGCATCGATGGATGTGTAATTTGGGCTTCAAATTCTATGTTTATACTAAATTTGGAAACTTTTAATGCCTTATTTAACATAACCGTAATAATAATAATAATAATAATAATAATAATAATAATAATAATAATAATAATAATAATAATAAACATCGCAGTGTGCTGGTACTGTGGGGATTAAACATTGCCATAACCTTATCCATGACACACTGTTGGATATTTGCTTCCGGACGGGGATCTCTACAGGCAAGGAGGTGGAGATTGGCCTCTGCGACGATAACGACTAGCCCTTGCGACCTGCCGACCTTCTCCTCTACTCGTGGGACAAGAGGCGTGATGTTTGTGTTGATCTGACTGGGTCCTCTCCTTTGACCCAGTCGGACCCAGTCCGGCTTGACTTCTTTTGAGCCCGGACGGGTCATTGCTGATGTCGCTCGTCGTAAGTGTCACTAGTAGAAAAATGTTAAATTGCGGCTCCTTATTAGAGGCGTTTTAAGTAAATAGCAGCAAATAATTTTCCTTTTGTTTTTATTAAAATACTAGAGGGAGCAAAAAATAGAGGCAAATGTATAGGTGCGGCGTGTATACAGAAATTGACGCCTCTCTCACTTGAAAAAAGCTAACAGTGCAGCGTCAGTATAGACGCCTCTCCAATAGGCTCCGTATTTTTCATTTTAATAATAAGTCTATTACTCTACTGCTCCGTATTTTATACGTATTCGTTCCTTTTGTCATATTTCTCCAGATCCAAAACCCGATACCAGCTCTCTCCTTCCACAACTCCAGCTAACCCTGCCTCATCCTGCCGGTTTGCCCTCCGCCTACTGCCTTCCGTCTTCCTCCAGTTCGCACCTCCTTCCTATGCGCCACCAATTGTCGCCAGAGTATACTGTGCCTCGCTCTCCACAACTAGAGCACAGTACGACCAGGTTGCCTCCTTCCCCCAATATTCCTTCCTCCGTCCACCGGTTTCCACTCCCCCTTCCTATTCCCGACCATTCTCGTCGGAGTATAATCAGGTCGTTCTAATTCTCGTTTCCCCCATTATCCCTCATTTTTAGGGTTACTAGGTGATTGAAGGTTTTGTTTGTTCTTCTTCTTTGCCTTTAATTTCGTACTGCTTCCTACAATACCACTCACATACAACACCCACAACATATTATAAAGAATATTAAAGAAGAAAGGGAAAAAACGAGTTTAGTATAGAAACCCGACAGAATGACAAAATGACAGATTGTTTGTTTGGTATTGACAAATTGACAAATTGTTTTGATTTAAATCCTAAATACTTCAATATCTGTCATTCTGTCTGTCTGTTTAGTATTGAGTCTAGTACATTTTCTATAATTGTTTGTTACTAATTATTTGCTAGGCTTTATTTTACCATTTTTTGTTACTAATTACTTGCCTATGAAATTACATGTCCTTTTTGGAGTCAGATTTGGGGAGCAGTAGTCTCATTATCATCACCATCACCATCACCATCTGCCTTCATTTTGGAGAAGATGATGATGGAGTAATTAATTAGTCTCGTATTTGGCTGAATTGGTCTGTTTTCATTAAGCACACCACAAATACACCCCCCCCATCACTTACTTTGTTTGTTTCTTAAAATAAAAATTCATTCATCTCATATTTTCATTACTTTGAAAAGATCCAATTGAAATTTTTAAGCCTGCTGTTGGATGTGTGATATTGGGGCTGATGTACCACATCTGGATTGTGCGGAATATTAGCAAACAAGAAGGAAAAGTAAGGCATCCGAAATATGTGGTTCAACAGGTGAAGGAAGAAGTTTGGACTAGACTAAATTTTATTCTTAGTCGAGGTCAATTACAGGAGATTAGTGAGCTTTTCTAGCTTAATACTAAGTGGTTGTATGTTGTAGTTGATTTGTAACGGTTCATCTTTATTAATATAATCCTTACCTTTCACCAAAAAAAATTAAGCCTCCCTTTGAAACTCTACCTAAAGGTTCATTCTCACAATTATGTATGGAGTTCTCAAAGTGAATATGTTTTCTGAAAGTATATGAATAAAATTATCTTATTTTGGTACTTTTCCATTGTTTATTTACAATTTGTGTCTTAAATATTTGGGGTAATAATAAATTGAGCAATGAGAAGTTAAAGAGACTCAACCTATCGTAATTATTGCTTCAATCTCTCAATACTCACTTCATTTGCATCAAATTTTGGAATTGCTTAATCTTCTTCTTATGCTTTGTTTATTTCATTCGTATGTTTGTCTTTCCCATGGTTATATTATATTCGGATGTAATTTTGCAATTGCAGAAAGCTCGTATTCAAATATGGTTCTTTGAACAAAAGGATTTGAGGATTGAAAGTCGTATTACTATAAGCTTCTCATTTTGTTGTTATTATGCTTCTGATGGTATTTTTTAGTTCTGAATCGAAGGGCAATGAGTGAGGTTTAGATTCATATGCAAGTATGTTAGGATGAGACCGTCTTACGTCCTGAATTTGTAAGATAGTCTATGGCAAGAATATGTGGATTACCAGTATTCTGAGTAGTTTCATACGCAGGGTATCTAAAGTTTTTCATCCTCGGTGGCAAAGTCGTTGCTTAGTTTTTCATACATTCATTTCTCGATTCTTTGTCCGATCAGACGTTGGCCTCAAAGAGCAAATAATTGTCATTTCCCTAACTAATGGGCTATAGATACTCTTAATAAGTTTTGTGAACGAGAGAGTTTGATGTCACTCTTTGAAGTGTAACCCTCTGCTTATTTCCAGAATCTACTAAACTAATTAACTGCTTGGGTTTTTGTTTTAATTTGTCTTAATTTCTTTTTAGTATTTTGATAAACTAAACTAATTAACTGCGTAATATTAATACACTTCCTTAATTATTGAAGGGAAAAAAAAGGATCAAAACTAGTTGTGTAAATTAGATAGCTGATATACTCCAGTTGTTATGGTAGTTACAGATGATGCAATATGATGTACAGGTATTTGGTGTTTTTTCATTAATACAATACTTACTTACACGATTGTGAATTTTATTTAGGGAAAAAAGGAGAAAAGGGAGAGCATTCCAAATACAACTCTTAAAAATGACCAGTGAGCTTTCTTTTTAACATCTTCAATGGGAATTTTCACCTCAACATGCTTGGAATAAAAAGCAGGTACACAACCCCTTTCACACCGAGGTAAGCATGTGACGCGGCTATATACTTTCTCCATAACTTGTGTGCTACTCCGTAATATTCTAGTGAGAGGTTATGAGATTCAAACATGCGACCGTAGGTCGTGCTTAATTTTCATCTACTTATGTGTGAAGTATTTTGATTCAATCAGCACGTGTTCATACTAGATAATGTAAGTATCGCTGCCATTTATTTCATACACATACATCTACTTTTATTTATCCAACTAAGTAATTATGTGTTTCAAACCAAACAGAATCGCTGCTGATTTGATGGTGTATCGGTTGCATTTATGATGTATTGATTTATTCCAGCAGCTATAACCCAAAAGGGTACCTGGGTTTGGTATATTTATTTTAAGATACTTACTGTTTCACATGTGGCCATTTATTTTAATGTGTATTATATTCCATCTGATACTAGTTTAGTTAGTTTAGGTCAATTTAGATCATGTTAGTGGGGCATTTGGTTTTGAACAATCGAGTCGTCGTAATTTTATATCTCTAACAAAGCTCTGGGCGGGTTTGGGGAGGGTATGCAACAGTTTTGAATCATATCTGCCTGTGCAATTCAGTTCTACTTATAGACCATTGTTATATGGTAGGCTGAATCGGAGGAGATGTCATCGAGTATATGTTGGGATATATAGTATAGAAGGTGGTTCTTTGTTGTGGTGAAATTAGATTTAATTTGTAAGGTGAGTGTTTGTTTAATTAGTTCTTGCAACCTCGTTAATATTATTATAAGGTAACTTATAATAATGTATAGAGTACTATACAATCTTTTTAAAAATATGTATATATATGACTTTATTTTTAATATTTATGTGTGCAAATCGATGATAATTCGTCATTCTTGTATATGTTTTAGGTTTGGATCTTACAAAATGTCCAACCCGCTACAATTATTGTGAGGATAAGATGAATGGATTACGTGACAAGTGAACTTCGTACTTTACGAATCGTTGTTGTACGTGAAGTAGACTAGTTAATTGGCGCATGACTTTATTTGGTTTTTTAAGGTTGGAAATGTATCCATGCCACTTTTTGGACATGTGTAAAAGTAGGGATTTATATTTCGATGGATAATGTAAGAATCCTATTCGGTTTTGATGAAATGCAAATGGTTGCCGTCGAAATTATCAAAAAAATTATATATTTTTAAATTTAATTAAATATTGCTTGTGACATTCGTTTCCAAATTATTTAAATAATAAACATTTGTGGCGTCGAATTCTGAATGATGCATCAAAATATGGGACTATTAGAGGCGTCAAACATGGAAATAAGCTGCCAATAAAGTTACTATTAGAGGCGTTTTTACAAAAGACGCTGCAAAATCGTCATACTATTTGAGGCGTCACAATAAAAAAACGCCGCAAATAATCCTGTAATAGAGGCTTCTAAAAAACGCCGCACTATAATTTGCAATGTGCGGCCCCCCCGTATGAGGCATCATAAAAAACGCCTCTAATGGAGGGTTTTATGGAGCCTCAAATCCATGTTTTTCTACTAGTGTGTGCCAATTATCAGGCACGCTGCACGGCCATTGGGTATGGTTTCCTCCCTTTCTCCTTCTCCTCTCTCGGTGAGCTCGACACGGAGGCTGTTTCTCTGCTCCAGCGGATTTGTAAATTCGCTATGTCACAGGATGCTGGAGCGCGTGCCGCAGTTCATATTTTCACTAGAATTAGTTTTACGATAGCTAAGGGAGTGGGGGCCCAAATAGTATCTAGGCTCTCCTCTAATTTCTTGTAATTTGTTTCGTTTTTAATGCAAACTTCGGTTTTATAATAATAATAATAATAATAATAATAATAATAATAATAACATGGTACCGTTGGTATCAAGCATAGACATAACCTGGTTCGCGACACCTTTTTGGATATCTGTTTCCGATCTGGTCTTTCTGCCGGTAAGGAAGTAGATGTCGGTTTGGTGGATGGGCACGACAACCACCTACGCCCGGCGGATTTGCTTCTTTATTCCTGGGATAGGGGGCGTGATGTGTGTGTCGATCTGACAGGGTCGTCCCCTTTGACCCAGTTTGCGATGGCTGATTTCCTACCTGGCCGCGTGGTCGTTGATGCTGCTCAACGTAAACGCCCCAAGTATGGAGATTTGTGCACCAAGATTGGGTACAGGTTCCTGCCTTTCTCCTTCTCGTCTTTGGGGGAGCTTGATGCAGAGGCTGTTGCGTTGCTCAAGCGGATTCAGAAATTTTCTATCGCTCAGGATGCGGGAGCTCGCGCAGCTGCTTTTATTTTCACTAGACTTAGTTTCGCTATTGCTAAGGGAGTGGGTGCCCAGATAGTATCTCGGCTACCCACTAACTTCTTGTAATTTGTTTCGTTATTAATACAAGTTCCAGTTTTTATAATAATAATAATAATAATAATAAATAATAATAATAATAATAATAATAATAATAATAATAATAATGGTTGCCTTGTGACACGCTGTTGGATATTTGCTTCAGGATAGGGATCTATAGAGGTAAGGAGGTGGAAGTTGGTCGTTGTGACGATTATGACAAGCCCTTACGACCCGCTGACCTTCTGCTCTACTTGTGGGACAAGGGGCGTGATGTTTGTGTTGATCTGACTGAATCCTCTCCTTTGACCTAGTCTGGCCTTACCACTTTTGAGTTGGACGAGTCGTTGCTGATGCTGCCCGTCGTAAGTGTGCCAAGTATCAGACACGCTGCACGGCGATTGAGTATGGTTTCTTACCTTTCTCCTTCTCCTCTCTCGGCGAGCTCGACTCAAATGTTGTTTCTCTGCTCCAGCGGATTCGGAAATTCGCTATATCACAGGGTGTTGGAGCGCGTGCTTGTAGTTCATATTTTCACTAGAATTAGCTTCCCGATTGCTAAGGGAGTGGGGGCTCGGATAGTATCTCGGCTCCCCGCTAACTTTAAGTAATTTGTTTCAGTGGTAATACAAGTTATGTTTTTTTAAAAATAATAATAATAATAATAATAAGTCTTCATACGATCTTTAAACAATAACAATAGGTACAGTTTCTGATCTTAATCATATGCATAGAGTTTCTCATGGAAAGACTTCATTATATAGGCACAGAGATGACCGATTTCCTATTAGGGTTTTGGTTTATTGTAATCTCGACCTTCCACCAAGGTTAAGTAAAAATATGGAAAGACTCCTTATTTACCGATATTATTGTGATAGCATATCTCTTAAAATCTGATTTTCAATAAGATAACAATTATAGGGAAGAAATATTACTATAATAATAGGGAAGATATATATTACATATTCTGTAATATTATTATATCATAAAATATTTTTACATATACAACCTAAATCATCCACATGTTCAGTGAAATTAGGATGAAAGATGACATTTCATTAAAAATCAACTTATTAAGGTCCTCTCTGGTAAATGATATGTTGGCCAAATTTTAGCGGATTGAAGATGATTAACATATTTGACTAACGAGTATGTTGTTCCGAACGTTTGAATACTGGCAAATTGATATAACATATTGAGATCCAATATGCGATATTTTTCAATAAGCTGCTCCTATCACCATATTGGGTTAACAGATTAAATATAGGTTTTATTTAGCAAACGATAGTACCAAATTTGTAATAGCGGTTAACTATTAACAAATTGTAATAGCAAGTTTGACTATCAAAATAAATTAGCAGAATTAAGAAAGAACGTAGCAAGGTTAACAATGGATTTGGACTTAATCCATAGGGTGGATGGAGTGAAAATGATGATATATCGATGGATCCTCAATCCATGGAAGAGGATTGAGCAAAAATCTCCACTTTGAAGGATTGAGAAAAAGGGGAAAGAGAGAGCAATTAGTGTGTTAGTTGGTGTGTTAATTGTTTAAGTTGCTTAAATAGATTTATAAAATGAAATAAAAAATAAATGTAGTAGGTATGATAAATGTGATGAGATGAGTGAGTCCTCTATGGAGATAAAAGTGAATCCATTGATGTACGTGTATTTTATAAGAGAGAGAAAATGTGGTAGAAAAAGTGAGGTGGAAGAGATGGGGTTCTATGGAGAGAAATTATATTCATGGATAACCATGGTCTTATCATACCTAATCCATTTATTTTTTATTTCATTTTATAAATTTATTTAAGGCAACATAAGCAATCAATCCACCAACTTGCACACTAATTACTCTTTCTTTCCCCTTTTTCTCAATCCTTTAAAATGAAGATTTTTGCTCAATCCTCCTTTAAGGATTGAGGATCCATTGATGTATCATCATTTTCACTCCATCCACCTTATGGATTAAGTGTCTATTATTCGTATAGGGAAAAAGATATTGAATAAACAAAATATATAAGGATAACTCCATCATGTTATTTGCTTGAATAATGAAATAGTTGCATAAATAAATGTTTGACTCACTTATTAACTTTTGGAACTTACAATTCTTGTAATTATTATTATTATTTTCTGACTCGTTTAAATATAGCAAGTACGTAGTGTATTTTTTGACTTAAAAATTGATAAAAAAACAAAGCAACGTATTTTTTTTATTCGTTTTCTATGCTAACACGATTCACTCGTGAACGGTAAAAAAAGATATAAAAGAACTGAACTGAAGGTGTGAACAGAACTGAACTGAACTGAATATAAGTACAAAAAAACATGTCTTATGTAGTTATGTTAACTCGACTCACCCGTAACGGGAAAAGAAAAAAAATGCGTAATTCTTTTATCCGCTTTTTTATCATAATCCGACTCACGCCTAACAAGGAAAAAAAAAATGAAATGAAACAATTGTAATTGAGTTTTCTTAGTTATTATGCAAAAATGAAAGGAGATACGGGATACTAATGTGATATGGAGGAGTATCATTTTCTCTTCAAATCTGGCTAAATTTGACAAGATTTCATTTTGGTCTAAAATGAAAAAACTCATTCCCTCCATTTTCCTTCCCCCATTACCCTCTCTCAACTTGTATCCAAACAATGGAAAATGCATCACTTCCTTTCCCCCTCAATTTTCCTCTATTCAAATGGATCCTATTATTTCATCACTTTTAAGAAAAGTGATAAAAATAGAGATATTATTGGCAAATCAAATGATTTTATGTGTCCACCAAACTTATGAAAAAATAGTGGCATTTTGGGTAAAGAAATGAAGGATATGAAGATTATGGCAAAATCTTTTATCGAAAAGAGAATATATAAAGAATTGACTGAATTGTATATTTATAATCTAAGAGTGTGTTTGGATAAGGGGAAATGGAGGGAAAGAGAGGGGAGGACTATCCTTTGTTTGGATACTATCTAGGAAGGGAGGGAAATGGAGGGGAAGGAAATGGAGGGATAGGATTGATTCATTTTAGAGTAGGATAAAATCTTGCCAAAGTTGGCCAAATTTGGAAGGAAAATGGATTGTCTTTCCATTAATCATACCATTACAAATTTATACTTACAGAACATATGTTTTTACACTCATTTTATCTCCTTATTTTTTTGTGACTTTTTTCTTCCGTTACGCCTTACAGGTGAGTCGAGATAGGATAAAAAGCGTATAAAAAAATTACGATGCCTTATTTTTTCAGTTACCGGTGAGGATAAAAAATTACGACGACGTGTGAGTCATAACACGTCAAATACGGATAAATTACAACGATTTTTTTTCCGATAGAATAAAAAAATTACGATGATTTTTTTTCCGTCACGGGTGAGTCGGGCTAGGATAAATTACGACAATTTGTTTTTTTTTCCGATACTTGTGAGTCAGGTTAGGATAAAAAAAAATTACGACAACGTTTTTTTTCCCGTTACGGGTGAGTTGAGTTAGGATAAATTATGACGACTACTTTTTTTTTTTCGTTACGGGTGAGTCGAGTTAGGATAAATTACGACGACTTTTTTTCCCGTTACGGGTGAGTCGAGTTAAGATAAATTACGACGACTTTTTTTCCACTGATACGTGTGAGTTGGGTTAGGATAAGGATAAAAAAAAATTATGACGCCTTGTTTTTTTTCCGTTATGGCCCTTACGGGTGAGTCGGGTTAAGATAACGCCATGTTCTTGTAGACTTATATTCAGACACTTTTAGTTCACTCCAGTTAGGCGGATTCAGTTTAGATGCATTCAATTTAGTGTCATTTTTTTTTTCATCGCGGATGAGTCGGTTAGGATAATAAAGCGAATAAAAAAAATTACGAGTGAGTCACTGATTTGAATTGATTAAAAAAATAATAATAAACCGATTTTCGGTTTTGATACATACAGCCCATTGGGTTGTACATAAAAAATATAAAATTCCTATAATTAATGGTAGTTTAAGCTTCCAATGGAATCTAAATTAAAAGAAATACTAGTTGATTAAATGCTAGCTAATTAAATGAAGGAGTAGTAAATCAATCACATGTTGGGAATAAAAAACTTAGAATATCCAAAAAGTAATTTCACCTACATCTTCAAAATCTAAAAACGGATTCAGCCCTAGAAAATCGTGAAATTAGAAAATCCGAAATTAATTCCGACCAATACAAGCGCCTACACCTTCAAACTAAAAATGGGATTCAGCCCAAGATCTTCGGCGGCCTTTTTTTTCTTTTGTGATGCGGATGATACATCGTCGTGGGTGAAAAAAATTTCTTTGTTTGGGCAAGTCGGTTTCGTATGACCCGATTCTTTGCATATAGAACAACACTTAGTCTTCTTCATTGCCTTTTCTTTTCCACACCGGTCTCGCTTAGTTCTTGGACGTCCTTTTGTCTTTGATTGAGGGGGGCATAACAAAACAGTTTACAATTGAACAACCCTTAATTAATACAACCGAATTCTGAAGATAAGGGAAGAAAACTTACTTGTATGTGTAGGGATTTCTATTTTCCTTTCAATTAAACAAATCATGAAAGCTTCTCCTGATAAATAATGGTGATTTTTTGAAACTGCCATTGAGGATATTAGGAGAGATTTTTTTATAGCAGTAATTTCTAGCACATTAAATTATGCATAATAAATTAATTTAGTGGTTTTATCTTGAAAGACACTGCAAATTCTCTTAAATGCTGTTTATATTTTATTTGTATTGAAACTATAAAAAATATTTAATGCTTGGATGCAGCCCAGTGGGCTGTATGTATCAAAACCGATAAATTTTTAATTTTTTTTTATCAATTTTTAAGTCATTTTTTTGTTATATTTAAACGAGTCTAAAATTAATAATTGTAATTACAAAAGTTATGATTAATAATCGTAATACATTTGTTCCTCCCAAACGAAAGACACTTTTATCAATCCTCCTCTCTCTCCCCTTTCCCTCGTTCATGTTATCCAAACAACCATCCTCCCCCTTCCCTCCCCTCGCTTTTCCTTCCCTCCTTCTTCCTCCCCACCATTTCCCTCCTATTTTATTATCCAAACGGACCCTAAGAAAATACGGAATAATTGTTTGGATGAAGAGGAACGGAATACATTTACACAAATTCTTGTTTGCGACGAAAGTATCCGTCACAAACTTCTAACGTGTCAAGTACTACACTAAAGACAAAAATAAAGTGTGAGTAGGACATAGCAAATCAATTGTTTTAGTCATACATGTGATATATATATATATATATATATATATTTAACTCGCTATAATTATATGACAGATAGACTCATCGCAAGAGAGACTCACTTGTACATTTATTTAGTGGGAAGAAGAGCAAGTGGATAAGTCCCGGTTGGATAAGAAGAGCACCTTTTCTTTTCTTCGATGTGTTTACATTAAAACGGCTAATGTAAATAAATATTTATTCACATCTTCTGTAACTATAATTATTAATTATCCCCCCTTTTTCTACTAACTTACTTTCCTCTCTTTCCTTTTCCCCCTTCTCTCTCTCTAATCTTTTAATTCACTCTAATCTAATCAAAATCAATCAAATTTTATTAGTATGGGTATGAATCTTTTTTAGCAATAAAGTCCCCAGATCTTCAATTCCATCTATCTAATTATGTCAATTATGTTTGATAATCAAGTGATTTCCAATGGGTTTTTACGGCGCCCACCGCCGATGGCCGGTGATCCATGTACTTCATCTTCATCGTCTTCAATTGGAAACAACAGTGATGATGATGATGATGAAATTACTAATTGCATGAGCAATGATAATGATAATGATGATGAAGCTGAGAGTAAATTGAAGAAGTCGCCTTTTGATTCTGCTGTCGATGCTCTGGAACAAGCTTTACCAATGAGGTTTCATTTTCTTCTGATTTCATGTTTTATTTTTTGAGGAGTTGTATCAAATCACCATGGTCTTGGTTAATTTTGTGGGTTTGTTTGAGGAGTTTATGTATGTAAGATTGATGTTTATATTCCTGTTTTATGAGATGATTAGTCTTAATTTATTGGTTACAAATTTGTGACAGGTTACGTATGGGATTGAGAATAAGAAATGACTTTATCTTTATCTATCTATCTAACTAACTGTTATAACTGGATATGAGGATGGTAATTAGAAGTTGCAGTTGCGTAATTTGTTAGCCTTCAGTAATAAAGATTGAACTCTTATGAGGGTTTAGGTGAATTTTGTGTAACTATCCTCTAGTTTTGTGAACTACTGTAAATCAGTAAAAGCTGGTCAGTGTTTTCAAACATTCGAACCGGGCTTTGGTTGGAAATTGCAGGATCAAAGTTGTTATTTTTCTTGGGAGCATGAAGTTGAGAGTAATGTTTTCTTAGAAGATTGAAGGAGTTGTAGTCTGTACTACTCCATGAGGTTTCTCTTTCGTCATTTAATGTGATAAAGTTGACAAGTTATGAAACTCTTGGTGTGATGTTTTGTGTTTCAACCCTTGGGAGTGCTTGATTCTTGATTAAGTAGTCGCTACGTCACTGTGAGACATTGTTCGATTCATAGACATTGCAATCTTGGCTGATTGAGGGTGTCACTGACAAGAATCACACAAGTCAAACACAAATGGGGGAATCCATGTTTCTTTTCTACTTTGTCCACGGCGCCCATCTGTTGGATGAATTGTTGATGCTAGTTTGTTCCTGGAGCATGGAGTGATACATTAACAAACTGTCGTAAGAGTACCCATGAATTCGTTAATTCCACGTTCCAACAGTTTTAAGAGTATCCATGAAATTGCTTTAAGATGTCTTTCTCAATTAAATTTAGAGTAAATAATCTTTAATCCTGCTTTTGAAACATTTATAATTGTTCAAAGTTGAAAGTTCTTTTCTTGGTAAACATAACATCTTTTATAGGAGTATACTGGCTCGTTGTCATTTGTCACCCATCTGAAAGGTACAATGTTTGAATATTCCCCAACATGGATGATTGGTTCTATCTTTATACCTTACAGAAGAGGAATATCCCAGTTTTACAATGGAAAGTCAAAGTCATTTGCCAGTCTTGGCGATGCAGCATGCTCGTCATCGATCAAGGACATTACAAAAGCCGACAACGCTTATTCTCGGAAACGCAAAAACCTACTTGCTAACAATCTCTTCCACGACAAATCCCGAACCTCCTCACCCTTCAAAAGCCCAGGAATCGCAGGTGGCGTAGAGAAAAGGCCAAGTAGCACTAACCGAAGCAAATTCGCACTTGGAGTTGCTATGAACAGTCGCATCGATGAAAATGGTTCATACACAGAAGAAAACGAGGGTTTTGAGTCAAGAACACCGTCCGTCTCCCCACCCTCATCTCCGGTGCCACCCCCACCTTGGAGATCGTTCTCCCTTGCCGATCTTCAGCATTGTGCCGTAAGCGTGAGCAGCTTGGGTTCGTTGATGGGGAAAAAGAGTAAAGTTGATGAAGTATTGTAAGTGAAGAATGTTGTTAGAGAAATGATGTAGGAGATGGGAGTTTTAACAAATGTATAGTGTGCAGTTTCCTGCCTTTGTGTGTTTGACTGTTTGGTTGCAGGGTTAACCAACCATATTGTCATGTGATTGTTTGTTTCTGGGAATAAATAATGCAGTAGTAATATTTCGGGAGGTTAAAAAGTGGGTTCGATAAAGCATGAATTGGACTATACCACTACCAGTACCCTCAATTGGGTTCGTCTGACAGTAAATGTCTTGCTGTAAAATTGAACATTGAACTGAAATAAATTCAATTCATCTCATCTGATTTAGGAGTAATCTGATTAAATGTAAGAATTTGGTAACGTCGCCTAATATTTTATAGTAGTGGAGTACTAGTATTGATTGAGTAACCAAAATTTGCAACCGACAGTTTCAGCACATGTCAAAGGCCTGATATAATGGACTAATGGTACATTTTGAGATTTACTCCATATAACCTTGGGAAGTCTACAGCAGGTAGCTAGGAATCCTAGGACACACCCGACTTTTTTCTCCTATTTAATCTCTCATAATACGATTATTGTGAGAAGCTTCTAATTTCGGGACATGGTATTGTCATTCTTTCAACCCCTTGAAAGACTCGTGTGCCACCTAACTTGTAGTCCCGTCACAAGTTAAGTCAGGCAAACCAGAAATCACGCCTTAAGTCGGATTGACACGATCAGGACTAAGTAAAGAACGAAGAAACTAAGTTATAAGGGAAATGTTGTTTTATTAGGAAAACTTAAAAAGGAGAGTATTACAATGTTTGAGAGAATGTGTGTGCTTGTATGGATGACGATTGGATAGTTATTGGATTGTTGGATGGATGGCAAATCTCCCATTCACCTCTATTGTAGAGCTTCAAGGAAACCCTCTAGAACCGTAAGGGTCCTCAAATTCTCGAGAGCCTTTTAGACTCTTCTATACAAAACTTCATATTGACATGATAGCCTATAACCTTTTAGTATGTACAAGACCCTAGACTATTCTAAAACAATCTAGTACAACACATAAGACTGTAGTACTAATCTACTTTAGAATATCCCGGACACCTTTAGAATACTCTAGGTGACTCTACCATGTTGTGGATCGGAGACTTCTCCAACAGACTAGATATTTCCAATCGCTTTCGAATACTTCTCCAAACCTTCGTTGAGCTCGACTCCTTGATCTTTGAAACGCGCTCGATAAGAGAATGCCAATTGGGCAACAAGCCAACCAAGACAGTCTCCACCACCAAAGTCGTAGACATCCTCGTCAAGGTCGACCCTTTGTATTGTGCTTGAAGTGTCTGTCTTGGTTCCCCTTGAGTTGGTCACGCCACGATCACATGTTGGTGTCATTTGTCCTTGATCACCCTTGCTTCGTGCCACACCCTCGGTTAAGGCATTTCCATATTTTATCTTAACCATGGTGCGTGCCTTGGTTTGCGTCTATGCCTCGGCACCTCAATAACCCATAAGGAAGCTATCCTTGCACCGCCCTCGTCATTATATGTGAGCTTGATATCCTTCCGCAAGTGTGAAGGGTCTGATTGAGTTGATGAAGTCCATACCAAGCACAACATCATCGTCATCTATGTCGACCACCATGAATTTGGTCTTTCCTTTCCACTTCTACAAGCAAATCGGGGACCCATAAGCCACCCGTAAATTGGCGTTGTTGCAAAATTCACCGCTTTCAACTCGCCCCCAGTTTTGGGAAACGAATGCGTATGTCCCTAGCCTAGGGATGACAATGGGTACGGGACCCTGCCCAGACCCGTCAGGCCTTAATGGGTCAGGTATGAGTCATCTTTTTTTAGACCCTGCGGGTACGGATCAGGTATGAGTCCTTCAAAAATTCTCCAGGTCCGGATCTGGGTCCTATAAATTGGACCCGGACCCAACCCTTGGACACGTTAAAATTATTTTAAAAAATGGTTTTTCTACGTGGTAACCTTGTGTTTTTGAAAATTCTACATGATAACCTTCTTTTTATAAAACACATGCGGTAACCCTATACTCTCCTATGACCTAGAGATGTGACCCTTAAATTTTAATTTCGTCAATTTGATTTGTAAATGGGTAAATGAGCATTTAAATAGAGCTTTTGAACATCATTTTTTCTCTTTTCTTCATTCGATTTTCATCCGAAATTTAAAAAGAACATTTAAAATGGTTAATTGAGGGATTAAGTATTAAATTTGCATTAAAAAAAAAGAATTATCGTGTAGGAATACACGAATACAAGTAACCCTCATTGAAAATTCAGTGTACTCCTAGCCAAAGTCGATTCACTACTTAATCATCGTTTAAACAGCTATCTAACAGAAAAATTTAACATAATTAAATTTAAGAGTTACATCGTAGAGTATTAAGAAAGTAAATGGTTACCGCGTGTATTTTTTAGAAAATAGAAGGTTTCCGCATGTGTTTTTTAAAAAGAAGGATTACCATGTAGAATTTCCAAAAATATGGGATTATCATGTAGAAAAACCCAAAAAAAAAAAACTTCTGATTACTAGTAATAATTCAATACTCCGTATCACCTTATGAGATAAAGTTATGGCCCGGCGTGTACCATTTTAATTCAATACCATTGTAATTTTAAGTTATTGTATAGTGATCTTATGTCTGTAATTGAGTATTCAACGTTGTTTAAAGTTATTATGGACTGTTTTACTTTGGTTTTTTAGTGTCCAGTTAAAAGTCATACCACCTCCGTTTTATCCATTTATTTGCCTTTATATTCATTGTGAGTAATATTTTAATTAAAGACAAATAAATGAACGAGACGGGGGATATATATTAAAAAAATTATACATATCGGGTCCGGGTAAGGGTCTCACAATTTTGGACCTTTAGGGGTCTGAGTCGGGTCCGGGTTCAACTTGTGAGACACGGGTCCGGTCCTGCCGGACCCGACCCTTGCCAACCTTACCCATAAGGCTACATAATTGTGTGTTGCTCTCGAATCGATCAACACCCTTGTACGGATATCGTTCACCTCCTTGTGTACTTGATACATGCCTCTTGGTTTATTGTGGTTACCACCGGCCTCCTTCCGCTTGTCTTCTACGACCCCCATTGGATTGAGAAGTCTCATCGTCCTAAGCCTCAATGGTTCTCCCTTGACTTTGTGATTCGCTCCCTCATGGGCCTCCCTTGACTCCTCCCCAAAGTATAAATTTTTACCGATGTAACTTGTTGGTAAACCAGCACCATGTACGTGCGCCCCCACATAAGAAGCAACTCTTGTAGCGTCCTCCCGAGTTAGACCACGACCCCTCCTTGCTCTTATATTCTCTATGAGCCATCGGTTGTGGGTTGTGTTAGAATATTACTAACATGACATAAATAAAGCATAATTCCCAAAATCTTTGAACAACATGAAGATCACAAAAGATTAATTAAGACGAGATTAAGACATACCTCATTACGGAATAAGTCGAAATCTAATACGAACGATATTAGATCTCTATAAGACGACTTCGAATAATAATAATACGTCTTCATATGATCTTCAAATAATAATAATAATAGGTACGGTTTCTCTCTCTTGTCCCATAACATAACAAGTGTTGTTCTCGTCATTCATAATTCATAGAGTTTTTGATGGGGAAGACTCTATTATATAGGCAGAGAGAGACCAGATTCCTATTAGGGTTTTAGATTACGGTAATCTCGATCTTCCATCAAGGTTGAGTAAATATGGAAAAACTCCTTATTTAATCCGATATTATTGTACTAGCATATCTCTTAAAGATCCCGATTTCCAATAAGACCATAATTATAGGGAAGAAATATTAGCATAATAATAGGGAAAATATATTACATATCCCATAATATTATTACTCCGTATATCATAAAATATTCTTACAAGTTGTCCCCCACCATTTTCGTCGCCGCGACATATTTATCCCTCTTAGTATCACTCCGCAACTCGTACAAGGACTTGGCCTTCGCTATAGCCTTATTTAGGGTCTTAACGTTGTGCCTAATCAACTATATTGTTCGACCCAACGTTGCAACCCATCCATGAAGTTAAGCTTTCGGACATGTAGCTTACCTCCAACAAGAGCGATGTAAAGTCCTTCACACATTCCTTGATAGTTTCCGTGTGCCTTAATTCTCGATACTTCCTCCTTGTGATCTCCTCGGCGTTCCCCGGACAGAATTATCTTTTAAAGTCGGCTTTTAACTCGTGCCACATTCTAATCCGGTGAATAAGCAAAGCAGTGAACTTTGGATGAGAATAAGTATCTGATGATTGTTGAATTGATTGATTGACTGTTGTACATAAGGTGAATATATATATATATATATATATAGTACACAGATGAGACAATAAAGCCTAGGAAAGGAAACAAATGGGGCTAGATTAAAAGGACCCTAAAGAGAGAGGTCATGTTGGATCACCTGCCTTAATAAGACATGGACTTGTTCTTTTCTTCTGTCCAAAATATAAGTACCATTTGTATTAGAGCATCTAACGTAGAGGATGAATCATCCTCTTAACATTCTCTTTATTTTAAGAAGATGTTCTCTACATTGTGAGATATGTGTTGAATGTCCTCTTAGCAAGAGGATTGAGGTTACTTCCTCTAATTTTAAAGGATTTTAGAGAAAAACAAGCATTGACCCTTGTGCCTAGCAACATTATTATTTGCCATGTAGACAAATATTCACTTGTTTTATTTTACTTTATAAAAGTTAGGAGTATCATCAAAGTAAAAAAATAATAATAAATAGATGGAAGATGATCATCTCCATTGTGTGGAAAAAAAATAAGGATGAGGATGAAAATATAAAAAATAAGATGGAAAAAGAAAAAATGATGTCTCAAAACAAGAAAAGAAGAGAGATAAAATAAGAGAAATAAAACCTCCTCTACAATGTGGATGGTCTTAGAGCATCCACATTGCAGAGGATTAACTATCCTCTTAAGGGCATGTACAATAGAGAGGAATCAACCTCCTCTTAGTCCTCTCTCTCCTCTAAGAGGAGGTCATCTCCATTGTAGCTTCTTTCTCCTTCATCCTCTTGCTAACATGATCACCTCTTCTTCCTCTAATTTTAGAGGAAAAACAATCTTGACCCTTGTGCTAGGTTGTTACTCAATTGGTCAAAAATATATACTACTAGATTAAAGCCCGTGCGTTGCACGGGTTAGTTGGCTTCAGGTTAATTGGCTTAATTACATTGATGATGTATATTCGTTAAATACTCGTAAGAAACTTGATCAATCTATATCATTATAATAAATAAGATAATCATATGATATTAGTAATCAAACTTAATTTCAACTAAGTTTATAGTCTTAAGAGCTAATTCTAAAACTCAAAAGAATACATGCGAATAATTTTTTTGATTGGTAATATAAGATTTTATCGCCTCATCATAATTTTTCGATATAGGATAATTTACTCAAGGTTTATAGTTTTGAGATATGCTTTAAAAACCCAAAATAACGCACGATTACTCTTATTTATAATATAGAATCATCACCTTATTTTAATTTTTTTCGATGTGGGATAATTTTAGGTTTTTAGTCCTTTTAAAAGGTTTTTAAGACTCAAAATTTGTTGGTTGATATTTAAAATTATAAGATTACTCATAAATAGACGATTACTCTTTATTTATATAATCAAATTTGATCATCTTGTTGGAGTATATACTTTTAATGAATGATTATTCTTATTTATATAATAAAAAAATCCACCTTATTATAATTTTTTGATGTGGGATAATTTTAATTAAGTTTGTTTAAGTTTAGATATAGTCTAATTAAGAACTTTTATTTATAGACGGATGCATGATTACTCTTATTTATAATACATTGAATTCCATCCCACCATCTTAATTTCGATGCGTGATAATTATACATTAACTATATACTTTAATTATACCTTTTTTTTAAGTTCAAAAGATTGTTGGTTAATATCTAAGAACGAAAGATTACGTAGAATTATATCACCTGATAATTTTAATTTAACTTTATTTGTAGTCTTATTAATAGCTTTTTTTAAGACTACAAGTTTTTTTGTTGACATCTAAGGATGAATGATTAGTCTTGTTTATAATATATAATTTCATCACCATAGAATTTCATCGTTTTATTATGGTCTTAAGAGTTTTTTGAAGACTCAAAAGATTTTGATTGATATCATATCTAAGAACAAATAATTAGTCTTATTTATAATATAGAACCATAATCATATTATAATTTGTCGATGTGGGATAATTTAAATAAAATTTGTAGTTTTATTTATAATATAAAATCATCACCGTACCTTATTTTAATTGTTTTAATGTGGGATAATTTTAATTTTGTAGTATAATTAAGACTTTTTTTAAACTCAAAATATTGTTGGTATCTAAGGAAAAAATTATAATTAGTCTTTTATGTATAGTCTTAAGAACCCTTTTAAGACTCAAAAGATTTTTGTTTGATAATACTTTATAATTTTTCGAATGTGGGATAGTTTTACTTAAGTTTCACCTTATTATAATGTTTCGATGTGAGATTATTTTAGTTAAGTTTGTAGTCTTATTAAGAGAGTTTGTAAGACTTAGAATTTTTTATTGATATTTAAGAACGAATGATTAGTCTTATTTATACTATAAAGTTTCATCACCTTATCATAACTTTTCGATGTGAGATGATTTATTTAAGTTTATAGTCTTCCATCAGCTCGTCAATTTTTTTTCGATGTGAGATAATTTAATTAAGCTTATAGTCTTAAAAGCTCTTTTTAAGTCTTGATTATTATATATAATACGAAGTATAGAATTTCATCACAATTTTCAATGTGGGATGATTTTAAGTTTGTAGTTTTGTATATTAAAAGTTTTTTTAAGATTCAAAAGTTTTTTTGTCGGTATTTAACCCATAGTGTTGTATTTAAGCATTTAAAATATTCCACTTTTAGTATAAACATATGGATTATCTTATTATATATTTTGGATGAATGATTACTCTTATTTATATAATAATAAAAATTCACCTTATTATAATTTTTCGATGTGGGATAATTTTACTTAAATTTATTTAAGTTTAGATATATAGTTTAATTAAGAACTTTTATTCATAGACGAATGATTACACTTATTTATAATATATAGAATTCCATCAATACATCTTTTCATTTTTCGATGCGAGATAATTATACTTTAACTATATAGTGTTAGTCCTAGAATTTTTTTTTGTCTCAAAAGATTTTTGGTTCCATAGAATTTTCTATCACCTCGTTAAGAATTTTTTTTAGAACGAATGATTAATCTTATTTATAATATAGAATTATAATTTTTTGATGTGAGATTCTTTTTTACTTAAAGTTTGTAGTCTTATTAAGAGATTTTTTAAGACTTAAAAGTTTATTTAATAACGAATGATTAGTCTTATTTATAATATAGAATTCATCAACTTAACATATTTTCGATGTGAAATAATTTATTTAAGTTTATAGTATACCATCATAATTTTTCGATGTGGGATAATTTAAAAGTTTTTCTTGGTCGATATTTAAAACGAATGATTATTCTTATTTATAATATAAAATTTCATCATCTCGATGTAAGATAATTACTTAAGTTTATAGTCTTATAAACTCTTTTTGAGATTCAAAAGACTTTTGGTAGATATCGAAGAACGAATTATTACTCTTTATTTATAATATAGAATTTCATTATCATATTGTAATTTGTCGATGTGGGATAATTTTAAAACTGGTATATGTTATAAATTCATCACATAATGTGAAACAAATGATATGAAATTTATACTCTAATGAAAGCATTTTTTTAACACGAATCTAATTATTTCATTTTTATAATTTATTTTACGATAATGTTTTAAAAAAATGAACTCTAAAGGTTTTCACGTCAGAATTGTAAAATATCACATTAATATAATAGATTAAATATATATTGTAATAATCAAAAGATTCTCTAATTGATTTTTATTATTATTTATGATACTTTCCTAATTTGAGGTTTGATTGAACGGACCAATAAGATCGCTCGAAAAAGGCCTAAAATATATATATATATTGATGTATATAATACTCCCTCCCATTTATTGGAATCCTACCATTTGATTAAAATTTATACCTCACATATATTCAATCAATGGTAGGTTTCCAGTGAATGGGAGGTAGTATATGATTATAAACTCTCATAAATTGTTAAAAGTAAAAAAAAATATGTATCTACTTTATTAGTATAATAATAATTTTATTTTATTAAAAATTAATCTAGTTCTATTAGGATTAAAAATATTACTTTTAATATTTAAAATATTTATACTTCAGTGTTTTAAAAAAGTTGGATTCTCTCACGTTGCTTGAAAAAAGCTTCAATTATATATTTATATATGATTCTTGGTATATATATATATCCTATTCTTAGTAAAAGATATTATTTTTATTTTTATCTTTTATAAAAATTGGAAATGATTTTATTTGTTTTTATTTTGTATATTTTCATCTTCATTTTTTTATTTTTGGCTCCCTCCAATTTTTATTTATTGTCCATTTTATATGTATAAGGTATATTTTACTAAAATGGGACGATAAAAAAAATCACGTAAATTTGATATTGCATGCATCGTAGCATTGTACGTAAGTGAGTATGGGTAAATTTTAGGGAATATTTAGCTGTAGTAAGTGAGCATGCGTTGTAGTAAATTTGATTAGTGAATTATGAAAACAATATAAGTGAATTATGAAAACAATATGAAAACAATATAAATTTATACTAGATTTAATTTAATTAACACATTTTTTAAAAAAAAATTAGCTTTAGTGAATTATGAAAACAATATAACTAAACCAATATTAATTATCCAATTATTAAAATAATAAGAAAAGTCACTTAAGATAATCTTCTCTATTGTGAGAGAAAAATTGAAGAAGGGAAGAGGAAGAGAAAGTAAATAGAGGAAAATGTAATAGAGAAAAGAGATGATGAGGTGTCAAAAAAAATATAGGTGAAAGAAGAAATTAAATAAGAGGATGGAGATGTACTCTCTATTATACATGGTCTAAGCATTCTCTCTAGAGGACGTCCTCTGCATTGTGGGATCAATAATAAGGAGATCCTCTTGTTTAGAGGAAATTGAGGACATCCTCTAATTGAGAGGAATAAAAGGAAAGCTTGACATAGGCCCTTGTGCATCCTTCAATTACTATTGGTCATTAAATAGCTATGTTAAATAAAAAATAATATTAATCATTCAATAATTAATTAAAGGGTGATGTTATATACAACCTGTATTTAAGCATTTAAAGTATTCCAATTTTAATATAAACATATGGATTTGAGCACAAATTACACATGCATCAAGACAATAAATACATGTATTAATGGATTATTTCCTTATTTGGTCTCTTAAATACAACCCTATGGGTTGTATATAACATTTTCCTTAATTAAATAATAAGAAAGGTAATATAAGATGATCCTGTACATTGTGGGGGTGAAATTAGAAAAGATAAAATGAAGAGGTTGAATATAGTGGAAAATGAGATGGAAGAAAGAGATAATGATGTGTCGAAAAAATTGAATGAAAAAGAAAAAACAAGAGGAATAAGCCGTCCTCTACATTGTACATGCTCTTAGGTGGCACGCGGGATAGTTTCGACACGCTAGAATGGGTCACTTAATGTGGTTCAATTCGTCCACTGTAACAAAGCAAGACAGTTAGGCCCTGTTCTTTTGGACTAAAAGTGACTGAACTGAACTGAATGAGTCCGACCTGAAATGAACTGAACTGAACGAGTCTGAACTGAATGAGTCTGAACAGAACTTATTTTAACTTAACTGAAGTGAATAAATAAATAATAATAATAATAATAAATAACCATAATTGTTATTGTTATTATTATTATTATAATACGGAGTACTAAATATTATTATTAATGATAAATAATAATAATAATAATAATATAGTATTCCCTCCGTTCCAACGAATTGTATACGTTTGATTTTTTTGACACTATTCATGAGTGAGATGAATCTTCAATATAACTTTTAATATATAAGATAAAAGATAGTCATGAGGATCTTGTTTAAATCGTCTAGTCGAATACATTATAAATATCAAAATTTTATAATTTTTGGTAGTACGTAATTAAAGATATAGACAAAAGAACACTAGCATCGACGTACGTGCATAAAGCAAACGTATACTATTCGTTGGAACGGAGGGAGTAATAATTATTATTAATGATTAATATTTTTAATATATTAAATAATACTCCATCTGATTGCCTATTTTCTTCCCTCTTTCTCTCGTTGGACTGAGTTTGATTTTCTTCCCTCTTTTCATTTAAGGAAAGTTTTTCACCCCTCACTAATTAATATAATATTCATCTGATCTCCTACTTTTTCACCCCACTTTTTCTCATTTAATATTTTTCTCTCCTACTTTTTCATATTTAATTAATATAATATTTCTCAATCTTACTTTTTCATTCCACATTCCATATTTTCCTAATATAATACTCCCTCCTTATTTTTTTTCCAAAAAAGAAAGGGGAAGAATATAGCCGAGGGAGTAAATAACATTAATAATAAAAATAATAATGATAAAATTAATTAATCAAATAATATTAATATTAATTATTAATAATAATAATAATTATATAAATATAAATATTTAATAAAATTAATACTATTATAAATATTAGGTATTATTAATGATAATAATAATAATAATAATAATAATAATAATAATAATAATAAATTAATTAATATTAATACTTCCTCCATTTTTTTTATATCTTCTCATTCATTGAATATATAGGTGTAGTATTATATTACAACTATTATTATTATTAATTAACATTAATACTTCCTTCGTTTTTTTATATCTTCCATTCATTGAATATATAGGTGTAGTATTATATTACAACTATTATTATTATTAATTAATATTAATACTTCCTTCGTTTTTTTATATCTTCCCATTCATTGAATATATAGGTGTAGTATTATATTATAATAGAGGAAGTATTAATATTAATTAATAATAATAATAATTAATATATTTAATATTATTAATATTATCATAAATATTAAGTATTAATAATAATAATAATAATAATATTAATACTTACTCATAGAAAGCATTGAAAAATGCTTTGGATTCATGTTACTCTAGCAGCCACTGTCGGTGCAATTTGGAAGGAGAGAAATAAAAGGGTGTTTACAGGCAAAGCTACACCAGTGGAGCAAATATTCTTTGATTATCCTAACTACTCTAGGATTTTACCTCAATCAGAGGATCCTAATTGATGGAATCTTGTGTGATATTCTTTTTGCACAAAACATGTAATTTCACATCTTTTGATATGAAATGATAATTTTTCTACAAAAAAAATATATTAATACTTACTCATTATTTTTTTTGCAAGAAAGTCATGACTCTTCTCATTATTATTATTATTATTATTATTATTATTATTATTATTATTATTATTATTACTCCCTCCTAGTTGTTTATATCTTCCCTATTTTTTTTTGGCACAAATATTAAGAATGGAATAAAGAATTGATTAAAGTAAGAAAATGTGAGGTATAAAGTAGAAATATGGTGGGGTTTCACGGGTGTGTGAGTAAAGGAAATAATAAAGAATTGAATGAAGAATAAAAAATTGATTAAAATACAATCCAAAAATGGAAGAGGAAAGATAATCCAACTAGTGTAAAAAAGAAAAGAGAAAAGAAAAAAAAACTAGGAGGGAGTAATAATAATAATAATAATAATAATAATAATAATAATAATAATAATAATAATAATAATAATGATGATGATGATGATGAGAAGAATCGTAACTTTCTTGCTAAAAATAATAATAATATTATTATTATTAATGTGTCTGAACTGAATGTGTATGAATTGAACTGAATTGAATGCGTATGAACTGAATTGAAAGTGTCTAAAATGAACTAAAACTGTGCGAATACAAGTTCAAGAGAACATAGCCTTACTGGATCTAAATAAACTAATTTAATGTTTGGAGGAAATTAAAGATAGAATCACGAGTTGAATCATCATAAATTGCGGAACGGTTTTTCTAACGTGTGCCCATTGGGCACACGTTAATAAGCTAAATAAAGTAAGATTAAAATGGATATGGTTTAAGTATGGTAAATATAACTTAATATTTCCATTTCTAATGATAATATCTTGGTAAAACTTGCTTTATTGAGCTTATTAACGTGTGTCCAGTGGGCACACGTTAGAAAATCTGATTGCGGAATGATTCAAACACCACTCTTTTATTAATTAGGGGTATACAATTGACGTAAAAAAATAGCAACAAGAGAAAAACATTAGGGTAAGGAAATACGATGGGGAATTGAAATGAAGCTAAAGAATATAATGGGGGAAGGGAGGGAGTTGATCTGATGCGATGCGATTAAGCAGGAGCAGGAGCAGGAGCAGGAGCACGAGCTATCATTCTGAGAGGAAGGTTATTCTCAGGGTAAGGCATGGGACTCACAATAATCTTCTCATTTGGCAGAATAGTCTCCCATTGGAACTTGGTGACCATGTGGTGGACGAATGTCAAGACTTGAAGTCTGGCGTATTCTTTGCCCGGGCACATCCTGGGTCCTCCTCCAAATGGCACGTATGAGAATGCTGGCGGCCCACTCCCTTCGAATCTTGTTGGGTCGAATTTCTCTGGTTCTGGGAAGCATTCCGGGCTCCTATGTGTCGAGTGTGTGCTCCAGTATATCTGATTTATTAATTACCATTTCATTTCAATGCAAATAAATGGACTAAAGTTAATATATATATATATAAGTGGGTTAGCTAGGTTACGTACCTTCCAGCCCTTGGGGATGAGATAGCCATTGTGGGTGAAATCGGTGATGGCCTGCCTGAAGGCACCTTGGACGGGGGGAGTCAAACGCATAACCTCGCAAATGGTACACCATGAGTACTTCATCTTCTGCAAGTCATCCCAATTCAGTAGCTCCCCTTCCTCTTTCGTTGCCGCTACTTCCATTTGCTCTGCATGCATGCATGCACGCACTTTATTAGTCCTACTAAAAAGGACACCTGACCTTGAGGCCGGAGGATTGATTAGTTAGTACGGAGTAATTATAATTACACACATACCTTTGTAAACAGCTTCATAAACGTGAGGATTCTCGGCCATGAATTTGAAAAAGAAGGTAATAACAGTGCTACTTGTGTCGTGACCACCGACCAGCAGACCAAGAATCTTGGTCCCGATATCCGCATCGCACAGATACTTGGCCTTCCCATCCTTGCTCTCCTCCGCCGGAGCAACGGGGGTCTCAAGCATGAAAGATAGTATATCCTGCGTCGGGTGCGCCTTTCCGGCTGCCAACTCCGCCCTCCTCTTCTTCGCAATCTTCTCAACCGCGCTCCTTATCTCGTGGGACGCTATCATGGCGTGGTGGAAGTTCGTCCACGGCAGGTCTATGTGCATGGAGTAGATTCCCGCTTTCAGCACGTTAAAGTGCTTAAAGAGGGATTCGACCGTGGCAGGGTCTTCCTGAGCGTCGATGCTCATGAACACCCTGCATGCGACCCAGAAGGTGTACTCCTGGGTGACGCAGAAGGCGTCCAGCTTGTCGGTTGGACCCCATGCACCCGATGCAAAGTGACGGCGGGTGCAGTCGTCCATGATGGGGATGTAGCGCTGGAGCGCCTCCCGCCTGATGAGGAAGGAAGGGAAGAACTTGCGCATGAGCAAGGCCTCCTCGTTGGCGCTCAGCTTGGCCGTCGAGGGGAAGGCCTTGTCGATGGACGGGGGCCACCACATGGTGACAAGCTTCTTCTCGTTGGAGAAAAGAAGCTTGTTGGCGGCGGCCCCAGCCACGACCACAGACTTGTTCCCGAACAGGCTGGTCTTGAACTGGCCGTTGAGGTTGCCCTGGGCGAACTTGGCCAGGCGGTCGAAGATGAAGCTCTCGGGCTTCCCCTTCCAACCGGCCGCGAAGAAGTCGTAGGACTCGCCTATGAAAGGCCAGCCCATGCGGCCGGGGGGGAGAGACTTGCCATCTTTAGTGGGGTGGGAGTAGTAGAGGATGAAGAAGGTCGATAAGCTGAGAGCGACGATAGCGAGGAGGCCACTGAGTAATGTAATGAGCTCCATGAATGAATGAATGAATGAAGACTAGCCAAGTATGAAGAAGGAAAGGGAATTGGGGGATGGAGTATACACAGGTTAATTAGGAGGTGCATCATTATATACTAGTCGAATTTATTAATTACAGTATTACATTTAATTACGGTAGGGCTGGATAGGGCTGTGAGTGAGTCGAACTATTCGATCCGATTCGTGAAGTTCGGCTAGAAAAAAGCGCGATTTGTATTCGATTCGGGCGATCAAATATAGGGCCAAATCATAATTTGGTATTCGAACCAAATCAAGGATAATATTCGGCTCGATTCGTTTCAATTCATTATTTGTTCCATTTTTTCGGTCCATCTAAATTCATGGTTCATTTAGAAAATTTATCCTAAATTTTTACCTAAAATTGATATTCACACCTTCACGGTCCATTTTACTTAAATTTACGGTCCAATTTTCTTAAACTTACCTAAAAGAAGAACTTGAAATTAGATTTGATTGGGAAATAAACTTATTATTTTTGAATGAATTTATATTGTAATAGATACTAAAGTAGGGACTTTATTGGTGGTTAGCTTGTCTGAGAAGTTATGCCATAACTCTAAATTAAGCTACTGTAATGTCTATAAGGTTTATATGTAGATTTATTTTGTTTTCCAAAATGTTACGAGTGCGTGTTTTTGAGATTGCTGGTTGAATTAGTTGTTGCTATCATCATAGTAAAAATAGTACCTATACTTAAGGTCGATTTATGTTGTGCTTCTATTTAATTTTTTATTTTGTCGGATCAAATCAAATATCATTCTATTCGAAAAATCAAATAATGATTTTCATTATTCGACGGTATGACACCAAATCAAACGTCAGCTCGAAAAATTTTCAAATCAAGCCAAATAATGGCATTATTCGGTATAGTTCGGCTCGATCACAACCCCAGGGGCGGATATGGGGGTAGGCCTAGCCGCAAGCAAGTGCCTATCCCCAAGTTCCAGAAATATATTTTAATTAGTACTCTTTTAAGCATGGATACCTGGGTTCAAATAATGTGTGTATCAAAAAAAAAGAAAAAAATGAAAAAAATGAGAGAGTAATTGTGAACCACACATTAATCTCTCAAAGGGACAATAATAGAAACTCAGAGGGAGTATTATTTAACCACACCAAATCATGTTTCTGCCCTGAATTATGGGGTATAATAATCGTACATAGTGTGGTGAACTAATTAGAAAAAGAAACAAAGTGTATTGTAGTGCGAGGGACTCGAAGTGGTATCGCTATGTGATGGATTGTTAGTCTCCCTCGTGTTCCTCGAGGAACTATATTCACTCAATCTTGACACACTCACCATTACTGCATTGTCTGCGCCTCTTTACTACTATCTACTTCCGGAGATGGAGTCAGTAATGTTGAGCCGTTTAGTTTGCATGCACTATTTAAATGTTTTCCATAGTCTTACAAAATTAGACACTAGGACGGCGAGTGAGCTAAACTACTCGATTCGATTCGTGAAACTCGGTTTAAAAAAAGTTCGATTCGTATTCGATTCGTTCGAACAAACATGGGGTCAAATAATAATTTGGTATTCAAATCAAATCAAGCTAAATATTCGACTCGATTCGTTTCAACCCATTCCATTTTTTCGGTGCTTTTAAATTCATCGGTCCATTTAGAAAATTTACCCTAAAATTTTACTTAAATGTTGGTATTCACGGTCCATTTAACTTAAATCCACGACCCGGTTTTCTTAAACTCACGGCCCAGTTGAAAATATGAAACATTGAAACCGCCAATAAAGAGCCGAATGCTGATATATCGTCAGAAATTTCACAACCATCAATCACAAAGTCGCCAAGAAATTTGCAAAAATAATCGCCGTCGAGCAAAAAGAAGCAAAGAAGAATTTAAAACTAGATTAATTTGAAAACTTATTATTTTTGGATGAATTTATATCGTAATAGATATTAAAGTCTCTAAAGTAAAGATTTTATTAAGTATGTTTGCATTTTGTTCAGTTTTTTACTCCATATTGTATTAAGTCAAATAAAATATTATTCGATATTCGATTCGATAAATCAAATAAAGATTTTCATCATTCAGCTATATCAAACCAAATTAAATGTTGGCTCGAAAAAATATCAAATCAAACCAAATAATGTCATTATATTCGGTATAGTTCGACTTGATCACAGCCCTAGACACAGTAGGTAGTACTCTATCTTGTTGGTGTTTTTTTTCAGAAGGTATCTAACATTTAGGTCCGTAAAAAAGACACCTTAATTTATTTATTTTTGTCCAAAAACACTTCTTTGTATAAAGATACCAAAGCTCAAATTTCGTTGAAAAACGTTAGATTTAACATGTTTCATTTTTATTTATCTTAATAATGTTCATTTATTTAATCAAACTCAATTAATTCATTCATCCTCTTTATTCCTCCATAATACTTAATTTTCCATTAAAAAAATCTTTTATATCTATCTCCTATGGCCCAGCCCTCGGCCAGCAGAACCGAGCCCTCCTGTGACCCTCGCAGGGGGAGGGGATCCCCTCTGCTTTCCTGGCCTCAGAGCAGCCTACACGGTCAGGCTGGGTAAGGCAGACCCTCCTGACCGAGCCTAAGGTAAAAGGAAATGCGTGGGGGCCACGCCTCCACGTGTCTCTCTTTCTCTCTCTCTTTCTTTCTCCCTCTCTTGTGGAAACCTATAAATACCTCCTTATTTTCCTTCATTAAAGGTAATTAACTTTTTCTCACTAGAATCTCACTCTAAAAACGCTACCTTATTCCTCACGAATAAGGTTCATCAAGTGCATTCACGGACTGACTTAGGCATCAGAGAGGGTTTCCTCGGACACCTCTGAGGCCCCTGTGCGCTACTTGTGCAGGTGACAGACCCGATCCACCGGGAAGGTCTGACGACGGAGGAGAGGAGAAGTGAGACGAGGATTTTGAGCTAGATCCAAAGTAAACAAGGTTTGATTGTTTTCTAACCGGAACAATATATATCATCATTTAAGGTCACTAGGAGAGCAGTCTAGTCAAGAAGCATAGCTGATATTCACCAGCTTTGAAGAATTAGAGTAGCTTCATCATATTCTTCTGATGTACTCTTATTGATATTAGCGCCTCAGATCTTGGACTTGGTGAAACTTTTAGGGATGCCCCAGAGGGCTGAGCGGTCAGGTCTGACCGATGATCCAAACAGCAGGCTATTCCAGGGCTCGAATTTCTACCAGGGACGGGTCGGACCCAGGCCTGATTGGTGGGCGATCCGGGATATGGGCAGCTGACCCCATCATATATATTCCGGACATCTCTCATCAGACTTCCGCAAATTCTACTCTGCATCTTTTCCTCTCTTCCCCGATTCCATATATACAAATAAGGACAATTAGCCTATAGGATATGTTTCATATAAATAAACTTGTTTCTCCACAATATCTATGCATGTGATTATTCATTTGAATACCAATCAACAAGTCTCATTTATGGAACAACATACATTTTCAATCTAGGTTTAGTTAGTAATCTTTGATTAATATATAACCATCAAATTGAGTATTATAGAGGAATAAATGGAGGGATGGATTCATTGAGTTTGATTAAATAAATGAAGATGATTAGGAGAAATAAAAATGAAACAACTGTTAAATCTAACGTTTTTTTAACGGAATTTAGGCTTTGGTGACTCTAATACAAAGAAAAGAAAACTTTAGGTGTTTTAGGGTAAAAAAAAAAAATTCTACGCGGTACCCCTATATTTTTCACTTTTCTACCTGGTACCCCTACCTTTTCTATGTCTATACATGGTACCCTTGAAGTTTACTATTAATTTAACTAGTGCCCCGAATGTTTTTTCCATCAAATTTTGTCGTTAGATTATGTTTTTAGCTTAGGATTAAGACTTCAATATCATTTAACTCAGATAATTAACAAGTAATTGAGCTTAATTGAAGTTTTATCATTTGATTTGACAATATAACGTCAAAAATATAATCTGTTTACATTCGGAGTATGTTAAATGACGTTTGACTTTTAATCTTCAACATAAAAAGGTAATTTGTGGTCAAAATTTGACGAGAAAAAAAAAGTTTAGGGATACCAATAAAGATAATAATAAAGTTTAGGGGTACCAAAGAAAACTTTTAGTAAAATACAAGGGTACCATGTATACTTGTAAAAATTGTAGGGGTACAAGGTAAAATGGTAAAAAGTTTAGGGGTATCATATAGAAAATCCCAAAAAAAACTTAAGGTATCTTTTTTTACAGAAGTCTAAATGTCAGGTATCTTCTGATAAAAAAAACTCATTTAGTTACCATAAATACAAACACTCTCTCTGATTTTAAATGATTGTCCGTTTGTGCAATATATGTGATGAATATTATATTGAAACATGACAATCATTTAAAACCAGAAGTATTTTACTCACCTTCTGTTCAACTTTTTTTTTTCCGCTTACATCAGTTAATTTTAGTTCAGCTCAGCTCAGTTCAATTCATTTTATTTCAGCTCAGGTCAGCTCACATCAGTCCAGTTCATCCCCAGAGACTCATTTTGTCCCAGTCAGCTCATTTCAATTCAGATCAATTCAACTCACTTCAGTTCAGTTCAACCTATTTCAATCCAAAAAACAAGGAACTAAATCAATGTAAATTAAACTATTAACTGATGCAATAATGTGAATATTTCTCAACATTTATAATTAAATATTCCATGTATATTAGAGAGAAGAAGACGCATGGACATTAGAATAACCTCTTTGCAAAAACACCACCATGAAAAAGCATGCACCTTCCCTATAAACTGGATAGTAAGTCTACTGAGAGACGATTTCTCATTATATTTTTATAGATATTGTTAAGCATTAAAAGACGATTCTACATCATTTCACGTGCTCAAACTTTAATCACGTCTATAATTTTCTACAATTTAGGAAATATTTATTCAAATAATTATATTTATAAAATATAATTATAGCGGGCCGGACGGGCTAGCATGTTTAAAAATATTTGTGTCCATGCCCGGCCCATTTAGTAATTAGGACCGAGTTTGTCCGACCCGTTATCCGTTTAAATTTTTTTTTTTGTCTAAGCCCGTCAAAAAATTGGGCCGAACGGGACAGATCGATCGGACGATACGACCCATGATCAGCTCTACTTTAAGATAAAAGAGTATACAACTATAAAAGGGGTAAGCTTGATATAAAAACATATGGAAAATAAAATTCTCGTTTTAAGGGACATCTAATTAATACGGAGTAATAAAATAGATACGAATAACACATAAAGTGGTACGGAAAAGTGGTCTCTTAATAACTTATTCAGAAACCTCTCTCCATAATTTTTGATAAATTTAACACATGCAAAAAATGCCATACTATATTGCAATATTATGATATCTGGTGCATTGATATATACCACCATTAAAACCCAACAACAAAGAGACTAGAGCTGACACTTCCACGGGTCGTGCTGACCTGTCGTGCCTAATACCTCCGGCACTACGGTCAAGCATAGGTTGGAGGCTTGTCGTGCCGTGCCTAGGCCCGGCCCAACTACCTCCTCTCAAACGAAGCACGACCCTATGCACGGGTATGGTCGGCTCAATCCACGTGCCTGACCCGATTTTCATTTTTTTTAAATAAATAAATAAGTTTTCCCCTTTGCGTTTTGATTCGGTGATTTTGACGTTTTTAAAAATTAAATTATTCGTGTTTTATGTTAAATTTGTTAAATTTGGCCTTTTTAATTATGTACTCCCTCACTTATGTTCCCCTTTGGATTTTGGGAAAAAAAATAAGGGTGTGAGAATTTGTAGCTAAAAAATGAAGGAGAAAGAGAGAGAAATGAATGAGTGAATATGAGCCACATATTCATGACTTAAAAATAAAAGAGAGAAGAAAAAATGACTCAACCCCAATAGAAAAAGAGTGAACATAGGTCAGGCTCAGAGGGAGTACATTTTTTTGTTATATATTTAAGTGTTATTATTTGTAATACATCTTGTATGTTATTGTACATTTGACGATTACTCAAAAAGTCAATTATTTGTTAAAAATAGATTTGAAAGTAATTGCAAAAAGTATAAATAAAAAAAGGAGTTCTTAAGACTATAAGCTTAAGTAAATTATCATTAAACAGCGATATGTTGAAAGAGGATGTGCAGAAGCGGAGATCAAAATCATAGTGAGAGATCTTTGTTTTAACGAGAATTTATTTTACTCAAATTTTATAGTATTATATTCGTTCAATTTCGATATAATTTGTAGATGTCGTATGACTTTTTATTAATGAAATAATATTTTCTCTTTAAAAAAAAATTATCGATCTCACATCGAAAAAAAATTGACAAGCTGATGGAAGACTATAAACTTAAATAAATTATACCACATCGAAAAGTTATGATAAGTTGATGAATTCTATATTATAAATAAGACTAATCATTCGTTCTTAAATATAGTATCAATTAAAAAAATATTTAAGTCTTAAAAAATCTCTTAATAAGACTACAAACTTAAGTAAAATAATCTCACATTAAAAATTATAATAAGGTGATGAAACTTTATATTATAAATTAGATAATGTAGACACCCACATTTTGACCGGCAGGTGTCTATAGTAGTTTCCGACAAACACCCGATGATGATCGGACGCTAACGTGCTTTAACGTACTCGGAAATGGGCTCGAAATGATGGATATTTGGCTTAGGCTTTTTACGGAATACAAAACTCACAAAACCAACCTCAAATTCAGGCCCAGCGGGTCATTTCGAGTCAAATAAGACTAATTTGGGTCGAATCCGTCACCAAGGGTAAAACCGTCTTTTAGCGACCGAGTCAAAACACGGTCAAAGATATTTCTCGAGACCCGTGAGTCCACCGTGACATCTCACACGGTTGGTCCACACTCCAACTCTACAAAAATCAGCCATTCACAAAAATAATAAACAATTCCGTTTAAGGTAGAATTCGATCCCGAGTAGGAATCCTATCCGAGAACCGACTCAAACACTAAACCGAGTTGAAACACTCGGCCAAGTACCCAAACCAGCCGGTTTTTTCTCTTTTCTTCCCACACAAGAAAACGGAATTCTCGTTCTCCTCAGCTTCTTACTCAAGCGGTAATTCTAGCTCAAACAGGAGTCCTATTCAAAAACCGATTCGAGCATCCGACCGAGTGTAAAACACTCGGCCGAAACAGCCCAAAATAGTAGCAAAACACCCGGTTTCCCTTTCTTCCTCTACAAGAAAGCGGAATCCTTATTTCCCTCAAATTCCTACATTTCCTATCCCAAGCGGTAGTCAAACTCTCCCAAGCCAAGGTCGGGAATTTCCTATAAATAGCCCCTTGCATCCATCAATTATCAAGACGAATTAACCATCAATAATTTACCGAAATTATACACATATACGCACAATTCTTCAGCAATAGTTATCTAGCATCCCGACACATATAAACCCTTAGCATCGAGAAACCGATATCACGTCACAAACCCGAAGGAGAACCGGTCCCATACCCGAACCTTCACCCATCCGAACCCAGTCTCTAGCCGAACCAAAAACTCGACGCTCCCGTGCCTAGCCACATTCCGACGAGCCCCGATCCGAGTCGACAAGAGCATGTAGGTTGAGGGTGCAATAAAACCCGATTTCTTCATTTCTCTCCTTCTCTCCTCTTCGTCCGTTTTATATTACGGGTCTAGAGTCGTTTTTTTATTTTCTAATATCGTTATTAACGAAAAACTATTTTCGTAACGAATATTCTTAAGCATACGATGTCGATTTTTCTATAATCGAATATCGTATCAAAAAGAATTATATTGAGATTTCGACGATATCAGAAATCGTTACATCTTTTTTGTCAAAATTCTTTTCTTTTACTTTTCGTTCAAAATAACAATTTTCGAACAAAAATAAAGAAACGGACAGACCCGCACGCGAGTCGCGCCATGCCCAGGCGACTCGCGCGCAGGCCTGGAATCCGGGACTTCTTTTTTTCAACTTTTTCGTTCGTTTTTTATTATTTATTCTTCGATCGATTTCTAAAAATCTTTTCTAAAACTATTCCAAGTATTCGATATTAATTTCGTAGTTAATATAAAGAATATCGAAAATATTAAGTCGAGTACGAATCATGCAATATTCATACGCGATTTAATACGAACTTCGAGTTTTCGAAAACCGGACCCGAGACAGGCCACCACGCGACCCGCCGGCATCCCGGGCGAGTCGCGCGGCCGGCTGTTATGCCGAGGCCCTTTTCCTTCTTTTTTATTATTTTTCGAGCTTCGTTTTTTATACAAAACAACGTTCTTTTCAAACAATATTTTTCAGATTTCGATTAATATTTATTTTCTCGATTTCGCATATTTATTTCTTTGCTATTATTATTTACAAATCGATACTAACTCGTTTGTTCATTTTGTAGCAAATTCATCCTTTTTATTTCATTTGTTTTATTATACTAAAACGAATTTCACATGTTAAATTCAACTTTGACGTTAATCAATTTTCATGCATTAAATTGACTTAGCAACCCATTCAATTCCTCACATGCTTAGGAAAACAATGTTTGCATAATCATTCATCGTATAACTAACGCGCGCATTAAAACGTCATTCGATATCCTAGTAGAGGCCGCTAATGTGCGGGCGGGGTTGGGTGTTCTTAGTGAACTTCCCAACACGTACCCTCACCCCTTACTCAGAACCGTGGTTTCCGGATGTCCGAAACCATTGGCAACGAGAGTCATTCAATATACGATTAACCGCCCAGTCGGCATCTATATCGATATGCAAAAGGGACGAGCCCAATAAACTCTGACATCGGAAATGGGCCGTATTTTGTACACGGCCCACTACGACATAGAGTGGGCTCGAACGGTTCTGAATAACCACAAAATTCGGTGGCGACTCCGACTTCGATTTAAATTTCCATTTGACCATCTCATGGAGATTCATTCGCCTCCCCAAACCCGCGCGTGGCCGCGTCGGGGTGGACCTATGTCATGTCCACAATTTGGCGACTCCGCTGGGGATTTTCTGATGAGTTAATAACCTTCAGTGTCCTCAGGGTGAGACTCGAATAGAAATCGTTTGACTAGTACAATGCGCGTTTTAGTTTTACGGTTCATGCATAAACCCCATTTTCCCGGGCCGGTACTCGCGACCGACGTCCCACTATACCATTGATATAGTCCAAACTGGTTATGTCAAAGGTGTCCACTAGCCGATTCATATGGGTTTTACGGCATGTCCTAATCTCAACTCGAGTTAGGGAGTCCGCCCCGATTCTTGATAGGCTGTGTACACTGGTATAGACCCTTACAGACTGACCGAGACTTAGACTAAGAGCATACATGGCGTCATTATACTGTTTCCATGACTACGTGCTACTTGATCCACGTCTTTTTCAAAACCGTCATCTTTTCAAAATTTGCATCCTTTTTCAAAATATCCAATTTCAAAAACCCGGGTCATATACCGAACTTAGGACTTATGATTTTACTCAAAATAGCCTTTTTCTAGCCGGTATTATGCCCAATTCAAAACTCGAAAATATTTTTGAAATTTTCAAAACCCGACATCCGGCCCACTCCTTTTCTTTTTTCGAAAAAAGGCCGGATTTCTCCACCCGATGCATTTCGGGCTTTTCAAAAATTCATATTTCAAAACCTTCCTCTTCTTAGGACTTCCCGTATTTAGCAGTGTCGGGTCGTGTCATAAGTCGTTGAAGTCTCTAGCGTCGAAACTCCGTCGATTCTACATCACGGGTTTCCCCCCCATCCTAGTCCGCCTTACCTAACTAAGGCAAGGCCCACCTACGTAGGACATACTCCTACAAAGGTCGGCCCATTTACACAATCGAGTCTAAAAGTCTGGGAATGTCTCACGTGAACCTTCCTCCGGACAGGGCCCAACCCACAGCGTTGGATCCTGAGGAAGGCCCACCTCTTCACAAGTCACCCGTCTAGGTGTCTTTTCCGAGTCATTTACCGTCTTTTTAGTCCTCTTCTTTTTTCCCTTGCTCGGGATGTACTTTCCTTAGGATTCGGGTTAAATTGCTAATTACGCGGTGCTCTTACAGACAGGCCACCCTTCACTCGAACCATGACGCAAAAAGCCATCGACGAATTGAACACCACGTTGGCCCAAATCCAGGACCAATTGAGGCAAATGAGGGAAGACCAGATCGCTATCGTCACCCGGGTTAGTGCCGTAGAACAGGGAACTCCTAACGCCTCGATCGATGATGATGGGCCCTTAGCCGCGCTAGCCGGCGCAGTCCAAAAGCTGCAGGAACAGGTCCACTCGACCACCAGAAACACCATTCTCACGGAAAATGCCCGTACCTATTCGACCCTAACCGATGAATTGCCCGCTAACCTTAACTTAACGGGCTTACCAATGTTCGATGGGACCGAAGATCCGGTACTTCATATTCGGGCTTTCAAAGACTTTATGGCTGTCAAGGGGGTCAAATCGACCATGTTCAAACACCTCTTCGCTTCCTCTCTCGAGAAGCACCCAAAAGCCTGGTACTACAGGCTTGACCCTAAGAAATTCAAAACTTGGGACGATGTTGCCATGGAATTCGCACGGAACTACGCGGATAATGCTGAAATCCAGACTACCATGCGTACTCTGGAAGTTATGGCCCAAGAGCCTAAGGAGGGTTTCACCAAATACCTCCAAAGGTGGCGGACCGAAAGTGTTAAGCTGGTCGACAAGCCCAGCGAAAAAGTTCTAGTGGAGGCCTTTGTCAAAAATCTCCTCCCTTCTTACCGAGTCCATCTCAGGTACGCCATTATACCTGACTTCGCCACTCTGACCGAAATGGGTACCAGAATCGAAGACGATCTAAGGTTAGAGAGCCTTACTAAGGCCTCTACCAAAGGGTATCAAGGATCCAGTTCCTCCTCCAGTAAGCCCGCCAACACAACGGCGGCCCGAAGCATCTTCGACGAGGTAAACTCACTCGACACCTCAACCAAGAAGAATACTCCAAATCGGGTATTCACTGACATTGGGACAACTTATGCTAATGCCTTACAAAGGCTATCTTCAAAAGGCCTAATCCAACCGATAGGCCCAACTCCGGAAGTTCCCGTGGAAAAACGATCCAAGAGCTACAACATTCAAGCCTATTGCCACTATCACCAAGGCAATGGGCATGACACGGAGAAATGCTGGAAATTGAAACATCTCATCCAAGATCTGATCGAAAATGGGAAGATACCGCTACCTAGTGACAAGCCCAGCAACAAAAGCAATCCTCTCGCTACTCATGCCATTTTTTCTGGAGAGGTGGTTGACTGCACTCATCTCATTTCCCCTTTCATTTCCCAAATCAACGGGATATGGAACGACGATGAAGATGACATTTACCTGGCTAAAGGGGAGGCTATCCCCGTTACCATTGAGGAAATCCGGAGGGCTAAAGCCAGAGCTCTGGCCGGTACACACACCATCACAGCCACCCCGGAAACCGTCACTGAACCTTCCAGGACGGAACTCACTCCTGAAGAACCAAACGCCGACACAGCCCTAGTCAGACAATTGAAGAGGGTCCGAACTGATATTACCATATGGCAGCTTTTGGTTAGTTCACAGGAGCATCGAGCGGCACTTACTAAGGCCCTCGATGAAATCAAGGTCGACTCATCGGTTACCCCCGCTGAAATGGTAGCCACGGTCTTGCTATATCTCAAGGATAAATCCAAAGGAGAAGGCCCACTTATCACCTTCTCCGAGTCCGACCTTCCACCATTCGGGACCACTCATAACTTGGCCCTATATATTACGGTGATTTGTCGAAACAAATATCTCCCGATGACCCTAATCGATGACGGGTCCGCAGTTAACGTCCTTCCTTTAAGGACCGCCAAGGCCCTCGGCATTACCGAGGCTGACTACCTTCCGACCGCAAAGACTATCCAGACTTTTGATGGGAGCCCAAAATCAGTTGCTGGGGCCGTTAAACTAACCATCATAACGGGCCCGATCGAGAAAGAATTAGAATTCCAAGTGATCGATGTTACTTCATCTTTCAATCTACTACTTGGAAGACCATGGATTCACGCAGTCAAAGCAGTGTCCTCCACTCTTCATAGGAAGGTCAAACTACCTCTACAAGACGGGATCATCACCCTCGAGGCCACTCCCATAACCGTGTCCAGCTGCAACACGGCAGGCTCAGCCGACCCTCGAGGATTCAACTTTGTGGGAATGATCGAAGAAGAATGCCTTTTTCAGCCATACTTCACCGTTAGCATCTACACGATGCTACAAAACCTGGGTTGCCTACCGGGAGTCACTTCAAGGCCATATCTACCACCGGGAAAGATCATCGAAACCTTGAACAACGGGCAATCTCACCTCGGTCTAGGCTATACTATGGCATCCGGCTACACGAACCAAACCAAGACAGTCACGTTCGTCACCCCGGTATTCGAAACCGTGCAAACAGGCCTCTATCGGCCCACCATCTCTTATCCCGGGACCAAACTGGCTCGGGAATGCAATTTCATTCCAGATGACATATTCGCCCTTATCCAGGCCGAATCAAAGGAGGGCCCAAGCAACACTGAGCCCATTCTAGGACTACTCTTTGGGGAAGACAAGATCATCCCTACCCCTAAGCAAGAGCTAGTCAGCTTGATCCTTTGCAGCAACAACTTTGATCCAACCAAGCTGATCTCGGAAGTTGGTGCCGACACCGGGAAGAGAGCTTGGAGGAAGACAATCAAGTGGACCGACAGCCAGGGTCGAGTCTACAAGCTAACTACTGGCGAAGGAGATATGCATGCTATCGAGTCTGAATCTGAGTCCGAGTCCGAGTCAGAGTCAGAGTCGGAGTCTGAGTCAAAGTCTAGAGGGTCCAGTACTAGGATCGAGTCTGTAACCCCTCTCCCTTCTTTAGCCTCACCATCGGGAGCCCCGGAGTCTGTCCCGAGGGCTCTCCCTATCCCGCCTCTGACCAACGATCAGATGGCAGCTCTCTTCGAGCTCTTTTCAAAATTTACTATCAATAATAACGATAACCGTTCTGCTTACGACTTGGCTTATTTTCAAAATGTTTTCAAAAATTTTACTTGCAATGACATTGAGAAACCCGACGAACAAGTGCCATTGCCTCCGCATCTAATCAAGCAACTTGAACAAAGGGAATCCCGAGATCCGGTAATCGAAGAAACCGATTCCATCAATGTAGGAACCCTTTTAGAGCCTCAAATGCTTAGGTTGGGCCTATCTTTAGATCCCGAGGAGAAGCAACAGTTCACGGGCCTCCTCCAGGAATTCAAAGACGTGTTCGCATGGTCCTACAAGGACATGCCGGGAATAGACCGGGAAATAGCTGAACACCGAATACCCATCAAAGACGGGTATAAGCCGGTAAAACAGAAACTCCGAAGAATGAGGCCTGAATGGTCTCTCAAAGTCAAAGAAGAAGTTGATAAACAATTCAAAGCGGGCTTTATCCAAGTGTCTGAGTACCCGGACTGGGTTGCAAACATAGTACCAGTACCCAAAAAGGATGGCAAAGTCCGAGTATGTGTAGATTTCCGGGACCTTAATAAGGCCAGCCCAAAAGACGATTTTCCGTTACCACACATCGACATACTGATGGATAACACGACCGATCATGCTCTTCTATCATTCATGGACGGGTATGCCGGGTACAATCAGATCAAAATGGCGGAAGAAGACATGAGTAAGACCACCTTCATCACACCTTGGGGGACTTACTGCTATACTGTGATGCCATTTGGGCTTATCAACGCTGGTGCCACTTATCAACGGACCGCTACTACTTTATTGCATGACATGATGCATAAGGAAGTAGAGGTTTACGTCGACGATATGATTGTCAAGTCCAAGGACCGAAACGGGCACATTGCAGCCCTAAGGAAGTTCTTTACCCGACTACGCAAGTACAACATGAGGTTGAACCCTCAAAAATGCAGTTTCGGGGTAACATCGGGCAAGCTACTGGGCCACATTGTCAGCCAACGGGGCATCGAAGTTGACCCAGCAAAGATCAAGGCCATAACCGAGATGCAGCCGCCTAAAACCGAAAAAGAAATAAGGGGGTTTCTCGGGAAAGTCCAATACATAAGCCGATTCATTTCAAAGCTAACCATGGTATGTGAACCCATTTTCAAGAAACTGAAGATAGGAGAACAAACACTATGGGACGACAAATGTCAAATGGCTTTCGACAAGATCAAGGAAATTCTATCCTCTCCACCGATGCTAATGCCACCTCAACACGGTTTGCCTTTATCGCTATATTTAACAACAACCGAGACTGCCATGGGCGCTATGCTGGCCCAAACGGTCGATTCTGAAGAACGAGCCATTTACTACATCAGTAAGAAGTTCTTGGAATATGAATGCAAATACACCATGCTCGAGAAGACGTGTCTAGCATTAGTATGGGCCACTAAAAAGCTCCGACACTATATGCTTAGTCACGAGGTACATGTGCTATCCAAGATGGATCCAATCAAATATCTATTCGAGAAGCCCATCCTTAACGGTCGTATATCCAGGTGGACTTTGATGCTAGCTGAGTTCGATCTCAAGTTCGTGCCTTTAAAAGCCATCAAGGGTCGGGTAGTAGCAGAATTCCTCGCCGATAGTCCGGTACCCGAGGAAGATCACACCGACACTTGGGCTTTTCCAGATGAGGATATATTCCATACCGACACTGACACATGGGACCTGTATTTTGACGGAGCGTCCAACTTTTGAGGATTTGGTGTCGGGATCTTGCTAATCTCACCACATGGTGAACATACCCCGCTATCCATCAAGTTAGATTTTGACGTGACTAATAACGCAGCCGAATACGAAGCATGCATTCACGGGTTGCAAGCCGCCGCCGATTTAGGAGTAACAATCCTCCGGGTCCACGGCGACTCATCATTAGTCATAAACCAAACCCTACAAAAATGGAAGACTCGGAACGCAAATCTCGTGGCTTACCAAGCACGAGTAAGGGTTCTCGAAAAGCAATTCCAAAAGGTGGAGTACATTTATTTGCCTCGGGAAGAAAACCAGTTTGCAGATGCTCTGTCAAAATTAGCATCTTTACTGAATATCCCAGCACATCTAACCAGTATGCCCATTTGTGTCGAAAGACGGTCTGAACCAGCATATATCAACGTTATCCAAGACATCGAAATAACTGATTCAGAACCTTGGTACCAGGCTATTCTAACCTACTTGACGTCAGGGGAATATCCTCCGGGAGCTGAAAACCGGGCCAAGAAGGCTCTACGAAGATGGGCAACCCAGTTCATCCGCACAGATGATGGACAGTTGTACAAAAAGACAGCACAAGGGGCTTTACTTCTATGCATTGACAAAACTCGAGCCGAAAGAGTTATGGCCGAGGTGCACGATGGCGAAAACGGTCCACACATGAATGCCCATATGTTGGCCCGGAAAATCGCAAGACTCGGTTACTATTGGAATAGCATGGAAACTGACTGTCAGTTGTATGTCAAACACTGTCACAACTGTCAGATTTTTGCCAATGTTCAGCATATGCCTTCATCCCTACTATATACAATGACATCACCATGGCCGTTCTCAACATGGGGAATTGATATAATCGGGAAAGTGAACCCTTCTGGGACAGGAGGTCACTGCTTCATTCTAGTGGCTATCGACTATTTCACCAAATGGGTCGAAGCCGAATCATACCGGATCTTGAATGCCAAACATGTGGCTAAGTTCATCCAAAACAAAATCATATGTCGATATGGGATCCCACACGAATTCATCAGCGATCACGGGACCCATTTCCAAGCTGAAACCGCCACTCTACTGGAAAAGTACAAGATCCAAAGGCATACATCATCACCTTACCGTCCTCAAACAAATGGAGCGGTGGAGGCAGCCAATAAAACAATTGTCACCATTCTTAAAAAGATGGCTGAGAATTACCGGGATTGGCCCGACAAGATACCCTTTGCCTTATGGGGATATCGAACATCAATTCGAACTGCAACCGGAGCAACTCCATACTATCTAACATATGGAATGGAAGCAGTCCAGCCGGTCGAACTAGAAGTGCCATCTCTTAGGATTCTGCTCGAAAGCCAAGTACCTGAAGCAGATTGGGTCCAGGCCCGATATGACTCGCTAATCCTCTTAGACGAACGGCGATCCCGGGCTCTGAATAATATTCAGATATATCAGAAAAGGATCCAACGGGCTTTTAACAAAAGGGTTAGGCCCAGGAACATCAAAGAGGGCGATCTAGTCCTAAAATCTGTTCGAGCTTTACTACCAGTTGACCCAAGGGGAAAATTCAAACCCAATTGGGCTGGGCCATATTTAGTGAAGAAAATTCTTTCAGGAGGAGCAGTAATGCTAACAGACTTGGACGGGAACGAGTTCGTCAATCCAACAAACTTGGACCAACTGAAGCGTTACTACCCCTAAACCCTATCTCAATGTCATTTGCAAAGTTTATAAAAAATGTCTTTTTTATGAATTTTCAAAATTTTAAGCAAGTCAATAAGTTAGGATCATTTATCCTACCGTTGCACATCTTGAATTAATAATCTTGATGTATTTCAAAAATTGCAAAATTACTTCTGAACTACGGAGAGTTTGATTCCATTAATTTTGGATACGTAGGCAACCCCTCAAAAGGGTACAACCATTGCAATAACGAAAAGACGGGAACGGTATTCACTAATATGTCTTTTTATTATTTCAAAAAAAAACATCACAACAAAAAACAACTACAAAATCACACCACAAAAAAATAGTAGTAACACTTAAATAATAAATTTAGGAGACTACTCGTGCATTTTTCCCTTTCCCTTATCTTTCGGGTCACGTGGAGCCCGAGGCCGACGGGGCGGGGGCGAACGTTCTCTAATCACAAGGGGAACTTCCTTTGCTCGAACCCGTTTCTTCGATTTTGGGTTTTCCACCCTTTGCACCGGTTCAAGCCGAGCCCTAACCGGCTCGGGGAGCCTTTCTCGAGGACCAAGTCGGTCCTTAGCAGCTAGTCTTGGCCCTAGTCTCCTTTCTAAATCCGTCTGGGGGCTCACTCTCCCCCGTGCACCCTTATTACTGGACCCTTCAGTCTGAGTCTTAGATTTTCTTTTCTGACCTGTCGAAGTATCTCCCTCAGTAAAGAAGCTCCTATTGTCCTTAGCATGCTCCCGGCGTAACAGGTCATAAGCCTCGTCAATTTTCAGAGCAGCCCGGGTCTTAGCTGAGTCAGCCCGGGTCCATCTTACATAAGAATCGGTCACCCAGATCGAATGAGAATTTTTAAGAACAGGCCAAGTAGCTCGTGTATACCACCTTTGCATCCAGGTGTCACACATCACGTCTGTTAGCTGAGTAGACTCACTCACAACGGCCTCGATTTCTGGGATTCTTTGCGCCCGACCATATTGCCTAAGTATGCGATCGGGAAAGAGGTGAATTGTCTGCCTAAAAGATAGGATTACCTGATATCTAGCCCTATCTCGAGATTCCAGACCAGTCCAAAGGTAAATCGGCCACCATGGCACGGCCCAACGGATCAACAGGCCTCCATGGAAAGATAGCACCTCATCCCAATATTTTTGGGTATTGAAGCGAGAAAAGGCAATAGCTCGTCTCCTTGACATAACTTGCCTAGGTTGATATCGGCTCACATTTAAGGGGGGATCCAAGATCGATAACCTCTCGAATAGCCACAGCTGAAAAAAAAAAAAATCCAAAAAAATCAAAATTGCAAAAATCGTCAAAATCACGTGAAAAAAAAAAACGTGAAAAGACGTGAAAACCGAGAAAACCGCAGAAGCCGGAAAATCGAAAAAAACCGCGCAAAACCGGAAAAATGGGAGAAGCCGGAAATTCAAAAATTCAAAAAAAATTTTTCGAAAAAACGGCATACCTGTAGAAGCCGGGTACTCCCAGTCAACCTGACTGACGGATCCCTTTTACGACTATCTAAACCCTGGATAATCTCCCCTGTAATCAGCCAAGCCGGGCTGTGCTCCGTCTCCATTAGGTCAACCACAGTGAAAAGTCTGACATGGCCCATGCAAGATAACAAGTCCATATGTCCTTCAAAGGCATAAACATGGAGCATACAAAAAGTGAAGGCCCTGCGGCTGTGAACCGGCCTGACCCGGACATCATCTGGATTCATGAATTTTTCAGCCAGGTCAATCAGGGAAACGGTATCTCCTTCTAGCATACGGGATACCTCCATATGGGAAAGCCCTAAGAATTCCCTTAACTTCCTCCTTGGGTCAGAAACCGAAAAAGGGATAGCAGGGCGAAGTATAGGATTCCATCCTCCTGCAGCAGCAATTTCCTCAGGAATAAGGCAAATCTCTCCTCGAGGAAAACTAAATACATGATATGTGTCATCCCAATAGGATAGACAAGCGTCCAAGAAGTGACAGTCTACTTGCATCTGACGGATCACGGACAATTGGGTAACGCCATTCTGATTTAGGATAGCCCTATCGCATCCCTAAAATATTTGGACCACTCGTGCAACATTCCGACTAATCGATCGATTCCCATATTTGATTTGCTAAAAAGAAAGGATAAATTTTTCAGGGTTTATTCTTTTCTTTGGGAAACTAAGGAATTGTGGAATTATGAAATTTATGAAGCAAGAAGGGGTATTTGTAGCATAAAAATAAGTTCTCCTCCTCACCTTAGGATTCCCAATCCTAGAGCGTTTAGCATACAAGCCATTGTCCTAAGGTTTAGCTAAGTCATCCCGAGCATTCCTATTCCTTTTCAAAGTCAAAACAAAAATTCCCTATTTTTTTCAAAGACTTTTTGCAAACTCAAAAGTTCAAACCTTTTCTCAAAAATTTTATTCCCCAGCACGAGTCATTTCTCCTACAAATGTTACATGCAAAATTTTGCAGCTTTGCATAAATATGTACAGGACGACTCAAGCAGGACCATGCAATTTGCATAACTCCCCAACGGCATTTAACAAGATGAGCCCACATACAGGCCCATTTTAAGTCTCATGCGACGAATTTCCCCACGGAGTTATCATCAGTTCAGGTACATTTCTAGCCCATGGCCGGCGGGCCCTTCACGCAGGTCTAATGGACCCTAAACGACCCGACCGGAAGCTGCCAGGTTTTAATCCTTGATTGACCTGGTAGCTACTCTGACTTTCGCCCTGTCCAAGCCTCAGTCAGAGTGGGGGCTCTGTAGACACCCACATTTTGACCGCCAGGTGTCTATAGTAGTTTCCGACAAACACCCGATGATGATCGGACGCTAACGTGCTTTAACGTACTCGGAAATGGGCTCGAAATGATGGATATTTGGCTTAGGCTTTTTACGGAATACAAAACTCACAAAACCAACCTCAAATTCAGGCCCAGCGGGTCATTTCGAGTCAAATAAGACTAATTTGGGTCGAATCCGTCACCAGGGGTAAAACCGTCTTTTAGCGACCGAGTCAAAACCCGGTCAAAGATATTTCTCGAGACCCGTGAGTCCACCGTGACATCTCACACGGTTGGTCCACACTCCAACTCTACAAAAATCAGCCATTCACAAAAATAATAAACAATTCCGTTTAAGGTAGAATTCGATCCCGAGTAGGAATCCTATCCGAGAACCGACTCAAACACTAAACCGAGTTGAAACACTCGGCCAAGTACCCAAACCAGCCGGTTTTTTCTCTTTTCTTCCCACACAAGAAAACGGAATTCTCGTTCTCCTCAGCTTCTTACTCAAGCGGTAATTCTAGCTCAAACAGGAGTCCTATTCAAAAACCGATTCGAGCATCCGACCGAGTGTAAAACACTCGGCCGAAACAGCCCAAAATAGTAGCAAAACACCCGGTTTCCCTTTCTTCCTCTACAAGAAAGCGGAATCCTTATTTCCCTCAAATTCCTACATTTCCTATCCCAAGCGGTAGTCAAACTCTCCCAAGCCAAGGTCGGGAATTTCCTATAAATAGCCCCTTGCATCCATCAATTATCAAGACGAATTAACCATCAATAATTTACCGAAATTATACACATATACGCACAATTCTTCAGCAATAGTTATCTAGCATCCCGACACATATAAACCCTTAGCATCGAGAAACCGATATCACGTCACAAACCCGAAGGAGAACCGGTCCCATACCCGAACCTTCACCCATCCGAACCCAGTCTCTAGCCGAACCAAAAACTCGACGCTCCCGTGCCTAGCCACATTCCGACGAGCCCCGATCCGAGTCGACAAGAGCATGTAGGTTGAGGGTGCAATAAAACCCGATTTCTTCCTTTCTCTCCTTCTCTCCTCTTCGTCCGTTTTATATTACGGGTCTAGAGTCGTTTTTTTATTTTCTAATATCGTTATTAACGAAAAACTATTTTCGTAACGAATATTCTTAAGCATACGATGTCGATTTTTCTATAATCGAATATCGTATCAAAAAGAATTATATTGAGATTTCGACGATATCAGAAATCGTTACATCTTTTTTGTCAAAATTCTTTTCTTTTACTTTTCGTTCAAAATAACAATTTTCGAACAAAAATATAGAAACGGACAGACCCGCACGCGAGTCGCGCCATGCCCAGGCGACTCGCGCGCAGGCCTGGAATCCGGGACTTCTTTTTTTTCAACTTTTTCGTTCGTTTTATTATTTATTCTTCGATCGATTTCTAAAAATCTTTTCTAAAACTATTCCAAGTATTCGATATTAATTTCGTAGTTAATATAAAGAATATCGAAAATATTAAGTCGAGTACAAATCATGCAATATTCATACGCGATTTAATACGAACTTCGAGTTTTCGAAAACCGGACCCGAGACAGGCCACCACGCGACCCGCCGGCATCCCGGGCGAGTCGCGCGGCCGGCTGTTATGCCGAGGCCCTTTTCCTTCTTTTTTATTATTTTTCGAGCTTCGTTTTTTATACAAAACAACGTTCTTTTCAAACAATATTTTTCAGATTTCGATTAATATTTATTTTCTCGATTTCGCATATTTATTTCTTTGCTATTATTATTTACAAATCGATACTAACTCGTTTGTTCATTTTGTAGCAAATTCATCCTTTTTATTTCATTTGTTTTATTATACTAAAACGAATTTCACATGTTAAATTCAACTTTGACGTTAATCAATTTTCATGCATTAAATTGACTTAGCAACCCATTCAATTCCTCACATGCTTAGGAAAACAATGTTTGCATAATCATTCATCGTATAACTAACGCGCGCATTAAAACGTCATTCGATATCCTAGTAGAGGCCGCTAATGTGCGGGCGGGGTTGGGTGTTCTTAGTGAACTTCCCAACACGTACCCTCACCCCTTACTCAGAACCGTGGTTTCCGGATGTCCGAAACCATTGGCAACGAGAGTCATTCAATATACGATTAACCGCCCAGTCGGCATCTATATCGATATGCAAAAGGGACGAGCCCAATAAACTCTGACATCGGAAATGGGCCGTATTTTGTACACGGCCCACTACGACATAGAGTGGGCTCGAACGGTTCCGAATAACCACAAAATTCGGTGGCGACTCCGACTTCGATTTAAATTTCCATTTGACCATCTCATGGAGATTCATTCGCCTCCCCAAACCCGCGCGTGGCCGCGTCGGGGTGGACCTATGTCATGTCCACAGATAATCATGTGCTCTTAGATGTTAACCAAAAATCTTTTGAGTCTTAAAAATATATTAACACTATAAACTTAAGTAAAACTATCCCACATTTGAAAAATTATAAAGTTTCATCAAACAAAAATCTTTTGAGTCTTAAAAAAGTTCTTAAGACTATACACTTAAGTAAAAAATTATAATAAGGTGATGAAATTTTATATTGTAAATAAGACTAATTCCTTCAAGGGAAAGGACTCGTGTTGGTATGTGGGACCAGTACAGAGTCTGCCGAGCTACCGCGACTAACGTTTTCATCTTTCGTTATTAGATATCAATCAAAAAATTCATTCGTTCTTAGATATCAATCAAAAAACTTTTGAGTCTTAAAAAATCTCTTAATAATACTACAAACGTAAAATTATTTCCACATCGAAAAATTATAATAAGGTGATAAAATTTTATATTATAAATAAGAGTAATCATGTATTCTTTTGAGTTTTAAAATAAACTCTTAAACTATAAACTTAGCTGAAATTAAGTTTGATTACTAAAATCATGTGATTATCTTATTTATTATAATGATATAGATTGATTAAGTTTCTTATTTAACGAATATACATCATCAATGTAAATAAGTCAATTAACCCGTGCAGCGCACGGGCTTTAATCTAGTATACAATATAAATTATAGAATGCTTAATAAAGATCATTAGAATCCTTTCACACGATAAAAATTGGAGAACCCACATAATACAACGGGGCATCTAACTTGGTGTGAAGTTTGTTCAACGCGAATATAGACCCATTTTGTTCCGGGACCCAAAATTTCAAAAAAAAACATGGATAATGATCATTAGAGTGCGGTGATAGTTGTTCTAAAGCGCGAATGTTTCTTGACGAAAACTTGCCTTTAAGAATAGAATGTCAAATAATGATCATTAGAACCCTCTAACACGATATAAAATGAAATATAAAACTTATTTCGACGGAATTCGACACGTCTCAAAAGATAAACTTATCCCTTTTATAAAAGTCTCGATTGAAAATGAAATTACCCACATAATACACCGAAGCATTTTACTTGGTGAGGAGGTTGCTCAGAGCGACTATGGGCCCATTTTTTCCGTGGGAAGAGAGGTTTGAGGCAAGGGGATCCTATGTCGTTGTTGCTTTTTACTATCTGTATGGAATATTTTTCTCGTATTCTGACCCATGGTAAGATAGACAGGAACTTTAAGTATCACCCGAAGTGCGGCCTGATGAAGCTTACCCACCTGATGTTCGCTGACGATCTGCTTCTCTTTTGCAAAGGCTATACTGATTCGATGGAATTCTTGTGGAGAGCTTTTGCTACTTTTAGCAGGGCCTCGGGGCTGAATATAAGCATTGGTAAATCTCATGCTTATTTTGCAGGAGTCGATGAGGATAAGAAAGCTTCTATACTACAATTTTCTGGCTGCGTGGAAGGTACGTTGCCCTTTCGCTATCTGGGTCTTCCGATTCAAAGTACTCGCCTTGGCAAAATTGATTGTGAAAGTTTGTTAGCCCGTATCATCATCTCGAGAATTTCTAGTATTGGTGCTCGTAAGCTGTCCTATGCGGGTAGACTGACCTTGGTTCAGTCTGTGCTGTCTCAGCTACATAATTACTGGGCGATGGTTTTTATTATTCCGTCTTATGTTATGACTAGAATTATCTCTTTATGTCGCAATTTCTTATGGAATGGCGGGGTGGAGGAAAATAATCGGGCTCTGGTGAGTTGGGAGAAGATCTGTTGTCCTAAGCTGGAGGGGGGTTTGGGGCTTAGAGACTTGGTTGCATGGAATCAGGCTGTTGTGGCAAAGTTGGCGTCCTGGGTTTTTGATCAACCGAATCGTTTATGGGTTCGGTGGGTGAATACCATCTACCTGAAGGGGCGTGATTGGCGTGAATATCAACCCAACACGGATGTCACCTGGGCTTGGCGAAAGATCTGTCAGGCTAAGGATAAAATTAAACATATGTTTGTGAATGATCTCTGGCATGGAACGCGTTCCTGTTATATGATCTCGGAGGGGTACGAGGGCATTCGGACTCACAAACCGAAGGTTCCTTGGGCCTGCCTTGTCTGGAGTGCTTGGAGTATTCCTAAACATAGCTTTATTGTTTGGCTAGTGTTTAGGAGGGCTTTAAACACTAGGATTAATCTGATGAGATTTGGTGTTGCTGAATCAGATTGTTGTTATTTATGTGAGGCCCAGGAAGAGAGCTTGGAGCACCTTTTCTTTGGATGTGACTGGAGTTCCCATATTGTCGGCAGTTTGAGCGTGTGGGTGAAGAAACAAATACCAAGTACCGGTACTTTACTTTGGGCGAGCAAGATGCGGGGATCGAAGTTGCAATGCAACGTCATTCGTGCCTTGTTTAACGCCATGATTTACCATGTTTCGCGGCCACCGTGGGAAGAACAACAATGGGGGCAACTCCAACTACAACGGCCGCAACAACGACAATAACGCTCGTACTGGACAAATGCAGCAGCAGCAAGGAACTTGGACGTGGGTACCTTTCAACTCGTGGCCCTCTGTGCCACCGTGCCCATATCCAACAGCTGGGTGGACTCGTCCCTCTAACAGGCCACAACAGGGCATTCTCGGACCAAGACCAGGACCAAATGGGCAGGCCTTCATCGCACAACCTGGAGCTGGGTCGTCCTCTGGTGCGCTCATGCCAACAGATCTAGCGGCGATGATGCAAACTTTGTCCCTACAACAACCGAATGACAACTATTATATGGACACTGGTGCGTCGTCGCACATGACCTCCAATAATGGTAAACTCTCTTCTTATTATTCTTTGAGTAATTCTCGTCATATAGTAGTCGGAAATGGTGAAATGATTCCAATTGTTGGTTGTGGTGCCATGACTCTTGCTTCCCCCCACCCACCTCTCCTATTAAAAAATGTTCCACATGTACCCAACCTCATTAAAAACTTAGTCTCGGTTCGGAAATTTACTTGCGATAATTATGTCTCTGTCGAATTTGACCCGTTTGGTTTCACTGTAAAGGATCTCAAGACGGGGACGCCGATTATGAGAAGCAATAGCACGGGGGACTTCTACCCAGTACATGCCACGAACCAGACTACCTCTCACCCACACACCTTTGCCGCGTTGCCGTCCACTATTTGGCACAACTGTCTTGGTCATCCCGGTCATGCCATTTTTAATTCCCTTTGTACTAATAAAACTCTACCTTGTCGTTCCATGAATAATCTGTCTGTTTGCAATTCATGTCAACTAGGAAAACATGTTAAGTTACCTTTTTCCCACTCTCTATCTCACACTGCTGCTCCTTTTGATATTATGCATACGGACTTGTGGACCTCGCCTGTTTTAAGTACACAAAATCATCGTTATTATGTGTTATTCCTTGATGATCACACTAATTTTTTGTGGACCTTTCCGATCACAAATAAATCTAATGTGTGTCAAATTTTCACCACATTTTATAACATGATTAAAACTCAATTCTCCTCCCTAATTAAAACATTACAATGTGATAATGGCCGTGAATATGATAATTCCCCTCTCCATAAATTTTTCGCATCAACCGGTATGTTGTTCCGTTTTTCGTGCCCACACACCTCACCTCAAAATGGTAAAGCGGAACGAAAAATCCGAACCATCAATAATATTATGCGAACCCTTCTAATTCATGCTCACATGCCACCCAATTTGTGGCACCATGCCCTAGCCATGGCCACATACCTTCACAATATACTACCTAGCAAAGCTAATAATAATGCCTCCCCGACCTCGAGTTTATACCATCGCGTCCCTAGCTACTCCCATCTACGGACCTTTGGCTGCCTGTGTTTTCCTCATAAACCATCCACTTCCATTCACAAACTCGACCCCCGTGCAACCCCGTGTGTGTTTCTCGGCTACCCGTCTAGTCACCGTGGCTACAAGTGTCTCGATTTGGCAACTAAAAAGGTAATTATCGCTAGACATGTCACATTTGATGAGTCAGTTCTTCCCTTTGCGACCACTGCCAAGATACCCGATTCCACATATCATTTCTTAGCTACTGACCCGTCACCTTATATCTCTCACCTAGTTGCCACCTCTTCACCTCACACACAACCAGCCACCCCTGATCAGGCTAGCCCTTCGACCACACCCACGCCTAACAGAACCCCATCCTCCACGGCTGCCGCGGACCCTACCTCCCCACTGTCTGCCTCGACCCCAGCCACCACAGACTCCCCCTCGCCACCTCTGACTCCGCCTTTGGCCACCATATCCCCCCCTCCTCCGTCACCTCAAATGGCAACCCGAGCTCAACATGGTATTTTCAAACCCAAGCCCATCTTTGATTTATGTACCACTACTTCCTTGTCACCCATCTCAAAGAGTCCCATTAATGCTCTTAATGACCCCAATTGGAATCATGCTATGAAAGATGAATTTGACGCGCTCATTAAGAATAAGACTTGGGTACTTGTGCCTCGGCCTCCTAATGTCAATATTACGAGATGCATTTGGTTGTTCAAACATAAATTTAAAGCTAACGGTGATTTGGAGCGATACAAAGCTCGGCTTGTTGTCAATGGCAGGTCTCAACAGGTGGGCGTTGATTGTGATGAAACATTTAGTCCTGTGGTCAAACCCGCAACTATTAGAACCGTCCTTAGTCTTGCCGTGTCCAAAAAATGGCTCATTCATCAACTTGATGTAAAAAATGCATTTTTACATGGCCACCTTGCTGAGACGGTCTATATGCACCAGCCTCCTGGGTTTCGCGATCAGTCTATGCCCAACCATGTCTGTCTTCTAAAGAAATCTTTATACGGCCTCAAACAAGCGCCTCGGGCGTGGTACCAACGGTTTGCCACCTACGCTTCTTATATTGGTTTTACCCATAGTAAAACCGATAACTCCTTATTTATATATAGCAATGGTACTAATATAGCCTATCTTCTCCTCTATGTTGACGACATTATATTGACCACATCTACTACAGCTCTACGAGATGAAATTATGGCTCTTTTCCGGTCAGAATTTGCTATGACGGATCTTGGCCCACTCAATTTTTTCCTCGGTATTGCTGCTATTCGGCATAGCCAGGGGCTCTTTCTTCATCAAAGAAAGTATGTCGAGGACATTATCTCGCGGGCCAACATGGTCTCGTGCAAACCAGCCCAGACTCCGGTTGAAACAAAGCCCAAACTTCCTCCTGCTGCTGGCCCACCAGTCACGGACCCGACCCTGTTCCGCAGCTTAGCAGGGGCCCTACAATATTTGACATTCACCCGCCCCGACATTTCTTACGCGGTCCAACATATTTGCTTACATATGCACGATCCTCGGGAGTCTCATTTCAGTGCTCTTAAACGGATTATCCGTTATCTCTGAGGTACGTCACATTATGGCTTACATTTGACCGTCTCACCCACTACATCTCTCGTTGCGTATACAGATGCCGATTGGAGTGGGTGTCCAGATTCGCGTCGGTCCACTTCCGGGTATTGTGTTTATTTAGGTAACAATTTAATTTCATGGTCCTCTAAACGGCAACCAACCGTCTCGCGCTCAAGCGCGGAAGCCGAGTACCGCGGCGTGGCTAATATGGTAGCGGAGTCATGTTGGATCCGCAACCTCTTACTAGAACTTCACTGCCCCATTCGCAAGTCCACTATTGTTTATTGTGACAATGTCTCGGCTATTTACTTATCTGGTAACCCGGTCAACCACCAGCGTACAAAACACATTGAAATTGATATTCATTTTGTTCGGGAAAAGGTTGCCCTCGGTCAGGTTAAGGTACTCCATGTTCCATCTCGGTATCAATATGCAGATATCTTTACCAAAGGCCTACCCAAGTTTCTATTTGACGATTTTCGGTCTAGCCTCAGCGTTCGCCCTCCTCCCGCTTCGAATACGGGAGGGTATTAGAATATGCCAATATTCTCTCCTTATTTGTTGTATATTGTTAGTCATATTTAGTTAAGTGTATATCCTAATTAGTCAATAGTTCCTTAATTGTAGGGATTGACATCCTGTATACTTGGTAAATATCTTTGGTATTTTAGGATTAGTCTGTTGTATATATAGCAGGCTTGTAAACGTTTAATGGAGGGCAATATTATCCATTCATCATCACTCTCATCACTCTTATAGGCGGCAAAGGAATTTGTGTAGAATTGAAGGATCGGTGCAGCGACCTCATCATATTGTTAAGCTGATTCAAATGGATGTAAGGGATAGAATTATGGCTAAGATTAAACACCCATTAAGGGCTAGAGATGCTAGATGGCTACGTAATTTGATGTAGCCATACATGTGTACATTGACCCATATTTTTTAATACATACTTACCCTTTACCAAAAAAAAACCCTTCAAAATTGGTCGTCTTCGGCTATTTTCGAGCTCAATGATAGTTGTTCTAAAGCGCGAATGTTTTTTGACGATGACTTGCAGATAGGAATAGAATGGAATGCCTACTAATGATCATTAGAACCCTCCGACACTAATTAGAATGGAATGCCTACTAATGATCATTAGAACCCTCCGACACTAATACGTGTCGTTACCGCACTCAAATTAGTAATTTATAACTTTACTCTTATCACACAAACGATATTAAAATTACGTAGTATAGTTCAAGTAAGGGTCGATCTCACGGAGAGACGATTTATTCATTAACTAGTCCACTTCATATTTACGTGTATGAATAACATATTAACAATATTAACAAGAATATATACGGAACGGAGGTTTCAATTAAATGTCTCGAATAATCTAAAATAATGAATTACTCCGTAACAAACTATAACATCCTAATCCTAATATATACAAGTGAAACAAGCATAGCAATTCGGCTCATATATTTCTTAGAATCGGTTACCCATTCAGTTACTAAATTGACTCGTCGTAACCATATTACTCTATCAATAGATTAATTGTAGAGAATTTAGCCGTCGACCGGTGTCCCTATCATTCCTTACTTTTAACTGGTGTCCCTATCATTCCTTACTTTTAACCGGTGTCAAGCCGTCGACCACCAATTCTAACTAGTTAATTATTACGTAAGTTTCGACGCTCCGTAAGTTAACTAGTCTCATTAAGGACAAGAAAGACATCATTAATCCTAGTCAATTAAAATTAACTAGATCAAATTACACTCCTAGATTAATCTAGTGACAATTCGCAGTCCTAAATTAATATAGTTGCTACCTGGTTTGTATAAGTTAACGCCGCGTCAAATAATACAACTAGCTATTGACTCAATCAATTAGCGAATTAAGCATATAAATACAGCCAAACGAGTGAACCGTAAACAATAAGAACGAGCATGAAATTGAATACTAACAAAATAACATTGGTAAGACTAAGGGGGCGTTTGGTTTGCAAGAAGGTATAGAATTGGAATCAGAAATCAAACCAGGGTGGTATGAGGTTGGAACTTGATTCTTCATACCTGGTGTTTGGTTCGTTTTTTAAATTACTAGATTAAAGCCCGTGCGTTGCACGGGTTAATGGGCTTAATTACATTGATGAGGTATATTCGTTAGATAAGAAACTTAATCAATCTATATCATTATAATAAATAAGATGATCACGTGATATTAGTAATCAAACTTAATTTCGGCTAAGTTTATAGTCTTAATAGCTTATTTTAAAACTTAAAATAATACATGACAACTCTTATTTATAATATAAAATTTCATCAACTTATTATAATTTTCGATGTGGAAATAGTTTTATGTTCGTTGTCTTATTAAGAGATTTTTCAAAAGTTTTTTGATTGATATCTAAGAACGAATGAATTTTTTGATTGATATCTAAAAACGAAAGATTAATCTTATTTATAATATAAGATTCTATCGCCCAATCATAATTTTTCGATATAGGATAATTTACTCAAGGTTTATAGTTTTAAGATCCGCTTTTAAGACCCAAAAAAACGCACGATTACTCTTATTTATAATATAAAATCATCACCTTATTTTAATTTTTTCGATGTGAGATAATTTTAGGTTTGTAGTCTTTTTAAAAGCTTTTTAAAACTCAAAAGATTGTTGGTTGATATTTAAAACTGAAAGCTTACTCATTTATGATATAAAATTTCATCACCTCATCATAATTTTCCGATGTGGTATAATTTACTTAATTAAGTTTATAGTTTTAAGAGCTATTTTTAAAACTTAAAAGAGTTTGTTTTTATATCTAAGTTAAAGGATAGACGATTAGTTTTTATTTATATAATCGAATTTGATCATCATATTGGAGTATATGTTTTTGATGAATGATTAGTCTTATTTATATAATAAAAAAAATTACCTTATTATAATTTTTCGATGTGGGATAATTTTACTTCTTGAGTTTTTTTAAGTTTAGATATAGTCTAATTCAGAACTTTTATTTATAGAGGAATAATTACTCTTATTTATAATATATAGAATTCCAACTTTAACTATACAATTTTAGTCTTAGTCTTAGGAACTGTTTTTTAAGTCTCAAAAGATTGTTGGTTACGTATAATTCTATCACCTCATTATAATTTTTCAATATGTGATAATTGTTTATAATATAGAATTTCCTCATCTCATCATAATTTGGAGAAATTGTTACTTTTATTTATAATAGAATTTCATCGTCTTATTATAGTCTCAAAAGTTTTTTAAAACTCAAAAGAGGGGGAGTATAATTTTTCGATGTGCGATACTTTACTTAAGTATATAGTCTAACAAATAATTAGTCTTATTTATAATGTAGAAATTCATCACCTTATTATAATTCGTTGATGTGGGACAATTTAACTAAAATTTGTAGTCTTATTTATAATATAGAATCATCACCGTACCTTATTTTACTTGTTTCGATGTCGGATAATTTTAAGTTTGTAGTTTTATTAAGACATTTTTTAAACTCAAAATATTGTTGGTTGATATTTAAAAACAATAATTATTCTTATTTAGTAGAAATTCATAATACTTAAAGTTGATTTGATGCCTAAGGAAGAATTATTATTAGTTTGATTTACAATATAAAATTTCATCACCTTGTTATCATTTTTTACTTAAGTGTATAGTCTTAAGAAATTTTTTAAAACTCAAAAGATTTTTGTTTGATGAAACTTTATAATTTTTCGAATGTGGGATAATTTTACTTAAGTTTATCGTCTAATATATTTTTAAGACTCATTTGATTTTTGGTTGATATCTAAGAGCACAGAATTATCTTATTTATAATATAAAGTTTTATCACCTTATTATACTTTTTCGATGTGAGATTATTTTGCTTAAGTTTGCAGTCTTATTAAGAGATTTTTTAAGACGTAAAAGTTTTTTTGATTGATATTTAAGAACACATGATTAGTCATCACCTCGTATTAATTTTTTGATGTGAAATAATTAAACCTTCTTAAGAGCTCTTTTTAAACAGAAAAAAAAATACATGACATTACTCCTGATTATAATATAAAAGTTTATAACATCGCTACAATTTTTCAATGTGGGATGATTTTAAATTTGTAGTCTTATATATTAAAAGTTTTTTTAATACTCAAAAGTTTTTTTGGCGATATTTAAAACCGAATGATTACTCTTATTTATAATATAAAGTTTCATCACCTCATCATAATTTTTTGATGTGAGATTATTTTTACCTAGATTTGTAGTCTTATTAAGAAACTTTTTAAGACTTCAATGTTTTCTTGTTGATATAAACTTATCGTAACTTTTTGAGGTGGGATAATTTATTTAAGTTTATAGTGTTAAGAGCTCTTTTTAAAATTAAAAAAAATACATCATACATTATTCTTGATTATAATACGAAGTATAGAATTTTATCACCTCACTATAATTTTTCAATGTGGGATGATTTTAAGTTTGGAGTTTTATATATTAGTTTTTTTTAAGAGTCAAAAGTTGTTTTGTCGATATCTAAAACTGAATGATTACTATTATTTATAATATAAAATTTCATCACCCCATCATACTGTGGGATAATTTAAAAAAATTTCTTGGTCGATATTTAACACCGAATGATTACTCTTATTTATAATATAAAATTATAATTTTTCCATGTAGGATAATTACTAAGGTTTATAGTCTAAAAAACTCTTTTTGAGATTTAAAAGACTTTTGTTAGATATCAAAGAACAAATGATTACTCATATTTATAATATAGAATTTCATCATCATATTATAATTTGTCGATGTGGGATAGTTTTACAACTGTGATATTATATAATAGATTCATCACCTAACGTGAAACAAATAATATGAAATTTATACTCTAATGAAAGCATTTTTTACCACGAATCTAAATATTTCATTTTTATAATTTATTTTACGATAATGTTTTTAAAAAATGAACTCCAAAAGGTTTTACCTTAGAATTGTAAAACATCATATTAATATAATAAATTAAATATATATTAAAACAATTAAAAGATTCTCTAATTGATTGTTTATTTACTTATGATACTTTCCTAATTTGAGGTTTGATTGAACGGACCAATGAGATCGCTCGAAAAAAGCAAATGATTGATAAATGTGAGATAGTTTTAGTTAAGTTTATAGTCTTAATATATATTTTAAGTTTATAATTTTTATGATTGATATTTAATAACGAATGATCAGTCTTATTTATAATATAGAATTCATCAACTTATCATATTTTTTGATGTGAAATAATTTATTTAAGTTTATAGTATCCCATCATAATTTTTCGATGTGGGATAATTTAAAAGTTTTTCTTGGTCGATATTTAAAACAAATGATTATTCTTATTTATAATATAAAATTTCATCATCTCGAGGATAATTACTTAAGTTTATAGTCTTATAAACTCTTTTTGAGATTCAAAAGACTTTTGGTAGATATCGAAGAACGAATTATTAGTCTTGATTTATAATATAGAATTTCATCAACATATTGTAATTTGTCGATGTGGGATACTTTTACAACTGTTATATGCAATAAATTCATCGCATAATGTGAACCAAATAATATGAAATTTATACTCTAATGAAAGCATTTTTTACCACGAATCTAATTATTTCATTTTTATAATTTATTTTACGATGATGTTTTTAAAAAATGAACTCTAAAGGTTTTTAATCTCAAAATGGTAAAACATCACATTAATATGATAAATTAAATATACATTATAATAATTAAAAGATTCTCTAGTTGATTTTTATTATTATTTATGATACTTTCCTAATTTGAGGTTTGATTGAACGGACCAATGAGATCGCTCGAAAAAAGCCTAAAATATATATATATATATATATATATATATATATATATATATATATATATATATATATATATATATATATATTGATTGATTGATAAGATAATCATATGATATTAGTAATCAAACTTAATTTCAACTAAGTTTATAGTCTTAAGAGCTTATTCTAAAACTCAAAAGAATACATGCGAATAATTTTTTAGTTATTCTCATGTGAGACCGTCTCACAATACGATTATTGTGAGACCTCTCACATGAGAATATTTTATTATTTTAATAACTTCCTCTCATGTGAGAGGTCTCACAATAATTGTATCGTGAGACCGTCTCATATGAGAAATTGTGATAATTTTTTTGATTGGTAATATAAGATTCTATCGCCTCATCATAATTTTTCGATATATGATAATTTACTCAAGGTTTATAGTTTTGAGATATGCTTTAAAGACCCAAAATAACGCACGATTACTCTTATTTATAATATAGAATCATCACCTTATTTTAATTTTTTCGATGTGGGATAATTTTAGGTTTTTAGTCCTTTTAAAAGGTTTTTAAGACTCAAAATTTGTTGGTTGATATTTAAAATCATAAGATTACTCATAAATAGACGATTACTCTTTATTTATATAATCAAATTTGATCATCTTGTTGGAGTATATACTTTTGATGAATGATTACTCTTATTTATATAATAAAAAAATCCACCTTATTATAATTTTTTGATGTGGGATAATTTTAATTAAGTTTGTTTAAGTTTAGATAATTCTAATTAAGAACTTTTATTTATAGACGGATGCATGATTACTCTTATTTATAATACATTGAATTCCATCACACCATCTTAATTTCGATGCGTGATAATTATACATTAACTATATACTTTAATTATACCTTTTTTTTAAGTTCAAAAGATTGTTGGTTAATATCTAAGAACGAAAGATTACGTAGAATTATATCACCTGATAATTTTAATTTAACTTTATTTGTAGTCTTATTAATAGCTTTTTTAAGACTAAAAGTTTTTTTGTTGACATCTAAGGATGAATGATTAGTCTTGTTTATAATATATAATTTCATCACCATAGAATTTCATCGTTTTATTATGGTCTTAAGAGTTTTTTGAAGACTCAAATGATTTTGATTGATATCATATCTAAGAACAAATAATTAGTCTTATTTATAATATAGAACCATAATCATATTATAATTTGTCGATGTGGGATAATATAAATAAAATTTGTAGTCTTATTTATAATCTAAAATCATCACCGTACCTTATTTTAATTGTTTTAATGTGGGATAATTTTAATTTTGTAGTATTAGTAAGACTTTTTTAAACTCAAAATATTGTTGGTGTCTAAGGAAAAAATTATAATTAGTCTTTTATGTATAGTCTTAAGAACCCTTTTAAGACTCAAAAGATTTTTGTTTGATAAAACTTTATAATTTTTCGGATGTGGGATAGTTTTACTTAAGTTTCACCTTATCATAATGTTTCGATGTGAGATTATTTTAGTTAAGTTTGTAGTCTTATTAAGAGAGTTTGTAAGACTTAGAATTTTTTATTGATATTTAAGAACGAATGATTAGTCTTATTTATACTATAAAGTTTCATCACTTTATCATAACTTTTCGATGTGGGATGATTTATTTAAGTTTATAGTCTTCCATCAGCTCGTCAATTTTTTTTTTATGTGAGATAATTTAATTAAGCTTATAGTCTTAAAAGCTCTTTTTAAGTCTTGATTATTATAATACGAAGTATAGAATTTCATCACAATTTTCAATGTGGGATGATTTTAAGTTTGTAGTCTTGTATATTAAAAGTTTTTTTAAGATTCAAAAGTTTTTTTGTCGGTATTTAACCCATAGTGTTGTATTTAAGCATTTAAAATATTCCACTTTTAGTATAAACATATGGAATATCTTATTATATATTTTGGATGAATGATTACTCTTATTTATATAATAATAAAAATTCACCTTATTATAATTTTTCGATGTGGGATAATTTTACTTAAATTTATTTAAGTTTAGATATATAGTTTAATTAAGAACTTTTATTCATAGACGAATGATTACACTTATTTATAATATATAGAATTCCATCAATCCATCTTTTCATTTTTCGATGCGAGATAATTATACTTTAACTATATAGTGTTAGTCCTAGAATTTTTTTTTGTCTCAAAAGATTTTTGGTTACATAGAATTTTCTATCACCTCGTTAAGAACTTTTTTTTAGGACGAATGATTAATCTTATTTATAATATAGAATTATAATTTTTTGATGTGAGATTATTTTTTACTTAAAGTTTGTAGTCTTATTAAGAGATTTTTTAAGACTTGAAAGTTTATTTAATAACGAATGATTAGTCTTATTTATAATATAGAATTCATCAACTTATCATATTTTTTGATGTGAAATAATTTATTTAAGTTTATAGTATACCATCATAATTTTTCGATGTGGGATAATTTAAAAGTTTTTCTTGGTCGATATTTAAAACGAATGATTATTCTTATTTATAATATAAAATTTCATCATCTCGATGTAGGATAATTACTTAAGTTTATAGTCTTATAAACTCTTTTTGAGATTCAAAAGACTTTTGGTAGATATCGAAGAACGAATTATTACTCTTTATTTATAATATATAATTTCATTATCATATTGTAATTTGTCGATGTGGGATAATTTTAAAACTGGTATATGTTATAAATTCATCACATAATGTGAAATAAATGATATGAAATTAATACTCTAATGAAAGCATTTTTTAACACGAATCTAATTATTTCATTTTTATAATTTATTTTACGATAATGTTTTAAAAAAATAAATTCTTAAGGTTTTCACGTCAGAATTGTAAAATATCACATTAATATAATAGATTAAATATATATTGTAATAATCAAAAGATTCTCTAATTGATTTTTATTATTATTTATGATACTTTCCTAATTTGAGGTTTGATTGAACGGACCAATGAGATCGCTCGAAAAAAGCCTAAAATATATATATATACTAGATTAAAGCCCGTGCGTTGCACGGGTTAGTTGGCTTCAGGTTAATTGGCTTAATTACATTGATGATGTATATTCGTTAAATACTCGTAAGAAACTTGATCAATCTATATCATTATAATAAATAAGATAATCATATGATATTAGTAATCAAACTTAATTTCAACTAAGTTTATAGTCTTAAGAGCTTATTCTAAAACTTAAAAGAATACATGCGAATAATTTTTTTGATTGGTAATATAAGATTCTATCGCCACATCATAATTTTTCGATATAGGATAATTTACTCAAGGTTTATAGTTTTGAGATATGCTTTAAAGACCCAAAATAACGCACGATTACTCTTATTTATAATATAGAATCATCACCTTATTTTAATTTTTTCGATGTGGGATAATTTTAGGTTTTTAGTCCTTTTAAAAGGTTTTTAAGATTCAAAATTTGTTGGTTGATATTTAAAATCATAAGATTACTCATAAATAGACGATTACTCTTTATTTATATAATCAAATTTGATAATCTTGTTGAAGTATATACTTTTGATGAATGATTACTCTTATTTATATAATAAAAAAATCCACCTTATTATAATTTTTTGATGTGGGATAATTTTAATTAAGTTTGTTTAAGTTTAGATGTAGTCTAATTAAGAACTTTTATTTATAGACGGATGCATGGTTACTCTTATTTATAATACATAGAATTCCATCACACCATCTTAATTTCGATGCGTGATAATTATACATTAACTATATACTTTAATTATACCTTTTTTTTAAGTTCAAAAGATTGTTGGTTAATATCTAAGAACGAAAGATTACGTAGAATTATATCACCTGATAATTTTAATTTAACTTTATTTGTAGTCTTATTAATAGCTTTTTTTAAGACTAAAAGTTTTTTTGTTGACATCTAAGGATGAATGATTAGTCTTGTTTATAATATAGAATTTCATCACCATAGAATTTCATCGTTTTATTATGGTCTTAAGAGTTTTTTGAAGACTCAAAAGATTTTGATTGATATCATATCTAAGAACAAATAATTAGTCTTATTTATAATATAGAACCATAATCATATTATAATTTGTCGATGTGGGATAATTTAAATAAAATTTGTAGTCTTATTTATAATATAAAATCATCACCGTACCTTATTTTAATTGTTTCAATGTGGGATAATTTTAATTTTGTAGTATTATTAAGACTTTTTTAAACTCAAAATATTGTTGCTTGATGTCTAAGGAAAAAATTATAATTAGTCTTTTATGTATAGTCTTAAGAACCCTTTTAAGACTCAAAAGATTTTTGTTTGATAAAACTTTATAATTTTTTGGATATGGGATAGTTTTACTTAAGTTTCACCTTATTATAATGTTTCGATGTGAGATTATTTTAGTTAAGTTTGTAGTCTTATTAAGAGAGTTTGTAAGACTTAGAATTTTTTATTGATATTTAAGAACGAATGATTAGTCTTATTTATACTATAAAGTTTCATCACCTTATCATAACTTTTCGATGTGGGATGATTTATTTAAGTTTATAGTCTTCCATCAGCTCGTCAATTTTTTTTCGATGTGAGATAATTTAATTAAGCTTATAGTTTTAAAAGCTCTTTTTAAGTCTTGATTATTATAATACGAAGTATAGAATTTCATCACAATTTTCAATGTGGGATGATTTTAAGTTTGTAGTTGTAGACACCCACATTTTGACCGCCAGGTGTCTATAGTAGTTCCCGCCAAACACCCGATGATGATAGGACGTAAACGTGCTTTGAAACTCGGATATGGGCTTGTAATCGTGGACATTTGGTTTAGACATTTTAAGGAGTACAAATCTCACAGAACGGACCTCAAATCCAGGCCCAGTGGGTCGTTTCGAGTCAAATAACACTAATTTGGGTCGAAACCGTCACCAGGGGTAAAATCGTCTTTTAGCGACCGAGTCAAACCCGGTCAAAGATATTTTTTCCCGAGTCACACTAGCTGGCCGTGACACTACACGGTTTGATTCGGACTCAAACACCAAAAAATCAGCCATACAAAAATAATAAACAATTCCGTTTAAGGTAGAATTCGATCGCAAGTAGGAATTCTATCCGGAAACCGAAACGGAGTACCACCCAAGCTCAGATACTCGGCTGAAACAGCCGAGATATCACCCCAAACCAGCCGAGTTTTTGGCTTTCCCACCAAGAAACGAGAAGTCTATTCCTTCACGAACTCTCGTATTTCCTATCCAAACCGGTGTTTCTTGTCACACAAGTAAGATCACCTCGGTTCCTATAAATAGGACCCTCCCTTCAACCTCAAAACACACAGAAAATCGACGACTTCATACACGAAAAATCAGACCAAAAATCCTAAGTTTTCAGCAGCCGAAAAACAACATTCGAAGTCCCGACGTAATCCCGAAGTAATTCCGAAAATCCGACGAAATCGATCCCGTCTAAACCGGCCGATCCCACGCCACACACACACTCCAAACCGACACCTTAACTCACCCACATCATCTCGACGCTCCCGTGTCTAAGCCACCGTCCGACGAGCTCTATACCGAGAACACAAAGCATGTAGGTTGAGGGTGCAAATCAAACCCGTCTCTTCCCTTTTCTCTCCCCTTTCTCTCGTTTTTCTTATGGGTCTTGTGTCGGTCCTTTTTTTTTTTTTTTTTTTCTAATATCGATACTACTAAAACTATTTTCCTATATCGAATATTCTTAAAATATGATATCGATTCTATATAATCAAATATCATATCAAAAAGAATTATATTAAGTTTTCGACGGCTTCATTATATTTTTTCTTCGTTCAAAATCCTTTTTTTACAACTTTTCGTTCAAAAACAAACTTTTTTCAAAACCTTTTCTAAAAGTCATTCCGAATATTCGATATCGATTTCATAATCGAATATCGAATACGACGAATATCGAAAATATAAGCTGAGTACAAATTAATTCATGTTTGTACGCAATTAACGATTTTCGAACAAAAAATAATAATTTTCGAACAAAGTCCGAAGGCCGGACAGCACGGTCCGGACCCTTTTTTAACGGTTTTCGTTTGTTTTATTTTTATTATTCTTCGATCAATTTCTAGATTTACACCTTTTTAAAAAAAACTATTCTAAATATTCGATAATCAACTATCGAATATGACGAATATCGAGAATATTAAGTCGAGTACGAGTTATGCAATATTCGTACGCGATTTAATCAAAAAAAAATTCAAAAACCGTGTCGAAATCAGGCCGCCACGCGACCCGCCCATGTCCCGGGCGAGCCGCGCGGCTCACGGCCCAAGTACGTTTTTTTCGTTTTTTTTATTCTTTCTCGAACTTCGTTTTTTATACAAAACAATGTTTTAACAATATTTTTCAGATTTCGATTAATTCTTATTTTCTCGATTTCATATATTTATTTCCTATATTATTATTTCAATCGTTACTAACCCGTTTTCTCGTGTTTGTAGCAACTTTTTCTCATTTTCTTTTTATCGTTTTATTAGACTAAAACGAACTTCACATGCTAAAATAACTTTGACGTTATTAGTTTAATATGCATTAAACGACTTAGCAACCCATTTATTTATTTTTCCTCACATGTCTTAGGAAAATAATCTCTGCATATCATTTCATCGTCGAACTAACGCGTGTACACCAAAATCGAACGATATCTTAGTAAAGGCCGCTAAGTGCGGGCGGGGTTGGGTGTTCTCACTGAACTTCCCAACACGTACCCTCACCCCTTACTCAGAACCATGGTTTCCGGATGTCCGAATCCATTGGCAACGAGAGTCATTCAATATACGATTAACCGCCCAGTCGGCATCGGTATCGATATGCTAAGGGACGAACCCAATAAACTCTGACATCGGAAATGGGCCAGGCTTTAAGTATGGCCCACTACGACATAGAGTGGGTTCGAACGGTTCCGAATAACCATAAAATTCGGTGGCGACTCCTACTTCGATTTAAAATTCTATTCGATCCATCTCATATGGAAATTCTATCGCCTCCCCAAAACCCGCGCTTCGCCGCGTCGGGGTGGACCTATGTCATGTCCACAATTTGGCGACTCCGCTGGGGAGTAACTGATGTGTCACTTACCATCGGCATCCTCAGGGTGAGACTCGAAAAGAAATCGTTCGATTAGTAATGTACACGTTTTAGTTCAATGGTTCATGCATAACCCCGTTCTATCCCGGGCCGGTTACTTGTGACCGACGTCCCACTATACCACGGTGCATTCCCACTAGGGTGCACTAAAGACTTCGATGGCGGAACTCGTTTAGACTTTGCGGCATGTCCTAAGACCAACTCGGCTTAGGGAGTCCGTCCTCAGTACGAGAATGCGATCGTTGTTGGTATAGACCCTATTAGACCGACCGAGACTTAGACTAAGAGCATACATGGCGTCGTTATACTGATTCTATGACTACATGCTACTTGATCCTTTTTGGTCTTTTCAAAAACCGTCATTTTCAAAAAAACTCACATCTTTTCAAATCCATTCCTTTTTCAAAAACCCGGAAAGCTGCCGAATTTAGGACTTATGATTTTGACTCAAAATAGCCTATTTTTAGCCGGTATGCTGTCCAAACCTTTTCAAAAAAAAAAACCCGAAATCTCGGCCCGATAACCCTTTTTCTCGGTTTTCAAAAAAAAATCGGGTCTTCCAATCCGACTTTGCTCGGTTTTCAAATTCAAATTCCCTTTTCAAAATCCTCTTCTTCTTAGGACTTCCCGTATTTAGCAGTGTCGGGTCTTGTCATAAGTTAGAGTCTATAACGTCGAAACTCCGTCGATCTTATATCACGGGTTTCCACCTCATCCCAGTCCGCCTTACTTGTCAAGGCACGGCCCACCTTCGTAGGACTAACTCCTACAAAGGGAAGCCCGTTTACACACTCGAGTCTAAAGTCTGGGGATTTCTCACGTAGACCTTCCTTCGAACGGGACTAGGCCCACTTTGCCGAATCCCAAGGAAGGCCCACCGTCTACGGGTCATCCATCTAGAAGTCAGTCTCCGGTCTTTTTCTAGTCTAGTCTTTTCCTCACTCGGGGGACTACCCTTCAGCGGAGCGATCAATCACGGTTGCTCTAAGGGTCTTGTCTTGCACGTGTCTCACGTACCCCACTTTCGAGTCACTTAGATGTCACACCATCTGAGTCCTTAGTCTCACTTGGGGGTTATTCTCCGATAGGGCGATTAATCACAGTCACTTCGAGAATCGTACCCTACACATTTGTCTTAGGAGAGTCTAACCCGAGTCAAACTGGAGTCGTCTCTCCTCCCACGCTATTTCCTATGCCTTGGTGTATTCGAGTTCCGTAGCAAATTTACTGATTACGCGGTGCCCTTACAGACAGGCCACCCCACACTCGAGCCATGACACAAAAGGCCATAGATGAGTTGACCACCTCGTTGGCCCAAATCCAAGACCAACTGAGGCAAATACGGGAGGATCAGATCGCCATCGTCACGCGGGTTAGCGCCGTAGAACAGGGAACCCCCAACGCTTCGATCGATGATGACGGGCCTTTAGCCGCATTGGCCGGTGCAGTCCTCAAACTACAAGAACAGGTCCATCTGACAACCCAAAGTTCCATCCATACGGAGAATGCTAGAATTTACACCCCACTTACCGATGAACTACCCACCAATCTCAGTCTGACGGGTCTGCCAATGTTCGAGGGTACTGAAGACCCGGTCCACCATATCCGGGCTTTCAAGGAATTTATGGCCCTAAAAGGGGTTAAGTCCAGCATGTTTAAGCACCTGTTTGCTTCATCTCTCGAGAAGCACCCAAGGGCCTGGTACTACCGGCTCGACCCCAAGAAATACAAAACTTGGGATGACGTGGCAACGGAATTCGCTCGGAACTACGCCGACAATACCGAGATCCAGACCACAATGCGCACCCTGGAGGTCATGGCCCAAGAGCCCAAGGAAGGTTTCACCAAGTACCTTCAAAGGTGGAGGGCCGAAAGTGTTAAGTTGGTAGACAAGCCCAACGAGAAGACACTAGTGGAGACGTTCATCAACAACCTCCTGCCTCCCTACCGCGTCCATCTTAGGTATGCCGGCATTTCAAACTTTGCGGTGCTTACCGAAATGGGCATTAGGATTGAAGACGATCTTCGACATAATGAAGATCTGGGTGAAGCTTCTACCGAAGACAATACTGGACATCCACTTGATTCCTTAGAAGCCGAAGACTGCTGACAACCTCATCCAAGAGTCTAGATTTGGTTCAAGTCCGAGTCTGAGTCCGAGTCTAGGATGTACTATTTCTTTCAATTTCAAAGTCAGTCAGAGTCAGCAGTATTCTGTCCTCGTTTCACATTTCAATAAAATCAGCTTTTCTATTTCTCATACATACTTTCCTTATGTGTTTCCGAGAACATGATGAACACTATCATACACTGTGAGCACACGCACGTGACTATTATAGGCACATCTATAATGACTGCAGGAAATCAAGCCCGTGTTTTCCTTTTACCTATTCCATGTCTGGTATAGAAAGCCACATAACTACCCGTAGCAGGAGCATATCGAATCCTATGACAAATCTGGGTAGTTTTCTAGTTTGGGTTCAGGACGGGAGGCAAGCCCACTTCCCACAATAAACACCCATCCAATAAGACTAGCCAGTCCCTACCTTAGGTATTAGTCTGACCGACAAAAAAAAGCTGGACAAAAAAATCAAAAGTCCAAGAGAAAAAAAAGCAAAAGGTCAAAACAAAAAAGCTGGCCATGATCAAAAAAGAATTATCAACATCTCTCGACCAGACACGGTCAACTCAAATGAAGAAACCCATGACCGGGGCTAAGAGGTCAACCCAAAGAATTCAAAAACCCATGACCATGAAACGGTCAATTCAAAAATTACAATACCATACCATCCAATAGGGGAGAGACAGTCAAGCTGGTCAGCTAACACCACATCTAGCCTTCCCACATTACAACCCTCAAGACCTTCTCGAGACCTAGGCTAGAGGCAGCCCAGAATTTTGAGGATTCAAGCTCCATAGGATACACCCTAACCTTTAGGGCCATACATGGAAATCAGATCCCGCATTATCAAACCTGCCCAATCGAAGCTCGAGCCATTCTACTCGACTTCCCCTTTACATAACAGAATTCACAATCACCATATGCAAATCCGAGAGCAAAACTCGTTAAAATCCCCGAGAGCAAAACTCGTTAAAATCCCCGAGAGCAAAACTCATCAAATCCCCGAGAGCAAAACTCATCAAATCCCCAAGAGCAAAACTCATCAAATCTCCGAGAGCAAAACTCGTTAAAATCCCCGAGAGCAAAACTCATCAAATCCCCGAGAGCAAAACTCATCAAATCCCCGAGAGCAAAACTCGTTAAAATCCCCGAGAGCAAAACTCATCAAATCCCCGAGAGCAGAACTCATTAAAATCCCCGAGAGCAGAACTCATTAAAATCCCCGAGAGCAGAACTCGTTAAAATCCCATCCCAATTCTTCTCATTCAAACCAGTTATCAGCCCCAAACACGGGAACTCAACTTGCAGTCGGCATAGAACATGCCCAAATAAGTTCACACCACCTCTGGGGGCTACCCCGGAGAATGCTCACAGTCACAGGATCAACATCCTAACCATTCTAGCCCTTTGATCAAGACATCACTGGGAATGCACCTAGCCTACATCATCACTGTGGCTAGTTACACACAAAGCCCTAGTAAACTAGGCACCATTATATCTTTCAACACTGAACTACGGCTTGGTTTGATTTCACTACACGTGAATACGTAGGCAGCCTTTCAACAAGGGCACAACCACCCACATTGACACACATTCAAAAAGCACCATCATTCCGGTCGCGACACTGTCATGTTCTCAACAGCTAGCTTTGTCATTCTGGGGGCTTCTCCTAAGCAGAAGTTCTCCATCCACTCACATAATCCAAATACTTTCAAAATCCAGCCATCTTTCTATAGTGTGTCCTAGTACTCGGCTCAGTTGAAGACGAGAATTGGTCAGGGACTCGAAGCAATACCCACTTTGGGAATGTACCCCTAAATCAAAAGAATATCCAAAAGAACACCAGTCTACGGCATTGCTACCACAAAGGCCTGTCGTACGGAAACAGTCCCATTCCGAGGATTCGACCGTGTTGCCACTCGCCTAGGCTACGGAATAGCGCAACTTAAGAGTCTTGTCATCTTAGGAGGCATACCCCCTACCGAGTCACGGTCTAACCCTTAGAGAGTCAAAGTCGTGTCTGTCAACTCGTCCTCTTGCGTCCAGAGTCGAGTCTGTCGGTATATCTCTCTCTTCAAATTCTCATTTTTTGCCAAAACTTAGTCATTTGAGAAAATCCTTTTTAGGAATTTTTTTATCACATTTCATCTAAGCATACAGGCCTAACCAGGAAATCCTAGGAATCCGTGTCGGAATCCGATTAGGAATCAAAGTCATCCCAAACATCCTTATTTCCAAACTTCCAAAAAAAATTCAGCCTTTTTATTTTCAAAATTTTCGGGAAAAATCATCATTTCTTCCCCAGCATGAGTCAGTGTTTCGCCTAAATGTTACATACAAATTATGTCAGCATACAGGTACACCCAAGACTCCCAGAAATTCTAAGTTCCCCAGTGGAAAAGCTCAGGCAACTTCTTAGCTTCCAAGGCAAGCTCCCGCGCAATTCTAAGACAGGGTGTATCTGCAAACAGGTATACCTATAGCTTCCTAGGCAAGCTCCTGCGACACTATCAACATCAACTCAGGTATAATTTCTATTCTATGGCTGGCGAGCCCTTCACGCAGGTCTAATGGACCCTAAACGACCCGATCGGAAGTCTGCCAGGTTTTAATCCTTGATTGACCTGGTAGCTACTCTGACTTTTGCCTTGTCCAAGCCTCAGTCAGAGTGGGGGCTCTGTAGACACCCACATTTTGACCGCCAGGTGTCTATAGTAGTTCCCGCCAAACACCCGATGATGATAGGACGTAAACGTGCTTTGAAACTCGGATATGGGCTTGTAATCGTGGACATTTGGTTTAGACATTTTAAGGAGTACAAATCTCACAGAACGGACCTCAAATCCAGGCCCAGTGGGTCGTTTCGAGTCAAATAACACTAATTTGGGTCGAAACCGTCACCAGGGGTAAAATCGTCTTTTAGCGACCGAGTCAAACCCGGTCAAAGATATTTTTTCCCGAGTCACACTAGCTGGCCGTGACACTACACGGTTTGATTCGGACTCAAACACCAAAAAATCAGCCATACAAAAATAATAAACAATTCCGTTTAAGGTAGAATTCGATCGCAAGTAGGAATTCTATCCGGAAACCGAAACGGAGTACCACCCAAGCTCAGATACTCGGCTGAAACAGCCGAGATATCACCCCAAACCAGCCGAGTTTTTGGCTTTCCCACCAAGAAACGAGAAGTCTATTCCTTCACGAACTCTCGTATTTCCTATCCAAACCGGTGTTTCTTGTCACACAAGTAAGATCACCTCGGTTCCTATAAATAGGACCCTCCCTTCAACCTCAAAACACACAGAAAATCGACGATTTCATACACGAAAAATCAGACCAAAAATCCTAAGTTTTCAGCAGCCGAAAAACAACATTCGAAGTCCCGACGTAATCCCGAAGTAATTCCGAAAATCCGACGAAATCGATCCCGTCTAAACCGGCCGATCCCACGCCACACACACACTCCAAACCGACACCTTAACTCACCCACATCATCTCGACGCTCCCGTGTCTAAGCCACCGTCCGACGAGCTCTATACCGAGAACACAAAGCATGTAGGTTGAGGGTGCAAATCAAACCCGTCTCTTCCCTTTTCTCTCCCCTTTCTCTCGTTTTTCTTATGGGTCTTGTGTCGGTCTTTTTTTTTTTTTTTTTTTTTTTTTTTTTTTTTTCTAATATCGATACTACTAAAACTATTTTCCTATATCGAATATTCTTAAAATATGATATCGATTCTATATAATCAAATATCATATCAAAAAGAATTATATTAAGTTTTCGACGGCTTCATTATATTTTTTCTTCGTTCAAAATCCTTTTTTTACAACTTTTCGTTCAAAAACAAACTTTTTTCAAAACCTTTTCTAAAAGTCATTCCGAATATTCGATATCGATTTCATAATCGAATATCGAATACGACGAATATCGAAAATATAAGCTGAGTACAAATTAATTCATGTTTGTACGCAATTAACGATTTTCGAACAAAAAATAATAATTTTCGAACAAAGTCCGAAGGCCGGACAGCACGGTCCGGACCCTTTTTTTACGGTTTTCGTTTGTTTTATTTTTATTATTCTTCGATCAATTTCTAGATTTACACCTTTTTAAAAAAAACTATTCTAAATATTCGATAATCAACTATCGAATATGACGAATATCGAGAATATTAAGTCGAGTACGAGTTATGCAATATTCGTACGCGATTTAATCAAAAAAAATTTCAAAAACCGTGTCGAAATCAGGCCGCCACGCGACCCGCCCATGTCCCGGGCGAGCCGCGCGGCTCACGGCCCAAGTACGTTTTTTTCGTTTTTTTTTTATTCTTTCTCGAACTTCGTTTTTTATACAAAACAATGTTTTAACAATATTTTTCAGATTTCGATTAATTCTTATTTTCTCGATTTCATATATTTATTTCCTATATTATTATTTCAATCGTTACTAACCCGTTTTCTCGTGTTTGTAGCAACTTTTTCTCATTTTCTTTTTATCGTTTTATTAGACTAAAACGAACTTCACATGCTAAAATAACTTTGACGTTATTAGTTTAATATGCATTAAACGACTTAGCAACCCATTTATTTATTTTTCCTCACATGTCTTAGGAAAATAATCTCTGCATATCATTTCATCGTCGAACTAACGCGTGTACACCAAAATCGAACGATATCTTAGTAAAGGCCGCTAAGTGCGGGCGGGGTTGGGTGTTCTCACTGAACTTCCCAACACGTACCCTCACCCCTTACTCAGAACCATGGTTTCCGGATGTCCGAATCCATTGGCAACGAGAGTCATTCAATATACGATTAACCGCCCAGTCGGCATCGGTATCGATATGCTAAGGGACGAACCCAATAAACTCTGACATCGGAAATGGGCCAGGCTTTAAGTATGGCCCACTACGACATAGAGTGGGTTCGAACGGTTCCGAATAACCATAAAATTCGGTGGCGACTCCTACTTCGATTTAAAATTCTATTCGATCCATCTCATATGGAAATTCTATCGCCTCCCCAAAACCCGCGCTTCGCCGCGTCGGGGTGGACCTATGTCATGTCCACAGTAGTCTTGTATATTAAAAGTTTTTTTAAGATTCAAAAGTTTTTTGGTCGGTATTTAACCCATAGTGTTGTATTTAAGCATTTAAAATATTTCACTTTTAGTATAAACATATGGATTATCTTATTATATATTTTGGATGAATGATTACTCTTATTTATATAATAATAAAAATTCACCTTATTATATATTTTGGATGAATGATTACTTAGATATAAACTACAAACCTAAGTAAAAATAATTTAAATCGATGTGGGATAATTTTACTTAAATTTATTTAAGTTTAGATATATAGTTTAATTAAGAAGTTTTATTCATAGACGAATGATTACACTTATTTATAATATATAGAATTCCATCAATCCATCTTTTCATTTTTCGATGCGAGATAATTATACTCTAACTATATAGTGTTAGTCCTAGAATTTTTTTTTGTCTCAAAAGATTTTTGGTTATATTTAATAACGAATGATTAGTCTTATTTATAATATAGAATTCATCAACTTATCATATTTTTCGATGTGAAATAATTTATTTAAGTTTATAGTATACCATCATAATTTTTTGATGTGGGATAATTTAAAAGTTTTTTTTGGTCGATATTTAAAACGAATGATTATTCTTATTTATAATATAAAATTTCATCATCTCGATGTAAGATAATTACTTAAGTTTATAGTCTTAGAAACTCTTTTTGAGATTCAAAAGACTTTTGGTAGATATCGAAGAACGAATTATTACTCTTTATTTATAATATAGAATTTCATTATCATATTGTAATTTGTCGATGTGGGATAATTTTAAAACTGGTATATGTTATAAATTCATCACATAATGTGAAACAAATGATATGAAATTTATACTCTAATGAAAGCATTTTTTAACACGAATCTAATTATTTCATTTTTATAATTTATTTTACGATAATGTTTAAAAAAAATGAACTCTAAAGGTTTTCACGTCAGAATTGTAAAATATCACATTAATATAATAGATTAAATATATATTGTAATAATCAAAAGATTCTCTAATTGATTTTTATTATTATTTATGATACTTTCCTAATTTGAGGTTTGATTGAACGGACCAATGAGATCGCTCGAAAAAAGCCTAAAATATATATATATATTGATATATATATATATATATATATATATATATATATATATATATATATATATATATATATATATATATATATATATATATATATATATATATATATATATATATATATATATATATATATATATATATTGATTAGGAATCAAATTAGAAATGATAGTTTTGTAAACTAATCCGTATTTAATAATCTAATTTTAAATATATAAAATTTTATATGGTAATGTTATACAGAGTACTACAAAATAAAATAAAAATCAATTAAAAAAGTAAAATAAATTTCATTAAAAAACCTAGAAATATGAAACCTCAATTATATTTAATAGTATTAATTTTCAAGATATTTTTTTAATATTTTTTTTATTAGTTTTCCCAATAAAATATTTTAATTAAGACATTTTACAAAAAAGGAAAAAAAATCAGAAATATCAAAAACGAGTACAACTACTTTGATTCCACCCACCTCCTCCCTTGGTATGGAAAATTAACGGAATTACTTTTTCATAATTGCTTGTTACTCAATTATACCTAAAAATTCTTTATTTTTCCGATATTACCCTTGTCATATTTTTTTTCATACTTTTTCAAACCTACTGCTTTCCCCTTCCCATATTTCTTTTCTAAATCACTTTTAATCCAAATTCGTTCTTAAACTTCGTCAAATTTGAAAATCGATCGATCGTTATTTTCGAATTCGCCACGAATTATAGTTCGATAATTGATATTTTAATTTTACTTGCAAATTATGATTTAATTGATAATTATGTTTAATTGTTTTTAGAAAGTTAGGGTTTAGGGTTGGGATGCCGGAGGTTGTCGAAAAAGATGGACACATATTAAGGTGAGGGTGAGGATGGGTGGTAGTCGGTGGTGGTGAGGGTGAGGCTAACTGCCTGTACGTTCACTGCAGTTTTTTTTCGCCGTACGATCGCTGTAGCTTTGTTTTTTTTAAAAAAAAATTGAATTTTATTTTAATATTTTGTAATTAGATTCTTGTGTTAATTATTTTGAATTTTATTCGAATTAATTTTGATTTGTACGATTGTAATTTTTTTTCCGAGAAATAATAATTGGATAATTTTTCCCAAATTACAAAATAAATAAATATGATTACTAATCATTTTTTCCGAGAAAAAACTTGACAATAATAACATTAATATTTTTTTTTGTAAAACAGAAAAAAAAAACAAAAAAAAATGGCGGTGGAGTGACGGCCGGAGTAGGTAGGTGGTGGAGGTGGACGGAATTTGGAACGCTTGAGAATTTTTAGATTTCTATCAAATCTCTCTAATTCAATGATGAAAGGAAGGGGAAATGGGAAGGACAATTGGGTAATTTCCAAGTACAAATGAGTAATACACAATTATGAAAAAGTACCACCCAAAATTAAATGCATCTGTAATAAATTACGAGTAGTATACTATACACATACATTAAAAATCACAAGGCGTTGGAGGCCTTAATGTAATTAGCAGCTCCAGCAGATGTTTAATTTCTACAAAGAAAAGAAACCGGCAAAACCTATAAGGTGAAGCTTGTATCTATGTTCATTTGTGGTGTTTTCTCTGTCTTGTCTTTTTTGGAACCATGGAGCTGTAGTAGAAGTGAGTTGGTGACGACAAATATCGAACTCAAAGCCATCAACCCACCTGAAATTCACAGCACAAAAGAGTGGCTTAGTCACTGACTCCCTGATACCACGAGAATAAGCATTCCGAAGGGACCAGACCATACATGCAGGAATTACAGACCAACTCGTCCAATAGTAGTTTATACGGAGTACTTTATACTCCATAGTAATCTTGTCGAAAATCATGATCAGAGAATTCACCAAAAGGAAATAACAAAATTATCTACTTGCAGATATGAAAAAACAAGAGTACTGATCTCACCAGCTAGAGATATGCATGAAAAAGCAAGACTGATATCTTTGTGAATGATGGAGTATTACCTGATAAAGAAGGCGTCATTGCAAAATCAAACTGAGGAAGCAGTAGACCAGCAGCTACGGGGATTGTAATGACATTATATGTGACCGCCCACACTAGATTCTGATGTACTTTTCTCATAGTCGATCGTGCCAAATCAACAGCTTCTACCACCTGCCAAGATTAAGGCTCAGTACGACAGTAAGAAAGCAAACTAATATCTTTCTAAAACCAAATATCATACAACTTGCCACACAAGTAAATACTCAGTATTACGCAGTGCATTGTATACGTGTAGTCCTTCTGTTATCTACAATTTAGTACGGAGTATTGGTTAGGACTTGGGAGGCTTCTGAACAGCAAACACGAGGAATTTCGAACCATTTTGCTTTACACTGATTAATTAAGACGTAAACTGTAACCACCTTAGAAGTATTAATGAGGCAGGAGGTGAAGCCGTGAGATGAAGAGAGTAGAAACTACATATAACAAGTCATCCTTGATTCTTAAGAAAAATAGAAAATGACAAATGTTTTCGCAGACTCGGCATCAAGGGACATGAAAGCTTCAAATAAAGAAGTATTTTAAACATATGATGGCATGATGCTATTAATAATAGAATTCCACCTGTGAAAGACGGTTCCCAAGAAGTACGATTGAAGCAGCATCAGATGCAGCATTTTCCTGGGTTCCAGTTTTCAAAGCGATCCCAACATCTGCAAGGGCCAAAGAAGGAGCATCGTTTATCCCATCACCAACCTGCATGGAACCTAATATTTAGGAAGGATATAGATAGTGCAATTTCCATTCCTAATGGAGACAAAGACTCAGTATGCGTTGCTTCTCCATTGTGAATGAATAAAACAAAAGAACAAAATTGGCTGCCCCCCCCAGGTCGCACTACTGTTCAACGACATGCTAGCATACGCGCGCGTGTGCTAGTATCAGACAAAAATGACTGCAAATGTGGAGGTTGTACATTACCATAGCAATGCGATGCCCAGAAGCTTGTATATCGGATATATATTGAGCTTTCTTTTGTGGAGTTAGAGATGCTTGTACAGATTTGGTATCTATTCCAACAATGTTTGCAATACTTGCAACTGCCTCTACGCAGTCACCTGATAAGAGAACTGTTTTGATTCCAAGTTCCTTGAGCCTACAAATGAAAAGAGACAGCACGCTTAGTAAAATCTTAGTTGAAGTTGAATAGTCCACGTACAAAAAAAAGGTAAACACATCAGCGCATAAATGACTTGTTGATAAAATATACTCGTAGGAAACAAGGTCACTACTCGATACTCCACATGGTATATGAGAAAGGAATCATTAACTCTCAGTTTCGATTTCACAAGTCAGTGAATGACAAATTCAGGTTAACCAAGGCACTTTATAATTGCCCTGATGATCGAAAACAGCCGCAAACTGGGGGCAAGACCATAAGAGAGGTTTAATATATGCAACCTTACTCCATTTTTATAAGTTAGGCAATTAGCCCCATTTCTTACCTTTGGTGAGGGAAAAAGTGGGTCCATGGAGTTAATTCAAGAAAATAGAGGGAGGATGATTTACTCCATCATAATCACAAGGCAACGATTAATGAGTCCTTGAGTCTATCGGAAATGGAAACGTGAACAAAAACAAAAATAAAAAACCAGATTACCTTGAGATGGTAACCTCAGCATCATGTCTCAGCGTATCAGAGATTAAAATGGCACCAATGACACCCTCGCCTTCCCGTCCAACATACACCATTGTTTCTGATTTATCTAATGATGAAGTTCGTTTAGCAGATTTATTTATCAAAGCATGCTGCAAACATGTTATATTTGACTGATTTATCTTCTTTTCAAACCGTCCATTAATCCATTCCAATGCACCAACTGCAACCAAACGCCCATCTACTTCAGCTAAGGATCCAAAACCTGGCTCCGTCAATTGTCCGCTTGTACTAGGAATTCGCAAATTACATGACTCTGCTTTACTCAAAATAGCATTTGCCAATGGGTGTGATGTTGTTTTCTCCACAGCAGCAGCAAGCTGAAGGATTTCTGAAGTATCATAAGCAAAAGAAGCCACAGAAGAAACAGTAGGTTTTCCTTCTGTGAGGGTTCCTGTCTGACAAACGAGGGCAACTCAGAGTTAACAGACTGCTTTCTTAAGATATAGGTCGCCAAACTTGTAAGTCAAATATTTCAACTCTCAAAACAAGTCCTACAAAGTCAGCAAGAACATAACTAAAATTACATACATATATGCTCACCTTATCAAAAGCTATGTAGTCTATGCTAGCCAAGCGCTCCAGCACATCTCCTCCTCTCAAAAGAAGGCCCTGTCTCGCTCCTGTCAGTTAAGGAAACAAACATAAGTAGAATGTCAGTAACCACATATGTGTGTGTGTGTGACTTCAACGGAAAAGAATCATATAAAACTAAAAGACAGCAGCAGGACTAGGTACCCAGAGAAGTGCCAACGAGAATTGCCGTTGGTGTGGCGAGGCCCAACGCACAGGGGCAGGAGACTACCTGAGAGTGACAAAGTCTGTATGTTAGAGTGTTAGACCAACAAGACGCTTCCCAAGAATGACGATTGCGTTATCCATACATTGTCTCCTCTCATTTGACATATACATAATCATGAAGAGAGGACAAGAAAGAAATTGCATGGATTTATGTGCTGAATCTTTTGGGTCATGGGGAGGTTAACTTAAATAAACGGATGGTACTGCATATAAAATCCAAATTGAAGTTGTATCATAATTCCATTAGACCACTCTACAATCAAAACTTGAGCACGAGAGACACAAATTCACAATCATTTTTCAAGTGCACTATTATAATGCCTCTTATCATTCCCCCAATAATAACTGTCAAGGTCTGCAACAGGCATTAGATCTCAATTTATCATTTTTAAGTAGATATAATACATTTTTCTGCTGCTGGTGAATTAAGAATTTGCAAGTACTGCACCACCTCAATATACATGTGAAGGTGAAACCGTACAAAATTTGCATGTCAATTGTAAGAACCTAGTTGCCCATTCATTGGCCAATTGACATACCACAACAATGGAGAGCAAATGTACATACTGTGATCCTATGCCGAGGGCTTCTGTAAAAGGCTGAGTAAGAGGGTCGAACATACGCAACCTTAACCTTGAGCTAACAAGCACAAAGAGGCGGCTTTCGACGATAAAGACAGCCACTTCAAGATGGAAAAAAGCGCTATCGGTTTCATGAGACATTTTGCCTAGTGAGTCTTTGGTTCCGTTAGAAATGAGGAAAACACATTGATCCCATCGTTTTCTTAGCATTTGACACAAACTAAAAAGTATAATGGTTAAGTAACAGCTTTTTTGCCTTCATCTATAGGGTGTATGGCCATCCAAAAATGTACATACATGCTGAGAGATGATGGCAACATCAAGCCGTATGAAAAAATTGCAGTTCATACATTTTAGGAATGAGTTAGTTCATTTTTGAGAAGTAATTGAGGAGTTAGAACTTAGAAAAAAAAAACCAATTAAGTGGTATACATACAACACTAGACCATGAGCTTTTCATTGTCGTCCAGTGCTCGTCCTATCAAAAGTTACCAATAGACTAGCACATCTCTGCATTTAATGGAGTGATTTGGTCTATCACAAAATTAGAAAGCCTGTCATTAATATAAAGTTACATCAACTACGCTAAAACTTACGCTGATTAATACAAGAGGTGATAGCAATGTCATAATGCATTCAAACATTTGTTTGCTTTGTCATAGAAAGGCGCAAAGTCAAGAAAGGGGGACAAACAAAATAGAGGAATTTCTAGAATTAATTAGCTTGTGTGTCATAAGTTATAGCTCACCAAAACATCCACAGCTAGCTTCAAACTCAAGATCAAAGGACTACAATCAGGACCGGCAATGTCATTGAGCAAAACATCAGGGAATATTTTTGCACCAACTGTGACCCTATAGGCATAAAAAAAAAGTTGACAATTAAGTCAGGTTTGTAAAGAACAATATCATAGGTGACATCTTATATGTTAACTAAAACAAATACTGGAATATACCATCATTGTGACATTGACATTACCAATCATATCATTCTGTAAGTTTCCTTTAAATGATTTAACATTAATGTGTAGTTTCTACCAAGTACATATTTAAAATGCATATAGAAAATCATGTCAACGGTGAGGCAAATATAAAGCTTTACAATGACCTTATTGAAAGAGCATCATAATCATGGATAATATACCAACTGATCGCCAAGTAAAAACATAAAGGCAAGAGAAAGACCCAACATTGAAGCTATTTTAGTAGTGGTTACAACATCCTCCTGAAGTTTATACTAAAGTATGTAGCCAAAAGCCATGGATACAATTAACTTCCAAACTCTGAGAAGTTCTACAGGCTAGGTTGCATTGAGATATTTGTCTTAGCCACCAATGTCAATATATTGACTCCGGTTAAGAGCATTAAAGCAGAATGGTGGAAGCTTCTTTTAAAATCACAATTTCAACATACGTCATACAGAACCTTCGTAAAAGAAATAGTGTCATATAATATCAGAATTTGGCAAAGGTTACATCTTTAAAATGTCAATCTACTTCAGCTTTTACCTAGCAAAGCGGTCAAAACATATCAAAGGTCATTTAAGTTCAGCATCAACTATCATGTACTCTTCTTAAATGTGTCACAACAAAATAGAGCCTATACAGGTATAACAATTTCTCATGATGAAGAACTTAAAAGGAAGTTTAAGAATACCAGAAAGTAAATGTCGCCAAAGACAATGTCATCACAGTATAAACAAATGGTCCGGCAATTGAATCTGCAAGCCTCTGTATTGGAGCTTCATTACTCTGCGCATCTTCAACCTGCAAATACAAAACAAGTATAGGACAAAGGCAGAGTCCCAGCTTCAGTAAATTAAACTTAACCTTCACACACGATACCTATTGCACTTATTTCAAGATTTGTAAATGATTATTGTTCAAATTTGCCTAGTTAAATTAAATCATTAGGCCATAATATTTTGCAATAAAAAATTTACATGAAAAGGTAGGTCTTCATTGTAGATTATAACTGTTAAATAACACACATTATGCATCATATATGCCAAACGGGGTATACTCATGAAATCTACTATATTAGCTAAGCATTCACCAATGTGGAACAATGCAAGAGTAGGGTTCACACAGACAAGTTTCTATACGGAAACACTTTCAAAATTTCAGGATGGCATGAACTAGCTCATGTTCCTAATGTAGATACGGAGAGATAACTATTGACTTTAAGCCGGTTATAAACAGTAATATAATATGAATATTGGATGCTATGTCAGTTCTGATTTCCAGATGCACTCAAAGCACATGGACAAAATCTTACCATGTTAACAATTTTGGATATAGTAGAATTGGAGCCAGTGGAAGTAGCTTCAACCCTCAAAGGACCATCCTGGAAACATTTAAAAACATTCATATCTAATAGAAAGCTTTGAAAAACAGAGAAACGGACAGGTTAACTGAACACTCAATTATATAACACGAAAATTTGATGAGAACTGAAAAATGTATAGCGCTAATCATACTGAAGCTTCGGTTGTCTGCAATAACTTTTCTCATTAATGTACATTGGTATGTATTTCCATTTCCAATAATTTCGGCTTTGCAGTATGATGGAATTAAGCAAAATGGCTAACTAAACTACGTGGTTCTTATACTGTCAGATCGTAAAATTGCAGTGGTTGACACTTCTCAATGTGTCCTTCACCTATGTGTCATCCAAATAATGCCCCTCTCAGTTACAACATAATGGTAGGGTTGTTTGTATCCAACTCCCTTATCCTAACATAGGCAGGAGCCTTTTGTTAGATTATATAAACATTCATGCGCCTCCAACCATCACCTTAAGCTTTTTGTTGAATTGGTTCCGTAACATGGTATCAGAGACAGAGCGGTTGTGGGTTCGAATCTCAAACCGCCCTCCGCTTGAGTTGCATCCACACTTCACGCCCGATGGGCATTCGTGTGAGGAGGTGTGTTAAGACTCTTAAGAGTATATAAACAATTATGGGGCTCCAACCATCGCCTTAAGATTTTGGTTGAGTTGTTTCCATAACACCTTTGATGAATTGGGGTGATGTTTTTGCATTGTATAATCCTATGGCATGTTGTGTGTGACACACTAGTACACTGCAGCCTAATGTTATCAGAATTATGATCCTACTAGGACCAATGAAGTGTCTCAGATTAGATTGGTGGAATCAGACTGTAGAATCAGAAGATCTAACAAGCTAAAACTCACAATGTTCCCTCCGTATTTTATAATACATTAAGGGGTAATGGAGGTTGAAATGTGAAGAAAATGGAGGTGAGGTGTGGTTAGTGGTGGTGATTTATGGTGTAAAGAGGAGGTGAGGGAGTAATAATTACCTCCATATGGGGTAATGCATTACTTCCCTCTCCCCCTAAGTAATGCATTACCTCCATATGGAGGTAATTATTACTCCCTCACCTTCCCTTTGCACTATAAAACACCATCACTATCCACTACCTTCCTTCATTTTCTTAACATTTTAACCTCCATTATCCCTCAATGTATTACCCCATCCCAAGCAAACCCTAAAAGTAACACATTTCTTAATCTTAAGAAAAACAATAAAATATGGTAAAAGTTAGTGGGTCACCTAGGTAAGAGAGAAGTTTGGTAGCAAAAAAAAAAGTGAAAGATATCAAAGGAATGGTTGGAAAAAAATATGGAAGATAAGATAACAATGAAACAGAGGGAGTACTACATTTTAGTCCACCGCCTTCAATACTTCATTTTTTTCTAATTATGTGGTGAAGAGTGGGTCTGCACTCCCTATATTATTTGTAGGATACTAGGATGTTCTTCCCCAAAATTATACTCCAGTAGTGCAAAGAATCAGAGAGGTTAGAAAGAGCAAGGGCAAAAATGGAGAAATAAAGAAAGAGAGAAGTCAAGAAAAATGAGAGTAAGGCCCTTTTCTTTTCCAACTTCCTTTCAGCTCACTTAAGTTCACTTCAGTTTAGTTCAGCCCACTTCAGTTTAGTTCAATTCAGTTTAGCCCCAGGAACCTCATTTTGTCTCAATACTTCATCCCACTTCAGTTCAATTGAGGTTAGTTCAACTCACTTCAGTTCAGCTCAGCCTACTTCAGTCCAAAAGAACATGGCCTAAACAGTATATAAACTGAAAGAAAAAATGCATGTTATATACGAGGCTCTGGAAGTGTACGATGATTTCCACCAATATCTATGGCTTTATGGACAGTACACAAAAAGAAACGGGGGAAGTAGGGTGCCTTTTGCATATATCAATAAAAAAATACTTTGTAGTACATTAGATACGGAGTATATAACAAGACAAGGTACAAGTGTGCAACATATACTCAGCTACTACCTAGTGCATATGCAAATATAAATGTTGTAGCTTCTAAATTGTTAAGAAGGAATTGCAGATATATGTTAGTGTAACAGACTAACAGTCATGATTCATAAAAGACAGATCTGAAAGACAAATTTAATGACATGATTGACATCAAAAAAACATATACCCAGTTTATTGTTCCAGCTGACACTGAAAGCCCTTCCTCCTTGAAAACAGGAAGAGATTCTCCTGTCAGCATTGATTCGTCCACAACACTTCTGCCAGCAAGAACCTTGCCCTGTATCCCATGAAACATAGATAAACATTATTACTGATTGGTTTTTGCTTTTCAGTTTTCACATGTATGTGCATTTCTTGCAGCCTAGAAAACCTGGTGAATCATCATATCCGGTGCATATAAGAAACAACATAGAGTAATATTAACATAGACGCGCTTACATCCACGGGGATAGTTTCTCCAGGTAAAACCAGCACACTATCACCAATTCGGACATCATCAGTAGGCACTTCCATGCAAATAGCATCAGAAGAGAGTACTGACTTCACGGAAGAGTCACTTTCTGACGACGTAATCACTAGTCGTGCTTGAGTAGATACAAGTGACTGCAAAATCACATTTATCAATCGAATTATTTATTATTAAAACAGACAGTTATCTATGAATGTATCAAAAATAGTTTCCTCCCCAAGCATCTAAAAGCAGAAATTAAGCTCCAGTACCAATTTCAGAGAATTTTTTTGGTGCTCGTGCAAGCTTTTTCACTTAATGTTGCAATCAATACCTATGAAACAATGGAAGCATAAGCACTTACTAGGAGTTCATTCATATCGCTAGAGGCCTTGATCCTGGCTCTCTCCTCCAGCGAACGGCCAAGAAGCACGAACCCAAGAAGCATCACCTGCATGCTAAAAGCCAATATCACCATATGAGAAATGTACCTTGTTTATGTATCTCTCTTCTTAGAAGAGGACATATTGACAAAAAAAACTATGGAATGCAGGGCATCAAATAGCTTTAACAGCATCACTTTTTCACTTAAGTGAATCAAAGACTGATAAAGGACTATTCATATATGATACTCTCTCCGAGTTTCTAACATTGCCCCATTTACTTTTGGGTGAAAAATAAGGAAGGGAAAATGAGTGGTTAAAAAATGAAGGAGGAAGAGAGAGAAATGGGTGGTTGAATGTGAACCACACATTTATGGCCTAAAATGGAAAATGGGTAAAAGATCAAACTCAGCCCAAAAAGGAAAATGGGGCAATGTTAGAAACTCGGAGGGAGTGCGAGATATGGTAGAAGGAACTTCATGTGTGAAAAAATCTAAGATGAAGCTTTAGTATTATCAATGTAAGTTAGTCATATCCCTAAAAACAACACTATGACAGACACCTACAAACTACAACTTAGTAACCTACAGGCTTACAGCAGAAGAAATGCGTCCAGGAGCAACCAAATATTATATGGTACAAAAGCTACATAACATCATTTGACACTTCAAACACATGCTTGTTCAAAAGGTAGACATATGCTTACAAAATTATAATTTGTACCATAGGTACAAATGCAAGTATCCATTCACTATGTCACAGTTCACCGCCAATTGGGTTTTAGACCAGTAACAGCTAGGATGAGATTTGACAATCATATTAGAGAAAGGTAAAACTAAAATTTTCAGGGGTTAGACTGAAGACGACTAACCCTGTCTTTAATCTGAATATCCTAGAGTAATAATTGACATAAATGATTTCATAGAATGGTCAAATGAAAAAACCATCAAAATAATGATACTTGCAAATTTCAACTTATACAAGAATGTGAGACTAATAGACCAACAATTGTTTTGGAAGTAATAAACTAATAACTCACCGGTTCATCAAAAAATGATGCATTCCACTCAAGTTCAGGACTAACAAGTGAGGCCTGTGCAAGAGAGAACGTTATCATATTAGACTTTCAGTACAAAAAAGAGCACTACATCTGTTTATTTATTTATATATGAAGCTTTCATTTTTAAAGTTCACAGGTTGATGACTCACAAAAAAAATAGTACTCAAAAAAATATAGTTTTGACTAAAATTATGAAACTCATATGTTTCTAACTGTAGCAAAATTTCTTTATTAATTATATACTCCGTTTTTCATAAATGTCTCATATTTTTAAAGAAATTTCAAGGTTGAAGAGAGTTGCTTGATATGTGAGGATGACACACATAAAGGAACAGGAAGTGACATAGGAGTAATAACATAAGATTCATTGTTATATGACACTCATTGATCTATAAAAGACTTACAGCACTTAAGATGAATGCAGCAACTGATCCAAAACCCACAAGCGAATTCATGTTTGGAGAACTTTTCATAAATGCCCTGAAACCATCAAAGAGCAAATCTGAGAAAAAGAAAAGAGTAAAAAGTATCAGTCTTTGACCAAGAACTCAGATAGTTCAAAGCTGACATAACCTTTAAAAATAAAAATAAAAAAGGTGACAAGCTGAAAGGAGTAAAAGCCCTTCCTAGACGACTGTAATCGTTACTCTAGGTTAATGTAACAAACAACAGGTATATCATATATGGAATTGTCTCGTTTTTTATTATACGTAAAATTTAAGGTAGTGGACTAACAAGGTCATGGGAGGAAGCAAGATAACTTCTGGATGATTCTCTACAAATTTAATTTCTCCGAAAAGAGCGGGAGGGGGAGTATACATATTCAGAAACGCAATAAAAAAGGGAACCTGCCATTGCCAAATTAACATAAAAAAATAGATCCAAATGGTACATGTTATATGATTACTTGACATCCATCATGCAAATCCTTAAAATTTAGCTCTGTCATCACTTCATCAGCATATGATAATCAATCAGAGGCATTAAAACTTTTTTATCTGCAAACTTTCTAAAACAAAACACCTAATGTACAAGTGTACAACGAAGACGAAGACATGCCTTAGCTTGGATTATTTAAATCCGAACAACGTTTTTTTGAGAATTCATTGTCACAACATGTATATGTTGCCACAAATCCTTCACCTGCACCAAAATGGAGGCTACTTCTCAATGATTCCTCATCATTTCTTACAATCGACTAATCTTGGGTAAGCTTACAGCTACCAAACTGAAGTTTATTTCTCTTTTCTTTTATCATTACTCCATTGTTATTAGTCATTACACAGGACTGAGCTAACGAACTGAAGTTCTCATTGCTCTCTCATCATTTCTAACATGACTAATCTTAGCTTTGCAAGGATAAACAATATGGGTATGACAGTTGGACTCTTCATTTTAAGCCAAAATATGCAGAATTTAGACGAGCCTGACACCTGGATCTGAGCAACCTAGGATAAACACATACATTAAAAAGACAAACCTCTTCCAGGTCCCAGTAAGGCTCCCAGAGCAACACCAGCCTTTACATATGAATTGTGAAGCACATCCCATACTCCTCCTGCCCCAAATTAAAAAAAAAAGGATCTCTTGAGTTTTCTGAGTATAGCAGCCATATTCCACAAATAACCATCACATGTCAGTAGTAATGTCGGGTAAACTCATGATTTCAGCTGCAATCATATGACAAAAATGGCCTGAGAGCAAGCGTACTACAACAAGCATACATAGTCCTAACTTTATCAGCTATAAACATCAAAAAAAGAGATGAATAATATCTCTTTTCAGTCGCATAACTACAAAATTTAAGCTACTACAAACAGTCAAACACAGCCATTGATATGGCGATAACTAAGACTGCCATACAAAACATCAATTTAGGCTACTACATACACCTCAATTCCAATCGTTAGAATGCTACTTTTTCACTTGTAAGAATAAGTGATTCAGAATGCTGTGTGGTGATTCCTCAGAAGCCTTAGAATTTCACGGGAATTAATCCGCCAATCCATGGAGTTCTCCTCTTTCATAATTCATATGAATGTGCCCTTACACATTAAACGTCCCAAGTTCTTGGCATTACCATTTCGATTTTATGGTTGTATGATTATCACAAAGCACCAACTAACAACCACCTAATCTAGCAACTATATGTGACACGCATAGCTGAATCTACTACTAAAAAATCTTGGGTGAAAATCTACTGTGTATCTAACAGTGATACTAGTATTAAAATAATATAGTTGGATCACAAGCATTAGCTTTAGTTTATGGGCCATCATGACTAATGGTTTCGTGTTCGAAACTTGAGAGCTTCCAACATATCACAAGTGGAATCTTGGCACATGGTATGGGAAACTTGTACACTAACTACTCTTGAAGCCCAATGAGGTGTAATATGAATAGTAATAATGGTTGCATCTCAACCATCACCTTAACGTTTTGGTTAAGGGTGTGTATCCATGACTAAGACGGTGCTCTTTTTGGCAACTGAATTGGAGTGGTTAGTAGTATCCTAAGAGGCAGAGCATGTTCTTAACTGAATTGAAATGGGAATGCAATAAAATGAAATGGATGAGGGAAGTAGGTGAGAGCATATACATACCATGGGCGACATGAATTCCAAGGGAATGCAGGATATGAGAAGCATGACCACCACAACAAAGAGCAACCAAAGCCCAAGCAAGCACCACACGATTCCTACTCACCTCAACGCCCTTCCTCTTCTTCGCCACCGCCTCCTTCCACTTGCTCACCCGCTCACCCACTCCGCTCCCAGCCACCCGCCGCCTCGCCCCGTACCCGCACTCCGTCAACCTCGCCGCCATCTCATCCGCCGCCGCCGCCGCCGAAGTAACCTCCGGCTTCAGCTTCACCGCGGCGGTATCCGTAAGCATGTTGACCGCGGCCGACTCGACGCGGTGGTCGGAGGAGAGTATGTTCTTGACGCGTGAGGCGCAGGCGCCGCACATCATGTCGTTGACTTCCAGAAGAAAGGAAGAAGATTGTTCGGAGGCTATGGGCGGCGGGTGGAGGTTAGTAGTGGTGCTGGAGATGGAAGTGATGAGGAAGGTGGAGTGACGTCGGTGAGGAGGAGAGGGGAAGGTGGAGTGGCGTCGGGGAGTGCAGAGGCGGGGGGATGAAGAGGAGAAGGAGAGTTTGAGTAGGTTAAGCGTCGCCATTGTTGAAGGTGGAGAGAGAAAGTAGAGATAGAGAAGTGAAGTGAAGTGATCAGCTGTAATTAAGTCTGAGGTTGAAGAAGAAGGAAGGGAAGGGAAGTGGGGTCTGAAAATGTGCCAATCAAAATACGACGCGTGTTTAAAGATTATGTTTTCGTGAGTCACAACATTTTTTCCCAAATAAGAAGCATGAATAAATACGTACTCAACGGAATATATAACGCGATAGAATTGTCCATATATACTCCCCCAATTTTATATTTTATTCGTCTCAATAAATAGTTTGTAATGTAATGAGAGAATAATTAATGTTTGTTTATTAAAAATAAAAATTAGGGAGTAGAACTTAACCAAAAAGATAAATGTGAACAATTAACTAATACATCCAAAAGAGGAAAGTGTGAACTATTGACTATAACGGAGAGCTATGGTTATAGAGTATTACTCCGTTCATTGATAGAATGATAGATATCGGTGAAGGAAACAAACTCACTAAATATTGCACATTTTACTTTGGTTTAAAGGATAGATTTCATGAGAGACCGTCTCAAACTAAATTATTGGTAGATATAACATGAAAAATGGAAATTGAATCATTCAATTTGATTTTTCATTAAAGCTATTAAGAGAAGGTTTCTCTAAAGATTTTGCGTACTTTAAATGATTTTTTTTTTTGCTAAGATCTACTCAAATTCTATCCTCCAGAAGTGAATCTACTACCCGACTCTACCTAGCTTAGTTAAGAACACTTAAGATCTACTTCTTTATGGTGCCCCTTCGTGGAACACTATCTCACCCAGCATCTCTGTCACTGATCACTCCTCAAGTCTCTCAATCTATCTATAAGGTCGACCCTAGCATCGCCTTATGTTATGTTAGCCCGTTTTGTTTTGTGGCCATATATATCCTTCAAATAAATAAATGACCTTCTTAACTCAATTTCAAAGGCCCAATCTCTTGATTATCGATTATATATCAAGTCCTCAATTCCATGGATGACGTCGGGGATCGAACCCGGGTCACCCACATGACAGGCAGGAATACTTACCACTATACTATAACGACTTGTTGAATCAAGTTTGATAGCTTTGCATAAAATAGTAAAAATTCAACCTAGAATTCTTAGAGTTGTCCGGATAAGCTGATCGAGACCTCAATAGGGAGTAAAATTATACTCGTTGGCATTGTTTTAGTTGGACGGTGAATTTTCTTCAATTTAGGTATTTTATTCTTTTGACGGTGTCAAATTTCATCCCACATATTTCATATTTGCTCGGAATTGCTCCCTCGATGATCATTTTGAACTTCCTCTTATTTTGCCATTTTAATTCACTTATATTTTCCGTATGAGTTTTTCATTTGTTTTTGGCAAATTGTACAAAGTTGAACGCAATAACTTTCTTTTTAAAATGATGTAACGCTTTTGATTTACATTTTTACTTTTTTGGATTTGTTCTACTTCATAGAATCATCATAAGTCATACGGAGTATTATACTACTCATCTTAAGTGAGTAGAACAATACCATATTTGAAGTGGCGAAGGGAAGCATGAGCAAATTTGAAATTCATTTGAGAGAATCATTTTCGTTGATAAATTTGGTGGTGTCGTCCAGCATTCACTTATTTACTCGTCCAGCATCATCTCCACATCTCCCCCGTTACTATTTGTCCAACATCACTTGTTATTATGTACGGAGTAATAAATATAATTGGTGTCTTCATCTCTCTTTATTATTTGTCCAACAAAGAAATAAACAAAAGATCGAAACATAGGTACTCCATAGAGAGGATATATTTAAAATCAAATTTCATTACGGTTCAGTCTTATGGTTCAAACTCTTTTGCAAAACCATTGATTTTCAGTCATAGGATAAACGAGCGATACCCCGTATCATTTTAAATGACCTCCTCAGTGGCTTAAGCTAGTAATGCTCTCTAGATTTTTCGGTCCACAAACAGCCCACATTGTGACTGATATGTCCATCAAGCATTGGTAATATCACATGATTAGATAATACAATCACAAAAAGTAGCAAATTTTTCTTTATCTAGTGATTACTTGACCTGACCCATCACAAATTTGTGAGTTTGTGACTAATTATCGATTTACCAACAAAGACGTACAGTACTTAAATTTCACATAAATGCCCTTCATACCTTTTTCATTAACTCCTTTTTTTAAGGTTACGTAAGTCATTAGTAGACGATTTTACTCTGAGTATTATTTTACGCAAGACCCACCGTAAATTATGACTATCAAAGGCTCAAAGCTAATCTGACCCAAATAGATTGACGTGAGACCCAAAAACGACCTTACATAGCAAAACTTGAATATGATTTGGATCCCATATTGACTCAACAGGACCCAACTGCAACCCAAAACTCAATATTAATCCGATCCAAAATGCCCTGACTCCTATCAACCTTGACCGAAACAATCTAAAGTAGAGCTGGTCATGGCACACTTGGGGCGGGCCGGTTCAGACAACCATCGAACCGTTTTCATGGCTTAGGGTCCAGAGGGGTAGGGGTGGGGTAGACGCCCTTGTGTATAGCACAAACCCACCCAGATAAGCTTTAAATAACATAATGGGCCTCGTGGAATAGACTGGGATCTGTGGCCCAAGCCATGTTTAGGCATGGAGGGTTGTGTCGGCTTAACACACGAGGTGTTTGGCTACTAGCTAGCACCGATACAAACACAGAACATGTATCCGACATGAGACACCACTCAACTTTATAGGACAAGGACACGAAAAAAAATAAAGAGAATAGGAAGTCATTTATAACTAAATTTAAATTTGGTTATTTAAAATCTCACATAATCGTAAAATGACTAAACAAAAATCAGAGTATTTATTCAAATTTAAACATCAAGTGATCAATAACTGCACTTGTACTGTAATATGAATACGAAGTATTAAAGTTTTTGTCTTACTTGAGGGCTTATAACAAGAAATTACAAATAAAATATTATTAATAGTACTATCTCTATCTCGATCATTTGATGTCCTTATATATTTGTGAGTAGAATTTAAATAAAGGACAACAAACGACCGAGACGATAAAAGTAATAGTTGCGGTTATTATGTTATTTTCGAATATTTTACTACCATTTCTCGGCACCATGTTTTAGATACTAATTCGTGAATAGGTTGGAGAAAAACCGAGAGAGCAATGCAAAACCAAGATAGTAAGAAAAAGTAAAGGCAGATCAAATGACAGAGCAAAACAAATAAAATAAAATTTGACCTAACCCTAACGTCAAGGTCCTTGATTTTAACCATCATTAATCGTCAATCTAACCCACTCCCCAACAAACACCACTAGAAACCAACCCATAATGATGTTTCATCGGAATTTCGAAAACCCATAAAAAAAAAGTTCATTCATTTAAAGGTGTCAAAATATCATGGACCGTGTCTAACAAGTGCTCAAATATCATAGACCGTGTTTGCTACGTGTTTGAAACATTTTGTCACGTGTCAAATGGGTGTGTTGAACACGAGAACATTTTAGGCAGAAAAATGGGCATGAAGGTCAAGGTGGCTAGCCACATCGGCTAGTTCTAATCTAAAGTGACGGAATTAACACAAAGCAAATAAATAGGCATAAATATTTTACTCCATACTAACTCGGTTCTAATTATTTGATTAATTTTCACTAAAATACCCCTCACTATAAAAAGGGGCATTGCTTTTACTTTCTACATACTGCATCTCCGTTACTACTTTCTAGTTTCTACGTACCGCATAGAGTTTTAGGCGAAAAAGGGATCCTCCGCCTCACTCCTCCCCTCCCTTTCCTTTTAATACAAATCCTAATAGTGCACATAGCAAACACAAAAGTCAAATCCCTTCACGACATGACTGTATTCGACTATTCGTCATATTATCATATTCACCCAGACGGAAATTTCAAAATGCTCATGGGTGTCCGCCGTAAGTGGAGTAAAAGAGATTCACACAGCCTTAGTGCCTTGTGTTACACTCGTGATAGAAAATATATACATGAGTAATCAAGATCCAAACCCACTAATTTCGTGTCGTGTCGTGTCAATTCCAGCTCTAGTTTGGTCAAGGCTTAGATGCATGGTATGTTTAACGGAATATACCTGATAAGATGAATAAGTGAGCTAGGGGGATGATCGAAGGTATTTCTTGGTATGACTAATGTATACTCCACGACCCAAGTACACCAGTCCACGTACCACTGTCATTTTCTAAACTCCAACGTTTTAGACCTTACACGACATATCGGGATGTCATGTTGGACACAACCAAAGTATATGGTACACAAGCAGCCCTATCAGTTCTTCAGACTTCCATGTTGCTAATGCCCTACAAGCCAATAATACTGAAATGGTACTTTAGTGGGTTCTATGAGCTAGAGTGACTTATGCATGCCTGGCTCTCTTTACTCCTCATGCAAATCGATTTTCCTTCAAAAATATGGCATGCTGACGGCTCCATTATTGTACATGACCATGTTAAAAGGACATGCATCACATGTCCATGCAGAAAGATCACTACCCTCATCTCAGTAGTGGTCTAAATCCCAAGTTCTTCGCACCTGCCTCCTCTCCCTTCGTCACCATTTACCCTATGTCTAAAAAGAATCCTGCCCATGGCTCTATGTAGCCTATGATAAAATCGTAGCATGAAGTGCACCGACTACTTCACAAAACCAAGAGTACCAATTCTTGGACTGCCCTCCTCTAGTACCCTAATCCAATGTGTAACACAAAAAGATGAAGTGAAGAATACTACTCATGTACTCCGTACTTACTCCTGCATATGTACCCTCTCAAAAGGCTTCAAAGTAATGACAAAAGTCGGCGCTGCCTCATTTTGCTACAGAGCAATGGCAATGCACAATCGCACACTGAGTTCAAAATGGTGGGTAGATCATGGATGAAAGGAGCTAAAATGAACCAAGTCCCACATGCATACCTGATAGGAACGTCCTCAAAGAAGAACATTCGAAATTGTCTAAACAACATACCTTGATCAGCTTGAAGAATCTTGCAGAGAACGTCTCAGGCGACAACTAAAAAGCACTCGAACCTAAGTTGTGTAAGTGAACTCATCTTGTTAACCCAGTTTCTGGCTTCAAACTTCAAGCTAAGAAAACGAAAAAATAGTTAGAGTAACAAAATCAGTTAATCATGTTTGAGTAGTCCAATTCCGAGCACTCTACTAGATCTGTGTCAACAAAACAAACAAAGAGCAAGAATTAGAACTGGACAAGCATGTGCATGTTCTAAGCTTTGTGGTCCCACGTTAAAATAAACTCCTACACAATACATGAGAAAACAGCCCAGTTGTAAACTATATTGATACAGTTACCTCATCAAAAGTCAAGAGATCGTCAAGATATATGTGGTCTTTTCATGTACACTATTACCTCAACGAACAGTGTTGCCAGCTCTAATGATATCTTTTCCTCTTACGACTGTGGTAATCATCCTGATAGTCGTCATCTGAATATCTAATTGTTCTCCCTCGTTCATGATATACGTCTTTACCACTTGGTTTTGACTTAATATCCGAACGTCGGTGTTTATGGCTGGATTTGTCTCGTCTTCGCCTTCCATCACTGCTGGAATAGCTAGGCTCCACCCCAGATCCAGAGTGGTTGTAAACGTCTCTATCAGATCTTCTCTCCTGTTCCCTCCTTGTCCTTTTAATGCCATCTTTGCGAGAGTAACGACAATATTGACTCGAATCACTGTCATTTTCTGCTACCGTTTCCTCATTTCTTCTGGAAACCGGAGGACAAATCCTGCCATCAGGCTTAGCTCTTTCTGAAGTTGTTTTACTTGATTGAGCATTCCTCAAATTACCCTCCGAGGAATGAGTTATTCTCTCCTGTCTTTTTTCATACAAGTATTTGTCATCAACTGAAGGCTCATGGCTTCTATAGTTTTCTTCTGATCTCTTAGGAAGCTTGTCACCTGAGTCATTTGGGACATGTTGCCAACCAGCATTCCGATCCCAATCAATGACTTCTTCTCTGCATTGGTGAACAGAAAGCATGTTCAGCAATCACAAAGCACACCTACTAATTTGATAAAGACTTTGTAGGAGATAGTGTATGGAAGGAAAGAAACAGTATCTGTAAACTGAAGCAGCTTCTAAAAAACATATGATAATAATCATACAAAATAATTGCTAAAGAAACGAATACTCCCTCCATTCCATTTATATTGTCCCTGTTTCACTTCGCCAGTCAAATGATGTTGACTTAAACCGATATTTGCTCACAGTATACAAGAGCTACAATTCAACTTTTAGAAAAAGATGAAATGAATTGTTATGATAATTTTTACTATGATTGATCTCTACATGTATATGAATGAATTGGCAGTCAAGTTGAAATAATTTAGCACCAAAGACTATAGATAGGACAAATTTTGTGATGGAGGTAGCAACATGCACAATAGAAACCTGAAAGCTCCACATAAGAAACTGACATATCACACGAGTGTTATCTTAACATGGAAGGAGCAGAAAGCAGATGAGAAACATCACTTAACGAAAAATTATTAAGCGTGCATGCTGAAACACATCAGAGTAAAGAAGACTAAACACAATGATTAATAAGTATGATCAAAGAAGTACCTTTCAAAGGCTTCAGCACAACTTCCTCGCTGTTTCACACAGCCCATGAACCCCATAGGGTCTGATTGACCCATTTGATGGACATTAATCCCGGAGGGTGGTGCCATGCCTCCCAATGTAAATGATCCGCTGTACCATCAACCAAATGTCAAATTTTGTTTTCTAGACTTAGCCACTGATTTTTTGCATACTAGTGACAAACCCTACTACATAAGGGTGTTTAGTAAGAGTTTGTTTGCATGGGGAAATTTGCCGTGAGAGGAAGGAGGGGGTGAGCAACGGATTCAAAATCCCCTATTTGGATAGCAAATAAGGGTGAAGAAGGGACATGGAGGGGAACATATTTGGAGGAAAATTGTATCCTTTCACCAAAGGAAATATTTGGAGGAAAACTGTATCCCCTCCCCTTCTCTTCCCCCCATTTCCTTTCCCTCTATCCCCCTCCCCTTTCTTTCCCTCCTATTTTGCTATCCAAAAAAAAACACAAAATCAATCACTCTTTTAAGGCAGAAATTAAAATCAAAGATGAACGAAGTCCCACAAGTTATACAAAAATAAATCAGAGAATAAAACAAGAAACTGGGAGCTTTGTGCCATTTCAGGTTATCTACTTTTCCTTTCAACGATTGTCAGCATCTTAATCAAATCTTGAAAGAAGTTATCACTTTGATGACCACTTTGATGACTGCTCAGAAAGTTCAATTTAATAGTCCACCAATTCTTCTATATGACAAACCCAATTCAATCAATCAGATAACGAAAGTTGTTCTCCAATAAAACTCAACTAATGAGTGGTCTATTGTCCAAAAATCTCTACCAATACCAAAAATACAATCATTCACTTAATATATTTTTAATTGGCAACTCATTAGAAATGGAAGCCCATGACACCAGCAATCTAAAAGAAATACGGCCAGAGGCTACATCTAAAGAGCTGACTTTATCCCAGATAGAACAAAGTGTTCCACCAAAACGGAAGACATTTCCAATTTAAATTGCCACAAGATAACTGATGACTTTCTTATATGAAAATGAGGTGGTAAATGGTAATCATCCTATTATCTTTGAATAGACAATGGAAATTGAATGTAGTCCAGAAGGGCATTCATGGCAGTCCAACTTATTCACTACAAGTAAGCCGTAACATATGTGACAGTATTTTTTTTTTTTTTTGAAACCAAGCGGATTATTTTGGACCATTATATAGCACAAGCTAAAGAGCAAAACCACAGCTACAAAACTCGACCAAGCAAATATATAAAAAATTGCAGTGATTACCTGGTAAAAGGATACCCACTAAACATTGGTGACGCGTATGGAGACAACCCAAATGGTGTAGCTGCAGCCATGTTGGCATTGTACAGCATCATCTCAGGACCATAAAACATGTTATAAAGGGGTCTACTGGGTGAAGGATTTCCAGGCCAATACTGAGGTGCATATGCTGGAAGTACGCCTTGAAATGGGACATTCCCTGTGTCCAAGGGTGAGAGTTTCGTCAAACATGTATACGGGGTTTACCATCAGAAGGTATTATTATTTGCATCAAATTATCTTGGTAAGCCGATAACGGCAAAAGATGCAAACCAGTTATTTAGGAGAATAGAAGCAAACACAAAAGAACATACCATTCCAATTGCCACTATGTGAACTTGCAGCAACAGGACACTCTCTAATTAAATGATCTGGAGACCCACACATGTAACATGTCCGGAAACCCTGCAAAACAGTAGCTCGGTCTTTTAGAAACAAAAAGACCTATACCAACGTCACAAAAAAGTTTTAAGTGACAGTTTGGCCAGTTGCAACTGGAAATATCATTAATTGAGATTCAATTTCAATTAGTTGACGGGATAAGAAATGTATTGATGGAAAGGGAATGAGACTTCTAAGGTGTTTTCTGACAACTGCCTCACTCAGGGAATGAGGGTTTAATAAAGTGCAACCAAAGCAAAACAACAATATCACCTTCCAGCATTTCAAATTTTCTAGTTACAAAGGCAGACAAATGAGAAGTGTAAAAACAAAGAAATTTAATATGATGCCTTCTGAAATCACAGTTAATTCCAAAGTACAGAGTCTCAATGCATTTGGCCAATACCCACTTCCAAAACCAAACTGCCATTTCGGCCTAGAAGTATTGCTGGTACAGTATATTACAACTACCGTTTCCATCACCGGAATTAGAGAAGCATGGAAACAGATAAAAATTCTCCTAATACAATGCGAAGAAGTTATCAACTACTACTACATGGACAGACACAATATTGTCATCAAGCTCAAAGCTATCAGTCTGAGATTTGAGTAGTCCACAATATTCAGAACAGAAATATCTATTAGGATATGGGTCAAGGGCATCAAAATGCTTCCCCAATTCACTAATTGAGCATGTTGCCCCGTCATTCTTAAAAGATGCATAGCAGACATAAACCTATGCTCGGTAAGGAATGTACATTGATTAAAAGATTTTAATAATCACCTTATTAAGTCTGCACGGAGTTATGAAGTTCCTTTCACCACCTGGAAGTAAAAAGAATTCTCCATATTAGAATTCGGAGCTCAAATAAAAACATCTTAACAAGCAGCTTAGTACAAGCCATAACACGTTGATGACAAAGATCGTACCTCCAGTAACACTCCCAAAAGCTTGTCCCTTCTTTATGCAAGAATTTGCTACAAAAAGAAGAGCACTCGTAAGAATTGGAATAGAGACCATTTCATCAGAAAACAAAAACCAAAAACGTAATTGGTAGTTGTCCGACTTAAGATCATTTGTTATACACAACAGTTACATGAAACTATGAAAGAATAAAATATAATCACCTTCCTCGTTTGTTCCAGCTATATTTGGCGGCTCATTCTCCCCTTCAAATTCCGTGTAATTTTCTATCACAAGAGGGTTGCATTTTGGATTACCCATTAACTTGGCGGATACTTTTATTGCAGATTGGTTTAACCGCTGATCTCTTGGTGGAACATTTCCAGCATACGACAGCTCCTTCATTTGAATTCCAGATTCGCCATCTGTAAACATTATTTATATGGTTACCTATGGTTGCATTAAGAAGCTTAATAAAATAAAGGCAACAATGTCACATGTCCCACAGTACCTGGTGCATATCTGTCAAGATTTTTCTCCGAGACATTGTGTGACTGAGATTCCAGAAACCGGTTGGTTGTTTGTCTAAGTGAAATATTTGGAAGTAAATCTTCCGGTTTACATTTTGTAGAAAAACACATAGGACACCTGGAGTTCTTAACCAACGCTAGACGAATACCTGTAAATAAAAATTTACAGCAGAGAGAAAAAACCATATCATAAGAAAATAGAATTTTAGAGCAAGCATGAATTGCTAATGATTCAATGTGATACATATTTCCACTTATTCTTAAGCAGTCGAGCCTGGACAAACTTAAAAGGATGAGATACAAGGGCTTGGCTCTCCGAAGGGGGGACAAATTTCAAAGCCATATGTGTGATCGTTCGCTTAGACATGTATTAGCAAATTCAAATTTTATAGATAAATGGTTCCCCCTGCCAGTTGTCCAGTTCCAGTTTCCACAGTCGAATTGACTGATTTGTAGGGTTTATAAATTCTGAGATGATATATTTTTTCAACTTGATAGTTGTTTTAACTTTCAAGGATGTGAGGAAATAAATTAGCTGAGCTTACTGATCCAACACCAAATACATCGAGTGGACAAGCTTAAAAGGAAAACTCACACTTTTCACAGAAGCTATACTGACAACATGGTATCATGACAGCCTCTTTGAAATAGGTTGTGCATAAGGAACACTTCAATTCTGATGGCATATGACAGTCCTCTAGGTCTGGTTGTTTTTCAGCTATGGTTCTGCATCCATAAACAATCATTGAGAAACTCATGATATAAGAAATCTTCAGGTTGACTTTCTTATTATCTGGTTGAAGTTTTACCTGTGAAACTTTGTTTGCCCCTTGATTATGGGTATATGCTGCAGCTCTACTGTGCTTCCCTCATAGGCACAATAGTCTGGCAAAATGCATAAGGATTCAAAATTAAGAATGGAAGATGCTAATTTCGTGAAGATATACAAGATTCACAACCAACCTTTCGGATCAAACCGAGTAGGGGGAGTCCCATCAAGCTTTTCAGCCGTCACTGGTAGTTTCTCAAAACATCTGTATAAACAGCATCGCTTTAAGTGAGCTGTTGAGAAAATATCCATCTAGAAACAGATGCATCACTTTAAGTGAGTTGTTGATGTGCCTATAAGAAAGGGACAAGAGGTACAAAAATATGCATGCAAGGCCACTAGCTTATCGACTGCAAAGGCGTGTGACAGAATACTTATAGTATCATACAAACAGACTGTGAGTGTCTAAGTGGCAGCTGGCTCATCAAAGCGCATAAATTAAATACTTCTTCCCATCCAATCAAACCTTACATTCGGTTTTGCGCAAGTTTTAATAAAGTGTGTAAGAAATAAGGGTATTATTGGAAAATCAGTCTTATGAACACCCCAAATTAAGGTGAGTAGATTTTGTGTGAGGTGGAAGAATATAAAGATTATATGGTAAAGACGTAAAATCTTTTACCAAAAGGGGTGTAACGTTTGGATTGGATGGGTGGGATACCTTTCAAGAGAAGAATAATCATTTTTCTCATTCATGTTGGATGGCAGTTTTGACAAGTTTGCATCAGGAAGTGGACACAAGTCAGCTGCATAATCATCACAATCATTAACTGCAAAATCCTGCAGAGCATTAAAAAAACAGAATGACATAAATACGCCAGGAAAAATCTATCCAATAGAAGTTCTAGATAAATTACTAATGGATGACATCAAAGAGTTTACGAAACATAAGAAAGGAAAAAACAAAGACCCGTCTAGACAACACAGAAGAGATCTCAGTCCATACAAAATTTCTGAACTTTCAAATTCGTGCAATGAACAAAAACAGGAACATGTGTGTAGCGATCATTTGCGAGATTTAATTAAGATGGCTGCAAATTCAGCAGGGACATGATATTCATCACCTTTAATGAACAACCATGAGTCCATGAACACGAAATAACGTTGTTTGTGATGTAAAGTTGTGTTGTTATGCTGTCTAATTTTGCCCGACATGATAGATTGCATTGGCATCTAATTTAGCAACCAGGCTAGGGTCAAAACCAATGGCCATTCAAATGAGATAAAGCACCATTGTCATCGTGTTAGATGATTCATTCCCTTCCTCATTGTGGAATTGTTGTCATTGCTTGATCTTAAACTATATTTTCAAAAATAGCACTCGTACCAAACATCAGCTGCAATCCAGCGAAAAACCTTGACCATTAATTTCGGCCACACTAATTGCAAATTTTCTAGGACTTAGCTGTGATGTTTCAACAACATTATAAAACAATATTGATGCCACAAGGCAGATCATCAATATTACCATGAGTACTTAAACTCAGGGTAGATGTTAAAAGAAATGTCCCCTATACCGAGGGATATGTGCTTCGCTCTTTGGTTTTGAAACGATAATGCTCAACACCTCAACCAAAGAAGTGAAATTAAGGTAAAAAGAACTTGACAATGCTGTTACAATATCAGGATAATAATAAATAGGATGAGACATCAAATATGGAAAGGGTAGAGATATTTAATATACCAGAACAGGAGACTCAGCAACATTTACATAATCAGCATCCCTACTGCCAGCGTGACCAGCTAAAACATCAGATTCCCTGCAGCGACTTATTTAATACGGAGTATTAGATACTAACAAACAAGTCATAGACAAACTGCTTTTCAAAGTGAATAATCTAGGCACACTATTTGATAACCAGTTTCCAGACTTTTGAATGCAAACAGAGCATGCTATGGCACAAAATCATAATAGTCTTCGACAACCTAAAAGAGAAATTGTAATTTTAAAATAAGAAAAAGATGTTCACCAAGCATTTGCAAGTAACTGATTTTCTCCCTCTTTCGGAGTCTTTTCTATTTAACTTGTGCCACGCTATGTGTGAATAATGTTGGCAAAAAAAATTACCATCCATGTTCAAAACAGCCCCTGCAATTGCAGGAAGTAGGCTGCTCCACCTCAAAGCTCTATAGGGAAACAAAGATCATACCGACAACGGCTATGATGATGAACTATGATAGTCAATGAAGAATTCATCACAAGTTTTCATTCAATGTAGAAGAATATAACAAACTGAAGGATACTCACGAGAATGTTCAGACTAAAGTAAAATGCAAATCAATAGTATCCAAAGAGGGAAAACAGCAGCATAAACTCCTTTCGTCCTGAAGGAATAGAATGCTAGTATACCACAAATAAGGAGAAGAGAAACATTCTCCCAAATTCAGAACAAATCTTGTAAAAGTGAGACAACAGTCTTTCCCCGAGTTCAAGGACCCTATAAACTTGGCATACACAACTACAAACATTCACAGTGGAGATAAGTAAGAGGTTAACCAGAAAAATTATCACGGATTGACCCGCAGAGCAAGGATTAAGCGGATAAACTATACGGAGCAGTCGCTACACTTGGTAAGTGACCGAAACAATAATAAGAAATAAAAGGCAATAACCTGAAGAGACTATCGTTACTACATTTGGTGGTTAAGCTTAAGCCCAAAAAAAAAACATAATGGAAGTATTCATTCACAAACTTAATAATCTACTCAAAATGTTTTCTCAAGTCAAATACAAGTAATGGTGTTGGAGTCGAGATCGTTATTATCACAGAATAATAGACCCCTACGACAATGGTAAACTTTTGCTGACTCTGTAACCTCTTCAAGTCTCCATCAAAGGTAAGACCATTACCGAATCTTGGTCTGAAAAATCCGACGTGAAACATCAATTTCAGCTTCATATCACAAATAACCTCGTTTAGACGGACAGAAGGTCTCACATTGTAATTCACAGGTATAAGCAAGCAATCTACTCTTCCAAGCTCAGAAGGTCTCACATTGTAACCCCACAGTTCGAGCATACACCGATTGCACTAATACTGCATACCATAAATAAGCGCACATATATAGACACAATAATCAAACCAATAGCCCTAATACAGCATACCATAAAGGCAAATAAGCATCAGTAACATCTATCTGGTCATAATAACGGAATCACAAGAACATATAATCAAGAAATATAAACGCAAGTCAAAGACCAAAACTCAAATACACATCAAGAACTGATCAACAAACACACAATTGAATGTTTTAGTCACCTTAACAACGGAGATGATTTCGCCGGAACTCGCTTGATGATCACACTAGAACCGCTAGCAATTTGAGTGTTTTCATCCGTGAATTCTGCGTGAATTGAACACAAAAATTACCAAGAAAAGTAAATTACTCGTAAATTGAACAAGTACAAAAATTGAACAATGATAGTAAACCTGTGCCGGAGAGAGAATCGGAGAAGACAAGGTCGAAATCGTGAGAAAGATTAAGATGCTTCTTCAATACAATTTTCGATTTAAGATCGCGAATTGAGATTGTTGATTGTTGTCCGATTTCAACAGTGTCGAAATTTGGTGAGCTTCTAAATTTAAAGCGAATTGCCATGGCGGAATTGTACTCGCTCAATGCAAAGAAACTGCCAAACGGATACAGTAATTAGGGATTACGGGTGTGGATTGTAGATTTGAGGCGAATATGAGTGCGGGGATTGATTTTCTTTTGTTCGTTGGAGTTTGGAAGGGCGTATGGTTTTTTTACGTATACAATAGACGATACAATATGAATAATTAGATGTATCCTAAATTCAATGATAATATTTTATATCTTTATACTAGGATTAGTGTTTTGCGATTGATAAGGGGGTGGGGTCCAAATAGTATCTCGGCTATCCGCAACTTCTTATAATTTTTTTTATAAAAAATATTAAAAAATAATACTCCAATAATAAGGTGATAGACCGTAGACATCGTTTTGCTTAACGGGCATGACAATGAGTAGATTATACAGCCATTTGTACATAGCTCTATCTATGTACAACTAGGGATGGCAACGGGTCGGGTCCACCCGGACCCGAAGTTTCAACCCTAGACCCAGACCCGACCCGGACCCGAACGGGTCCAAAATTGTTAGACCCATACCCGAACCGGCCGGGTCTGGACTGGATCCGGGTCTACCCACGGGTCCGCCTTATTTATTACGTTGTTGTATTATTCATTGTTTCGATGGAAATTTCGTAGAAAAATTCAAACTTAATTTCCGAAAAAAACTATGTAATGTCTTGAGTCATCCTTACGCATAAGATCTTAAAAAAGTGTTTACAAACCACGCATAAAAATGATAAAAAAAATGTTTACAAGTCTCACAATACAACCGGAACGTCTCACAAAATATAACACAAAAGTCGTCTTAAAAACATTCGTCACGAAGTAATTCATTAAAAAACATATTAAGTGATACTCTACATGAGTCACTCTTTGGTATGTTTAATGAATTAAAATTTTAATTTATTTTTTTGGAACGGGTCCACGGGTCTACGGGTCGGGTCCGGGTCCCAAACTTCAGACCCGTACCCGTACCCAAATCTTTTGGGGAGGACCCAGACCCGACCCATGCTCATCGGGTCTGGAAAATTTAGACCCAAACCCGACCCATTCGGGTCCGACCCGCCGGGTCTGGGTCGGGTCTTAGACCCACTGCCGTCCCTATGTACAAGTGGTTTTATGATTTTGAGTGTTATCGTAAAGTTTTCGAGTTTCGTTGTGAACTATTAAAACTTTAGTGCAAATTTGACGAGCTAAGTCAAATAAATGTTTGAGCTCAAAAACTTACCACTTAGCTAAAAAACTTGTATAAGCTCAGTAAACTTTGAGGTGGTTATACATACAACTGGTGATACAGTATAATATTATTTTTCCATGATCGACCTCTACGTCTTGCGGATTAGTTGTTATCTTCGTGGGACAGAGGGCTTGATTTGTGTACTCATCTGACTGGATCTTCTCCCTTGACCCAATTCGGGATGACTGATTTTGTGCTTTGTGACGTGGTGGTCAATGATGCTCGGCGTAAAAATGCTAAGTATAAAACTCGAGTACGTTGATTGGTTATGATTTCTTATCTTCCTCTTTTCTCTTCTCTAGGCGAGTTAGATACAAAGGTTGTTGCTTTGCTACATTGTATTCGGAAATTCGCTAGTATGACTTAAGATGTCGGACCTCGCGTTGTTGCTGACATTTTTATTGGGATTAGTTTTTCTATTGCTAAATGAGACGGGGCCAACTAGTATCTCAGATATTCACTAAGTATTTTGTTTCAAACTTAATACTCCGTATACGAAAAAATGATTAACTAACTAACCTAAAGTCTAGTTTTTCATCCTCTTTCTCCTAAAAAAAACCCTACTTTTCCTTCTCAATTTGGGGCCTCCATCGATAATTAATCGATGGTACCCCAAAAATTGTTTTAATCTCAATTATTAGTTAACAAATCTTATTCAATAAAAGTCTCTCTTTTATGAGAGTTGTTTTCGTCCTTTAATTCAAGGTTTTTTCCTTTATTTCGAGGTTTCAATCATTTACATTAGTATAGGGCTTAAATTTCAAGAACTATGTGCAAGATCATGAGAGCAATGGAATCCCTACGTACGGCGATACAATTGAGGTCAGATCTCGGTCTACTATTTGTCAAAATGGAGAAAGTTCATCATCATGGAGGCTATTTCATCACATCTATAGATTCCTTCGCGAAAGGCTGCGTCAATAAACAGCGATATATAGAAGGCTATGCAGAAGCGCATTATTCTAATAGTGATCTTTGTATGCCGGATGACTTATTATTAATGATATTGATCTTCACTTCAAAAAAAAAAAAAACTTAATACTCCGTATAAGTTAGGTTTATAATAATAAAAAATTACTGTAAAAAATAATACTCTATACTCCGTAAAATAGAAGAAATGTACGAGTAGTAATTAATTACTTGCAATATGAGTATTGCTTTCTAAATTTATATGGGCAGAAATTATAAAAGGTAAACCAAATAAAAATTGAACCGAATTACTAACCAAATAAAAATGACTCACCGAATTAAGCGGTACATCTTGCCCTAATTCACTGGAATCAATTCGAATCTGTCTCCCAATTTTTACGAGTACTTTTTAGTAATCTCACTAACCCTAAAGTCAATCACTGCAAATTCCACCACTCCCATCTCAACGGTCTTGCCGTCGCTGATGCTTCCTCCGATTTCACTCTAAACCATCCATCACAGTTTTACCCCTCCCAGGTACAGATTTTTGCTGCATTTTTTATATAAAATCTACCGTAGTTCTTCCATCAATTGCATCTTTTCTTCAATTATAATTTCATCCATTGACAAACTGAAGCGTCCTGACTCAGATTTCGTATCCATACCCGTGTCGAGTTTGATGATTTGATTAACTTTGTTGCTGCTAGGTTTTCCGTTTGGATTATGATTACTTATCCTAAATTAAAGATATGATTTTGATTTTGTTTATATTCCTCTTGAGCTAGAAGTTGGTGATGGCTATGAGAGCACTTTCGCTTATCCGCAAGACTTGCCATATCGACTCTTACACCAGTAGTATTAAGCATAGCATATCATCGATTGCTTCTCGATATGCGTCGACGTTGATGAGCAGTAGCAGTAGCGATAAATCACTCGGGTCTGGGATTCCATGGAGAAGTTTGACTACTTGCAGTTCGGGTGTGGGGTCGATTGTGGGTCAGTCACAGTATCAATCTTGTTTGCCATTAGGTTGTGCTCAAAGGTCGTATTCTACTTCAGGAGGGATGGTCCCTAATATGAGGCTCAGATTCCAGAAGCAGAGAAGAAATAGAGGAGATATTAAGGGAGCAGTAGATAATCATATTTCGTTTGGGAAATACGGTCTTGAAACACTTGAACAAGCTTGGATAACGACTAAGCAGATAACAGCAGGGCAGCTAGCCATCAAAAGAAACATGAAAGGGGGGAAATTGTTTCTGCGTGTATTCCCACACAAGCCGATTTCTCTAAAACCTGCTGAAACTCGTATGGGGAGGGGGAAAGGAGGCGTTGCATTTTGGGTTGCCAGTGTGAAAGCTGGCAGAATATTGTTTGAAATAGACGGTGTGCCAGAAAGTGTAGCTCGTCGGGCTATAGCAGTTGCAGCATCCAAAATGCCTATCAAGACCAGATTCGTCAAGTCATTGGGATGATAACATCCAAGTAAGGGATGAACTTCTCATGTTTTTCTTGTTTTCAGATAATTGCATACGGATTGGCAAAGGATTTGGGTTGGTTTTCTTTGTTGATTTTTACTACTTTTGAGCACATTACCTCCTCTTGTACCATCTCTTTCGGCAGGTGTGTCGGGTCTATTTTAAAATAAGCAACTTGGTATTTTGCTTCTATGATACTACTCGTATGCAAAATCGCATGTTTTGTTACCAAATTCTGTCTTAGGGAAAGACACACGAGTATAATTTATACTCAGTACAATAATTGACACAAAACATAAATTTATTTGTCTGATGAAAATTTATTGTTGTGATTATTTGTAGGTTTTTTTTATAGTGCACACCGATTAGGTACACCGAGTATACTTGTTGCTTAGTACTGTATTTTAAATCTAGAATCAAATGTAAGACCTAGTATACTTGTTGCTTACTACCTTCGAACACTTAAAATTGAGAAAAAAACTAACTACTCTGTATAATCTTGCGATGGGATTTGTGAAGTTGAATGGAATTGCAATGTGTAGTTGTTGTTCTTGAGTTTATTATAACAACTTTATTTTTATGACCACCTTTCTATCACTCTATTTAGCTTGGATTCATCTAAAAACTGTGTAAAGTTCTCCATTGTAAGTAAAAGTATCCAGTTTGTAAAGATTGTCTGAAGATGACATGAAAAGGAAGAAATTTACTTAGAATTTGGCTATTCTAAATTGTTAATTGCTCTAGGTTGTTATCTTATCATATACACCTAATTTCTTTTGGTCAAATCTGGGTGAATAATATGCTTAACTACTGGAGTAACTACTTTCTCCGTTTCTTTGGTAATATTGCCAATATCCCATTTTTTAAAGATTTGTGATGAGATTTTTAACAGGACTCAGGAGTTCCAAAGAAACGAAGAGAGTAGTATGGTAAAAATTATGAGATTTTTAATTAGAACTCAGGAGTTCCAAAGAAACGAAGAGAGTAGTATGGTAAAAATTACGAGGTGTTCTGTATTTTTTTTCTTTGTGAAAACTCCTAAAGCGATTTATAAAATCGAAAGGGGGCGTAATATACTCATAGGATCCCCTCTTTGACGGATATTAACGAGTCAATTATCTAGCATTTAGGTGGACAAAGACAAAACATTGTTCTTTTTGAGACTATCTATTTTTGTCTTTTTTTTTCTCTATCAAAATGGATGGTAGTTGAACCATTTTTTAGAACAAGTTCAATAATGATTTAGCTTAAAGACTTGTTTACAATTTTAAGAAATTGCAAAGTTAATTTTCAACCCTTAAATTTCTTGTAAACGGAGCGATCTTTGTACCGCTCTCCGTTCGTGCTTCACACTTTAAGTTGGACTTATTCATACACAAATTAATGAACATCATACTAAGTTCGCAATAAAAATTAGCACCATAAACACAAAACATGATGTCAGGTGCTCCGTAATATATAAGTACAAAAAAAACTCCTAAACCAGTGACAGGTTTGTGCTCACTAAACCTAAAAAAATTGGCGGGGGGAGTTTCTTTTTTATTTTCATGAATTTCGTATTTCCAAAACTTGTCGTTCCTAATGACGGGTTTACTCCGTGCCAAATCGATTGTTCCTCCGAATCTAACTTAGCCCACTTTGTTAATTACGAGTATTTGCTTTTACTACCTAAAACTTTGTAAATACGACTATATGAGCCTACGAGGCCTTAATATAGGTATAAAATAACATGGAAAAATTGCTATCCAAAATTTATGTTTACTTATCCCGACTATTGGTTTACAACTTCTGATATGTGCAAACTAGTCGAAGACAAATTATAGGACTCGCTCTATGCATTTGCAACTAGACGCATGTTTGGTTGAAAAATAAAATAAAAAATAAGCAAGGCGGTGGACAAAAAGAAAGACCATAGATAGACGCGGCTAAATACCAATTAAATCCATGGGTTGGCAATATTTGGCATACCAAATCCGCGTGACATACAATATCATTCTTCACTGAGCTGTTGTTCACTCCCAATGCGGATGCCCCCCACATTCCAGCTTGCTACTACTCCACTCCAATTTGCCCACGACCCTTCCTTATCCACCCTATATATACCCTTCTCTTCCTTACCAAATCACTCATCACTCATCACTCATCACTCTATCACCCAACTCAATACACAACTATCAACTTCACATATTCATATATATGATCATGGCAGCCTCATTACTGTCAACTTCAATTGTCCTAGTCCTAGTCCTAGCCAGTTTGTTGGTTGCAACCCAAGCCAACCTCTACAACGACTTTGATATCACATTCGGGGAGGGTCGAGCTAGGATACTCGACAATGGTCAAGATCTCACCCTTTCCCTTGACCACTACTCCGGCTCCGGTTTCAAGTCTAAAAACGAGTACCTGTTCGGTAAGATTGATATGCAAATCAAACTGGTGCCCGGTAACTCGGCCGGCAGTGTCACTACTTACTACCTCTCCTCCACCGGCTCTTCCCACGACGAGATAGACTTCGAGTTTCTAGGTAACGTGACGGGTCAGCCTTACACTCTCCACACCAATGTGTTCGCCCAAGGGAAAGGCAACCGCGAACAACAATTCCACCTGTGGTTCGACCCCACTCTCGATTTCCATACATATACGATCCTTTGGAATCCCCACAGAATTGTGTTTTCTGTCGACGGGATTCCGATCAGGGAGTTCAACAACATGGAGTCGAAGGGAGTGTCGTTCCCTAAGGAGCAGCCCATGAGAGTCTACTCCAGCTTGTGGAATGCTGATGATTGGGCCACACAGGGCGGTCGGGTTAAGGCCGATTGGTCTCAGGCTCCTTTCACTGCCTCTTTCAAGGCCTACAAGGCCGACGCCTGCGTTTGGGCTTCCGGTTCTTCGTCCTGTGGGCCGGTTTCATCTCCTAATACCTCCGGTTCCGGCTCCGACTGGTTGACCCAAGAGCTGGATTCAGCGAGCGTAGAGAGAATGAATTGGGTACAAAGGAATTATATGATATACAACTATTGTGCTGACGTTAAGAGGTTCCCTCAGGGCCTCCCCACAGAATGCACAACTACCACTACCTCCTAGTACCTGAGCCATTTCATCAGCTCGTTTCTTATGATCACTTCATTCTTTATTCTTTAATTCTTTCTAGTAACTAGCTAGTAAGTGCTCCCTAGTTCATACCACGAATTATTGATGTAATTCAACTTTGTAATGGAGTATATATTATATGGACGATATGATGGTACGTACTGAAATTCAGTGTTGGCTATGCAGTCTAGTATTTGAGTTAATTCCGACTTAATTAGCTAGGATTCGAGACTTTGGATCAATAAAAACATGTAAATTGCTGATTATATGCCACACTAATGTACCACCTAAAGAATGAACAAGTAGAAGAAGAAGCTGAGGGACAAGTAGACAAGGGATGTGTTGAAATGAAGAAGCTAAGGATGGAGCTAAACGGCGAGGCGCCACAATGAATCATCCTGACGAAATACTACTGATTAAACAATCCTGGTGTGAACAAAAGTAAAAGAAGATCAGAGTAAGGCAAATGGATTGCACGGGTCACGTATTGAAATGAAAATGAAAAAAAGATTCTCGTAGAAGTAGAATTCTAGAACAATGACATAATAAATTTAGTATTGTAAACATAATTGAGCTAGCTAGCTTAGCTTGATGATGCATACAACCTTAATTAAGGTTTTGGGAATCATCGAGTGGGAAATAGCAGATTTGGTTATCATTAATTGTCCAACCCCCCCGGCCCGTACGTTGCAGTGACAAATTACCACCTACAATCTCAGGAGATGCTAGCTACTTTTCTTTCCTGAATGTGAATGACTTGACCAATTTTGTTTCTTGTTAAAGATGGATATTTCTTAGATAATTCAACTGAGTCTTGCTTGTTTTTTTAAAAGAGTTTGACATCCTCTAGAATTGTTACGAGTACAATATAATATAATATAATGAATCTATCTTTTGAGTTTGGTAATTGGTAGTCTTAATCCTTCAATATATATCGCCATCTAACTCATAGTAGTAGCTTTCTACTTAAGGCAATGTTTTACTGTCACTCGTGGTAAGAATTAAAGAGAAGAGGGTCGATTATACTGTACTACTTTCCAAACTAGTACTAGTATTTCCACCACATTCCACCTTTTTTCAATGCTTAATTAGAACTGTATGGTATAAAATGAAAGTCGAGAAATATGCGAGGTAGGTCACAATTAATAAGAATTGGAATAAATCAAAAGGTCCAAAAGGGGATAATGTGAATCTTTCAGAGAAATGCAGTATTTAAGGGTCAACCATTTAGTCAGCTTGGTAAAATGGTCATGGTCATGAAAATTGAGTAATTGACAGAGGAACTAGCGAACTATATTTAGGCAGGCGGCAGGCCCAACACAAGCGAGTCAAAATTGTCCACAAATCGTATCGTTGGTTTGACTCAAGTTTGCAAATGACCAACTCTACTCGAAAATTAATTTACTAGGCATTTAGTAGTCAACAATCGGCATTTCAAATGGACCTTTATAGTCATATTTACAAATCACCTACAGTATCATTCTATACGTTATACGTACGTTTTAACTCATTCACAAATCGAAATCTTGAACTCATGATCAAAAGTTGGAAATACTACGTAATTATGAATGAGTGGTTTCAAGGCACAAATTCCAGTAGTTGGAGCCCCAACCTGTATATTACATTGGGCAGGGGTATGCCAGGAACCCGGAAACTTCATGGGCGGACTTTGGAGGCGTTGAGGCTTCGCAAGAGTAATAGGACTGTCATGAGGTGGAATACACCCACTGTTAGAGGAATGATACAGCAAGTCACATCATCATCATTCATCATGCTACTTTTCACTGCTTCCAGTTAGTCGCCTTTTCTGTTTGGGCGGATTTTATAACATCTGTTTTCTTAATACAGGTTAAAAGGTTGGTTGTGGTGGAGAGTGGAGACGGAAGAGATGTATAATGCTCGGAAGGAGAATGATGCAAAGCATAGAGCGTTACGTCCTCCACTACTCCTGCTCCTGCTCCTGCTCCTGCTCCTGCTTCTGCCTTAGTGATATTGTTTTAAGAGTTATTTTTGATGTGAATCTTCTGCGAGTGAAGTTGCTTTGGAATACGGATATATCATAACAACAATAGTTTCTGCATTGTAGAAAGAGTACAATTAATTTGGAACAGCGTAAATGAAATGAGGCAAATAAAAGGTATGGATGTCTTTACAAATGAGGCAAATGTAAGTGAATTGTGGAAAGAGTACAGGTTTAGAATACATGATTAACTTGGTGTCCTACAATCCATAGTTTTTTCCCTAATAAATCTAATCTATTGAGATGCTTGATGGATTGTTGTTACATTTGACCCAAAATATATTAGGTTGCTGAATCCGTTTAAATTGCGTGATTGTTTGTTGTCAACCTAACTTGGTTTTGTTTTCCAGTGTAGGTATTATTGAAGAACAGATCATTCGTAAGTGAAGATTTTGAGTACAACCAAATAACTCACTCACTTTTGGGGCAGTTTTCACAGAAGCATTGTACTCCCTTGAATTTTAAATTGTGGCATCGTTTAACTTTGCAGTTTTTCTCATAATATTAGTGTTATAGTACCTGTTCAAAAACTATGATACTGTCAATTTTGATTATTTTTCTCATAATATTAGTGTTATAGTACCTGTTCAAAAACTATGATGGCGTTTCACTGTCAATTTTGATTATTTTTCTCATAATATTAGTGTACAGGTTTGAAACCTATGACGGCATTTCAGTCAATTTAGATCATTGCTGCCAATAACAATAAAATATCTGCTAACTTCCCCTCTAAATTCAATCAATTAACCTAAAATCCAACAAACTAGGACACTGAGCAATTACATAGCTATAGCTAATCAACTGGTTGCAGGGGAGAGGGTGTTTGCAGAGGAGAGTCGAAGTGAGGATGAGTGTTGCAGGGGAGAGAGGTGCAGGGGTCCGTGAGGAAGAGGAGGAGGCTGACAGAGGAGCGCGGTGGTCTGGTGAGTAGAGTGATAAGAGAGGTGGTGTTACGGTTGAACTTTCGTGGCAGTGGCTGTGATTTAGATTAAAGAAAAGCGAAGCGAGGTGTTTACGAAAAATGAGGTGAAAATAGAAACGGTAAATTTAAAAAAGATGGGCATGATCAGTGAAAAAAATGAGTATGATTTATTTAGCTACAACCATATCAGGTCGTGTCGAGTTTTTGTTACAGGTAGATCACGAATCCCTCAAACCAAATCCGAACCAATAAAGTTGTGTTGTACTGTATTCATTTTGATCGACTTACATAAATGGTTCATCTAACCCATTAGTTTGTGTCGGATTCATGTCGTGTTTTTGTGTCATGTAACTTGCCCGTGGCTAAGTCAATTACCTACCTCACACAATACCGAATGAAAAAAACTCTTAACATTTAGGTTGCTCTATTCATAATACAATGCATTGAAATTCTGTTGATAATTCCACGGCTGGACCTTGGAAGCAACTCCATGGAAGAGTAATTTCGCACCGTGGAGTTCCTCGCATCTGCAATATGTTGTCCACTGATCTCACTCAGATTTTTTGGACATCCTTCAGATTACAAATGTTTCAATCAAAATTATTAATCCACGTTGAAAAACTTGCGAGCGACAGAATATTTTATGTACCCCTGAACTCGGTTATTGCAGCAAAGTACGATCACATTGTAGCAGCCACTCCTTTCAAATGCAATTACCCTCTCCTAGAAAAGACGGACCAGGGCACTTGGGCTTGACGGGAGGAAGTATTTCAACACTCTGAAGCATGGTTACCTGATCTCCGCACGTATCCGGCAAATTGTGCATCAAAAGGAGCGATTTCTATCATGTTACTTGCTAAAAATACACATATCACGTACTCTAGAGCGAATTGCAAATAGCCAAGGGCATATTCATAGCGACTCTGGTAACCACGCTCTGAAGTAAAGATCCAAAGCAGAAAATGGGAAAGCTCGTACTATGCACAACTAGCAAGTAGCAACTAACGAGCCATGGGGAGAAGAAGAAAGAATAAGCAGCTGGACAAAGAGCTACTAAGACACAACACTTGGCACGACAAACAATCATCATAGAGTAACAAACAAACACGTTTAGCAATCAATACATCCGCGTATCCGAATTGGAAGTAGTCTTGAATATGTACCGTTTTCATAGGTTAGAACAAAGTTACACGTTTTCAAAATGGTTGTAAGTTCAGTTCATACAGCTAAGCTCCATCAGAAAGAGTTCTCTTCGTGGTGCTGATATAAAGAACTGCATTTGAAAAAAAAAAAAAGGCAGTCATTTCAGCAACATCATTTCAAATAATGCATACTTGTGTAAGAAATTTTGCACGAGTATTATTGTAGGAGTATAATGTAATGTCATTTAACCAAATACCCCAAAGAAAAAAAAATACCCCAAAGATGTTTCTTACTAATCCGTATAAGTTATTTGAAAAGAGCATTTGAGTAAACAACATGCAGTTTTGCAATATCTTAATGAGTCATTTTAGAAGAGACTTCTTGACCAAGTAAATAACGACAAATAATTTCCAGTAAATACCATTGTTCCCGCGGATGAATGCATCACCATACTTGTTCTTTAGCTGCCCATTAACGTACTCTTCTGTTTGCTCCATGGCAATGTTCATGTAGCCATCAAGGCATGCTAAAATGCCTGCGAACATCAACAGATCAGAATCACTTATACTGCCAAGGTACACTCCCTAACTAAAATGAAAGTGATAATTGACCTTGGAACATTTTTAATTGAATATGTAACTAACTCAAACTTATACCTTTACTAAAAATATTCTAAATCCTATTAAATGATTTAAAATAGAGCAAGTCAGGTATAGTTATTAACTAATTATCCTCTTCACAAGCAAATGAAAACCTGGTTTGAAATGTTGATGAGTTTGTTGCTTTGGTCACATAGACATTCTCTGATCATTATATACTCACTCCTATCAAATCCATTCTGCTTTCTATTCACGACTTAATGCGCAAAATTTAAGGAAAAAAATGCTGGAACACTCCATTACTTTAAGCGAAGAGGCATAAAACTGAAACCTAATACTTTATTTTATTTCATCAATTCCTCATCAATGTTACTGCAGTTAGCCAACACTGCCACCTATAGTGTCACTATCTACATTGGCAGAACCGCCAGCTGTCACAGGCTCAATAAGCTTCAATGGCATAGTTTGATTTGCAAAACTGTCTCTATTTATTTTTTTGGTAGATCTGAGGATCTAACTTCAAAAGTCTAGAACTAAGGGGAATAGACCCTTGAAGAGAGATAACAAGTTGAAGGAGAGCACGGTCTAATGAGTCTGTTGACGTGGGTGGCATCAGCTGTCAAGTGGGTGGCGTACTGCTGTGAGTTGGTGGTGTCAGGAGGAGGTGTGAGACAGTGATAGTGCGACATGATAGTGTGGCTAGAGTGGTCTGGTGAAGATTCACCGCAGGTGAAGGGCTTGGTGGTGGTGACAAGTTAAGGGTGTTGCAAGAGGTGGAGGGTTTGAGACTGAGTGGTGGTGACTGGCGAGTCCGGTGACAAACTGAGTGGATGAGAAATGGTTAAGGGTGTAGCAGAAGGTCTTAGAAGTGTTGTTACGGTAACCTAGTTGACTTAGTGGGGAATAGGGACAAGTTCAACTTTAATGCACCAACAAAGATTAGGCCCATTAGGGACAAGTGCACCAACTTTTAGGTGAATCACAGTGAAGCCTAGGTTAAGCAGTTGAACATTAAGGAACTACAGTCAGTAGTTATACATGAAAGTTTAGGTAAAAAGAATCAGCTACAAAGGCCCTAGAAAACCCGACATGCCAAACAAAATCAACAGATTATGTTGAAGAGCTACAATAAATCTTAAATCGCATGTGACTATGTGAGCAACCCGCAATGATTAAAGAGAAACGAATCGATCAATGATTAAAGAGGAAAGAATCATCGATCAACTAGCAGTTGGTTTTGGAATAAAACTTCATTTAGGTTTACTCAGTGAACTCTTTGTCCTTGTAGAGATGGCTATTTTCTGTTTTATGGCCTTCATTTCAAGCCCAGTTATATACTCCCTCTGTTCCATTTGATTGTTTGCATTTGCTTTTTGGGTACTATTCATAGGTGAGTGAAATCGTCAATGTAACTTCTAATATATAAGATAAAATATAATCATGTACGATTTTATTTAAATTGTGTAATCGAGTACGTTATAAATATCAAATTTTTATAATTTTTAAAAATACGTAACTAAAGATACAAAAGAAAAGTGTGAAAAAGCAAATGTAAACAGTCAAATGGAACGGAGGGAGTACTATACAGAGGCAACTGGCAAATTTCATCTGACATCCGCCAAAAGGATTACTGGATTACCTATATACGTGCTCTCTAGTATCTATCCACAAAGCACTAATGTTTAACGCTAAGATGATTCCAAAATGAAGCGGCTTTCTTTTGATACCCACCACCAGCCACTAAGTACGTTAACAAATTCACTAACTCCAAAAACATTTCATGTTAAGATCAGGGGTTAAGAAGTTTTAGTAGCAGCAGTAGCAAGGTATTTTTCGTGAAACCCAAATCTATTCACAAAAGATCCTTTAACTGAAAAAAGTGACAAGTATTCAAACGCTCACAAAAGTTTCACATTCACTATTCACAAAATGTGCAACTCCACAATCCATTTGATGACAGCAAAGTATGGCAAAGGATTTCAAATATATATGAGCTGACCGGAAACAGGCTCTCAACACTTCATCACTAAAGTGTGATGAGCTCAAGATACCATTCAACCATCAACAATAGCACTTACTAAATCCATAGACACATTCTTCGAGCAACTCCGTGAATATATCAAAACCAATGATTGAAGTACAAGGGCTAGAAGGCAGCAGTAGTCACCTCGAGTAGTCGAAAAATCAAAACTTTTAATTAGATATATTGAATTGATTTCTTCCATGTTGAACATATTACATTATGCATTTTTCTCTCTAACAAAAAAAAGAAAAAAAGGGTAAAGATGAGGGATTACCTCTATAATCAACACCAGAATTGAGCTTGACGACAACAGGACGCCCTCTAATTGATTTAAGAAAATCAGTGGGTGTCTTCGTGTTACCTAAAGCCTTCTCGCCTCCAGTACTCATCCCTTAAATCTCAATCTAACAAACTGTGAAACATAAATAAAATCAAATTTCAAAAAATTAGGGTTCTTGGGAGTAAATTAGGTAAACCTAAAACAACGAGCACAGAAAGAGCAACAATAATATGAGGGAGGAAAGTGAGATTGATGAGTTGCGTTGGAATTGCAGAAAGTAGTTTACCTGAGCGAAATGGTATGTAATTGCAATGGAAGACGATGCAAAAAGAAACAAGGGTGACTAATTGACTACAGGACGATTGCTGCGAGAATTAAAACCTCACAAAAACCCAGCCCATTTATACACCAGGTCGAGTTGTATAACCTTAACACGCTCCCGCAAGATGGTCGGTTGTAAAGTAAGGCAAATTTTGGATATTAGCTAAGTGAAGCGCAAACGAGACAGTGGTTTGGTAAGGAATAACTGAATATACTCCGTAGTTTTTTTTTTTTTGGTACGAATGAGGAGCTAAGCTCCGTAGTTGATATGTAGGAGTACCATTTATATGTTGAACACGAAGACGATCGAGCTAAACTTGTTCCCTTATAAAGTGAGAAGAGAGGGCTAGGCGCTTCATTAGGGAGTGAAAACTCAGATTAGCTGAGTAATGTGTTACACTTAAATTGTCACAGTAGATTGGCGCTTGGCGGTAGGCCTTGTGGCGGTGGTTGTGTCCCAAATTACTTCTATTTCTTCATCAATTTTCCATATTTTGGTTTCTATGGGTTGTGGGTCTTGTGGCGGTGGTGAAATGCAATGAGCGTTGGTGTGTGGTGGTACACCGGTACATATCATGTTTGTTGAAAAGGGATTAAAGGTGCTTTGTTTGATATGGGTTGGACCCTGAACACGTCCTGGGCACGTGGGGTTGGACCCGGGCCGGGTCGTGCAGCCGACCATGACACACCGTGGATTGCCTCCTCTAGTCATGAGACTCATGACACTATACTCAAAATTTCCTAACTATGTTCCATCATCCCATGTATATTAACTCAACTTTTCTAATTGTTAATTTAGGACAAGTTCCTTTTTTTTTAAAGCAATTTAGGACAAGTTCTTAATTACTGGAGTACTTGACAATTAATGAGTAAGACGCCTAACAAAAGTTCAAATGAATGATGGCGGAAGGCATCATGAATCTACTTGTAAACCTAACATTATTCACAGGTCCAATAATCAATATACTCCTGTAATATAAAATAGGGTTATTTAACAGGAATAATACCAACTTTGGGTGGTATTCCATCAATAAAACCAACTTTAATTAATACGAGAATAAAATAAGTATGAGTCATATTACACGAAAATGAAATTGTCTTACCTGCTACCGCCTACCCCTATTATTATTACCAATCATCTTCTCGCTTCCGCCTCCCAAACTTTAAACTTCATATTCTCGCTTCATCAATCATCAATTCTCATCAATTCAAAACGTCTTCTTCATCACTTCATCCCTTCGTCGAAGGTAATTTTTACGGAACTTTTATTTGTTTACTTTTCTCAAACTTTTGTCAAATTTGATCGAAGGTAATTATCATTAATTATGTCGAAAATCAATTTTCAGGGATATTGTCAAGTTCATTCCTCAATCTTGTGGTTCGGCAATGTCAACGCTGAGTGTTTTTTTCATTTCTCCTAAATCGATTTTTTCTGGGTTGAAATTAGGGTTTTCAATTTTTTTCGATTTTTCTGGGTTTAACTTAGGTTTTTGATTTTTCTGGGTTTAATTTGGGGGTTTAGGGTCCAATTACTGTTCTTTTATGATTAGTTTAATTGAAAACATATGTTGATTTGGATTTGGAGAAAGAATTGTTTAGGAAGAGAATTTGATTTGGGGCAATGAAGAAGATGAAGATGGGTGTTAATTAATAGCATGGGACCCACAAAACCGACTCCATCCGGTCATTTAAGAGACAATTTTATTCTCGTGTAATATAACTCTGGTTTTATTTCCGTATTAATTAAAGTTGATTTTATTGATGGAATACCACCCAAAATTGGTATTATTCCTGTTAAATAACCCTATAAAGTATACTTTACAAAAGCTAAGGGAGTAGTCTATCTGACATATGAGTAGCACACATACATGAAATGGGCCATCAGTTTGCAGAGTGCAAGTCTAAATTCTATAACTAACATTGTTGAAATACAATCCCCTATAATAATGGACAATTAAGTTTAATTTATAAAGGGTAATCTTCACATTAAAATAAATAAGCGATTTATTGTTTTATTTATGGATTATTATTGTTTGAATCGGTTATAATGTACGGAGTACTCCACAGTACTCCTACAACTTACTCATACTCCCTCTATTCAACCGCAACTTTTCAATTTATATTTTCATGTTTATCATTTGGTAACACGTTTTTTTCATCGTTAACAATGTACTTCAAGAGATGAATCAAACATGCAGATGGTTAAAGATATTGAAAAAAAAATCATTAAGAAAAATAGTCCGTACAAGGTTTCATTGTAAACAGAGGATGCGGTTGCCCCTGGTTTTGTTTGCATTGATTAATGAAGCAAGTAGACAAAGCGGATAATAAAGACAACAAGGTTGTGAATTCTGATGATGAGCACCAGCACCAGCACCAGTCCCAGCCCCTTGGTTTTTTTTAATTAATTACTCCATATTTCATCGTTTGGATAACGTACGTTTATTTTAGTATTTTCATGAATCAAGATATAATAATGTGAGGAGTCAATCTGGATAATGTTTGTTTTATTTTCATCAATCAATCAAGATTTCAAGATCCTGCCTCCTTCCTCCAACAATTTATCTAATTCACCCATTTATATTCGACATCAATCACGTGTTAATGTATTCCACCAGCCACTACTACTTATTCGCCTGGATCATGCCACCCACATTTTTTCAACTATATATCATTTCCAATTCTTCTTTTAATAAAAAAAATAATTTTTTATCCAGCGAGTTTTAAAATGTACAAAGTAAACTCCCTATATCATTACTCCAATATTAGTATATTACTAGCTAGATAAATGAATTTTTTTTAGGATACCTTAATAAATTATTATTCTCCGAGGTTAAATGTATTGTGTAATAACACATTTTTTTTAAAAAAAGATTGCAACTTGTAACTTAAAATGATTGATTGGTCACAACCCAATTTCCCAAAACATATTGGTTTGACACAGAAATATATGAGAGGCGATTTCAATAACGTTAATGACATCTCACACGATGATGAAGGTGGTTTTTAATTCCTTTTTTTAGTATTACTATGTATGTTTCACACTAACTAATACAAAGTACTTACAAAATGTTGGTTTTGTTATGAAATCATATTAGGTGAATGTTCATTGAGTTTTTGACCCATATGTAAACTCTCTTATCATTGATGATGTACTATATATATCTCTCTCAATGACATGAATAAGATAACTCTCTCACATATTTTCTCGTTCTATTTTCTCTCTACTTTTCCTTTCTCTCTCGTTTTATAACACGTTATCAGCACGAGACTCTAATTACTGAGCAGAGAACAACTGAGGGGAGTTTTTTTTTTTTCTCAATCCTTGTATCTTTTAAACAAGGAGTTCATTATTTTCTTTTTCAATCTTTGCATCTCTTAAGCAAGGAATTCGTTAATTTTTCTCTCAATCCTTGCATCTCTCAAGCAAGGAGTTCGTTATTTTTTTCAATCCTTGCATCTATCAAAGCAAGAAGTTCGTTATTTTTTCTTGATTCTTCCATCTTTATAGCAAAGAAGTCGTATTTTATTTCTCAGTCCTATATTAAGAAGTTAATTCATGTCTTTTGAAGATACAATCTATTATTACCTTATGACTATAAGGAGATCATAGTATATATATGGGGTATTTTGAATGCATCTCCATATTTGTATCTCTATGACAAAGAATTATATATATTAAAGTAGTCGTTTTAACGATTGAGATATATACCTTAAAGCATAATAGTTAAGTTCCTATGATACTAATATTTTGTTTATCTCTTTGTCAATATATTTTTAAACGGAAACTTTGACAACTTTATATTATTTCAACAATATGATTTAGATGGTAAATTGGATGATGAAAAGGGATCAAGGAAGTTTGGTGAAAAGTGGGAAGTTGTGTTTTTGGCCCTTGATTTGGTTTGGATGGATGACTAAGATTAATAAAAAAAAGGGAGAATATGTCCGTGAATGACAAGCAGCAGGGCAAAAGTACAACATGCAATCACCATTCCTATCACCAAATCTATCACCCTTTCCATCAACAAAATTCACTCCCTCACCAAAATTTGAAAATCATCCCAAATCTCTCACCAAGCTCTCACTAAAATTCGAAATTTATCCCAAATAAAAAAGCATCCCTCTATCTATACCATTATTCAGAATAACTAAACCCTAATTCGTAAATTGTTGTACGTCTTTATGCTCTAATGGTGTTGTTCCTCGAAGAACCACGTGATGATCATATGCTTGAAAATGTGCAGTTGAAAATTTCTGGGCAACATGTAGGAGGTAAGATGGATATATACATATATATTTGGTTTGTTAAATGAGAAGAGTCACGAAAATGTGCAGTCGAACATTGTTTTGTTTGGTTTGATATTTTTGCAGAGTCACACCGTTATAACGTGACAGTCATACTCAATATGATAGACAGTCACACGTTCACTGTTGTTGTAGTTGTTCTGCTGTATTACGTTGTATTACGTTGAAGGTTCTTTATTATTCCAAATATTTATGTTGGTTTCTTTATCATTGTTATATTTATCATTGTATTTTTTGGTGGTGTTGTTGAGTATTGCATATTGGTTTGTAGTTGTACTTGTAGTTCTTATGTGTTGTGGATATTAATCAAGGCAAATTATTATTTTGTTGGTTGCATGTAGTTGTAGTTTTAGCTGTAGGCGTAGTTGTATTACGTTGAAGTTGATTTACTATTCAAAATATATATGTTTGTTTCCTTATCATTGTTATATTTATTATTGTTGGTGTTTTTTGTTGTTGTTGAGAAAAAATATATATTTATTATTGTTGGTATTGCATCTTGGGTTGTAGTTGTACTTGCTTTTGTTATGCGGTGCGGGTGTTAAGCTCTAACAATCATGCTGTTATACGAGCAAGGTCACAGTCATTGTTGAGAAAAGTCACACTTCAATAAGGTCAGAAATGAATGCGTGCGTTGCAAGATTGATAGTGTGTAATTTAGGGTCTCTTTTTTATTGTATAATATAGGGGTTTTTTGTTCCAACCTTTGATAATTTGTTTTTGTTCCAACCTATATGCCAGCTGAAGACACAGTGATTGTCCCTTACGTAGGGCAGAAGTTCGTGGACATCGATGGAGCATTCAAGTTTTATCAAGCTTACGCATTTTATTTTGGTTTCGAGGTGAAGAGGTACACGACAACTAGATCATTTGATGGTTCGATCAAGAAGAAATTGTTGGCTTGTAACAAGGAGGGCAAAACAGCCAGCCAGAGCATGGTGAAGCTGTCGAGCACGGGAGAGAAGAAGGGGCAAGAGTATGTGGGATCGTACGAACCCAAAAGGATTACGAAGGCTACGAGGACGCAATGTGGAGCAAGAATTAGGCTCTGTGCAATGATCGGGGGGTTTTATATTGAAGAGTTCATCGAGGAACACAACCACGATCTTGTGATGGTCAAGGACAGAGAGTTTCAAAAGTCATCTCGAAATCTATCAAGATATCACAAGGAGATGATCGTCTGCAACTCGAGGGTGCGTAATGTTTGTCAACAATGTTGTTAGTGTTTGGTTGACTGCCAACTGTGCGAGACCAATGCAGTTGCAATTTTGTGTGTGCAGCTGAAGATCGGGGCGACTCGAACATACAGGATGTGCAAGGAGTTGTCGGGCGGATATCAGAACATCGGAGCATCGTTGGTTGATTTCTAGAACTGGGGGAGGGACGTCAAGTGCTTCGTCCACGAGCAGGATGGTCAGTTGTTCATAGACCGGTTCAAGAGTTTGAGGGACAGTCAGGAGGATTTCTACTTTGACTACGATGTGGATACAGACGGAAGCTTACGCAGGGTCATTTGGGCGGATGATGCAGCTCGAAGGAATTACGCGGCATTCGGGGATGCGGTTTCGTTCGACCCAACGTACGGAACCAACGTGTATTCCATGGTGTTCACACCGTTCACTGGCATGGACAACCACAAACGGTCTGTCACGTTCTGTGGGGCGTTGCTATTTAAGGAGGACTACGAGTCATTTATATGGGTCCTCTCCCGGTTTCTGGAAGCCATGGGCGGGAAGGAACCGTGTTATATCATTACAGATCAGGATCCCAGAATTTTAAAGGCGTCCCCGAAATATTCAAAGCAGCGCACCAACGGTGCTGCACATGGCACATCATGAACAAGGTTCCAACAAAGTACGGCAGATCAAGAGAGGAGGCCTCGGACTTTGTAAAAGCCCTCAATGCAATTATATGGGATGATGACATCGAGGCGTCGGAGTTCGACGACAGGTGGGGGTGGATTATGATCGACCATGATGCTGTTGGGATTGAATGGTTCGAAAATATGTTCGAAGACAGGAGCAAATGGGTCGCCGCGCATTGCAGGGAGGTGAGGATGTCCGGAATTATGAGGACAACGCAGAGATCAGAGAGTGAGAACAGTTTCTTCAAAAAGTTTGAAGACAACAATGGTACGTTGGTCCAGTTCTGGATGCGTTTGGAAAGTGCGATGGACCAACAAAGGCACATGCAGAAGAGGCTAGACAACGATAACCGGCAGTCATTCCCCAAAATTGGATCGACGAATCCGATGGAGAGCCACGCGGCAAGGGTGTACACGCACGTGGCCTTTGCACATTTTCAGGAAGAGGTTAAGTTTTTGCTGTACACGTGCAGCGTAGTGGGTATCAGGAGAAGGACGGGATCGAAGCGACAACAGTACTGGACTCCATACGGAACCGCAACTACATTGTTGAATACAACCCAGGTACTGGCATAGAAAGTCACTGTCCATGTCGTGTAGCCATAGTCACATAGCCTGACTATATGATCTAAACGTTGTGATTCTAAACGTAACGAGTTTTTTTTCATAATTCATTGAATGTGACTGTACACAATAAAGGGTGCGACTCTAGAACGCGGTGCGTGTGATTGTACAACGCAATTCGTTTGATTCTGCGTCGTAAGGACTGTGACTATGCAGCATAATGAGTGTGACTGTATCCTGTCAAGGTTGTGATCATACCTTTACGAAGTCTCATCCCATACGTTGCGTAGCCACCGTCTGTACGGTCAACAGTCGCACTCTTTATGTGTTTTTTAATGCACTCGCAGGTACCTGTGAGGTCAGCTGTACTTGCAGGAAGTTCGGTCGGTATGGAATTCTTTGCAGGCACGCCATTTGGATATACTCTTCGAAAGGACGGGAGACGTTCCCGGAACGGTACGTGGCATGTAGATGGACAAAGGATGCTCCACGTAATGTTAATGCGTGTCCCCTATCAGAGAGTCGCCTACGCGATGAGAAGGCTGTTACAGTCACGAGGCTGTTTTTGGAGTTCTATGAGACCGTCAGTCATGTCAGCAAAATGGGTAAGGAAGACGTTATTAATCTAGCTGACGTCATTCGCGACTTCAGGTCCGATATTGCCTCTGCTGGCCCTTGTAGCAAGACGCAAGAACTAGAGGAGATCCTCGGCTGTACGAGCTCAATTGAAATAACCATATTGCCCCCGAAGAAAGCCAAGAACAAGGGCAGTGGGAAACGGATGCTTTCTTCTAAGGCGAAGGCTGCTGCAATTGCCGCCAAGCCTAAACGGCTGTGTAAGAACTGCAAGTGGATGGGGCACCATGACAAGAGGAACTGCCCCAACCCATTTGCTGAGTACCCACCTGTTGATGTTGAGGAGGAGGAGGAGGAGGACCCGACAGGGATTGCTGAGGAGGATTGTTCATGAATATCATCTGTTACTTAGGAACATTCTTTTTGGAAACACAAAGGTTGTCGACGTTTGAAATGGTCAAGGTCCGTGACATTGTTTTCGTATATTGCGGACCTCAATCATTTCTAATATGGTGTAAGTCGTAGATCATGGGGGCGATTTCCTGCTTTGTGAAACATAAAGACTTGTCGACGTTTGAAATGGTCAAGGTCCGTGATATTGTATATGCTATTGCGGACCTTAATTATTTCCAATATGGCGTAGTTGTAAAGCGTGGGGGTCCGTAAAATTGTTTTTGTTTTTTTGACTGTAAGAATACATTGAAATAGCAGTCGTTTTTATTCTGGAATGCATCATCTTTGGCTACAAATACAGCTGTACAGGAACATTATGCCCTTAATATTTGGGTGACACGAAACAAGTGAGTGTGATTGTGCAACACAATGAGTGCAACTTTACAGCAGACAGTGTGTGATTGTAGAACAAGAGGTGGAGTGTGGTTTACTAATTGTGGGAGTGTGATTGTATAAGATAATGACTGTGATTCTTCAATACACTGACTGTGATTCTCCAAAATGAAGTGTAGAAACCTAAACTAGTTCTATGACATGATGACTGTGATTATACACCATGTTTAGTGTGACTATAAAACTTGTTGAGTGTGACTATACACCATGTGTCTGTACATTAGAAAAATAGCGATGGAAATAGAGAAATAGCGCAATAGCGATGGAAATATTTGTACATTAGAAAAAGTCCATCTCTTACACAACATGTAATACTTGCATACCCTTAAACGCGGAAAACATCCATTGCATACCATTAAACGTGATGAACTCATTTCGTATTTATATTTAACCCCAACTTTTCCTTTATTTTGGTTCGTTTTACGTGTCCTAGGAGACGTTTTTATAGCTTTTCATCCTTCTTTGTTATGTCGGGTATTTTGTTTACGTTTTGTAGGAAACGAAACAAATGAAGGCAATTGAGCTATATTTTGGGTAACAACGAGAGTCGAGCCATGAAATCCACAAGGAAGAAGTGATAAAAGTTAGAAGATACTAAGTGAATACTTGAGGAAGGATGTGAAGTGAAGAAACAATAAGAAACGACAAAGAAATAAGTTGAAAAGCTCAAACAAATGCAAATCGAGAAGAAAGAACGATCGCGAAAACAAAGGTCCACTTCAAACGTGAATATCTTGAGTTCTACAACTCCGATTAAGCCGATTTTTGTGGCGATGGAAAGATATTTCTTTTAGCTTTCCAACGGTATATTACACGTCCAAATCCAACAAGTAACAAAGAAACAGCAAGCATTTCAAATTCGTCGCGCAGTGCAGGAAAACCGAACCGGTCGGTTTGATGTTGAACCGATTGGTTCGTTTGTGAACCGGTCGGTTCGTTTTTGTACCGAGCGGTTTGTTTATGTACCGAGCGGTTCACGACGCGTCAGAGTGACTTTCCTAATCTTCTGAAGAATACGTATTCTGCCTTAATTAAAATCCTACGGGATTATTTTATTAAATTATGTCCTATTTCTTAATTAGACCCATTGTAATAAGTATAAATACCCTTCTTAAGGTTAGGTTTAAGGACACCTTTCACTTTGACACTTTCTCATTCAATATTTTTAGTTTACACTTTCTTATTCATTAGTTTAGTTTAGACTTTTTATTAGCATTAGAACTCTTCTAGTTTGTAATCCTACTTTTAGATCGTCAATCTTTCAATTCTACGTAATTGATACTTTTTCTTATTCTCTTATTGTTCTTTATTATGCTTATTTCTTTTGTTGTTTTATCTTTAATCATGAGTAGCTAATTTATTTATCTAGGGTTGAAGGGTATCTATGTTAATTGAATTGGGGATGTTAGCTTGATTAATTGTTTGATTGATCTTTCATATGTGTTATTGCCTTACTACTTGTTTTGTATCGTCGTTTGATTAGTTTGAGACGTTGAACTAGTTGAATGTTTAGGAACCCGAACCTAAGATCGAAAGCCTGGTAAGGGTAGACTTACAAGTAAGTGGGTAGGATAATCTGGTAAGTTGCGAGAGCCCGTCAGAATCTATCCTAAGGTTGACATAAGATCCGAAAGGCCGTGTCTTTGCCCTAAATAACTGTGATTGATTGATTAAATAATTAATTAACTTTATCCAATTTAATTGCATAGTGAACCGGAAAGCCCTAGATCTCTTTAATATTATTAGAACACCCTTAATTTACATTATTGCATTAGTTTAGAAAACAAAATCAAATAAATCGAAATTTAAATAGTTTAGAATCGATTATTAGATAATTAGCGATTTTCATCCGTCTCTCTGTGGATTCGACCCTTACTTACTGTTAGCTACATGTTAGTTGTTCGTTAGGATTATTTTGATTAAGGTGATACGACTTTAGCCTTGTCAATTTTGGCGCCGTTGCCGGGGAGACGGTTTTGTATTATTGCTTATTATTTGTTTTGGGTTCTAGATTATTTTGTATATATATTTTTTTAATTTCGTATATATTTTTGTTTTTCTTCATTTTTTTCATTTTTTATTAAGGATTATTTTTTTTCTTTTTTTTGTCTAATCATTATGACTATTGATAAGTGTGGTTTGTAGTGCCTATTTTGTAGTGTTTTGGTCCCTTTTTCCTTGTAGAATCGCTCCTTGGGAGCAGTTTAGGAGCTTCTTATGCTTTCTTTAGTTCGTTTCAGGTTCTCGAGACCAATTTGGAAGAGTTGGAGCGATTCCGACTCGATACATACACATTTTGGAGCCAACGAGATAAAGGAACGATGACTCGATGCTTTGGAATCGACCCCGAGACCTTGGGACCCAATCCCGAGCCTCCAAGACCCGATCCCGAGTCCCGAGAATCGATGAGAAGTCCATGTGAAGCAAGGAGGAACCTTAAAGATCATATTGGAGGCCTACAAGACTCATCCCCGACGGGTATGACCTCAACCCGTCCGGGATGAGGTGTACAAAAGAGGATGCTCCTGTTTTGGGTCCATCCCGACCGGGACCAGCTCCTCCCGGCCGGGATCGACACCTTCCCGACCGGGACCACCTCCTCCCGGCCGGGAAGAGCCACCTGGCTGCCGCGCCTTTGTTTTCTCTTCTCCCTTCCACTTGTAACCCTATATATACTCTTCCCTTGTTATGTTAAGCTTA